>LR991028.1:19705217-22141467 GCA_905163495.3 Cosmia trapezina
GCTGTCCCTTACACCCTGTATAACTACAACATCTCGACATCAACCGTCGGGCAGTAGCCCACCAGACACAACGCCCATCTGGTCGGAGGATCCTCCCTTTTATATGGAGGATGAGTGAACTTTACACCCTGTTCCTCATGCCTCTATATATACTCTATACATACTAGGCTTTATAAAAGTATCTTATTGCCATTATTTCTTCATCATCATCCACAGCCCAACTTTATCCACTACTGGGCATAGGCCTCTCTTTTCTTGTGCCAATCTCCACACTCCTGTGCAGCCTCATCCAGGTTTTGTCCGCGTGTAACAATGTCGTCCGCCCATCTCGCCACCGGACGACCGACATCTCGTCGTAGTTTCATCTAAATACAGAATGATAAAAAAATAAATAAGACATAAAAATTATTTTGTATTGTTTTTCCCACCTTCCTTTGGTCAAAGTTTCCTGTCATATGGTCACCATAGAGGAAACCAAACAACTATCTCAAAATGTGCGCCGTTTTCATACAGCTCACCAATGAGTGGCTCAATCATGATTTTCGAAGCTCTGGTAGGCAAATATCTTAGGATTCTTAGGCCTATAAACATCAGAATTATTTAACCTGTTCCTTTGAATATCATTATAGAACACCCTGACGAAGGTCAAGGTAAAGGTCGGTGACTGGTTACAACAGACCAGCTACCTAAGTACCTACTCGCTCAAATGATTCCTTAAAGCTAATTAGTAACACTTAAGGGTTTCGGGTGTCACCGCAATTACACCTTTTTCAGAGTATTTTAGGTAACATTGTTTTTCGGTGTAATTAGGTGGGTACAGATTGTGTCAATACATAACTGAGTTGTACCTACCAGTATATGAATACGCGTACCTACGCAAGTACTTTCAACTCTGGGGTTTGTGCATAGATATAAGAAAGATGGAGATGTGCCCAGTATTATTAAAACTGTTTTTTATATTTCTATGATCGGAACCCTGTGTCTCCACTTTGTCCCTTTGTCACTTTCATATGATTTTAAACACAAATACGGTAAAATACTTGTACTTACTTACAATGGAAAGTGGTTCCATGATTTACATGGCTTCGGTTTTTACAAGAAACCACTGAACACGGCATTCTTATAAATTGTCACGGTCACAGTGGAAAGCGCACTAGTTCGAGGAGATGGACGGCTCATACTGCTGAGGTCGCGCGGACACAGATTTGCCCGCTTTACACTTCTCCTGTTTTTATTTCTATGGTTTTGTGGGTTATTAACACACTCATAATAACGGAAAAAACCAAGTCAATCGGTTCTTACAAGCTTAAATATTAGAGAGGTCGTTTTAGGTAGGGGCTGACTTTTGTAACTTTTGACTTTCAAAATTACCGATTCTCAGCTAAGATTTAGATTTTTGTATCAACGTAGCGTGCTCACATCCTAGTTCATTTAATTTTCCATTTGTATCGCCTTTTTCTCAAATAACATTGATTTCTATACATTTCTAGCTGATACTTACAGTTAGATAGTTAAAAGTTCGTCGTTCGCTAGGCCTGGCAGTAAGTAATGGAAAACTTCGGAGCGTTTGTTTAACGGCGTGGCGCTGGTACACGTCATTGACTTTAACGACGCGCCCCGACGCACCATTACAGCATTACGCGTACGCTATGTCAACTTCTGTTAGATTTTAATTGTAATCACAAACAAAGCTTTGTGATTTTATTTTATTACCTACCCATACTCGCACTTGTTGAGTATACCTACTGCTCTTTCTCTTTTACCCGAAGTTTCATTAATATTCGTTTATTTTGAAGTAGGGTGTGGAGTAGAATAAGTCTGAGTGATAGATTGAGCTACGATGTGATATGACACCGTTGTGGTTTAGAATAAGATGTACATTTCCAGGATAAGCCGATCTCGAATTGTATAGGTACATTTCCTACCTCTGACATACAGGATGTCCTAGTTCAGGGGTCGAGGTCTCATTGATGTAACGAAATTTTTAAAATAAATTACTGTTATTATTTTTACTATTTACCATTTACCTACGTCAGTATATGATATTAATTTAAACTTGGTGGTTGCTTTGTATTATGTGAATGTCGTGTACACCTGTAATTGGTATATATCGAGGGTATTCTGGCAGAACAGAATAAGTGCAAAAATTTTAAAAAAGTAGTTATAAACATAGGCATACTTGATTTTTTCTGCTTTCTCTATCTAGCAAAACCGTATAACTGTGGAAGCTTTTACTGCAGTTTTTTTGTCTGTGTAAAGCAGTAATTATCTAACAACTTTTCCTTCAAACTTAAAAGCAAAAAGTTATATAATCACTTATTAAACAACATGAATAATGAAATACAGTGATAACAAAATAAAAGCATTTACTCTCTTTACTCACTGTTAACATAAAATACTTCTATCGTTTTATTGACAGGCAAAACAGAATAAGTTAGAGTTAGTTTTGTTTTGCACGTTACATGTAATAGAATTTTGGTGCTCCACTTCAATAGCAAAAGCAGATAAGACTCACGTAGTCAGTTCTGCTGCTTGCCGCCATGGGATCTAGAGGCAAAAGTCCTCGCTCACGTGTGGGAGTGGCGCGAGGAGGCGAAACGCCGGACAGAGCTACTACGGCGGGATCTCATGGCGACATGGAGAGTGCGATTGTCGCAACCCAGCGCTGGGCATGCCACCATTGCGGCGATAAGTCCCCTCTTTGAGGAGTGGTTGGAGAGGCGCCACGGCGTCCTCACCTTCCGCCTGACGCAGGTCCTCACCAGACACGGTTGTTTCGGGATAGGGCGGGAAGAAACGCCTGGGTGTCACCATTGTGCAGATCGCCCGGAGGACACGGTGGAGCATACAGTGGAGGTCTGCCCGGCTTGGGCGGAAAACCGCCGTGTTCTCGTGGAAGCGATCGGAGGCGGTGATCTCTCGCGTCCGAACCTGGTCCAGGCCATGGTACGGAGCGAGAGTACATGGGAGGCCGTCACCTCCTCCTGCGAAGCAGTAATGCTCGCGAAGGAGGAGGCGGAACGCGTGAGGGAGAGGCAACTCTCGCCGCCTAACGCCTCTAGTCGCCGCAGGAGACGCCCTGGGCGGTGGAAATCGATAGCCGATTCCTGGGCACCGTAGGCGCGGGCTTGCGGATGGCGAGCAATGGGTAGCTCGCCGTCCAGTAAGGACCAGGCCCGGGTCGACGGCGCGTAGTGTTCCACGCGTGCTTCAAAGAGATGTCAGCAGAGATGAGGTCCGATAGGGCCGATGCCGCCAGGGTCGCGGATTGTTCGAAAGAGATACCGTGGCCCTGGCAAAGCCAACTGAACACGGGTGTTTGTGTGAAAAAGTCTGACACGCCCCCATGCTCCGCCCAGACCGGTAGAAGTCATTTGATGATTTCCCATCCACAAAAAAAAAGTCGGATCTGCTTGAAGAAGATAGTCAAGGAGCCATACAAAACAAAAGAGTTTAAAATGAGTTTTATGACTTGAAACTTCTGGCTTCTAAGATAATTTATAACGAAGAAAAGGGCAGTGAAGGAGAAGGAGTGAAGGAAAAAAGGAAATAGAGTCAGTGGCTTAAAATTAAGCGACTGAGATTCGTAAAGGGGGAAAAAAGAATTTATTTTAATTATCACATGAGTGAGAATTTTAATTACATAGACGTTACCGGCAAAAAAGGATAGACTAGAGCTACACGAATAAGAAGAAAGTAGTGTGATGAATTTCCAAGTGAGTTGAAAATGAAGAATAATACCTATATCGGAGGCTAAAAATATAGCTAAATATATATAAGTATTTGATTTAAAAGTAATATAGATAATACGGGAGGAATTGGAGCCTTGGTATAAAAGTTTGAATACGGTGAATAGTGTTTCTGAAGATGTTGAAAAGGAGAATGTACTGTCTTGCGAGGAAGATGACGTGTAATTTTAGGTAGGTATTCTTGGTTTCATTTGATATTTTTCTATTTTAATTACCATTGTACCTACGCGATAAAGCTGTTTAAACTGATTAAAGCATTATAATTAAAAAAATAATTACTTATTTGTTTTGAAAATACAGTACATTTACAGGTAAAAACGGATAACTTTGTACAATTCTGTATATTGCCGTCTTAAATTCAAGGTTATTTCAGTTATTTCATCATGAACTAAGTCACTGTCGTACAATGATACCTTATTAGAATATCAGGTATTAATACTTTGTGTAATTAGGGAATTACAGCTTATTTACGAATTTCTGGTAAAACGAAATAACTGCACTACCTTGACGCGAAGTTATCCTTTTTTCTTCATATTATTGTCAATTATTATATAAATTATTGGATCAATAACTTCTTTGATAACATATCTAACTACAAAGATTAATATCATGTTGTTAATATGCTTCAACATTAAACTACGATCACTCAAAACTTAAAGTGCTTTTTTCTCATTATTACATTTTGTGCACTTATCCAGTTCTGCCAGAATACCCTCGATATATAAGAACCCATACCTATTAATTTTTAGTCTATAATGTACAATGTATATGCTGTTGGCGTACCTATTATAAATAAATAAATAAACTTGATACCTCCACGCGTTCCTGAGAAAAAGGGTCATAATCATAACAGACTGACAGACAAACAGACGGACAACGAAGTGATCCCATAAGGGTTCCGTTTTTTCCTTTTGAGGTACGGAACCCTAAAAATGGATCGTAAGTCTGCTAGGAAAAAATTAGTTAACAGAAGAAGTAAATAGTATGGTAGGGCCTTTTCCGTCGGTATCGGCTTCCAGTCTAACCGGATCCAGCTGAATACCAGTATTTTACATGGAGCGACTGCCTATCTGACCCCTACAACCCAGTTACTGGGTAATACGATACCCCTTGGTAAGACTAGTTGTCAGACTTTCGGGCTTCTGAAGACCCGTAACGACTGTCAAAGATCCAAGAATGACAGCTGGGACGACTTCGGAGGAGTCTCGGTATATAAAGATGATCACCATCCACGGACCAACCCCGGCAAGCGAAGCTACGCTTGAACCTGATGTATCGACCCGTACGGCTGTTATTACTTAACCACGAGCTCCTCTAATACTAATAGAGAAGTATGGAAGAAATATACATGTTGCGCCGACCCCAATAATTGGGATAAGGGCAGGAGAAAGATGATGCAGAAGCAGTAAATAGTAAATTATATCCAGTTAATTATGTTAAGCTGTCATTGACACCTGTTTACAAGTATATGTTACAAGGTACATTATAGATATTAATAGCACTCGATAGATCAAAGGCATTCCCTTGGCATAATAATTAATCAACTAAGTGTTTCCCGCGGAACGATGGTAGCATTTAACAGTACTGAGAACATTTTTACGGTTATTTCGACCTACTGAGTGATTTAATCTTACACCTCACGTATTAAAATCGACTGAAAACAATCTCGCGAATTCTTAGTTTTTAGCGAAATTCTTTTATAGTCAGCATGTGGTTAGCACAACCATAAAATTGAGATCTGGTAAGCTTCAGCTGCTGATATTTACGTGTTAGTGATTAATAGCATCATTGTTACGGTGTCTGGTCATAAGGAACTACATATAGTTAGTACAAGTATAGCTGTCGAGGTGATAGACTACTTATAGGGATTTACTCGTTTTTTAACGAGCGGAGCAAGCAAAGCGTGGAATGATTATGCAGTGGCGTTAATCCCGTCTGCAGTGTAGTCGTGCCCGCGTGTCGGTAATACGCGCACACGCAATCCGTGATTCCCGTCTTGTCGTACTGTCGCTCGTAGTGCCGCTGCTACATCTCTACGGTCTTATAGTCTGTGTTTATGAGTGACAGGTGTGTTGCTATAGTAACGCCTTTTATTTCGTGGATACCAATAACATTTCGCGCGCATTTTCAATAGTTCGCGGTAAAACTTTTTATTGGTCTCGGTGATTTTTTTTCTAATAAGTCGTTGTTTTGTGTTTTAGAATCGACGAAACAATGAATTTGAAGCTGAACAATGACATTAAAGGTTCGATCACAACGGAGAAATCATCAGAATCACTTGTGAAGGTAACGGACTTAAAAACTAACTTGATATTATATTAACTAAAAGCTTTTAACAGGTAGGTATGTGTGTATGTTGTGCTAATGTATGTAAAGCAGAGATGCCACGATTAGACGCTATTATTCGACATTAAGCCTCTTACAGACAGAGGCGATATCGCGTCGCTCCTGTGTGTATGGTCGCGTGCTATTCCATAGAAATTGTTCTACGGATATAATATCGCAATATCGCGTCGCGACGCGATATCGCCTCTGTCTGTAAGAGCCAATATTCGCCATTTTTTCATTACCTATTCGATACATCGATAACTTGATTTTAATTTTAATTTTGATTTGATTTGATGCTTAATCTTAATTTTAGCTTAATTTTAATTTTGATTTGATTTGATGCTTAATTTTAATTTAGAATTTGGTCGAAAACATAATTGTTTTGGTGAGCATAAGAACTCACCTAGGCGCCTAATATCACTTGAAAAATAAATAATGCATGTTGTGCTTACCAGTAAGAAATTGGTACACTAGTCTATAAGTATATTATTGGATGTAAGTATCTCATATATTTGTATCAATGTATTCAATTGTTGTTGAGCCAAATAACTAAAATAAAACATTGGCGAATAATTGGCTGGTTTACATTTTGAAAGAAATAAAACCACAGATTTAGAAAGAATCTATAGTTAGATTCAGTCAGGAATTTTTCTTTGAACGCAAAGAGTTGACAACTGTTGGGAACAATCCCAAACAACATCGATTGTTGTTACAAAACAACAATCGATGAAAAATTATTCTAGTAATCTAGCAATCGAATACATAAGGAGGTACTAAAAACTCGGTAGGTTTGATACAGCCGGAGCTGGAGACCTGCAGGGCTAACATGCGCAAGTCGACAAAATTTTGTCGACACATTATCTCGTGCAGGGACCCAATTCCGGGCTCGAGCTAGATATCACGACCATGGAGATCAATCTCTGTTTCAAATCTCCGCATCAATGTCCGGTTCAAATCTCGATACTATCAAAAAACCGTATTCTGGTAGACCATGGAGAAAGATTTACAACGGAGAAAATAATCTCGTCTAAAAGACGTTCCATTTTTATCGATTCACTTTGATTATAATCGATTATGCTACGTTTTTCTTTTTTTAGTATTAATAACGTAATGTTTAATTTATTAAATCCAAGCAAACACATTATAAAAGATAATTTTAGTATATTGTGTTTCTATAACTGTGTTTTTTTTTTATAATTACCTACTTAGGTACTGAAAATAGTAATTGCAAAGTAGCGTGATCCGAAACGCATTTCGCATGATTTGTGTAGTATTATATAGTGCTCTGTGATTTGTGTCCTTTTTCTGACGTAGGTAGGTTTTAATTTTCAAACTAAATAAAACTATTTTTAATCGTGATATAGGTGTGGAATAAAATTAGTTGTCATGAACTAAAATTCACACCAACATAACAATTTTTTCCAATTTTTTCTTTTGCTTATATCTCGAAAACGGTGTGTCCTATCGCAAAAATAATGAAAATTTGGCCCCCCTTTATGAAACCCATAAACCCCGAAGCCTCTACATGTAGGTACCAAAAAAAAATACGAATATAAACCTACGAATGTAAATTTTGACAGATGTTCCAACGGAGATTTCATATCTCCATACCTTAGGACCAGCCGTGATATCTCGCTGGTTTGCGATCGAAAAATTTATGAATGGAGATCGCTAGAATAGCATTTTTTCGTTTTCGACGGAGATAAGCAGTTTCTCGACTGATATTTCGACCATGGAGACAATTTCCATGCCGCCGGAATTGGGTCCCTGCACGAGATAATGTGTCGACAAAATTTTGTCGACTTGCGCATGTTAGCCCTGCTGAGGGGCAATTCCCGTATTTTTAACAGCGTTCGCAATATCATCTCAAGACTCAATCTGTCAAAAATTGTATAGCGTTTAATACAATTTTTGACAGATTGAGTGTTGAGATGATAAATTGCGAACGTTGTTAAAATTACGGGAATTGCCCCTCAGCTATTAGTGCTATTGTTATGGCTATTAATACAGATTGCAGTATCGTTTTTGATGTCGAATAATTCGAATATTCGCCAATATCACTATTTGCGGCATCTCTAATGTAAAGTAAAAGTTTTTACTACGACACACTTAGTTGTTTTCGTTAAAGTTTAACTAAGCACTTGCTTTGGTACCGCAACAAAGTTTTATATAGGTACGCATGGCTACAGATCGAGCTATACATTTCCAGTATAAGCTGATCTCACATTGTATAGGATTTCCTTACAATGAGAGGTCAGTGTAAACTGGAAATGTATAGCTTGATGTGTAGCCGTGTGTACTTGATACTTGTAACTACCATGGTTGACATTGCTTGGAGTTAATTCGCACTGTAAAATAATTATGTTAAGCACAATAGCACTTAAAAGTAGCTAGCTTAGAGAATTAATTAATTTATGTAATACATTTTTCGTAAAGATTGTTTTCAATTTTGACGTCTAATTTAACATAGGTATTATAAATCATTTACCTAACTCATTTTTCTTATTAGCCTATTTAGTGTCCCACTGCTGGGAAAAGGGCTCCCTTTTTCCTTCCAAACCCGGCCATGTTGGCCCTGCAAACCTTATCAGATCGTCACACCACCTTCGCCGTGGTCTGCCTCGGTGGCGATGTCCTTCCTCAGGCGTCCAATGAGTCTTTGCCCATCTCTCCGGGTGCATTCGTGCGACGTGCCTAATTAATCCCAATATCTTCACTAACACATTATTTTTCTCAATTAATCTACCTAGCCTTTTCCCGTCTAACCGAATGAGCTGAATACCAGTGTTTTACATGGAGCGATTGCCTATCTAACCTCCACAACCCAGTCACTAAGGTAAAACGATACCGCTTGGTAAGACTGGTTGTCAGACTTTCGGGATTCAGACGATCCGTAACGACTGTCAAAGATCCACGAATGACAGCCGGGACCAACGGCTTAACGTGCTTTCCGAGGCAGGAATGGTCTTGGTAGGTATGTAAAGATGGTCACCTATCCATGAAGTAACTGCGACAAGCGTAGTTTAACATGATCGATCAACTCGTGCGGCTGTTATTACTTAGCCACAAGCGGAGGCTTTCGTGTCAAGTGTCTACCGAAAACTTTCGATATAAAAACGAGTGTTTAGGTGTAAAATGTGAACAAAAATTTTATTATTTGCGAATTTATTGCCATTTTCCGGTCATGCAATCCAAACTTCGGACTTTAATTGAGAATTATCAACCTTGCGATTATTATGTTGGCGACAAAATCAGGACGGTGATTCTTTTGTATTCAGTAGCTTAAATCAAACATTTTAATATATCTTGTTTTGCTCTTGCAGGTACCTATTTCCTTGTTTATCGCTTCAGTGCCTCCGAGTTTTATTAAAGGTAAACGCACACTTATCAGAGCCGAAAGAAGCGAAGGAGCCGAAAGAATCAAATTTTATAATTACTTGTATGAAATCCTATGACACCTCGCACAGTTCTCCGCGCCGAATCGGACGAAACGCCGGAAGAATTACTAGGAACTTCGTTTCGTTAGGCGCGGACAATTAGTGTGCGACAACCTTTAAACTGTATTATTCCCTCGACGGAATATCTGCGAAGCACATCTTCATCTTCAAAGGTATTTTGAAAAGACGTTTTGAATAATTTTCTTTCTACAAAATTCAATTAAAATATTTTTCATCGTTAAACATCATCTAACTAAAAGAGTTTACTTTTAATGACCTCGTAGGCAATGGTTTACTACATCAATAAACTTTACTACATTTTGTACTACAACAAATTATAAATGTCGTGAGTCACATTCATCATTTTAATTGTTTACGATTAATCTCACGCACGCACGGTCCAAGATATCCCGAATAGTTTCAAGTTTTTTTCCAATAATCTTATCAATGTCTTCGTAGGAAACCGAAATTTGTCAGGAATTCCCGAAGCACCCTTTTCGAAAAACTCGTTCGCAATCATGAACTTTTCTTGTTAAAAGTCGTTTGAAATTGTGTTTGAGTTTAAGAGAAGAAACCATGTTGCTAATAGATAAAATTTCAATATATGGAACATTGTTTATTTTATAAAGCGAGCGTTGCATCGGTATTGAAACAAACTGCTCCATCGAAACATGATATAAGCATTTACCCGCCCACATCTCCCCATAATTTCAATGCAAATCAATAAACTCTGACAGATCAAGAAAAATGAACGAAGTAACAAATATCCTTTATAAATAATGCCCTGTCTTTATTTTCGCCACAATATAGCCGCTGCTTGAGTGAGTCAGAGGTAACATAAATATGGCGGGAAAAAATGAGGGTTTGTGGGGAACTCAGAAAAACGGCAACGGCGAGGTTAAAGTTAGGGGGGGGGGGGGGGTTGTTATAGGGGTAGGTTCCCCGAGACGCAACACTATCCTTTCGGACCCCGGGGGACTCAGTTAAGCTGTTTGTCCAAGTCCCCGTCAGCTGTGGCCTCGGGGGTACTTTCAAAACCAGACAACACTGAATAATGTCCTTTGTGGCCACAATACTTATGATATGACGGATGCTTCATATTAAAACGCAAACTTTACGGAGAGATCAGAATAATTTGAATAACAATAATCACGAGTTTCTACATTGTACCATTCGTTTGTGTTAATTTATTCACGCTTACATATTATATTCTATCACGAATCAGTAATAATATTACCTGTCCATGGAAAAGAGTGTTTAAAATTGGAGTCTTTTAGGGATTGTAATAGGTATCATGGTTACCATTGATTACCTAGGCACTACACATGCTGCTATGCCTAAGACAATGAACATTTTGGACCTATTGTTCATTGTAAAAAACATACTGGAGGACAAAAGAAGTCAAAATATAAACCTGAATATATAGCCATGCTCTTCTTTTGCAGGATGAGCAGAACGCCAAGCGGTCTCAACGAGAGGTACGTTAGTACTACATACTAACATACACAGTGCTAACTATATTAAAAACACAATTGTAGTACCTCATGCTAATAACAATTTAATAGAAAACTATATCCTAACTGCTAAGGTTATGGTTAAAAGTTCATAACATTGCTTGAGACAACCTACTGAACATAACTAGAAAACTCACTACCTATTAATATTTCATTTAAGCTTTGATTTTCAAGCAAGAAGAATATGTTTAACATCTATCCATACTTGGGCTTACTGGTAATTATGGGGTACACCTCTGCCTAATTCTTCGTTGAATACAGGCATGATGTTGTGTTTGTATGATTAAAAGAACCCTCCATGAGTGATGATAAAACCTTTTTGGACACTCGACGGTCAGCGACCTTGCCGACTCATTTTTATCAAGGCAAGCTTTACTATACTTATAGCTCGAGCTGATATGATAATCATAATCAACCAATAATGTTTCCAGTGACGGGACATAGGCCATCACTCCGCGAGAAGAAGTCGCCTATAATCCACCACGTGGGCCCAGTGCCGGTTGGGTCACATGTCTTCGAATTTTTGGTTCTAGAGCATGCCGGTTTTCTCACGATGTTTTCCTTCACCGTTTTGAGAGCAATTAAAGCGCCTTTCAGGGCTCGAACCTAAGACCTACAACTCGCAAGTTGCGGCAATTACCACTGGGCCACCACTGCTCTCATATAATACCTACATCTTCGAATTTTGATTCTAGGATTGACATAAGATAGAGTAATTTTCTTCTTCGTCGTTCCCTCAATGCTGAGGATTGCGACCACATACGACGCGTCTCCAAGTTATGCGGTTTTCTGCAGTGTGGACCGCTCGGGAATGCTGCCTACTGCAACCTTCTTGATCGGGTCTGACCATCTTTCCTCCTACCCAGCCCAGTACCATAAGCCTTTCCTGACAAACCACATGATTGAGTAATAGAGACCAGTCATCAATCATCATGTGTCTAGTCTTTTCCCAACTATGTTGGGGACGGCTTCCAGTCAAACCGATGCAGCTGAAGACATAATCAGCCTATAATGTTCCCACTGGTGGGACACAGGCCTCTTCTCTTCGAGCGGGAGTGGGCTGTAATCTACCACGCGAGCCCAGTGCGGGTTGAATGCAGCTAAATACTAGTATTTTACATGGAGCGAGTGCCTATCTGACCTGCACAACCCAGATAAGAACCCTTGGTAAGACTGGTTATCAGACTTTTGGGCTTCTTACGACCCTCAAAGACTATCAAAAATCCACTGATGACAGCCGGGCCGACGGCTTAACTTGCTTTCCGAGGCACGGAGGGGTCTTGGTAAGCAAACTTGATCCACGGACCAACCGCGGCAAGCATAACTTAATTTGATCGATCGACCCGTGCGGCTGTTATTACTTAGCCACAAGCCCCTCTAATAGAGACCGGTTAATAATCATAATCATAATCTTTTTTTTTTAATATCAATATAGTCTGATAGTAGTCGAGTCTGAGGTTTGTTTCGATCACAAATGCATCGAGTGTGTGGCTAATATTCAACAAAACATGCTTCCAACCATTTTGAAGCACATTGATAACCTTTTGGTTTCTTTGTAGAGAAATGTTGCTCGCTGCTTTGTTCGCATAAAAACTTCGACCCCTCATTAAATCCTTTGGAGGTCGAGTTTAAAAATCACTTTTCTTAGTGAACCACTATACTTACTTACACTTTCTAAGAAACTATTTAGTTTTTATCTTCAGTCTGTGGAGGATAAGACATACCTAGTCTGAACTAGGTATGTCTTATCCTCCACAGTATCTAAGCTGCTTCTTAAACAATGCATGTAGAAGTTTTATTGTTGTATTGGTTTACGGCGATCTGTCATGAGCAGTATAAGAAAATAATAACAAACCCTCAGTTACTTGACTGTTATTATGTAAACAGTACTTGTTATTGACTACGGGACGTCTCGAAACAGCGGTTATAAAAATGAGATAAGTAATTTTTGTGGAGTTATGTTCGAAAGGATGATAATGCAACGACTTTTTTATATTTCGCATACCTATATGCAATAGGTTTTTCCCAATATAACACAAACTGTATGTGCTATCCTGCTCTGTCTATCATCCAACCTTTTGGTCATCCTGAACTTACTAACATCTCTCCTATAATTGAAGTGTCAGTTACTTTGCCATGCTTTTAAACTTGGAACACAAATAGTGCGATATAAAAACGTAAAGAGGCATTTTTCTATAATAGGTACCTACTTCATTCCCGTCTTGTCTATGAAACCGTACACAGTTATCTGCCTCATGTAAAAAGCTCAAGAACTCCTAAAGAAAATGAAGTCTCTCCTAGTTCCATTTGCTCTATGTATAGTTAAAAGCGTACTGACGCAAACAAAACTGCAGGCAACTTCTAGCAGTAAACGTCAATTATCTACTAAAAGTGTATCTTTCGATCAGCAGATAATAAGACAAACATCGGTGTTTGATGTTGCATTAACCGCCTCGTGTAGGCGCTGTCTCAATCTGCGTCTGATTGAATCAGGATCCTGATTGATAGCTGATGTGGTTCTCACATGGGACCCGTAGGTGCCCAGGGAAGGACGCAATCTAATCACAACCCTAATATTGTTACGGGCTATATCGGCCTCAACCTCATGTTTGGACTATAATAGGCGGCGACTAAAAATAGATGACACTTCTTGTCGTGTTGAATTGTTTGCAAAGATATATTAGAGTTTCTTTTTACTTGTTTGTGATATTTATAAAACAATGGTTAGACCTGCTGTCTTGTATATGGATCAGAATGTTGAGCCACAAAAGGAATGAATGAAAGGCAATTTGCATGCAGCTGAGAGGAGAATGCTAAGAGGGATGTGTCGTGTTACGCGAGTGGATAGAATAAGAAATCAGTATATAAGAGGAAGTCTGAAAGTGACACCGGTGACTGAAAATTTGTGTGGAAATCGGTTGTGTTGGTATGGGCATGCATGTGATGCGGAGGAATGAGGAAAATGTGGAATGAAGTTTTGAGTATGAATGTGGATGGCTGTACGAGTAAGGGAAGACCAGAGAAACAATGTATGGACTGTGTGAAAGATGATATGGCTAGAAAGGGAGTGATTCATGAGAGATGACGACAAATATAGAAAAAAGTATGGAAGAAAATTACATGTTGCGCCGACACCAAATCAATTGGGATAAGGGTAGGAGAATGATGATGAGCCATAGAAAACCATGTAACCAAATTAAGTAAACTAATACATAGGGTAGTAGGAACTATAAGCTATGCAGGCGTCTAACAAGACGCTACTTGTGTGGTTAAAATGTATTATCCGTACTGCGTGAGCTTTTATGCCAACTAAAGATGGCTGCCACAATAACAGTTAAAGATTTAACTGTTATTGTGGCAGAATAAATAAATTGTATTTAAAAGAAAAATTTCTTTTAAATACTATATTTATTTACTTAGAAGATGGAAGTTTACATACTTTATATCAAACATTACACAAACACAAGACAGTTTTTATAGCTTTTAAAAATGATTAACAACGCTCACGGTTGAGACAGGTATGTACTCTACATTTCCTCAATTCCAGTATCTATTATCGGCGTTGACTAATCATAAATCCATCAAGAATTTACTCTTGTTGATGTCTCGGGTCATTTCTGTTTGATCAAGAACGAAAAACATCTTCCACTAATTTAAAAGCAATTTTTAACTGGTGACGTCATAACTTCATAAGGGATAGAGTAAAAGCATCCGATAGCACTCAGCTCCAATAAATAGGTATCAGTTAGATAGATTCAGTACTTTTTACCATAAAAATTACAGATATAAATGTAGAAATTTTACATAGATTGACACAATGGGCGGTCTTGTCGCTAAAAGCGATCTTTTACCGACAACGTTGGATGGATATAATAAAGGAAGAAGGAGAGACAAAACTGCAGATAGTCAGTGGTGTACCATTTACATATCCAATAAATACATACATACATAAAGCATATAAATATATAAAATTATTTGGTATCGGTATCATTATTTTATATTTTTCATTCTGTACTTTCTTAAAATTATTTCCAATTTGTCTTCTTCGCGTTGCAAAGGAATCAGTCGTGCACGTAAATAAACGAGTGAAAAGTTTAAAAATTGTAGAGAGGAAATGTAGAGTTTGTGTTTGTGTTTATTATTATGTTCCTATCTTCGAAGGTTATATTACCTATTTTGTCAACGTTAGACATTTTTGAGTCTCGTTTAGTATCCTTTCTAGCCACTGAAACTGACTACCGAGATGAAGATTATAGAAGAAGTATGGAAGAAAAGGACATGTAGCGCCAACATCGGTTAATTTGGAATAAGGGCAAGAGAAGGATGGTGATAGGAATGGGCCTTTCTTTCTGGAACAATATGACTTTCGTGATATCATTCAAGTGACAAGAGATGCTAAGAGGACGGGCAGAGTAAAGGCTCCCGCAGACAGTCGCGACGCGACTCTAGTAGAACTATGTATTTCTATGAAAACTGCATGGAAATTGTTCTACCAGAATCGCGTCTGTCTGCGGAAGCCTTTACTGGTTTATGTGTATTGATAAAATTCCAAGCAGCAATCACCAATCCGTCTGCCTACCGCGGTGATTTGCGGGTCTATTTTCCTAAAAACATAAATTCACAGGATTGAACTTTGTATTCACTAGGCGACAATAATGTCCGTGGTCGCCAGTTACATCGCACAGAATCACAGGGACACGTGTTGAGGAACATTTGGTTTACGAGTTGTGAGACATGTCGAGCGAAGTTTTGCAGTGTTCGCGCGGCGCGCCATATTGCATGCGGCACCGGCGGCGGTCGGTGGCGAGAAATTATTTTGTCGCATTGTGGAGATGAGGCTACCTCCATTGCATTTTTTCTAACATACTCGTAGCTATGTTATTTGGTAAACAAACGCGATAGGAGTTTTCGCATCATCCACACAATTTTAAGTTAGGAAGGAACCATTTTGATCTTTGTAAAACACTAAAAACTGATTCTAATTAACAATTTAAACTCAAATCTCAAAATGAAATTATCACAAGGCACGCAATATTTGTTTACCAAATAAGACTAGTTTTACATTGTTTGTCCACCGCCACGTCAACGGGACGTCAACGAGAAACGGGATTATTCGAACTGAACGCGGCCATAGTAAGTCTTCATGTAGGTACACGACGCCACAGCCGCGCCGCAGCCTGCGGCGAGATCAGCTTATACTAGAAATATAAGCTAGATATGTAGCCGTGTGCACAAACTCGGCACAGCTGCGGCGTCGTGTACATAAGTATGTATCGCTACTTCGGCGCCGTCCGTCATCTCGTTCCCGTTGACGTCCCGTTGACGTGGCGGTGGACAAACGGCCTAAAACATTAGAAATGTCTTCGATCAATAATAGTATTGATCGAAGAGAAATGTGGTTTCATATTTCTTTTCTTATTGTTTTCTTTTACATTTGACCACTATCTCACTTGATGCTATGGATTTGTACCTAATATCTGTAACAGTGTCTTCCTGTAGCTGTTATATTTAAAAACACAACCATAAAATTTTACAGGAAGAGCGCCGCCGCACTGGTCGGTACATGGCCATTCTGGTGGGCATCTCCCTCTTTATCCTGGCACTGTACCACGCCTGGGTCCGGCGCATCCCCATCGTGGCCAGCCTCGTCGTGCCAGCCCTCATCATGTTTGTGTACGTCGCCTGGATACTCTACACCGCCTCCAGGGAGAAGAACAGGGTAATTATTTATGGCTAACTAACGAGTTATGCTTGCCTGGTCATCTGATATGGAGCTCCGTTGGGCTTAAGTCAATGCCATGGTGACTGCAATGTTTACTAAGATATTAAGCGAATTCGCGATACTGAGAAGGTACAAGTACAAAAATAATAAGGTACAGTGCACACGCGAGCTCCGAGGAATCATTTATGGACGTAATGAGCTAGAGTTTTGATTTAGTCGATATTGCATTATCGACGATAAATATATTAATAAAAATAAAATAAAAATAAAAATAAATAGTGTTTTATTGCAGGCAAGAGTACCCATAAACAAGAAAAATACAATTTAAGCAAATAAAAATAGCAAATAAATCATCAATAATCATAAAATATCATTCCCTTCATTCATAAAAACACAATTCCATCCATTCATAAAAATATCATTCATTTCATTAAATTAAAAATCATTAAAAAGTATCAATAAATAAAAACACCTTAGTCTTGAAAAATAAAATTAATTTTTTTCCGTCATTTTTTGTTCCCGCTTAGGTGAACAGAAATCCAGTGCACAAATATAGGGCTTGCAAGGTTACACGAGACAACCCTCAAAATACTATTACTGGAGCGTCTCAGACTTTGCCAAAAAGATGCAACCCTCGACCTCATAATGGCGTAAAAATCAGGAACCCTCGCTTCAGCAAACATGCTCGAAGCACTGCAGTATCTTGGCAGTTTCATAAGGGTTCGGTAAGCGTCATTGTACTGAACCCTTAATGAGTTGTACATCTTTCTTGTGAAGTTGCACCATAGTTGGCAGGTGTACATTGACAGGCAGTAAGCTCTGAATAGAGTGTTCTTGACGTCTTTGGTGCACTTCACAAATTTGCGTGCGAGCATGTTACTCCTCACTGCGAGGGCCCTACGCTCTCTTTCTATATCACAGTCGTCGTGGAGTCTGTCCGTCAAAATGTGCCCCAAGTATTTAAACTGTTTTACGACCTTTATGGTCGCACCATTCAAAAACAGACTGGGTATGTTCCCCGGACCCGTGCCATACCTGAATACCATGGATTCGGTCTTAAGGACGTTGTATTTTAGTCCATGATCACCAGCATAGTGCTCGCAGACAGACAACAACCTCCTCAAGCCCTTGATCGAGGGACTCAAAAGAACCATGTCATCAGCATAGCTCAAGCTATTCACACAAACATTGCCCAGGTGACAGCCGACTCCGGTTCTTCTGAGTTCCTCGATCAGACCATTGATATACAGATTGAAGAGGTCCGTTGAAGTCAACCCACTCTGGCGCACACCGCAGTCTAACCTGTAACTCATGCTGGATAGAGTGTCACCCCATTTGACTTGATTAGTCTGACCCCCGTACCAGACCCTCAACAGATCTACGATTTCGTGAGGTACTCGCGACTTTTTTAGTTTGTCCCAGAGGATTTCATAATTCACCAGGTCAAAAGCTTTGCTCAGGTCTAAGAAGCAAGCATACACTGAAGTTTTCTGGTGAGTGTAGTAGGCTATCGTACTCTTAAGACTAATAATCGCAGAGTCCGTTGAGAGTCCGGGTCGGAACCCAAACTGCGCATCATCAATATTTATGTTATTTCGCAGCACAGGCTGTATGAGACGCTCCAGCACCTTGCCAATTACCGTCCCAAGTGAGATAGGTCGGTAGTTACCAGATGCACTCAAATCACCCCTTCTATTTTTAACTACAGGAACCACCACAGTCCTCATTAAAAGTTCCGGCAAGTAGGCGTGTTTAATATGCAATAATTTGTTCTTTGGTACGCTTGCCCCATTTAATTCCCTTTTTGGTTAATACATCTTATGTCTCCGCGCACGTGGATTTAATTAATTAACAAATAATTCTATGAGGATAGTATGTGCTGGAAAACCTCCCGCTTCCTCAGCCCCCGATTCCTTGGAGCTCGCGCGCGGACTGTATACAACGTGTAACGTTAAATGCGCAAAACCTCTGAAGGGGTCATTGTACTCATCATTATGAACAACTTTTACTATGGGACCAAACCTGAAATCGCGAAAAAAAAATCAGCTGTTCAGTACATTTTGACGAATTATGCGAACTGTAATGTACTGAACAGCTGATTTTTTTTTCGCGATTTCAGGTTTGGTCCCATAGTAAAAGTTGTTCATAATGATGAGTAAAATGACAACTTAAGAGGTTTTGCGCATTTAACGTTACACGTTGTATATATATATATTCAGCCAATTTGTTTAGGCTTAAAAGCTAGCTAAATTAGGCTGGTGCTGGCACTAATATTTTAAAGGCGAAAGTTTGTGAGTGTGTGTTTGTATGTTTGTTACTTCTTCACGCTCAAACGGCGGGAACGATTTGGATGAAATTTGGTATGGTATCACTTTTACCTGAAAATATATTCCTTCTACACAATAAAACAAAGTTTTATTATAAGGTTTAATTCTGCATCTACGGCAACTTAACGATTATAAGCTTTACGAACAAAATAAAGTTTCACACGGTACTTACACATAGGCTACTTTTTATCCCGGTCTACGCGGGACGCAGCTAGTTAGTAGATATGTGCAGTATATTGCAAAAATGAATTATCCAAAAAAAAAAAACCAATTCTTAATGTTTGCTAAACTGTCGGTGTTTAAACATGTTAATAATGTGGAATCAACCATGAAATTGAAAACGGATCTGCAAACGAGAAAAACAATGTTTCGTACAGACCTTTACTGCTCTTTACGGCTTCAGTAAATATTATTGTGTACTGTATGCTCGTGGAATCAACATTCAGGCGCTGAAATACACACAAATACATTAAGCTTTCTTAATTACAACTTTATTTTTAATGGAGGTTTTAATAGGATCATTCAGAGATATTAAATTATAAATGTGTTATGTTTAAAAAAAATACTAAAGAAACTGTGTAGGTACTGGGTAGGTACGGTCAGTAACGAAAACTTAGTTTTACCTAACATCTAAATAGGCACAAAAAATAAAAAAGAAAAGAAAAAAAGAAAGAAGAAGAAAAGAAAAGAAGAAGAAGAAGTTATTTGGATTTAGTTATGATACTTATATGATCGCAAACTTTCGTTACTTAAAGGTAACAGTTAAACTACGTAGGAATTAAGTACCTATTCTGTATCTCAAAATTGCACAACTCAAGGTAAACAATGAGCTTTTGTATTTCCTCTCAATTTTGCCAACCACACAAACAATAGACTCAAATTAATGAAGATTTCAACGACATTTACCACTGAAATAATCTGAGGAAATAATCATATTGGAGTCGGATTTTCAGTCTCACCGGATGCGGCTGCAACTGATATTTTATACAAAGGGACTGCGATGGTACCGCAACCCAATTAGTGTTTATAAACCCGACATCCTAGGCTAGACCGGTTGCCAGAATTTCAGATTTCTGACTAGCTGTGACTATTATTATTATACGGGATGAAATTTAAAACCTGTTCCAAAGCGAAATGGGAGATTGTACTCATCATTATGAACAACTTTTACTATGGGACCAAACCTGAAATCGCGAAAAAAAATCAGCTGTTCAGTACATTTATCTACATCAAACTCGTCAAAATGTACTGAACAGCTGATTTTTTTTTGCGATTTCAGGTTTGGTCCCATAGTAAAAGTTGTTCATAATGATGAGTACAATCTCCCATTTCGATTTGGAACATGTTTTAAATTTCATCCCGTATGACTACAAAACCAGCTGTTTACACAGTTAAATTGGTTCTACCTACCGACCAATAAACCCTTTAGAGAATAAGTACCTACTGAGTACCGGAATTATCAACTTTCTCAAGTTGTGAAATTATGAGTTCCAGTTTTGTCGAAATATCTAATTGACATGACAAAATTAAGCCTTCACGGTACGCCTGGCAGATGTGAAACATTGACACTATATTGTATAGAACATAGTTTATTAAAGAAAATAGTTATGACATAGTCAAAAACAAAATATTCCGATTTTTTAAAGAAAACGGTTATTCTTTAAATAAAAATACATATTCTTGTTATAATTTCCAGAATTAATATCGTAAATCTGCAAAAGAGTCACAGGGTTACGAGTCGAACGCGTGGCGACGCTGTTGGCGTGGTAACGCGCCGGTGTGACCCAAAAACACACAAAAAGGAAAAACAAAAAAAGAAAATAACACAAAAATAAGATTTGATTGTTTATTTTGTCATAATCGAAGAAACGTAACGCTTCAATTGAAACAAATATACTTATAAATCAGCTCCAGCCTCGCAGTTTGCCTAATATTAGGTATCAATCGAAAGTGACTTTGCTTGTTTGTTTGTTACGCTTTCACGCTAAAACGACTGAATGGATTTAGATGAAATTTGGCACATTGGTAGACCATGACCTGGAGAAGGACATGGCTACTTTTCATCCTGAATCGCAGACGACGTCGCAGGCAACAGCTAGTAAAATATAAAAATGGCGATTTCAGACCGTTAAATTCCAAGTTTCCTCACGATGTTTTCCTTCACCATAAGTCAGCCAAACTTAGCTTGAGTGCATTGAAGGGTTTTCCCAGTTCTATAAACCCGAGTTGTTTACAAAACTTGGAAGCATAACCTGAGTTGTTTACAAAACTTGGAAGCATTACGGCGGGTCACTCGGCACATTACTCAACACGTTTGCAAACAGACATGGCGCAATAAAACGTAACATATACTATCACTCGCGATCCCGAACATTGTCTAACAACAACTTTTGTGCGACGAATTATTTATATTATGATTCATCATTTCTCGAGTCCTTCTTGTTGCCTGTTCCGACAAAGTTTTGATGTCTTTTTTGTTAAAGGAACTCGTCATAATTATGACAGGACCGGATACGGAATTGTGTTTATAAGTGTTGCAATATTTTTTTTTTACAAAGATAGATTTTAAACTTTTCTGATGATGCACCCTGCAGAATTGTAAGTTCTGCAGGGTGCCGCATCATCAGAAAAGTTTAAAATCGTTATCATTTTGAACAAATCATTTTCTGAAACTTCTAATCGACTTAAACTCAATCAATCTGCCTAGCCTTTTCCCAACTATGTTGGGGTCGGCTTCCAGACTAACCGGATGCAGCTGATTACCAGTATTTTACATGGAGCGACTGCCTATATGACCTCCACAACCCAGTAACTGGGTAATACGATACCCCTTGGTAAGACTGGTTGTCAGACTTTCGGACTTCTGATGACCCGTAACGACTGTCAAAGATCCATGAATGACAGCCGGGACCAACGGCTTAACGTACTTTCCGAGGCATGGAGGAGTCTCGGTATGTAACGATGGTCACCCATCCACAGACCAACCCCGGCAAGCGTGGCTTAACCTGATGGATCGACCCTTGCGAGCGCGGCTGTTATTACTTAGTCACGAGCTCCTCTTTCAGTTTAAGTCTAATCGAGTTAAACTGAAACCACGAATTTAAGAAAAACACTACCTAACTATACTAAGGTTTTTTACAAAAGTTTCATTTACGTACGTACCTATTTATAAAATACGGATTAGTTAGGCCTATATGAGTTCGTAACCAAATCATTGTGTACCTAGGATGTTGGTACCCAAGTGGAATAACATGACGTCATTCACAAATCTGCAAAAAACAACATCAAAGTAGTACCTACTAGAGGGCGAGGTAACGCGGCATGGTGAGCAGTAAACGTTGTCTGAATCACCGCGAACGTGCGTTTATGCGAACGCAAACATCTGCGTTAACGTTAGCCCCCGATTGATGCTGCTTTGACAGCATGTTTACAAAATGTGGTGCGAACGATCGATTACAATGTGAACCAGCCAAAGTCAAGAACGTGGTTAATGCGCTTCAAAGGCAAATAAATAACGTGATTATCACTGAAGACGCATTACCTAATTAACGTTACCGGCTTTCAGTTTTTTTTCTAAGCTTCCCATTTTCTGTTTTGAATTTAGAAACTTCTTAAATCGTAAGTGATTGATTCTTACAACTTTTACGTCAGTGTTGCATTCTGCCGTTAGGTTCGTTTTATAAGATTTTTAGGGTTCCGTACCAAAATGGTAAAAAAGAACCCTTATGGTGCGATTCAGTCTGCCTGCCTGTCCGTCTGGATATCTAAAAAACAACTAATGCTATCAACTTGAAAGGAACAGTTTTAGAGGACGTTCGCCCAACTATTTTACAAATAATTTAAGAAAGAAATAAAAATTAGTCAGGGTCTGAAAAGGGGTCTGAAAATTCGAAGTGGGGCTACTAGGACATGTGAGGTATCATATGAAAGAGCGCTGTCGGCACATTCCCAAACATTTTTTTTTTTTAGATACTGTTCCCCCTTATCTCCGAAGTTTGCATAGAGAAAAATCTGAAATCATTCTACATAAATGTGATAGAAGTTTATGTTGGATAAATAAAACGATGTCTCTAAAAAGCACACTTTTTCAGAAATCATCAACGAAAATAAATACAGGGTGTAAGGGACAGCCCTCCGCAAACTGACAGGGTGAATTCAGTATGTCATACTAAGATGACCGGTACATGAAATTTTTTCAGGAACTTTAAGGGACTCCAATAAACCTGATTTGTTTGTGTTTTTGTGCACACATCGGAGCGTCTATTACTGGTTGGGAGGGGTAGGTAATAGGTATGCGGTGAGTTCGATGAACTCTGTAGCTAGACAGAAAGTGAACTGCTGATTTCACGCGTCGTTGGTTCGAGTATTTCAACATCCATTGCTGGTTTTTTTTTTTTTGCTGTTTTTTTTTTGCAGTTTTTTTACATAAATGGAGTGCTGTGAACACACAATGCAATTTTACATTGAAATAATGAAAATGTAACTGAAAAAAAAAATGAAAATTGAAAATTTTCTTGAGAAAATTTCCGGTGGAATATGATTCAGAATGACGAGCTGAATGCACCCTGTTAGTTTGCGGAGGGCTGTCCCTTACACTCTGTATATGATGGTACGGAACCCTCGGTGCGCTGACTCGCTCTTGAGCGGTTTTTCTTCTTAGGGTTCGGTACCAAAATGGTAAAAAAGGAACCCTTACGGTGTGACTCAGTCTGTCTGTCTGTCTGTCACAGCTGGATATCTCAAGAACTACTAATGCTATCAACTTGAAATTTGGAACAGTTTTAGATGACGTTTACCCAACTATTTTGCAAATAAGAAAGAAGTAAAAATATTTATATTTTTTTTGTAACAGGGACTGAAAGGGGGTCTGAAAAATTTAAAGTGAGGCTACTAGCCCCATGTTGGGTATTATATGAAAGAGCGCTGCTTGCACATTCTTAAAATATTTTTTATTTGTTTTTAGGCCGCATAGTTTTAGACTTTTGATGAAAAATGTAAAAAAATACCGTTCCCCACCCCTTATCTCCGAAGTTTGCAAAGATAAAAATCTGAAATTATTCTATGTGATAGAAGTTTATGTAAAAATTACAGGAAAAAATAAAACGATGTCTCTAAATAGCACACTTTTTCAGAAATCGGAACGGAACCCTTGGTGCGTGAGTCCGACTCCCTCTTGACCGGTTTTTTGAATTTAGAAAACTCGTAAATCGTAGGTGATTGATTCTTAGAACTTTTACGTCACTGTTGCAATCTGTTGGATTCGTTTTGTAAGGTTTTTTTAAAATAAGTCTAGAATTTTCTTACTCATGTCATGCCATCATTCACGACTTCCCTGTAAATTAGGTTAATGCTAAAATAAGATTGCTAGGTGTAACCGGAATCAATAACTTAGCGAAACGGATGAAACAAATCTATTTAAAGTAAAACATGGTTAGGTCTGCTTCATCATAAACAGTTGAACATAAAAGTGTACTCCATAAAAATTTTATATGACCTAATCTAGGGTATGTTATGCAGAAGAATTTATGCGCCCTGTTTTGTCTACTGTGCAACGATAAACTCTTTTTCCGTGGTGCAACAGAAAATACTATACATTGTTGGCATACCAGTATAGTATCAGGTTTTACGAACAAGATAGTGCAGTGCATAAAGTAATACAAGTTTGTAGGTCCTGGTTTCTTTGAGCTTCAAACTGCAAAACTTACTTTTTAGGGTTCCGTACCTCAAAAGGAAAAAACGGAACCTTATAGGATCACTCGTGTGTCTGTCTGTCCGTCTGTCACAGCTAATTTGCTCCGAATCTAATGGACCGATTAAGTTGAAATTTGGTACACATATGGATTTCTGTGACACAAACACGTACGGCTAAAGTAAATAAATGAATTTAGAATATGGGGGTCACTTTTAGGGGGCAATTAAGAAAATAAAAAAAAATAATTTTGCAAAATGTACCATGTGACATATCAAATGAAAGGGCTTACTATGAGAGTCTCAATTTTTTTTTTTAATTATTTTCAAATAAACCATTTTAAAGTTATTTAAGAAATCAGACGAAAATTGATCATTACTTCCCTTATCTCCGAAACTACTGAGCCTAAAATTTTGAAAAAATTACGGAATATAGTAATACCTACCTGTAGGTACATTACCTACTGGAAAACCTATAAGAAGTTTGTGGTGTTAAAATAACATGGTAAATCTCTCAATATTGTGAGTACTAACTTACATTTGCTGTTGGAATGTATGGGAGAACATGTTTTTCAACTATAATGTTAAGTTAGTTCTTGGGATAATTTCATCCCAAATACGGAACCCTTCATTGTGCGTAGTCCGACACGCACTTGTCCGGTTTTTCTTTGTTCGTTGACTCCAGAAATATATCTAAACTAGCTTCTGCCCGCGACTTCGTCCGCGTGAAATTTATTTTTTGCTTGACCCACCCCGTCGCATAGCATTGCCTACCCGCGCTATTACATCGTTTTCACTTAGCGTTCTTACGGACTTTTTTTCTTTTTGCTCGGCACCTAAGGGTCCTAGTGTGATGTTAAATATGCCTTCTATAAGATTTGGGCTATCTAATGATAGCCCAAATCTTATAGAAGGCATATTTAACCAGTCGGACTTTAAAAATCTTTTTGCATTAATATGCAAAAAGATTTTTTAAAGTCCGACTGGTAGGGTAGTTCCAGAGTTTAGCTCGTCCACATCCCATTCCGCTACCTCTGCCTCCCCCTCTCACTCACTCTCACACCCCCTTCACCACTTCCACTTCGCTTTCTCTCTCTCACCACCCCGTCCCCTCCCTCTCCCCCTCTCCTCCACCTCCAGCTCACCAACCCCTACCCACCCCTCAGCCTTCACCATGTCTTCCGTCTCTCCTCACCAATTCCTGCCCTTTCTCCCTGCGTCCATCATCCTCCCCCTCACACTCCTCACCACCCCTCCCATGCCCCTCCCCTCTAACCCTCCCTCAGGGGTAGTTTTAAAAAACTAATAATGACAAACTTAGGCAAATATTTGTGCCAAGTTTCAAGTCAATTAAAACCAAATGAATAACATTTTTCATGAAAATTGTATTCCCTGTTTTCACCCCCACAAGGCTGGAATTTAAAAAAATGGTTTGAGATATTTCCATAGCTTGACTCAAAGATTATTTACACCAATTTTCGAGTTAATCAAGCCACGCAGTAAAATCCTCCCCTGTGAAATTGACTACCCCTTTTCACCCCGTTAGAGGTAGATTTTCGAAAAACTCTGACACACATTATTCTTTATTTTTGGTTTTAAGTATAAATACTGAGTTTTGAGTTAATCGGATTGCGCGTTAAAATTTTCCCATACAAACTTTGAGACCCCCAGTTCCCCTTTAGGGGGTAGTTTAGAAAAACAAAAAATCACAAAAATCATAATTTACTTACATAAATATTCGTGCCAAGTTTCAAGTTTATTAACTCAGGGAATAAGATTTTTCATACAAACAATATCCCCCCTTTTTACCCCCTTAAAGGTCGAATTTCCAAAAACCCTTTCTTAGCAAATGCCTAGGTCATAATAGCTACCTGTGTTCCAAATTTCAGCCCAATCCGTTCAGTGGTTTCAGCTGTGTGTTGATAGATCAGTCAGTCAGTCAGTAACGCTTTCCTTTAATAGATATAGATAATAAAATAGAATAGATTATGTTTATTTGCAAAGAATATTAAATAGGCGAGTTTTCATGAAATAGGTAACGAAGAAGAGGGGTTTTTTTATTATTACAGCCAGGTTCCAAATCAATAAACATAGATAACTGCCCTTGCTGACGTCTCATCCTTGCCTTTTGCAGACCCTCAGACACAAATCAGCTGAAACATTTGGAACATCTGTCGGTCATAATAATATTACATCATATTGCGTGCGAAGATCTAACCCAAATCTAGCTCCGTCTGCCAATCAGGTCGACTAACAAATGACGAAATCAAATGTCTATGAGAAACCACAACATTTTGGAATGGTCTGAAGGCTTTGAAAGCCCTGTGTTTAGTCTGCATCTATAAATAACAATGCGGGTAGCATCGTTACTCGTCGCCAGCTCAATATATCGCACACCTAGATCTAAACTGAGTCAACTCAAAAAAGGTCATTTTTCAGGAGACGATAAAAACTTAGGTATATCTGCATTTTTTGTTAGGGAAGTTATACAATTTAATTTGATTCTAGATAATAAATAGCTTATAAAATGTCACTTTATACAAACTGGGGCTAAAATTCAATCATTTTTTAGGGTTCCGTACCTCAAAAGGAAAAAACGGAACCCTTATAGGATCACTCGTGTGTCTGTCTGTCTGTCTGTCTGTCCGTCTGTCCGTCTGTCACAGCCAATTTGCTCCGAATCTAATGAACCGATAAGTTGAAACTTGGTACACATATGTATTTTGGTAACCCAAACACGGACATGTAACGTAAATAAACGAATTTTGAATATAGGGGTGGGATTTTGGGGGAAAATAAGTACAATTAAAAAAAAAGTTTTGCAAACTGTACCGTGTGACATATCAAATGAAAGGTCTTACTGTGAGGGTCTCAAATATATTTTTTTTATAATTTTAAAATAAATTGTTTTGAAGTTATTTAAGAAAATAGACGAAAATTGACCATTCCCCCCCTTATCTCCGAAACTAATGAGCCTAAAATTTTGAAAAAAATACAGAAAATAGTTCTTTATCTATAGATTACAGGAAAACCTATCAGAAGTTTGTGGTCTTGTAAATCTATATATAAAAAATTCAAAGTCCTGACTGACTCATTGACTGATTAAAATCAACGCACAGTCCAAACCACTGGACCTAGAGACATGAAATTTTGCACATAGATACATTATATAGTGTAAACATCCATTAAGGAAGAATTTTTGGAAATTCCATCCCTAAGGGAATAAAATAGGGGATCAAAGTTTGTATGAAAAATCTTATTTCTTGAGTTATTAGACTTGAAACTTAGAACGAATATTCATCTAAGTTAATTATAAAATTAATCATTTTTAGTTTTCCTAAACTACCCCCTTTTTTGTGGAAGGGAAATCATCAAATGACTTCTTCCGCTCTGGGTGGAGCGGAAGGGCGTGTCATACTTTTACTGACTAAAACCCACCCGTGTTTCTTCAGTTGCCTATGGCAGGGCACGGTATCTCTTTCGAACAACCCGCGACCCCAGAAGACGGGATTGGTGGATGTCAAAGTTTGTATGGAGGAATTTTAACACGCGGTCCGATTTACTCAAAACTCAGTTTTTGTACTTGAGACCAAAACTAGAGACTAACTAACGAGTATCAGGGTTTTCCAAAAATCTACCCCTAAGGGGTGAAAAGGGGTAGCAAATTTTACAGCGGAGGATTTTATTGGGGATTGATTAACTCGAAAATTGTTGTAAATAATGTTTGACCCAAGTTATGGAAACATCCCAAAGGATTTTTGAAATTCTAACCCTGTGGGGGTAAAAACGGGGATACAGTTTATATGAAAAATCTTATTGTTTTGGTTAATGAACTTGAAGCTTAGCACAAATACTTGCTTATGTAAGTAATAAAGTTTGTCATTATTACTTTTTCAAAAATACCCCTCAAAGGGTGTTTAGGGATGATAAAGTTTGTATGGAAGATTTTTAAAACGCAGTCCGATTAACTTGAAACTCAGTATTCAGTATTTTATACTTTTGATGAAAAGTAAACAATAATAAGAAAATTAAAACCCATGAAATCAGACATCCTCGCCGGGCAAAGCCACGGGCAGTCTAGCTAGTATCTCAATATTGTGCGTACAAACTTACTAAGCCTCCGCTGTCCGTCCGTCCGTCCGTCCGTCTGTCACAGGGCTGTATCTCATGAACCTTAATAGGTAGAGAGTTGAAATTTTCACAGATTGTGTATTTCTATTACGACTATAACAACAAATAATAAAAATAGAGTAAAGTTAAAATTAAAGGGGGCAGCCCCTTTAATTTTAACTTTACTTTTCTTTTTCCCCATACAGAAAAGTTTTCATTTTGAAAAAAAAAAAATAACGTGTGTGTGGGGATTAGGGTATAGAACCGGGAAATCCCGTTCCCGAAAGTACCGGGAAATCCCGGTTCTTTCGCAGTCAAAAAAGAACCGGGATTCAAAATAAATCCCGGTTCTTTCGGTTCTTTTGATAACTAAAAATTTAGTATTAAAATATCAGATTTTATCAAGATTTTAAGTATATTTATACATTTTCTTTTGTTCCACTTATTTGTATTTGCAGTAGGTTGGCTACTTGTGTAATTTGAAGGTTTACAGCAATTTTATATTTTAATTTTTAACTTGTTACTACTCTGTCAAGAAAGTACCGGGAAACGATCATTAATACACAAAATGTTAGTTATTCATCCAAAGTTATTTTGTCGCCTTCAAAATATGCTCCTTCAGAACGATACAATTACGCCAACGAATAATCCAATCATAAAGATATTTTTAAAACGCTTTTTCCGGAATTGAGTTCAGTTATGTCTTCTACCGAATGAAAACGGGTGCCACGAAGTGGTAATTTGAGTGTAAGAAAAAGAAAGAAGTTGACTGGAGCCGTATCTGGTGAATAAGGGGGTTGCTCGATGGTATTTGTTGAGTTTTTGATCAATAATTCGTTCACTATGATGGCCTTGTACGAAGGCGCATTATCGTGGTGCAAAATCCAAGAATTTTCTTTTCACAAATCTGGCCTTTTTCATCGAATTTCCTCTCTTAAGCGCCGCATAAAGTTCTAATAATATTATTTATTTAAGTACTTTTTGACCTTCCGGTAAGAATTTCGAGTGCACAACACTGCGATAGTCAAAGAAAACGGTCAACATGACTTTGACTTTTGATCGACTTTGGCGTGGTTTTTCGGTTTCGGTTCAGTTGGAAGGCTAGTTTGCATGTCACGCTCGTAAACCCGCGTTCCGTCACCAGTAACAATGCGTTTCATGAATGTTGGGTTGGAATTGACTCGTTTTAGCATGTCCTCAGCGACTCTTATGCGATTGAGAAAATTCAGGTCTTTTGGGACTAGCTGAGCGGCAACATGTTTCATACACAAGTGATTATTAAAAATGGTACGGATCGACTCGTGAGACACCGAAAGTTCAGCGGCTATCTTCCTCAATCTTGAATGAGTATTGTCAGTCACTATTTCCTTCACTTTTACGATGTTAACTTCAGTTGAAGACGTTGATGGCCTACCAGAGCGAGGCAAATCTTCCATCACATCTCGACCACTTTTGAACGCTTTGTACCACTCATAAGCACGTGTTTTTGATAAAGTCGATTCACCGTAAGCCTTCTATAACATTTTCAGACTCATGGAAATTGAATTACGTGTTCGACGTAATTCAATTTCCATTCAAAATTAAGACAAACTATTTGTTAATGTTTTTGTTCATTATGAAATTCGCAATACACATTAGATATGATCTAACTAAAAACAGCACTGTATTTAATCTAAATAACAAATGAAATTCAAACTCGGCGCCAAAATGGAAAACAGTTCTGACAATCTAATAAAAAAAAAAAAAAAAAATTTGAATTTGAACCATATACAAAACATCCATTCGCGATACTCTGTTGACTGAATGTATATCATTTACAAGGTAAAAAGTTTTAAAAGTTTAATTATTGTAGTATCTAATTAAAATTAATCCATTATGGCATCCTTAATTCCATACCATAAGCCATTAACCATCAAACTAAATTATTTAATTCAATAATAAAAACATTTCTCTTGGTCAGTTTTCCTTTTTGTAGCTATCGCAATTTTATACCTTCACGTAATTCTTATTATACGTAAACCTTCATCTTAAACCGTTTCTACATCGCCAAAGAGAAGAAAAGAACTGGTACCGAAAGTACCGAAAATACCGGGAAATCCCGGTTCTTTTGAAGACCAGTACCGAAAATCCCGGTTCTCAAAAATAGTTCCGGTTCTCGATTCCCTAGTGGGGATGTTATTGTGTAGAACTAGTCGAGTAGAGTACAAAGATATTTTATTTTTTTTTATCTTCTAAAATGAAGACATAGGGGGCCGTAAAAGTTGTTAATTTTATACCATTTTTTTACGAGCTCTATTATATAATGTACTTTATACTGTACTTAATCAAGAAATGCTAAAAACGGCGATTCGTAAGGTATTTTGTTTAAATATGGGCGATTTTCTGCAACTGCAAAAAATAACGTTGTAATTCACAGTATCATTACGAAATACAAAGTTATCTTTGCGATTGCTAAACATATAATATGGTACGGAACCCTTTGTGTGCGAGTCCGTCTCGCACTTGGCCGGTTTTTTTTTTTTCGATTAATCACTGTTTTTGAAACATAACTCAAAATTAACGATTTTTGAGTTGTCTCAGTTTAGATCTAGGTGTGCGATATAGGTACCGATGTTTACAAGGCATTCCTATCCTTTACACATACTTGAGTCAGAGAAAATATTTAGAAAACTGTTGTAAATGCAGTAATTAACATACTTTTTATAGAACTGCTGAAAAATTTCTGGTTTTTCAAATAAATTGGAATGTGATGTTTATCTTAAACATCGTAATTCAGATATGCACGTGTGCCGTACATGATTTATTCAACTGGACTAAAATATATGAAATCATCTTTCTAAAGTAACGAAAGATTGTTTACCCAAAAACATACGGTGTTAAAGAACTGCAAAATATTGTTAGTATCGATGGATGGTGTACGTTAAATTCCTCAAGGTTCACAATTATAATTGTTTCGTACTTCACCACTCAATATCCGCTCCGCCAACGTTTTGACAGCGATAGTAAAGTTTTGCAGACTCCATTGATGAGTTGAAAGGCGCAAAGTTTATTTACCACTCAATATGTTGTTTATGAAACTTAAATTTTAATTATAATAACTCAGCAAGGTTACGATAACAAAGTCAAGAGCGCCATTAAATTGGGTTGCTTTTTAAAATTAAATGCCAATAAAGAATCAAACATCTACTGACTTTGGCGCAGAAATGAAGAATGGTGGAGAAGTATTATTAAAAAATGTTTTGGTTTGCGCAAATCTGCTTCTACTGAAAATAAATAGATAAATAATGTTTCTGGACGTTATAAGCAGTGGCTTATGTATTTATGAAAGCTGTATGTTAGTTGGTTGTTTAGATAAACAAAAGAACAAAAGAAAATTTCTTACTTGTTTCTATGTTTACGTAAAGCCGGAATCGACCTTTTCCCCATGGAAATACATTCATAGAATTTATACTTGTGCGCCGGCAAGCAGTGCTACCTCTTGAAAAGACACATACACGTTCAAAATTCCATCGTAAAAGAATCCAAACAAACATAGACACAGAATTTCTATGCATGGTACTTATAATGCAGTTAGTGTTAGTAGTTTAATTCTGTTAACATCACTTTGTTATTAGAATAGGTACTTGAGCTCTCTCTCAAATAATATTGTAACCGGGATTGAGGTCCAAAGTTAACTTTACAGAATAGACAGTTTCACTGTCAGTCATATTTCAAATACTTATCCAAGGAAAAACCCTGTGTGCATCATCAAGCACAAACACGTAACCATTCATCTAATAAAATATTACGTGCACTGCAAGATTTATTCTGACATAAATACGAGCTACATATGGCAAAGGAAAGTGCCCACAGTCAGTTCCAATATAACAAATTCCCTAATAAATCACTGGGCTAAACGAACTTTATTATAAACGTGAGGGGAACGTCAAGTAACTCCCCGAGGATCCCGGCGGAGCTACGAGTCGTAACTAGTAAGTCACAGATCATGTTGGCTTCGGGCCAGCATGTAGGTATACTGACCGCTACTAATCGTTTCCGCTCATTTGTAACCGATGACCATGCTGTTCAGTTAATGATTGTTGGAAATCTTTTTGATAGTTCATGTCCTGCTTTTTGCTTAGGTATGTGAAAAGCTGCAGCACTGATTGTAAAGTATTTTTTTGAACCACGTATTAGGACCTTGTAGGATTTCTGCCATTATCATATCTTTTGATTTCTATACAACATTAGTTTTTGTTTACCCTAAACCCGAAAAGGGGTCATTGTACTCATCATTTTGAACAACTTTTTCTATGGGACCAACCTTGAAATCGCGAAAAAAATCAGCTGTTCCATACATTTGTGTTCACTTAAATCGACAACAAACAAAAAGTAATGTTGTATATATGTCTAGTAGATAAGTAGAGTGTCACGCTGCAAAATAACTAAAACAAACAGGCCAACTTTGTTATGCTAGTGTGCGTGACAGCTGACGTCTTACCCTCGCGCCAGCCATTGTATTTTTCTAGTGTGCGTGCAAATAGCGGCGAACAGCTAGACGCTATTATTTTCGACGACTTCACAGCTTTGAATGTCTATCTAGACATATTTATATCTTTGATCATAACATAAACTTAGCTTACTCCCAAGTTAGTTGTGGTTGGCTCCCGTTCTTATTAAATGGAAATCAGTGACTAAGTTTTCAAGTACTATAGACTAGAGAGTACTAACGTCAAGTTTTTTACCGCAAACACCAAACTTGCTCGGGATAAAACAGCTCCCTAGACAATACGAGCCGATTTTTCTTCTCCCTCAATATTTCTTTTAGTTAATGTAAAGCGTGCATTAACTAGGACGAACGGGAAATTCTATAGTTTTTTTTTTTAGAAGTATTAAGGATATCTGTCGTTCGCAGTTACAGCGGTTTACTGGAGCTCCGATTATATAAAAATCGTTTAGGTATATGAATGGTGACGTGTCGAGAGGACTCGTTGTAAATATTCGTTTTATTTCTCATTGATGTTAGCGAGAGTTATATTTTTACACATTTTTGCTCGCGTTTCAGGTAATGTGTAAATATTTTTGAAGGCAATGATTTTTAATGGTATGGTTAAGTCAGAGGAGGGAGCAGTGTTCAATTTGTTAACACTTTTAGAATCAAATTTATCTACTAGATGTGTAAATTTCGAAATAGTCTCATTAGAGTTACCCGTAGACGTCTATGCCGTTAGTTAGAAAAAAAAAACAACCGACTTCCAAAAACAATAAACACTGTAAAGTGGAAAATTGCGGAAGTCGGTGTCTTTGGTTTTGTATTTTCGTTGTGTTTGGTTTTGCCGCCGACTTCCGAAATAAAAGTTATTTTTCACTTTGTGGTGTTTTTTTTGGAAGTCGGTTGTTTTATTTTTGTAAAAACGTTTTTATTTTTCACTTTTTAGTTGTGATACCTACCCCACATAAATTCGAATAGGTACCATTACCTGTAAAATAAATTAGAACATCATCCACATACACAAAGTGGGAAAAATACGTATTATTGAAGCTAACCCAAAAACTCCCCAATTAAAGTTAATATTTAAATGGGACCAACTTCGAGGTATAAAATAAAAACAACCCTCCAGAATAAAGTAAAAATCGTTCGAATCGGACTAAGTACTTTGAAAAGAAGTTACGCGTGGCCATTTATTAAAAAAATGTAATATAATACGCCTCGACTTGAAAACCTCCTTTGTTTTTCGTCGGTTAAAAATACAACCTTAACAATATTTTATGTTTACACTAAACCTCTTAAAAAGTTGTTCAAAATTGACATTGACCCCATAAGAGGTTTAGTGTAAACAAAAAATAATGTTGTATAACAGAAATATTTCCATTATCACTATATGCCTAGTTAATATATATGCTTAGCTAATACCTACTTAATACAGCAAGATGTTATTATTATTGTCCTAGAATGATTCTGTTGACAATTCTCTTGAGATAATGCACAAATAAATTTTTGGCGCACACGGAACGATAAAGGTACTTACTAAATAACATCAGAAACCACATAATTCTTATTATAAGTACCTTAATTACGAACGATTAACTAACAATTGGCCAGTGAACCGTAATCAATAAATAATGAATGCGAGTAAGATTTAGCTTCATTATCCGCGTATTTAGTACTTAGTTCAAGTAAATCAAGTAAATGGCACAAATACTCATGAAATTGTTTCACCGCTTGAAGGCTCTTACAGACAGAGGCGATATCGCGTCGCGACGCGATATTTTTCTACGGATATAATATCGAAATATCGCGTCGCGACCGCGATATCGCCTCTGTCTGTAAGAGCCTTTACGACGCGACGCGACGCCTCTGAGTCTTCCGACATGCGAGCAGTCGAGAACATACAGTAGAAATATTACTGGTATTGACAAACTTTGAATTTCATCCCCCCCCTTTAACCCTATGTTTCATAATGACTGTTAACATGATTTTATTTTTAGCATCATGAAGTTTTCGCCTTATGTCCTAATCCAGGTCATGGTCTGGCCATGTGGCAACTTTCATCCAAATCCGTTCAGCCGTTTTAGCGTGAAAGCGTAACAAACTCACTAATACTAGCTTTTGCCAGAGGCTTTGCCCGCGTGGAGGTCGAAAATTATCCCACGGGAACGCACTATCGGGATAAAAAAGTATCCTATGTCCTAATCCAGGTCATGGTCTGGCCATGTGGCAACTTTCATCCAAATCCGTTCAGCCGTTTTAGCGTGAAAGCATAACAAACAAACAAACCCACTTTCGCATTTATAATATTAGTTAGGATATTACCTATATTGTAATATTTATGTAGTAGGATGTGTTGTATGTTGTATATTTACGTCTCAAACGAACTTGCACGATGTTTGTATGCTCTAAGTTCGACAATAGATTGCTCGTGAGCAATTACCGCCACAATGTTACTCGTTGTGCTCTAAATATAAGCAGTAATGAATTTTCATTACAATTTATACAGCGTTCTGGTTGGCATTTGTAATTATTTTACAGTAAATTTTGTTTGTACTCGATCTTCATAAAGTTATTTTAAGCTTTACCGATGAGTATTAATTTTGCATGTTCAAGAGGTTTTGTGCACTGGAGTTTAAATATTGTTCTGCTTCTGTAAATATCCGCAAATTAAAAGGTATATTTTAGGCACGCCCCGCCGGCTCCAATGCTGATTTAAGCTTACCTACCTGTCTCTTTTAGAATAATATTAAAATTTTAATTGGTTGTCAGGGTGATCATAGTGTACTATGATCACCTTGACAGCCAATTAAAATTTCAGATTTAGATTACTAGCAAATACTCCCGAAATCTGTCATCGTTTTACTTTAGTAATTAAAGGATCAACATCAGAGTGTTCTTTTACAGCATAATTACTCTGAGAACTCCGTAGATAATACGACCGACCTCTATTTCAAATAATAAGAAAATGGCTGCTAAATTATCTAAATTATTTGTAATTTCAGTTTCGGCTGTTCGACGTGGAGGTGGGGCAGGGCGAGCTGGAGGACGTCGACGGCGATGTTGCCATAACAGAGCTGACACAAAACAACGTCGAGATTTCCGTTGTGTCGGGCAAGGAGCCTTCCACCTCGATCCCCGAGGACAACGCTACCAACTGGACAGAAATATCTACAGCCCTCATAAAAGGAGACAAGAATATACGCACGGAAGTGGAACACAACCGACTACCCATAATACTAGTGAACGACAAACCACCAGAAGATTTAGACCAGAAATGGCTGAACATTATCGAGTTGTCGAACACTGATAAAATGAAAGTTTTTCATACTAGAAGAAAGTATAAACGGAAGTACTGTAGGAGCAGAAGGCATGCTGCGTTTAAAAGATCTTACTCGATCGGCTGAATTCGATTTTAAGTTTCTCTTGTGTACCTCGTAGTTAAGAACTGTGATTGTTTATATACTTTTAAGTAATCAATTGAACTGCCTAATATATTATTATAGTAGAGTATTAAATATTGGTATGTAAACAAACGACTTTCTTCTTCAAACTTAAAGTAAAGACACAACATTGCCTCTTTCCTACAGTGTTGCCAAGATATCGACAGTATTGACTCAGCCTATAATGTTGCCACTGCTGGGACACAGGCCTCCTCTCTTCGAGAGGGAGTGGGCTGTAATCAATAAATCAGTAATCAGTATTGACTACTTACTATTGTGTAAATAATATGTGAAACAGTAGGACGTTTGTGTCGTGGGATTTAGAAAATACACAAAAACTTGATTTTTCAACAGTAAGCGGGTTTTTGGAAGCCTGCGTTCGATGAACTGAACGAATTTATTAAATTGCATGGGCTCAAGGCTGTGTGAAACAAGCCAAGAGAAAGAATATTTTTATTGAAATAGGTCAAAACTATTGATCTATTTGTAAATCCTACATATCCAAAACCATAGTTTTACATAGGTACGCTTGGTAAAAATGTACGACTAACATCACCTTCATAATATACTTTGTGTAGTTATGAAGTAAACATTTTGGTTACTAAATTGTACTAAAATATTTCTTGATAACGGAGATTCATAAAACTGATTGAAGAAAATCTTTACACCGCTTCATAAATTTGTCAGATTGCCTCTTCTCCCTGACTTCTAACTGGAATGTAATTTTACAGTGAAAAAGTGTGCATTAGGGAGAAGCATACGACTCATTTGTCACTGAGATTCTCGCTCTTCACTGAGCTTTTTCAACTTGGAGCTACGCTCTTATCTGTGCTGCACCTTCCTTCCAGTTATGACACAGAGTTATTAATGTTTATACCCGTTGTTTTTACATGTTTTTTTATTTTTTAGGTACTCATTATTTTCTTTCACCCTAAAACGTTTACATATGCAATGCCTGTTTTACAGATGGCATTATAAATTGGGACTTAGTGAAAAATTCGTTCGTTCAATCACAACATGAAAGTCTTGTGATGAGAAGAATTTTTAAAAGTCTTGTCTCTGCTTAATTCCAGTTAGGTACTTAGTGAAGAGAAAGCACCAGAATTAATGAACATTCTGACTTTAAACTTTTAAAGAGGGTCAAAGAATGACATGCTAAGTATAAAGCAAGAGAAAAATATTATATATTATGGACCCTCTAGGAAAAACACGTGAGTCATTGTACCTACATATAACATTGTAATATTTACAATATGTGGGTAGCTATAACTAGATAGGTCAGACAGTGTTATTTGATTATGACAAAATTCTCGATATATCAATATGAAATACCGTAGCAAAGAGTTTTGTATGTATACATTTAATTCCAGTATCAAATGCAATGCATACGGGATTACATGCAGAGCGGAGGCGTTTTTAATAAAACAGCTACCTACATACAGGGTGACTTTGAAAACATGCGACAAAATTTAAAGGGGTGTTCTACCCATCATTATGAACAACTTTTACTATGGGACCAAACCTGAAATCGCGAAAAAAAAATCAGCTGTTCAGTACATTTTATGTTCGCATAATTCGTCAAAATGTACTGAACAGCTGATTTTTTTTCGCGATTTCAGGCTTGGTCCCATAGTAAAAGTTGTTCATAATGATGGGTAGAACACCCCTTTAAATTTTGTCGCATGTTTTCAAAGTCACCCTGTATATATTAGTATCGAATTCAATTCAAGGTATTCGATTATGTGATGTAAATGAAGTTTTAAATAAACGGAGAGGAAAGGACAAACAATTCATTGCAGATTGTAACGTTTTGATTCGACCTAACCAAAACATGTTTACAGACCACGTAGGACCTCAAACGTGTCTAATTCAACTTCTGGCTCCATAACTAGGATAGTGGTAGGCAATCCTTAATCGAATAGTTTCATTGGCTTTGCCCTTGGTTAGATTACAATCAATTTACCGGAGTAGTACCATGTGTACCGCAGAGAGGCGTGGTCGTTAGAGCGCGCCAATTAAAGCCGCTGTACCGCAGGCCCCACGAGACTCGCTTTGAACCCGTTAACCCACGCAGTAAATAGACAACCACCGCATTGTATCTTGTAGAGCATAATAGCAGGTAATAGCTCTCCCGTTAAGAGGGCACTCCACGTATTTTTATTACCCCCTGCGTCAGCCATTACGAACGACATTTGTTCCAATCGTAAACAAGTGCATAATAAATCAATTGGGTTTGTTACCTTTGAACTTTCCCAGATTTTACGCCGATTCCGGTGATTGAGGTTAATTTAATAATCCTCGTACCGTCATTAATCGTTTTGTTTACATTTCTGAAATAAATCTTTGTAAGATTACTATTTACACGTAACATTTTCCATTGAAAATGTTAACGAATTTGCGAATACTAAAACATGTTACGTGTAAAGTGTTAAGGCTGCCATCAAGTAGAGATGAGACGTATATACTGGTAGAGGTATATATACCAAGTATGTGCTTCCCAGTACATAGACCGGGTACGGACCAAAATACTGGGTAAATACCTTGAAGGTATGACGTCAGACGCATAGTACGATACAAACCGCTACCACAAGGTAGCGCCCAGTTTTATCGGTAGTTCGGTACGCCGAAGCAACCCGAAGCTACCCGACAGCTTACGAAGGGACCCGAAACGTCATTCGTGCTTTATGAACATTCGGTTGATTTAATTTAGTTAGACAAAATGGTTACTTATTTTTACGTAGAATAAGGAACATAATAGCATAATTACATTTTTTGTCACGACGTGAAAGAGTTCCTTAGTTTGTTTGTGTTAGGGAATATTATTACGTGTTTGAATGTTTACGTTGTCTAGTGGTACTTAGGTCGACAATGTTTTGATTTTTTGCGTCAGTTGTGATCGCGATTTCGTTACACCTGTGTATAGTAGACACGTATAATTATTCAATAATAATAGCTTTTATTTATGTGTAACAACTTTGTGGTGTAAATATATAGCCTGGTAAAGTAGGAAGGAAAGATTTCATAAATCATAATGCATAATTACGTATAGGTACTTGAAACGTCGTACCTACATTATATTGGAGGCATACCATACTTATCGCATACGTTTACTTATCGAAATCCTAGTCCTACCACACCCAAATACTTAGAAGTATTTTGATACCTGGTATTTGTACCAGGTATTTAGTGATACCCATACCTTAAAGGCCGGGTATGGAGAATGGCAGGTATATCTCATCTCTACCATCAAGTCCGCTTAAAAGACTCAGTTTTCAAAACTACTGGCATCACAATCGGTTAGAGTCATAAAGAAAAGTTAACACACAAGGAGTGGTCGTGATTTGGCAAATCAGAGGGCGCGAGGTGTGGGCGCTGTTGTTTGATGCGCAAATGTCAAGCAAGACACCACAGATATTTCCTAACTTATTTGAATTCCGAACATACTCGTAGGAGATTTCGCGTCGTGATCGTGATCGTTCGCTCAGATTCCCGCGGCTGTTCTACGAATATCAATGTTTTTTTTTTTACATACTATTGATTCAGGACCCAACACAGGTATAAATTGAAAGCCGTTTTGTAAAAGTAACACGGTGCGCGTCGTGTCTATTTATGAAGAACGAGAATCGCGTTTTTTCTTTGAAATACCAATCATGAGGTAAATGAAAATGTTTGTTAAGATTTCTTTTTGCATTTCGACTCACGTGGGTTTTGGAAGTTATTCAATTAATTTCACCCATGTCCATTGAATTATGCCGTAATTGGATTTTTTTTTTGTTTGATTTAAGTTTCACATTAAATTCAATTCAATGTGTTTTTTTTTTTTTTTTTTTTTCTCTTTCTCTTTTTTCTTTTTCTCGGCACGTTTTCTCACAACACATCTGACATTGGCAGAATTGTCGACATCGGCACCATTGCCATAGAGAAAAATAGAATAGAATACATTTCTCGTATAGAACTTTTATTTATTCATTCATTGGATTTTGTAATTCAACCTTTAACCATAAACCCTGGATTTTGGACTTCAAATGCCAAAAGCACTTCAGTTTTTGTAGATTCCTCCACTTACCTAAATAAAAGGTAAGATGAACTGATTATAACACTTGAAGCTGTCATCACTATACTAAACCGCTCTCGATTATACATTCAGCTCACAAAACGGTTGTTAAAGATCTTAGGTCGTCCAATTTGCATGAAATTGTTTCCAATATTACTTTATGTCATCATAACGGTCGGCCAGCCGTCAGTTAGATGTTAATAATAATTATTAACAAACTAACATAGTTAGTCAATCTGGTTGAGACGAGGGCCGTGCCCACGTTAATTGTAGACCTGATGGTAATTAATAACATAATGTAATAATTGTATGATACACAGCTGTAGTGTCTTAAGTTTAGGTTGGGTTAGATCAATTAGCACTATTAACTACCCCTTGTTGGGAACAATGTCTGGGTTTGTGAGGGGGACAGAGAGCCTTGCTATGACCAGTGACGTATTGGTCTGGTGTGTAGCACAATACACACTAACGTTGGTTGAAGGGGAGCAGGTCTGGTGGACACTTTTTCGGCGTTGCATATGTCAGGCGCCCACTCCGCAATATGCTTACGCTGTTCATGGGCTGTGGTAACTTCGCCTTCTCAATGAGAATGTGTTCAGATGGAGATTCATAGATGACTCCGCCCTGGAGGAAAAACGCAGCGCTGTTCCACAACCAAGGGAGCACCTATAATCGTTTCCAGCGTGCCCTGTTCCCTGCAAGTTACAAGAACTTAAGAAAAAGATGTGAATGTCCTTGCCTATAAAGTAATAAATACCGCTTCATTTGTAGCAGTATCACACTGAACAAAAAATACGTAAACTACTATCAACTAAATTAAACTTTTCTCAATTTTACGAAGTACCTTTTTGAAGAGGTAATTAGCATAACACTAATGTAGTACCTATTAGCATTTAAATAAATCTTTGTGTTTGTTTAAAACATTATCATCCCACTCTCAAGATTAAACGAGATTTTATTTATGAACGTTTCATACGCAGACAGTGTAATTATAATTCAAATAACTCTGCGGATTCCATTTCGCAATAATATTTATTTTATGCTCTGCACTGGCCCGTTGAATGAAATGAACGTGATTTTCCCGCCACAAAATGGAATGCATTACGAAAAATGAACGATTAATTTTAAAAAGGTTTTAATATTTTTTGGGTCTGTGTTTAATAAATTGTAACAGTGAATATAATACCTGTGGACATTTGCAATATCAAAATCATCGCAGATGTGTGGATATCTGATAGAAAAAGTTGAAATGGCTTATAAGCATATCGGCCAAACTTCCGAATTTAAGGCGATACTTTCCGAACCTTTATGGCAGGTTTCGGTATGACCACATGCAATGACATTATACATCTAAGACGTTGCCATGTTACAGTGTGAAGTGTGGAGACACATATATACGAAATAATTCGGAAAATTGAGACAAAGCATCGTATCTTCTGTCCCTTACGGCGTGCCGTATTTTTGCATGGCGAAATTTAAAAATGTTGCCAAACAAAATACTTTGTTCGGCAATATTTTTAAATTTTTTCACTGTTACAAAATTTGTCTTGCGTCGATTAATTTAACATTTTTGGACAGTTTTTGCATTGTGCGAATGTATTGACATGGGTTTCAGTCCAAAATATGGAAGATTTCTTACGTTAAACCACATTTCTCATACCACATAACCTAGAAAAAGTATAATATTGCTGTCTCATGACCGGCCACGCGGTGGCTCGATTTAGATGATATTATCTAAGGCCACATGACTAAGAAAACAAAGACCCTACAATTGTCAAAGTGAATATACGGACAATTTTAGTTGGTAGTAACTTCGCTTCAAAAGTCATTTGCCTGACTTAACTTATAAATAACATTTCCACGATAAAGATTAAAATGGTCTAGTAATACTAGTACAAAATCAGCTTTCCAGCAAGCGCTAGACGTATACCTAGGTCAGGGATGGCGAACCGTTATAAATCTACGTGCAATTTTTTCCAAAGAAATAAATATTTAATTTAATGTGGCGAAGAAGTACCAACAAACAATGTTGACGTATTGACCACTGGAAAAAAAAACTTTCACAGTAATATGTACTTACTCTTTATTTGCAAACTATTATACAGTAATCTTAACATTCAATCTGCCTAGCCTTTTCCCAACTATGTTGGGGTCGGCTTCCAGTCTAACCGGATGCAGCTGAATACCAGTATTTTACATGGAGCGACTGCCTGTCTGACCTCCACAACCCGGTAACTGGGTAATACGATACCCCTTGGTAAGACTGGTTGTCAGACTTTCGGGCTTCTGACGACCCGTAACGACTGTCAAAGACCCACGAATGACAGCCGGGACCAACGGCTTAACGTGCTTTCCGAGGCACGGAGGAGTCTCGGTATGTAAAGATGGTCACCCATCCACTGACCAACACCGGCAAGCGTAGCTTAACCTGATGGATCGACCCGTACGGCTTTAATTACTTAGCCACGAGCTCCTCAGATATCTTAAAATTATCAGTGTTAAATTTATTTGAATAGAATTTTGAATTTGAGAAGAAAAAATTAGTGCAACCATGCTGTTGCAAACTAGATGCCAAATAATTTAATCAGGTTACTAAGTTTTGTTACTTTTGCAATGCAATGCAAGCTGAACTGGAATCATCTGACGAACGATTTCTAAGCGAGAGTTTAATGTTATTCTTCTTGAAAATAGCGACTCACAAGTATACATAGGTGGATGAAAAAAAACCGGTCAAGAGCGAGTCGGACTCGCGCACCGAGGGTTCCGTTCCAATTTCTGAAAAAGTGTGCTATTTAGAGACATCGTTTTATTTTTCCTGTAATCTTTACATAAACTTCTATCACATAGAATAATTTCAGATTTTTATCTTTGCAAACTTCGGAGATAAGGGGGGAACGGTATTTAAGAATGTGCAAGCAGCGCTCTTTCATATGATACCCCACATGCCCTAGTAGCCTCACTTTGAATTTTTAAGACCCCCGTTCAGTCCCTGTTACAAAAAAATATAAATATTTTTACTTCTTTCTTATTTGCAAAATAGTTGGTCGTCATCTAAAACTGTTCCAAATTTCAAGTTGATAGCATTAGTAGTTCTTGAGATATCCAGCTGTGACAGACAGACAGACAGACTGAGTCACACCATAAGGTTTCTTTTTTACCATTTTGGTACGGAACCCTAAAAATATATACACAGGGTGTAAGTGTAAACAGTGGCAATCTCTTATTTTTTAATGTAATCATCATTATGAACAACTTTCACTATGGACATCACCTCGGCATCAATATGCCGTGCCGAAATTATTTTGTCGCGTGCCACCAAAGGCACCCGTGCTATTGGTTCGATATCACTGACCTAGGTAATAGTCCTAATAAATTATATAATCCAGCGCTTGCCGGTAAATGTTAAGAGCGTTGACTAGGTACGGCATTTCATACAAACTTTCAAGTCCTTTTTTATCGAAATGAATGAACCGATTTTAATGAAACTTCATACGCATAAGTAGGATACATAGGTCTAAAAAGTTAGTAAAGAACATTTTCTAAATGTCTTATTTAAAAAAAGATAAATGGAAATCTCTGCTTCTATGGAATATTTAAAATCCGTCTAATTTTGCTGCAACACTATTTTTCGAAAATGTTCTTTACTAACTTTTTAGACCTATGTATCCTGCTTATGCGTATGAAGTTTCATTAAAATCGGTTCATTCATTTCGATAAAAAAGGACTTGAAAGTTTGTATGAAATGCCGTACCGAGTCAACGCTCTTAAGTGCTGTTTTCCAGCTAGAATACTTATGAAAACTTGCTCTATATGAAAAGAAAAACATTTGCCTTTATAATTAAATTTATTCATATTCATTACTTGGTACTTACTTCTATATCTATACCCATTTCGTGTCTGTCCCTGTGACAATCGTTCTTCTTAATTATGCAACGGAGTTTGATTCGGTTTTCACTCTCATTTAGAGAATTTATTCCCGAAAGGTCTTATTAAACTTACTCAAAAAAATAAACGATTTTTTTTTTAAAAAAACAAGGTTTTATTGAACTAAAAAGTACTAAATAAAACTTAGAACTTTAATATTTTCTTGAAATAGTGAGTCGTGAACGTCGTTCTTAAACTTAAAGATAAGCCAGAGTCCTTGTCAAGACTAATCAAACGAGCCCAAACTCGATGGGATTGACTTCGTTCAGAGTTCCCATAACCATCTTCCAGGGTTCATCATCAGATCCTGGATATTATCCCAAAACACGATGGGGTTGCGTCGTTTTGTTACAGAGTTCCCATGGCCAACTTCCGGCTCCATCATCAGATCAGTTACATGTCAGAATAATAATACATTGTCAACCGATTTACATATGCATGCATTTCAGCTCAATCGGAAACCGGGAAGTGTCCCGGTTCCCGGTCAAAAACTTGCAGACAAATTATTTACAACCTTTTCCGACGTTTGGCTCCCAGACTGGAGCGGGCTGGAGCTGCCTTGAAGCGGCACCTGCCCAATCTGGGGGTCCAAACGCATCCTGCCGGAGGCTTTACGAGGGGGTCGTGCGGTCCATGGCCCTTTACGGGGCACCGGTGTGGGCGCGTTCCCTGAGGCTGCGGCCAGCCCGCCGGTTGAACGCGTTCCAGAGGGTCATGGCCAACCGGCTAGTCGGGGTTACCGCACGGTCTCCGGTGAGGTGGCGAGCCTCCTTGCCGGATTGCCACCGTGAGATCTGGATGCAAAAGTCCTCGCGCACGTGTGGGAGTGGCGCGAGGAGGCGAAACGCCGGGGTGTAACTCCGCTGCCGCGAGAAATCACGGTACAGCGGTCAGAGCTCCGGCGGGATCTCATGGCGACATGGAGAGTGCGACTGTCGCAACCCAGCGCTGGGCACGCCACAATTGCGACGATAAGTCCCCTCTTTGAGGAGTGGTTAGAGAGGCGCCACGGCGTCCTCACCTTCCGCCTGACGCAGGTCCTCACCGGACACGGTTGTTTCGGGAGGTTCCTGTTTCACATAAGGCGGGAGGAAACGCCCGGGTGTCACCATTGTGTGGTTCGCCTGGAGGACACGGTGGAGCATACAGTGGAGGTCTGCCCGGCTTGGGCAGAGCACCGCCGTGTTCTCACGGAGGCGATCGGCCGCGGCGATCTCTCGCGTCCAAGCCTGGTCCAGGCCATGGTGCGGAGCGAGAGTGCATGGGAGGCCGTCACCTCCTTCTGCGAAGCAGTAATGCTCGCGAAGGAGGAAGTGGAACGCGTTAGGGAAAGACAGCCTCACGGCCTCAGTCGCCGCAGGAGACGCCCTGGGCGGCGGGAATCGAGAGGCGATTTCCGGCCACCGTAGGCGCGGGCTTGCGGACGGTGAGTAGTGGGTAGCTCGCCGTCCGGTAAGGAACAGGGCCGGGTTATGTTCTACGCGCGCCTCAAAGAGACGTCAGCAAAAGATGGGGTCCAATAGGGCCGATGCCGCTGGGGTCGCGGGTTGTTTAAAAAAGATACCGTGGCCTCGGCATAGGCAACTGATGGAACACGGGTGGGTTTTAGTCAGTAAAAGTCTGACACTCCCTCCCGCTCCACCCAGAGCAGGAGAAGTTATTTGATGATTTCCCATCCACAAAAAAAAAAAGCCTTTTCCCACCTATGCTGCCAGTCTAACCGGATGCAGCTGAATACCAATATTTTACATGAAGCGACTGCCTATCTGAACTCCACAACCCAGTGACTGGGTAATACGATACCCCTTGGTAAGACTGGTTGTCAGACTTTCGATCTTCTGACGACCCGTAACGACTGTCAAAGATCCACGAATGACAGCCGGGACCAACGGCTTAAGCTGAGCGTCCACTGGTCCGCGCCGGCCGCACCGCCCGCACGGCACGCAACGGATTGAACGGATTTGCCGATGGCATGCGTCCACTGTCCACCTGGTCCGCCCCGGCCGGCCGGAACGGATTTGCCGGTGTCATGCGTCCACCATTTTTATTTATTCTGAGTGTTTTTGTTGTTGTCAGTAGACGTCGCGCGTTGTCATGGAGATTGACGAAGATTATCAGTGTTGCTTGTTCGCAAAAGATGACTGCAGTTGCCAGGGGGGTGAAACCATCATACATCTGACAGTAAATATTAAATGTATGGAAGGTGGCGACATCCAGTTCACGTTTTGAAAACTTTTAATAAAAAGTATACTATTGCTTGATAGATGGAGCTTTTAATAATAATAACTTGCAATAACAAGATGACAGATTGGCACTTGACACAATTCAAATTTCAAAGTTTTTTGAAGTTTCCGTGCTGTCGTTCGTTCGTTACTGCTTATAACTATTTTCGGATTTCTCGAGAGATTTGCATTGATTGTTGGATTTTGTGAGACCTGGCTTTACTGTTAACTCTGTTTTCGACCCTGATACTTTGTTCACCGATTGACCCATAGGCTGCTTCCGTCCCTGGACTTCGTGATACTTTCCTACTGATTGACCCCGCTTTCTCAACCTGCGGTTGTGTACTCGATTTGGATATTGTTGGTTACATGCCTTAGAGCATTTAACTATGGAGATGGCAAGCAGCGAATCACCGAACAACATTTTCTGCCACTTTATGCGGGGGGCGAGGAAAACACATACAGCACACTACGAAAATTTGACAGTGCTAGTGATGTGACACAAACAATGAGTGATATTTCATTACATGAATGAATGAATAAATGTTCATTCATTTTTATTTCTTGTATGTATACGCACGGCTACAGATCACGCTATACAGGGTTATTGGTAAAACACCAGCAACCTATTTAGTGGTCATTGTACTAATCATTATGAACAACTTTTAATGAGGGACCAAACCTGAAATCGCGAAAAAAAATCAGCTGCTCCCTACATTTTGACGAGTTTGATGTAGATATGTACTGAACAGCTGATTTTTTTTTTCGCGATTTCGTGTTTGGTCCCATAGTAAAACTTGTTCATAATGATGAATACAATGACCCTTTAAGAGGTTGCTGGTGTTTTACCAATAACCCTGTATATTTCCAGTATAAGCTGATCTCGCATTGTATAGGATTTCCTTATAATTAGAGATCAGTGTAAACTGGAAATGTATATAGCTTGATGTGTAGTCTTGTGTACCTACACAAAAATACGCAATATGATTAATGCCTGCGAAACTACGTAGGTAGCCAGTAATGACCAAAAAATTTATAGTGCTTTAGAAAAAGAACGATTGTATTTATTTATAGAGTCAAATATTTTTTCAAATAACATATTGCTGGACCAGCCGGTCGATTCAGTAAAAATCTCACCGTGGTAAAAACTTAGGTGAAGTGTCAGTTTTTGCTAGGCTATTAGTTTGCGTAAAGAAGTTTGATTTAATCCTCCAATAGCTCCAATTACAATATTTATTAGAATAATGATAATAATAAAATTTTTATTGAGATAATAAGATAAAATAATTATAGGGGTAATTTTTTGTCAGGTTATTAAAACAAATCTATTAAATCAAGATAAACCTTCAATAATATTGGGGAATCAAAAATGGAAGGGGGTTCTTCCTATTTTTATAAGTATTGAAGAATTTATTATAATAGAGATAAAATTATTTATTTCAAAATTTTTTATGAGGGTTATTTTAATTAAAATTGTAAATAGAAAATTAATAGAAGCAATAGATTGAGTAAGAAAATATTTTAGGGAAGCTTCTGTAGATAATAAATTATTAGAATTAGAAATTAATGTAGCTTAGTGAGTCTGTTTTTGCTAGGAATTGACACTATTGACAGCTCACTCCACGCTCACTTCACCTAAGTTTTCACGGTGAGATGGTTACAGAATCGCACTGCAGTGCCTTTCCCTATCATTCTGCATTTAGGGTCGGCAATTCGGGATACATACTGAGCCCCGTTTTATAATGCGGGCTTATTGTAGGTATACGTGTCAAAAAAGTAGGAAGTGTAGAATATAAATAATAAAACAACACAGCCAATTTTATTATTTCGTTAAAAATAACACTTTTATTTTTATTTATTTATTATTTATTAAAACTTTATGCACAAGTAAAAAAATACTGTACAAAGGCGAACTTAATGCCTGAGGCATTTTCTACCAGTCAACCTTAGGGTGATGCAGAGATGAAACATGGTAGGTGCAACATAAGTGATAGATAATTCAATCAACAAGGGATAGATAACTGGCAAAAGAATAAATACTAATAAATACACGTCTTTTACCCGTTCGGTTTCTTTTTTTTACAACTATTTGAGTTCGGTGTTTACTAGCTAACTAATTAAATAAACTAAATGAGGTGTTTGATATTTTAGTAGGAAAACATGCGGGTGTTTCATAGCCATAGTCTAGTTCATAGCGGCTTCATAGCCATGGGCTAGTTCATAGTGGCTTCATAGCCATAGTCTACTTCAATGACATTAAACATCTAGACGTTGCCATGATTACAGTGTGAAGCGTGGAAGTGAGACACATATATACGAAATTTTATTATTATCTCCTCACCGCTGTCACTGTGGCGAAGTTGTCAACAGCCTCGGATACCACGGCCTGTCTTGCAGCCGAATTGCGGGTCGCTAAGCGCGGCACGCTAACATCAATGACATCATCCGACGAGCCCTTGTCACCGTCGGCATTCCAGCTGTATTAGAACCCAATGGCTTGGCACGCGACGATGGCAAGAGACCGGACGGCATGTCATTATTTCCATGGAAGGTGGGTAGGCCTTTAGTGTGGGACGCTACGTGTGTCGATACTCTTGCGCCATCCCACCTTCATGGCTCGGCGTGCTGTGCTGACACTGCTGCTGCGGCTGCGGAAAATCTCAAGCGGCGGAAGTATAATAACCTTATCGGTAATTATATTTTTGAGCGGTTTGGGGTTTGAAAGCGGTGGAATAATTATTAAATTATTCCACCGCGGATTAATTTTTTTTCAAATTGCATGAGCTGCAATAACTCACATTCGAAACGAACTAACTGTTATTTTTTAATAGCCTAAGCCTACAAAAGAAAAGAATTTAAATCGACTCACAAAGAACTGAAATTAATATTTTATAAATAATATTTTTTTAGATTTCAACCTGACTTATCCAGATACATTCACAAAAAAAAACTGAACTATGTTTACTGAACATACTGACTGAAAAAATCATTTATTGTATCAATCATTCATTCAAGTTGTCCCTGCACTATGCAAATTCCTTTAATTCCTTCCTGTACTACGTTTGCGCTACCAACGTACCACTGTATTTTTCTATCGTAATGTCAACAACGATTATTTCGACATTGTACTTAAATAAAAGTATTTGAATGTATTATTTATACTAACATGTGGTAAGAAACACCATGGTTTCGCAAATTTGAAGTGGCAGATCGCTTTTCGCACGAGGAAACTGCACAATTTACCATTTTTTGGGAGCACTTTCTTGCGACACAATACGATACACAATGACAGCTGTCGCCAAATGAATTAGTTTTATATAACGTGCATGGCCATATGGCCAGTCGACTTTGGCAGAGGGGTTCGCTCAGCTATGCCATCTCCATAGGTTAAATGCTCTAAGTTACATGCAGACTAAAAACATGCAGAAAAACGCTATTTTGGATGTGAAAAAAAAAAAAAAGAAAATATTGAAAAATAGTGGTTAAATCAATTTGTGACTTCTAACCTGCACGTTGCATAAAAATAATAAGCTAGATTTTATTGTTAATCGGGTTATTACAAGAATCATTCATAGTTGGTGCACAGGTGTGAACAGAATTTTATCTGGAAAATTAGCAATTTTGATCGGGGGATAACGTAAAAGTCAAAGCAGAACGCTATTTTAATGTATGTACACATAAACGTAGTGTTTACAAAAATAAAAAGAAGTAAATATTATTAAGGGAATTGTTCTTTTATTTAAAATAAATTCCTACCTAAATACAAATAAATACATGGCACCTACCTAATACCTATATCCATTTGCAATTAAGTATACTGCCATCTAGCGGATAATAGAATTAATTGTCTAGTTGGTATCAGTGCCATCTATTTTTCACGTAATTTACATACCAGACCGGTATTTACTATTCCAGATATTAGTGTATAGTCTATGGCAGTTGCCTCTGCCGTTGACGCGTGCCGCTCATGTCTATGAGCACGAGTCTAAACATTATTATTATTTTTTAATTTTGATAATAAAGCACAACAGAAATGCAGTCAGAAACCAGAAACTCAATTTTGTTTTTAATTTGTTTATAAAACATTAGTTTTTGTTTATACTAAACCCAAAAAGGGGTCACTGTACTCATCATTGAAAAAAAAAATCTGCTGTTCAGTACATTTATCTACATCAAACTCGTCAAAATGTACACAGCTGACTTTGACGAGTTTGATGTAGATAAATGTACTGAACAGCAGATTTTTGTTTCACGATTTCAAGGTTGGTCCCGTAGAAAAAATTGTTCAAAATTATGAGTAGAATGACCCCTTTTCGGGTTTAGTATAAACAAAAACTAATGTTGTATAGACTAGTCTTTATGCATATAAGGACTAGTCTAGATAAAAAAACATTGTAAATGTTATGCTTCGTCAATCCCTAGAATCAGTAGGATGACACTGACAGATACGATGAGTTCAAAAATGCGTTCCGTGCCGGTGACGTCACCGGCATTCCTTATGACGTCACCGGCACGCACGCATCGCCGGTAGCGATAGTGGACGCAGTGCTATATAAATTCATACAGAGCAAACCAAAATCCGTTGCGTGCCGTGCGTGCGGTGCGGCCGGCGCGGACCAATGGACGCTCACCTTTAACGTGCTTTCTGAGGCACGGAGTCTTGGTATGTAAAGATGGTCACCCATCCGCGGTCCAACCCCGGCAAGCGTAGCTTAACCTGATGGATTGACCCGTGCAGCTGTTATTACTAAGCCACGAGCTCCTCTCACGATCATTGAAAGTTAAATAAAAGCTTGAAATAAAGAAACATGTTTTGTCAAGTCGTAAAAACCGTGCGAAGCAGGGACGGGTTGCTAGTTTACTATAATAATTATGAAAGCTATATTTGCGAAGTTTGTTCTCCGTAATACAGACTCTTGAAGCGATCATGCGAATTATGCGAAGTCTGGCAAGGTGTTAGCCCGACGACGCTGAATATTCATCAAACTCTCAGACGCGTAAGCCGTAATTAACCTACGCAGATAACACACACCCACTTACTAACTAAGAAGTTCCACGACACTAATATTAAGAGAATTTATAGGAATCCTCGTATATCATCATTTGCATTTCTGATCCCAGTGACAAGAAGATGGTAGAAATAATATTTATTTCGTTTATTTTTAGTAAATCCGCTCTAGGCACTTTTTGCTAAAATTTAATCTCTTTCTCTCTCTCTATCTGTTATATATTTACGGCTCAACTACGTCAGTTATAAGATTTTGGTCTTGGTTTTAGGGTTCCGTACCAAAATGGTAAAAAGGAACTCTTATGGTGCGACTCGGTCTGTCTGTCTGTCACAGCTGGATATCTCAAGAACTACTAACGCTATCAACGCTATCAAAAATAGTCAACTATCTTGCAAATAAGAAAGAAATAAAAATATACATATTTCTTTTGCAACAGGGACTGTCTTAAAAATTCGAAGTGGTGAAAAAATACCCTTCCCGTCCTTATCTCCGAAGTTTGCATAGAGAAAACACTGAAATTATTCTATGTGATAGAAGTTTATGTAAAGATTACAGGAAAAATAAAACGATGTCTCCAAACAGCACACTTTTTCAGAAATCGGAACGGAACCCTCGGTGCGGGAGTCCGACTCACTCTTGGCCGGTTTTTTTAAAACGGCAAACACAACTTTTGGAACGAAGTTCGTTATCGAACTTTATACTCTGCACACTTGGCGAATGAGAACTATAGGTAAACACACACTTATGCTCTTTTGTTACAAATTAAAAGTGTCGTGACGGTCAAAATGCTACACTTTTGTGCAGAAGCGAAACTTCGTTTCAACCGGGTGTCCCATGATACCTCTCAACTGTTTTTTAATTCAAAAATTACATCCCATACATCCAGCGGGTTTGCGGGCAAATCCGTGTCACAAACGTCCCAAGTATCTAGAACACAAACTCCGGACACGTTCGACATTTCCGACTGCCTACGAGTTGTGGAAAGAGAAACGAAGACGACTAAGTAATTATTACTTTCAAAGGGTCCGTAGCTAACAGCTACAAGTACCTCATTAGTGAATCCTCTACGAAGGGCCTCTCTCTCTCTCTCACAAACCGTTAATTTGTCACTGTCGCTTGCTACGAGAAATGCTACGGCGTAGCGCGTAGCTAGAACACGTCAAATTATATTCCAATTTCCACTACAGTAAAATGTTAAGGTAATTCGGTTATTCAGCACCCAATTAGGACAGGCTTCAGTTCTAAATAAAAGAGCCACTCTAAAAGGGTAATAAAATTTACTTTTGAAGTTTTGAAAAATATTGTAAGTATAAAATCATGTTTTTTTTTTAAAGGTGTTTTCACCGAGGCGAAAAATGTTTGCTAGACTTTTAATTTAAAGATTTCAATTAACTTTTGAACTCAAGCTGTTTGTTACATTTTACAACATTACATAGTGAATATAAATAATTTAGAAGTAAAACGAAAACTGAGTAGGTAAGTTAGTTTCCACTTTTCTGCTGAAATATCACTGAACTTAATAATTGTGTTGCAGACGGTGCAGCTGTGTCGTTCAGATTTATTACGAGCTTGTCGGTGCACGCAAAGAGGGCATCAGATTTCTGACTGACATGTTCATTAAGCACCACCCCACCCTCGTCGCTACATCACTCATTACAGAGCACGCTCTATAAAGGAACAGAGAGGAAAATCCCCATCTAAATATTTGGGTCACTAGTCATCTATGAATACTCATGTTGCTGAAAAAGAATTACTTACTCATTTTTTTGCAAATCCCTTCTTAGTAAAGCCGATTATTTTTTGAAGAACGGCTTACGGCGGAAAATGGGAATCTTAATTTAAAATTGTTCTATATTACGAGTACGACTAGCGGACCCGACACACGTTGTCCTGTCTGAATGATCCTAGAACCCGACTGCAGCGCCACCTACCGGGTTCAATCGTATTTTCAAACCATCCAGTAACCCATTCAAATATACACACAAAATTTCATCTAAATCGGTCCAGCCGTTGTTATACCACGTTTTATCCGTTCTTGAGTTATAAAAAGTGTAACTAACACGACCTTTTTTATATATATATAGATGTAATATGAACTGTTGAAACAAATGAAACGCATATGGAGATACCGCCTTCATCGCGTGACAATGCGTGAAATAAGCTCTAAATTCAATCTAGCCGCGTCGTGGAAAACAAATGGGGGAAGCACCAAACAGATGCTCAAATAAGTATGAGTTGTTTTATAAAGGTGAGCAAACCTGGGAGGTCTGACACACTTTATTTATTATACACGCAATTAAATCGTGCACTAAGCGAATTTATGGATCACTCCAAAAGGTTCGGACTCTTAATCTGTTTGAGTACGTACAGAAAATTACCGTTCAGCGGTTTAATGATACTTATACATATTTGAGACCCTCGGGATTTTAATTTGCGGTACTTTGATGAGCAAAGGAGCGTGCCATACTTGTAGATTTACTCAAACGAGGATTATATTTCAATTACGCATATACGTATTATCGTATTAATTTGATCAGGATTAGATGACGTCGTTTCTCCCGAAACGATAGGTACGTACGCTATAAACCGGAGTTCATTACTAGAATGGAGGTACATATTGGCTGGCTGTTAATGAAGTCATCAAATATAACAAAACGTGCCTAAACAACGATGCCACAGACTGATAAACATGTTCAGAAACTCCCAAATTACTTTACGTTAATGAATTCAAAATCCAAAACGATGAGACTTCAGAATACTAATAGTTACTATCAAGTAATTAATTGTAATAAATCGCATCGCCGGTAATAATTATAGTATTTAATTGAAAATAATAAGATACTCATAACTGGTGTGTCGAGCATTAAAATTATCGCGCACTTCACTTCTAAATATCTCACACACTATTCATACGTTTTCTATCGAATTCGGTGTATAAAGGGTTACAGATTACAAAAAAAAACAACAAAAATACACTTCCCACTGCTTCCTCTCTGTGAGAGGCAGTGGGTAGTAATAAAAAAAAATTAAAAAATCTCTGATGAAAATGATTACATCTAAGAACCTTACAGTACCGAGAGAAACTTAGACCGACCGAGGAGAAGAACTTTGAGTCACAATTTAATTATTTCAGAAAAGCTGCTATTTCTCATTAAGAAATTGCGTAGTTTTGATTAGGGTGTCTCGAATAAGATTCGCAAGTAATATTATTTCGTTAAACAGCGGAGGGACACCGAGATTAACTTATTAGGGAGGCGGAGTGGCAGCGGAGTCTTCAAACCGACCTGTTTGCGCAGAGGTCTGCGGCCTTCGGATGGCGAGAAGTAATTATGTTGTTTCAATAAATGTTGGTATTTCTGCGTATTTATAGCCTTAGTAGAATAGGGATGTTTCCCAAGTAAAAAAAAAGAAATTCTATTTAATCCATCAGTCAGATAATAAAAAAATATTAGTCATGTATTTTTTGCTTTATCATGTTAATAAAAAAAAAATACTTAGGTAAATAAAACGCATTAAAGTTGGGGAGTGGGGTGCGCTACGTCACAACTATAACAAACTACACGTATAAAATCTGGCAAGGAGTTACGTCATGCCACATTTTCACTCAATGTATCGCCGTAATCTTTTGAAAAAAGGAAAAATATTTGTCCAATTTTTTAAATAGGTAATCTACATGCGGGACAAAAAAAAATGATTCAACATTCCTGTTGCTTTAAAATGTATATCAAATGTAGTAAAGATTCTTTGTTTCTATACAATGTGCGCAGCTAAGATCCTACAGTTGTTTCTAATCTTTGCATAATGAATAAACAGCCTATAACATTCCCACTGCTGGGACACTGCTAATCTACTACGTGGGCCCAGTGCCAGTTGGTAAATTTCACATGTCTTCGAATTTTTGGTTCTAGGATACGCCGGTTTCCTCACGATGTTTTCCTTTACCGTTTTGAGAGCAGTGGTGATGAGATTATTTACCACTGGGCCACCACTGCTCTAAGCTTTATGAGAAAGTTAATTTTAGAGAGACTTACATGGGTCAGACCGAATATACCTGAAATTTCGTGATAATAGTACGGCCAAAGTTCTTTTCCGTCATAAAAACAATAACTAACGTTATGATAAACGTTATTAATTGCCGCACGCGGCGGCCATTCGTAAATGTCTAGTATTTCGTTCGTCATTTCACAAAAACGCTGACGTGAAATATTCGCCGGGACGTTTGTGAATTTCACATAGTAATCTTTTCAGCTGTAACGCGCGACAACCAGTTACAGAATGATGAATACTTGCGTGTTGAGTACATCGGTGGACGTGGCGATTTATCTTTTAGCGGATTCTTTGAACATGCTACAATAATCCTTATTGTGAGGACTTTATGGTTGATTTTGCATGTGCGTGTGTAGGTGGTAATATACCAGTGAAAAGTTTACGTATGTAGACATTAGCTTCCGCGTGTAAACTGGGTACACCGCTAATGTATGTTGTACCCACACCTTCGTCAACCTAACAATACATCATCCAGTAAAACAGGCTCAACACGTTAATGCTAAAGAAATATTATTCTTAAGGATGATCCGTTTAAGCTTCAAATATTTTGATGCCTTTTCATATCATTGAATTAGGTAATTTCCAATTGCCGAAGACTTCTGCAAATTAATAAAGCAATCCTGATTTTCAAATAAACGAATTACGAGTCGTAGATTAAATTAGCTCGTTTCTAAATGTAATAAGGAGCTTTGAGTTATTTTACTTCTGACAGCAGCAAACCAACGTCAACCTTATTGTAACGAAGCTAAAGATCATTTTGATTTTGGCAGACTTGTCAGTGGCAGCAATCCAACAACAACCTTATTGTTATGAAAATAAATATCACTGTCATGTTGACAGTGATGCAAGATCAGAGGTAAATAAAATAACGTTGTTGTTTTTGTTATTTCAACGTTAGAAGTTTAAATTTTGCAATTTGCAGGTGAGATTTATCGAGTGCTTACAACTAAGCGGTTGATACGTTAAATCTGGACCTGTAGTTTTTTTTTAAGCGAAACTCGATTTTTTGGAAAGTTTGCAATAATCATCTACCTAGCCTTTTCCCAACGATGTCGGGGTCGGCTTCCAGTCTAGCCGGATGCAACTGAATACCAGTATTTTACATGGAGCGCCTGTCTATCCAACCTCCACGACCCAGTTACACTGGGTAATACGATACCCCTTGATGAGACTGGTTGTCAGACTTTCGGGCTTCTGACGACCCGTAACGACAGTCAAAAATCCACGAATGACAGCCGGGACCAACGGCTTAACGTACTTTCCGAGGCACGGAGGAGTCTTTTTATGTAAAGATGGTCGCCCATCTACGGATCAACCGCTGCAAGTGTAGCTTAAGCTGATCGATTGACCTGTGCGGCTGTTATTACTTAGTCATAAGCCCCTCTTTCGACTTTTTATAAAGTTTGCAATAAATTCCATAAACTCTTGGCCAAAATAAATCAAGAAATCATGAAGACAGAGCGATTTGTCCTGCATGAAAGTTTAGCGAATTAAACTAAAAATGTAATGCCAAATTACTATGGCATTTTACTAATTACTAGAAGCCATAGAAATTCGTGAACCTTTTAAGATGTTACGCGTGGATATTAATTATATTAATAATATATTCTAAATTGCATATATTCTGAGTAAGAACTTTGATAATAATTATGAAGCGAAGGTGTACTCGTTAACAGGAAGTTTTGGATATTAAATATATAGGTCAATTTAAGTCCAATATATTTAATATCCAAAACTCGTTTTTTTCATTTTATTTAGATAATAAGTAAATAAAAACTCACGCACTGTTTGTCAATTTAAGTCCAATATATTTAATACCCAGAACTCGTTTTTTTCATTTTATTTAGATAATCTATATATATAAAACAAAGTCGGGTTTGTTCGAACACTTATAACTCGAGAAATACTGGACCAATTTTCATGGTTTTTGATTTGTTGTATTTGTCTCCGTCCCGAATAGCAGAATAACTATTAAAAACAGGAAAATTCACAAAAAAATATGAAGAAAATTCATTTTCTCATACATGAAAGGGCAGGGCAATGTCTGTCGGGAAACTTTCATTCTTTTTAGAATTCCAAATTCAAATTCATTTTATAATCAGTTGTTCATTTGTTTTGCTGCCGTTCGATTTATTGAATTTTTGACAGGTCGTCTGGCGGGTCAGCTACTTATGTAGTATTCTAAAATAAAAATCAATTGCCGAATGTATGTAGGTACGCGCATCACTTCAGAACGGATGCACGTATTTGGCTAATTCTTTTTTGTTGTATTTGTAACTGTCAGGACAAAGTTTGTATGAAAGAAACTTCTACACAGTTTGTTGTTATAACGTCAATTTACTAACACTGCTGTACTAAATATGTGGAGATTTGATACAAATAACAACCTCAGATTTTTTATAGGCCTATGGTAACCTACTATCACAATTTATTTTGGGTCGGCGCAACATGTCCCTTTCTTCCATACTTCTCTATTAGTCGTCATCTCGGTAGTCACCCCCTTTATAACCATATCATCTTTAACACAGTCCATCCATCGTTTCTTGATCTTCCCCTACTCATATAGCCATTGACATTCATACTCAAAACAATTTTTTTTTTCAAATTAATTGGCTCCAATTAATCATTTTCATGTTCTTGACTTTTTACTAAGTATAAATTTATTCCGGTATTTTAATTTTCAGCAAAAAACTTTAGGTTCATTCTTAAAATATAAATTAAGTTTTCCTAAACAATTCAAAATGTGCTCAGCTTGCGCCTTCAGGAACTTCGCGCGTTTACATTAGAATATTCATAGCTAAGACAGGACAACGTCTGTCGGGTCAGCTAGTAAGTAAATAAAAACTCACGCACCATTTGTCAATTTAAGTCCAATAAGTATATTTAATATCCAGAACTTGTTTTTTTCATTTTATTTAGATAATAAGTTAACATTTATTTTTATTTGCACGAATATTTATAATAAGTAAATAAAAACTCACGCACTATTTGTCAATTTAAATCCAATATATTTAATATCCAGAACTCGTTTTTTTCATTTTATTTAGATAATAAGTACCTAAATAAAAACTCACGCACTGAGATGTCGAACGAAAAGTAATTTAAATATTCAATTTGAGCAAAAAATTCGTGTAAAAATTGCCGCAGGTCTGAAGGAAGTCAGGGCAGGATTACTTTTTCTATAGGTTTTTTTCGCAGCGACTGAAGTAGAAATGTTGAGTGCTTATACACGTTATCTGAGGGCAAAAGGTTCTATTGTTCACAAAGGCTATGTTAGAGATACTCGTGCGGTTAAGTTGGCGAGTTAATTTGGTAATGTGTGGAGTAAATCCTAGACCCATAACCCGCAGGCTCTGTGTGTTCAGATTTATTGCTTAAAGGCTCCCGCAGACGGGCGCAACGTGACTATGGTGGAACAATTTCTGTGAAAACTTCACTGAAATTATTGTTCCACCGGAGTCGAGTCGCACTTGTCTGCGGGAGCCTTAATGCCTTGTTTATTGTTTATACGATTCTAATTTCCTTATTTAATAATATTGACTAAGACCCAATTGCACCACAAATTACTAAATGCGTTTAACACTAAACGTTTTTAAACGTTTCACAGAGGCAGAACGATGTTTTAAATAGTTTATCGTTAAGGTGATATGTAAAAAGAGAACTAGGTCAATTACTTCCACATGCGAAAAAAGAGAGCGCAACAGTGCTCTGGAACCACAATAAAAGCGCCAATAACTTACTAAATAAAAATTGTTTAAGAATAAAATAAGCTACCTACCAGAGTTTTCAATTACCTAATACGCATATTTTATATGCAATTTTGCAATGAAATTACTTAGCATTTTAGAATTACAGAAAAAAATATAATAAAAAAGTACCTAGTCTTTTCGAAATTAAATGCGTTTTCCTTTAGAGTATTAATCAAATACTTGGTCAATACACATTAATATGCAAAAATTAAATCCATACATGCCGTAATAGTGATAAATGATGGTTACGAATAAGCCCACAATTTATTTTGGTATCGCCTTAAATGCATTAAGGCGATTGTGCTGCCAACTAGCGCCACCATGAAAAAAATCATAAGTCTGGAGATATGAACCATTTTGAAGTTTCCTATGCTCATATGTTTAGTCAGATGAGGTAGCATTTAATGAAAACAAAAAAATCAACATCACAAACACAACAACGGCCGTTTTTAGCGTTAACTGCTAAGGCTTCGGACCCAGAAGGTTTGGTGCTAATTTTTTTGATACAAAAAAGCCTTAAGCGAATTGTTGACTTGTGTTCAATCGGGCCTAAATGTGACTTTTCACTAGTTTGCTGTCCAAGTGTCCAACTGCCTACTGAGCAAAACCCTCTATTTTTTAACGCCCCTTTATACTCGTAATAAATACCGGTAGTCATTGCAATAACATCCCTCTGTTAACACTGTTTTCGTGTAGATTTATCGCAATGTCTTTTAATATTTATTTGCTCTATCCAATTCCCTAATAAACATAGCAGCTATTGTGTAATATGAGTTACGCCTAAACAACGAAACTCACAGTTAATCCTGAGCGATTTAATGCTATTACTAAATTATGCCTCAACTTGCTAACTATTCGTCTGCATTAATAATACCGCAGTTTAAAGTTTCTAATTGGTATCTTAATTACATAATCTGTCTTGACTCAGCAACTTTAGAAGAGTTGATCCCAGAATTACCGCGTCCGGTCAATGACCTTCGGAGCTTAGACAAGATACGCCATGATATTTAAAAAAGTTAAGTATAAAATTTCCTAGGGATTTTGTATAATTGTGTGTAGTCGTAAGAAGTTAATATGGAAACATGCACCAATTTGATATCGAGATCAGAATAGGAATCAATGAACTCAGCCTGTCGCAGCCCACTGCTGGACACAGGCCTCTCCCAGGCTGCGCCACAACACCCTGTCCTCCGCCTTCCGCATCCAGTCTGTCCCCGCCACTTTCTTCAGGTCGTCGGTCCATCTAGCTGGAATAGAAAGAATAGGAATAAAGGCATGTAAAGGTTAATGTAATAGAGGTTAAGATGGGACGAAAAAAAAAACATTTTGTTCTATGTAAAAAATATCTGAGCTGATGACTATACAGGCTGGAAGGGACATCGACGCGCAAACGGTTACCACGTATTCAGTGCATCATTCTGAGACCTCCCTTATAGAAATTTTTCATCGGTTATTGAAAAAAAAATCTGCAGTTTCCTACAATAGTGCAATACCTAGGTACACGGTCAAAATGTATGCAAGAGCAGATTTTGTTTTCAATAACCGACGAAAAATTTCTATTTGGGGGGGCTCAGAATGATGTACTGAATACGTGGTAACCGTTTGCACGTCGATGTCCCTTCCACCCTGATAATAATTAATTGCTAAATGTGGAATGTACAGACGCCATCGGGACACGCCACCCGAAACGATGAAAATATATTAAAGAAATTTGACAGATTGTAGTAGCTTGATGTGCTGGCGTCTGTACTTGCTTCCCCCAAAACTCTTGTGACTTCAACGTTATTGTTTACTTGGTATATAATATTCATCGTTTTGATGTAAACATATTTCCTTCTTTCCTTTTCTCAAGTTCGAAAATCGTTGAACTGAAAAGCTATTGTAATTCCGTGTTAACGATGTAAGGGCGGCCATACTATTGCATCGTGACGTCGAGTGTTTTGCGCAAAACATCTTGTCATTCCGTATACGTTGTTGAGTCATATTTTCTTTATTTTTTTCGTAAAAGTCGTGAACTCACTCTTATGTTCCGAGTGTGGGTTAAGTGAGTTCACTTGCTTCAGAACTGTGTGCACTTAGCTTTAACTTAGCTCCCGCTGAGTAACACTTACAGTACCTACTCTTACATACGCCTAAGAAAACAAACTGTCGACGCTTAACATAATTGTATTATTAACTTAGATATTAAGTAGGTAAGTGCATACAATCAAACATACACCACATCTCAGACTAAATAAAAAACCCAGACATAGCGCTGCGAACAATACAGTGAAGCATGCACAAAACTACACCTCGCTCTGTGCATACATGCTCACACGCACACATTTAAACCGAACTACAATTAAACTACACCTCATTACGTGCACACATGTTTTGTGAGGCTTCATGTTACTGTTGACAGCGCTACGAGTATGTCTTGATTTTTTATTTAGTCTGAGCACCACACGCGTACTTTGATCACATGACTAATTTGCCAACTCATGTACTTTGCTTGAACTATAAATAATAATAATAAATAAATAATAAATAAATATCCTTGGACATTTTCACACAACGCCATCTAGTCCCAAGCTAAGCAACCTAATGCTTGTGTTATGGTAACGAGATGGCTGATAAACTACTTATATACATTTTTTTTTTTTTTTTTGTAAATACATACATATTATAGATAGAAAAATACCCAGACTCGGAACAAATACTTGTAGGTCGTACAAATATTTGTTCCGTGCGGGAATCGAACCCGCGACATGCTGCGCAGCAGTCAATCGCTCAACCACTGCGCCAAACGTGTCGTCAAAAATAAACTAGCTTTTACCCGCGGCTTCGGACGCGTGCGTGGATGCCGGAAAATATCGCACCCACGGGAACGTAGTACCGGGAAATTCTTTCTTATTCCTTGTCTACATTATAAAGAGAACCTGTGTGCAAAATTTTAGCTTTCTAGGTTCAAGAGTTTGGGCTGAGCGTTGATGAGTCAGTCAGTCAGTCAGGACTTCACTTTTCATGTATATAGATAGATATGAGTAGAGTATTATAGTCCAAGATCCCAGAGCTGTCAGACCATATTTATTTTCTGATTAACAAAATGTATGGCATAGAGTAGTGTTAGTATGTACTTTGAACCTGCTAGCTTGGACCAACGGCCAATTTTCAGGTATCAGGTACCAAAGTTACGTAATAGTACATTTTGATACAAGTGGAGAACGTTTGTTATTGCATTCGAGGCGGAATTAAAACACCCGAGCCGTAGGCGAGGTGATTTTTGAGCCGAGAACTGCAATAACAAATGTCCACGAGTATCAAACGACGTTTTTCAATACACTTTTGAAGAAATAAAATAAAATAACGGAAAATATTTTTGTCATGAATTAATAGGAAACTCAAAGGAAACTATGATTTAAATTTTCTTTTTGTTTCCGCACTTTGCTTTCGTCAGGTTGAAAGAGAAGCAAAGGTATAAAGCCGATAAACAGCCTAATATGAAAAATAGAAAATTCAAATATTTTTGAGTTTAGAACACAAATAAATGTTAATTTGTTCATAAACGTTTTTTTTATTGTAATAATCATGGTTTTTGATAATATCCTCTAAAGAAACATTATTTAAATATTCAAAAAATATTAACGCCTTAAAGACGTATATCTCTTTGCCGAGATTAAAAAAAAACATTCACATCCGAATAGAGAGTTGTGAATAGAGGCATCAGCGCACGGCCTGAACCAATTTGAACTAAATATAGGTATAAGTTATCTGTGGCAATTTTTATTCCTGCACACATGTGGGAAAATGAAAAATCGCACGCGTGCGACATACATTGCATTGTGAACCTAATAGTAGTGCGATATGAACCAGTTTTCGAGGAAGTGTATTGAAAAAATATTACTCACTTTTCTTAAAGTCTGACTGCTGATTTTTATTGTATGTTTTACAGAATATTGTTAATAATTAACAATCATTACTGTCAGACACTTCCCGTCGGCGGTTTTTTCCGCCAGATGCTTTAAAGCTTGCAAACATGACGTCATCTTACTTATAGTTTGAATCTTATTTTCTTTATTATAATGATATTTGGGGGTATCGTATTACCCAGTTACTGGGTTGTGGAGGGCAGATAGGCAGCTGCTCCATGTAAATTACTGGTATTCAGCTGCATCCGGTTAGATTGGAAGCCGACCCCAACATAGTTGGGAAAAGGCTAGGCAGATGATGATATCATACCTAGATAATCTTTAAAACTTTCCTGATACTATGAATTCATAATAATTGATATACGATTTTATGACAAGGCGACATAACGAGATTACAGCACTCTCACACGCTGAAGCGACGAGACACAATAATTTGCACGAATTTGATGTTTTTCAAAATCAAATTAATATTATTATATAAATTTAATTAATTATAATCAAAAAAGATAGGGAAGTTTATTTTGGTGTAAAACGAAAATAAACTTCCCCGACGCCACATTGAATTAAGTAGGCCCGTAAAAACAAGGTCATACATTAAAATTCCCATTAGACCACATTATTCGAAACTTACCCATTTTAAAAGCTGTATTAAAACCAAACTTTGTAAAAAAGGGTAGGTACTATACAATTTCTGATTATTTAGAGAGCAAAAAAGCTCGGAATGAGCTGCTCGCTCTGCTAACCATAAATCTTGACATTTTAATTATTATGGAAAATCATGATTACTTACAAATTGTTCATGATGAAATGACATGAGTATTTACTTTGTGTATTAGATTACTTTAGTTATCTATTGTGAATGTGAGGACTATCTAAGTAGGCAATTTTTTTTTTCTTTCTTAGTTAGTTTTAATGATGGTCTGGCAGTTTGAGTAGGTATGTACATACTTTATACAGCCTACCCAAATGTCCTTTCTCTGGTAGTGTTCGTCGAGTCACTGAGTTCCTTATGTTCTGAGTTGAGCTACACGATTACTGACAAATAGTCCGGGAGTTTGCGTTGCAAATACAAAAGTCATAGTAAGCCGGCTCATGTTGACATGGTTAATTGATCTTGTATGACTGATAAGTGAACCGACCGTCAGCTGCTCAAGTAGCGGTGGGTTTGGGTGTGGGAGGATGCGAAAGTTGTAAAAAAAAAAAAAAAAAAAGTCATAGTACGCCGCCGGCTGAAACCTTTTCACATAAATAGTTGACATCATACTGAGCTGAAAAAAAATAGTCAGCTGCACTGTGGAAGGGGGAATATGCGTCAGCTGCTCACATGAACTTGTAAAAAAACACGTAAATACAAAAGTCATAGTAAGCCGGCTGATGTTGACATGGATAGTTGATCTTGTATGACTAATAAGTAAACCGACCGTCAGCTGCTCAAGTAGCGGTGGGTTTGGGTGTAAGAGGATGCGAAAGTTGTAAAAAAAAAAAAAAAAAAGTCATAGTACGCCGGCTGAAACCTTTTTACATAAATAGTTGACATCATACTGAGCTGAAAAAAAATAGTCAGCTGCACTGTGGAAGGGGGAATATGCGTCAGCTGCTCACATGAACTTGTAAAAAAACACGTAAATACAAAAGTCATAGTAAGCCGGCTGATGTTGACATGGATAGTTGATCTTGTATGACTAATAAGTAAACCGACTGTCAGCTGCTTAAGTAGCGGTGGGTTGGGGTGTGGGAGGTTGCGAAAGTTGTAAAAAAAAAAAAGTCATAGTAAGCCGGCTGATGTTGACATGGATAGTTGATCTTGTATGACTAATAAGTAAACCGGCCGTCAGCTGCTCAAGTAGCGGTGGGTTTGGGAGTTGGAGGTTGCGAAAGTTGTAAAAAAAAAAAAAAAAAAGTCATAGTACGCCGGCTGAAACCTTTTCACATAAATAGTTGACATCATACTGAGCTGAAAAAAAATAGTCAGCTGCACTGTGGAAGGGGGAATATGCGTCAGCTGCTCACATGAACTTGTAAAAAAACACGTAAATACAAAAGTCATAGTAAGCCGGCTGATGTTGACATGGATAGTTGATCTTATATGACTAATAAGTAAACCGGCCGTCAGCTGCTCAAGTAGCGGTGGGTTTGGGAGTTGGAGGTTGCGAAAGTTGTAAAAAAAAAAAAAAAAGTCATAGTACGCCGGCTGAAACCTTTTCACATAAATAGTTGACATCATACTGAGCTGAAAAAAAATAGTCAGCTGCACTGTGGAAGGGGGAATATGCGTCAGCTGCTCACATGAACTTGTAAAAAAACACGTAAATACAAAAGTCATAGTAAGCCGGCTGATGTTGACATGGATAGTTGATCTTATATGACTAATAAGTAAACCGACCGTCAGCTGCTCAAGTAGCGGTGGGTTTGGGTGTAAGAGGATGCGAAAGTTGTAAAAAAAAAAAAAAGTCATAGTACGCCGGCTGAAACCTTTTTACATAAATAGTTGACATCATACTGAGCTGAAGAAAAATAGTCAGCTGCACTGTGGAAGGGGGAATATGCGTCAGCTGCTCACATGAACTTGTAAAAAAACACGTAAATACAAAAGTCATAGTAAGCCGGCCGTCAGCTGCTCAAGTAGCGGTGGGTTTGGGAGTGGGAGGTTGCGAAAGTTGTAAAAAAAAAAAAGTAATAGTACGTCGGCTGAAACCTTTTTACATAAATAGTTGACATCATACTGAACTGAAAAAAAATGTCAGCTGCACTGTGGAGGGGGGAATATGCATCAGCTGCTCGCATGAACTTGTAAAAAAACACGTAAAATAAAGTTATGGTACGCCAGATGAAATTTAACTAGGTAATTGTTTAAATAATTATGAGAATGAAAAATCATATCGACGCGCGGGGCAATCTTCCCCCCGTGTAAATCCGAGCTACGCCAGCATTTACTGCGCACGTCGTACATAGCGCACCTTTGGAGCCATGCTGACCTTGAAGACCCTTCTCAATTGTCGCCCACTGACTGGGGAAGGGAAGAAAAAGAAGAGAAATCTTCAAATGGTTCGAAGCAGATCAAGTACCCCCATCAGTCACGAGAATAACGGATGATAGCAGCGAAAATATTGCCGGTATGGATTTTTTGTCAGTGACACTTTCTTTAAGCTAGTATATTTCTGGTAGCCTAATTTTAATGATTAAAATGTTCATTACAAGATGATGGTGAAGAGGTTCGAGCTCAAGAAGTTGAACAAGATGAAGAGAACGTTTTAACAGAGGAGAGTTCTGATGATGATTTATCAGAGAACGATTATGATTGCGATACCAGTCATAAAGAATAATTTCTGCAGTCATTAATTTTTATATTTCTATTCCAATTTATATTTCTTTACATTAAATGATTATATTTCCTTTTTACAGTCAATATTATTTTATATCATGCATTTCGTTTAAATATCCTAATCCTAACTAATATTAAAAATGCGAAAGTAAGTTTGTTTCTTGGTTACACTTTCACGCTAAAACGGCAGAACGGATTTGGATGAAATTTGGTACACGGATAGACCATGTCCTGGAATAGGAGATAGAGTCTGTGCGGAAAGAGAAGCGGCGTGGCGTAAAATGGAACTAACATTATGTATGACTCCTAAAAATTTCATCAAAACAATTATTAACACAGAATCTAAAAACATTATAATATTCTAACACAGCCTCATAATAATCTAGACGTTATATAATGTCGCACTATAATGTCGTAACAGTGTTGACAACATCACAAATACGGTAATTAAGCACAGCTGCGCCACCAAATCTTAAGCCGCTTCTCTTTCCGCACTGACTCTAGGACACTTTTTATCCCGGTAGTATGTTCCCGTGGGATAATTTCCGAAATACACGCGGGCGAAGCCGCTGGCGAAAGCTAGTATAAAATAAAACATGAAAAAAAAAAACAAAATGTTTTCATACGATATAGTTTTACACATGTCCCGACATTAGCATTTAATTACCACTATGCCGGTTGAAATTTGACAATATGATAGTTTAATAGTTACGTTTACAAAAACTATCAGTCAGCTGGGTGCGGGCAGGGGAACTCTGTCAGCTGGACCCTGAAAGGTACTGTGCATTGCTCGAATAATCTGTATCTTTCCTGGCCAGCTGACGGTCTTTCCACCGCTACGCACGCAGCTGATTGTTGTTTTCGTACTTTAAATTATTTAAACAATCGCCTAGTTAAATTTCATCCGGCGTACTTTATTTTACGTGTTTTTTTACAAGTTCATGTGAGCAGCTGACGCATATGCCCCCCTCCACAGTGCAGCTGACGATTTTTTTTCAGTTCAGTATGATGTCAACTATTTATGTAAAAAGGTTTCAGCCGGCGTACTATTACTTTTTTTATTTTTTTTATTTACAACTTTCGCAACCTCCCACTCCCAAACCCACCGCTACTTGAGCAGCTGAAGGTCGGTTTACTTATTAGTCATACAAGATCAACTATCCATGTCAATATCAGCCGGCTTACTAAGACTTTTATTTATTTATTTTTTTACAACTTTCGCAACCTCCCACTCCCAAACCCACCGCTACTTGAGCAGCTGACGGTCGATTTACTTATTAGTCATACAAGATCAACTATCCATGTCAACATCAGCCGGCTTACTATGACTTTTTTATTTACGTGTTTTTTTACAAGTTCATGTGAGCAGCTGACGCATATTCCCCCTTCCAAAGTGCAGCTGACTATTTTTTTTCAGCTCAGTATGATGTCAACTATTTATGTAAAAAGGTTTCAGCCGGCGTACTATGACTTTTTTTTTTTTTTTTTTTTTACAACTTTCGCAACCTCCCACACCCAAACCCACCGCGGGTGCGTCAGCTGACGCTTGGTTTACTTATTAGTGATTCGAGAACTACTGAAAAAATAGGCAATCGATCGGCGTAAAATGGGTACCTGAAATGCAACGGTACCTCCCGGACTAAAATGCTTGCAATGACTGTACTGGTCAAACGTCATTGGTACTGGTCCATTAAAATTGTGTGGCTCTTTCCTCAAAAGTCCATTTCAGACACATAATCTACATGGTCCTCACACGATTTGACACAGATTTTGTCTGGACTTTGAAATAGAATTTGACCCCTGAGTTTTCTTAGGGGTAGTCAGATGGGAAAAAATTACTCCATCTAGCTTATTTTTATTTTTTTAATATGACGTATAAAAGTCAATCCGATAAGTGTATCGGAATGACATTCCGATAAGTGTATCGGAATGACTTTTATACCTAAATAGTGATTTAGGGCTAATTTGCTCAAAGTCAGATATCCGTAGACTAAACAACTGTCAACAATTCAAAATTTATTCGAAGATTTTACTTTATTTTTGATTTTACTTATACTGGGTATAAAAGTTTGGTCGATTTTACCCTTACAGAATAAACAATTTCATTTCATTATTTTTCCTCCAGATTTTTTAGTATCTGTAAGCAAGCGAGTGTGTAATGCATTGTCCCTATACGTTATCAAGTTACCTTCCCTTTGACAGCCCATTAACTGGTGGACAGTTTGCCAGGCTCCATTTATTGCACGGTCACATTATTGACGTCGATTTACCGTGTCGTGCTACTTTACACAAACTATTATTCTTGTGACATAGGCTTAAAGTGGGTCGAAGTCTAGGGAAAAAAGTCACTGATGTGATTATCTTCTACGGCTTCGGTAAAGGGTAAAACAGCAAATTGATATTTCTCTATCTAATAGTTAGAGACATCGTAGTTTTACGGTAACTTCAACACGGAGTAGGTATGCCAAACTGCCCCCGATGTCATAATTACAGTAAGTCGTGTTACTGGTGTTATGAGTTTTGAATTTAAACATCTCGAAAAAAAAGTGCGATTTCCCACCATTTACATTTTTTGACTTACTGTAATTATGACAGGGGGGGCAGCAAAGTTCACGATATTTTACACGATTTCGAAGCACGATGCCTATTTTTGTGGATCCATACATATCATCATCAGCCTATCAGTCACTGCTGGACATAAGCCTCTTCTATTGCACGCTATTCAACTCGATTTTCGGCAACTCTTATCCAGCTCCTACCAGCCGACCTGCGAAGATCGTCGCTCTACCTAATGGGAATCTAATATGCTTATTGAAACTAATTTTATAATATCGTAATAGTCCACGCCCTCTCGAAGAAAGGAAGCCTGTGTCTCAGCAGTGAGAAAGTTATAGGCTTATTATGATGATGATGATAATTGTAATAAATCAATATGCAAGAGAAAAGGCCGCAAAATCGACTAATTTCCATCTTCGAAAATATTCAATGCCGCATTTTCTTTCAGAGAAGCCGTACTTAGGTAGATTTGTTTCGAGGATTTTATTGTACTCACAATAAATACTAAACGTCTCCCGGATTTAAGTTAAAACTGTTGTTTTAGACCAACACATTTGCATTAAATTGTGCTTATAACTTAAAAAATCGACGAATCTAATTACCACTTTAACCTCCTCGGAATAAAGTCGTATCAGGAAAAGTCCTTTGGTCTATAAATCCTTTGATCGGTTTCCGCTGTCTTTTTCCAACAAATTGATTAAATCCTGTGAGGCGTTCGATCTCCGGGGCACGTCGATCTCGCCGCGTGAAACCTTAGAAAAACATTTTATTATCTCTTAAAACATTTTCCCTATGTTAAGGGGAAAGTCGCCGACAGTCGGAGATAAGAGTCTCTCGCAGGATGCGATTATAAACCGCGCACCGATTGGCTGCTGTACTGACAGCTAATATTATAAAGGCTTTGTGATTATTTTCTGAGTATCTTCAAGAAACACGGTTATAAGGTACTTCACTTTCACTGTGACGGTTTTAAATCGACTGTCACTCAATGTTTGGGTCACGATACAAATTTATTTTGGTTTTGGATAACTATTAACGGTTTGTGGATTGGTATATCTTTAGGTATATTTATATCTATATTGAATGACTCATCAACGCCCAGCCTAAACCCTTGAACTTGAAATTTTGTACCCTTTATAATTTAGACAAGGAATAAGGAAGGATTTCCCGGTAGTACGTTCCCGTGGGATATTTAATCGACATCCACGCGGGCGAAGCCGCTGGCAAACGATAGTTTCAAATAAGAATTTCGATTAGATCTTTCAGAACATGTAAATATTGACAACAATGATACCTAATATTGCAAGTTACACGGTATATTTATAAAACCTCATACCCGCTTGCCCTTCTAGTATGAGGTACAAACAATGTAGCTAGCACAAACAACCAAAAAACTGACTCACACAACCCGTCTGCAAAATTCAATGCTTTTACCATCTCTGCTCAAAATAAATAATCAATACACTTCGTTCGGTCTCCTCCACGCCTCATCTGTAAAGATTTATGCAACTCTGATTTTGCGCCAGCGCCATTTCTTCCCATGCATATAAACAGAGAAGAAAATTGTTTATTTCCTGTCTCATCGGCTTTCGGTAGCTTTCGGAGGCTTTCGGCTTCATAACGCGCCGTCGGCTTCCCTCGGGACGTTTGTATCCGTCAACTGTTTATCTTACCCATTGGTTAGTACATGTAAGTCACATTTGTTTTTGAGATTGAAGGATTCAATCTTAATTGCGTGTATCTACTTAATAAGTTTAATTAGTTTCTATGAAAAATATGATAAGTAATACTTACCTAAATATGCAACGTGTTTTTTTTTTAATTTGCGTTAACTTCCAGTCTTTAGGACTAATTAAGTTAATTTCTCCAAGAAACTAATGTCCTAACTCATACCGTTTTTAAAACATTCAAAATCTTAATTTAATCACTTATGTACGTTAAACCACATGTAGTAACTTAGGCAGCAATCAGTAATCAAAAAGTGGCGCTAACAATAAGCCGGAAACACTACGCCTGAGTTGAAAACAGGCTTTCTCGACATACAAAAGAAACCTATCTGGTAGTCGTATAAACTACCAACCTTTTATGAAAATTAAAGCAATTTTCGATATGCGCATATAGTGGAGGTGATCACACGAGTGTCGCGCGGCGACAACTTGACGGGTGTCTCCGCAAGCGAGCAGCAAGCGCAGACAACTTTTGTAATTGAGTTGTCTCGCCGACCACCTTACTTCATTACTCAGAAACTTCCACTCCTGCTAATCCCACGTTCGGAATTCAATAAACCTAGTAATACCTGCGGATTAAATACCTTGTGCTAAGATAGTTAGGTTACTTCGAAGTTCACGTTTATTAATTACCGGTGTTAAAACGTTCAACTTTCTTGTTCTAATCGTTGTGAAAGCGGAGCCTTGAAACATAAAGTGGGTATTATTGGGTGGCTTTGTGTTTAATATGAGAACATTTTGGCTTAATTCTGTTAATAATAGATGTTGATTTGAAAACTAATCTCAACATTTCTCATTAGTAAGTCATGAAAGTATAAAACTAAACAATTTATTAGAGGCGAGCGCCGCCAACTAGCGCCGCCATTGAGAAAAAAATTATAAGTCTGGAGATATGGAGAGCATTTTCAAACCTATGTACATTTTAAGTCAGATGAGGTAGAATTTTTTGTATCTTTTCATAGTTTATAAACTTATTTTTTCACGACTACACTCTGTCCAGTTGCTAATCTGTCCAGCTGCGAAACTGTCTAGCTGAGAATCTGTACAGTTGCGAATCTGTCCAGTTGCTCCGGAGGGAAAAAGTCAACACTAAACCTCCTAGGTTCGCCTTAGTAGTTCACCGTCAAAAACGCCCGTTTTTGGCGGTAACTCTTTAAACGTCGATTGACACCCAGGTGTGTAGGTAACAACAAAAAATCTGTTGTGTCTGCTAATTGGCGTGCGGTTAACTAAGGCTTCGAACCTAGGAGGTTTAGTGCGGCACTACTCGCCTTAAATTCTTAATAGGGCTTGAAACTCAAGCATGCCCAAAATATTTATTTGCAAAATTACTATTTTAGCGATGTGACAGTTGTGGTAATTAATCATTGGCAATTAATCATTGTAGAGAGAACTTCAGGAATAAGTAATTAGTGAGTAGGTTGAAGTGGAGTGGTAATTAAATTTATATTTCTCTCTGTCCAAATTAAATACAAAATGTTGTGAACTAAGTATTGAATTGACCCAACAGTGGCAACTCTGAGACGAAAATCTGTGTTGAAGAAAACTTCTGGAGACTATAAACCTAATCTAAGCTTGAAATCGAGTGCAGTCCGCAAGGTCTAAGCTGAGCTTTGCATTTGTGTGAGTGCACATAGATAGTGTAGATGCGACGCGTTCTTTGTTTGGTTTAAAACCGGTTTATACCGCTTTTTGACAATCGGCTTTTGTTCTTTTAGTACGAGAGGCCATGACCAAAACCATATCGCATCGTTGTAAAACGTAAAACGATTGAAGATTTTGTCTTACGTAAAACGATAAGACAAAAATTTTGGTCATGGGCTCTTGTACCATTTTGGTGGTCACTCACACAAATGCAAAGCTCAGCTTAGGCCTCGCGGACTGTACCTACCGATCATCTACTGTTCAACTCTAAATCATTAAATAATTCAAAAATAAGATTAATTTGATCTGTCAGTCACAAAATACACATTTTATTCGAGTCATTAATCACGGCGACTGCTTCTGTGGAAGTCCTTTGCCCTCGCGTTTAAGAATAATCCCCCAATATGGCCCAGCAGTAATAAAGACGAACAGCATTGTAGAATAAAAGTAGATGAATTGGTCATAAATGGCTGCCAGCCCATATAATCTCACAGATCTGAATTAAATATATCTGAAACTTGAACTAAAACTGTTTCTAGATCATTTTCATGATTCTATAGAGGAATGAGGAACAAAGTGGAAAACACCCTTTTCCTCCATAGAACAGGGAGGATCCTCCGACCAGACGGGTGTCGTGTCAAGTGTGCTACAGTGCCCGACGGTTGTTGTCGGGATTCTGTACTTTATATGCCAATCGCGCGGATAATCTGCTTCCGTGATGCAAGATTTTCGTGACGTAAGGTGTGATGCGTAGCTCGCATGTGGTCTGATGCCACCATAATAAAGTTTACGAAGTAACGATTGAATACCACAAATGATAGGATTTACCATTTTCTGTAATATGTGCTCTTAGAGACGGATAGATCGTGATATTAGTTGTATACAGAATGGAATATATCTACGTATGTACTCGTATATAACACTTGTTTGTACGTAGGTACTTGTTTCTTAAAATCTTATTTTTTTGTTTACTTAAAGATGATATTTGGGCAGGTGATATAAGTATGACCAAGATAATGTCTGGACTTTAAAAGAGACTGTGACCTCTGAGTTTGTTTCGGCGTTTCTTCTCAGAGTAGTCAGATAGGAAACGTCGACCTCATCTAGTTTTAAAAAATATGATTGACGTGTAAAAGTGTTTGTACAAACCTACTTACAGAAAATAAATCATTTATCATTTAACTATGTACAATATTTAATAATATTAGTAAGGACTATTTTGTAACTCTAAAATAATAAACGTAAGTTTCAAACTAACTACCTACTTTGAAACTAACGTTATCGATAAACTGTTAATCATAGAAGATGAATGACGCCATTTTACATCCGCTAGGATGTTAAATTATTTTTTTATCCTCACACACACTGAACTGTATTATTTTAATGTCTATTTCCTATTTGATCTTAATCTTTCAGTTGATTGCTCAGTGTATCTGTATCCGAAAAGAAAAATGTTAAAAAACTGTGTAATTTGTATCTTTTTTTTTTGACATATCTAAGTACCTACCTACAATCTAAAATATGCCGTAAACTAATATTTATGTGATTTATCTATTATTTATTTATCCTAGTACGGCGAAGCAAAAAGGAGGGTTATTGTTTATGGGTTGTAGCGATTATTATTGTCTATGACAACTGTCAGAAGATAGCCGTTGAGCAATGTTCTTTTGGAGGCAACGCAACCTGAAAAAGTAATTAAATAAAACATATCGTGAGAACATATATTTTATTAAATACAACCATGCAGAACGAAAACACAAACATGGTGTCAGGTGCATTCAGCCCACCACTCCGCGCTATGGAATTCGAAGGCAACCTATCTGAAAATTTCAAGTCCTACAAGCAGAGGTTTGAGATATACCTTTCAGCCACTGGATTGGATGAAGCCAAGGACAAAAGAAAGATAAGCATCCTACTTAATTACATCGGTGAACAAGGCATACGCATCTATAATTCGTTTAACTGTAGTGAAGAAGAAACTTTATCAGAAGTTATCGAGAAATTCCAAAAATATTTCGACCCAAGGAAAAGCCTAACCATTCAGAGGAACGAATTCTTTACAATTACTCAAAATAACACTAGACTGGAAGAGTTTTTTCAAAAGGTAATTAACCTCGGCAATACCTGCGAATTCGGAGATTTGAGAGAGAGTTTAACGGTGTCGAAAATAATAGCTGGACTTCACGCAAAATACAACGGATTAAAAACTAAACTCATGGCAGAAGACGATGGTAAGTTATCCTTAGACTATGTAATGAAGTACCTACTGAGTGCGGAGGCTTCCAGTAGATATTTACAAGAAAAAGTTGAGGTACAGAGCCAAGAAACAAATCAGACTGAAGTACTGTTCATAAACAATAAGATGTCCGCTAAACTTATAAGAAACTGTCGGAATTGTAGCTCAACTCATAAGATAAACCAATGCCCAGCCTTTGGAAAAACTTGTTACAAATGCGAGAAACAGAACCATTTTGGCAAGGTGTGTCATAGCATTAGGAAACAAAACTTCAGAAAACAGGTAAATGTAGTTGAAGAGGTGCAAAGCACAGAAGAAAACGAAGAAGGTGATTTTTTCATTGGATATGTTGGCAATGAGATAATTCAGGAATTTACAGTAAGAGAAAAAAAAAATACCTATTAAAATGGACACAGGAGCAGCTTGTAATGTGATTGGAAGTGAGGTATGTGAACAACTTGATTTAAAAAATTCAGAAATTTTACCTTGTGACAAGAAGGTGATACAACTTGATGGGAAATGTATACCAGTCAGAGGAACTTGTTGGTTGGAAATTGCACATCCAAATAAAAAGAAGTATAATGTTAAATTCATCATAATTGAAGGAAAAATTCCCACCTTACTGGGCTGTAGAACATGTTTAACCTATAATTTTGTTTCAGCGAACACAAATCTTGTAAACATACATAACGTGACATGTGAGAATGATAAGTTTAGCAGTTTAATTAAAACTTTGAAAACTAATTTCAGTGAGCTGTTTGATGGTGGTCTTGGTTGCATTCCCGGATCAGTGAATATTCAACTGAACAGTGAAGCAGTCCCAACTGTACAAGCAGCCAGACGTGTTCCGTTTTCATTACTGCCAGAATTGCGCCAGGAGCTAGATAAAATGGAGAAGTTAGGTGTTATTGAGAAAGTAACAAATCCTACAAAATGGGTAAATAATTTAGTTCCTGTTCGAAAACCAAATGGAAAATTGAGAATATGCATTGATCCAAGGACTTTAAACAAATACATCATACAACCCAAATATCAATTGCCTACTCTGGATGAAATTAAAAACAAGATGCAAAATGCTAAAGTTTTTGCATTACTAGATGCATCAAATGGGTTTTGGATGCTTAATTTAAATGAAGAAAGTTCAGATTTATGCACATTCATAACACCATTTGGTAGGTATAGATTTAAAAGGTTACCATTTGGCATAAGTTCTGCACCAGAGGAATTTAGTCGAATAATAACTCAGATGTTTGAAAATGTGGATGGAGTGATCCCATACATAGACGACTTATGTGTCTATGCCCAGTCAGTGGAGGAATTAAATGAAAAATTAAGACAAGTATTGACCATTGCATTAAAAAATGGCATTAAATTTAATGAATCTAAATGTAAATTTTTTGTGTCAGAACTTCTGTTCCTGGGGCACAAGTTTACTGCAAATGGTGTGTCTCCAGACCCTGGTAAAGTGCGGGCAGTAATGAATATGGAACATCCTAAAAATAAAAAAGACCTAGAAAGATTCTTGGGAATGTGTAACTATCTTTCTCGCTTTATTCCAAACTATTCAAAAATGATAGAACCTTTGCGGATATTAATGAAAAAAGATGCTGTGTTCACCTGGGATAGCAACCAAGAAAAATGTATTGACATGCTGAAAAAAGCTTTGTGCAGTAGTCCATGTTTAGCTTTCTTTAATACTAACCAAGATATTGTGTTATCAGTAGATAGTTCATCAACAGCAATGGGAGCAGTTGTTTTACAAAATGGAAAACCAATTGCATTTGGGTCACGATCCCTTAATCCCACAGAACAAAATTATTGTCAGTTAGAAAAAGAAATGTTAGCAATAGTTTTTGGTTGTTATAAAATGCATCAATATGTATATGGTCGTAAAGTAAATGTAGAAACAGATCATAAACCTTTAGAAACCTTGTTTAAAAAACCTTTATATAAAGTCCCAGCAAGACTGCAAAGAATGATGTTAGCCGTACAAGGTTACAATTTAGATGTCAAATACAAACCAGGCCGATTACTGTTCATTGCTGATACATTGTCACGTAGTTGTACCAATAATGTAGAACCTAAGATGAAACAACTTCGTGAGAATATTATTTGTCATGTGAAATTACAAAGAGATTTTTTACCTGTATCTAATGTTCAATTAAAGAAAATTCAATTGGCAACTGAATCGGATCAGGTACTTAAAAATGTTATTATTCACATTAAAAATGGATGGCCAAAAAATATTAATAATGTAGATCGAAACCTAAGAAACTATTGGACATTTAGAGATGAGCTAAATTTATTGGATGGCATTGTATTGAAAAGTAACTTAATTGTTATACCGGAATCTCTGAAAGCTGAAATGTTAAAAAATATTCATCAAGGACATGTAGGCTTAAACACTTGTAAAATTAGAGCTAGGTCTTGTATCTTCTGGCCTGACTTGAACAAAGATCTTGAATTATTTGTTAGACAGTGTGAACCTTGTGCCAAATACAGCCCAAATGTACAGAAAGAGCCACTGATCCATCATAATATAGTGAGAATTCCTTGGCACAAAGTTGGCATTGATATCTGTACTCTTGACAACAAAGACTTTCTTATATTCATGGATTATTATTCAAAGTATATTGAAGTTTGTAAATTGGATAACTTGTCAAGTGATTGTGTAATACTTAATTGTAAATCCATCTTTGCAAGATATGGCATACCAGCAATTGCAGCGACAGACTGTGGAACACAATTCACTTCAGAAAAATTTAAAGCCTTTGCAGATTTTTATAAATTTGAGCATATAAAGTCAAGTCCTAAACATTCACAATCAAATGGACAAAGTGAAAGTGGTGTCAAAATATTTAAAAACATATTCAAAAAATGTAAAGAGGATGGATCAGATCCATACCTGGGTTTGTTGAATTATCGCAATACTCCTAAACCATACATGCCACCTCCTGCTCAGTTGTTATTTTCCAGAAACTTAAATTCATTGTTACCAACTCCAAAGATTGAGTTGAAACCTAAAATAGCTAAATGTAATAATAAGTACTACAATCATTTAGACACTGTAAAAAAAAGCTATGACAAAAAGTCAAAGCCTCTCTCAGATTTAAATGTTGATCAAGAAGTGTATTTTAAAAAATCTCTTGATGGTAACTGGATTAAAGGAAAAATTTTAAACAAATGCGATGAGCCTCGTTCCTATTTAGTGGGGGATGAGATAGGGAACAGTTATAGGAGAAATAGAATGTACATAAAACCCAGATATAAGTGTAATTCTAATAGTTTTGAAAACAGAATTAATCATAATAAAAACACAACATGTAGTCACACCAATGTTTATATACCAGATGTTTCACCTGATGAAAGTAATAAGCTACCTAATGAACCTGATATTTTGCCAGTTGAGAGTAGTAGTGAACAAAATGAGAGTATCTCTGAACCTAATGTTGAGCCCGTTGACTATACTCGGAATACATCTGAACAAGTATCACCTAACAAGTTAGTAAATATTGATGTTAATGTGTTTACTCCTAGCTTACAAAAAAGGTTTGAGAACACTAAATTATTAGCTGATAGTTCAGATCGTAGTGATGTTGTTAATGTAACCCGCAGTGGACGTCACATTAGGAAACCCACAAAATTCAAGGATTTTGCAGATGGTTCAGATTTAGAATAGTACCTAGTTAAGTTTATTGTAAGTAATACTTTTTTGTGTAAAAGGGGGGATGTTTATGGGTTGTAGCGATTATTATTGTCTATGACAACTGTCAGAAGATAGCCGTTGAGCAATGTTCTTTTGGAGGCAACGCAACCTGAAAAAGTAATTAAATAAAACATATCGTGAGAACATATATTTTATTAAATACAACCATGCAGAACGAAAACACAAACAGTTATGATTTATTCTTAAACTAGCTTCTGCCCGCGACTTCGTCAGCGTGAAATTTCTCGTTCCCCCGACCCACCGCGTTGCGTCGCATCGCCCGACCGCGTTATTACTTCGTTTTAGCTTAGCGTTCTTTCTGACTATTTATCTTTTTGCTCGGCTTCTACGAGTCGTAGCGTGATGATAAAAAGCCTGTAATCTTCCTTAAGAATTGGGCTATCAAGTGCAAAAATAAATTTTCAAATCCGACTAGCTTTTAGCTAGATTAGCGCGTTCAAACAAAAATACAAACAAACTCTTCAGCTGTATTATATTATAAGTATATCAGACTACCTTTTGCCAGCGGCTTCGACCGCGTGGATGTCAGAAAATCGGAAACGTATCTACCGGGAAATCCTTATTCCTTGTCTACATTATAAAGGGAACCTCTGTGCAAAATTTCAGCTTGCTAGGTCCAAGGGTTTGGGAGGGGCGTTGATGAGTCACTCAATCAGTCAGTCAGTCAGGACTTCTCTTTTTATTTATATATGAAAAAAAATAATAGATACACCAACATTCAACAACAACAAAACAACAACATTAGTGGGTTATTGCGTTCATGACTTTTAATGATATTCGGTTTTTACTGACGAGTTGCGACTGTCTAGTCGAATATTCCTCGAAAGGGTTGATCCCGCAGATGGATAGACTCGAGGATGCCACGCACGGACAGCTGCCTAATTTCGCGGAACCTCGGTAGGAGTTTCATCGCCTTTAGACGAGAGCCGCGTGATCCCTTTGGAACAGTCATGTAAAGTCAAACTAACCACCTTCTGGTCGTCGACGTCACTTACCTACGAAGGCTAAAGATTCGCAGGCGACGGAAACGATAGTACCTACGACCTTCAGTGATCCACAGCAATCAATTTCGTCGAATTTCGAACACCTGTGTTGTACAGACAACAGCACATCAGGATATACTAAACCTTCAAATTTCTCCAAATGATTTTAAACCTTAAAGTGTTGAACGTTAAGTTCAAAATCGAATGAGAAAATTTCACAGTTTGTAGTAACTTGACCTGCTGCTGTGTGTACCTTGCTCCCTTCAGTAATCTGTCAAGCCACGCTTACTTAGCCATATTTTGAAATGACTCAAATTCAATCAAGTCAACTCAGCCTAATTGCAGTCCACTGCTGGACATACACCTCTCCCAGGCTGTACCACAACACCCTTCTTTCCGCCTTCCGCATCTAGTCTGTCCCAGCCACGTTTTTAAGTCATCGGTCCATCTAGCTGGGGGCATCCCACACTCTCAAATAATCCCACGTTATCACTGGGTTACGCATCACGCCGGATATGTGATTTCTCATTATCATATTGAAATGTTTGTTAACATACCTATTTTTCAGTTAATATTGTAGTTGAATATTCGTTGTGATCCTTGACACTCGTTCCTAAAATAAAAATGTTAGTTAATTCTGTGAGTTATTTCATAATTATAGTGATGCCATTAGTCCAAGTCCACTCTAAAATATGGTTCCCTAATGGATGTAACGATGTGATTGAACCCACAGTGTAAGTAAATTATTTCTCACTTTTTTCTTCACCGAATGCAAATCGAATACGTTCTGTGGGTACAGAAGCCAGATGGCACTCTTCGTTTCTATACAATACAAATTGAACTTAAAAGTCGCCACAACTACGTGACTGATTAGCATTTGAAAATACTGTTAGAGCTGCTGTTGTGTGCTGGAGGTTGTTGATTGTTGTTGAAGATTGTGTTGATTGTTGTGATTGATTGATTGTTGTTGATCTTTGTATTGTATAAACTCAATCTCCATTTTAGTTTGACAATCAAAATTTTTGGTGAAAAAACGTCAAATTCAGAATAGCAAAATTGCCATTTTCACTAAATTATAATCTCAGTACAATCTTAGTGCTGTCAAACTAAAATTTAGTTAAGTTGTGTCACTTTAATCAATTTCAGAATGGGAAATCGTCGTTTGACAGGAATAAACTAAATTTTAGTGATTTTTAGTCTAGTTTAGAGGCATTTGTGACAAGAGAATCGGTACCATTGTTTATGTTAGAGCACTAAGCAAAGGTTGACGGTTTGATAAAAGTTCATTTCAAATGACATAGCTGTATTTTATAAATTAATCGCTCGGCGTCGTATTCTGTATTAGTCATTGTGATATTAGCCGACTACATCTGTACCATCTGAATGAAAGTCAATGAATTACGCAGGAAAGGTTATCAATTGTTATTTATTAAAAGTTTAGAACCTACCTGACTGGCAACTGTAAATATGTCACAAAATAAAGGTGTGTTAAATGTTGTTTAAAATTTTTTTGTTTACGATTTTTGAATGAATTTTTAGAAGATCGATTCAAGAGCACGGGATTCGATCTGTGAATCGACTAGAATATCGATTTAAAGCAAAACATCGTTCATCCTTCACCATACATCGGCCACCATAATAAAAGGTTAGGAATAACGTTAGGAAATTTACAGGAATATTGTTTTTGAATTAGGTAGGTAGGTATTTACTGTGTTGTACGTACGATGGCAAGGTGGTGGGTGGAAGATTACTATGTAGATAATAATTATCTACAAAGTAATCTTCTACAAAAGTTCAACTACGTAAAAAAATACCAACAAGTGTGTAAATGATACGTGACAATGCAAGCACGTAAGTACCTAAATATTTCGTTAAATTTTGATACCTAGACCAATTATTTGTACTGTGGCTAGTTCACAAACATAATCAAATTTTAGGAAACGTCAGTACTTAATCATTTTTGTAAACAAAAAATGAACATGCGGAACCTTTTATTCAGAAATACCAGGAGTAAGAGGTTTATTTTTACTTACAAATAGTTCGCTGACACCGATCAGCTGACTTATTGCTAGTGATGTATTTATTTCAATTTGAGAAGTTCGGTTTCTGGTATCAATTTATTAAAAATTATCATATGTTCCGAAGATGGATTAAAAAACCCTTCTAATATCGTTTAATATCATCCAAAGAAGCTGTGCCTTTCGTATGTATACAGGGTGTAAGGGACAGCCCTCCGCAAACTCACAGGGTGCATTCAGCTCCTCATTTTGAATCATATTCCACCGGAAATTTTCTCAGGAAAATTTTAATTTTTTCAATTTTTTTTTCAGTTATTTTTTCATTATTTCAATGTAAAATTGCATTGTGTGTTCGCAGCACTCCATTTATGTAAAAAAAACTGCAAAAAAAAAACCAGCAATGGATGTTGAAATACTCTAACCAACGACGCGTGAAATCAGCTGTTCACTTTCTGTCTAGCTACAGAGTTCATCGAACTCACCGCATAAGGTAATAACCTACCCCTCCCAACCAGTAATAGACGCTCCAATTTGTGCACAAAAACACAAACAAATCAGGTTTATTGGATTCCCTTAACGTTCCTGAAAAAATTTCACGTACCGGTCATCTTAGTATGACATACTGAATTCACCCTATCAGTTTGCGGAGGGCTGTCCCTTACACCCCGTAAACCTTTTCCGTTACACCCTGTATAATTGCATAGCACAGATGTGAGTACTATGTTCTATTACTACTACTATGTATAGCTATATATAAAAATACTGGTATTCAGCTACATCCGGTTAGACTGACAGCCAACCCCAACATAGTTGGGAAAAAGCTAGGCAGATTGATTGATGTATAACTGTAGTGTTGCTTGCGTGTGTGTAGGTAGAAATAGGAAGTGAAGAAATAAGTCCCAATTACACAAGAAGAAGAACGAAAGTTTATTAGGTACCTACACTTTACACAGACATAGGTTCCAGTTCACACACACAAGCAACACTACACTGGCGGCCCTGAGGTGACTGCTGTACTTCGATTCTGTAAAATTCAAACAACAACTCGCATCTCACATCGCTATTCACTCTTACTTCGCATCACTTCTTCTCACTTGTTTTTTATTTGACACTTTGAATCGGTCGATCTATTCTGTAAATATGTCACCGTGAAAACATATATATTAAGTGAGCGTGACGTGCGCTGTCGATAGTGTCAATCCGTAGCTTCTGGTGGAATGACAGCTCACTTCACCTAAGTTTTCACGGTGAGATTTTTACAGAATATTCAACTCGCTAACACGCTTGTAAGGGTGGCGCTAGAGTAAATTCAAATCATCAACCGAGTTTTTAGAATGCCAATCAAGAAACTCACAGCGGATTCAGATTCAAAGTTTAGAATGAGATCTTACAGAATCACACGGCAGTACCTATGCTCACTGCACGCTTTGATTTAGGTTCAAACGGAGCGATCCTAGTTTCACCGCGCTAACTGGTGGCACTTGATAACTGCTTGTATTTTTGCTTAATGTTTAACTGTGCTGTTCTCTGCTATCTACATTTCTATCACGTCGGTGTCACCAATATAGAGGTAGGCAGTAAAGTTAGGTCATCCTCCATACAAAAGGCAGGATCCTCCGACCAGACGGGGCAGTTGCCCACCAGACACAACACGCGTCTGGTCAGAGGATCCTCCCTTTTTTATGGAAGATGAGTGAACAGTAAAGTTCAGACATAATTATAACCGAGTAAAATGTCTTGCGTCTTTCCTTGACTTGAATGTAGTAACGAACTTATGTATTTTAATTTTCAGCGGGGAAGATAAACCAATGTGTACATCAAATTGTACAAATTACTATTGTTATCCCAAAAGGTGTGTGTGTCATGTTGGGTACACGATACGTAACGATACCTGTGTACCTGTGTGTAAAGGAGGCTGCTTGCATGGCACCTGTGTTGCTCCGAACACGTGCTGCTGCAACTCTGGATACAGCACTGTGAACGACACATGCGTAAAAGAACACAACTCTAGGAGTAACAACGAAGATACATCGACAACAACAAGGGATCCGTTCAAAACGATGAGAACAGATAATTATTATTACAATCACACTGAAAATACAACAATTCCAGAAACGAGTACTCCTGTGCCATATTTTGTGAGTAGCAGCAGTTCTACGGAAAGAGTTGTTGGCAATGATGCTTATACTACTGTCGCTTCGGCAGATCCGGTGGTAAAGTCATGGTAAGTGTGTGTATTAGATTATAACCAATTTCTCTTTCTTTCTTTCGTGTTCTAATCAAGTCATTGCAAAGCAAATTGATTGATTGTGAAATTGTGATCAAATCAGGCCACGTTTTGGGGGATTGTCTTATGTAACGTAATTTTGATATTTAAAAAGTGCTGATTCTCAGCATAGTTTGGATAAATGTCTTTTGATTTTTTTATTTTTAAATCCGATCATTTAGTGCTTTTGTGAAAGAAATAGAGAAAAATAGTAGATTGTGCACCGAGGGGCTAAAGTTGTGTCTTATGTCACGGGCGTCATATTGAATCTCGAGCGCAATGAAGGATTCGGGATTTAACTCCCGAGCGCAGCGAGGTAGTTAAGAGTTTAACTCACGAGCGAAGCGAGGGAGTTAATACAAGAATCCTGAATGCAGCGAGGGATTCAAGCTAGCCCAAGGCAAAGACACCTTTAGCCCAGAGGAGGATACTCTACTTTTTACACCTACTGTGAGAAAATAATAGCCATAGTACGAAAAACAAAGTATTTATTAAATAAACAAACAGTAAGAATAACATATTTAGAACTAGTTAGTTATATGCACTTACATATTAATTGAAGTTAATGGTAACATTTGAGACATTAGTCCAGTTGTGCAAAGATAAAGTTAAGTTTTTATTTGGTACGTTTATAGATGTTGATGTGTAATTTAAAAAAAAAAACTTGAGAGGTGTCAAGGGACACCCGGATGGAACGAAGTTCCTTTCGATTAATTAGTGAAGGAATTGTAACAAAATTTTATTTTTATACTTATCATCATCATCATCATCATCATCATCATCATCATCATCATCATCATCATCATCATCACCATCATCATCATCATCATCATCATCATCATCATCATCATCATCATCATCATCATCATCATCATCATCATCATCATCATCACCATCATCATCACTATGTTCCTTTCGATTAATTAGTGAAGGAATTGTAACAAAATTTTATTTTTATACTTATCATCATCATCATCATCATCATCATCATCATCATCACCATCATCATCACCATCATCGTCACCATCATCATCATCATCATCACCATCATCATTATCATCATCATCACCATCATCATCATCACCATCATCATCATCACCATCATCATCACCATCATCATCATCATCATCATCATCGCGACACCACACTGTTCAATGCGAAATAGAAATGAAAATATCTGGCTTGCTTTCTATAAGAGAGTGAGAGAGAGAGAGACAGACAGAGAAACATGCGCACGCCGCACGGCTTACAATAGCTACCTATAGCAAAAAGTGTCGTGACAACTTTTCGTGAGACTTTTTTCCGTCTAGCCCCCTTTCACAACGCGCGATAAGGAACTTCGATCCAAAATTAAAAAAAAAAAAATTAAAAAAAAATGAAAAATAGTTCGTAGTTATCTAATTATTCTTACAATATTATGTCTTCGAAAACATGGCAACGATATGAAGAAGCAGTCGTTATGATTTTGTAGGAAATCGAGAATATCATCCACGCGTAGTAAGGGTTTCGAGAATAGCTTTCCTCTTTCTGGCACCAAATAGTAGATTATGCACCGAGGGGCTAAAGTTGTGTCTTATGTCACGGGCGTCATATTGAATCTCGAGCGCAATGAAGGATTCGGGATTTAACTCCCGAGCGCAGCGAGGTAGTTAAGAGTTTAACTCACGAGCGAAGCGAGGGAGTTAATACAAGAATCCTGAATGCAGCGAGGGATTCAAGCTAGCCCAAGGCAAAGACACCTTTAGCCCAGAGGAGGATACTCTACTTTTTACACCTACTGTGAGAAAATAATAGCCATAGTACGAAAAACAAAGTATTTATTAAATAAACAAACAGTAAGAATATAATATTTAGAACTAGTTAGTTATATGCACTTACATATTAATTGAAGTTAATGGTAACATTTGAGACATTAGTCCAGTTGTGCAAAGATAAAGTTAAGTTTTTATTTGGTACGTTTATAGATGTTGATGTGTAATTTAAAAAAAAAAAACTTGAGAGGTGTCAAGGGACACCCGGATGGAACGAAGTTCCTTTCGATTAATTAGTGAAGGAATTGTAACAAAATTTTATTTTTATACTCATCATCATCATCATCATCATCATCATCATCATCATCATCATCATCATCATCATCATCATCATCATCATCATCATCATCATCATCATCATCATCATCATCATCATCATCATCATCATCATCATCATCATCATCATCATCATCACCATCATCATCATCACCATCATCATCATCATCACCATCATCATCATCATCATCATCGCGACACCACACTGTTCAATGCGAAATAGAAATGAAAATATCTGGCTTGCTTTCTATAAGAGAGAGAGAGAGAGACAGACAGAGAAACATGCGCACGCCGCACGGCTTACACCCACCTATAGCAAAAAGTGTCGTGACAACTTTTCGTGACACTTTTTTCCGTCTAGCCCCCTTTCACAACGCGCGATAAGGAACTTCGTTCCAAAATTTAAAAAAAAAAATAAAAAAAAAATGAAAAATGGTTCGTAGTTATCTAATTATTCTTACAATATTATGTCTTCGAAAACATGGCAACGATATGAAGAAGCAGTCGTTATGATTTTGTAGGAAATCGAGAATATCATCCACGCGTAGTAAGGGTTTCGAGAATAGCTTTCCTCTTTCTGGCACCAAAAGGTGTTTGTTTTTGTTAGTACTATACTGCCAATTTAGCTGAGCATGTGAGATTCCAAATTCAAATCACATTATTGACCAGCGGGTCATAATGAAATCCAGTACAACATTATTGACCGGCTGTGCCCCCCCCCACTAATGACTCACTTTAGGTTAAGGTTGCTTGACATATAATTTGACATTTTCGAGCAGGTGGTGTGAAAAGGTGTTTGTTAGTACTATACTGCCAATTTAGCTGAGCATGTGAGATTCCAAATTCAAATCACATTATTGACCAGCGGGTCATAATGAAATCCAGTATAACATTATTGACCGGCTGTGCTCCCGGCCACTAATGACTCACTTTAGGTTAAGGTTGCTTGACATATAATTTGACATTTTCGAGCAGGTGGTGTGAAAAGTATATTTGTCATAGAGACACGTGCATACAAGTAGTTAAGATAACTTGATTATAAAATAAAACTGATTTATTACTCAACACAGAACATAAATAGTCGGCAGCACATTCACACACCACACAGTTCATCACATTGCTGTTCTCAAATCAACAGCACATTCAGATCCCATCAGACACAGCAACATTATGCTGATGGTACCAAAATAAATTGGGGGCTTTTTCGTAACAATTTATTTCAATAATACACTATGTATGGATGTAATTTTTGAATATGTTTATTGACTATTTGATTAATAATACTCTGGCTGATGGAAAACGCATTTGGGTTAAATTTCCTCTACAGAATTTAATTCCGAAAAGACCTCTAATTTTTATATCTATTTCCCCAAAGTAATTTAATTGCAAAATTATTCAAAATGTGTGTATTAGGTAATTGAAATCTGTGACTGAATATGTTATTGATTGATAGCTTAATTTATTTTTAAACAATTTTTATTTGTATTGGCACTTTTATTTTGGTTCCAGCGCATTGTTGCCCTCTATTTTTTCGCATGTGGAAGTAATTGACTCTGTCTCTTTCTTAGTCCCGTCCTGTTCGCCTTTTACATTATCACCGTAACTCCCACACGCTCCGAGTCATGGGACTGGGAGCGTGTGGAGACAGACACTAAAGAGACACTAAAATTAAAATCGATTCCAGACACTACAATTAAAATCGATTAACTTTTTGTCTTTACTTTTCAGGATGCAACAACATGGAACGTTTATTTGGATACCAATAATTGTAATAGTAACTGCTGGACTAATATTCCTTCTCGTTTGGCGACGGACACCTATGATAGTAATTAATTTCTTCAAAGGAAGAAGTTATAATGTTCAAGGTATGTTTCACGAGTCGATACAGCGCGGGTCGAGACTCAAGACTATAATCATTGAAGTTTAATTAATACTGAGTTAGGGCCTATGCACACCATGAGTTGCGGCGCCGCACCGCATGTATCCGTATGTAGGACGCCGCAGCGACACCGCTGCACGTTTCCAGCACCGCGCCGCCGCCGCAACGCATCGTGTACATATAGGCCCTTAAGTGGTTGGAAGCGTGCTTTCTCAGCAAGCACGCTAAAACTAGGGTCCAGGGTTCGTTAGATGTAAATTTTGACGTTCAAAGGTGCCTTTTATGTGCCTATTTGAAATAAATTATTTGACTTTGACCCCTTCGGGAAAAGTGTTATTCGGATTTTTCATTAGGATTTCTCTCAAGCCCCATTTAGACGATGCTAGTTTCTTGTCTGTGGCACACAATAATGACTTTCATCGTCTAAAAACTGCTAAGACGGTGCAACTTTTAGTTTAGCTTCAACTTATGGTATGCCACAGGCAACGGGGTAATATCGTAATACACTTACAGTAGCAATGGCCGTCATTTTTAACCGACTTCAAAAACAGGAGGAGGTTGTGAATTCGTCGGGTAAATATATGTTTTTATTTTTGGATAATTCCACAACATGAATTGGGTAATTTACGTTGTCGATCAGACACATTTTTCGAACTTATCGTCCCCGTATTTGGAAAACTAAATAACTTAGTTTTTGGCGATTTTGTCTTTTCCCTATTTTTAAATAATCCAAAACATGACGCATGTTTGAGTGTTACAGGAATTTACTTATCTTATTCCGTTCCAAAAATATAGCCATTTTTGTCGTTCACATGGAATAATGCATATCTTCAAACTAATTCTAATTTTTTGAAGGAAAAATAAACAACTCAATAAATAAATCAATAACTGTGGTCAGTGATTAGTTAAATTTTTATAATCAGGTCCACAAAATATAAAATTACCGACAGTAAAATTGTCTCAATTTTTTTAACAAATGAACATTAATTGAAAAAAAAACACTAAATCGCGTTTATCTCAAAACTAGAAAATTATGAAGCAACGTATTAGTATGCTTCAAAATCATTCAGATTGGGATTGAAAGTGTGCAGGCAATAGTCCGTCTGTCTGTGTTGTTACGTTATTGAGAAATGATTTTATTTCTGTAAGTAGGTTTGTACAACCACTTTTAACGCCCGTCGTCAGCATTTCCTATCTGACTACTCTGAGAAGAAAGGCCGAAACAAACTCAGAGATCAGTCTCTTTTAAAGTCCAGATAATCGTGGTCAGATCATGTGATGACCATGTAGATTAGTGTCTGAAATGGTATTTTCAGGATATAACCACACAGATTGATATTTAGGTACCTACTACTGATTTGTCTTGGATTAAAAGTTATTTAGTTATTTTTTCGATCGCAATATCCAGTTCAGACCGTGACACTTATAGTGTAATTTGTTTTTTTTTTTAATTTCAGGTGCTTTCCTAAAAAGAAATGGATCAAATTCCTTTGAAAGGTTAGAGTTCATATCAGACGAGATGAGTGAGTGGGAAGCGCAGTGTTAATGAACAAACTTTTGGTTGTATCTAAATAGCAAATAAGCTTGTATCTTTTGTAATAAATGATTATAGAAGCTGCATTATAGAAGCTTGATTTTATTCTCTTTTATTCTACCTTATTCCTTAAAGCCAGAAATGTTTAAACCGATCAAATTGATACGCAATCCCAGTAGAAAGGTTTTCCATGTCTTAGTGCATATAATTACGGTAATACTCTCTCGCCGTTTCTCATGATCGGATCTTAAAAGGTTTGGTAATTCTGTGGTAATACCTAGTAACTAATAATAATATTGGATAACTTTGAATAAATAATAACGTGTGAGTGGGTTATGAATGTCGTTTGAACAGTTTTCCTATTTTTGTTGGCATAAAATACTTAGACACCTACTATTATTAAGATAACAAAGCTCTCAAATTGGTATTGTATAGAGTAGGTACATATACAATAGTGATATTGATATAACATCATCATATTACGTCCCTTTAGTCGAGGCCATATCTAGTCATTACTCAAACTCTAAATCAAGGGTGGCTTATTTCAACTTTCATACACAAATCTTAAATACAATATACAATCTAACACTAAAATATATACTTAATAATTATTATGTACAAGTATATAAAGAAAAAAATCGTAGAGCTCATTGGGCACAACCGACTCCCAAAAAAACACTACAAAGTGAAAAATAACTTTAATTTCGGAAGTCGGTGTCTTTGATTTTTATTTACTTTTTTTTTTTGCCACCGAATTCCGAAATAAAAGTTATTTTTCACTTTGTAATGTTTTTTTGGGAGTCGGTTGTTTTTTTTTTTGTAAAAAGTTTTTATTTTTCACTTTTTAGTGGTGCCTACCCCACACAAATCTAAAAACCACTCTGCAAAATAAATTAGAGCATCATCCACATAGACTAAATGGGAAAAATACGTATTAAATTAAATTTGATGCGGCATATAGTTACCATTAAATCATTTATAGCCAGAGTGCACCTCATGACAATTCCAATAAGCCCAAACACGGCTAGGATACATTGTTTTATTACTGAGTCCCGATGCCTACCTTCCGGCTTCTTCATCAGATCGGTCCGATGGTACCATTTTCATCAGAACCACTTATTTAAAGCTTCGTCACAGTCGTTTAACTATTTTAATCGAGATATCTTATCGCCACCCGTGAAATACTTGAGGAGTCCATCTGTGGTCTTCTTCATCAGTTCCACTTCACCAGATGATACTTTCTGAATGCAAACGCTTGATTTGTTGATGAAAATACCAAAATCGCTATCGCCTATAATATTTGAGGAGTTCCCTCGATTCCTCATGGACCCCATCATCAGAACTAAATTTTGATAAAAAATGGGACCAATTTGGAAGTTATACCCTTTGAAATAAAAAAATAATTTTCCGAATCGGTTCATAAATGACGGAGTACTGAGGTAACAAACATACAAAAAAAAAAAAAATACAACCGAATTGAGAACCTCCTCCTTTTTTAGAAGTCGGTTAGTAAGAAAACTCCGCATCGCTGTCAGTGGCTGTAAGTGCCCAAAAGGCTGGCACTGTTGACTATTTAATTAATAATTAATCAGTAATTTCAACTTAACTAATTCTTTTTTGTACACATAAAACGATTATACGTTTCATATAAATTATACATTGACAACCGTAGTTATTGATAAATAGGTAGGTACATACGTATATGCCAAATTAAAGAAAACCTAATATACACAAACCGCCATCAACTCGACACGTTCTCAATGCAGGTCAACTGCTGCAGCCTTCCACAGCATTCCTCCCCTTAGCCATATTAATCATTGCCCATTTTCACTGACACAAGGCGACACTTAAATTAATGCCTTTAATGCACTGTTGGATTTTCAACTTTCAACGCTGAGCCGTGCGCTGAAAATCGAACAGCGCGTTTTTATTTAGGCATTCATTTAGGGGTCTCCTAATGTTAATAAAACCGGGCATATAATTCTCCTATTTATCAAACCGTCGGCAATAAGGAAAGCTCCGGTGCGGCGTTATCAAAGCGTTTGCGAATCTTTCCCTAAAAGAACTCATGATAGATGGGAGTCGTATCGTTTGCTCCCGGGCAGCCCCGGGTTTTACTTTATCTTGCAATATTATTGGCAACACATGCTTATTATTATGGGCCTATGCAAACGGTGTATTTTATACGCGCGTTCCATGTAACGCACTTCGTCTGCGTGTCGACAGCTCGTTTTCTGCCTTGAAAAAGCAGTACTGGTAACGTCTGCAGTGCGTACCTATACGCGCGTCGTCAGCGCGTTAAAAATACGCCGTGTGCGTATGTTCTAAATGTTGACTTTATTCCATCTTTGGTTCTAGATCAGTTTTTTTGGAAGTTAGGTACTAGTTAAGGCAGTCCTAAGTAGTAATTGCTGTATCTACCACTTTTGACAAAAATTCCCAGTAAATTGAAACTTAACTAAGGTAATTTACATAAACCGATTGAACATGACCGATTTGAATTTTTTTTGTTTTATTCTCCTTTTTAATGGGGTGCTATAAAAGAAAAAAAAAATTGAAATTTTGACAGGACAACGTCTTTTTTTTTTTTTTGAGGGTGGGAAATCATCAAATAACTTCTCCCGCTCTGGGTGGAGCGGAAGGGCGTGTCAGACTTTTACTGACTAAAACCCACCCGTGTTCCTTCAGTTGCCAATGCCAGGGCCGCGGTATCTTCTTAAACTACCCGCGACCCCAGCGGCGTCGACCCTATTGGACCCCATCATTTGCTGACATCTCGTTGAGGCACGCGTGGAACACAACGCGCCGTCGACTCGGGCCTGGTCCTTACCGGACGGCGAGCTACCCGCTACTCACCGTCCGCAGGCCCGCGCCTACGAGGGCGTGAGGCTGCCTCTCCCTCACGCGTTCAGCCTCCTCCTTCGCGAGCATTACTGCTTCGCAAAAGGAAATGACGGCCTCCCATGCACTCTCGCTCCGCACCATGGCCTGGACCAGGCTCGGACGCGAGAGATCGCCGCGCCGATCGCATCCGTGAGAACACGGCGGTGCTCTGCCCAAGCCGGACAGACCTCCACTGTATGCTCCACCGTGTCCTCCGGGCGATCCACACAATAGTGACACCCGGGCGTTTCCTCCCGCCTTATGCGAAACAGGAACCTCCCGAAACAACCGTGTCCGGTGAGGACCTGCGTCAGGCGGATGGTGGCGCCTCTCTAACCACTCCTCAAAGAGGGGACTTATCGCCGCAATTGTGGCGTGCCCAGCGCTGGGTTGCGACAGTCGCGCTCTCCATGTCGCCATGAGATCCCGCCGGAGCTCTGTCCGCTGTACCGTGATTTCTCGCGGCAGCGAAGTTACGCCCCGGCGTTTCGTCTCCTCGCGCCATTCCCACACGTGCGCGAGGACCTTTGCCTCCAGATCCCACGGCGGCAATCCGGCAAGGAGAATCGCCGCCTCCCGGGAAACCGTGCGGTATCCGTAGGTGAGAAGCCTAAGTGGGTGATGAACGTTTGTGTTAAGGCGCGGTCTGACTACGATTTTAAATGTCACACAACCGCGTAATCTATTGTCACCATTAGCTGGCTTGAAATAAGGTTGAAAATTGAAAGGACAACGTCTGGCGGGTCAGCTAGTCTTCAATAAACAAAATCAATTGCCATGCGTTAGTTTCGCAAAAAATCGAAAATGTCACGACCGATTGTGATACAACTTTGGTAAGTTGTTGTGTGCGCGCCGGAAAATGCTCCTTATAAAAATAAAAAAATTAAACCCAACTACAACAACAACGTCAACTAAAGAGGTAAGTAATATAAACAAGACATCATAGACAGACAAATTAAAAACCAGTGGGGCTAAAACGGCCACTTTGGCAGAATCATAATAGGATAATATTATGAATAATGACTGTACTCCTCAGCTCATGCACACCTACCGCATTAGCGCATAAGATGTCGTGCACTTAGTTCAATATTTTCTACAATTACCCTTGTAAGAATTTACTAAAACTGTTACGAAATTCTAATGTCATTCATGTTATTGACTTATTGTACCAACCCACTACGCAAATCGGCCTCATGTATTTTTATGTTATAATATTGTATTATCTCTGTAAGTGATTGTAAATCTTTTGAGAAAATAAATGTCTAAAACCGTAAACCGTAATAATATTTGAAATCGTGAAACGGTCACAAACTGACAATATATTATGAATTGCCAGTCACACAAACTGACAAGTTTAACAAACTGACAATTCATAATATATTGTCAGTTTGTGACCGTTTTACGATTTCAAATATTATTCATAATACAGGGTGTAAGGGACAGCCCTCCGCAAACTGATAGGGTGAATTCAGTATGTCTTACTAAGATGACCGGTACATGAAATTATTTCAGGAACTTTAAGGGACTCCAATAAACCTGATTTGTTTGTGTTTTTGTGCACAAATCGGAACGTCTATTACTGGTTGGGAGGTGTAGGTAATAGGTATGCGGTGAGTTCGATGAACTCTGTAGCTAGACAGAAAGTGAACAGCTGATTACACGCGTCGTTGGTTAGAGTATTTCAACATCCATTGCTGGTTTTTTTTTTGTTGTTTTTTTTGCAGTTTTTTTTACATAAATGGAATGCTGCGAACACACAATGCAATTTTACATTGAAATAATGAAAATGTAACTGAAAAAAAAAATTGAAAAAATGAAAATTTTCCTAAGAAAATTTCCGGTAGAATATGATTCAAAATGAGGAGCTGAATGCACCCTGTTAGTTTGCGGAGGGCTGTCCCTTACACCCTGTATTATCCTATTATGATTCTGCCAAAGTGGCCGTTTTAGCCCCCCTGGAGTCTCACGTCACTAACATAAATCGATCAGATTACGTGTGACTCGGGATGTCTTGTTTATACCTTTTAGCTGGCGTTTTTGTAGTAATGGTTTTAGTTTTATTTTACTTCACTCCGTTGGAGTTTGGGATCATTAAGGGTACACGTACTATGGACAAAAAGGACACCTTTACACCATAAAGTTGCTTTTTGTATACACTGATTCATTGAGGAAACCCTACCCCCATGGTCCTTTGTTCTCGTAAAACAATAGAAAGTCGGAACGGCACAAAGCATTTACAAGCAAAATTGTTTCAAAATTGGAAAGGCCTGGCTTTTGTCGATGGTACCTACCCACTTCGTTGGTTTGGGAAAATTCTACAGTAAAGTTTGGGGTTTATGTATAATTGTATATAACCAATATGTTTTCAGAAAGTACTCCTTACGACCTTTCATTAAACAGCAATTCTTTTCAACTACGGAACCCTTCATTGTGCGTGGTCAGATACGCAATTGACCGGTTTTTTTTAAATTTTAGACATGGATTACGTTTTTAAAGTCTGACGAAAGCGATGCTGTTCTCGGCAAGGATTAGGCAATAGAAGGACAAAAGGTACAGTGAACTGTATGTAATTACTATCCATCGGATCAGCATGTCTACCCAGACACGCTGACACACACACACACACGTTGACATGCTGATCCGATAGATAGTAATTACATAGAGTACACTGTCTAATACCTTTGTCATCCATGTACTGTCCGGAATGTCCTTTCACACGTGTTGCGTATGTTCACAAATATCTCTGCTAAACATAACGTAATCATCTTGAATGCGATTGTAATACGTACGTATGCATACAGCTAGCTTGCAATGTCGTGAGCGTGCCGAGCAGTCAATGAGGGTTTTCTGATATGACGTTCACTAGGTGGCAAGACTGAAATATCAGGTCCGGGCGCCTGTCAAAACTGTCAAAACGCCTATATTTTCTTTAGTGGAGACTGAATGAACGAATTAATGAAACAAATGATGGACGTCATCATATATTTTACATTCATTGTCGAAACGGCCGACCTCTTATCAAAGTGGCGGCAACTGGTAGCGTGAATGTTCATGAAAACCCTCATTATCATCTTATATACATTACTCTCATACGGTTATGTAGTCATAAGCTTAAAAGTTATTACGTACAAAACAAAAATACGTTTGCCTATTTACCTACCAAACAGGTTGTTTGACTGTACTGTACTCGTAGTTGCATAAAGCTGACCGTCCATAGGTCCGCGCCGGCTGCAACGCACGCACGGCACGCAACGGATTTTGGTTTGTTTGTATGAAGAAATGAAAATGCGGGGGGTACCGGTAGTGGACGCAGTGCTATAGGAATTCATACAAAGCAAACCAAAATCCGTTGCGTGCCGTGCGTGCGGTGCGGCCGGTGCGAACCAGTGGACGTTCACGAAAGCGGCAATTATGTCTTGATAAACTAATCATCAAAAATTTTTTTTACAGTACTTACTTAGTACTTTTGTTACAGTCTTTTAAAAATAATTGCCTGTAAAAACCTCCTTGTAAGGTAGGACTGGCAAATGTAGAATACCCTTTAGGCCTTTTCTAAGAAACTTTAAAGACTTTAACGTAACATAATTCAATAAAAATTAGCATCGGTTGTTTCCTAGAGAGCCCAATTAATGAAGGTCCTGCCGAGCGACTTGACTAATGAGAGGAGCTTGTCCCGGCGCGGGTGGTCCACCCAGCACTGAAACCGAATAATTACAGTATCTAAGTGTCCTACATTAGCGGCTCACTCCCACTAACCGAGTGGTGGCCTGTGTCACAGCAGTCCCACATTATAGGCTGATTACGATACAATACATGACACAATACAGCTCAATCAGGATTGGCGTAATTAGATAACACACTATTGACAGCCGTTGGAGTGTATCAAGCATAATATGCTTGACACACTCCAACGTATGAAGGCTCTTACAGACAGAGGCGATATCGCGTCGCTCCTGTGCGTATGGTCGCGCGCGATTCCATAGAAATTGTTCTATGGATATAATATCGCAATATCGCGTCGCGACGCGATATCGCCTCTGTCTGTAAGAGCCTTGAAGCGTTTATTGCCCTAGTTATGAACACTTTAATAATAATAGCTAATGTGGGATCAAAGGATGTGTGTCAGTTCGCTATTTAATTACATGAATGACTAAAACGTCATCGTTCATCGTTGACGACGATTTGGTTTGGTATAACACAGAAACACTTGATGTAAGACACATTCAATTACAGTACGCTGAAACTAAGAGCCTGTCTACACAATAAGTAAATGAACGAGACTCGGAGAGTAACGCTTGATCCCTTCCAAACAAACGATAAAACCTGACGAGAGAAAGGACCGATGTTTGCACTCGTTCACTACGCCGAGGGTAAAGAAACCTCACGATAATAAGAAGTCAAGTATTTCCCCGAAGGTCACATCAAATTGAAACGTTACAATCTCATTAGATTTCGATTGAATGTTACAGTAATAATACAAAAATTGCTGTAATTTCCACTTCAGATTTCATTCGAAGATCTGCCAACTCACGTTTCTGTAATTTCAGAGATTTGTGCATTATCTCCACGGGCGATAACCAATAGCTTGAAATATCCTATTCAAGTTATTGAATTTTATAATCCTCATATTCTAACACTCGAGTGTTGGAACCGGAACAGAATCACTACACAGGAATTATTTCCAGTGACACCCAAGGCGAAAAAAGGGAAAAAAATGCTACACATTTTTAATACCTTTCGATACGACCATCGTAAAAATGTTTTATGGTTCTATAGGTGTAGGTACTGTCAGCTATTTTAGGGAAAAAATCCTGAGGTTTCTGTATCTCCAGACTGGGTCGCTTTTGTTTCGTACGTAATGAATGTGGCTACCCTGCGTATATTCAGAATAGGGACATATTTATCTTTGCGATGTGTATTTTAAACGATGTCATTTCGCTCGTGGTTTTGATACGATAAGATCGGTCTATAAGATAGTTTAAGTACTTGTATAATACGATAGTTTAGTTGGTTCATTTCTTAGATCTGCATTAAAGTGAGGCTGTATTTCCCCATCCGCTGTGCGGAGGCGCGTCTCGGAAACGCCTACGTATAGAAGGGTGTATAATATTCATTAGGTAACGACTGAACGTGGGAAATAGAGAATATTTAAAGAGACTGCAGTACCTAAGTAAAAATAAGAAGTAAATTGTTCTCTTCATTGTAGTCGGGAAAGTGAGCGAGTTCTACGGTTACATGTGCTAAACTAGAAGAGCTCACTGTCTCATACACGAGTGTGTGTGAGAAGATAAAGTACTCTTCCTTTGTAACGATAGTAAACAAACTATGTTGTAGTTTGTTCATCATCAGGCCGGGTACCTACTATTTTAACGTAGGAAAGAAAACTTTGTTATCCACATAAAAAGTTCACATAACTGTTAAGGTGCAATACCTCTCCAAGTTAGATTTGTTCCATAATGTCAATGATTTCCGTTGGATTTCCGAAATCAAACTTAGAGAGCACAAATCTAACTTATAGAGATGTAAACTGATGATTATTTTGTTAATAATTATGTGAATACATATTTGTCATATTCGCGAATCATATTTTGATCAAGATACAACCTAACACTGATCTCAAATTGCAAAAAACGTAAGAAAATATGAATTTCTCGGGCTAGCTATGCGGATAAAACTCCAGAGAGAGAGGGCCAGTAGTCTGCCGTGTTTGTTCAACAGTAAAAATGGTACTCGACGGTAAGCAAAGAATCTTAAAACCTGGTTTAAAACCTACTTTATCGTCGAAGTATATGATACCTACAGCAGCGTTCCGAACTCATACACACAAATTGTTATTGTAAACATAACACATGTGAGTTTGTGTAACACTTTGCCAAAAGTTAGTTTTCGGGCTTGACGGCTCGCTAGTTTTACTGTCTTATAAAGAAACAAGATTACTCGTAGTTGTTTTGTACAGTTATATTTCAGGACCAGAATTTATTTCAGGACCTTCCTACCTCCCAGAGGGTCATGGCCATCCGGCTAGTCCGGGGATACCGCACGGTCTCCCGGGAGGCGGCGAGCCTCCTTGCCGGATTGCCGCCGTGGGATCTGGAGGCAAAGGTCCTCGCGCACGTGTGGGAGTGGCGCGAGGAGGCGAAGCGCCGGGGCGTAACTCCGCTGCCGCGAGAAATCACGGTACAGCGGACAGAGCTCCGGCGGGATCTCATGGCGGCATGGAGAGCGCGACTGTCGCAACCCAGCGCTGGGCACGCCACAATTGCGGCGATAAGTCCCCTCTTTGAGGAGTGGTTAGAGAGGCGCCACGGCGTCCTCACCTTCCGCCTGACGCAGGTCCTCACCGGACACGGTTGTTTCGGGAGGTTCCTGTTTCGCATAAGGCGGGAGGAAACGCCCGGGTGTTACCATTGTGTGGATCGCCCGGAGGACACGGTGGAGCATACAGTGGAGGTCTGCCCGGCTTGGGCAGAGCACCGCCGTGTTCTCACGGAGGCGATCGGCGGCGGCGATCACTCGCGTCCGAGCCTGGTCCAGGCCATGGTGCGGAGCGAGAGTGCATGGGAGGCCGTCACCTCCTTCTGCGAAGCAGTGATGCTCGCGAAGGAGGAGGCGGAACGCGTGAGGGAGAGGCAGCCTCACGCCCTCAGTCGCCGCAGGAGACGCCCTGGGCGGCGGGAATCGCGTGGCGATTTCCGGCCACCGTAGGCGCGGGCCTGCGGACGGTGAGCAGCGGGTAGCTCGCCGTCCGGTAAGGACCAGGCCCGAGTCGACGGCGCGTTGTGTTCCACGCGCGCCTCAAAGAGATGTCAGCAAGTGACGGGGTCCAATAGGGCCGACGCCGCTGGGGTCGCGGGTTGTCTGAAGGGGTTACCGCGGCCCTGGCATAGGCAACTGAAGGCACACGGGTGGGTTTTAGTCAGTAAAAGTCTGACACGCCCTTCCGCTCCACCCAGAGCGGGAGAAGTTATTTGATGATTTCCCACCCTCAAAAAAAAAAAAAAAAAAGGACCCTCCTACCTCAGACCCCTTCTCTATTTAAGATTGTGCCTGAAATCACACTAATATTGTAAAGGCGAAAGTTTGTGTGAGGGTGTGTGTGTTTGTATGTATGTTTGTTACGCTCCAACGGCTGGACCGATTTGGATGAAATTTGGTATGTAGATAGCTTATACCCTGGATTAACACAAGGTTACTTTTTATCCCGGTCTACGCGGGTGAAACCGCGGGGCGCAGCTAGTTTTACTTAGAAAGAAAAGCTTTAGGTATTTACTTACTCGTAGTTGTTTTGTACTTTTATATTTCAGGACCAGAATTTATTTCAGGACCCTCCAACCTCAGACCCCTTTCTCTATTACTAGTGCATGTAATAAATAATATATGATGTTGAGATAAATAAAGATTTATGATTATGATTTATTTCACTATTTTTCATCTAAGTTTATGTACATTGTAAAAGATGTTAGCTACTAATAAAAGCTGCGGGTACTAATAAAATCTAGATACGGAAATAACAAGTAGCGTTAAACGACAAAACAATGCAATTTGAAAAAATACACCGTTACATTTACATAAGAAATAACGATGAATAGGAAATCAGAAAACTTTATTACCGACAATAATCAAGGGACTGCCTAATACTGGTATTCAGCTGCATCCGGTTAGACTGGAAGCCGACCGCAACATAGTTGGGAAAAGGCTAGGCAGATTGATTGAATCAAGGGACTGCCTCATTCGTCTAGTGTTCGCAAGTGCTACTGAGCATGAGGACCTGGATTCGATTACCGGGTCGGGCAGTTTCTCAGTAGCAGCTTTTTTTTTTTTTCTGGGTGGTAAATCATCAAATGACTTCTCCCGCTCTAGGCGCAGCGAGAGGGCGTGCCAGACTTTTACCGACTAAAACCCACCCATGTTCCTTCAGTTGCCTATGCGGGGGCCACGGTATCTCTTTCGAATAACCCGCGACCCCGGCGGCCTCAGTAGCAACCTTGAGTCTGGATTTGTGCCCGGTTGATGGCAATAGGCTCGACGCCTATTACATGGGACTTAAACATAACTGGCAAAATGTGGGAGTACATCAACGTAGTACGTCAACGTAGTACGTCAACGTAGGTACAGTAGTACCCAACTAATAAGGCGCGTCGTGAATCTTCGTTCGCACAGAAAAGAAAGTATGGCCCTGAAGATTAACGAGAACGCTTAAAACTTACAATCAACCTTAGATCACTACAATAAGGTTCATAATACACTGCAGCTGTTAGTTCTGTCTCACTTGCAAGTATGGCGGCTGACTAACTTCATGGCGGCAGTTGCCGACCAATAGCGGTACAGGAAAAACAAGCACGGTGCGCGGAGTGTGCCGATTGGTCAATAGCATTTCCCGCACTTTGAAAATTCATCTTCTGCGCAGGTACATCGGTAAGCCATATCAGTTGGGTACTACTGTAGGTACATCTCTGCCTAACCCTTCGGTGAACATAGGCATGATGTTATGATATAATCAAAGGCCCAACATTACAACAGCTCACTAAGAAACTACAATCCGACAGATATTATATTTGCCACTCAATTCGTTAGACGATACGGTTGGAGAGATATTTTGATACTACGCAAGTTTACTCCAGTAATCTCAAGCCTTAAATCTTAAGGGCTAAGCACACTTCGAACTAAAGCTCCGCAATTCAGACAGGAATTTAAACTATTGTATAATTAAAACGGGACCTTATAAAGGACTAAAGACTACAGGAGGGATTATTAAGTTATACAGGGTGTCCCGTAAATAATGGATAATCTCTTAAGGGGTCATCGTACTCATCATTATGAACAACTTTTACTATGGGACCAAACCTGGAATCGCGAAAAAAAAAACAGCTGCTCCCTACATTTTGACGAGTTTGATGTAGATAAATGTACTGGTCAGCTGATTTTTGTTAGCGATTTCAGGTTTGGTCCCATAGTAAAAGTTGTTCATAATGATGAGTACAATGACCCCTTAAGAGATTATCCATTATTTACGGGACACCCTGTATATTAACTGTTTAATTACCTTGTTGGTTAAGTGGGGTCCTGGATTCGGTTTCCAGGACGGGCGAAGATTGAAATTCTTGGTATCAGCAGTGCGATTCTGTAACCATTTCACCGTGAAAACTTAGGTGAAGTGAGCGTGGAGTGAGCTGTCAATATTATCAATTCCTAGCAAAAACAAACTCACTTCACCTAAGTTTTCACGGTGAGATTTTTACAGAATCGACCGGCAGATCAGAGAACGGGCGAAATGTGAGAGTATTAAGTACCTATATATAAATAAATAAATAAATAAATAAGCATTTAATTCAGAATCACTTCCATATTTGTTAGTAACAATGTGAACTTATAACCTAGTGTTAGTAACATTTACATTCCTCATAAGCTGGGTGAGGCACGCCGCCCATATACATATCGTCGGTGATAGTGCAAATCCGCGTAACTGGCATTGGATAATTCCTTTTATCTGACAAATGTAGCCAATTTTCAATTTCGCGGGCAATCCACGTAAGATCCCGATTGGCAGCCTTCTCGCTGACGTGACTTTCGTTAGACCAATAGAAAGCAAAATTCGCCCAAAAACAATACTAAACGATACGAAACGATAAACAATACTAACGATAAAACAGTTTTAACCTGCCCCTGTGAAATTAGATCAAATGCAGATACGCGGCCTTTACCTATAGTAGATTCGCGGTTTTGCACTATTCCCGATGATATGGAGTTACACTAAGCCGACGTTCGCACGGGCGTAAAAAAATCGCGGCAATTTTTTTTCTCGCACTGCATTTTCAACGCTCTGCTTAGCGCCGGTAGTTGAAAATCCAACAGTGTGTTTTTCGTCGCGCTGGGATGCACTGTGTTTTTTGTTAGGTTGGATTCTCGAAGCTCGGCTTAGCTAACACCGAGAATTGGAAATCCAGTCCGCAATAAAATCCCGCCGCGATTTTTAGGGTTCCGTACCCCAAAAGGAAAAAACGGAACCTTTATAAGATCACTTGTTTGTCCGTCTGTCTGTCTGTCAGTCTGTCAAGGCCGTTTTTCTCAGGAACGGGTAGAGATATCAAGTTTAAATTAATATCAAATACGTAGGCCTGTAGTCTCTTGAAGTCCTAAAAAACTCAACCTTCTAAGTTAATGCAATAAAAACGTAAGGCGTCATATTTTGATACTCGCAAGTAAATCAAAACCTATAGGGTACTTCCCGTAGTTCTAGAATCGTGTTTGGTAAGAAGCAAGGTCGTACAACACAAATAAAGGAAAAAGTCCAAAAATTGGTAATTTGTAATTCGTTTTTTTAAAGTGGTTTCCTCAGTAGGCCTACTCCACGAACTGTTATGACGGAATTAACAGGGACAATAATCTTTTAACTGCATTATGATTATTGATATTGATATTGGTTACTGACTTTAACTGTAGTTCTGATTTCTTTTGATATTTCAATTTGATTCATATTCTTTGAAGTAGACTTCAATAGTCATGTCTTCTTTGATTTCTTCTTCTTCTTCTTCCTATTCTTGCTGGATGTCCATAATTTGTTCAAATGAAGATGAACCAGCTGTCTCTTCATCGAAATCACATGAATCTTCGTCTTTTGTATTCAATTGGACATTTGAGCAAGACTGGCCTTGGCAATTAGTACACGCTGGAGAACAAAGTAACCCTATTCTTCTACAGCCACATTTCGCACAACAACCTTTTATGCAATAGCAAAAAATAATGTTTAGAAGTTTTTCCGGAGTAGGTGGGAGTAAAGTTTGAATCGGTTCCAAAGTATTATCTGTTAATTTCTAACCCCAGTCTTCTGGGTTCAGTTGATATAAACGAAACAAGAAACAAGTTCAACTCTCTTGTCTTCCTCCTAATCAACGCTTGTATCGAGTATACTATGAAGTTCAGACATGGCTAGGCAATCAACTGAACCCGTATTATCTGTTAATAACTATAATAACTGAAAGTATTATCTGTTAATTCCTAACCCCAGTCTTCTGGGTTCAGTTGATTGCCTAGCCATGTCTGAACTTCATAGTATACTAGATACAAGCGTTGATTAGCAGAAGCCGATGTTGGAGGAAGACAAGATAGTTGAACTTGTTTCTTGTTTCGTGTATATCAACTGAACCCAAGAGACTGGCGTTAGAAATTAACACTTTGGAACCGATTCAAACTTTACTCCCACCTACTCCGGAAAAACTTCTAAACATTATTTCTTGATATTGCAAAAAAGGTTGTTGTGCGAAATGTGGCTGTAGAAGAATAGGGTTACTTTGTTCTGCAGCGTGTACTAATTACCAAGGCCAGTCTTGCTCAAATGTCCAATTGAATACAACAGACGAAGATTCATGTGATTTCGATGAATAGACAGCTGATTCATCTTCATTTGAACATCCAGCAAGAAGAAGAGAATGAATAAGAAGAAGAAATCGAAGAAGACATGACCGTTGAAGTCGACTTTGAAGAATATGAATCAGATTGAAATAGCAAAAGAAATCAGAACTACAGTTAAAGACAGTAAACAATATCAATATCAATAATCATAATGCAGTTAAAATATTATTGTCCCTGAAAATTCCGTCATAACAGTTCGTGGAGTAGGCCTACCGAGGAAACCACTTTAAAAAAAACACGCCAAAGTACACTACCTCCAGGTGATGTGGAAATGTGTGCATATCATGTACAACGTGACTCCTTCAACTTTTAGAATCGCGATATCTCAGAAATGGTGATTCTTAGAAAAAAAGTATACCGATAATTTTTGAAGACAATTTTATGATCTTCAATTTTGTCTCACCTATTTTTTTGATATAACTTACCGTTTACGAGAAAAATTCAAAAAACCTCAAATTTTGACATTTGACCCCCAATAACTTTTTTAGCACACATGGGATCGATGGGAACTTTTGACACTTTATTTCTAATGTAATACTCAAGGTCTCCATCAAAATTTAGCTCTGTCAGAATTTGTGTTAATTGACGACTACTTTTATGTCTATTTTGACCAGACTATAATGAAATTTGGCAAGAAGCAAGGTCTCCCAGCACAAGTAAAGGATAAAGTCCAAAAATTGTGAATTTGTAATTTTTTGACATAAAAATTATTTTTTGGGATCCAATGTTAAGTTTGTTTTTGGGATAAATTCTTTTCAACTACGGAACCATTCATTGTGCGTGGTCCGACACGCACTTGGCCAGTTTTATTTACGTCCGTGCGAACGTCGGCTTAGTGTGTACCCTTGTACCCTTCGAGGAATACGAATACGGGTGTGATGTGACGTGTTCGGTTCGCATGAACAATTTGTTTGACTATTTTTAGAACTTCTACGAATCTATGAGAAACGAGTACGTTGATGTTGAATTTTTTAGCTTTTGATGATTTCGTGGTAAGTACGATCAACCTATTAACAATTAAATTGTTAAGTTGTTTCTTGGATCTTGTTATATTAAAGCTCTGGAGCAGAATTGTTTTTTATTAGAAAACGGTTGCATAAGGTTTTTCCTTGTAATTTAATTATTCCGTACACGCGCTTCGAAGGGGTCATTTTATTGTTTACAAAGGCAAAATATAAAGAACTAACTTCTGCCCGCGACTTCGTCCGCGTGAAATTTCTTTTTTGCCCGACCCACCCCGTCGCATCGCATTGCCTGCCCACGCTATTACTTCGTTTTCACTTAGCGTTCTTTCTGAATTTTTCCTTTTTGCTCGGCACCTAAGGGTCCTAGAGTGATGTTAAATATGCCTATAGCCTTCTATAAGACTTGGGCTATCATTAATGCAAAAAGATTTTTTAAAGTCCGACTGGTACTTCCAGAGATTAGCTCGTTCCTTCACCACATCCCCTTCCGCTACGTCTCCCCCTCTCACCCACTCTCACACCACCTTCACCACACTTCCCCTTCCCTCTCTCTCCCTCACCACCCCGTCCCGTCCCTCTCCCCCTCTCCTCCAACTCAGGCTTACCAACCCTTCCCCTCTTCCTCTCCCCTTACCACGTCTTCGTGCTCTCCTCACCAAGTCCTGCCCCTTTCTCTCTCCGTCCATCATCTGCCCCCTTACCCGCCTCACGACCCCTCCCCTTCCCCCTCCCCCTATAACCCTCCCTCCGGGGTAGATTTAAATAACTATTAATGACAAACTTAGGCAAATATTTGTGCCATTGTGCCAGTTTCAAGTCAATTAACCCCTCAAGTGTCGAATGCACCCCATGTGTGCATAAGAAAAACCGTTTTTTTGTTCGGTACATAAGCTTATATTTATCACATATATATAAATGTAAAAAAACATCATCCGATGGAAAACCAATCAAATCATTAGTTGTGAACTTATGGAGTTCGCAACTAACCTCCCCTCCCCCCCCCCGCGTGTCAAATGCACCCCAAGTGTGCAAAAGGACAAAACTTTACATAATAGGTATATAAGCTTAGATCACATATATATAAACGTAAAAAAACATCATCCGATGGAAAACATATCATTATCAGTAGTTGTGAACCTATGGGGTTCGCAACTAACCCCCAACCCTCCCCACTCGCGGGGGTTTTGGGTCTAAAATCAGCCAAACTCAGACACTTGAGGGGTTAAAACCAAATGAATAACATTTTTCATGTAAATTGTATTCCCTGTTTTCACCCCCACAGGGATGGAATTTAAACAAAACCGTTTGAGATATTTCCATAGCTTGACTCAAAAATTATTTACACCAATTTACGAGTTAATCAAGCCACGCAGTAAAATCCTCCCCTTTGAAATTGACTACCCCTTTTCACCCCGTTAGAGGTAGATTTTCGAAAAACCCTGATACACATTATTCTTTATTTTTGGTTTTAAGTATAAATACTGTGTTTTGAGTTAAGTGGATTACGCGTTAAAAATTTTCCATACAAATTTTGTGACCCCCCAATTCCCTTTTAGGGAGTACCTAGTTTAAAAAAACAAAAAATCACAAAAATCATAATTTACTTAGATAAATATTCGTGATAAGTTTTAAGTTTATTAACTCAAGAAATAAGATTTTTCATACAAACAATATCCCCCCTTTTCACCCCCTTAAAGGTCGAATTTCCAAAACCCCCTCTTAGCGGATGCCTAGGTCGTAATAGCTATCTGTGTGCCAAATTTCAGCCCAATCCGTTCAGTGGTTTGAGCTGTGTGTTGATAGATCAGTCAGTCAGTCACGCTTTCCTTTTATAGATATAGATAATGCATTCAGGATAATCATGTCTTTACTCAGAATTACGTTGGCTGCTAAACGAGCATACTCGTAGTAACTTTTTTATATGCCACTATACAAAAATGGTCAAGTACGAGTATACTCGTAGTGTTTTACTTTCAAATGCCAAAGAATTTAAACCCGCCCCCTTCCACTACCGCTCTTCTAGAATTTGTTGAAATGGCATACAATCAACTACGAGAATACTCGTAGATGGCAGTGGGGCCCAGATCTTGTATGACGAGTATACTCGTAGGTTGGCAATCAACGTAATAGTTCTGTGATAGTAATAGCAGATATCACGGGATTCCTAACACGCTAAAAAATTTTCAATTGTAGGTGCGAACTTTCTTTCATTTAAGTAAAATCATGCTCTTCTCGCTGAACAGACGGTAACTGGCAAATCAACCAAAACGATTTGTGACAAACAAATAAATAAAAAAAATTTCATCGTCTACAATGAAAGCTGCAACTCTAATCAGTGCATCTTCTATCACTAAATAATATTTCCAATGATTCACTTTACACCTTATAAACATACAAATACTTACTCGGTTTCCGTACTTTATTTTATCTTTTTTAATAAAACTATATCTGCACCAGAAGCCTTTCTTTAATAATTCCTGGAACTGTTTGTTTGTGCTTCCTACACAAGTATTCTTATTAAGGTCACTATTAATAAAAACGGTTACTTTAATAATGGCTCTCATTTACTGGTTCAAAAGGCTGTGCTCGTAAAAACTTCTAAACTATCCACGTGAGTATAACAAAGTCTGACATACCTATAAATGTCAGACTTTGTTATAATCACGTGGATAGTTTTTACGAGTACCTACTTCTACTTCGAGTATGAAAAAAAAAGAGGTTCGCAAGTCAACACGTATATTTGTTTTCTTTTTTTTAGGGTTCTGTACCTCAAAAGGAAAAAACGGAACCCTTATAGGATCACTCGTGTATCTGTCTGTCTGTCTGTCCGTCTGTCACATCCGATTCGCTCCGAATCTAATGGACCGATTAAGTTGAAATTTGGTACACATATGGATTTATGTGACCCAAACACGAAAGAGTAAAGTAAATAAATGAATTTTGAACATGGGGGTCACTTTTAAGGGGCAAATAAGAAAATTAAAAAAAAAAGTTTTGCAAATTGACATATCAAATGAAAGGGCTTACTATGAGGATCTCAAATATATTTTTTTAATAATTTTAATATAATTTTTTTAAAAGTTATTTAAGAAAATAGACGAAAATTGACCATTCCCACTCCCTTATTTCCGAAACTACTGGGCCTAAAATTTTGAAAAAAATACAAAATATAGTTCTTTAACTGTAGATTACAGGAAATCTCGCAAGTAAATCAAAACCTGTAGGGTACTTCCCGTTGACCTAGAATCATGAAATTTGGTAAGAACCAAGGTCTTACAGCACAAATAATGGATAAAGTCCGAAAGTTTTTAATTTATCATTTTAACACTTAGAAAATATTTTCATGTATGTCAGTCTGTCAAGGCCCCTTTTTCTCAGAATCGCGTGGAGGTATCAAGTTGAAATTAATATCAAAGACGTAAGTCTATGATCCCTTAAAATCCTAAAAAAATGAAGCTTCTAAGTCAACGCAATAAAAAAATACGACCATTATGCTACTATTATTTTGATACGCGCAAGTAAATCAAAACCTATAGAATACTTCCCGCTGACATAGAATCAAGAAATTTCTCAAGAAGCAAGATCTCACAGCACAAGTAAAGGAAAAAGTCCAAAAATTGTTAATTTATAATATAACATAATATAATTTTTTTTTGGGATTAAAGTTACGAAAGTTTACGAAATTAAAGTTATTTTTCACTTTGTAGTGCTGTTTTTGAAAGTCGGTTGTATTTTTTTGTACCAAAGTTTTTTTTAACACTTAGGGAATGCTGCTCAATCAACAATCGGTCGGCTTCCAGTCTAATCGGATGCGATTCCCCTTGGTAAGACTAGTTGTCAGACTTTCGGGCTTCTGACAACTCTTAACGACTGACAAAGATCCACGAATGACGGGGAACGCTGCTCCTTACTAAATTAATCCTTGCTTCTAAGCACCCCGTCCCTGAGAAGAAGGTTTCATGTTCATGGCAATAGATCAATATTAAATTAAGGCATCACATGTACAAGTGTACGTTAGACTAATCTCCGAGTTGGAACCCCTATTGGTCTATCAACGAGACGACACTGCACCCGGTTGAAGTGGGAGCGTCTAATTCCTTGCCAAGAACAACACGATCTATATTAAAACAGAATACAGCAAAATCACCATCATATGCCTAGCCTTTTCTCAACTACCAGCTGAATAGCAGTATTTTACTTGGAGTGACTACCTACTGACGTCCAAATAAAATAAATAAATAAAATAAATAAATAAATTAGTTTTCTCTCTTTGTACATTTTTAGGGTTCTGTACTTCAAAAGGAAAAAATAGAACCCTAATAGTATCACTTCGTTGTCCGTCTGTCTGTCTGTCAGTCTGTCAGCCCCTTTTCTCAGGAACGCGTTGAGGTATCAAGTTGAACTTAACATCAAATGCGTAGGTATACTCGTATAGTCCCTTGGAGCTCTAAGAAAATCAAGCTTCTAAGTTAACACAATAAAAAAATACGGCCATTTATGTGACATATTTTGATACTTGCAAGTAAATCAAAACCTATAGGGTACTTCCGGTTGACCTACAATCATGAAATTTGGCAAGAAGCAAATACATAAAGTCCGAAAATCGCTAATTTGTAATTTTGTCACACAACAAAAATGTTTTTTTGTGATTACAAACTTAAAGCAGTTGAAGAATTGTCCGTGACTTAAGGACGCTGTTACAAATGGGTAGTCAAATCAATACTTTTTTACATAAAAATGTGTTTATTAAATAAAATGCTTTGCTTTCTTAAAATGTTTTTTGGTTAAATTGTTGATAAGTGTGCATGATACGATTCTGTACTATAAACGTAATTTTAGATATGTACAGCTTCTCAATAACGGTACAGAAGTAAAAAAAATCACTTCGGTACCATTATTGTGAAACTGTACCTATCTAAAATTATATTTATGGTTCAGAATCGTACCATGCACATTTATCAACAATTTAACCAAAAAACATTTTAAGAAAGCAAAGCATTTTATTTAATAAACACACTTTTGTGTAAAAAAGTAATGATTTGACTACCCATTTGTAACAGCGTCCTTAATATCAATGTGCACTTGTTGTTCAACTACAACGTTAAGTTTGTTTTTGGGATAAATGATTTTCAACTACGGAACCCTTCATTGTGCGTGGTCCAACACGCACTTGGCCGGTTTTTAGGGTTCCGTACCTCAAAAGGAAAAAAAAGGAAACCTTATAGGATCACTTGTTTGTCCGTCTGTCTGTCTGTCTGTCAGTCTGTCAAAACCCTTTTTCTCAGGAACGCGTGGAGGTATCAAGTTGAAATTAATATCACATACGTAGGTCTGTGGCCCCTTGGAGTCCTAAAAAACTCAAGCTTCTAAGTCAATGCCATAAAAACATACGGCCATTTATGCGACATATTTTGATACTCGCAAGTAAATCAAAACCTAGAGGGTACTTCCCGTTGTTCTAGAATCACGAAATTTGGCATGAAGCAAGGTCGTACAACAAAAATAAAGGAAAAAGTCCGAAAAATGGTAATTTGTAATTCTATCACATTAAAAAAATGTTCAAGTCTGTCAGTCTGTCAAGACTCTTTTTCTCAAGGACGCGTGGAGATATCAAGTTGAAATTTATTTAAAATATGTAAATCTGTAGTCCCTTAGAGTTCTAAAAAAATCAAGCTTCTAAGTCAACGCAATAAAAAAATATGGCCATTTTGCGACACATTTTGATACTCGCAACTGTCGCAAGTAAATCAAAACCTATAGGGTACTTCCCGTTGACCTAGAATAATGAAATTTGGCAAGAAGCAAGGTCTCCCAGCACAAGTAAAGGAAAAAGTCCGAAAATTGGGAATTTGTAATTTTTTGGCATAAAAAAAATACTTTTGGGATTCAATGGCTTCTTTTTGGGATAGGTAAATTCTTTTCAACTACGGAACCCTTCATTGTGCGTGGTCAGACACGCACTTGGCCGGTTTTTTTTTACAATGCCATAGCTGGACAGGTGAATTTTCTAGGGCTCTTTGACAAATCTCGGTACCCTGACCACTAAAACGAGTATGAGGGGCCGAAGCCAACTCGCAGAGGCCCCTTAGACAATTTTAAATTATGAGAAGGCACCAACTGGCGATTACCCCTGTATGCATAAGCAAGTGCACCCAACTCCTCAACAATTAACGTCCCAGCATCAGGAAAAGCAATATTTTGTAACATGTGATGAGCGATTGACGTTAGACTATTGTAACTTATACAAATTATAAACAGACCCACTAAAAAGCGAGAAATAAAAACTTTTGAACAAAAAAAAACCGACTTCCAAAAGCACTACAAAGTGGAAAATAACTTTGATTTCGGAAGTCGGTGGCAAAAAAAAAGAAAGTAAATAAAAAACGAAAGACACCGACTTCCGAAATCAAAGTTATTTTTCACTTTGTAGTGCTTTTTGGAAGTCGGTTTTTTTTTGTTACAAAATTCAATTGTTTTCATTTCCTTTAATTTTAGTTCATTATCAGTGTACCAAGAATCATTAACGTTATTGAACGTCTACGAGTGCTGAAACAAATAATTTGCTATTTATTATTTTCCGTTTCTCAGAAGATATTTTATGTTCTGTGCTTTTGTAAAGTCTCTCTGTTAATAATCATCGTTTCTAGAAAACAAAATCGTTACAGGAAGTGATAAAGCCTTTCTGCTGCTAAATAATGTAAATTATAAGCTACCTGTAACTTCCCGAACAGACGAAATAAAAGGATTGATAATTCTTGGAATATATTTGTTGTTCATAACAGGGATGTTGATTTTTTTTTGTCTGTCATGTTGGATAAAAAAAAATATTGGACACGTATTTTTCTTTTTTTACGTAATCAAAAAATTAGGGCGATACATTGAGTTAAAATGTGGCATGACGTCACTCCTTGCCAGATTTTATACGCAGTTTGTTAATATGCGTTTTATCTAAGTCATTTTATTAATAGGATAAAGCAAAAAATACGTGTCTAAAAGTTTTTTATTAACTGACTGACGGACTAAATATAATTTATTTTTTTTACCCCGGAAACATCCCTATCCCTGCACTACCTACGCGTTTCTGTTGAAATTGGAATATTCTTGACTACATCACTAACTCAATAATGAGAAGGTATGTAATACTTAGAGCAAATGGATATACGGCTTGATGGGTATAAGCAAGCAGGTACTAGTCGCAATCTAGGCATCTTTCAGTGACACATAAGTTCCGATTAGATAAATGGATGTAGATATACGAGGAAATGAGAAAAACAAATGGGATTTACGATAAAAACTAGAAGATAAAAATATACTGGGAAAGTAGCGATGTGCAGTGCTGAAAAAAGGTTTGCCTTCATGCATTTATCTTGTGTAATCCTCTGCAAACTACTGATTTATTCACTGATCCACTTTTCGTAACACTTAAAAAACCAGCAAAGCAATCACTTTGCCAGGCTCTACTATACAAAACTTTCAGTATACATCACGCCTTCCAGAAACTTTTCCTTTTCTACCGATTTTATTTATAGCAATCCATATCTTGCTTACTCATACGGAGAACATAAATCTCTTAAGGCATTTCCCCCTTTCGGGTGTGATTTAACACCGCCATCGGTATGTGGTTCCGGAACGCATCTCACTCTTGTCCCTTTGTTGGTTTGTTTGTTTGTTTGTTTGTTTGTTTGAGAACTTATTCTGATTAAACTTGGATTCCGAACGCGATTCTATCACGCGTTCCTTAAATTCTCGTACGATGAGAATAGGAAATTATATTCGAATGTCTGCTTTTAATACCTAGTATTGGATCATAAATGATCCTTGTATGACCTGTTTTTCTGACCTACATACGGATAAAGGATAAAGCTAGTGGTACAATAGGGATGATGCCTGAATAAAAAAAATAAATTCTAATCAGACCGTCAGTCAGATAATAAAAAAATATTAGACACATATTTTTTCCTTTATTATATTAATAAAAAAATACTTAGGTAAAACGCATCAAAGTTGGGGGAGTGGGGCCTCGCTACGTCACAACTATAATAAACTAAGTATAAAATCATAGCTAGGAGTGACGTCATGCCACATTTTAACTTAATGTATCGCCGTAATCTTTTGATTACGCAAAAAAATAAAGAATACGTGTCCAGTATTTTTTAATAATATAGGTACATGACGGACAAAAAAAAATTGTTCTCATCCCTATTGCCTAGATAGAATAAATAACATCCTATGGAATTCAGATTTTCTCTGATAGACAAAATGTTTTGTATATTTTTTTGCGTAAGTACCTACTTTAACGTGGCTCCGATGAATACCAAAGTTTCTTAATTACAAAAGCTGTAATGAGTTTTTGGGAAAGTAATAAAAAAATATAAAACGATATTACTTTTGCTTGAATAGACTAAAAGCTGAAATACTAAAAACGATGATACCGGAGTGGCGCTTCTTGTAATTTATTGGGGGTGGTCGGTTGTCTGAGAAAAGTATCCACCCTTCCAAGCAGTTTACTTAGTTAGGTGGATACTTATTTGGGTACACCGACTGAACATGATGTATTATTTATTTATTACTTTATTTTATTTAAAAAAGGTACACCAACAGCTTCTGTATACAACATATCAAATAATAGTAGGTAAAAATTCATAGGCTTATACAGTACTTTAGGTAAGTATTGTGTCCTCTTTGTCTTTCAGGCCAATATTTATTTTTTCATCTCAAATACCTACTGGACATACCTTTGTGAGGCTTATTTGCTATAAGTATACAAAGTGATACTGAAGACGAAGCCTGTAGAGCTATGTGAGGAGATGAGACTATTTATCTTCTTGGTAACTATTCTTAGAAACAGGCACTCCATACTAAACTTACCGTCGCATTGCGAACTTTACAAAAAAAAAAAAATCTTTAAATAGAAATATATACTGAAAATAACTTCACAGCTTTAAAAGTATTTCTTTATTTGATTCGATATTTCTGTTACGGCATTTTTCTGTTTATTAAACACACCGATGTGTGTAACCTACACACATCGGTGTGTTTAATAAGTTAAATAGTTCTATAAATGATCTGAAAATAGGGTTGTAAACTTGCAACGATTTATTAAAATTAATTACCTATTTGAATTTAATATTATTACAGCAATATGCAAAAACCTTACTACATACTAAGAGTAATATCATAATCTAAACTTAACACACAGTTGTGCAAAATACTTCTAAGTACGTATAACATACAAACTTGCTTAATGATTACCTAATGTTGTTAAATAGCAACGGATCTTATTAACTAAGTTTGGCACTTGGGGAGTAAGATGGGAAGTTACGACTAACAAGCTGAATAAAAGTTTACGAGGTACCCATAACATCGTTCTTCTATAGCATAATCAGCGTATAACGTTCCCACTGCTGGGATACAGGCCTCCTCTCTGTGATAGAGAGCGTGCTGTAATCCTCGCGGGCCCAGTGCGGTTTCATAAATGTCACATGTCTTCGAATTTTTGGTACTAGAACCTGCCGGTTTCCTCACGATGTTTTCCTTCACAGTTTTGAGAGCAGTGATCAGCAGTGGTGATGAAATTATTTAGTAAAGCGCCTGCCTATGGGTTCGAACCCACGACCTAAAACTCGTAAGTCGGGGCCGTTACCACTGGGCCACTACTAGTCTTCTATGCACTTCTTTCTTCCTTGCCTTAGGCATATTATACCAGTGACTTGTGTAAGACTTCCAACGGTTGCCAGAGATTCTATATATTTTTATTAGAGCTACGAGTATTTATACAGCTAAGCGTCGTTTGAGTCCTATTTATACAAAAATGTACGTCGCTATATCATAAGCATAACAGTACTATCTGTTCCGTGTCTGTGATCACGAAGGGTTAGTTCCTCACTTGTTGAGCGTTATTTTTCGCTTCAATCTGAGCAGGGCGGCTCCCCCTCTCCCCCCAACCCGACGCGCCACGAGCCTAATTTGCAATTCCCGGGCCTCCGGCGCCTCACCCCCTGCGTCTTCATACGACCACTTGCGGAAGACACCCTAATTCACTTGTTTCATCAAGTTCTGTTTGACAACACCTTTACACAAGCGAGCGTTTAATTGTTTGTGTAGGCTAAGGTCCGACAATGATTTAACGAAACTTTATTTAATTCCATTTCAACATTTTGCTACTTGACCGCCATATTGTGACAAATCTAATTTAAATTGATTTGTATGTATTTTTATATTTGTACCTACATTTATTTTAAATTGTTAAGTACTGAATAAAGAAATTCAATTGAATTGATGACATCTTTTTAATGTCTGTGGCTCCGTCTTCGTTGAAAAGGTGACCTTTGCGAGTATTTTCACATTTAGCTATGAGAACGAAATGAAAATAAAAACTTAAATGTTAAGTCCCCCACACGTGCCTGCATCCTCATTACGATCAAATAACCGAGACAGGTACTGATGGAGCTTTGGGGGAAAAACATCATTGTCATAAGTACCCAAATAAAACAAAAGAAAGTGGCTGTCTTCTAGACATAAATATTTTATTTTGTCAACGTAAAGGAATATTGGCAAGAGTGTAGGCATTTTATTGTGAATTTTAAGTGGAGGTATTTTCTAGTTTAGGTAAGGGATGTCGAATGTTCGTTGTTAGGGCCAGTTTTTATAGATTTGGGAAAAAGGGACGCTATTCTATAGGGATAACGAGTACCGGGCGGACCAAGGGACCATAAATACAATGCTAAGGCCAAAGTTAAAACTCTAATTTCAAAGGTCCCAATGGTCCTGTGTTATTTTAACCATTCATAAGATTTCCATTAGATTCTGACATAATTTCATATTGAAAAAATGGAGTTATCTTTTTGACAGAAGAAATTATATTCTCTATTGACAATGCCTATAAGTACTACTAAATGTGCAATATTTGCTTTGTATATATATTTGTAATCACGTTCCCGAAAACGGCTTTAACAATTTCGATGAAAGTTGCAATATACGGGAAAATTTAAAAAAAATCGCTTTCTCTATTTTCACCCGAGCAAAGCTCGGCCTACCAGGTACTTATGTGATAAAAGCAATTTATTACTAAGGGTACAGTTTCTAAATAAACGATATTTAGGGCCCACAGAAAAGTGAAACATAAAATTGTTCATAAGCGTGAAAACGGTAGTCTCTTAACAGAAATATATCTTTCATTTTCTCTTTTTTCGACATAAGGATTTTAATATATTGCGAAACCAGTGAAACATGAAATTACTCGTGATGAATACAAAACAAATCTTGTCAGATTACTTCTCGGTACCTACTAAAAACTTATTATTTGGAAACACGGGTCTAATCATTTACGATATCAAAATCAGAGGGGCAATTACCGTATTTTTAACAATTTAGAATGATTTTAAACTTTTTTAGGTACTAGAATTGGCCTTCAGATCTTGATATAAAACTAGAACCGTCAGATTCTGCCGCCGACAGCAATTTGCGAAGGTACGATTTGATAGCATTCCCTAAATTACTTCGTACGTATTTTCATCACGCGCAGGTACTCATAGAAAATTTATTTCTTTTCTATTATGACTCCCGTGCGTTTGTAACTTTGCAATAAAAATCCCATCTACTGATGACAATAAGAGGAGAGGCAGTGAAATATATTCGGAAACACGTTTCGTGGTGATGTACAGTCGCATCCAAAATATGTTTGTCACCTAGAATCTGCTTTATTGACTCAGTATTATATAGGGTGACTGGTAATTAGTGACCGATACCTAAACACATGATTGTGCTCATGATAACAAACAACTTTTACTACGGGACCAAACCTAAAATCGCGAAAAAAAAATCAGCTGCCCCATACATTCGCATAAAGGCTCTTACAGACAGAGGCGATATCGCGTCGCGACGTGATATTTTTCTACGGATATAATATCGAAATATCGCGTCGCGACCGCGATATCGCCTCTGTCTGTAAGAGCCTTAACTCGTCAAAATTTAGGGAGCAGCTGATTTTTTTCGCGATTTCAGGTTTTGGTCCCATAGTAAAAGTTGTTTACTATGTAAAGTTGTTTGTTGTTGTTTAAGTTGTTCATGAGCACAATCATGTATTTAGGTATCGGTCACTAATTACCCGTCACCCTATATTTTGCGTTATAATGTCAGTACACAGAATGAGATTCAGCTATCTTCTTTACACGTCAGATTAAAAATATGACACTGACAGACTCTTAACAATTAAATAAAAAATAAAATAAAAGAGTAGTATTTCAGAAAATTTCTAGGCCATTAATTCTTAGGTTTAAGTGCGCAGTTGATGTCAACTCGAAATTGCTCAAAGGTGTATGCTATTTTGATCTTTATTATCAAGTAATTAAAAACAGTTTTCTATATAGTCTGCTCAGTGCCGTAGCTTCAAAAGGTATTTATTACTTCTGTGTCCTGACTAGATAAAGGAAATAATTTGAAAACTGACGAAGATATAAAAGACTGGGAACATAGAAAAGTCACTCTAGTCACAATATCTCTGAGAGAAAGTTTGGGAAAACCCGCTGAACACTTTATCCACTTACTGTATGGGTTTGGGGTGGGCGCAGCAACAGGCGAGCCTGTAGGTACCTCCTCTACAGGTATTGTCTTAGGTACTTACGCTTTTTTTCTTCGTGAGAACGTGTGATGCAAAACAATAACAGCTGTGAAAGCTGTGAAGTCTTTTGTAAACGTAAAACAATGTCAATAGAATTGTTCCAATATAATTATTAATTTAACTTTTAGTTTTTTTGCGAACACAATTATACAGTATGTATTAGAAAAGTATGGTCATAATTAAGGGTGTGGTATAGACCTGAACAACTTTCTCCATGGGACCAACATCGTAATTGTGAAAAAAGTATCAGCCGTTCCCTATATTTGGGGCGAGTAGGTATTAAAGTTTTGCATGGGACAGTTGGTAATTTTTTTGCGATTACGATGTTGGTCACATAGAGGAAGTTGTCTAATTTGATGGTCACACCCTTAAATAAATATTGCCACACATTTCTGATACATGCTGTAGAGCCAGTTAGCACTTTATCGTAGTATCACGCGATGCTCTGATGTTTCGTTTATTGCTTATTGATTGTCTGAATGCTATCGTTTCGGCGCGATCGAAACGCTTTATTGCAATAGAATTACAATTTTCATTCGGCTTTTATCCAAATTGGTAACATAAACATTTAATATTTCAAATGCTTTGTTTGTGCAGTTGAAAATACAATTAATTTAATTTGAAATTAGTTTTTGTTTTTCAGCTTTATAAATGTGAATGTGGAGCTGTATCGCAAACTATGCTCCACCTACTATCCTACTCTCTGTGTCCCAAAACGTGCAGCCAAAGTTTAATTACTAACAATAGTTATAAGCAAAATTCGATACTAGCAACCTTGCCTTGCTTATGGACTTTTGTGTCCGAAATAAATGATTTTAATTTATTTTATTTTTTTAAAGTCTGCCCTGCCACTGATATATGACGCTGTGGAAATTGCGAAGATGTGCTCGAACAATATTTGAAATACTGTCGTGCCAACGACAAGAAGAAGAAGCTACATAAATAGGTGAGTGATATTTTCAATAGATTTCAGAAATATTGGTGCGTTGGGTCGGCTGAAGGCACGAAGGCGTGCGGCGGCCGGTAGGCGGGCAGCGCACAGCGCCACTCGTCCTGCGACCGTCTTGAGCCGCGCACGTCCCGCGCCTCGCCACGCGCTGTCCGCACACGCACTCAAACATTGCGTTGTGAACTCACTGGAACTGAACCTAGTATGTGCTAAGTGAATTAACGATTGCTAAAATGAAGGGTCGTCACCAGTTCAGGCGTAGATTCAGTCTGCAACCATCGTTTATGAAAGAGGATCACGAGGAGGAGCGGAGACCCCACAGGTGATCACTATACTTAAATTACAATTATATAAAATACAAAACTAAAGCTAGGTAATATTTATTCAAATAGGTAATATTTATTCCTATATCAAAAATATTCGTAGCCTTTGCTAACCTCGTAGCACCGTCTACGAAGTCGGGCGCGACTCGTAGCACCGTCTACGAACACGGGCGCGTCCCGTAGCACCTCGAAGATGTTTTGTTTGGGTTCGCTACGTCAACTCACAAAATATTATTATATTATTACGCACCCAATTAGGAGCCAGAATTTAAAGGTAACGTTATTTAGAAAGAAGATCACACAACCTTTTATATTAAACGTTTGTCAAAGTTAATGTATTCTATAATAGAGCATTTTGTTAAAGCTCTTGTCAAAGTTTGTTTAAGATAATCTAATGTATTGTGTTCGCTTACTTTGTATCGCTGATATAATATTAAATCAAATAAGCGTCGTGTTTGCTCGTAATATTAATAACTTTCTTATCGTTTATCGTTCGCAAAATGCGTTATGTTCATACGACAAGCCCCACTTTAAGGGAACTCGTTATCTTAGAAAAGGGAAGGCAATTTTCTGCAATTTACCTTCGGCTCGACTTCATCTCTACAATGAATATTCCGATAGGATCGGTGACGGTACATGATGTGATTTTTTAGTCACATAATTTCTTAAAAAGGTTTCGTTATTATAATATTTTCGGGAAAGTAATTTTTATTTATTATTTAAAATGTAGCTTATTTCGCTAACTAATCCGATTTTGTTTATACACTGTTCAAGGATACTTTAAACATTCATACATTTTAATGTTTATCAATTAATAAAAAATCAATCTGCCTAGCCTTTTCCCAACTACATTAGGGTTGGCTTCCACTCTAACCAGATGCAGATGAATACCAGTATCTTACATGGAGCGACTGCCTATCTTACATCCAAAACCCAGTTACTGCTGGGTATCACGATAAGACCCTTGGTAAGACTGGTTGTCAGACTTTTGGACATCTGACTACCCGTAATGACTGTCAAAGATCTACGAATGACAGCCGGGACCAACGGCTTAACGGGCTTTCCGAGATACGGAGAGGTATATAATAATATAATATAAATAAAATATAAAGGTTATGTGATGGATGGCCACCCATCCACAAACCAACCACGGCAAGCGTAGCTTTATCTCTGATCGAACCGAGCGGCTATTATTATTTCCAACTAGATATTATATTATATTATTATTTAGCCACGAGCCTGGTAATAATAATAGAGAAATACAAACAAATATGATAATCAAAGTTATCTTATTTATTTGTTTATAATCAACACACCAACCAACAAAAGTCACTTATCAAATTATAAGCTAAACTTTGAAACTCTTATTTAAACAAATATTAAGCTTATGTACCATTTTGTTTATGTTTTGTCGTTCGAGGCTTTCCTCAAAATACCCCTTTCTGACTCTCTTCTCTTCAGCCTGAAGCCGGTTTTTTGCTGCATTTATTTTAACAGGTTTTGTATATACTCTTTAAACGTCGATTGACACCCAGGTGAGCAGATAACAATCAAAAATCGAATGTGTCTGCTAATTGGCGTGCGACGGGTTAACTCTGAAAAAAAAGTACATACCTACCAATCCTTTTAAGAGTAGGTAGGTATGTACATAAGGTACATTAGACATGTGGACATATCTACCTAAACTAAAAAAATCCTGGTCATTTGATAATGGTATCAAAACATTAATTCCGGTTACTATTTATACCAGGATAGGGAAATTTAAAAGGTAGGAATAACGTTAATGTTGCACATTGTGTTAAAGGTTAAATAAAGCGTTTTAGGATATTTTTAGTGTAGAAATATTGGAATAGGTATTTAAGTACCTCAAAAAGTTTTTAATTAAAAGAATAGGTGGTGTAAAATATTGGAAACAGAAATCATAAAAATAGGCTAATTCTATTTCTTCACCGTTAATATTAGTAATTATTTGACCTAATGTTTGACAATGTTTTGATTTAAAAAACTGCTGAATTCTTTGGGGTACTGACTATATTACTTTTCTGATTTGTACTTTACTGAATAAATATCGATTATGCCTAGCCTTTTCCCAACTATGTTGGGATCGGCTTCCAGTCTAATCGTATGCAGCTGAATACCAGTATGCAACATAGAGCGGCTGCCTATCTGACCTCTACAACCCAGTAACTATACCCCTTGGTAAGACTCGTTGTCAGACTTTCGGGCTTCTGACGACCCGTAACGACTGACAGATCCACGAAAGACAGCCGGGACCAACCGTGCTTTCCAGGGCACGGAGGCGTCTTGGTATATAAAGATGATCACCCATCCACAGACCAACCGCGGCAAGCGTAGCTTAACTTGATCGATCGACCCGTGCGGCTGTTATTACTTAGCCACAAGCCCCTGCAAATAATAAAATAGTTATAATAGTTATAATCATTACCAACCTTCATAAAACAAAGTCGGAAAAAAGAACATTTTATAAATATTGTTAGATCTTGATGCAGTAAGTATGATTCTTCAAAATTTCAATTTAGCTTAAACGAAATAAAACTTATTTTATACTTTTTTAGAACAAAATAAAACACCTAACGAGAAAGCTGAGCAGACAGAATATCTTTTCAACTTTCGCATATATCCGATGAGAAGGAAATCTTTAGACTCGAATAGACGGTTCTAGAATATCTAGAACCAGTTTTATTTTGTCTGATTTGAATAAATTTACGAACAAATCCTTGCGGTGCGCATTTTGCATCTGCATCGACTTAACAAGTCAATTTTATCGAATTCCAAGACGGCTTAACAACATTTGGATCAGTGTATTCAGTAGCCTCAAATATTGTTTTTTTCTTAACAAAATATCTGATTTGGCAATTTTATTTTATACAATTTATCGTTGGTCTATTTGTTTCGAAAAGGGGCGCAATATAGAGCTATTTATATTTGCATTTTATTCTTATGAAGGGTATACGAAGTCGTTTGACCTGGCTCTAACCTTTTGCAGTACAATACATGATGCGTCAGCGTTTTATGTATGGAAACTATCTGTTTTATGAATACATATATGTATATATTACATGGTTTTATGTGTGAATAAAACGCGGCGTCGACGACGATTCCCTTTTAGTACGCGGGTAGTTTAACACTTACTCAGTGAACCGAAATTATATCATTTTCGGACCTCACACTGTCTTATATGGTGGGTTAGATTGCTATATTTCTTTGTAACCAAACCCGGAGGGAGTCTCAGCTGTCGCAGCCATTTTGCACGAATTCGCGCCTCTGTCGCACGACCGCGAGCCGGCCCGGCCGATGTAAAACAGCGCGCATATGTCGCGGTCATTCTTATTATCGGCACCTGTGATTAAAATGACGATGTCTCTAAACTTTTGTATGGGACTTGTATATAAAACCTTACGTCGTTGGAATCGTTATGAAATAAGCTAACACATTTAAATTATAAATTCTAATTAGAAATCAGGTAATTAGACACGTAACAATATATTATGTTTGATTGAAAATAATGTATTTATACGAGTATATCGCCACCATCGTTCACGTAACAAAATGTCCACACTATATTGGTTACCGAATGTCACTCCATATCAGGCACGCTGTATGCCGATTTTCCTTATCGCGCATAAAGCGTTGTATTTATTACGAGTACTTTCCTCCTTTTTCTTTTCTGAGTGCAGTAATTTCGAGTCTTACTTACATAAAGTGTAAGGGTGCTACTCAAATGCCGTAACATCTATCGGATTTAAAAACACCTTAGAGCATTTAACCTAATGCTCTAAGAAAAACACACATTTCCACTCTTTCCGCTACAAAGGGCGTAAAGACCATTTTGGGCCAAATTCACTTCTTGATGCAGTCTTATAGGTATCAGTCAACTAAGTAAGACTGCATCAAAAAGTGAATTTGGCCGAAAATGGTCTTTACGCCCTTTGTAGCGGAAACAGTCGAATCAGCCTATAATGTTCCCACTGCTGGGACACAGGCCTCCTCTCAATGAGAGGGAGTGGGCTGTAATCCACCACGCGAGCCCAGTGCGGGTTGGTAGATGTCACATGTCTTCGAATTTTTGGTTCTAGGATCTGCCGGTTTCCTAACGATGTGTTCCTTCACCGTATGTTTTCCTTCACATTTAAAAACACGATAGTTGCGAAAGGGGTTTCTGGGCTATCGGCCGACATAAAATAACCATTTATAAAAATAAGTAATTGAACCATGTTCTCGGTTATTGCCTGAGAGGTGTGGCGGAACAATGGACGCCATAAATTATGAATATTATAGCCATTACTCGCCAGACGTATTTAAATCTCACAGGGTCGGTAAACCTGGTAAAGGGTGGGACTGGAAAGTAGTTAATGTTTTCTATTGACGCTTATATGTAGGTTGCTGAAAGCTGTAACTATTATACAAGTTATTGGATCTCGTTTTTGTTACTTTTATGACTCAGTTCTTCATGTTTATTTCGTGTATGTTTATTTCTTTTGATGCATGCATCAATCATAGCAGTTTTAGTGACAATTTTAACTTGTTTTCGGGACAGGTACCTATTCAGAAATAGATATGCGTGTGATTTAAACCTGATCGTGTCCTAATAACTAAAAATCTGACCTACTAAATTACTGCTAGCCAATTAATGAAGTGTTATCCTAGATTCTCAGTAACTAATGAAAAATAAGTTTATTTTTCAAAAGCTGTGAACGGAATTAGTATAAGTGTTTATTGGTATCTCTCATTGAAAACAATTGTACACAAATACAGAAAGACTAGAGTTCATTGCGTCTCCAATTGCTAGAAATAGAACAACTATCAAAGCTAGAAATACTAGCCTTTATCTCGATGCTTCATTTTTACTGCACGCCGGTGTATTTTTGTCCTATGTCAGTATATTCGTACACTGATTTATAACTTAATATATCAAAGCTTTTTTTGTTAGATTGTACAGAGAGCCACCGAACATTCCAGTCTTTATCAGCTCACACTATCTTGGACGGGAGATAACATTGATAACAATACACAATCATACATGTAACGTAGATGTACCTATACAACCTACATAAAGTACCATAGATAAATAAGATTTTTGCGAGCCCTTGTAACAATAATTAGCTAGCTAGGTGTTATTTATACATATACCAGCAAAGATTGACCTTTTGCGATCATAGTTGATGAGGACATAACTTTTCTGGAAGATTCTCAATATTCTTATTAATAATTTTGCGAGTTGTGCTCGAAAAACTTAAATAAGAAAGCTGTGTTATCAGCTATTCCTCTGATACACGAATTAATGATACCTTGCTTGGGAATCTCTAAACTAACCAGTAGAATATTCTTATAAAAAGTTCTCCTAAAAAAACTTGAGAGAATATTTTGTGAAAAACCTTTAAAAAGAAAAGAAGTGGCGTGAACTTCGGTGATTTTGCAAGGTTATCCCCTAAGGCCATGTTGGAGATGATAACGTTACTGCAACATACTACACCGCACATTGTCATTTCATGCATGAATTCAAAGATAAAATAGTTTTACGGTCGTTTGCACGTTTTTAAAAGGTGGCTGCATTATTTTAGAATATCTATCTAATTTCAATTACTTTGAATAACTGCTAGACTTTGTCACTTGGGCTTTTATAACCAACTAGCTTTCGCCCGCGGCTTCGCCCGCGTGGATGTCGGAAAATATCCCACGGGAACATACTACCGGATATTCCTTCCTTATCCTTGTCTACATTACAAAGGGAACCTCTGTGCAAAATTTCAGCTTTCTAGGTCCAAGGGTTTGGGCTGGGCGTTGATCAGTCAGTCAATCAGTCAGTCAGTCAGTCAGGACTTCTCTTTTTAACCGACTTCTAAAAAAGGAGGAGGTTCTCAATTCGGATGTTTGTATTTTTTTTTTTTTTTTTTTTTTTTTTTTTTTTTATGTTTGTTCGCGCATAACTCCGTCGCTTGCCAACCGATTTGAAAAATTATTTTTTTGTTGGAAAGGGTATACTTCCCAAATGGTCCCATTTTTTTCAAAATCCGGTTCTGATGATGGGATCCTGGAGAAATCGAAGGAACTCTTCAAATATTATAGGCACACCTATAGCGATTTGGGTATTTTTTATAGTAGCTTGTGCATTTGCTCTCGGAAAGCACCACTTGGTGAAGTGGAACTGATGATGAAGACCACAGATGGCTACCGGAACTACTCAATGATAAATATTTCACGGGTTGCGATTCGATTACTTTAATATGGTTGCTAAGCAATTTCCGCTCGTCACACAATGCGTGTGGTGAGTGGTTGTTGAGGAGTTCTCCTAGTTCTTACCAGCAGAACTCCTCAACAATTAACGTCCCAGCATCGGGAAAAGCAATATTTTGTAACATGTGATGAGCAATTGACATTAGACTATTGTAACTTATACAAATTATAAACAGACCCACTAAAAAGCGAGAAATAAAAACTTTTTAACAAAAAAAAAACCGACTTCCAAAAATCACTACAAAGTGAAAAATAAGTTTGATTTCGGAAGTCGGTGGCAAAAAAAAAAGAAAGTAAATAAAAAACGAAAGACACCGACTTCCGAAATCAAAGTTATTTTTCACTTTGTAGTGATTTTTGGAAGTCGGTTTTTTTTTTGTTAAAAAGTTTTTTTTATTTATATAGAAGATTAATTTGGTTTTTTTTAAATGTTTGAACAAGCTGGGCCCTCGAGTTCGTTAGCGTGGAAGTCGGAAAACAATTTCCCTATTTGAATCGTATTTTGTTCTGAGGAGCTCGTGGCTAAGTAATAACAGCCGCACGGGTCGATCCATCAGGGTAAGCTGCGCTTGCCGGGGTTGGTCCGTGGATGGGTGACTATCGTTATTATACCGAGACTCCTCCGTGCTTCGGAAAGCACGTTAAGCCGTTGGTCCTGGGTGTCATTCGTAGATCTTTGACAGTCGTTACGGGTCGTCAAAAGCCTGAAAGTCTGACAACCAGTCTTACCAAGGGGTATCGTATTACTTGGGTGGTTAGGTTAGACAGTTGGGAAAAGGCTATGCAGATTGAATCGGATTTTGTTCTCAATTTCATAGGTTTTAATTTTTTTACGTGGAAACTGGTGGAAACCTAATTCTTTACACATACATACATAAACTCATGCCTTCTTCCCATGGGGGTAGGCAGAAAATACAGAACGCCACCTACTACGATCCTTACATACCTTCTCCTTTTGCCTCGTTTACGTTCATACATCTGGGGGTCTACTCCCTAAGTCCGTCCGTCCGTCCGTTTATACGTCCCTCTGACATAACGATCCATCAAAACAAGTGTAAAAGTAAAATTTTTCGGACGGGTACAAACACATCGGGAGTAGGGACAACTGTGAAATCGTGTTGTCATTCATACTTCGTTCGGGCCCCGAACCAATCATCCGTCCGTAGGTGATAAAGAAGTTGTATACGCCCGTAACGAAAGCCGAAACTATGGACTTCGTGCTTAGGGATTAGACCTTTCTGAAGAAACATCACTAATAATGTCACTATAATTATGTCTTCCTAGGGCGTCCGCTCCCGGCGGACCTAATTCTTTTTCTAAAATAAAATTACAAAATTACTCCTTATAAAATCAGCTATCTGCCAGTGAAAGTCCCGTCAAAATCGGTTCAGCCGTTTCAAAGATTAGCCGGAACAAACAGATAGACAGACTTTACCAAACAATTTAATAATTTGACATCACAAACGATATCTATGGTAGATACAGTTTTTAAGTGACATCTCTTTTCAAATCTTTTAGTTTTTGCCACTGACAGCTGCCGAAAATATTGTCTGTTACTACATTAGCGCACAGTCGTGTCCCACTACAGTGCAAAAAGTCCCTCGAATAAATTTCTTCTTGATTTTATTATAAAACTTTCTGCTCTTGTAGAACAATAATTTGAACTAAGCTTCCCTCCCTCCCTACCCTTCATAAAAGAATAAAAGTTTTGTGGATCATTATTCCGCAACATTAAGTACATATGTCTGGCTCTTTTATTCTCAAACACGTTTATACACGAGTTTCTTTTTTCAATAAATTGCTATTTGATACAACACGTGGAGCGCTAACAAAAAAATCTGTTTTATATGACGCGTGTGAACAAATCGATGGTTTGAAGTCCATATATCGGGTTTCAATAACTTCATATGTTTTCATAATTATTATTATACTAGCGGTTGCCCGCGGCTTCGCCCGCGTGGATGTCGGAAATTGTCTCACGGGAACGTACTACCGGAATAAAAAGTATCCTATGTGTTAACCCAGGTCAATGGTCTACCTCTATCCCTTTCATCCAAATCCGTTCCGTGATAAGGTAACAGGCCGAATTACTTTCGCATTTATAACTAATAGTTTCTGCCCGCGACTTCCTCCGCGTGAAATTTCTTATTCCCCCGACCCACCCCGTCGCATCGCACTGCCTGCCCGCGCTATTACTTCGTTTTCGCTTAGCGTACTTTCTGTTTTTTTTTCTTTTTGTTCGGCACAACACGTAAGGGTCTTTGAGTGATGTTAAATATGCCTATAGGCTTCCTTAAGACTTGGGCTATCAAATGCAAAAAGATTTTTTTAAGTCCAACTGGTAGTTCCAGAGATTAGCGCGTACCAATAAACAAAAAAAAACTGTGTGTCAGCTCCGACGCACGACAGGAGTTTACTTACCCTTCCGCTCCCTATCCATAACCTCCCTCACCCCTCTTTCCGCTCCCTCTTACCCCCTCCCCTCCCCCACTCACCAACCTCACCGCATCACTTTTTCGCTAACCTCCCCAACCCCCTCTCACACCCCCTTCACCGCGTCCCCCTCGTCATCTCTCCTCACCAAATCGTTCTCTCCCTCTCCCCTTTACCTTCACATCACCAACACTTCCCCTCTTCCCTCATTCCCTCCTCCCCACACCCTCACCAACCCCTCCTCCTCTCCCTCCTCACCACTCCTCCTCTCCCTCCTTCCCTCCTCACCACCCCCTCCCCCTCTCTGGGGTATCTTTGAAAAACTAATAATGACAGACAAACTTTATTACTTAGCAAGTAGTTTTGCTAAGTTTCAAGTGAATTAACCAAATTAATAAAACTTTTCATATAAATTGTATTTCCTGTTTTCACAGGGGTGGAATTTTAAAAATCGTTATCCAAAAAGCAACTTTGAAGTGTAAAGGCACTCGTCCCCCTCTCACCTCAAACCCTCCCCCTCTCACCCCTCCTCCTCTCCCTATAACCCCCCTTCTTATTCCCAACCCTCTCACCTATCGTCACCACCTCCCCTATCGTCCCCCACATCGCCCCCTCTCACCCTCCCCATCCAGCTTTCCCCCTCACCACATCCTTTTCCGCTAACCTCCCACTCCCCCTCTCACTCCCACTAACACCCCCTTTACCGCTTTCCCTCCCCCTATTCTCACCAACTCGTTCCCTCCCCCTTTTTACATCCTCGCCCTTCACTACCACCCTCCTATCCCTCTCCTCCTCTGCCACTCCCTCCATCATCCTCCCCTTCTCCTTCCTCACCACCACTCCCCCTCATCAAACCCCTCCCCGTCTCCCATTCCCTCCTCACCACACCCTACCCTTCCTCCTTTCCCTCCCCATCCCCCCTCCCCTTCCCTCTCACCTTTCCCCTCTTCTTCCCCGTCCCTCTCTAACCTTCCCTCTGGGGGAAAAACTTTATTACTTGCTTAGGCAAGTATTTGTGCCAAGTTTCAAGTTAATTTGTTTTTGTTAGTTTGTGTGAAATGTCCATGGATATTTATTTGAATTAACCAAATGAATAAGATTTTCCATTTAAACTATATTCCCTGTTTACACCCCCACAGGGGTGGAATTTTAAAAAACCGTTTGGGATATTTCCGTAACTTGACTAAAAGATTATTTACACCAATTTTCGAGTTAATCAAGCCCCGCAGTAAAACCTGCCCTGTGAAATTACTACCCCTTTTCACTCCTTTGGGGGTAGATTTTCAAAAAACCCTAATACATGTTATATTCTTCATTTTTGGTTTCAAGAATAAATACTGAATTTTGAGTTAATCGGATCGCGCGTTAAAATTCCTCAGTACAAACTTTGTCATCCCCCAATCCCTCCTTAGTAGTTTAGGAAAACTCGTGCCAAGTTTCAAGTCTATTAACTCAAGGAATAAGATTTTTCATACAAACTTTGGACCCCCGTTTCACCCCCTTAGAAGGTGAATTTTGAAAAATCCTTTCTTAGTGCACCTCTAGACCTCATATACGTGCCAAATTTGGAATCTCTAGACCAAGCGGTTTGGGCTGTGCGTTGATATGTCAGTCAGTCAGTCAGTCAATCAGTCAGACAGTTTCTTCTTTTATATATTTAGATGTCTGAATCGCTCTCGTATTTGCCTATACCTATTTATAGCAGATTAAACCAGCTTATTTGATCATTGAACATTCTTTTAGTTAGTCATGAGCTTTAATTAACTTCAATGTTTGTTGAATGGTTAAAATACTCGCTAATACTAGTTTACATAAATACATTTATTTTACTGGTGTTTGTTTATTTTATGAACTAATTTGTAAGACTTGATCTTATAGCCACTTCCATAAGAAGTGACTTTAGTACTATTGGAATAACCTTCAGCTTGAACTTATCTAAGTTCATCATCATCATTCTCCTGCCCTTATCCCAATCTATTTAGGTTTGGCGCAATATGTCCCTTTTTCCATACTTCTCTATTAGTCGTCATCTCGGAAGTCACCACCTTTCTAGCCAATTCAAACTTATCTTTTTAACCTATCTAAGTTAGTGTTTGATTAATTATTTCTAAAAGAGATAAATAAATAAATTCTATAATGGCATAAAAAGGGTGCACAAGTAAATTAATGCCCTTTTTTTTTTTTTTTTTGAGGGTGGGAAATCATCAAATAACTTCTCCCGCCCTGGGTCTGACATGAAAGTCTGACACGCCCTTCCGCTCCGGAAGGGCGTGTCAGACTTTTACTGACTAAAACCCACCCGTGTTCCTTCAGTTGCCTATGCCAGGGCCGCGGTAACTTCTTCAAACAATCCGCGACCCCAGCGGCGTCGGCCCTATTGGACCCCGTCACTTGCTGACATCTCTTTGAGGCGCGCGTGGAACACAACGCGCCGTCGACTCGGGCCTGGTCCTTACCGGACGGCGAGCTACCCGCTGCTCACCGTCCGCAGGCCCGCGCCTACGGTGGCCGGAAATCGCCCCGCGATCCCCGCCGCCCAGGGCGTCTCCTGCGGCGACTGAGGGCGTGAGGCTGCCTCTCCCTCACGCGTTCCGCCTCCTCCTTCGCGAGCATCACTGCTTCGCAGAAGGAGGTGACGGCCTCCCATGCACTCTCGCTCCGCACCATGGCCTGGACCAGGCTCGGACGCGAGAGATCGCCGCCGCCGATCGCCTCCGTGAGAACACGGCGGTGCTCTGCCCAAGCCGGGCAGACCTCCACTGTATGCTCCACCGTGTCCTCCGGGCGATCCACACAATGGTAACACCCGGGCGTTTCCTCCCGCCTTATGCGAAACAGGAACCTCCCGAAACAACCGTGTCCAGTGAGGACCTGCGTCAGGCGGAAGGTGAGGACGCCGTGGCGCCTCTCTAACCACTCCTCAAAGAGGGGACTTATCGCCGCAATTGTGGCGTGCCCAGCGCTGGGTTGCGACAGTCACGCTCTCCATGCCGCCATGAGATCCCGCCGGAGCTCTGTCCGCTGTACCGTGATTTCTCGCGGCAGCGGAGTTACGCCCCGGCGCTTCGCCTCCTCGCGCCACTCCCACACGTGCGCGAGGACCTTTGCCTCCAGATCCCACGGCGGCAATCCGGCAAGGAGGCTCGCCGCCTCCCGGGAGACCGTGCGGTATCCCCGGACTAGCCGGATGGCCATGACCCTCTGGGACGCGTTCAACCTGCCGGCTGGCCCCAGCCTTAGGGAACGCGCCCACACCGGTGCTCCGTAAAGGGCCATGGACCGCACGACCCCCGCGTAGAGCCTCCGGCAGGAGGCGTTTGGACCCCCAGATTGGGCAGGAGCCGCTTCAAGGCAGCCCCAGCCCGTGCCAGTCTGGGAGCCAAACGTCGGAAATGCTCCACGAAGTTCCACCGGCTGTCGAGGACGAGTCCCAGGTACTTCATCGTCGACCCGACTCCGATGTGAACCCTTCCCACCGTTATTTCGGAACCCGACGGTGGCGCATTCCGAGGACCATGAAAACACATGGCCTCGGACTTGTGCAGGGCCACCTCGAGTCCCAACTGCCGGATCCTCTCCACGACTATCGCAACCCCGCGTGTCGCTAAGTCAGCCGCCGCCTGGTGCGACCTCCCTTGCGCCAGGACCAGCGTGTCGTCAGCGTAACATACTACGCTGACGCCGCTAGGGAGGTCGGCGCGCAGCACCCAGTCGTAACTGATGTCCCACAAATGCGGCCCAAGGACCGATCCCTGTGGGACACCGCACTACATCTCTCGCCGGTTCCACTCTCCCTGATGACCGGGGTAGATGACGGCCCTGTCCGTCAGATAGGCCTCGACCACTCGACAGAGGTAGGTCGGCATCCGGTGATACCGGAATGCCTCCCTGATGCAACTCCAGGGCAGGGTATTAAAGGCGTTGGCGATGTCTAGGGACACCACCAAGACGACCCCACCCCGGGCCACTGCATCCCCCGTCGTGAGGGCTCTCACGCGCATGATGGCGTCCACCGTAGAGCGCCCCTTGCGGAAACCAAACTGGCTCTCCGCCAAATCCGGCCCCTCCTGCACCAGCCACCCGACGAGGCGGTCTGCAATAACTCTTTCAAAGAGCTTGCCCACCTCGTCGAGCAGCACGAAGCCCTGACTCCTGCGCTAGGTAACACCTGTGTTACAGGAGCCAGTGTCTTCTCACAATCAGTAGGTATGTTATGGATTTTATGCCATAATATACATCGCTTGAATTAAGCTTAAAATAGTTATTATTGCTATTATCGTTCTACATTTGTGTGAGTGTGAAGTGTGAAGAGTATGTGTTTGGTGTGTTCACGTGTGGAGTGTGGTGGTGTATTGATGAAGGTTAATGAGAAGATGTGTTCATGGGTGATATGCATTGATAGATGATGCACCATCAAGCCTACCTATTATAGTCTGCAGTGCAGACTATAATTAGTTCCACAGTACCACAGCTCTTACACTATCCAATTTTACGAATCACTATTGTGTTACTCCAATTTTTATTTCCCTTTGAATACCGAGTGCTGCGGATTACTTGAATGAAATCGTTTTAAATTGACACATTGTTCTGAATTTCACATTCAATGCTTTAGCTGCGACGTGTCTGTCAGATGATCGTAACCCTTAGTTACTCCAAATTGCCACTAGGGGACGCTTTTAAGTCCAAAGCCAGACGTGAAACAAAATTGTACAAAAAAATGTACGGACACAAATGTTTTGTGCGTAGTCGTCGAATGCCTTTGAAAACGCTTTTTCCGAAACGTCACCGGAATGTAAAAGGGAAAACGTTTTGCGAAGAATACGTGGAGGACAATCCTTTGTCTACTTTTTTTTGCGTACATACTTATAAATGTGTGCAGCGTAAATTAATAAATAATACTGTCCAATTCTCGTTTCTGAATTCTTTATCGTTTGGTCGCTTATTTAAAAAGAAAAAGTGTCACTTCATCTTACTGTTAGTTACACTTCGTATAGATGTCGCAACCATCTAGCTTAGTTAGCCTTTCAGTTAACAGTCTAGCCATTTATTAACGGAGCTCTTCCACTATCGGCCTGAATGATATTCATTATTGGTTAGGTTGGAACTGTGACCAATCACGCGCAAGCTTAATAATTGGTCGCAGTAACTAAGCCAGGTCCCCCACCACGGTTTAGGTTAGAACTGTGACTAAGCACACCGACCAAATGGGTTAGGTTAGGTTTGAACTGTTTTGTTAGCGAAGGTGTGAAGCGAGCGGTGCTGCGGTAGCGGCCGGCGAGCGCTACTTCCAAAGGCTAGGCTAAACTACCAAAGCTAAGTAGTTGGCTGCGACATAGACACAATGCAAATAAGAATTGGAATAATCTAGACCGAAAGGACCCATCTCATTCTTATAACGATCGCATAGTAACTTTCTTTAAATAGTGTCAATCTTTCTGAACTACCAAGTTCATTTAAATTTAAATCATCAATAATAATGAAACTTTAAGAGCCTTCTTGATATGAATCGGTAATAGCGATTAATTCATCGTTTGACGTTGATGGCTCATCAGTGTCGCTTGCAGTTTCCCACCTCCGCAACGTTCCCGTTACAGGATCATTATAATTAACAACTCTGATCTTATAATAAAATACTGACTTTTTATTTACGCTAAAGTTAACAAAATACGGCAGTGCTTTTTGCACTTTTTTTTTATCCATCATATACAAAGTTTATCTTCAATCTGATTTTTTCACTGACTGGTGAAACTCTTGAGCTAGTTAGACGTCTTTTTAGTGGCTACTACTTTAAGTTTTCTATTAAACTTATCCAAAACCGATAACACGATTTCCCGACGCTTAAAATAATCTTATCTAAGTACTATATTTGTTTATTCCTGCAGAATCATTTTGAAACAAATTTCTAATCCATTGCTTCTTAGATGTTTCTGCTCGGCAACGAAAATATCGCAGTGAATATTGTTGAACTGTCAAAATGAAACCGATTCCGAATGATAGTTTTTTACGCAATTAGGGTGCAGTTCCCCGAATTTCGTTTGAAAAAACTTTTTTACAAAAAAAAAAACAACCGACTTCCAAAAAAAACACTACAAAGTGAAAAATATCTTTAATTTTGGAAGTCAGTGTCTTTGGATCTATATTTTAGTGTTTTTGCCACCGACTTCCAAAATTAAAGTTGTTTTTCACTTTGTAGTGTTTTTTTGGAAGTCGGTTGTTTTTTTTTTTTGTAAAAAAAGTTTTTATTTTTCACTTTTTAGTGGGTCAGTTTGTAATTTTTCTAAGTTACAATAGCCCAATGTCAACTGCTCAATCATGATCTTTTACAAATTATTGCTTTTCCATCGGGAAAAGCAGGGACGTTATTGTTGAAGAGTTCTCCTAGTAAGAACCAGGAGAACTGGAGCTCCATGGTGAAGTCATCATCACCATTATGCATTTTGACGAGCCTATATGACTAAGCAACCATATTAAAGTAATCGAATCGCAACCCGTGAAATACTTAGGTATAATTGAGTAGTTCCGATGGCCTTCTGTGGTCTTCATCATCAGTTCCACTTCACCAAATGATGCTTTCCGAGAGCAAATGCACGAGTTAATATAAAAAAACCCAAATCGCTATAGGTGTGTCTATAAAATTTGAGGGTTTCGCTCGATTTCCATGGGATCCCCTCATCAGATTCTGACTTGGTGACAATGGGACTACCTTGAGAGTATACCCTTTCAAACAAAAAAAGAATTTTGCAAATATATGACGAAGTTATGCCCGAACACACAATATACATATACATGAAAAAAAAAAAAAAAAAAAACATCCGAATTGATAACCTCCTCCTTCTTTCAAAAGTCGGTTGGTAAAAATAATCTCCTTCATTGAAGTAGGTACCTACTGATGTTACCAAAGTTATGAGTATTTAAAAATTCTTAGGTACCTATATGATCAAAATTAACTTCCAGGAGAGTGAAATTCCCTAGTTGCTTCTGTGTAAATCATTTAACTACTTTTCAATAAGCGTTCCGAGACTAAAGAGACAACTCTAATCACAGTTCCTTAAAGAAAATAAATTTAACATCATTTATATTCACAACACAACATTTCGACTTTATGTAGCTTCAAAATCCCTAGATAAAGCGAACTCGGTCATTGTTTTAGTCTAGCTAGCATTCCAAAGCAAATCTCCAGGATAATAGTAGCTCGGAGCGAAAGAAATGAATGAAATGAACGATCTGTGAACCAAATAAATGTTGGGCCTCTGAGGCGACGTGACAGGAAAGCTCATTACTAGCTGTCTGAGGTATCTTAACCTACTATCTAGGAATATACAGGGTATATCTAGTATCTAGGTATTACCTTTGTAGCCCGCGACTTAGTTTCCATATAAATTTGAGCCACTCTGAAGACTTTCACAAATTCCTTTGTTTAGTGTTTCTTAAACCCTTTCAGGAACATGTTTTCAAAACTTAATGTTAGTCAGTGGTTGAGGCGTTGAATCGGAACTGGTTTATTTTGTAGATATAGAAAAACTGTACTTAGGTCTAAACAGCCTTTTTGCAAAACACGGCACGTCTATATTTTATTTTTCTTACTTGCTCTTTGGATATGGAAGGATTATTATTAAGGCTTGAAAACTCCATCGTAATCAAAAATCTGGGATGAGCTGGACTCCTTTAATAAAGATTGGTCCTTGGCAGCTCTGGACAGAGAGAGGTGGAAAGAGAGTAGGCATGCCTTTGCCCAGCAGTGGGACAGTTATGGCTAGTAAAAAAAAAATCAGTTTCGCACTTCATAAAAAAGAGTAAGGAGCCCCATTTCTTCCTGAGGGCGTCATGAAAGGTGATAAAGTCGCTTATCCGATGGATCCGCGATAATAAAACCTGGGCTCTGATAAAACCTTTTCTAAAACTGTTGTTATTTCTTAAACTTTGCCGGTAGACAAAACTCGTTATAAGTAACTTGGTTGCATGGGACTGGCTACTATAGTTGTGACGCGTCCGATTATTAGTGCAGTCATTTGGTGCTCAAAAGGGGGTTACCTGGAAAATTTTCAGGTAGTTTTGAAAATCTCTTCGAATCTCTTCGAATTTTCACTTTGCCATCTTTGCCGCTCGCGCTGCCATATTGGAAAAATGGCGCCTAATAGCACTTTTTTGACAATATCTCATTTCCGACTCATTTTACGACAAAACATTACCATACAAAATTAAACTAGAGAAAATTTCCTTCAATTTTAGTATGCAGCCAGCCTAAGTAATGTCATGATATTATTATGCATGTATGTACTACAAATATTTGCACAACTGATAAGTCGAATATAGAGACACTGAAATTATTCTACCATATTATTATGCACCTATATTCTGGCAAATAAATAAATTTCATTTCATTTCATTTCATTTCAATTTTTTTTTTTGTAAAATCAATAGTTTTAGCTTACGAGCATCGCAAACCACACCAACAAGACAACCAACAAGGGTGTTTTTCGTATATTTACGAAAAATATTTTACTAAGCGTTGCAGGTTTATGGGAATGCGTCGCCTTTGTGTCGGGCCTCTCTCTCTCCCTCTCTTCTATGAAACATCTGCCGGCAGGACTCTATAGAAGTTAGTGGTTTAAATTCGAAATTGCCGTTTTGTACCTACTGAAAAATTCAAACGATTTTTTTTCTAAGGTTAAATAAATTTATATAATCAAAGTATTCACCCTCATTGTCTGTACAATTCTGCCATCACATGAGAAGGTCATTTATGGCTTTGCGGTAGAACTCTGGGGACCTGGACTCAATATTTTTAGGTATGATTTTTGTCAAACATTTCTGAATAGCTTAGTAATGTAAGAAGATACCATTTTTTGTAAAAACCGTTTTATTTGCCTTAGAAAAAAAAACTTGAATTGAAAAGCTTTTTTTGAGATGATCTTTTCATCCAAAATTTAAAAAAAATTTTTTAAAAACTATTCAAATTAGTTGTTATTATTTTATCACCGCGGGAGCTAGACTCCTTTATGGGGTGACTGCATACGAGTCTAGCTCCCGCGGTAATAAAATGATGAGTCAGTCAATAGGGTTGATTTTCCATTGTGCGCTGTCAACGACACAGATATTTCTGAACACCAGTAAATTCATTAATAAGATCGATTCAATAACTGAGTCTTTATGCAGAACTCCTAAAACCACTCTAGCAATTTCAAAAGGTTATCTAATTTGATTCAATGTAAAATTTACGTTGCTCCTGAATTTCAAGTTGTCTGCAAATCGTAATAAACCGTCGTATCGATCCATTCCAATCGCATAAACTGCCAAATACTTCGCAGTGGTTTGTGGAACTCGGTCGGGACCCGCCTTAATAATTCGACTAACTATAACTGGATACATCCATCACGCTACTACGCCTCAATCTGAACGAGACCTAGACTTACTCGGAGTGACCTATGTCAGACTTGATTCCTAGTATTTAGGAGTATGAAATATAGGTTCTAGCTTTTACGCGAAGTCATAATAGCAGTCTAATATTTTTAGTCAGACATTTACATTTCGAATGTATAGAAAATGCCTTTAAATTGATTTTATTGAAATTCTCGTGGAATATTAAGTGCCTAGCCATTACCACCGTATCGTAATATGCAAAAGATTTTTTTATGAAAAATGCCTATCGATTGGACAAAATCCGAAATTCAATTTCAGCTAACTACAACACAATTTAGTTCTAGTAGTGTTTTGTTTTTCGAAAAAACAGCCGAGCGTCCGATTTGTTGATAGGTGTTACGCAAGGTACTTACTTTTATTCTGTTGCCTGCATTAGAGTCTGGCCACGCTAACTCTGCCATGCAATAAATGGGCAACCCCAAAAAGTTTTGTATTGTATGACGTGTATGTAGATCTAATGATTTTGGTATTTTGCCTTTTGATTTTTGCATAATAGATTATTTATCTAAGAATGTTTTTATTACTTTTTTCCGTAGTACAGACGGTGATGTCTTATACAGATTTCCAAATTCTACCATTATTTCACTGCAGAGTTAGCGTGGCCAGACTCTACCTACAGCTGAAACTTCACGTAATAAATCTCACACGTCTTCACATAATCGACAACTGATGGGTAAACTTAGCTTCTTAAATACTGCTTACCTATACAACGTGTCGTTTTGCATCTTCGTCAAATTTAAGGGTGTGATATAGACCATCAAACCGAACAACTTTTTCCATGGCACCAACATCGTAATTGCGAAAAAATAATCAGCCGTCCCATACATTTGCGTCGAGTAGGTATTGAAGTTTTCTATGGGACAGTGAAAATTTTTTCGCGAATACAATGTTGGTTCCATGGAGAAAGTTATTCGGTTTGATGTTCTGCACCACACCCTGAAATTTGACGAGGATGCAAAAGGACTCGTTGTATAATTATTTTTTACTCGTTGTATATTTAAACATTTAAGTATCTAACAATTCCAAAATACAGAGTATATTGAAACAATAAAATTAAGCGAATAACTTAATCACTTGATTGTGATTTCGTTATAAAGCTATGTCAATGTCAGCTTGAGTTTGGAAATATTTGATTGCTAAGTTAAACATGATTATTTCGTCTCAGAACAGATTTTCCTTTCCATTGTTAGGTTAGGGTAGGTATGCTTAAAAAGCTTCAGAAGATTGCTGTATCAATTTTGACACATTTTTCGTAATACCTTTACGCCCACATCAATGTCTTTAATCACTTACCCGCACTAATAGACATTAATGAAGCGTTAATTAATGATCTTACGTAAACTTATATCTAATATGGGCAAATGTCAACACTTTGTCGTTACTTTCAGTACCTTAAAACCCTATCTTTTCTTCTTTAAAGATGAACTGACCTTAAGTAATGTTCTTATAAATGGTTCATTATCTTTTCAGAGTACGGACAATGTTTTTGTTAAAACTTTAATGCCAGCATATTGTACGAAAATTACAAGGGTATTGACCGCATACAATTTTACAGCAACTCTTTGAGATAAATTGAGATAATTTATCTCAAACTTGTGCCAGTTTGTAAACTGAGATAAAGTTTACAAACTGGCACAAGTTCAAAAGTTGAATACAATTTTATTTTATGTTTGTATGGCTTCCTCTGTACTTCCTAGTCAAGTGTACAACCGTTTTATAATTCCGGCCTTTGAACTTTGCAAAACTTTATGAAGCTACATGAAAACATATCGTATTTTCATGTTGCTTCAAAAAAATTTGGACTGGGTGCTTTGTTTAAGTTATTAATTACTAGCTGTAGCCCACAAATGCGTCTGTGGTCCAGGATAAAAAGTAGCCTATCTCCTTCTCCAGGTCCCAGGCTACCTATCTGTCAAATATCATCCAAATCCGTTCAGCCGTTTTAGCGTGAAAGCGTAACAAACAAACAAACTCACTTTTGTATTTATATTTCCTATCACTTAGTTAGGATTATTCATTAAAATAACAATGAGCTTCATTTGTTTCAGTCAAATGATTCTCCAACAATTAGTACGGAACCGACATCAGTGTGGAAACAGAAGAATTAGGTACCTTCGTGTGTCGTATTTACACAATTTCAGATAACATTGGTATCTGTATGGCGAGCGACGCCGGTGTTGGGTAATACGGGACCCTCTCGTTTTATGTGGATAATCAACAGATGTAATCGTTAGGCACTGGTTACGAGCTCAAATACGTGTTTTTATACGTTTTTTAATGCTAATGTATCATGAGATAAGCGTATTCGTTTTTTTTTACGTCATTGTGGATTTTTTATTCTACTTTTTTTGGCAAGTAAGGTTATCCCGGGATTAGGTACATTACGCAATGATGGCAATGATACAAATGTTATTAAAGGTTGAATGAAATTCGCATGAAAAATTTCTTAGTTAAAAGCTTAATAATATTATATTATAAGATACTTACTCTGTATTAGAATAATGTAATATCGTAGAAAACAGCTTCTACAATAATTATGCCTACGTGTCAATGACTTTCGTGATTCTGAAGTCTGTTTGAGATAATAACAAAGAATCTTTTGCTTAATGATCTAAATATTTGAATAATAAAACGTTGCATTAAAACTGAAAGCTTGCTGGGTTGTCTTATTACTTTATAAAATGTTCCTAATATTCCTTAATTGACTCCAGAAAGTTGTTCTAAAAATTATCGCGATCCTCTTCTTCTCTTATATTTTCACAAAGAAAGAAAGAAAGAAATAAATAAAAATATTTTATTTGGGACACGCACAGGAATCACAGTGTAGAAGGAACTTAAAAAAGTAACAAAGTAAACATTAAAAAAAAAAAAGTAAAAATATACAAAAATACAAACTAAAAAGACCTGTGCGATGCCAAAAAGGCTCACATCTGAGCATAAAGCTGCGCTATTTAAAAAATAAATATCGCAACGCTGGCGCAACCACAAAGCAATTGAGATATTTGTAATATAGGTAACATGAAATTAATTATTAATTAATGGGCATGTACCTAACTTACTAATTATTTTAAGTAACGTATCACTAAAGCAAAATGTTTGAATACAATTCAAGTACACACCATGTTAATAAAGTACAGTCAGCAGCATTAATAATATCAAAGACAATTTTATTTAAATTAATTCATCACAGGTGTTACAAATGGTATTAATTCCGTGTGTAATATTATACGGCGTCTGTTTGTCTTTACTTAATTCATAACAAATATTGCTGGCAGTAACATTCTCGCGAAAACCGCAAAATTTGGATTCAAGTGGATTTGAAGTAATTCAGTCTCGGAATTCATAACTTGATGTAACACGTGTTTGGGATCACGCCCCTTTGACTAGCAAATATCTTTTGCGAGGTTTGAACACGTTCGGGGGTGAGTTTAAAACGAACTGTTATTAAATTTAATATTCAAACAATAAGAAGGCTTAAATTAATATTTTAAGGAAGTGTTTATTGTTTCACGATTTAAACTGAATAGTCAAATTGCCTTACAGAAGGTACGAGCTTAATTAATATTTTAAGGAAGTGTTTACCGTTTCATGATTTAAACTAAATAGTCAAATTGCCTTACTGATGGTACGGGTTTAACTAATATTTTAAGGAAGTGTTTACTGTTTCGTGATTTAAACTAAATAGTCAAATTGCCTTACTGATGGTACGGGTTTAGTTAATATTTTAAGGAAGTGGTTACTGTTTCATGATTTAAACTAAATAGTCAAATTGCCTTACTGATGGTACGGGTTTAGTTAATATTTTAAGGAAGTGGTTACTGTTTCATGATTTAAACTAAATAGTCAAATTGCCTTACTGATGGTACGGGTTTAGTTAATATTTTAAGGAAGTGGTTACTGTTTCATGATTTAAACTAAATAGTCAAATTGCCTTACTGATGGTACGGGTTTAGTTAATATTTTAAGGAAGTGGTTACTGTTTCATGATTTAAACTAAATAGTCAAATTGCCTTACTGATGGTACGGGTTTAGTTAATATTTTAAGGAAGTGGTTACTGTTTCATGATTTAAACTAAATAGTCAAATTGCCTTACTGATGGTACGGGTTTAGTTAATATTTTAAGGAAGTGGTTACTGTTTCATGATTTAAACTAAATAGTCAAATTGCCTTACTGATGGTACGGGTTTAGTTAATATTTTAAGGAAGTGGTTACTGTTTCATGATTTAAACTAAATAGTCAAATTGCCTTACTGATGGTACGGGTTTAGTTAATATTTTAAGGAAGTGGTTACTGTTTCATGATTTAAACTAAATAGTCAAATTGCCTTACTGATGGTACGGGTTTAGTTAATATTTTAAGGAAGTGGTTACTGTTTCATGATTTAAACTAAATAGTCAAATTGCCTTACTGATGGTACGGGTTTAGTTAATATTCTAACGAAGTGTTTACTGTTTCATGATTTAAACTAAATAGTGAAATTGCCTTACGGGGGTAAATAAGTTTGCTGTGTTATAATAAAGACATTCAATCCTATTTTTGAACGTCGTTGGTAAGAATACTCCTACTGTGTAATGCAATAAGAATCATGCTTCGTATGTATACATAACAAGTAATACAGACAACTTTAAATGGTTTTTTATGTGTCTTACATTGAAAAATGATCGCTAACAGTTATTAATGCTAACTGCACTGTAGTTAATCACTAATAAATGTTTTCAAAAGTAGACACAACACAAAAAAGAACCGGTCAAGAGCGAGTCGGACTCGCGCACCGAGGGTTCCTTACCATCATTTATATGTAATTTTTGTTGATGATTTTTGAAAAACTGTGCTATTTAGAGACATCGTTTTATTTAAACTTTTAAAACTTTCGCGATTTGTACACATTATAAAACAATATCGAAAACGGGTCTTATCGCGATATTCTTTTTAACGAGGTAAACAAGTAGGTACCTGTTTACCTCGTTAAAAAGAATATCGCGATAAGACCCGTTTTCGATATTGTTTTATAATCGTTTTATTTTTCCCGTAATCTATACATAAACTTCTATGACATAGAATAATTTCAGATTTTTTCTTTGCAAACTTCGGAGATAAGGGGGGACCGGTATTTTTTTTACATTTTTCATCAAAAGTCGAAAACTATGTGGCCTTAAAATAAACAAAAAATGCTTTTTTTCATATGATACCCCACATGCCCTAGTAGCCCCACTTCGATTTTTAAGACACCCTTTCAGTCCCTGTTGCAAAAAAACATGCATATTTTTATTTCTTTCTTATTTGCAAAATAGTTGGACAAACGTCATCTAAAACTGTTCCAAATTTCAAGTTAATAGCATTAGTAGTTCTTGAGATATCCAGCTGTGACAGACAGACAGACAGACAGACTGAGTCACACCATAAGGGTTCCCTTTTACAATTTTGTTACGGAACCCTAAAAAGGCGCCTGTGACTGGCATAGTATTGTATTATTCCTGGGAGGTGGATTTTTATTCCTGGAAGGTTTCTAAGTATAATCACAGATTAATACAGATGGGACACTCCGCAAATCATTTAAATAAAAGTTTTGTCAAGTCGTAAAAACCGTATAAAGCAGGGGGCCTACTCCCTAAGTCCGCCCGTCTTTTCGTCCGTCCGTTCATCCATCCGTCTAACATTACGATCCATCAAAACAAGTGTAAAAGATTTTTTTTCGGACGGGCAAAAACACATCGGGAGTAGGGACAACCCGGACAACTGGCAAATCATATTGTCATTCATACTTCGTTCGGACCCCGAACCAATCATCCATCCGTAGGTGATACGGGGTAAGATACGCCCGTAACGAAGGCCGAAACTACGGGCGTCGTGCTTAGAGAGTAGGCCCCCAGGGCCGGTACGCTGTACCTAATAAATGTAAAATAATACCAACGACAAAACTTTCCTACGCAACACGACATTTAGGTACTTACTCAGTGTTACAATAGACCAATAAAATGAATATGATGCCACCCGCTGCTAAATAAAGCGCTTCGATCGTAAAGTGCCAATAAGCACGTCCACGACGCTAATGCCGTGCTCAGGGTAATCTACAGCAGCTCATCAGCGATCGTGTCTCGAGCATTTTATTTATTTTTACGGCCTGAGACTAGTTTAGCGAAACTGCTACATAGACACGTCTACTGAAATATTTTTTCACCAAATCCGAATACATATTACAAATGCGAAAGTAGTTTGTTTGTTACCTTTTCACGCTTATACCACTGAACCAATCACCCTGAAATTTAGCATATACGTTGTCAGATGTACAGTAACGGAAATAGGGTACCTTTCATCCCGAAAAAAAAGTACGTTTCCCGAGGAAAACAACAATAAAGTTCTTATATGACAATAGATGGCGCCACGTGTCTTTCGAATCATGATTGAATTATATTATTACAAGCAGAGTACAACCCGAATTGATTGTCAAATTCTAAATTAACGCAAGCGAAGCCGCGGCTAAGAGCTAGTACTTGATATACATAAGTGTTGGGTAGCACACCCCGACACGCGTAAAAAATATACCTTTGAAATATAAAACTCTTTAATCGTGAAGTGAAACTACTTCAGTTCGCACCATTCTTTGTCACAGGTGTACCGTTTACATGTCACGAGCAAAACACGAACTCTCAAAACAGTTTGTGAGCTTCGGATATTGAATTTTTTTTTACTACTCGGCGGTTGGGGGTTGTTGGTTGGTTGTATAACACAGTACTCGCAGTTTCTTTTGGGACCACATAGATGTGTTCTTTACAAAATGAGATTCGCCCGATGATGAGCGAGTTTGCCTAGCCTTTTCCCGACTATGTTGGGGTCGGCTTCCAGTCTAACCGGATGCAGCTGTATACCAGTATTTTACATAGAGCGACTGTCTATCTGACCTCCACAATTCAGTACCTGGGTAATACGATAGGCCTTGATAAGACTGGTTGTCATACTTTCGGGCTTTTCGACCCTTTTCTTCAAAAACGAGCTGTTCGATCAATTTACCACCTAGGTGCCAAAGTTTCTCTGAGATATTTTTTTAAAGATTTGGTATTCTCACGGTGGCATCACAGTTCATCTTTGCCAACATCTTATACATTAGGCAAAATATACATTTATACAGTAAAAACGACAAATTACGTGCTCCATTTCACCGGCTTCATAAGGTTCATAGTCATTTGTTGGGCTTGGTATAACTTTTTTACAAGTTACCTTCTTCTTTGCTTGATTTGCCTTTTAATGCGTTTAAAGCTAAAGTAAAATCCAACCTTTGTTCAAAGGCATACTATTCCATCAACGACTAGGTACTTAATAAGCACACATACAGCTACATCTTGAATCCCTACCACTGCACACTGGATAAGAAGATAATCAGACGAAACACTACGCCCTTTCATCGCCAAATGATCATACGAATTCCGACAATTGCCTTGAACGAGCCGCGCAGCTTTATAATTGTTCTTTACATCCTTTGAAGCCAATAAAAGAAGTGTTCTTTGAGAGCTCAACAAGACAACGGTTGCATTATCCTCTCCCATTTATGTATTTCTAGGCGTGTACGCACGGCTACAGATCAAACTATACATTTCCAGTATAAGCTGATCTCGCATTGTATAGGATTTCCTTACAGTGAGAGGTCAGCGTAAACTGGAAATGTATAGCTTGATGTGTAGCCGTGTGTAGGTACCACTATTCGTGTGGGTTTAGACGCTCTAACCAAGTAAGTAATCGGTCCAAAGCTATTTAGTTAGCCAATAGGCGTTCATATTTTTTGTGTAGCATTTGTTCTAGGTTAGTACCTAAAGTTACCAAAATGTACCTAATTGTCCCTAATAAAAATTCAGAATAATCAACCTATAATATTCCCGCTGCTGGTACACAGGCCTCCTCTCAGTAAGACACCATGCACCACCGTATTACCTAGGTACTGTTGAAACATTAACATTTTAGTAAATTGATAAAGATGGAGTACTCTTCATTATGTACATCATAAAAATTACAGATTAATGTAGCAATTTTACATAGGGTGAAATAACTGGCGGTTTTATCGCTAAAAGCAATCTTTTACAAAAAAAAAAAAAAATAATAATAGGACGGAAATATGTCAGCCGGATTTCATTGTGAAGCAAACTAAGAGACTGAGTAGGTAGCAAGGTACTATAAGGTACTAAGTTATGTAGATACTTAACTCTCTACAGGTATATTGTGAAAATTGGCGAATAGCGATGCCAATTTGGCGGACGGATATGTTCCAAATTGGTATTTGGAAGCGATACCTATTTTTATTTTATTATAGTACCTATAGCCTTTTATGTTTAGTATTGAAATAACAGTGCGAAATCGATAACATAGGTAATGCTGTTGTAAAATAAAATGATAAGGATTACCTTCTTATTAGGGTTCCGTACCAAAATGGTAAAAAAGGAACCCTTATGGTGTGACTCAGTCTGTCTGTCTGTCTGTCTGTCTGTCTGTCTGTCACAGCTGGATATCTCAAGAACTACTAATGCTATCAACTTGAAATTTGGAACAGTTTTAGATGACATTTACCCAACTATTTTGAAAATAAGAAAGAAGTAAAAATATTTATATTTTTTTTCCTTGTAACAGGGACTGAAAGGGGGTCTTAAAAATTCAAAGTGGGGCTACTAGGGCATGTGGGGTATCATATGAAAGAACGCTGTTTGCACATTCTCAAACATTTTTTTATTTTTTTAGGCCCCATAGTTTTCGACTTTTGTTGAAAATTTTTAAAAAAAATACCGTTTCCCCCCCTTATCTCCGAAGTTTGCAAAGATAAAAATCTGAAATTATTCTATGTGATAGAAGTTTAGGTAAAGATTACAGGAAAAATAAAACGATGTCTCCAAATAGCACACTTTTTCAGAAATCGGAACGGAACCCTCGGTGCGCGAGTCCGACTCGCCCTTGACCGGTTTTTTGGTTTAAACAACAGACAGGAGGAGCTCGTGGCTAAGTAATAACAGCCGCACGGGTCGATCCATCAGGTTAAGCTACGCTTGCCGGGGTTAGTCCGTGGATAAGTGACCATCTTTACATACCGAGACTCCTCAGTGCCTCGGAAAGCACATTAAGCCGTTGGTCCCGGCTGTCATACGTGGATCTTTGACAGTTGTTACGGGTCGTTAGAAGCCCGAAAGTCTGACAACCAGTCTTACCAAGGGGTATCGTATTACCCGAAAGTCTGACAACCAGTCTTAGCAAGGGGTATCGTATTTCCCAGTTACTGGGTTATGGAGGTCAGATACGCAGTCGCTCCATGTAAAATACTGGTATTCAGCTGCATCCGATTAGACTGGAAGCCGACCCCACCATAGTTGGGAAAAGGCTAGGCAGAATGAATGCTATTGTAAAATAAAATTATAAGGATTACCTTCTTATTGGTTTAAACAGACAGCCACTCAGAGCCTACTGATATGTACTCAGAGCCTAGTAAAAAAAAAAAACAAAAATAAAACAATACAAAAATAAAATAATATAAAACTTATATTGTTCGTCTTAACGAACAATAGGTATAAGTTTTATATTATTTATTCTACTCTGTTCCTGTAAAAGACCAAACTTTATTTAATATTAATTGATTACTCTCCCCGTTCTATTATTCTGTCATATTTTCTTGGACACAAAGATTTGGTGTTTTTCTTTAATACCTAATTACACTTGTGAAGCTTTTATTCATACAACAGCTATTAATAGTTACTCAAATGAGTACGACTCATTTAAGTAACTATTAACTCTAGGCATTTAAAATGTTGCAGGGCTTTGACGAAATCGAAATGAGTCCAGGGTTTTATTTCTTAGAAACTCCTACAGTACAAGACTAGAGTGGGAGTAGACCTGCAATACAGACGTAATTTAATTTACATTTCAAAGAACATAATAATTGCAGTCCCACCAACGTTTCATTATTGAAATGTGGATGTATTTCAGTGATCTTGATTAAGTCCGACGAAATGGGGAGCGCAATATATATTAATTCCGGGAAGGTACAGCTAATATACACTGGCCTGCAAAAATAAGTACTACACTTTTAAATTTTTTTTTTTCTAAATTATAGAGATTTAAAATAAAAAACCGGTCAAGTGCGAGTCGGACTCGCGCACGAAGGGTTCCGTACCATATATATGTTTAACAATCGCAAAGATAACTTTTTACTTATTTTATAATGATACTGTGAATTACAAGGTTATTTTTTGCAGTTGCAGAAAATCACCCATGTTTAAACGAAATACCTTATGAATCGCCGTTTTCAGTATTGTTGATTAAATACAGTATTCATGGTATTTACATGGTATAAAGAAGTTTCAAATTCCTAATTTGTTGAATTGTTGCGCTAGAGCTCGTACAAAAGTGGTCTAAAATTTACAACTTTTACGGCCCCCTATTTCTTTTATTTTAAAAGATTAAAAAAAATATGTTTGTACTCTACTCAATGAGTTCTAGACGATGAAATCCCACATAACACATAATCAGCCTATAATGTTCCCACTGCTGGGACACAGGCCCCTCTCGGTGAGAGGGAGTGGGCCGTAATCCACCACGCGGGCCGTGTGCGGGTTGGTAGATGTCACATGTCTTCGAATTTTTGGTTCTAGGACATGCCGGTTTCCTCACGATGTTTTCCTTCACCGTTTTGAGAGCAGCGGTTATGAAATAATGACATGACACCCCACATGCTAGATTAAAATTTTTATTTTTTTTTCAAAATGAAAAGTTTATTGTATGGGGACCGACCCCTTAAATTTTTAACTTTGCCTTATTTTTATTATTTGTTGTTATAGCCGTAATAGACAGCGGAGGCTTAGTAAGTTTGTACTGGGCTGTACGTGGTTGTCTGATTTCATGGATTTTAATTTTCTTGCGCGGAACCCTAATTATTTTTCTAAAATAAAAATAGCCTAAGTAGCCTTATAACATCAGCTATATGCCGTCAAAATCGGTGAAAATTCGTTTGACAAGTTTCCTAACTTGACTCAAAGTACCATTTTTTTAATCGGACTGCGCTTTAAAATTCTTCTATACAAACTTTAACATCCCCAAACCTCATTTGAGGCGTAGTTTTGAAAAACTAATAATGACAAACATTGTTACTTACTTATGCAAGTATTTGTGCTAAGTTTCAAGTTCATTAACCAAATTAATAAGATTTTTCATATAAACTGTATCTGATCTCTGTTTTCACGAACACAGATACCTAAAGAATTTCAAAAATCGTCTGGTATGTTTCATAACTTGACTCAAACATTATTTACACCAATTTTAGAGTTAATCAAGCCCCCAATAAAATCCTCCGCTATAAAATTAACTTTTCACCCCTTAGGGGTAGATTTTTGGAAAACCCTAATACACGTTAGTCTTAATTTTTGGTCTCAAGTATAAAAACTGAGTTTTGAGTTAATCGGACCGCGTGTTAAAGTTCCTCCATAAAAACTTTGACACCCCCAATCCCTCCTTAGGGGGTAGTTTAGGAAAACTAAAAATGATAAACTTTATAATTTACTTAGATGAATATTCGTGCTAAGTTTCAAGTCTATTAACTCAAGGGATAGGATTTTTCATACAAACTTTCATCCCCTGTTTTACCGCCTTAGAGATGGAATTTCCAAAAATCCTTCCTTAGTGGATGTTTACACTATATAAGGTATCTATGTGCATAATTTCAAGTCTCTAGGTCCATTGGTTTGGGCTGTGCGTTGGTATATTAGTCAGTGACTCAGTCAGGACTTTGATTTTTTATATATATATAGATTTACCATGTTATTTTAAGACCACAGACTTCTTATAGGTTTTCCTGTAATCTACAGGTATAGAACTATTTTCTATATTTTTTTCAAAATTTTAGGCTCAGTAGTTTCGGAGATAAGGGGGGGGAATGGTCAATTTTCATCTATTTTCTTAAATAACTTTAAAACAATAAATTTTAAAATTATAAAAAAAATATATTTAAGACCCTCATAGTAAGCCCTTTCATTTGATATGTCACTCGGTACAGTTTACAAAATTTTTATTTTTTATTTTCTTATTTTCCCCCTAAAAGTGACTCTCATATTCAAAATTCATATATTTACTTTAGCTGTACGTGTTTGGGTCACAGAAATACATATGTGTACCAAATTTTAACTTAATCGGTCCATTAGATTTGGAGCAAATTGGCTGTGACAGACGGACAGACAGACAGACACACGAGTGATCCTATAAGGGTTCCGTTTTTTCCTTTTGAGGTACGGAACCCTAAAAACGTTTTATAGTAACATTTTTAAGTATAAAAAAAGATAAAACAATAAAAATTGCCATTTTTACCTTAGTGTCATAAAACTCAATTAACATTTACAAGTATGTTTTACGTGTTATTTATTTTTAATAACTGGTATTGCCTCCTCGGGCTCTGTTCACAGCTTCGAGTCGATTTGGCATACTGAACACGAGGTTTCGGAGCCGATGTTGGGGAATATTCTCCCATTCTTCTATCAGGGCCTGTTTTAGTGCCCTGAGGGTGGTGGTCTGCGTTTTCTGACTAGCGTCCCTAGGTCATCCCAGGCGTGCCAGTTTTTTTATACAAAATTAAACTCTTTTTCGAGTCCGTTTTGTTTCAAAGCAATATCTTAATTGTGTACTTAAAAAGTTATCGCAATTTTAAAAGTGTGATACTTATTTTTGCAGCCCAGTGTAGTTCAATAGAAAACCCCAATGACACTTTATTTTACCCAGTTATGGTAAAACCTATTAGACTAGTTTTTCAGAGTAATCAAAAATTATTTCAAACAATAACTCATTAAATGGGCCACCATTTAGACAGGCCGACTACCCAAAATCTTTACCCATTAATTAGGATAGGATAAACTTTATCCTAACAAATTGCAGGAGAAACAATAGCAAGTAATCAGCTTAAGGAATTATGAATAGGGGTGATTAGAGAGATTATATTTTAGTAAAAGGTTTTGGAAACCCCTACTCACAATGTAAACTACTTAAATTAAATGTGTAGGTAGGTAATGCTAAATGAAAGGTCATCACCGCGTCGTCATCACCTTCTTCATTATTTTTGCTTGTCTTATTTGTCACAAATTATTGTGAGCGAAATGTATACCAATGTGATGCTAAATTCACTTCAACGTAAAGAATATTCATTCAAAGCAATTGGAAAACTCTATAATTATCTTGAACTCAGATGATATCAATTTTTGTAAAGGCAATATAACGGGCCGCTCGCATTTGCCGGATGTTGGATGCATTGTGGACTATTAAGACCACCACAACATGGGTTCCTAAAAACGTCCAACGGCGTCGCGGAACACCCAGGCGTAGATGGTGGGACGAACTTGACGACTACGGGAGGGATTGATCCATATTACCTCTGGATCTACTTGAGTGGAAAAATGAAAAGTAGGCCTTTGCCCTGACAATACTGCACCCTAATTGCGTAACACAATATCAATCGGAGTCTGAATCATTTTGAAACAAATTGCTAATCCATTGCTTCTGAAGTTTGAAAAATTTGTCTGCTCGACAGCGTCAATAACGCAATGAATGTTGTTGATCGGTCAAAATGAAACCAACTCCGATTGATAATGTGTTACGCAATTAGGGTGCAGGTTGATTATTTTATTTTAGTTGTTGTTGTTGTTGCCAAAACTAACTATCTATGAAGTACCTATGGACTACTCAGTACTCACAGCTGTGAACATACACATTTATTGTACACACATGTGTAATCAGATTCTAACAATACAGCGTAGTGGAGCTAAAAGTTAAGTTAAAACTCGCTATCATGGTATCCTAGTTTCTACTTTACCTCAATACTTTGCAGAAACACAATTTAAATTCCAAATGGAGTTTGCAGTGTGCCTAGATTCTATATACAAAAGTTATTCTGATAATAAAATTACTGTACATGTTATAAACTTATGGTATCCAATTTATGTAGAGAAAGCTCAAGTTTACTTTTCAATAGATTGATGTAGAATGAACGTTTTCAGTTATTAATTCGTTTTAAGGCAAAACAAAACACACACACATTTTATTTTTATTTTTAAGTTTGATATGAATGTATATGTTACCGCTAATGTGCGTCGGTTAGAGTGTAGATTAACTTGTTAATCTGCAGATTATCTGGTTGAGTTGAGTGGAGAAAAAGTTTAAGTTCGTATATTAACTAAATAATTTGGAGACTTCCTAGGTAATCTGCAGACTAACGGCCAAGCATACGGTTAAGTTAATAAAACAGGTTCTTTGCTTGAATAAAACATTCGAATTCATTGTAATCATTTAATTTCTAATAATAATCTAAACTTTGGTGACATTTTACGCATAAACAAAAGCAAGAAAATAAATCAATACAATAGTGTGTAATTAAAATTTTACTCATAAGTTACTCCACTGAATTAACCGATCAAATAAGACAATTTAACTAAAGGAACTTTACTTCAATAAAATCAATAAATGACGTTAATAAACCGCTGTCTTCCGCGATGTAACGATGTAGCATCCGTTAATATGCACATTAACTAGGCAAAGTTGAGATATCTGTTACTTTAAGTCAAATTTCACACTTTAACGGATTGTACCAAGTAATTTGCAGATTACCTAGTTATGCGAATATTAACGTATTCCGACTTTCAAAATCCGTTGCGTAGTTTAAAAGAACAACGAGGTCACACGAAAAGCGAATTTAATTTATAATATGTAGGTATAATATGTTCCTACAGATTAACTATAACAAGAGAATAATATCGTCCCCCTAGAGCGAAAAGTTATTAAGTCGTAAATAAAACCCTGCTTTGAGATAATGAGAGTTAACGTTTTTGAAAATATACATATACACCCTATAATATTCCCACTGCTGGGACACAGGCCTCCTCTCGGTGAGAGAGAGTGGGCGTAATCCACCACGCGGGCCCAGTACGAGTTGGTAGATGTCACATGTCTTCGAATGTTTGGTTCTAGGACATGCCGGTTTCCTCACGATGTTTTTCTTCATCGCTTTGAGAGCAGTGGTGATGAAATAGTACATTTTGATACAAGTGGAGAACGTTTGTTATTGCATTCGAGGCGGAATTAACACCCGAGCAGTAGGCGAGGTTGTTTTTGAACCGAGAACTGCAATAACAAATGTCCACGAGTATCAAACGACGTTTTTCAATACACTTTTGAAGAAATAAAATAAAATAACTAACAATATTTTTGTCATGAATTATTATGAAACTATGATTTAAATTTTCTTTTTTTTCCGCGCTTTGCTTTCGCCAGGTTGAAGGAGAAGCAAAGGTATAAAACCGATAAACAGCCTAATATGATGAAAATTCAAATATTTTTGAGTTTATAACATAAATAAATGTTAATTTGTTCATAAACGTTTCTTTTATTGTAATAATCATAGTTTTTGATGAAATTCAATATATAAATATTCAAAAAAATATTAACGCCGTAACGACGCATATCTCTTTGCCGAGATTTAAAAAAAACATTCACCTCCGAATAGAGAGTTGTGAACAGAGGCATTGAACCAATTTGGTCTAAGTATAGGTATAAGTTATCTGTGGCAATTTTTATTCCCGCACAGATGCGGGAAAATAAAAAATCGCACGCGTGTGAAATATATTGCATTGTGAACCTAATCGTAGTGCGATATGAACCAGTTTTCGAGGAAGTGTATTGAAAAATAATTTATACAAAGTAAAGCGCCTATCTGGGTTCGAACCGACCGCGACGGCCTACAAACTCGTAAGTCGTGGCCGTTACCACTGGCCCACCACTGCTCTCTTTGAAAATAAAATTGTCATAATGTTGGCTTCTCTTTACATCTATACAAGGTGTAACATAAATATCAAACAACCTCATAAGGGGTCATTGTACTCGATAGGTATGGTACTCTGGTATCAGCTCGCACCGGGTTGACACCTTAAAAGAAACACCCTGTATATAAAAGAAAGTCGTTTTAGTCATACTATTTATAACTCAAGAACGGCTGAACCGATTTGGTTGAAAATTGGTGGGGAGGTAGCTTAGAACCAGCAGTGCTATTCTGTACAAATTTCACCGTGAAAACTTAGGTGAAGTGAGCTGGCAATAGTGTCAAACCATAGCATCAGGTAGAATGACAACATCTCTTCACCTATGTTTTCACGGTGAGATTTGTACAGAATAGCACTGCAGGAGACGGACATAGGATACTTAAAAAAAAAATCATAAAACGTGGTATAACAACGGCTGGACCGATTTAGATGAAATTTTGTGTGTATATTTGAATGGGTTCCTGGATGGTTTCTAAACACAATTGGATCGTTCAGACAGGACAACGTCTGTCGGGTCCGCTAGTATTATTATATATTTAGTGTTGGAGGAATAAACTTATTAAAAGAATAATGTTAGAAGAAATGAATTTAATATAATAGAACCGAACAGCTTTATAAAAGAACAAGGAATAAAAGATGACAAGAATAGAGTAAAGAGTACAAACCATAACTTTTTGTACATAGGTACACACCTAATAAGTATAACATACAACATTTAGATTTCATATTAGCCCCTCAAGTGTCGAATGCACCCCATGTGTGCATAAGAAAAAACCTTTATGTAATGGTATATACCTAAGCTTATATCACATATATATAAACGTAAAAAAACATCATCCGATGGAAAACCAATCATCATCAGTACCTAGTTGTGCACCTATGGAGTTAGCCCTTTCCCCCGGGTGTCAAATGCACCCCATGTGTGCATAAGAACAAAACTTTACATAATTGGTATATAAGGTTATATCACATACCTAGGTATATATAAACGTAAAAAAAATCATCCGATGGAAAACATATCATCATATCATCTATGGGGTTCGCAACTAACCCCCAACCCTCGCGGGGGTTTTAGGTCTAAAATTAGCCTTACTCAGACATCTGAGGAGTAACGATTAATAATAAATGTATAGTTCAACATTCAGATTCCGAAAGGTGAAAATCACTTAGTGAGAAACAGATCGTCTTTTAAAACTTATAAACTACTGGGTATTGTCGATTCTCAATAAGAAATCCTACTAAAGTTTATTTCATTCGAACCGATCATCACATTGTTCCGTCCTCCCCGACTCTGTTTAGAGGAAGGTGCGAACACAATGGCGCAATCAGCACGAGCGGAAACATTCTGATAATAATAAGCGATTTAAATGGCCGCACTCGGGCTGGCAAAGGAAATAACTGCTCAACGTAGTTCTATTGTAACTAGCGTCAAACTCGATAGCAATGGTGGAAATAGTTTCAATAGAGATTATTATAATGACTAGCATTTGCCCGCGGCTTCGCCCGCGTGGATGTCGGAAAATATCCGACGGGAACAAAAATCCTTCCTTATTCCTTGTCAACATTATAAAGGGAACCTCTTTGCAAAATTTCACCTTTATAGGTCCAAAGGTTTGGGCTGGGCGTTGATGAGTCAGTCAGTCAGTCAGTCAGGACCTTTCTTTTTATATATTGACATAGCTTCTGCCCGTGACTTCGTCCGCGTGACATTTCTTGTTCCCCCAACCCACCCCGGCGCATCGCATTACCTGCCTGCGCTAATATTTTCGCTTAGCGTTCTTTCAGACTTTTTTTTCTTTTTGCTTGGCACCTAGGAGTCCTAGAGTGATGTTAAACATGCCTTTAACCTTCCTTAAGAATTGGGCTATCAAATGTAAACATAATTATTAAAGTCCGACTGATAGTTCCTGAGATTTGCACGTTCCAATGAACAAAAAAAAGGGTGTGTCTGAGCTCCGACGCACGACTGGAGTTTACTGTTTTTTTGTGCCGTTCCGAGATTCTGGCTTTCTATTTTTCGGTAATTTCTGTCGGGCTGGGTTTCTTCAATGAATCAGTGCTATATAAAAAGCAACTTTAAGGTGTGAAGGCACTCTTCCCCCTTTCACCCCCTCCCCTTCCCAACCACTCTCACTTCTCCCATATCATCTCCTTCACCACCACCCCCTCTCACCCTCTCCATCCTTCTCACGCCTCTCACCACATCTCTTTACCGCTAACCTCCCCTTCACCCTCTCACCCTCTCTCATACCACCCCAACCGATTTTCCCTCCCCTCTATCATCACCAACTCCTGCCCCCCCCTCTTCCCATCTTCACACCCTCCCCCTCACTGCGCCCTCCTATCCCTCTCCCCCTCCCTCCATCATCCTCCCCTGTGCCTCCTCACCACCCCTGCCCCCTCCCTCTCACCACACTTCCATCCTTACCATGCCCTCCACTTCCCCCCTCCCCTCAACCCTTCCCTCTGCAAACTTTATTACTTGCTTAGGCAAGTATTTTTGCCAAGTAAATGAAAAAGATTTTTTATATAAGTAAACTATATTCCCTGTTTTCACCCCCACATAATATAACTTCACTGAAAGATTATTTACACCAATTTTCGAGTTAATCAAGCCCCGCAGTAAAACCTGCCCTGTAAAGTTGACAACCCCTTATCACCCTTAGGGGTAGATTTTCGAAAAACCCGGATACACGTTATTCTTCATTTTTGGTCTTAAGTATAAATACTAAGTTTCGAGTTAATCGGACCGCGCGTTAAAATTCTTCCATACAAACTTTGACACCCCCCAATCCCTCCTGAGGACCCCTTTAGGAAAACTAAAACTGACAATCTTTATAATTTATGTAGATAAATATTCATGCCAAGTTTCAAGTCTATTAACTCAAGGAATAAGATTTTTCATACAAACTTCCATCCCTTATTTTACCCCTTTAGGGATGGAATTTCCAAAAATCCTTCCTTAGTGGATGCCTACACTCTATAAGGTATCTATGTGCAAAATTTCAAGTCTCTAGGTTCAGCGGTTTTGGCTGTGCGTTGATATATCAGTCAGTCAGTCAATCAATCAGTCAGTCAGGACTTTGAATTTTATATATATAGATTATGAATAGCTTATGGGACTTTCAATCATCAGTTGCGGACCACGCACAATGAAGGGTTCCGTAGTTGAAAATAATTTATGCCAATGACAAACTTAACATTGAGTTGAAAAACATGTTCCCCCATACATTGATGAACGTCACGGACAATCCTCCAACTGCATATTTAAGTTTGTATTCGCAAAAAGCTATTCTTAAACATAACATCACGCCTTGTTTCGCCGAAGGGTTGGGCAGAGGTGTACACCCACATTTTGCCAGAAAAAGAAAACGAAAAACTATTTTTTTTATGTGTTAAAACTACAAATAATCAATTTTCGGACTTTTTCCATTACTTGTGCTGTAAGACCTTGCTTCTTGCCAAATTTCATGATTCTCAGTCAACGGGAAGTACCCTATAGGTTTTGATTTACTTGTGAGCATCAAAATATGTCGCATAAATGGCCGTATTTTTTTATTGCGTTGACTTAGAAGCTTGATTTTTTTAGAACTCCAAGGGACCATAGACTTACGTATTTGATATTAATTTCAACTTGATACCTCCACGCGTTCCTGAGAAAAAGGGTCTTGACAGACAGACAGACAGACGAACAGACGGACAGACAGACAGACGGACAGACCGACAGACAGACAGACAGACGGACAACGAAGTGATCCTATAAGGGTTCCGTTTTTTCCTTTTGAGTTTCGGAACCCTAAAAACAGTTGTTCCCTATATTTATGTTCACATAACTCGTACCTAAATATGTAGGAAACTGCTGATTTCGCGATTTCATGTTTGGTCCCTTAGTAGAAGTTGTTCATGGGTACAATGACCCTTAAGAGGATGCCCATGAATTCAATTTCACCCTGTATGTTTTGATAGAAATAAGGAGATGATTATGTAATATAAAAATGGAAGCATTAAATCGGCAAATATGTCCCTCTGTACATCAATATATTGGTCGTCCCACGCAAGAGGAAAAGTAAACCCAAGGAAATGGATCAATGCTTTGCAGATTACGGTTTAAAAGCCACAATGTTGGTGTCGAATCGCTCGCCTCTACCGCTCGAGCAAGCTCGGAGCATATTGTTTATATACCTCACTTAATCCAAGTCCACAATTTTCCAAGTACCGATAAGTACCTACCTGTCACTATAATAGCTTAGTCAATAACTAAAATCCAAACAGCACGTAGTACACGCCATTATTGATCGATTTGTTTTCCGATAAGCTGATGACACATCTAATTTATATTAATGATAGCAACACGTTGACACTGATATTCCAGATAAAAATTCGTATGACAGAATTTTTCCGTTCAGAACATATCGTTTTAGCACTCTACTAATTACAAATGTTTACCCGATCTGTTTGTCAAAGAGCTGTGCCATATGCGACCAAGTTCCGTTGATAAGGGGTCTAGTGCCCTTGCTAGATAACGAACACCTACATGAATGTATTAGCTAGACATGTCATTCGCAAGGTTACATCGAAGAACCCTGATCTATCGTAAGCCTCATACTTGATTTACATTATTATCGTTCTGTTTGCAAAATACGTCCCGCACTGTCGTAAAATTTATGGCCCGATTTATTTCAACAGTTAAATTAGGTCTAAATTCAGTGATCTGTCTTCATGTAGGTAATAATGTTCACTTGTATTATGATAATAGCACCCGTATAAACCGTTCGTGGAATTGGATATAAAGCAAATCTCGTATTTAACATAATATTGATATTCGAGGTAGTAAATAGCTTTTTATTTTCAGGACCGAGCGGACGGAAGACACGGTGTCAAGTAGTGGAAACCTCACCAACAACGCGGTGCGACACAAAATAGTAGTTTTAGGAGCTGCGAAAGTTGGCAAGTCGTCGCTCATTACACAGTTTCTATATAACACATTCTCACCAAAGTACAAGCGAACTATAGAGGAGATGCATCACGGGGACTTCAACGTGTCCGGAGTGAGACTAACGCTGGATATATTAGACACGTCGGGGGCTTACGAATTCCCCGCGATGAGGACACTGTCCATGCAGTCCGCAGACGCCTTCATACTGGTGTACGACATCACCGACGCCAACAGCTTTACTGAAGTGAGGCTTTTGAGAGATCAAATCCACGAAACTAAAGATAGCACAGCCGTCCCTATTGTCGTAGTCGGCAATAAGGTGGACTTGGCGGAAACGGGCGCGAGACAGGTAAGCGATTCTTTTCTTCTTTTACAAAGGTGAATCATAATAACTAGATGAGGTTTTACCTTACGAGATATTTTCGCCACGTGGTTTTTGTGAACAATCTCAAATACGTACAACTGGTTCTTTGCCTCATGTTCTTACTTTTCGGTGTTAAATTAGTTGCCTGTCATGTTTGTGGACTGTATGTACCGAGCTATACAGTTTACTGTGATGAATGTTGGATAACAAAGTGACGGTTGAAGCGGATCAAGCGGATGTCACGTATCACATAACCCGCGGAGGGATATGTTCAAATATACCAAGAAATCTATAGGGTGAAAACAGTCGAAAATCTTGTCATACGCGTACAATGTAAATACATGGACAAATAAAGAATTTATCTGGATAAAAGCTTGTCTTTTTCAGGATTTGTTACAAATAAATTCACAAGTCAGTAGTCTGCAATATAGGACCTATATTTGAAGCCCGTGTATCACAAGCGAGTGCAAATAAAATACTATTACCGTCACAAATCTCTTAAACCGATCTGGAGCATTTCACTGCGCATTTACTATGATGTCGTTTCCAACGTGTTGTGAGGAAAATTGAATTTCCGCAATGTCACAAGTTGCAATATGTGAAGCGAAAGGTCACAGGAAACCTATCAACCAACACCGGTTCTCCGACAGTAACCGGACGTGACGAAATCGGCTGCAATGGTTCTCACAATGTGTTAAAATTATTCTCATTTCTTTGAGCTTTTTCCGTTATTTATTATTACGCGAAGCCAGTTTCTTTTTTTTCTGACGTTATTAATGCACTTTTTTGTTGAGGAGCTCGTGGCTAAGTAATAACAGCCGCACGGGTCGATCCGTCAGGTTAAGCTACGCTTGCCGGGGTTGGTCAGTGGATGGGTGACCATCTTTACATATCGAGATTCCTCCGTGCCTCGGAAAGCACGTTAAGCCGTTGGTCCCGGCTGTTATTCGTGGATCTTTGACAGTCGTTACGGGTCGTCAGAAGCCCGAAAGTCTGACAACCAGTCTTACCAAGGGGTATCGTATTACCCAGTTACTGGGTTGTGGAGGTCAGATAGGCAGTCGCTCCATGTAAAATACTGGTATTCAGCTGCATCCGGTTAGACTGGAAGCCGACCCCAACATAGTTGGGAAAAGGCTAGGCAGATTGATTGTTATTAATGCACTTTTTTCTGGTTTTCCTCAATTACTCAGTCCAATGGCTGCAATGAAAAAGGAACCAAATTCGTATTAATCTAATTTATGGATTCCGAAGAATTCTTAAACGGAGTTTATATTCTCAATAGCTATTGATTCGACAAAATTATCTATTTATGCGAATTCCTTCCTTATGCTCGGTTTTTGAGGTCCTCAGATAAGCCCTCGATAATAATTCACTCGACTTTTAAGCTAAATTCTTCCTTAACGAAGTGTTCAGATCAGAAATACAATATCGAACCAATAATCATTATCGAATGGATTACACTCCATTTAAAAACCTCAGAAACCGGGTTATATAGGGTGACTGGTAATTAGTGACCGATACCTAAATCCATGATTGTGGTCATGATAACAAACAACTTTTACTATGGGACCAAACTTGAAATCGTGAAAAAAAAATCATCTGCCCCATACATTCATGTTCCCATAACTCGTCAAAATGTAGGGAGCAGCAGATTTTTTTTTCGCGATTTCAGGGGTGGTCCCATAGTAAAAGTTGTTTGTTATCATGAGCACAATCATGTGTTTAGGTATCGGTCACTAATATCCAGTCACCCTATATAATTACAGTCAAAAGCAAAACTGTGGGTGATTTGAGACCTGTCTTTTTTGTTGGAAATGTCCAAAAATTACCAAATTTTTGGTTTAAAACATGTTAATTTTCTAACGTCAAACATACAATAACTATGCTAACTATTGCGGAGTGCCGGAACCAGAACATTAAGTAACAAACAATCCATTGTTTATGTTTCCAACAAAGGATTTATAACGTTTGCAAAGTGATTAAGCTAACGTGAATCATGTAGTTTATAACAGCCGTGAAACAGAAATTATAATGCTGTGTAACATATTGTATGCTTCCATTGCTTTATAGGGAGAATAATATACTTAGTAGGTACTCAAAAACGTTAACAACTCAATTTGTTTAATGTAAATTTTTAAGAATGATTGCCCACAAAAGCAACTATTCTAGATAGTGTGGCGGCATCTACATCGCCACATACGAACTACGCGTCACAATGACATGACGTCACGCAATCCTGCATCGCGCAATTAGAGTTTACCGCGCGACTAGCATATATACAACGACCCGACATAACCGTTGGGCAGTAGCCCACCAGACACGACACCCGTCTGGTCGGAGGATCCTCCCTTTTCAATGGAGGATGAGTGAACTTTACACCCTGTTCCTCATGCCTCTTAACTGGTGACCCCGAGCATGAACGTCAGCGCAGCCTTCGTGCAACTCCTTCAGCGTGACGTCATCAGCATCACTTCCTCAAGCTTTCGAGCGGCGAGTCACACAGCCAGCCAGCATCCACGGCTTCAACAGGTATCTTGACCACAAGCATGCAGCGGACGCACATTCCTGGTCATTACCTTCAGCCTCAACCCAGCGCTGTACACTCCGACTCACTGGAGCATAACGCAGCACCACCCCGACTCACTGGGGTATCACCGCAGACAGTTCCAACTCACCGTGAACTATGCGGCACCCGGTTCCGACTCACTGGAACCACAACTGGCACTGGCAAGCATATTGCAAGATACACGACTCAGCCCACTATCGACCTCTGGTCTCCGGAGGGGAGTGATGTGGCGGCATCTACACCGTCACATACGAACTACGCGTCACAATGACATGACGTCACGCAATCCTGCATCGCGCAATTAGAGTTTACCACGCGACTAGCATATATACAACGACCCGACATAACCGTTGGGCAGTAGCCCGCCAGACACGACACCCGTCTGGTCGGAGGATCCTCCCTTTTCAATGGAGGATGAGTGAACTTTACACCCTGTTCCTCATGCCTCTAAAATAGTGTCTCTCACATATTAGGGATTTTTAAGAAAAATCCCTCTTATATTTTTGTGAAAATAGAGCGGAAGAACAAATGTCTCGCAGCGAAACCATAGCTTAGCGGAAATTGTAATTAATTACTTTCCTTCATCATCATAAAAAGAAAACGGAGAAATAAAGAAGTTTTATTATTCGTGTATAAAAGTTTAAAAAAAAATATTAGGTAGGAACTACGTTATTAAAACAAGAAATATATTTAAATTATGCCGATAAAACAAAATGGGTGGTTTTATTGCTCTACTTTTAAATAAGTAATAAATAAATAATATTATGCATTGCAAAAACTGTACTTGCCTTGGCATAATGTTTTACTTCACAAATATATAAATTCGTCAAGTCTTATCAGTAATTTAGAGCTACACAAAAGTTGCTCAGACTTTAGGTATTTTATTGAGTTAGTACTTAGAGGGCAAAATACGAAACAGTTGAGTCGTGTCTAGTATAAATCCTAGTGCTCAGGGAACAAAGCATGTCTACACAGACTTATAAAGTAACAACAGTATTTCACTTTAGTGTTGGAGAAAACGGAGCTCCCCTCGTGGTCTGATACAATGCCAATTAAAAAATTAAACACTGTGTGCAATACCCAACATTCTCTAGAAAAAGCTTTGTTTTATTTTCTTCTAGGAACTATATTTTTTATATTGCAGCCATAAAATTTTTCTGTTGTAATTAGTGTAAGTGCACGAGATAAAGACTTATATTGTATGATATATATATACTTATATTCTACCTCACACTATTACTATCCTGGGTCCAGTACGTCGATTCTGTAAAATTCAAACAACAACTCGCAACTCTTGTTTTTTATTTTGACACTTTGAATTTAGAATGCCAATCAAGAAACTCACAGCGGATTCAGATTCGGAGTTTAGACTGAGGTTTTACAGAATCACATGGCTGAGTTCGATTCCCGGGCAATAACACCCGTTTTTCCTTCTGGATTAGTAGCAGCCCAGAGTCTGGATTTTTGCCCGGTTGATGGCAATGGGCTCGCCCCCTATTAGGTACATCGGACTTAAACATAACTTCCAATATATGAGTGTACTATACACTCACCACACCACACTACCATTCACATTAGTACGTTGGCTGATAGGTGATGGCGGACTCTCCGATCTTGGGGCGGTGGATACGACTGCACGCAGTCAAGTAGTCACTCCCCAGGATCGGCGTGCCTCACCCAGCATAAGAATGGTACTAACACTAGTTTATAAGTTTACATTATTGTTACTAACAAATATGGAAGTGATTCTGCAATAAATGTTTATTTATTTATTTTATTTATTGGTACACTTCCGCCTAACACGTCGGAAAATGCAGGCATTATGTTATATTACACATTTAATAAACATTGGTAGACGCAATTATATTGTTTACTAGCTGTGCCCCGCGACGCGACTTCGTTCATGTGGAAGTCGTAAGATACACAATATACTACAATACTAGTCAACTTAATAAAACTTTCTCGTCCCCGATCCGTCGGGTCCCCGATCCCCGAGTCGTCATCGCCCGCCCGCGCTATTTGTTCACAATATCATGGGTTTTCATTTTTATGCACGGAACCCTATTTTTTTTTCTAAAATAAAAGTACCCTAATTTACTCCTTATAATATCAGCTATCTGCCAGTGAAAGACCTGTCAAAATTGGTCCAGCCGTTTTGGAGATTAGCTGGAACAAACAGACAGACAGACATACAGAAAGTATCCTATGTCCGTCTCCTGGTTTTAAGCTACTTCCCCAGCAATTTTCAGCCGGTTCTGCCGTTCTTGAGTTATGAATAGTGTAACTAACACGACTTTCTTCCATATACAACCTGAAACAGAATGTTCCCCGTCTCAGTTCAAACTCTCTGTCTGTCTAACACAATAGAGTTGCTCAGTGTATAAAACAAAGTTAATTTAATTTGTTAAAACTGTACTGGAGTACTTATTGTCATGCTCGCAGTACACGGAGTACAGACACAATAGCTACAACTTTTCTGGCCAGTATTTGTAATCGTAACTTTGTTGGAAACAACATGATGCAGGGATTTTCATGGGCTGTTCTGAGAAGCTGGCTTAATTTTATACATTATTTACCGTACAGACATATCTATGCTCGGACTTTTAATTAGCTGCATTAAAATGACATTTCTACTGTCATTTCGCTATCAAATGGGAACATTTTTTTAACGAAATGACAGTTAAAAAGTATGAAGTGTGAATTTCTACTGTCATTTCGCTATCAAATGGGAACATTTTTTAACGAAATGACAGTTAAAAAGTGTGAAGTGTGAATTTCTACTGTCATTTCGCTATCAAATGGGAACATTTTTTAACGAAATGACAGTTGAAAAGTGTGATGTGTGAATTTCTACTGTCATTTCGCTATCAAATGGGAACATTTTTAACGAAATGACAGTTAAAAAGTGTGAAGTGTGAATTTCTACTGTCATTTCGCTATCAAATGGGAACATTTTTTAACGAAATGACAGTTGAAAAGTGTGATGTGTGAATTTCTACTGTCATTTCGCTATCAAATGGGAACATTTTTTAACGAAATGACAGTTCAGAAGTGTCATTTTGCTGCAGCTAATTAAAAGTCCGACCATACCTAGGTACCTACCTAGTCACTCGGTGCCGATTAACTCTTTAAACGTCGATTGACACCCAGGTGTGCAGATAACAATAAAAAATCTATTGTGTCTGCTAATTAAAAAAAAAAAAAAATATCCTTGGACATTTCACACAACGCCATCTAGTCCCAAGCTAAGCAACCTAATGCTTGTGCTAGGGTAACGAGATGGCTGATAAACTACTTATATACTATAAGTACATTTTTTTTTGCGTGAACCTCTTATTTTTGCTAGCGTCCGTCAGGCTTTCAGAGAAATGACTACGAATATTGAAGGACACTTCATCGATAACATAAACAATGTGACAATCGAGCATAATCGGCTTAATTTCGTATCAGCGAACTTCCAAACTGTATTCGTAGTAAACTAGAACAGCGTATTACCGCTTTCGTCGCAGCATGTATATTTCATAAGCCGCGTGACGAAGTTAGTTGGTCGTGCCGGAACACGTCTCGAGCTGGTGCGATAGTGTCCGGACCACTGCGCACAATAGCCCCAGGCGTCCGCATCCGTTGGCTCTCAATATCCGCCCCGCCGCGCACTGTGCACTTCCATAACCTTGTTTTTATTGAAGAGAGAACGGACGCTCTAATGGAAATACGGTACCCCTTGGTTTTTATTGGCGACTAGCTTTTGCCCGCAGCTTCGCCCGCGTGGATGTCGGAAATTATCTAAAAGTATCCTATGTCCTATTCCAGGTCATTGTCTATCCATGTGCTAAAGATGCAAATCCGTTCAGCCGTTTTAGAGTCAAATCGTAACAAACAAACAAACTCACATTCGCATTTATAATATTAGTTAGGATTAGATACTGCCATAACTCTTCGCGTTATTTCGTTGTTTATGGTTGTGTCAAGCATCGTTTCTTATAAGTGAAAAACTTATACGTTTATAGAACAGAAATATTTGATGAAGCTTATATTTACCCGAGTAAAAGTCTTGTGTAAGACATTCTAATTCTGATTATTAATACTACTTACCATACTTGAGAGTTGCGTATCTCTCGCGTAGTTCGGGACACATATTTGGAGAATACTTTAAACTTAACTCATAAAACAAAACTTAGTGTAATAAATGTACGTAACTCATTTGGGTTAACTAAAACAGAAGTCTATTTCCCGACAAAGATATGCTAATTACTGACGACTTTATTCGCAAAAGTTTGACAAGCGAAAATGCCTTTATGTGGTTTTCACGAAAATTTCACATATATAAAATTTTTCATTCATCTAGCTAGAGGTCCTTAGTAAGTTTAAAATCTTCAATACCTACATCCAAGAAAACTTTATCCAATATTTTGAATTAGGTTAAAATAAAATTCTAATAACATTCCTATATTGATTCATTAATTCTTGTGTTCTTTTATTAACCCCTCAAGTGTCGGCTGCACCCTAAGGGTGCAGAACGAACAATATTTACATAATGGGTATTATATCTTTTAAATACCCCTTCCCCCCGGGAGTTTTGGGTCTAAAAATTAGTTGAAGGTTCTCTGGTTATCTGAGGGGTTTGAAATAAAATTCTTATGTTCTTTAAATTTTGACAACATTCCAAATGAATGGATCATTATTTCATTTCGGAAACTTCCTTTTAATTTACATTGAAATTACATCAATTTTTAACCGACTTCCAAAAGGAGGAGGTTCTCAATTCGTCGGAATATTTTTATTTATTTTTTTTTTTTTTATTTTTTTTTTTTTATGTATGTTCCCCGATTACTCGAAAATGGCTAGACCGATTTGGATTTTTCTTTTTTTGTTCGAAAGGGTATACTTCCCAAGTGGTCCCATGATCATCAAATCAGGATCTGATGATGGGATCCCATGGAAATCGAGGGAAACCCTCAAATTTTATGGGCACACCTATATCGATTTCGGTATTTTTTATAGTAACTCGTGCATTTACTCTCGGAAAGTACCATTCGGTGAACTGGAACTGATGATGAAGACCACAGAGGGCCATCGGAAATACTCAATTATATCTAAGTATATAACAGGTTGCGATTCGATTACTTTAATATGGTTTATGCTCGTCAAAATAATGGTAATGGTGACTTCACCATGAGCTCCATTTCTCCTGGTTCTTACTAGGAGAACTCCTCACCAATTAACGTCCCTGCATCGGGAAAAGCAACATTTTGTAAAACGTGATGAGCAGTTGACATTGGGTTATTGTAACTTAGATAAATTACAAACTGAACCACTAAAAAGTGAAAAATAAAAACTTTTTTACAAAAACAAAAACCGACTTCCAAAAAAAAACACTACAAAGTGAAAAATAACTTTAATTTCGGAAGTCGGTGGCAAAAAACTAAAATACAGATCCAAAGACACCGACTTCCGAAATTAAAGTTATTTTTCACTTTGTAGTGTTTTTTTTTGGAAGTCGGTTTTTGTTTTTGTAAAAAAGTTTTTTAAAAGAAACGATGACGAAATGTTTTGCCTATGTTCGCAATTTCCGAGAGTCTACCTGAAACTGAAATTGTAGGCAAAAGAGCCTCGGAAAATGTTGACACAGCGGTCTTCAATATTTGCTTCATAGGTGAAATGCTTCTATCAGATTCATGATTAATGAATGACACACGAATAGGTAGCTCCAGTTTTTTTCTTCGTTCAATACGGGAATAAAAATATAGCGAAAACATATTGTATTGCCTGAAAAGTTAGGGTAAAGGAATAACTTACACGTGTGCCCCCTCTCCTCACTAACTTAAGCTACAGTTAAGCGAAGAGATCGGGGTATTATCCTTAAGTTCTATTGAACCAAACTATTCCTATTATAACTTTGATTTCTTTTACAGGTGGAATTTCACACAACAGAATCCGTGGTGACAGTGGACTGGGAGAACGGTTTCGTGGAGGCTTCGGCGAAGGATAACCTGAATGTGTCACAGATTTTTAAGGAGCTCTTGGTTCAGGCTAAGGTTAAGTATAACCTGTCACCTGCGCTGCGCCGGCGGCGGCGGCAGTCACTGCCCACGGGCCCCCAGGGCCCCCCGGGGTCCAGCCCCACGCCGCCCGCCAACGCGCCGCACGTGCCGTCGCCGGCGCAGCTCGCGCACCTCCAGCAGATCCGCGAGCGACACAGCAATAAACGCAACTCTTGCGTTATCTCTTAGGTCGACATGCGCACACGGTGTTTCGCAGTATCACGGTAACACGCTAGTTAAGGACCTCGGGTAACTTTCGAATTTTCTATACGTACCGATAAAACTATTTATATAAACTCTAATTAAAGTGTACTTTGTATTAGATGTTCATGAAAATTCGCTGTCATCGCTATTTTCTTCAGCCAGCCTCCTCTAAATAAATATCAGTGATACAGTAAAAAAGTAAATTTTAACGTTTTTGGTACTTTGTTTTGTATATTCCACAAGCTTATACCTACTAGTAAAACTAATACTTTTTGATGTGTCGAAGTTACAAATGATTCATAATATTAGTGTAGGAAAGTAAGTTAATTGAATACAAAACTGGACAAGGTTCCAAGTTAGGTTAATTTACAAACTTCGCATATTTCCCATGTGTCGTTTGTCAAGTGATGTCCACAAGCATACGTCATCAGTCGCGTCCCCGCCCAGTTCATGGTTCCACTAATTTACGATTATGTTAGGCAATAAAAACGTTTCTTACGTGATATACTTAGATCCATTAAGATTTGTCCATTCCTTCGTGATGTTTCTACTTTATATGTGTATAACTAGATAAGTAGTGGAAATAACGCCAACATACAAAATATACCTTTAGAGTTAAGGTTCTAGTGTATGACAGAGTGACAATGTAGGGAAAAGTGATACTGTAGAAGTGACGGGTATTCGTGACTGGTTTATACTCTAGGATTATATAATAAAGTTATTCTAACTTATAGGTAAAATAAGTACGAGTTGTGTGAGGAAGGCGCCACAAAACGACTGAGTGTTCCACAATATATCAAAACAAACAAAAAATAATAAGTGTTGGTATTGGATCTGTCTTCGATAATATTTGTGAGAGGTATCTATAAGCCGTAAAGGGATCTCGATCTCGTTACACAAATTACTTCGGAAAGAATAATGACCTAACGAGGGTATGAAACAACCCCGGGTAACAAAGGCTATCCGATTACTTTATACTTAATATAATGATAAGAAACGTCTATGTGTACCTAATACATTCCGTTTGCCAAAACAGTATTAATGAAATTGTGGATCATATATCAATATTGTGTCTATTTGATAAAAACTTTCATTCAAAGAGTATTAGAGTAACGTGACTTGTAAGTTGTAATTGTTTAAATACTATACTATTTTCTGACTTCAATTGAGCGTTATATTGTAGGAATAACTTATAACATAACTTTAACATTAAGACGAAAGTTTGTCTCTCGAACAGTTATTGTGTCAGTCTGGATGTAATATGTAACGAAAATTGTTTTATAATTTGAATTCCGAGAATAATATATTCGGACCTGAAATTGTTAACAATATTATTTTATTTAGGTAGGTATGAAGTATGAAACTACATGGAATTTGTATTAAATGTGAAGGAAAAATACAACTGTGCGATTCACGAAAAACATGAACAACCATTTTGCAATGTGAAACTAATAAATGTATATTTTTTTAAAAGCTTTATGTTTCTATTTTTTTTATTTTCTATTGGGTGTATATTTAAAATAACTTGATTAATGGATTCAGTTTATTTATTTAAAATAATGGTAATAAACCTGATTGGACACTACGTAATTATAACTAATTGACCACTTTATTAGCAAAGAACAGAAACTATATCATAAATGATCTAATGCTGAGATAAACTGTTGACAAAAAATAAATAATACAGAACAACACTAGCAAAACAATATCGTCAAATGAAATGTTAGGTTAAATAAAATTATAAATTAAATACGTTTGTCGGTAACAGCTGCAAATGCTGCAACCCTAATCACACCGAAATCTCTTAGGAGTAGTAGGTCATTATTTATTTACGTGACTTATTTTGGTTACTGTAATCATTTAGAGCTGTAATAGTGGTCTTTTTCTACAGGTTTTACTACTTTCTCTTTTATTTGCACGTTTGAGTAGTTGTTCCTCAAAATAGATTTTAGTTTCACGCTGGACGTTTCATAGGAACATATTTGTCTAGATTACAACTCTAGTTCTCAACTCTTTAATATTTCAAATTATATGGATGTGCCTTTTTTAAAAGATTAGTCTTCTTAGTTAGTAGAAATTGTAGCTTTGGTTGATTGTATTTAAATATATTTATTAAAAATATTATTCCAAATTCCGCTTGAAAAAGAAAAATATGTTCGCTTCCTTCTATTGCGTTTTAAATACATACATAGTTTTATTGTTAGTTTATTAGAAAAAAAGATAGAGATAAATCTATACATATTTATTATAAAATTTGAATAATATTGGATAAAATTTTAAAAAATATGTGGTCTATCAATGTTTGTACTTTGACGTACTTATGAAAATTAATACATAGCAAAATGTTATCTAAGAGATTTTTTATGATCCTTTGTATAAATATAATGAAACTATTCGTGAAACTTAGCACAGAAGGATTTGACATGTGTAGTATCTGTATAGATGTTATTTTTTCCATTCAATTTAATAGTCACGTACTTATCTGTAGTAGGTAAATTAATTTAAATAAGTATATATATTATATGTTTCAAATACAGGTATTTACTCCAACATTTGTACCGATGTACCTAATAAAATTATCTCTGAATAAAAATAACTAACTTCTGAAACGTTGTGATTTCTTCTTATTTCTTACTTTTATGGAAAATGTCGCGAAAAAATACAAAGTTTTTCCAAAAGTACTAGGAAAGGCAGTTTAACTTTATAATTCAGTTTGTAAAGACAAAGTGAGACAATCGTGTCCACAGTGCCTAACTAGAATTCTCTCTAAGAAAAATAATACAATTAATGGGCTTTTATTTTTGAAGCGTTCCTTTCAAACTCTAATTTTATAAAGTTAAGTACGGCTGAGTGTAGCAAGACAAAGCGGAAAATGAGAGTTTTAGCTCACTAACGTAGAAATGCATCAAGTGGCGTATCATCGTGTGGATCTGCACTAGCGTCCGCTGTTAAGAGGAAATGTGGCTGCTCTTTTCTCCATACAAACGCTCTCGCCTGTTTTCTTTCTGGTTAATGACCTTATATAGCAATGATTTTTTACAGAAATATAAATATTAGCTACTTGTATGCCCCTATGTTTTCCTTTTTGAAGAACTGGAACCCTCAAAAAATGCTCAAAATTGCCTATTCAGACCGCTGTCAACAGAGGCCTAGTGTACAAATTTGACAACTGTTAACGAAAAAAGAAAAACATAAGGGCATAGTATTTAGCCTTCTTATTCAGTTTATGAAATATCTTTTAAATTGGTCCAATATTGGAGGAGGAAATAGGTATGAGAGTCAAATCTCGAATTATAAATTTTTACATAGGCTATTCAGTCGGATCTGCAGTTGTCCTTATCACACGAATTTAAGGGCAGAGCGTCCGCAAAACGACAGCAATAGTTTCTTCAAATACCTAGTTTTCAAACGTCTCGCCGCCCGCATTTCCTCTTAAGCACTTTCTACACTTTTTCTTCAGTAATGGGCGCGCTGCAACTCGACGCGATGTGTTGAACTGGAATTTCTCCCGTCATCTATCTTTTTCGGTTTTTGTAGAACATTGCTCAACGAATTGTTGCGCAATGCTGCACAAGCGTGGGACGAGTGCGTCGCACGTGCGGGCGGCATGCGTGCGGCGCGGCACGGCGTGCGGCGCGGCACGGCGTGCGGCGCGGCACGCGGCGGCCGCCTCGCAGCACTTGTTGCGCAGCGCGCGCGATCGATACCCCTCCCCCCTCCGCGCCTACCTGCCGCCACCTCACACCCCCGCCCCACAGACACTTTCCATTCAGCGCCGAAACCATCCTCACACCCTTTGTCACCAACCAATTCAACGAAGAGAAAAATCTCAACCACATTTCTATTTAGAAATTCATCTCGTTTCGTTTTTTGCCTACAATAACAAAAATTACATCCATTTTTTAATAACAAGTTGTTATGAAGGAATTCAGCCGTTTTCAGATTCTGTTAAGTGGCATTGTCAGGTTTATAGAGTTCATAAATCGTCCCCGCCGGGAGGCAATTCCGGCCGACGAGCTTTCACTTCGCACTAATGAATAAAAGAGAGGAATTATTGGATTCGTTGGGAAACTTGAACGTGATACCTACTTCTTTCAAGTATCAACAGGTGCTGAATTTTAACTCATAGACATTGTAACCATGTTTAGGGTGGTCATCTGAGCACATATACATGATTGCCATGTTAACGTTTCAATCGCTTGCTAGACCATGTAGAGTAATATATGTATATACCTCAATTGTACGTTCACGTAGCTTCAAATTATATATATGTAGTATAGGTATATAATAGGTAATCGCCTCATTGTGAAACTCCGCACGAACTGCGGTTCGCACGTAATATCCGAACACATGTGCTACAGCCGATTAACGCGCAAATCCGTAGCAAGGCGTAGCCGCGTAGCCCGCGTAGGCCGCGTACACTCGCGAACAATACCTCTCATATTCCGAGTCATTAAGCCCCACCGTTCGATACAAATGCTGATATCAAGCTCTACAGTAACAACAAATGAGCTGTATCTAATTTAACTATTGCACAAGCACATAAATCTGGCATTTCACAAAATTGTTGTCGCTCGTCGCTGTATCTCCGCCGAGACTCTTTTCATAAACTTGCGTGCATAGTAAACAGCTCGTTTTGTGGTGGCCGACAATGCTGTACTCTGCGCTCCGGTTGCTTTTACCATCTCTGAAGGTAATTTATCTTTGCCAAGAATACTTTGTATTGTGAGAAGTTAAATAACTTGGTTGATTGATTTAGTAAAGCTGCCACCTGCACGAGGCGCTTTCAATCTTCAGAGCGAGTTGTTAAGTTTGAGTATTTCAATTGAAACAGTTAATTGTGGCAAATCTTATTGAAATGGAGTAATAATATTCACCCGAAATTTCCTTTAAGCAGAAGCATACAATAGTATAATCATCAGCCTATAATGTTCCCACTGCTGGGACACAGGCCTCCTCTCTGTGAGAGGGAGTGGGCTGTAATCCACCACGCGGGGCCAGAGTGCGTTGGTAGATGTCACAAGTCTTCGAATTTTTGGTTATATCACCTCACGATGTTTTCCTTCACCGTTTTGAGAGCGCCTACCTGAGTTCGAGCCCACGACCACGACTCGTAAGTCGTGGCCGTTACCATTGGGCCAGCACTTCTCGCAAACTTCCTTTAACTCTTATGTAATATAAAAGGATTCGAAAAGGTCGTAAAGATTATTTACGGCAAATACTCAGTAATACAAATCAAAGGAAATTAACGAACAGTCCCAAAAAGTAATAAATATTAGACGTACCTTAAAGTTTAGTATTGGATAACACAAAGTTCAATATTGAACAGAAACTGTGGTATTTATTTACTAGGTTTTTTAATTAAATGACCCTTGTCAGCGGGGTTCCGCGGAAAGTTTTCACTTAAATAACGTCTGACACAACACTAACAAGGTGTAAACAGAGCCGACATTACAAATTAATGTAGCCATCAATTCTTATATTATGACATTTATATCTTTTATTTAATAAAAGTACGCGTAAGAAATATTTTATGAGACACACTAATCCTTCACACGAAATTGTAGTTGAATTTAACCTGGAGGCACCTTCACAGTTCACACCTTGAATACTAATCCTAAATTAAATCTGCCGAGAAATGCAATGTCTGGAACCTCCAAATTTTTTTAGAAAGCGAAACTACTTGATATAAATTACATCAAAAAGTTGTTTGCGTTTAACTCAAGCTCAGGTTAAAGTGATCGCCTAAGCTTCTATCCAATTATCTTTTGATAAGTATCAGAAACTGAAGACTGTACGCTTGCCGGTGATGGTCCGTGGATGGGTGACCATCTTTACACTTTATTTATTTTATTTTATTTTATTATTTTCGGGACACTTACAGCTAAAGTAGACAATATCCTTATACAATATTAATCTGAAGGCCATTTACAAGTTTCCACTGACATACCGAGACTCCTCCGTGTCTCGGAAAGCACGCTAAGCCGTTGGTCCCGGCTGTCATTAGTGGATCTTTGACAGTCGTCACGGGTTGTCAGAAGTCAGAAAGTCTGACAACCAGTGCTACTAAAGGGGTATCGTATTACCCAGTTACTGGGTTGTGGAGGTCAGAGAGGCAGCCGCTCCTTGTAAAAGTCTTATGTCTTGTGGTCGGCTTCTAGTCTAACTGGATGCAGCTGCATACCAGTAATTCAGCTGCATAAAGTTAGACTGGAAGCCGACCCCAACATAGTAGGGAAAAGGCTAGGCAGATTGATTGATTGAAACTGAAGACTGAAGAACGATTGTAATTTGTTTTCTTGTTTTGTATATAAGAAGATTGTTCCATACATACCTAATACGAGTTAAATAAGCACTTATATTTTTTGCACATGTATCCTTATTAAGAGACAATATACTACCTCAAATAGCGTAGCATGATCCTCCGTTATGTCGAAAATATTGCAGCATTAATTTTGAAATAAATGTAAGTTAAAGTTGATGTTAAGTTTGACGAAAGAACGATTTCATAAAATTTTCTCTATAGAAAAAAGTTCCAAAGTTACCTTCAAACCGAACAATAAACCGCTGGTATTCAAAAAATACTTCAAATTAGATCATGAAACTTTGCATACTGACTGAACTAACTACAAAGCAGGTCTTTATTATTATTTTTTTCAAAGTACCATTATTTTCACGGTAAAAAGCAATTAGGTACCTAAACTATCGGCGCCCAGTCCGCTCGCTCGCTCTCACTCAGTCCGCGAGCAATATCGTGCGAGCGAAATAAAAACCTGAGGAGGTCAGGTGTTAAATGTAGTGCTTTTCCTGTAACAGACTCTGCACACGATGGTATGTAGGGATGTACCTATTTATTCGCAGTACGAGTAGCAGTCCCATTATTCAAAAATATTTTATTTAAAAGTTGAAGTGTACAAATTAGATACTCAAAGAGATCATCAACAAAGATGTACTTACCTATTATTTTTTATAATTAATAGCCCTCTTACCGCTTCGCTGATACCGGTCATTAGGTTCACCCTCCAGTGATTGTCTTCTCAGCAACTAATCTTTATTATTCTTTCCCTTTCAATTAATTTTAAATGCAAAAATAAAAGCAATAAGGCGAAACTGAATGAAATATTTCAGTCGCGTTTTCACGTCTTCAGGGCAGTTAATTGCGTTTTTAATTTTCTTTTAATTTGGCCTTTTAGAATTTTGTTTAAAAAAGGAATTCTTGAACGAAAATGTCCTTACTAGATAAACTCCTATTATGTACGATTGTTTTAAATGTGTTCTGAACTGAAAATTAAAAGAAGGTAAACACAATGTTCATCTTCAAACCATGAACCCTTTTTTTAATTTCGAACTGTATTCCGACACATTATGATGTCAGTTTTACAAAACTGACAACTTAGTACCGGACTAAGTTGTCAGTTTTGTATAAAGAACTGTATTTCTAACACAGCTAGGTTCTTATTACAAAAACTGGCTCGATGGTTTAAACCATGACAGAAGAAAAACCTCGTTTTGTAATAAGGCCGTTAGGGTTTATTAACACACATAATTAAAGGTTTCTTTTGTACACGAAGTTACAGTAGAACACTGACTCCTAGGTCACAGGGTTCCCTAGTTTAGGAGGCAGGGTTTTTCACTATCTGTGCAGCCTTTTCCCACAATCCAAAGTACCTATGTGAAATGTATTGGTATTCCAACAAAGGTATTTTGGTGTCAATAAACTTCTTTTTTTTAAATTTGGTACGCTATAAAAATATTAATGTGGTAATACAACATAGTTTCTAGAAATGCTTTTAATTTGTCGTGAAACTTAGTTAAGGTAATACACTTGACCATTTCCAGCGTACGAAATGTACGTAGGAGACCGTCTGTCTGTGTGAGCAGTGAGCTCATTCATATTTAGGTAAAAGGGCGGCTTTCATTACAGGTGGTTTTAGTCAACCAAGATATTTGCGGTTGCCTGTATGTCATAATTTAACTTGAAACCGTCATAAATGTCTAAATAGGTAGGTATGTGGTTTATGATACGGCCTGACTGGAGTGCCTGATAAATGATCATAAGAGTACACGTTAAGATGATAGGGAATTTTCATTATTAACAACTACAGCTGACCCGACAGACGTTTTCCTGTCCATGTAAACTTTTTTTTCGTGAATATTTCCTATGTTTTAACAGTTATTCGGGGCGGAGACAAATCCAACAAACCAAAGATCGTAAAAATCTGTCCAGCCGTTCTTGAGTTATGAAAGGTGTTTTAACCCGACTTTGTTTTATATGTATTATTTATTTATTTGTTTTATATATATAGGTACGTACGTTTAAAAGATTATTGCCGTAACTTAAAAAGGGCATATCTTTTTTGCTCAAACCTTCTTTTTATTGTTAAACACATCGTTATTTATTCCATATTTCGAAACAATCTTAGATTTTTGTTCCCCGCTTCAAATCATTAATTGTTCCCTAAACCTGGGGGGCAATTCTCGTATTTTTAACAACGTTCGCAAAATCATCTCAGTCTCAATCTGTCAAAAATTGTATAGCGTTTACCTACATTTTTGACATTTGATTGACGCTGGCATGAGATTGTGAACGTTTTTAGCTACGGTTTTTAGGTACGAGTATTGGCCATCTGTTCATCACTGGTTGTTGTCAACTGATCGTTCAACTTCTCACCGGCTGATACTGACATAAAAAGTAACACTTCGTCCCCTCCCCTCCCTCCCGTCACCGTCCACTTGTAACCTAATATTAAATTCTGATAGCAAGCATTTCCTGTTCACCTCAACTCAAAAGACGCTACTTTGCAAAATGGAATTTGACAAGACAGAAAATTAATCTTACTTTCAATTTAAATAATTTCTAAAGTTATTAATACACCCGTCGCGTCGTTACTGTCAGTTCCAGCAACCTGTAAAATGTACGGTACTCAGTAAAACCGGAAAAATCCCAGAGGTGATTTTAAGAAACAGTATAGGTACTTACATTCATTTCGCTTTAAATCTAAACAAATAGTTATAATGATACGTGGAAGACGCATTATCTCGAAAATCACTAATCCAGGAAAAAAAATTAAATTACCTACGTAACGTTGCTCTCCAAGTGTATTTTCCTAATTGCTAGTACAATAATAAATGGACAGTACTCGAAAAACTTCAAAAAATCATTCTCTCGTCTCCTGATTGGCTCACAAAAAGTCTTCCGCCCAACGAGAGAGCAGTACAGAGACCAAACGGGTATTAGGTCAATTTATTGTTAGCCTTTGTTCTCTGGGACAGAAATGTAAGATGGGGAACGTCAAAGCGTTTGCGTTCACGCATGATGTTTCATTCGGATGACGTGTTCGTGCATCCTGGCTTTGTAAGCGTAGATTGGTGCGACTTGAAACGCTGGAGAAATGCATGTGCAAGTTCGCAATGACTGCCTACGCTTTTACTTGGCAGAAACAGGGGTATTTGTAGATATCCTATAGCTGCGACTATGGCTGAGTATTAGCACAGTATAAAAACAAAAGACTGTGTGTATTAGTAAGCTCTTCAATTACAAACGTAACGTAGGTAATCACACTAATATTAAAAAGGCGAAAGTTTGTGAGTGTGTGTGTGTTTGTATGTCTGTTACTTCTTCACGCTCAAACGGCTGGACCGATTTGTATGAAATTTGGTATGTAGATAGCTTATACCTCGGATTAACACATAATCTACTTTTTATCCCGATCTACGCGGGTAAAACCGCAGGGCGCAGCTATATAGTATACTTTATTTTTATCTCACGAAGCGACACGTGCTTTACATGTGGTCCCAGCCTGGGACCACGAATGACAGCTGGAACTCCCAGCTGTCATTCGTGGATCTTTGACAGTCGTTACGGGTCGTCAGAAGCCCGAAAGTCTGACAACGAGTCTTACCAAGGGGTATCGTATAACCCAGTAACTACTGGGTTGTGGAGTCAGATAGGCAGTCGCTCCATATAAAATACTGGTATTCAGCTGCACCCGGTTAGACTGGAAGCCGACCCCAACAAAGTTGGGAAAAAGGCTAGGCAGATTGACTTCGGCCCGTGGCCGCCTGACTTCTGTCACTAATTTGTAAAATTCGAAGTTTGTCTCATAAACTACTTAAACATCCACGGAGGTTGCATGCTAAAACGCATACGGTCTTATTACAAAACAAAGATAACATCTATCTCAAATCTAGCGATTTCATGAAATCATGAGGTTTGAGATAAATGCTAACTTATGGAGTTGTATTGCTGATTCTAATGATTATAATTCTGTAAAGCCATATTAGCTACGGCCGCGAATCAACATACAAGCTCACACTGACCTAAAAATTGCAAAAAACGTAAGAAATTTTGAATTTCGCGGGCTACCCTGGTGTCGGAATAAAGTTCATAACTCAAATAACAAGAATAATGTTTAAAAAACTGTAACCCGACTAACGGAAAAATAAAATTGATCTAAAAAGTTCAAAATATTTATTTACTTAAACAATAATGGCATAAGTATATACATATTTGTAATGTGCTCGTCAAGACCTTTCTTTTAATACCAAACATGTCATGATTTATTTTTTTTCGAGGTCAGAAATGTACGTGGTAGGTCCACCATATTAAATTTAGGGAGAATTTATATAGCCTATGTCACCCGGACCATTATTTCGAATCTACTGATACCTCATTCGTCAAAATCGGTTCAATAATTTAGGCGCTACGGTGGAACTCACGTAAATACATAAAAGTACCCGTCACGAGAAGCTATAAATTATGTAAACAAACATCTTTTACTAAGTAAACATTTTATACTGCGAGATAATAATAAATTGACCATATTCAATCGACATGAAATATAGACGGGTTATATGAAAGTAACAACCTATTTAATTTAGTCGGATCATATTATTATATCGACGCAAAGCGCTATCGTTTGTGTATCTTGGTACCGGAACGCGTCCGTCGCAGGGATTGTAAACTATGCCGCTGGGGTCGCGGATTGTCCGAAGGGGTTACCGCGGCCCTGGCATAGGCAACTGAAGGAACACGGGTGGGTTTTAGTCAGTAAAAGTGTGACACGCCCTTCCGCTCCACCCAGAGCGGGAGAAGTTATTTGATGATTTCCCACCCTCAAAAAAAAAAAAAAAAAAAAAAAAAAAAAAAAGGGATTGTAAACTATCGGGACGCCATTTTGAAATAAACGCGTCATTCGAGTTTCGAATGCGTACGAGTTTGTTTCATTGCTTTGCATATATCGCGGATCTGGTTGTTATTGTTTCGTTATCACTTTTTAATTGTTGTTACTTTAATTGTTGCGTTAATTTTATTTGTTATTGTAGATGATTGATAAAACTGTAGACAGCTTCGTGATACATGTCACTGATTCTGACACAGAAATGGAAACATCTGAATCCGACGAATAATTATTCTTAAATAATGTATGTTAATTAATATTTGTTACTTAATAATTTATTAAATCTTAAACAAATTCATTTTTTTTGTTGGTCCAAATGTTGTGAACTCCTGAACACTTGTTTACAAAATTTATAGCTTCTCATGACGGTTACTTTACTTATATACATACATACACAAGTAGACTGCTAAAATCATAACCCTTCCTTTTGGCTTTGCCGTAGTCGGGTAAAAAGGGTCCATGGTTTAAACCTGGGTTTGAAGATGAACCTTGTTTTGTAAGTAAGTAAGTAGTAAGTAACACTTTATTTGCTTTAAACATAAGTATAAAGTTGTTACAGTGATTTTGATGTAATTTCCTCATGTTTTGCTATACAGTAAGTTGTAATAAGACGGTTTAGGCTCAAAGCCTCTACAGTAACTTTGTTGTAAAGTTTCAGTTTATTATTGCTTTATGTACAGTGTGTACTCATATAATTTAGGGCACTATTATTAAACTGTAATTATTACGGGCACCTATTTTCGTACGTTATAATTAATTTGAACATTTTTAGGTCATGGGCGTTCTAAAATGGTGCTTTCAGTAACTAAATTTGTAGCTAAATTATAGCAACAGTGAAGCTTAATTGTTACATAAATAATTTGCACAGCTATTTAAAAAAAATAATCTTTATTTCGGATAAGTAAGGGTTAGTAAACAAAAACATAACTTATACTATATTAGTAAACCAATAATCAATACAAGGCTGTTGTACGAAATACATCTTCGAACAACATCACCCAACAGAGAAGAATCATGCCTCCTCGGTATGATCTTCAGGATGGAGTTGGAGCTTTCCCGCACTCTGCAGAGCAAAGAGGCAGATTTATGTCTGACGATGCCCTTTACGGGGCACCGGTGTGGGCGCGTTCCCTAAGGCTGCGGCCAGCCCAACGGTTGAACGCGTCCCAGAGGGTCATGGCCATCAGGCTAGTCCGGGGATACCGCACGGTCCCCCGGGAGCTGGCGAGCCTCCTTGCCGGATTGCCGCCGTGGGATCTGGGGGCAAAGGTCCTCGCGCACGTGTGGGAGTGGCGTGAGGAGGCGAAACGCCGGGGCGTAACTCCGCTGCCGCGAGAAATCACGGTACAGCGGACAGAGCTCCGGCGGGATCTCATGGCGACATGGAGAGCGCGACTGTCGCAACCCAGCGCTGGGCACGCCACAATTGCGGCGATAAGTCCCCTCTTTGAGGAGTGGTTAGAGAGGCGCCACGGCGTCCTCACCTTCCGCCTGACGCAGGTCCTCACCGGACACGGTTGTTTCGGGAGGTTCCTGTTTCGCATAAGGCGGGAGGAAACGCCCGGGTGTCACCATTGTGTGGATCGCCCGGAGGACACGGTGGAGCATACAGTGGAGGTCTGCCCGGCTTGGGCAGAGCACCGCCGTGTTCTCACGGAGGCGATCGGCGGTGGCGATCTCTCGCGTCCGAGCCTGGTTCAGGCCATGGTGTGGAGCGAGAGTGCATGGGAGGCCGTCACCTCCTTCTGCGAAGCAGTGATGCTCGCGAAGGAGGAGGTGGAACGCGTGAGGGAGAGGCAGCCTCACGCCCTCAGTCGCCGCAGGAGACGCCCTGGGCGGCGGGAATTGCGAGGCGTTTTCCGGCCACCGTAGGCCCGGCCCTGCGGACGGTGAGTAGCGGGTAGCTCGCCGTCCGGTAAGGACCAGGCCCGATTCGACGGCGCGTTGTGTTCCACGCGCGCCTCAAAGAGATGTCAGCAAGTGATGGGGTCCAATAGGGCCGACGCCGCTGGGGTCGCGGGTTGTTTTAAGAAGGTACCGCGGCCCTGGCATAGGCAACTGAAGGAACACGGGTGGGTTTTAGTCAGTAAAAGTCTGACACGCCCTTCCGCTCCACCCAGAGCGGGAGAAGTAATTTGAGGATTTCCCACCCTCAAAAAAAAAAAAATGTCTGACGATGGCGTCAGCGGAAGCCATCGACGTGTGCGTGTGCAAACATACCTGATGCATTCCAGAAACGGGGCAGCCCCATCAATATCCTGAACCCGATATTATACTGGACCCGTAGGGCGCTGATAGTCCGCTGAGTATAGTTGGCCCACAGGCTGCACGTGTAAAACACTTAGCTTTAAAAAGTGTTATTTTAACTTAGCGTTTACGTTTTCAGCGTGCAAGCCTGCGAGCCAACACAGACTGCCAGCGCCCTACGTTCCCTCTCATTATGCACTTGGTCATTACGGTCATCGGTTATAATGCCCCAAGTACTTGAACTGGTACACTCGCAATATGTCATTCCCATTTAGTTGAATCGGGGGCACATACTCAGGTTATTTAGCACAGCCAGCCTTAAAGACAAGAACTCGCTTTTTTTTGACATTATAAATTAGGCCATACTCCCAAAACACAAAACACTTATAATAAGCAGCTCTCTAAGCGCCCTAACCGTAGCGCTCAGCAGCACCATGTCGCCAACGTAGCTGATGTTGTTGACACTAACGTCATCAATGCGACATCCGATTTTCTTGCTGCTGAGCTCCACGATCAGATCGTTTATATAGAGTTTAAACAGTTTTGGTGATGTTATCCCTCCTTGTCCAACCCCACACTCTAGCGCGTACGACACAGACAGCCCATCGTCCCATTTCACCCTGTTCGTCTGGTTGCGTACTTCCAATACTGGAATTACGCAACAGCTCCGCTGGCACTTTTCTCTAACGCAGATTTTCCCACATAACCTCGTATGATACAAGATCAAAGGCACGGTAGAGATCTAGAAAGCAAGCATGCACTGGTGTTCGACGTTTCGTTTAGTATTGCATCGTATGTTTGAGGCCAAGAATCGCACTTTCAGAAGCAAGATCATTACAAAACCCAAACTGTACGTCGTGTAATTTTAATAAGATATCCAACCATGCATCCAATTGACTTTCGAGTACCTTCGGGATAATAGTAGCCAGAGAGATGGGTCGATAGTTGCACTTATCAGCAACGTCACCCGTTTTATCCTTAACAATAGGCACGACAATAATTCGCATGAGATCACAGGGAAGTTACGAGTGACACATACATAGCGAGCACTCTAGCTATGTGAGGACCGGTATGCTGCAAGTGCTCAATGCTTAAACCATCGTGACCCGGGAACTTCCCTCTCGTCATTTTCTTAATGGTGCTTGACACCTGCTTGGCCGAAAAACGAACCAAATCAGAATCACGATAGCATCCGTCATCGAGCACTCACAACGATGAGCATTAGTGGAGTCACCTCTGGGTGACTCCACTAACATGCATACTTACATGCCATGCCATGGTGGTCCATAAACTGGCTATAATTTTATTACATATTACAGTGAAAACAATATGCAACAGGATGAAAGGAGAGCTGACACTGTAAATTTTCACAACGTTGAAAGTACTTTTCACGTTCATCATCAATTTTAATTTTCCAAGCTGGCCATTGAATTGTATGACTCTCTGCATCGATATTAACAGTAATCTTCGATTACCGAAGTCAAGTAAGGTAAAGCGGCAATTTCCCGTTTGAACGTTGCTGAAAATAAATGCGATTAGCCGCCTAGATAATCGTAGGTTAATTATTATTCTGTTTTTTTAGCCCAGATACTTACAGTCTGTGATTCAGAGGTGTACCATGTTCAGTTAAGTGTTAGATTATCCGCACAAATATTGCTAAATTGACGAAGCATTATTCGGTGTCCGAATACCAACCCTACCATTACCTTTCAGCACAAATAACAGTAAAGCCGTGACTTAAGTATTAAACAACTAACGTTACAATGAGATAAGCATCGAAACATTAGCGTCGTCGCAATTATTTGCCTTATCCAGCCCAATCGCGTGTGGCATGCGAATGGGGTGTTAGGAGCCTGCCCAGCCCTCTTGACGCCGACGCCGGTACTTATGCGTCATGTTAATAGAAGATTAGCTGTAATGTAACATGTGCCTGCAAAAAACTACTCTCAAACTTTAGCATCCCAAGGCCATTATTATTACGCGGGATAGTTATGAAAACCTCACGAGGTTGTCCATAACTATCGCTCGTGGCTAATAGAATTGCTTATGTGGATAAATGTTATCAACTTATAGCCGTTGCCCGCGGCTTCACCCGCGTGGATGTCGGAAATTATCCCACGGGAACCTTTTACCGGGATGAAAAGTATCTTATGTCTTAATCCAGGTTATAAACTATCTGTATACCAAATTTCATCCAAATCCGTTCAGCCGTTTTTGCGTGATTGAGTAACAAACACCCAAACATACAAACTTTCACATTTATAATATTACTAGCTTTTGCCCGCGGCTTCGCCCGCGTGGATGTCGGAAAATATCCCATGGGAACGTATATGTGGAAAACATAGGGCCGTCCGATATAACTGTGCAAACTCAAATCGCTACGATATATCGTTACCGTGTATACCGTTACCGGGCATAAAGCTACCAGTCGGCATGATTTTTTCCGACATCTTCAACAGTCGTCGTCATATATCAGCCAATTTACACAAAACCATAATGAATTACACTGAATCACTCCAGAAACTTTACAGAAAATCCGTTCGGTACTTTTTGACATTATCGCATTCAAACAGACACACTTACGCGGCCGGGGGACTTTGTTAATTACTTAAAATTTATTATGCCAGTCACGCTCTAATAAATAACAAATAACTTTTGTCCGAGTAGGAAATTATTTGAACCAGTGGATCGTTCAAATAGTTTCCTCGTAAAAACGTCGAATGAAATAAAGACTAAATGTTACCTCAAGATTCGAACTATGACTACATTTCCAATCCCTTAAATCTCTTAAAAAGAGGTAGGTACACAAACATTTGTCAACCCCTATTGTACCTCCTCAAAAACGCTGTACCACATATTTCTTTATTTCCTACCAAAAGCATACATTTTAATTTTCATATCCCTAACTTAAGAAATGCTGGGTTTCCCATCTTTCATCCCTTATATCACCCCTTGTAGAATTGTTTTTGAAAGTATCCTATGTCCTTTCCCAAGATGCTATATAAAGCCTTGCCAAATTTTGTCGAAATCGGTGCAGTTTTGTTAATTTTAAAATCAACCCCTATTTTACTATATTTTACACCCTTAGGGGATGGTTTTTCCAAAACGCTGAACCGAATATTTCTTTATTTGCTATCAAAAGCATACATTTTAATTTTCACATCCCTAACTGAAGAAATACTGAGTTTCCCATACAAACTTTCATCACCTATATCACCCCCTGTAGGATTATTTTTGAAAAAAAAAGTAGCCTATGTCCGTCCCCAGGATACCATCTATAGCCTTACCAAATTTTATCGAAATCCGTTCGGTGGTTTAGGCGTGAAAAGGTAACAGACAGACAGACAGACAGAGTTACTTTCGAATTTATAATATTAGTATGGATTATAGTAGGATTAGACGTACGTACACATGAGTAGCGTGGTCTTTTATTTGTTGAAACACATGGCCTTATAAACCGGAAAAATCACACAATTCAAATGGATAGGAGAAAAATACTTCCTACTCCCTTTAAGTATCCTGCTGAGTGCTGCGTAAATCCTTAGTCACTTGTTACGGGTTTCATGGGTATTATAAAATTCTTCGCTTGAAGTCACAAGGATCAGGTAAAGTAAGTATACGATTAAAATATCAACCGATATAAAGAAAAGCCTTATAGAGTTACCTTTATAGTAGGCGATTGTAAAAGCTGCTGACGATCCTGAGATCTAAAAACGTGTTATTTTAGTTGCAGATATTTTGGGAACAGTCTGAAATTCAAAAATACCTTATTATGGCAATAGATTCAAATTATAATATTTAATGTGCAACCGAACTACTAATATTGTCATCGATGATATTAGGTGTGTGTAGGTACTCCTCTGCCATCACCTCCGGGATATACGTGAAGGGGATTTATATGCTTACCTACCTAAAGTTACAAGTTTCGGAACGACTCCCATAAATCGTTTTAATCGTATTTCGAAACTATTTCACAGATGAGCGCTTCGAAAGGGTGAATTAAGGCGAAAACTTTACGAGTGTTGATTCTGATTTGCTCAGATTAATATTGTCCTCTTACATTTACATATAAAGCATTAAAGAGGCGAAACGAAGGAAGAACTTTTTATTGTTTAGAGCAGGTTATGTGGAACTCCTACCGACTTTTTAGTCGATGTTGGCCGTCCTCAGCACGCAGCCACTAGAAAAAATCTAGAACTATACTTAAGTCAATAGGCTTATATACCTACGCAGACTATTATGATTCTGCTGGCACGGTAGCCTAGCCATAAATTACGAGAGAATAACACTAACACGTAACGATTCCTTCCATAATATTTTAAATCTTGGTTGTTATATAATACATAACATAAGTTGAAGTCGCTTTTCGTGTCTGTCTCTAAGGCCGCGTTGTTCTTATACACTACGCAACGGATTTGCATGCTGTTTTCACCATCATTTAGAGAATTTACTCCATAAGGTTTAATTATTAGATAATGAAGAAATCTCGATGTTTTGTCAAGTCGTAAAGGCCTTTCAACAAGTACCAGGTATCTAACAAAATAGAAAATAATCTATTTATAATATTAATAAAAATAAAAACCTATGAAATGACACAAATGACCATTACTACTACAGTAAATATAAATAAATCTAAATAAATATAATGTTCACAAAAACCACTAATAAAGAGTTGAAATTGAACAGTATTGATCAACATCCTCAAAAAGCCTCTAAAAACGGCTGTGCAACCCTATTCCTATAAAAATGATTCTTATATGTATGAGTTTTATAAACATACACATAAAAGTCACGGCACCTAAATGTACAATGCCCTCTCACTTGTTGAGCGGCTGATAGGCCGCAATCGATAATCACTCCTGTCGCACGGGACGATTGTGGTTAGCCATATTAATTCACGTTTTGCAGCATTTCCAATTTAATTTATTTATTCCTGTGTAGCTAAAGTAAAGTGAAAACTTATATGTTTCTACGTTGGTGTTCACACTATTTATAGAGGTAATTTATACGAACAGCTGTTTAAAGTTTCTGAACAAAATAATTCATGCTACAGACTGATTGTAAAGCAAAAGTTCCTTTAAACAGCACAAGGTGAACTTCATCTGTGCACCGTTTCTCTAAGTTACAACAAAGCACTCGGTACAACTGAATAAAGCCGGAAATATCTAAACGAGTTACAATGCAGTAAAAGTCAACGACCATGTTTTGTCACTTTGAAATAATTTATAGTTTATCGATAGCAATAAACAGCTCACTCGAGCGATAATATTAAAAGTATCGATGCGTCAAGACGCACAGTCATAAAAACTGCAAACAGTATTGTAGATATCTACTGTCAGCCCGTAAATCTTTGAAGTAAATCACACCGAGAAAAAATGTTGCAGGATAGAAAGTAACGACCTAAAAAATCACTGAAACAAGAACTGCAATCTAAATTAGAAACAATCTGGAAAGTTTCAAAAGCTATTCAAGCAATTCTTCAGAAAAACTGTTGCTTTAAGGAGAAAAAGGTTTTAATATAGACAAGTATTCAGGCTAAAAATTCGGTAGGCAATCTCACCTTTCGCTAATCGAATTTGTTTTTCGAACAGGGTAAAGTATCATAACGGGCCTCTAACAATCACTTAGAAAGTTCCTTTTAAATTAATTATATCATATACTTACCCTATTATAAATAGGTTAGTACACATAGGTATAACATCGAGTACTTACTTACCAATCTCATTACTTTAAGCAATCGGTAACTAAGTATATTCGTCTACGCGTAATATTTATGAGTCACTGCGAATAGAACAACAATGAATATCTGAATCGATGTGAACAAAACACACAGTATCATCAGCATGTAAGTAGATTTCCTGTTGCCTGTGCCACGAGTATTTCCCGCAAGTCGTTATCGGCTGTTAAGCTGACACGGGAAGTGAACTTGGTAGAATTGCCTCAAGTTGCTTTAATATACGTCTGAACTTTGCTACTGTTCAACATCAGTTCTAGAACGGTACTGAAGTTTGTAGCTGTTTTTAAAATATCAGGTTTAACTACTTTAAAGAACAAATTACTCTTTCAGACTACTTACCTACCCAGGCGTGTATTCAATCTCGGAGTAAGTATAAGAAAAGTAATTGGTAGAAACACAGTATAAAGAAGCTTTACGAAGGTAGTAAATTAAGAAATATATTCTTACATAAAATATCTTTATGCCAAGATGTTTGTGTATATTAAGGTCGGTACTCAACTGCGCAATATTAGCACAGGACTTCGACTTATGAAAAATCTACTTTTATAATAGTCCAAGATCCTCGAGCCGCCTGACTTTACTTATTTTCTGATTAACAAAATGTATGGGATAGATTAGTGTTAGTATGTACTTTGAACGTACGCATCCCTGCCAACTTGGGCCGACGACCAATTTTCAGGTAATTGTGGCTGCGTGATGTTTGACATACACAATTAACTGTTTCTGGGGGATGTCTGACCGCTACGATTGATCTGGCTGCTTACAAATACTATTGAAAAAATTCCCCGAGTATCATTAAAAATTAAGACTCTAACTATAAGTAAGATGACGTTTTTTGCAAGTTTTAAAGCGTCCGGTGGAAAAAACCGCCGACGGGAAGTGTCTGACAGCATTGAATATTAATTATTAACCATATTCTGTTCTGAGGAGCTCGTGGCTAAGTAATAACAGCCACACGGGTCGATCCGTCAGGTTAAGCTACGCTTGCCGGGGTTGGTCAGTGGATGGGTGACCATCTTTACATATCGAGATTCCTCCGTGCCTCGGAAAGCACGTTAAGCCGTTGGTCCCGGCTGTTATTCGTGGATCTTTGACAGTCGTTACGGGTCGTCAGAAGCCCGAAAGTCTGACAACCAGTCTTACCAAGGGGTATCGTATTACCCAGTTACTGGGTTGTGGAGGTCAGACAGGCAGTCGCTCCATGTAAAATACTGGTATTCAGCTGCATCCGGTTAGACTGGAAGCCGACCCCAACATAGTTGGGAAAAGGCTAGGCAGATTGATTCTGCAAAACGTACATAAAAATCAGCAGAGAGAGAGAGAGAAAGTGAGTAATATTTTTATGTAACTTTGGTACCCGATACCTGAAAATTGGCCGTTGGTCTAAGCTAGCAGGTATGCGTACGTTCAAAGTACATACAAACACTATTCTATCCCATACATTTTGTTAATCAGAAAATTAGTAAGGTCTGGCGGCACTGAGAACTTGCTCTATAATGAAAGCTACTTATAAACTGCACGTCTTCATTTAGTAGAATGTGGATATGTGCTTTGTTGAAAAATGTATTAACACCTAAGCTTGGTACATTAAATATGTGTATTAGGTAGGTATAACGAATCTAGGAGCTCGTGGCTAAGTAATCACAGCCGCATGGGTCGATTTATCAGGTTAAGCTACGTTTGCCGGGGTTGGTCCGTGGATGGGTGACCATCTTTACATACTGAGACTCCTCCGTGCCTCGGAAAGCACGTTAAGCCGGTGGTCCCGGCTGTCATTCGTGGATCTTTGACAACGTTACGGGTCGTCAGAAGCCCGATAGTCTGACAACCAGTCTTACCAAGGGGTATCGTATTACCCAGTTACTGGGTTGTGGAGGTCAGATAGGCAGTCGTTCCATGTAAAATACTGGTATTCAGCTACATCCGGTTAGACTGGAAGACGACCCCAACATAGTTGGGAAAAGGCTAGGCAGATTGATTGTAGGTATAACGAATCTAATATTCAGGCAATGTATCAATACTTATTGTACCTGGGTTCTTCTAATTGCTTAGTTAAATCTTGAGAGGTGCACCTGCTCTACCTCAAATTATATCTGTCTACTCAAATTAGGTTAACATCTCCGTGACCTCATTATACTGAAAGGAATCCACTAATACGAAAACTAGGAGAAAATAATTGGATTCAATTCACACGAACAGTTTCGAATAATTAAGCGACAACACCTAACAATAGAGTTTTGTCAATCCTGGCAACGAATTGTGGTTGGCTTATATGCAAGGTAGGTCCAACCCTGACAGGCGCTTTACTTTGTGTAAATTATTTCATCACCACTGCTCTCAAAACGGTGCAGGAATACATCGTGAGGAAACCGCCATGTCCTAGAACCAAAGATTTGAAGACATTTGACATCTACCAACCCGCGCTGGAACCGCCTGTTGGATTACTGCCCACTCCCTCTCACAGAGAAGAGGCCTGTGTCCCAGTAGTGGGAACGTTATAGGCTGATTATGCTTATAAGCATCAAGTACCACAAATACGCAGATAAAAAGTGTTGGCTGTACGAGCATTTGTAAACATTGTTTTATACTAGACTACTATAGTACATTTTGATAGAAGTGGAGAACGTTTGTTATTGCATTCGAGGCGGAATTAAAACACCCGAGCCATAGGCGAGGTTGTTTTTGAGCCGAGAACTGCAATAACAAATGTCCACGAGACGAGTATCAAACGACGTTTTTCAATACACTTTTGAAGAAATAAAATAAAATAAAGGAAAATATTTTTGTCATGAAAAGGTCATGAATTAATTAATAGGAAACTATGATATAAATTTTCTTTTTTTCCGCGCTTTGCTTTCGCCAGGTTGAAAGAGAAACAAAGGTATAAAGCCGATAAACAGCCTAATATGAAAAATAGAAAATTCAAATATTTTTGAGTTTAGAACACAAATAAATGTTAATTTGTTCATAAACGTTTTTTTTATTGTAATAATCGTGGTTTTTAATAATATTCTATATAGAAACACTTGCTTTTGCCCGCGGCTTCGCCCGCGTGGATGTCGGAAAATATCCCACGGGAACAAAAATCCTTCCCTATTCCTTGTCAACATTATAAATGGAACCTCTGTGCAAAATTTCAGCATTATCGGTCCAAGTGTTTGGGCTGGGTGTTGATGAGTCAGTCAGTCAGACAGTCAGTCAGTCAGGACTTTTCTTTATATATATTGAGATTGAGATAGCTTCTTTCTGCCGGTGACTTCATCCGCGTGAAATTTCTTGTTCCCCCGACCTACCCCGTCGCATCGCATTGCCTGCCTGCGCTAATACTTCGTTTTCGCTTAGTGTTCTTTCAGACTTTTTTTCTTTTTGCTTGGCACCTAAGAGTCCTAGAGTGATGTTAAACATGCATATAGCCTTCCTTAAGAATTGGGCTATCAAATGCAAACATAATTAAAAAAGTGTGTGTGTCAGCTCCGACGCACGACTGGAGTTTACTGTTTTTTTTTGCCGTTCCGAGTTTCTGACTTTCTATTTTTCGGCAATTTCTGTCGGGCTGGGTTTCTTCAATGAATCAGTGCTATAGAAAAAGCAACTTTACTTCCATATCATCAACCTCACCACCCCGTCTCACCCTCCCCATCCTTCTCACACCTCTCACCACATCCCTTTTCCACTAACCTCCCCTTCACCCTCTCACCCTCTCTCATACCCCCTTCACTGGTTTCCCCTCCCCTCTATCGTCACCAACTCCTGCCCTACCCCTCTTCCCTTCTCCACATCCTCCTCCTTCACTACGCTCTCCTATCCCTCTCGGGGTGGTGGTGAGGACGGACAGGGGAGGATGATGAAGGGAGGGGCATTTCATCATCCTCCCCTGTCCGTCCTCACCACCCCAACCGCCTCCCTCTCAACAACCCTCCCCTTTCCCTCATTACCACCCCAACCCCTTCCTCCTCCCCCTCTACCCTTCCCTCTGCAAACTTTATTACTTGCTTAGGCCATTTGTGCCAAGTAAATGAAAAAGATTTTTCATATAAGTAACTACAGACCAATATCTCTCTTGAGCACTCTCTCCAAAATCTTGGAAAAGCTGTCGAACAAGCGTCTCATTGGATACCTTGAGAAAAACAACCTGATATCGGATAAACAATACGGTTTCAGAGCGGGACGTTCTACCAATGACGCTGTTCTAAGGCTTACCACTGCAATAACAAATTGCTTGGATAGAGGAGACAAATGTGTTGGTATATTCCTCGATCTACAGAAAGCCTTCGACACAGTGTCAATCCCCATCCTGTTGAGTCGATTGGAGGGCGTCGGCGTGAGAGGTGTACCCCAAGAGTGGTTTAAAAGCTACCCGTCTGACCGATATCAAAGAGTCCGCATTGATGGACAGATGAGTGACGAGGCACTGTGCGCCTACGGTGTTCCCCAGGGGAGTACGATAGCCCCAACACTTTTCCTGGTATATATTAATCGACTCTGTAATAATCGACCTTCCAATCCAGCAAGCCGAAATTACAATGTTTGCTGATGACACAGTGCTCCTGTTCCACAACACCTCTTGGGAGGGTTTGGCACGGGTAAGTGAACAAGGGCTTTCAAGGATAACTGCCTGGCTTGAAGACAGCTTATTATCAATAAACGCAAGCAAAACAAAATACCTTTGCTTCAGCATGTCAAAGTCAGGCAGGCCTAGTCCAGATTTTAATGTGCCCGTCCACACGTTCCCTTGTAATAGAGGGTCGTGTTTTCAGTCTTCCTGTGCCTGTCCTATGCTTGAGAGAGTCAACAGCATAAAATACCTCGGTGTTACAATCGATGACAATCTGAAATGGAGCCAACATAATGTGACTGAGATATTATCTCAGTCACAGCAAAAAAAACGCGTAAACTTATATATATATTCAAAACCCTGAGATATGTTGCCAGCCATAAACTGCTTATACAAACGTATAAAGCCTTATGTCACTCCGTTTTGGGCTATGGTATTTGTGCATGGGGTGGTGCTGGTAAAACCCATATGATTGAAATAGAGCGTTCCCAGCGTGCAGTCTTGAAGGTGCTGCTTTGCTTAAACTTCAGAACCCCTACCACTCTGGTGTATGAGCAGGCGGGAGTGCTTAGCGTTAGAAAAATATTTATATTTGAATGCTTGCGGAGATATCACCGGCACAGTCCCCTATTTGCCAAAAACTAATAAAAGAACTGATAGATATCCCTTACCACGGACAAGGAGCAAGTTTGCCAGAAAGCATTACAACAGTATAGCGCCTCGCCTTTACGGCAAATTTAGCCAGTTCAAATTAGTTAGAGACGTGAACAATTTCCTTATAAAAAAGGAAATCTTACTTTGGCTCGAATGCTACAGCTATGATGATACGGAAAGCATTATCAGTAATCTAACCTAGTGGACAGACTCAGACAACACTCACTCACACACCTACATTCACACAGTCATCACACATCTCACCACACACATTCATACACCTACATCCACACACTAATCGTACATTTCACCACACACATGCTACCTCTTTAATTCAAGACAGATTATGTTCTAGATTTATTAGTAATTTATTTTTTATTTATTATTTTCTCATTTAATATTTTGTTCATTCATTTCTGCCACTATGATTATTATTTTTTAATATTTTATTTCAATTTTTCTTTTAATTATGTACTAATTCTAAAATGAAATGTAATGTTGTATTTAGTCTAAGCCCATATTGATCCATGTAACTGGAGAAACCTCGACCCCCGTCATACAGGCTGTCCTAGTTCAGGGGTCGAGACCTCATTGATGTAACGTACACTGAAGTTTGGAAATAAATTACTATTACTACTACTATATTAACTGTTTTCACCCCCATAGAGATGAATTTTTAAAAAATCGTTTGGGATATTTCCGTAACTTCACTGACACACACACTGGTGTAAATAATCTTACACCAATTTTCGAGTTCATCAAGCCCCGCAGTAAAACCTGCCCTTTAAAATTGACAACCCCTTATCACACCCTTGGGGGTAGATTTTCAAAAAACCCTGATACACGTTATTCTTCATTTTTGGTCTCCCGTATAAATACTGAGTTTCGAGTTAATCGGACCGCGCGTTAAAATTCCTCCATACAAACTTTGACACCCCCCAATCCTTCCTGAGGGGGTATTTTAGGAAAACTAAAAATGACAATCTTTATAATTTATTTAGATAAATATTCATGCCAAGTTTCAAGTTTATTAACTCAAGGAATAAGATTTTTCATACAAACTTCCATCCCTTATTTTAGCTCTTTAGGGATAGAATTTCCAAAAATCCTTCCTTAGTGGATGCCTACACTCTATAAGGTATTTATGTGCAAAATTTCAAGTCTCTAGGTCCAGCGGTTTCGGCTGTGCGTTGATATATCACTCAGTCAGTCAATCAATCAATCAGTCAGTCAGGACTTTGAATTTTATATAATATATAATAATAATAATATATAGATTATCTAAATATTCAAAAAATATTAACGCCTTAAGGACGCATATCTCTTTGCTGAGATTAAAAAAAACATTCACCTCCGAATAGAGAGTTGTGAACAGAGGCATTGAACCAATTTGGACTAAGTATAGGTATAAGTTATCTGTGGCAATTTTTATTCCCGCACACGGGTGGGAAAATGAAAAATCACACGCGTACGACATACATTGCATTGTAAACCTAACCGTAGTGCGATATGAACCAGTTTTCGAGGAAGTGTATTGAAAAGTAATTACTAAGTACTCCCAAGATCCCTTGGTCACGGCATAACTGCAGAAGACTGCAGATTTCATTCACTTTTTTTAAGTTTTCTAATATTTTGTAGAAGGTTCATTAATTCGGATACATTTCTAACTGTAATTTTGATGGTGTGCATGGTAAAGAGTATTCTATCTATCTAAGGTTCTTACGGAAAGATAATTTAAGAAAATGGTGCAGAACATTGGAAAATATCAGAAAACTTAACGACTATTTTAACTTCCGCGTTTACATTAAAATATTCATAGCTAAGACAGGACAACGTCTGTCGGCTCAGCTGTTCCCAAAAATTCTGTTTACTCTGTCATTTTGTAGGTGTGACATTGACATGTGACATGTATGACCTACTATTAGCACACGAGAAAACTAGAGAGCACTTTAATCCGACCACTTCACATTTTCAAATTAAAGTTTCAGGAACGAAACCCATTATATCTCAAGCGTCAAATTACCCTCATAAAGTTATAGCTAAGCTGTATCTGTACATTATCACGCGCCATGAGGTATATAAATAATATTAATATTATACCTTATTTGATTTATAAACTTATACGCAGGACCTAAACGCAAGTTTTATAAAAGTTTATGATCCACTCTAGTAAATAAAATCAGAAAAATGTATGATATTTTTCAGAATATAATAATATGCTAGTTATAGATAGTGTGTTGAAAACATGATACAACTAATTTGATACAATCGAAAAACATCACGAAGAACCTCTAAAAATTTCTTTAACCTAACCTAACCATACTACCTAAACATGCAATCATTCTGATTTTTTGTCAGATTATTCTACAAGTCACATACGAGTATTAACGTAATAATGTTTTAATTTTTTAATACATTCAATAGATTTTTTGTAAATTAATGATTGCTTCATGTTTTGCAATAAATGACCAGCGTTGTATCGTCGCGCTTCTCTTTATTTTCTATGCAGTTGACAGTGACCGCGCTTTACGTTCCGTTGTTCCCTTAAAGACTTGCGGAGACTTAAAGTCAAGCGTTTTTCGCACCTAAAACAAAATTTATCTTTAAAATGTATAAGGCCATTGTAGAAACTTTTGTAAGTAAATTCAGTTTCGCCTTCCTTGCAAAGCGAGGTGGGATTAAGGTTTAAAGAGAAAGTTGTAAGACTATGCCCACGTGTTGAACATTGTTGCAAAGTTGTGTGCATGCGAAATCTCCTGCTTGCAATAATTTATGCTGTGTGTAGTACCTATTAGGGACCTACAGAATTATGCATGCTGTATGCACATTTCATGTATGACAAGTATACAAGATTTCCTCGTATAATCATGTGTCATATTCATGACGTAAACAGATTTCTACATAGAGTTCGCCTGTTGCTTTTACTCTAATAGGTAACATTCATTTTGTAAAGCGACGGTATTTGACGTTATTAAATAACATAACAGGACAGTTAAACATAAAGTTACACATTACTCCGTTTATTTTATCTATTTTACAACAGTTACTCTCCCTTGTTCACCTCAAATCATCATCATCAGCCTATAGCAGTCTCCTGCTGGACATAGACCTCTCCTGCTGCACGCCATTCAGCTCAATCCTCGGCAACTCTCATCCAGCTGCTACCAGCCACCCTGTGATGATCGTCGCTCCACCTAGCCTGAGGGCGACCTACGCTTACGCTTACGATTCATGGTCTCCACTCAAGAACACGTCTACGCCACGGTCATCGGTTCTACGGCTAATATGGCCGGCCCATTACAACTTCAGCTTGCTTATTCTGTGAGCTATGTCGGATCACCTAGTTGCGGATACGATCTAAAAGAATCCAAGCATAACCCTCACTAATGAGTATTTAGAAATGTTTATTAATAACAAACGGGGTAGCTGCCGCTCCAGCCCTGAAACATGAATAATTAGTTGCGATTTTAAAACGTAATCCGCTTACATCAGGGCGGACATCACATGAGCCTTTTTCGTTCAACCTCGTTTAGCTGAGTCGATTTTGGCTCTAAATGACTGTCGATCGGACGGTATTAAATAAAAGTATTAAATAAATACTGGGAGCGCTGAAAAAGGGTTATCCTCGAGTGATATATAATGAAAACGTGTCAAGTATTCGGTCATCCATTACTGCGCTATGTAAACATTTTTCACGAGGATGATTTATTACCGCTGAGGCTGCAGCTCCAGCGAGCGTCGGTTAAGTCACAGCTCATTAGTCAAAGTGTTATGATGTAATATTCTCACACACATTTACCGCCAGCTGACGACAGGCTGTATCGATGAGCGCTCGTGTTGACCCGGCTGCCCCAGCCCAACACTGACGACTGACACTCGATTAACTATCTAGCTTTCTCTAAGAGTGCTAACGAGAAACCGTGTTACCTCGTACCTGCTATGCGTGATCCACCTTTGGTAATTGAATTTATAGCGATACTTTGTTCCTATAACGTGATTACCTAGTAACATATTATTTAGATCATAATGGCATAAGGTACATGAAACAAACAAAACTAAAAGACCTTGTGGAGATAACAAGACCATCTATTACAGTCTCCGGTAATGAGAACATAATATTATATTATTATCTATCTATACAGGGTGTAAGGGACAGCCCTCCGCAAACTAACAGGGTGCATTCAGCTCCTCATTTTGAATCATATTCCACCGGAAATTTTGTCAGGAAAATTTTAATTTTTTCAAATTTTTTTCTAGTTACATTTTCATTATTTCAATGTAAAATGGCATTGTGTGTTTGCAGCACTCCATTTATGTAAAAAAACTGCAAAAACACAGCAAAAAAAAACCAGCAATGGATGTTGAAATACTCTAACCAACGACGCGTGAAATCAGCTGTTCACTTTTTGTCTAGCTACAGAGTTCATCGAACTCACCGCATACCTATTACCTACCCCTCCCAACCAGTAATAGACGCTCCGATTTGTGCACAAAAACACAAACAAATCAGGTTTATTGGATTCCCTTAACGTTCCTGAAAAAATTTCATGTACCGGTCATCTTAGTATGACATACTGAATTTACCATATCAGTTTGCGGAGGGCTGTCCCTTACACCCTGTATAAATAAAAAGAGAAGTCCTGACTGACTGACTGACTGACTGATTGACTGACTCATCAACGCCCCGCCCAAACCCTTGGACCTAGAAAGCTGAAATTTTGCACAGAGGTTCCCTTTATAATGTAGACAAGGAATTCCCGGTAGCATGTTCCCGTGGGATATTCACGGGAACACATCCACGCGGGCGAAGCCGCTGGTATAAGCTAGTTATTATACATACGAGTAGGTACGTAATGGCGTCCCAATTCTGATCGCATGGATGAAAATGTTATAGATAATGATTGAACCATATTCTAGCTAAACATCGTTGGAATCTATTTTCATATTTTCCTCGGCTAAAAAATAGTGCTGCACGAGAGGCACAGATAAAACATTGTTGCTAAAGTTTTAATTTCCGACACAATACGGGAACAAACATACTTGCGCTACAGTAGGTTATCGCAAAAACATATAGAGAATCTCTGAAACAGTAGCAAAAAGTCCATCAGAGCGCACAAAGCTGGCTAACTCGCATGTTGGGCAGAAACGTTCTGACGAGAGTGGAGCGTTTCCAGAAATTCTTTTCGACACGCCAAAAGGATTAATGCAAACAAAAATAGTCTACTTTTTTTGTATTCTGTCGATTCACGTTATGCTGTTTGTGATTTTTTTCTCAAAAAGAGCGAAATACAAATTGACTAGCGAGCTTTAGAAACAAGTTCTTTAGTAAAAATGTTTAATCTGTTATTAATCTTTGACATCATTGTTTATTTATACAGTGATATAGAGGACCAAGTTCATACTATATCTATGACAATACTGGACTACCTGGACTATACTATAACATGGCTGCGGTGTTCGCAAAGAAAATGTGGAAAATGTCAGCAATGTGTCAAATTACCATTGTTTACGCCTTTGTTTTTATCTACGCGTTAGATTTAATTTAATGTTCCATAAAATGTCATCGTGGGTGGTGGAAATTAAGACATTCGCATAATTATGATACTGAATTTAAAGCGAATATTATGAAGTAGGTACCAGTAAATTAATCTTTTCATACAAATAAATGAAAAGGGTTTAATTACGCTTTTTTATGTGAAGTTGTCATTTCACCTATTTAATTTACAACATGGGGTGTATTACTCGTATGGAGTAGAAAAAATGTCGTAAACCTACTTTCTCTTTATGCTAACATAAAACGCTATATAGGGCTCCTGCGTTAGAAGTACTAGACTATAACAAGGGACATAAAATATTACGCCATTAATTTAACATTGCTCATTGAAAACTTAGGAAAATTTAAAGGAAACTACAGATGGATTGATTGAACGTATTTTTTGTCACGCCCGGATTACCTCATTTCTACAGGGACATCGACGCGCAACCTGTTACCAAGCATCCTGTTCATCCTCTTCACGCAGACAAGCCGTGGTGTCTTCGTCGGAGATGGCGCACAAGATTCCTCCGATGTTTGTCTTCGAAGTATGCACTCCCGTGCCGTTTTGTGGAAATAAACTACTACTATAAAAATTCTGGACCCCAGGCGTTGAAATTTTTTGTAACATAAAAAAAAAATTGCTTTTCCATACACGACATTTTGACCGCGTATGTACGTATTATTATTTTAGGACCTATAAGTAGTCTGTTTTATTTATTTAAATTTAATTACCCGACTGCGCCAGAAGGAGGGTTATGTTTTTCGAGAGTTGGCGCCCAACTATATCTTAAAAAAAAAAAAACTCAAAACCTGTCGAGTGGGGTATCAAAATAAAGAGTTTTAAAAGGTGATTACAAAAATATATGTAGGTAACTTATATGGTTAAAAGTACCTCGAAGTGACAAATCGTAAAAACACGTACCTTAAAAACGTCTGCGAAATCTTTCACATTTGTTAACTAAAATAAATGGAAATAAAAAAAAAGTAATTAAAAAAATTAAAAAGCAGGCGGAACCCTACTTCCAACTTTTATTTAATTTAAAATGGTCTTGTTTTTAGCTTTCAGTTTTTTTTTAAACTCAAGTATTTTACCGCAGTCGGGTTTTTTAATTTTTTTAATTACTATTTTTTTTTTATTGCACTTCTGTAGAAAACAGCTGTTTTTTTTAATAACCGACGAAAAACAGATCTGTCACTGAATCACTTGTACTGATTGATCGATTGTCTGAGTGACAGATTACGGGCAGCCTAAATCACTGAAATAGAAACTCGTTTTACCAAACCTGGTCGTGGGAGGAGGAGGACCCATGTTCAGTTCACTTTAAGATACAGATATGTTGTAGGGATACATAGATAATTTTGTGTTTCGTAAATTCCTAAAAAACCAAAATGTATATGGTTAAATCATTTGGATTTTCCATACCTATGTGTTATTTAACTATATTGTCGACTGCTCTACTAAAACCGAAACATGATTACTTGAAATCTCGATAGAAAAAAAAATCCAAAGAAGCACCCCGTCTATTTTCTAATTTATACGGTTATACATAGTTCCTTATTGTGCCGTAAAATTTCCTTGAAATCGAAGCCATTTAAATAATTATGTTATGAACTTATCTAAAAATTTATTTAAGTTTAGCATTTTGTAATAAATCTACATTTAAACGAAACGCGTTTAAATTCCGTTGCGCGTAACAGTCTTCTATATCACGCGTCCAGCTAGACAGCCATTACGCCATTTTACTTACACACCCACGCTTCGATATAATAATAATAATTCCTTTAATGTCAGGCAACTAAGGCCCATAAATAAAATACACAAATTATTGTTACAATTCAACAATCAATCAATTTTTGATTAAATTTTTGTTTCAATTATTGTTATGTTGTTATTGTAACTAGGTGATACCTACATAATTAAAAATATTAACAAACATAAAAACTACTGCACACGAAGTGACGGCGTCGCGGGATTATCCTGTTAACACTTACCTATAAAAACTGATCTATATCTATAAAAATCAATGCCACTTTTCGTTGTAATCTTATAACTCAAGAACGGCTGGGGCGATTTAGCTGATTTTGGTTTTGAAATGTTTGACGTAGTCCAGGGAAGGTTTAAACGATGAGAAAAATTGGAAAAGTTGCCGGGAAAATTGGAAAATTCTGGAAAACTGAAAGTGGATTTTATATGGGAGAAATGAAATTGGGACAGGACAACGTCTGTCGGGTCAGCTAGTATGAATATAGTTTTATCTCAGGGCTGAGGCAGCCCGATCTCTATATCATTGTCCTTACTAGTTTCCATGGGCAGCCGCTTCAATTAGTTTATCTTCTTCCAGAATAACGCCAAATAGGTATTAGGTACTTAATCTTAAGGAAAAATTTTTTACGAGAAAAACGAAAATTTTACTCAAAAGGTTAATCCTAATTAAAGGCCCCGTTTTAATTGTTTGAGGTACAGGTTGGAGGCACTATCCTTGTTATTATTATTATAGACGAGATTTTTTGTTATTAAATCACACTGTTTCAGCATTAAAAGGTTTTAAGTTTTTTGCGTGCTATTTTCATTTAGGCGACGTACAGTCCTGCCGTCGACTGAATGCGTTCCTGACACCTGTTAAGGTATGATTCCGATCTCGGCAGCACGCAGTAGTGCTGCCGCAGCAGTGCTGTTGCTTCACTAGGTACTGGTCCCCATACATCTCCTATAGGATTATATGAGATTACACTCCGAGCACGGCAGCAATGTCGCGGCAGCACTGCTTTGTAAATAGTGACGCAACTGCACAGCTGCGACAGCACTGCTGCGTGCTGCCGATATCGGAATCATACCTTTAGTTGGACAATTTGTAGTAACACATATTCGTTAGTAGGTACGAAACTGACAGTTGTCAAGAGAACACATTCTCTCGACGCGACGGCATCGGCAGGACTTATTGTAATACTTCGTATTAAATAATTTAAAAATTCTAGGTGTAGCATACCTTTAAATTATGTTTCATGTCAAATGTATTTTGCCGGTTGTTATTATCTTCTGACAACCCCTTTCCAACAACAGGCATATTTACTGATCAGAGGCTCGATAATCGTTAAAGAGAGGGTAAGAGGCGAACAGCGTTCCATCAATATTCGTAGGATATCGTTCCGGTGCGGTGTCAGCGCAATTTATCAGGAAACGATTACCGCACCCAAGAGAAAATATGTTATTGTGTCAGTAAAAACAGAAACGCTAGAAAAGAGATGAAACGGCATGGAATGAAATTTAATCTTCTACTGCATTGCCGTAAAATAACTTTGCAGGGAATATATTTCATTGAGTAGCAGTAGGCACGATTTGATATGATAATATAATAAGATATTATAATAATAATATTAATGTTTCTCTAGTAGGTTGAATAGTGGTGGACAGTGGACAGTATCTTGTCATGATAAATAGCTCTTGGTGAAGGCTTGTGGTCCTACTAGGGTCTGTATTTAGATAAATAGGGTATAGTACAAAGAGGTTCGATATCTCTTGAGATATTTAGCAGGGTTAACGGTTAACACTGCTGGCCGAATTTCAAGAGAAAAATAAAACTTTAATGGCATCACTTAAAAGTTTTGACCGCGTCGAGCCAGTATTTCTGTTTTAGCATTTTAAGTAAAGAGTTTGCCTCAACAATTTATGACCTATTTTTGTAAAAGCCATTTTCGAAGACTTATTACTACATACTGCGCTTTCAGCGCTTTTTCATCTTTCGTATGAGGCATGCCTCAATGCGTACTGTGTATAATGCATGCAGATACAGCAGTACAAAATCGGAATCCATTTTAGAAATTTATACCAACAGCGCCAACCTGTCAATCTCATTTAAGCGCCAAAAGATCCAATAGTGCTAACTGATGTGTGTATAATAGGGTTAGGGATATGCAGCACTGCGAACTTTGACTAGTACTATGTTCTCTAGAAAAAGACGAACCAGTTTAGAAACAACATCAGCCTTTATTCATTTACCTAGGTTATCTGACCAGTAAAGAACCTAAAACAAAAGTTAAAGATAGCGGTTTAGGAACTACTAAAAAAAATTGCAGCATCCTTAATGCGTACTTTTGCACAACGTATTAGGACAAGAGTGCGCGGCTAGATGTGCATGTTTACGCACATAAAGCAAGAGTGCGCATCACTAGCCAATTTAAATGTCACATTGACATTTAAATTAGCTAGTGATGCGCACGGACTATGGCCTGCTTACTGCTGCTGTGCATTTTTCGTGCCAACAGTTTTTGCAAAAATTAAAACTCGATCCAGTCTTATAGATAATTGGTTCTCTATACTCTTCTGAGCAACCGGGACATGTCCAATTTTGCTTTTTCTGTTGCAATCGGTGTCTTGGTTGGTATAACAGTCTCACTCTTCTTAGGTAAATAATTTTCATTCTTTTTTTGAGTTCTTCTTCGATTATTCTTTTGTGTGGATTGCTTAAAATTTCAAACCTTTTGCTTCTCATATAGGTCGCGCGACACCTGACTTTAGAATACGACGACAACTCCAACAATGTGACTTCTTCTATTACACTCGAACCCACATTTTTTTTCTTCACGTTTGTTCTTTGTCTTCTTGAAATCCAAAAACATAAATAATTTTCACAACATTTAGCAGTCCTAAGTATGGTTATCGTTCCTTTATAGCGACTGTACGACTGTATGTCATAAATGCTATTTTAGAACCTAAGTTCCGTGACTATTTAATATGCATAACGCCAACGCAATTATGTACGAGTAGCTATGATTTATCACAATATTACTCCTCGCCAGTCCGCGCTGACGTTTTTACTACATTATCCGATGTGACGTAGATGTTATCCACCCCTGTTGTTTCCAGGCATTGAAAACCTTATTAAAATATTAATCCACTTCGCTCTGTTTTCGCTTGTAATAATTTCGGAGGTATAATGTAACAGTATTGGATGAAGAAGTGGCTTATATTTACATTTTGCATAAAAGCGATGTTTTTGGAACAAAGTTCTTTTGACACTTGTAGCTTGAGACCATACTAGACGACTATGTATTGATATATAATATACAGCGAAACGAACTTCTTTCCAACCGGGCGTCCCACGACACTTCCCGACTTTTTGTTATTAGCAGTAAGTAAAATAAACATGCTTTATTGGAGGCAATCTGTGATATTATAATACCGGCTTTGCTGAAGGCGTGAATAGTGGTGTACACTATGTGTATGTATGCAACGATGAATCTTATCTCTTTTTAAAGAGAGGTTAGTGTTTGAAAATAGTTTGGTTTCTATACAAAGATATTCAATATCTCTTGAGTTGTATGGTAGGGTTGAAAGTGCTGGCTGAATTACACAAGAAAAATAAATAAAGACCATGTATTTGAGAAAAATAAATTGAAAAAAAAAACTTTAATGACATCTTAACGAAATTTTAACCGTGTTGAGCCAATATTTTTGAAAAACGTAGCCAAAGAGATTGTAATAAACCAAACCATACGAATATTTTAGTTTTTGAAATGTGTTTTTTTTTTCTTAGTTAAACTTTCTTTTTCTCATGCGTCATAACCAAGATAGCATCTTGCTCCTTCCACTTAAAATTCAGGCTATACTGTTACACGTAAATCAATAATATTTACTTTGCTACACAATATTGAATTAAATATTACTCTTACCTCTGGACGAATCAGGGTCAGGTTCGTACAAATGTATAGATATATTGTAATATGAGATATCCAATAAAATATACAGACACATAAAAGGTCTCGATATAGGTAGGTCCGGAGGGCTCGGGTTAGAAATCATACCCAATACACAGTTGTACCTTAGATATATTACTATAATACGATAAATTTTGTTTCCTTTTGTTCGAAAAATATCTATTCATTATTCGCTATAAGTTCTTTTGTTTCACAATACAATGATCTCGTCTGCCGTTATTCCTATCTCGTTGATTTATCTACTTTTTTCAACCTTTTGACAAACCCAGGCTGAAATTAATGAGCTGTCTTTGATAATATCCGTATGTTTATGCTCTTTAAAGTTCTTGAAGAGAGAAACATGATACTGAAGAATATGCTGTTATGCTATTGGTTGGTTGTTGTTTTTTTGTTGAAATACATAATTACCTTTAAATTCTTGCTTAAAGGTAGGTATACAACAAACAAAATTCCTTGTTGATTTTCAAACAAAAAGGTTGAAAAAGGCGTCGGAATTTTCTTATTATAACGGTAAGTAAGAAATCAAACTCCAATAAGAAGGTCGCCGGTGTTCGTATAGAACTCTAGCGATGAAAGTAATTTTCAAGAAAATATTGTTAAGGTTCCTTCGTATCTGGCGCTGGTCCAGCGTAGACATTAACGCAACGTGTGTGTACATTTAATAGGTAATTTGTTGTTACCCATATTTCATCATCATTTTTCCAATCTGCTTTTGCTAGACCAAAGCTTCACGTTAAATGCCATTCGTCCCTATTTTGCATATCATTCTTACATTAGATTACGTTCACCAACCAAATTTTCCATACGTTCTGTTTACAGTCTACCTACTATCAGCGACACGGACAACTCCACCTTCCGATGTTGAAGATCTTATGTTCTGGATCAACTCCACCTTCCGATGTTGAAGATCCATTTTTCGGGTCAACTCCACCTTCCTATGTTGAAGATCTTATGTTTCCGATCAACCCCACCTTCCGATGTTGAATATCTTATGTTTCGGATCAACTACACCTACCGATGTTGAAGATCTTATGTTTCAGATCAACTCCCATCTTCCGATGCTTAAGATCTTATGTTTCGGATCAACTCCACCTACCGATGTTGAAGATCTAATGTTTCAAATCAACTCCCATCTTCCGATGCTTAAGATCTTATGTTTCGGATCAACTCCACCTTCAAATATTGAAGATCAATTTTCCGGATCAACTCGCCCTTCCGATGTTGAAGTTCTTATGTTCCGGGTCAACTCCATCTTCCGACATCAAATTAAGCAAGCGTAATTGATTTCGTATCTGATTTTATGAGTAAAAAAGCCACTTTCATACATTAATTTAGGTATAGACCAACGGGATAATTTACACATAATTAGCTACCACAATTTAAAAAAAAAAGGATTCCTTCTATATTCCTGAATATCTATCAACTACACCCAAGAAAAAATTCCGAAACCATACACACTTATTTATTCCAACAAACTTCATTTGACAATCACACAAACGACCTGAAACTGAAAGGGCTTCTTTTTTTCATTTTCCCTCGTGATCCTAAAATACCTTCCACGTCACAATAGAGGGAACCAAATGAAAACTTTTATGAAAAAAAAAAAATAGACTTAGTTTTGACGAACGATACGTTTGAACAATGCTAACTAACGATGAAGCGCACTCGGCGTGAGACCGGTGGGTTCGGGTGCACGCCTCGTCGCACCACCCACCACGATTAACGCTCGTCATCCGCTTTTGTTTACCTCTGTTTTAGATATTCTTTTTTTCACTAACTGTCGGACATGTTTTGAATATCTATTGATTGCAGTAAGTCGATGCTAATGCATTGCATGAATAACTCTACAAAATTTCGGACTCGCTACGCTCGCTCTTGCACCTTAGCTTATTTGTAAAAGTTATAGCTGAACTGAGTCCTCTTCCTCCACCTCCTCCTAAGATGTAAACCTGCATAATTTTCCAAAAATTAAAAAAAAAGTTCGCAACTTCGTGTATTTTAAGGGGCCAAGGGGCGCCGCCATATTCAAATCTCGCGCAATCCTCGATCCGGAACGTCACCACGTTGCCTTTATATTATACTTATATTATTATGATAGTTTTACACAAATTCTCTGGTCCAGAACTTGACCCCCGAAGTGAATTCCTGGCTACGGCTTTGCATTAGGATACATGTAAACAATATTCGATGTGAATTTAAGACAGTTTTGTGTATTTTATTTCGCACTAGTTGCACACCGCGGTTTCACCCGCGTAGACCAGGATAAAATGTAGATATCCTATGTGTTAATCCAGGCAGCTACCTCCATACCAAATTTTATCAAAATTGGTCCAGCCGTTTGAGCATGAAGAAGTAACAAACATACAAACACACACAAACTTTCGCCTTTATAATTTTAGTGTGATAAGTTGTGCTTTTCACAACTTGAAGCACCATTACCCAAACTCATAGTAACATTTTAATGACATCTTTTTCAGATTTAAGTATAACAAAAGAAGATGGTGTCTGGAAAAGACTGTAGGTGGATGAGGGATGACCGAACTTGGGGAGATCTTGGTTCAACACTTCAAAAGACTGATATAAACATCAAAGGTAATGAGACTGTGTGAAAACAAAGACCTTTGCAGATATCAATTCATTGTTCCATTTTGATATGTATAGACACGAATATATGACCTTTAGAAGAAAATCTGTGTTAAATTTTTCTTTATAGGTCTAACCGAATGTTCTGACTGTTTGTCCATCGCACCGGGAACGGGACGTCAACGAGAAACGAGATTATTCGGCCATAGTAAATATATGTCGCTACTTCGGCGCCGTCGTTTGTTTTCTCGTTGACGTCCCGTTCCAGTGCGGTGCAATTGTAATTTTTTCACTATACGTCCTCCGGCTTGAAATAAAACAGTAATTGAATTAATGAGCTATCTACCGCGTGGCATGGAGCCAGTCTGCCAGCCAGGCCGTCCATGATGCAATTAAAAAGTAAAACGTCAAAGAACACGCTAATAAAATTTCGCAAAATGTTCGCAGTCGTATTGTGTTAGCTTTTGAAATTATTATGATTGTCTTGCTTGTTGAATGTTTGTGTTGGACTTGGAAAAATAAGGCTGAATTGAATTAGGTGACGCGAAATTATTTTAATTTATTTTCGGGCGATTGTTTGTTAAACGTGAAACTAAGTTCTGACGACGAACTAGCTTCTGACGACCCGAAATGACTGTCAAAGATCCATGAATGACAGCCGGGACCAACGGTTTAACGAGCTTTCCGAGGCACGGTTATGTAAAGATGGTCACCCATCCACGAACAGACCGCGGACCCGTGCGGCTATTATTACTTAGCCAGGAGGCCCTATATAAAATAAACATCCTACAAATCCGTCGCAATTCGTTTCAATAGGAGTGAAAGAAATCGACGTACGTTTACTAATGAGCACACTACCTTTTATATAGCGAGACTTCGAAATAGGGCGGGAAATATGGGGATAGGATGGAGAAGAAAATTAATGATAGGTACCTACTTGGTGCTGGTGCCTATCCTCATCTCTAAAATCACATCACATTAATATTATAAAGGCGAAAGTTTGTGAGCGTGTGTTTGTATGTTTGTTACTTCTTCACGCTCAGACGGCTGGACCGATTTGGATGAAATTTGCTATGACGATAGCTTATACCCTGGATTAAGAGCGAGCGCGCACTGCGGTGCGTTTTTCTACCGCATAATCTGTGAAGTATGGAATGTCTTTGAAGTGCGCGCACTGCGGTCATGCGTTTTGTTACTGTAGGCCCCGCCCAGTGCGGCAGAACTAACGGAAACGCAGCGCAGTGCGCGCTCGCCCTAACACATAGACTACTTTTTATGCCGGTCTACGCGGGTGATACCGCGGGGCGCAGCTAGTATTTTATATTTATGACATGAACTTTAACATCATTAACAATTGGTGTATAAATGTTATACATCAATGTCATTAACGTGAGTTTCTTCTCGGTTGGGGAAATCTAAGAATTAATAAGTTTTATTTTTTCGTTTTGATCTTGTATGTAAATATGTTTTTGAAAATCTGGTTGCTCCCACGGTTCTACCCACGTGTAGACAAAGCTTTTCTTTTGCGAAATTAATCCTGTGAGAGTGAACTTATCACCTAGATAAAGTCTTGTCAAAAAATGTATCAAAATCGGTTAGTTGTGTACCTAGTATTCGAAATCTAGGTTTACTTGCACACATACTAAACTTATAGCGGGCTGGTGGTCAGACATACACGTGGCCATCGGGTCTGATTCTGCTCTCAACAGAGAATAGATTCGAGCAGCTGATCCCTGAAAATTGAGCCATAAATTTCCCAACGATAATAGATTAAAGAATAATAGAAAAAATTGAAAAAAATAAAATAGATAGATAATAATATAATTATATAATAGATAGATAGATAGATAGATAGAATACTCTTTATTATGCACACCATAAAAATTACAGATATAAATGTGGAACTTTTACATAGGGTGACACGATGGGCGGTCTTATCGCTAAAAGCGATCTTTTACAGACAACCTTGATATAATAGATCTATAGTATTTAGAATTACTTATAATTTAGAATTTTTTTGAAGTATAGACTTCACAAATTAATTATTATGGAGTACACATACATTAACTCACGCCTTCTTCCCATGGAGGTAGGCAGAAGCTACAGAGCGCCACTTACTCCTACTACATACTCCTTTTGCCTCGTTTACGTTCATATACTACACGCACCCAATTAATTGCTCTTCAGGTGGCTGTGTAATTGGGACTACATTAATTTTCTACTTAAAGAGCCCTTTTTATTATTTTGTAGCGATAGGGTACTTATAATAAATTGCATTACATGGATAAGGTAAATAACGAAATTTTCCGAGGAAAAAACAATAGAATGGCTGCCCTATTTTTTGTAAAAAATACGGACGCTGCTGCAGCAGAACAAGTTCAACCCTCAGATCAACAAAAAAAGGAAGATGGAGCGTCACGAACATCAAAAGTGAAGCCACCTTTTTAACCGACTTCCAAAAGGAGGAGGTTCTCAATTCGTCGGAATATTTTTTTTTTATTTTTTTTTTATTTTTTTTTTTATGTATGTTCCCCGATTACTCGAAAATGGCTAGACCGATTTGGATTTTTCTTTTTTTGTTCGAAAGGGTATACTTCCCAAGTGGTCCCATGATCATCAAATCAGGATCTGATGATGGGATCCCATGGAAATCGAGGGAAACCCTCAAATTTTATGGGCACACCTATATCGATTTCGGTATTTTTTATAGTAACTCGTGCATTTACTCTCGGAAAGTACCATTCGGTGAACTGGAACTGATGATGAAGACCACAGAGGGCCATCGGAAATACTCAATTATATCTAAGTATATAACAGGTTGCGATTCGATTACTTTAATATGGTTTATGCTCGTCAAAATAATGGTAATGGTGACTTCACCATGAGCTCCATTTCTCCTGGTTCTTACTAGGAGAACTCCTCAACAATTAACGTCCCTGCATCGGGAAAAGCAACATTTTGTAAAACGTGATGAGCAGTTGACATTGGGTTATTGTAACTTAGATAAATTACAAACTGAACCACTAAAAAGTGAAAAATAAAAACTTTTTTACAAAAACAAAAACCGACTTCCAAAAAAAAACACTACAAAGTGAAAAATAACTTTAATTTCGGAAGTCGGTGGCAAAAAACTAAAATACAGATCCAAAGACACCGACTTCCGAAATTAAAGTTATTTTTCACTTTGTAGTGTTTTTTTTTGGAAGTCGGTTTTTGTTTTTGTAAAAAAGTTTTTTTATCTATGTGTCTGTCGAAGGGTTGCCATTTGGTAAAGTGTTTCCCTATAATTTGGGGAAATAATACCTATTGAATGGGTAAGATGTCATGTTTATTTTTTTTTAATCGAATGGGGAAATTTTTAATCGTCATACACACACACACTCGCACTTTATGTCACTGCATTCGTTTATCGAGCGATTTTGTTCCAAGTCACCTAAAACTCATAGTTTTTTATTTAATAAAAATACGATGTTATTTTAAGTACTTAAGTGAAAAGTGATTCCGTGAGACTTTTTAAGTGATCTGCTATTGTTTTTATAAGTTTTCACTACACAGGAAGGCATGATTCTATTTTTTTATCTATGTTAACTAGACGACGACTCGTCTCGAACTAACGGCCTGGCCACAGTCTCTGGCGGTGCGGCACGCGGTGCGGCGGGAGGCGCGGCGGGCGGCGCAATGGGGAAGAAATCGCAAAGCTATGAACAGGTGGCGTTGCTAACGCTCTACTCATAACATCGCACTGTCATTTTTATCTCTCAATGTTTTTTGGGTTTAAAATAATTGTAACATAAACTAGCGTGTGTTTTTAGTTAATACAACGAACAATGTATTCAACGTGGACAGTACCTCAGTTAAAAGCTGAACTGAAGATCCGAGGAGCTTCACTAAGAGGCCGAAAAGCGGATCTGGTCAGTAGGTATTTCCAGCCTATTTTCTTGTTAACAATTGAAGAAAATAACCCAATTTTATATTAGCAACATGTCGTTCATTAATTATCGTAGTAATTACAAACTTTTACGTACTTAGACAGCAGTTTTATAACATATTCTATGTTTCATGAGCTACGACCATAACCTAGAAATTAAATCTGTTACAGAATCGAATCATTTGATCGTAATTTGAACTGTGAGATATCTCAGCAGCATGAAACTGCTGATACCAATATGGATATGAACATATCATCGAATTTTCGAAAGATGTAAAATTGCGTATCTTAGTCGCCCTTTCCCATATTTTTTAAATCTTACGATTTAAAAAATATGGGTCTTTTGGAAATTAATGATTTTCATTGTTATTACAACAGATTACGCGCAAAGGCAGCATTTTTTTTGTCAGATGCCATCCAAAGTTTTTTGTAAACAAGTTTTGTATGTAATTTGACAGCTAATTTAATTTTCTGTGAGCCGAGCGTTACCAGCGACACCTTGCGGAAAAAGTTGTCAGTTTTCTTCCCCATTTGCGGTGGTATGCCACAGCTCGACTAGTTGCGACCATAGACTAGTATATATGAGACTAGTATATACATGGACCTAATATACTATATAAACAGGACTGGGCTGTGGACTGGAAATCGTATCATACAAAAATTAACCTTAATGACTGAAGTTTAGATTTACTTTTGATAGGATATCTTAGCTGAGGCAAAACGAGCCGAGAGAGAGGCCCCGAGTTGTGGAGTGTGTCCCTTTTGCTCAATTGCCAACAGATAAAAATGATAAAGATGGTAGAAAATTTTACCAACTACAAGTAGGTAAAATAAGTTACGTATATTTTTTTTTAGCATTTAGATTAGTTTTAAATAATTTTATTTATAGGTTTACAATCTGTATATCATAGTCAATAATTTTATAAGTAAGCTCCATGAGTAAAATAATCAAAATAATATAATTTTGATTAATGTTTGGTAGCTATCATATAATTACTCTGGTAACACTGAAATCTGACATCAATGGTTTCATGGCGGTTTTTTTCAATTTATATAGCGAAAATGGTGAGAAAGTGTTGCATCAAGAAATGTAAAAGTGAATGTTATGCTGGTTGTGGCATTTAATTTCACAGGTAAGGAACTTGTAAGGAATAACAAAGATTTAAATAAATCTCGATAAAAGACTTAAAATTGTTAGGTACTAAATAATAACAATTTTGAGTATAAGTAGTGTAACCATGCTCTAGACGTTTTGTAGACAGAAGACTTAGCGTCTTCTGTCTACAAAAGCTATAAGTAGTGTATTTCTGATTAAAACTATTAATATTAGGCGTATAATAAATACAATTTGTACTTATGTATCGCATGATTGAAATAGCATTATTTTTAAGTAGTTTACAGCTTTCCATCCAAAGAAGAAATTCAACAAATATGGTTGGATGTAATTCCAGAATCATTTTAGTTCCCTTTGCTTCAATTACATACTTACCCAAACCAGCTCTGTAGAGTAAACGAAAAAATTAAATTAAAAATTTAAAAAACCCCCAACGCAAAAAAGAAAAGAGAACATTTAAAAAGTCAAAAATAATACCTATCGTTGAGCCATCAAATTCGATTGAGTAATACCTATATATATTTTAATTACAGAAATTGATGGATGGCACGATAAGGTTTGCTCATTGAATTGGCGCTATAATTTCGCGGCGGGGTACCGCATATGTACATAGTCAATCAAGTGAAGGGTCTGACTTACTTATGCGGTACCCCGCCGTGACATTATAACGCCAATTCAATGAGCAAACCTTATCGTGCCATCCATCAATTTCTGTAATTAAAATATATATAGGTATTACTCAATCGAATTTGATGGCTCAACGATAGGTATTATTTTTGACTTTTTAAATGTTCTCTTTTCTTTTTTGCGTTGGGGGTTTTTTAAATTTTTAATTTAATTTTTATTTTAACCTTTTTAAACTTTTTAAACAATTTAACAATACAGAATGTTAAGTTTCTCTGCACATAACATTAACTTATAATGATGGCACCATCGTACTGCAAATAGAATTAAATACTGATAAAAAAACGAATACAAACACTACTATCTCTTATTTTTTTTCAAGAGTGTACTAGTGTGCTGGATATCCTGACTGCAACATCATCTCATCGTGTAGCCACCATTGCATTGTATGTAGAATCAAATACTGATCAAAACGAACCCAAACACGACATATCTGCTATATTATTTTACCAAGAGTATTCTAGTGTGCTGGATATCCTGGCTGCAGCATCAGCTCATCGTGTTGCCACCATTGCATTGTATGAAGAATAAAATTTTGATCAAAACGAATCCAAACACGACATATCTGCTATTACTTTTTCAAGAGTCTTCTAGTGTGCTGGACATCCTGGCTGCAGCATCAGTTCATCGTGTTGCCGCCATTGCATTGTATGTAGAATCAAATACTGATGTAAATGAATCCAAACACGACATATCTGCTATTACCTTTTCAAGAGTGTTCTAGTGTGCTGGACATCCTGGCTGCAGCATCAGCTCATCCTGTTGCCACCATTGCATTATATATAGAATCAAATACTGATGTAAATGAATCCAAACACGACATTTCTGCTATTAATTTTTCAAGAGTGTATCCAGAACACTAGTGCTGGATATCCTGGCTGCAGCATCAGACCAAGAGTTGTGCAATAAATAAATAAATTCCATAATCTTGCATAGATAGATAGCATACATGGATGTTTCAAATTTTAGGTAACACTAAGGTTTGAAAGTAAAGTAAATACCCATTACGCGTCTAAGATCCCTACCGCAGCTAACAAAAGAGCGAATAACTTTGAAACGGCTGAACCGATTTTGATAAAACATGTCTAAGAACCATCGCTGGAAAACCTGCTTTCAAATAAAAAAAACCGCATCCAAATCAGTCCACCCGTTTAAGCGCTACGGTGCCACAGACAGACACACAGACACACACACACACACACACACACACACACACACACACACACACACAGTGGTCAAACTTATAACACCCCTCTTTTTGCGTCGGGGGTTAAAAAAAGAGCAAGAAAGTACCATGGTCCCAGAACGAGATTCTACATGCCTACTTCATCATAAGCCACGTATACCTACGTGATCAAATTTGATGATTCGCCACAAGACGAATCTCACCAATATTGTAGTCCTTCCTTCTTGCCTCAAAACATGGGTAGGTACACGATTCAACACCGACACAGAACACAATAATGTTCAGTTTCATAAAGGAGCTTTCGAAAAAGGTCTATTTCTTTTAGTGTCCGACCGAAGCTTCGGCTTCGGCTTCGGCTTCGGCCACCTTCGGCCAAAAAAGCAACTTCGGCCAAATCTTCGGCTTCGGTCAAAAATTTGCCGAAGGTTTGGCCGAAGCCGAAGGTTTGCTAGTTGTCAAAATTTGAAATTTACTGAACGATGCTAGAGCGAGACGGAGAGTGTGCAGAGCAGCAGAGTTTCGCCGCGCCGCCGCACCGGACCAAACGAATCGCAGTTAGTAAACTAAACGAGTCAAAACAAGTTTGAGAGCGCGTCTTAAAATTCTAATAAGTGTTTTTATTACCTACTTGTATATGTTGGATGTTGGTCACTCGGCTCGTTATTGGGCTAAATCTCTAAAGCTCTCACAATATGTATCTAGTATATTCTGAGATCAAAGTAACTATCGTATTTCTCAAGGTCAATGACATATTCGGCTTCGGCTTCGGCTTCGGCCGAAGGTTTTGGTGAATACCGATTAATCGGCTTCGGCTTCGGCTTCGGCCAGAATTGCACCTTCGGTCGGACACTAAATTTTCTTTATATTATTTAATTACAATATGTTTGTAATACAAACAATAATTTGAAATCACTTATGGTCAACCGGACGCAAATTATCTCTGTATAAACGAATTTTCCTGTTTGTCATAAAAATGTTTGGTCACCCTATTAGAAGGAGATAACTGCCTCATGTGACATATCTCTCTCTGCTCGTGTTTTTGGTATGAGAGCTCAGTCCAGTTTGTATAATAGGTCCATGAGTATATATGAGATAGACTGGCAACTGACGTTTTCGGTTTTACTTAGCAATCAGCGCCCTCCGAACGCCATACATGGAACTAAATGAAATATATATATATGTATAGGTAGGTGCATAAGTATGTTAATATAATTATATAAAGGTACCATCGCGGACATTTGCATTAACCACTTTTCGACCATATTACCGGTGTTATAAGGTCGAAGTGGTTCAGCAAATATCCGCGATGGTACCTACTTACGTATGAATTGCTGTTTTACTTGGCTACAGGGAATGAGATTTTAATAATACAAACATATTTATTAAAGAATGAATTTATTATCTACACATTCATTTCGACACCAGTTTGCCGCTCTCGTTTCGCACCCTTTGTTTAGTTTAATGTTCTCGAAATCGTAAGAAGATGGGGTCAGTTTCATCACTTTCACTGTAAAAATAATAATAGTTCTTGCCAGCGAGGACATCACCGACTTCTTTGCACCAATTTATTCATAGTGAAGCTGAAGAACACAACACTTTGTCTTTTTGTTGTTTTGTATGTCACAAACACTTTCACAAGTACAGTCTATGCTGGAATTTCCGTATTTCTGGAATATGCGGAGATACTAACGTAACGTAACGCAAAGTATTACCACAAAAACACCAATAAATACAAGAAAAATGCGCACGAGCAAAATTTCTTTATTATTAAGTATCTAAATAGTCATGTTTCTTCTCAGTGACTCAGTGTTGCTAACGTTTTGTATCAGTAAACTACTCCTTATGATTTTATCATAGTAAAAATATCACTATTAATACAAAATTTTAGTTTAATATTTTAAAAATAAATTATACTAGGTTGTTAGGTATATCATATTAGGTCTTTACCTATGAAATTGCCGTTCTGCAGTACTGGCCATTTCAAATCAAAATAATTTTTGTTTGGCTAAAAATTCTAATTTCAAATTAATTTTATTTTAAAAACATGGATTTTTTTTTCCAAAAGTAGTCATTTGTTTATTGATTAGTGTTACATTTTCATCGCATTTCAATCTTTTTCGTCATCATGGAGACGTTAAAAATTCGAGTAATTATGGAATATGAGTACCGTCGTGGCAGCAACGCGGCACAAGCGGCACGCAACATCAACGACGTTTACGGAGCTAACACTACAAACCAACGCACCACCTGTTATTGGTTTGCTCGCTTCCGTTCTGAAAATTTCGACCTGAAAAATGAACCTCGCGGTCGTCCGAAGACTTTGGTCGACAATTACGAATTAAAGGCGATTGTGGAAGCTGATGATACACAATCTACGGCTGAATTAGCAGCAGCTTTCGACGTTAGCGTCAAAACAATATTGGTCCATTTGCGTCAAATTGGCAAGGTAAAAAAGCTTGACAAATGGGTGCCCCACGAAGTCAATGATCGCCAGCGCGAAGTACGCGTCGAGACGTGCCTTGCACTGCTCAACAGACACACAAATGAAGGAATTTTGAACCGCATTGTTACCTGCGATGAAAAATGGATTCTGTTTGATAACCGCAAGCGCTCAGCAAGTTGGTTGGATCCTGGTTCAGCACCTAAACAATGCCCTAAACGAAAACTTACCCCTAGAAAAGTGATGGTCACTGTGTGGTGGTCTAGCGCCGGTGTGATTCATCACAGCTTCTTACCAAACGGGGTGAGCATTACTGCAGATGTGTACTGTGAAGAACTGAACACAATCATGGAGAAGCTGGCACATCTCCAACCAGCATTGGTCAATCGCTCGTCTCCGCTGCTCCTGCACGACAACGCGCGACCTCATACTGCACAGCAGACGGTCTCCAAGTTGCAAGAACTGGGGTTGGAAGCTCTCCGTCATCCACCCTACTCACCAGACCTTGCGCCTACAGACTACTACTTTTTCCAGAATTTGGATAACTTCTTGGCGGGAAAAAAATTCAATACCCGAGAGGCAGTACAAAATGCCTTTGAAGAATTTGTTGCCTCCCGACCAGCTGATTTCTTTAAGAATTAATAAACTGCCACTGCGTTGGCAAAGATACATTGATTGCATGGGTGATTACTTCGATTAATACAAATAAAAAATACATGAAAAAAAATCCGTTTAAATTTTTTCATACAAAACGGCAATTTCATAGGTAAAGACCTATTATTTTTTGTGCAACTGGACTAATTAAATAAAAATTGCAAAATTAGTAACTAGCACATACTACCAAATATTTCAAGCACAAAAAAGTGGTAACACTGCAATAAAAAGTTCCATGTGTTGGGGATAGACGGCACTTTTCACAATGAAAAAAAATGTTCTAAGTTACTAGGGCACGACCGCGGCGGCGTCAGCGGTGGACGTATTTAGAGAACGGCTAAACTATTAAAATGGCCCCGAAACCGTGAAGATCTATGAAATTAAATTGCCGGATCTAATTAAATTACTTATAAAGAATAGGTAACAAATACTTACCACTATTACCAGGAAATTTTTGTTTTATTTATTCCCACAATTTTTTTATAACATGCCTATACATATTTATGATGTGGATGTTTTGACATCCATATTGCTGGTCTACTCAGTATTTCACTAATAAATTGTTCCGTATTCACTATTTTTATAAGCTAAACGCGCGTTAAAAATAAAATTATTTGTTTCGGTCGCGCGATGCCTGAATGCATCCACCGATGCCGCCGCGCGCGCCGCGCGCGCCGCTCTGAGCTGTGGCCACCTCGATACTAGCTAGTACCTACATTTGTTGTGCTCGCACACCGCGCAGCCCGTCGCCGCCGCGTGCCGCGCGACGCTCCCCGCGCCGCAGGTCGCACCGCAGTTCGCGTCGCCGCCGGTAGCTGTGGCATACTTCATAGGTTGTCTACCATTTGTTTTCGGCGCTTGCCGCGCCTCACGCCGCGCCGCACTCCGCGCCGCGCTTGGCTTGGCCAGGGGGTAAGAGCGGTGAGCGTGGTTTTAGTTGGATGTGTGTGCGTGATCGTGTATTTTACTTGTAGGAACACGGTTTTGTGGCTTCACTTTGATGTTCGCGGCGCTCCATCTTCTTTTTAGGGTTCCGTACCTCAAAAGGAAAAAACGGAACCCTTATAGGATCACTTGTTTGTCCGTCCGTTTGTCTGTCTGTCTGTCAGTCTGTCAAGACCCTTTTTCTCAGGAACGCGTGGAGGTATCAAGTTGAAATTAATACCAAATACGTAAGTCTGTGGTCCCTTAGAGCTGTAAAAATATCAAGCTTCTAAGTCAACGCAATAAAAAAATACGGCCATTTATGCGACATATTTTGATACTCGCAAGTAAATCAAAACCTATGGGGTACTTCCCGTTGATCTAGAATCATGAAATTTGGCAAGAAGCAAGGTCTTATAGCACAAGTAATGGAAAAAGTCCGAAAATTGGTAATTTTAAATTTTATCACATAAAAAATATTTTTAAGTATGTCATCTGTCAAGGCCCTTTTTCTCAAGAACGCGTGAAGGTATCAAGTTGAAATTAATACCAAATACGTAAATCTGTAGTCCCTCAGAGCTGTAAAAAAATCAAGCTTCTAAGTCAACGCAATAAAAAATACGGCCATTTATGCGACATATTTTGATACGCGCAAGTAAATCAAAACCTATAGAGTACTTCCCGTTGACGTAGAATCATGAAATTTGGCAAGAAACAAGGTCTTACAGCACAAGTAATGGAAAAAGTCCGAAAATTGGTCATTTGTAATTTTATCACATAAAAAAATATTTTTAAGTATGTCATCTGTCAAGGCCCTTTTTCTCAGGAACGCGTGGAGGTATCAAGTTGAAATTAATATCAAAGTCTATGGTCCCTTACATTTCTAAAAAAATGTAACTTCTAAGTCAACGGAATAGAAAAATACGGCGATTTATGTAACATATTTTGGTACTCGCAAGTAAATCAAAACCTATAGGGTACTTCCCGTTGACCTAGAATCATGAAATTTGGCAAGAAGCAAGGTCTCACAGCACAAGTAAAGGAAAAAGTCAGAAAATTGATTATTTATAGTTTTGTCACAAAAAAATAGGTTTTAGTTTTCTTTGTCTGGCAAAATGTGGGTGTACTACAGGTACACATGTTATGTTTATGAATAGTTTTTTTGCGAATACAAACTTAAATATCGAGTTGGAGAATTGTCCGTGACGTATATCAATGTATGGGAGAACATGTTTTTCAACTAAGTGTTGAGTTTGTCTTTGGGATAAATTCTTTTTCAACTACGGAACCCTTCATTGTGCGTGGTCCGACACGCACTTGGCCGGTTTTTTTTGTTGATCTGAGCTTCAACCTAATTTTTCAAGCTACTTATAGCGTTGTTTGTGTTCACATTCGAAAAAAATGTCTGCTACTTTTATGAAAAAATAGAACATCTAACGTCTTCCAAAATTAACGCCCTAGAAGGGAACTTGCATAGCTGTGTATAATACCTATAAACAGTAATGTCTCAGCAATTACCTAACTGAAAAAGTTCTCAACTTTTCCGTCATAATTACTTTGTCCATTGAATTTCCGACGTTATGATGTTTGAAAGTGATCACATTTTTACTGTTTCCATGGTTATTACGTAAAGCTAGGCACTGACCGATAGAAGATGGTCAGGACATCGATCACGCTGGACAGGTTGGTTATGCAAGAGTAACAAATATTTGGTCTAAGGCAACAAAATTATCAAAGGGAAGTTGAAACCACTGCATGAAGGAAGAATAACGTTTTCTGGAAATGTATATAAGAATATTTATTTGAATAAGTAACAATGTCTTTATTTTCGGAGAGATCTGTTTATTTTACATTACTTATGTATTATATACGAGGTGTATCTTAAATAACGCACAACCTCATTATAGTCATCATTATTAACAACTTTTACAATGAGACCAAACTTGAAATCACGAAAAAAATCTGCTGTTCCCTACATTTTAACGAGGTATGCAAACACAAATTTAGGTAACAGCTGATTTTTCTCCACGTTTTCAGGTTTGTCCTACAGTAAAAGTTGTCCATAATTATGAGTACAATGATCCCTCAAGAGGTTGCGCATCATTTATGTAACCTTGTATATAAAACAAAAACATGGCTGCTTTTATTACGTAATTATGAAATCTCTTTGCTCTACTGAGGGCTTATTAATAAATATTAAGACATTGAATTAACTCGTGGATATTTTCACGACACAGTGCTTCATTATAAAGTGCCTACTTTCACACTCATCCGCGGTTATGAAAAATATGTTACACATAACATAATATAACATAACATAACATAACATAACATAACACCACGCCTGTATTCTCCGAAGGGTTAGACAGGTGTGTACCTGTAATACACCACCATTTCTCCAGTTATGTTATGGTTAGTCCCATGTGCGAGCCTATTGCCATCAACCGGTCACAAATCCAGACTCCGGGCTGCTGCTGAGATATTCCTGATAAAAAAAAACCCAATAACACTTTGCCCGACCTTTGAATCGAACTAAGGACCACACACTCAGCCGTACAGCTTGCTACCATTAGACCAATGAGGTAGTCGAGGTAGATGTTATGCTAAATGCGGCCCAAGCTGTATTCTTCTCGATATCTTTGTTTGTTGATGATCTTTGCCAAATGAAAGAATATGGCCAAGATACTGGTCAACCATCTCCAATATTGCATTTCCGACTTTAATAGAAGGATTTGAATTGCTGAATATGTTTGACATAATCTTCATCTTGGCAATATTCATCCTAAATCCTACCTTAAAAGAAGCACCATAAAGGTGTTGAAGCATTTTCTAGAGACCATTGAAGTTTTCAGCAAAAAGCACAAGGTGATATGCAAAACTAAAGTGGGACAGGTAGGCACCATTAATGTTAACACCGCAATAGCCCCAATCTAAACTTTTCACGACGTCTTATAGGACTGCTATGAAAAGTTTCGGTGAAATGGTGTCGCCCTGTCTCACTCCCCGCTTGATCGGTGCGGGTTTAGATAGGCCAGATAGGGTATGCATGAGGACCTGCAGAGTAGCCAAAGTAATAGTTCCCGCAGCACATCTTATACGTAACGGAAATCGATGTGGCAGCAATGGACAGCGTGGATCACGGCCCAATACACAACGCCGTCGAAGGCCTTCTCGTAATCGACGAAAGCCATGCACAGGAGCCGGTTATACTATTGGCACTTCTCCATCAGTTTCTTTACCATGTGGCTAGGGTTGATTGTCGATAACCGCTGCGCAAGCCGGCCTGCTCGATGGTCTGGGCTTCATCAAGCATGTGCATATGGATTGAGGGCCCGTTTTTTGAACCCTTGCGAAACGAAAACCAAATTTTAAATAGTAGGTAGGTATATAATATTTTTAGTTTAGCTGCAAATATTATGACTTTCCGACTGCGCTTTACAAAATGTTCAGGTACTTACTATGAACATTATGGTCACCCTACAAATTTTTCTCTTATAAAAAGTAAAAAATCAATTTTTTCTTAAAGTATGACATTTAGAAATATAGTTACAATTTAATTAAAATAAATTAAATTGTAACTATCGTCCGTCCTTCTAAATGTCCTACTATTTACAATTTGGTTTTCGTTTTACACTGTTAAAAATCTTATTCTAATTTGTGTTAATCTATGAGGTTGAGCATAGTCAATAAAGCTGAAAATATTGGGCTCTCAGTTCAGACGTTTTAGCCAAATTCGATTTTCATTAATTAACTTTTGTGTCATTATTTCTTTTTAACTAATTCACATAGATATCGAAGTAAAATATGTTAAAGTCGTATTTATGTATTTCTTCAGATAAATTCATGTTTTGCAGATTCCTCAGTACAGACAATAATGAATTGAGGGCCCTAGATATATCGCCATAAATCTGTAATTTCATATTCTACAGATTTGGGAATTTCTTAAAATATTTACGAAATTCTTAACTAAATTCTTAAATAAAAATTATTAACCCAGGTACTTACTGAGATTTAGACTATGCCACTTTATGCACGCGTCTGGATTGAGGGCCCAAGTTATTTAATCGTAAAAGTTTTAATTCACGTTTAAGAAATTTATGGGCCTTTGCTTTGATTTTTTACTATTTTTAACTAAATCCCCTATAAGTCTTATTTCGTCTCGCAAGGGTTCAAAAAACGGGCCCTCAATCCATATACACATTCATCAAGCTCACATGTAAGTCGATTAGTGAGGATTTTAGTGAATGGCTTAAGTATATAATTATCTGAGAGGGGATGCTAATATTACGGCAGTTTGTTAATTCTATAATTTCACCTTTTTGTGAATAATGGTGAGTATAAACTTTATAGTCACCATCATTCACAAAAAAAGGTGGAGAACGCTTTATAGTATAAAGCGTTCTTCCATTGTACTGGAATACGGACATCATACTTAACCTTAATAAATAGTTCCACGATGTCCTTTTCAACTGGTTCGAAACATGCTCGTAGTAGTTCGACGGTGATACCACTTTATTAGTAGGTACTAAGTAAAGTCATTTTCACAGTTAGAAACCATTTAAACCCACCTTTTGGTTGGCACCTTCTAAGCTAGTAGACATTCGTAGAATACCTTCGTAGACGTGCAACGCAAGGAATGCGACCAATGCTGGATTTATCTAAGCACCGCTACAGTTCTGGCCTGAATCAGTTGTCTACAGAATAAAAGGCCGGACAATCTCATTCTAGAAATCTCGTTCGTGATCTCTAATGAGATTTCAAGACATAACTTCCGCGTCTTAGCGCAGTATGCTTCTTGAGAAGTCATTTAAAACTGGTTTCATTAATCTTGACCATAAGAATCGTAACCCTTCCTGACCACCATAAATAAGTACATCTGTGGTTTCAGTTATAGCAAAAATATTAATAATGCCAATAATATTAGCGTACAAACACCCGACGTAGGTATACACCGACGTATACTCAATATACATAATATTAACCCAGTTTAACAGACAAAACAGCATTAAGAAACGTAGAAACTTCATGCATACCTAGATACCTGTATAATCTGCTTAAAAAGAGAAATGTCATCTCATCTTATAATCCGTTCAGGTCATTGCTACTAAAACGCTTCGGAGAGCCCGACGTTTTATAATGTTATTGTCTAAATTCAATTTTGGAACAAATTAGTTTTTCCCAAGCTAACCCGATTTATCTGCAGCGGGTTGGCATCAACCAGTTTAACCTAAACCAATCTAATTGTGCCGAGATAACTGCCTAGGATAAATGATTCAGCTGTCTAAATATAAAACAAAAACAAAAATGCGGGTGATCTTTTGATAGATTTTTCTTTATATTTTTTTTGTAGCGCTCCAGGTGGTTCTGCTCAACAAATGAAAGCAGGTTTTTACTTCGGCAAAATGATCATTGGGGTTACAGTGAATCTGAATAAGACTGATGTCGAAATCTGAAATATATAATCTTTTCACGCTAGCTCGTGCAGACAAAAGAGACGAAAAATTCGGAGAATCCATCCATCATTCTTTGCGATTATTATTATTTCCTTTCCCACTCGTTCACACGATACATCACAAGTCCACTACTAAAAGGCACATCTCCATATAAAATGTTACAACTGACGATATTGGTTATAGCGTTTAGTGTGGACTAGCTGTTCATACCCATTTGAATCGGATTTTGTTACCAATTTCATGGGTTTTAATATTTTTGCGCGGAAACCAAATTATTTTTCTAAAATAAAAGTAGCCTAAGTTACTCCTTATCATATTAGCTATCTGCCAGTGAAAGCTCCGTCAAAATCGGTCCAGCAGTTCGGAGATTAGCCGGAACAAACAGACAAAAATTTTAAAAATAGTTTTTTTGTTATAAGTACCGTATATACTTTCTTAATTTAGTTGGTTGGTTGGTTTGGTTTAGCTGTTATTTTGAACATTACAAACAAACCCTTAAATTTTATTTTAGTATTTAAAAGTATAGATGTATTAGTATTTACTCTGAATTCAGATCAATTGTGTCAAAAACCCTGTTACAAAATAGTGTTTTTATATTATTATTATTCTCCAACATTCATTTATTTTTTTGTTTTTACAATTTTAACTCGCTTAACTTCGTGTGATGGATTATTTATATTTTTACGAGCATAGTTTTATCAGATACTTATTTCCCGCTTGCCTGAATAGTATTTATTTCATATTCCCATACACAATAACAACAGCCAAGCGTGTATGGTGCAGGGCGGTGCCAAGATCCGTTCGTTCGCAGTCGAGTGGGCAGGCGGGCCCTCCGCTAGTACGTCGCACTGAGCCGAGCCATCAAAGCCTCCCGATTCTATTGACCTTTACGTGTCTATGGTGTAAAGAAATCGCGAGAGGTTGAAGCTAATCTCAATGGTTTCTTGTTCGTCTATTTGTATAATTCCATTAGGAACATGAGGCCTATGTCCAACATTTTGCCTAACACGGTGTTAATGATAATCATTTAATTTTCCTAGTTCTTTATTATCTCTTATTTATTTTAAATATTAAATAAGTTTTGGTTTATTTCGCCCCAGGAAACACAACCATTGTTTCCTTTATGCAAACAAATCATCCAATATCATGTCATATTTGGCAACAAAACCGATTTTGCAAGTGACCTATTTTGCGACCAATTCTTGGTAAAACCCAATGTTTGTTTTTATTAAGTAGTCATTTATCGAGGTTCGGATTGACACACCCACAGTACAAAACGGTCACGTCGCCAATTTCCTATTTCCGAGAATTTTGCCTAACTTTTTACACTTCTAAGAACGGGATGGAAATTGGGTGCTTTGGGGATCACGCCTCCAATCAGTTACGGACTTTTATTTAAAAATGAAAGGTAGATTGTAAACATTATAGCACAGAACAAAAGCAAAATGTTTGTAGCCAATTCATCTAAGCTATTTCCTGTTCTTTCACGTTTCAGTGACGATTTTTGTAAGATATTCATATCCTACATTCCTACATTGTATATTTTTGAAAAAAAGTGATTGCTAAGTAAGTGGTCTGGGAACGATTCTAATATAGTTCCCGAAAATATAAGTTCTTAGAATTTTTGTCTGTTTGCCTGAATGTATGTTCCAGCATCACGCAAATATTACCGGATAGATTTTGTTCCATTTCTGCACAGATATATTCCCTATAAGTCAGTCTATAGGGGAGACGGAGGTAAGACGGGGTAGCGGGTAAGACGGGGTACCCAGCAAAATTCACTGTTTAAACTGACTGATCACGCTCGTTCATGCATCGTTCGATGCCTGCCATGACACTTGTCAGTCGCCTGGCCATTATTTGTTCGCAAGTGCATGCGTGTCGAAAAAATCTTAAAAAACTGTTTTACTGCAAATTGCTTATCATATTTTTTTCAGGTTTGACACTAGACTGTGGTTTGTTAAATAATACTAGATGGTGAGGTGTGGCTGTGATTGATGCTTAAACTAACCCATAAAAGGTATTGTATTTCCTTGAGATTGCCGACTGCTTTTTTTTTCTTTGATTATTGGTAGAAAATGGCTCGGCAGGCAAGATGGGGTAATGATTACTGCAGTACATTCCACTTCCATTGAAAATTTGTATCACGCTATTATTGTGGAATATAGTCACATAATAGCTGTGCAGGAATGTAGGATGATGATTATGAAACCAAATAATCATCTTTCTCTCTGATAATTCTCATCACCCCATCTTACCTCAGGGGGGTACCCCATTTTACCAGCACCATGGGGCAAGACGGGGCAAAACACTTTTTTTTTTATTTTGATTTTTTTTTCTAAAATGGATAGCTAAAAGTTCCTAATGTTCCTAATGTATTAGAAGAGTAATAACTAGTTGTTAATTAAAAAATAAATATGATTGTTTCACTATGTAATTTTTTCTTTTACTGATCTTTAAACCTTAAGTACCCCATCTTGCCACCCTCTCCCCTAGGCTATAAATTATGACGCTATTTGCTTTAAATATTACTCGTAGTGTGTAGAACGTACATAGAAAAACAGGCCGTTTCTGTCACCTATGGTTCTAATATAAATAAATATCTAGGGATTTTCGTGTATTTACATTGTACTGTAAAATTATTTTAGTGATAGCCGTTCTTCAGGAATAATCTGTAAGAATGCGTGTATCAGTGTTTTGCCATTAGGTAGTATATAATGCAGGAATGCAGGCGTTCATTAATTCACTAGGAAATTGTTATAGAACGCTGCTGGTATCGACCTCAGGACGAGCTGCTTCTCACAGAGACAACTGTATGTCGCTTGCTCCCGCGTCACCAGTCCTGACTCTCTTTACATTTTGGCTGCTGAGACTAAAACTACAAACGCAGTTTAAAGGGATGTTTTTTAAATATGTGGCTGTTATTTTAGGGTACCTATATTGTAACATCTTACTAGGTACTTCCATGCAAACGAAGTCGCGGACAGAAGCTAGTAATATACAGGGTGAAATTTTAATGGTTGTTTTCCTCTTAAAGGATTTTTGTAGGTACTCATCATTATGAACAACTTTTACTATAGGACCAAAACTGAAATCGCGAAAAAAATATCAGCTGCTCCCTATATTTTGACGAGTCTGGTGTAGATAAATGTACTAAACAGCTGATTCTGATTTTTTTCGCAACCCTAATACCCCTGTTTTAGTACCCTTGCAGAGGAAAACAACCATTAAAATTTCACCCTGTATAAACCAGGAACTCTAGAAATGTATAGACGATGATCAGTCAAGTTTCCGCGCTACATGACCGCGCAGTTTAACGACGCAGATGACTTTGAGGGCTCTTCAATTAATATTACTTACGCGTTGATAAATGATCTCAAGAAAGTTAATTAAAACAACGTACACAGGAGCAAGTTACACGTCGAACATATTGAAAACTCTTCTTAGCAGCCCACACAAAGGATACGTTGTAGGAACGGTAGGAACGTTTTCAATTACCGATCAATTTTGTTGCATGTGTTTTTGCTTTACTAGTGTAGTAGGTAGGGGCTTGTGGCTAAGTAATAACAGCCGCACGGGTCAATCGATTAGGTTAAGCCACGCTTGCCACGGTTGGTCCATGGATGGGTGACCATCTTTACATACCAAAACCCCTCCGTGCCTCGGAAAGCACATTAAGCCGCTAGTCCCAGCTGTCATTCGTAGATCTTTGACAGTCGTTACGAGACGTCACAAGCCCGAAAATCTGACAAACAGTAGGGTATTGTATTACCCAGTAACTGGGTTGTGGAGGTCAGATAGGCAGTCGATTGATGTAAAATACTGGTATTCAGTTGCATCCGGTTAGACTGGAAGCCGCACCAACATAGCTGGGAAAAGGCCATTTAGATGATGTTTTTTTTGGATTATAACTACAGCTAAGCAAATGGAGGAGGGTTTTGATTTAAAGTTTATGTTGGTAAGTACCTATATATTCTAGTTTACAGATTTTTTTCTGTGTTATTAGCTGTACCATACATATCTTGATCGTACCTACTTACATAAGGTTTCAAAAAGTAGGTATTAGGTACTGGTAGCTGGGCAAACTTTTACAGAATAGTACATTAACAAATACAATACTATTAGTACTAATAATAGTACAATAGCAAATGTCCACGTGTATCAAACGACACTTTTCAATACACTTTTAAAGAAATAAAATAACGGAAAATATTTTTGGCATGAATTATTAGGAAACTATGATTTAAATTTTCTTTTTTTTCCGCGCTTTGCTTTCGCCAGGTTGAAGAAGAAGCAAACGTATAAAGCAGACAAACAGCCTAATATGAAAAATTTTAAATTCAAGTATTTATGATTTTAGAACACAAATAAATGTTAATTTGTTCATAAACGTTTCTTTTATTGTAATAATCATGGTTTTTGATGATATTCTATTTATAAACATTATTTAAATATTCAAAAAATTTTAACGCCGTAAAGATGCATATCTCTTTGCCAAAATTAAAAAAACATTCAGCTCCGAATAGAGAGTTGTGAATAGAATGAACCAATTAAAAAAACGTTTATAAACAAATTAACATTTATTTGTGTTCTAAACTCAAACATATTTGAATTTTATATTTTTCATATTAGGCTGTTTATCGGCTTTATACCTTTGCTTCTCCTTCAACCTGGCGAAAGCAAAGCGCGGAAAAAAAACCGGCCAAGTGCGAGACGGACTCGCACACAAAGGGTTCCGTACCATATTATATGTTTAACAATCGCAAAGATAACTTTGTATTTCGTAATGATACTGTGAATTACAAGGTTATTTTTTGCAGTTGCAGCAAATCGCCCATATTTAAACAAAATACCTTACGAATCACCGTTTTCTATCTCTTGATTAAGTACAGTATAAGGTATATTATATAATAGAGCTCGTACAAAAATGGTATAAAATTAACAACTTTTACCCTATTTCTTCATTTTAGAAGGTAAAAAAAATAAAAATATCTTTGTACTCTACTACTCGACGAGTTCTACACAATAACATCCCCCACACAGGTTATTTTTTTTCCAAAATTAAAACTTTTCTGTATGGGGAAAAAAAAAGTGAAGTTAAAATTAAAGGGGGCGGCCCCTTTAATTTTAACTTTACTTTATTTTTATTATTTGTTGTTATAGTCGTAATAGAAATACACAATCTGTGAAAATTTCAACTCTCTACCTATTAAGGTTCATGAGATACACCCCTGTGACAGACGGACGGACGGACGGACGAACAGCGGAGGCTTAGTAAGTTAGTACGCACAATATTGAGATACTAGCTAGACTGCCCGTGGCTTATCCCGGCATGGATGTCTGATTTCATGGGTTTTAATTTTCTTATTATTGTTTATTTTTCATCAAAAGTATAAAATACTGAATACTGAATACTGAGTTTCTAGTTAATCGGACTGCGTTTTAAAAATCTTCCGTACAAACTTTAACATCCTTAAACCCCCTTTGTTTTTCATTATTAGTTTTTCAAAACTACCCCAGTTTTGAAAAACTAATAATGAAAAACTTTATTACTTACACAAGCAAGTATTTGTGCTAAGTTTCAAGTTCATTAACCAAAACAATAAGATTTTTCATATAAACTGTATCCCCGTTTTTACCCCTACAGGGGTAGAATTTCAAAAATTGTCTGGGATGTTTCCATAACTTGGGTCAAACATTATTTACACCAATTTTCGAGTTAATCAATGCCCAAAAAAATCCTCCGCTGTAAAATTTGCTACCCCTTTTCACCCCTTAGGGGTAGATTTTTGGAAAACCCTGATACTCGTTAGTTAGTCTCTATTTTTGGTCTCAAGTACATAAACTGAGTTTTGAGTAAATCGGACCGCATGTTAAAATTCCTCCATACAAACTTTGACATCCACCAATCCCGTCTTCTGGGGTCGCGGGTTGTTCGAAAGAGATACCGTGGCCCTGCCATAGGCAACTGAAGAAACACGGGTGGGTTTTAGTCAGTAAAAGTATGACACGCCCTTCCGCTCCACCCAGAGCGGGAGAAGTCATTTGATGATTTCCCTTCCACAAAAAAAGGGGGTAGTTTAGGAAAACTAAAAATGATTAATTTTATAATTAACTTGATGAATATTCGTGCTAAGTTTCAAGTCTAATTAATAACTCAAGAAATAAGATTTTTCATACAAACTTTCATCCCCTATTTTATTCCCTTAGGGATGTAATTTTCAAAAATTCTTCCCTAATGGATGTTTACACTATATAAGGTATTTATGTGCAAAATTTCATGTCTCTAGGTCCAGTGGTTTGGACTGTGCGTGTATTATAATCAGTCAATGAGTCAGTCAGGACTTTGAATTTTTTATATATAGATTTACAAGACCACAAACTTCTGATAGGTTTTCCTGTAATCTATAGGTAAAGAACTATTTTCTGTATTTTTTTCAAAATTTTAGGCTCATTAGTTTCGGAGATAAGGGGGGGGAATGGTCAATTTTCGTCTATTTTCTTAAATAACTTCAAAACTATTTATTTTAAAATTATAAAAAAAAATATGTTTGAGACCCTCACAGTAAGACCTTTTATTTGATCACACGGTACAGTTCGCAAAACTTTTTTTTTAATTGTACTTATTTTCCCCCAAAATCTCACCCCCATATTCAAAATTCATTTATTTACGTTACATGTCCGTGTTTGGGTTACCAAAATACATATGTGTACCAAGTTTCAACTTAATCGGTTCATTAGATTCGGAGCAAATTGGCTGTGACAGACGGACAGACAGACACACGAGTGATCCTATAAGGGTTCCGTTTTTTCCTTTTGAGGTACGGAACCCTAAAAAAAGAAAATTTAAATCATAGTTTCCTAATAATTCATGACAAAAATATTTTCCGTTATTTATTTTATTTCCTCAAAAGTGTATTGAAACACATCGTTCGATACTCGTGGACATTTGTTATTGTAGTTCTCGGCTCAAAAACAACCTCGCCTACGGCTCGGGTATTAATTCCGCCTCGAATGCAATAACAAACGTTTTCCACTTGTATCAAAATGTACCATTACCTACCTAAAATCTGGCAAAAACAATCAGCGTTTCGGGGTTTCGGTAAGTGACACATTTAATTCGGCAAAGTTCGGTTTTTCCGAAAATAAACGACGGAACCTTTGAACTTTGTCGTACTGTACACAATTTTGTTCGTATAAAAGAGAGAGATGCCATATTGATTTTATGTAGGTACCTTTCTGTTTTATAATAAATTATAATTCATTAATAATAGCCAGGAAAATTGCTTGCGTTGTACACACAGCATCAGGTCAGGTTACTACAAACTGTCAAATTTTCTCATTCGATTTTGAACTTAACCCTCAACATTTTACGGTTTAAAATCGTTTGGAGAAATCTGACAGATTGGTGTAACCTGATGTGCTGTTGTCTGTACATGCGGCCACCATTTACCACGAAAAAGTATCAGACACACATAGATAGGTAGACTACAAGTTTAAAGGCTCTTACAGACAGAGGCGATATCGCGGTCGCGCCGCGATATTTCGATATTATATCCGTAGAAAAATATCGCGTCGCGACGCGATATCGCCTCTGTCTGTAAGAGCCTTAACTCGAGTAAAGTACTTATTAAACGCTTCCGAAAGTTCACTTGGAACTTCGGAAGGCGGACCCTGGCCAAATCTGGGATTAATCACGCCAGGCAAAATAAAATACACTACATAAATTGAAAATCGATTTGAATTGGTGTAGGTACTGTAGGTAGATTTGGGCCTTGTGGCTGAGTAATAACTACCGCACGGGTTGATCGATCAGGTTGGTCTGTGGATGGGGACCATCTTTACATACCAATACCCCTCTGTGCCTCGGAAAGCACTTTAACCCGTTGGTCCCGGCTGTCATTCGTAGATCCTTGACAGTCGTTACGTGTCGTCAGAAGTCCAAAATTCTGACAACCAGCCTTACCAAAAGGAATTGTAAATATCAGTAACTAGGTTGTGGAGGTCAGATAAACAGTCAGTTCATGTAAAATACTGGTATTCAGCTGCATCCGTTTAGACTGGAAGCCGACCCCAACACAGTTGGGAATAGGCTAGACAGATGACTGTAGGTAGATTTGGTGATAGGAATTGCAATAAGTAAGTAGAAGTATTGTGAACTGTTGAAGAAGCTTTGAAATTTAAACGGATGAAATGGAATGATGATGATGGAAAAATGTACAGTTCCCGAGAGATAATTTCCCATATCCACGTGGGTGAAGACGCTGGCAAAAGCTAGTGTTTTATAAAAGTGCAGCAAAGAGGCTATACGTTTGAAGTTAAAAATGGCGAGGTAAGTTGACGTATAACCGCACATAACTGGTAATCCAAGGAATGAAACTACTAATAGTAATAATACATACAAACGTTTATAACATAATCTGCGGCAGGAATACGTCCGCTACAGCACATCGGTATGCCACCGATCGCAGCCACAGCATTGATTACTGAACTACCCCTATATTATACACGAATTAGTGAACGCGGGATTCAACCATGTAATTTTAGAAGAGGTCACCTATTAAATAAACGATCCGTACCTGCTGTACATGAATATACAAATAGTTCCTTAGAGGTGTTTGTGTATAGGTTATTATGGGCAGAGAATAGATCCTCCGGAAAGTGTCGTAAAAGGCAACCAAAGGATTTTGTCAACAGGTTGGGTCATTGGCAACCTTACGATCATGATTCAGATTGAACCGGCAGACATTATTGTCATTGAAAAGGTCTGTTTTTAACTTATTACAATGATATGCCGAGTTGTCTCGTCCCTATTTCACCACAATGTTATTATTATAATACCATGGATAATCCATGTCGAAGTTTCACTGTTCTGTGAACCTGACCCTTTCCAACGGAAGTCTTACAAGAGGTTTGCCAGAACAATTACTATTACTTAGTTGAAGACGAACATGTCTGGCTTATCGTACAAACTTGAGTTTTGACCGAGAACTTTCAACTGCTACCAATATTAGATAAAAGCCAGCTATAAACTGTCTTTGAATACAATTTTCATATTCCTTTTATAAAACATAAAAGAGTTTTGCAAAGTTTGAGGAGACATTAGTGTTGTTTCTTGAAGATTCCGCGCTTGGACTTGGGATTAAAATTTGGTGCCTCCCTGCCGAACAACGAGGAGAGATAAGCTCAACCACAGGGGGTAATTCTTTTAAGAAGTTAATGATGTCTCCGTTCAGAGCGTGGGCTTGTTTTATTGAAAATTCGGGCACCTTTTTTTTTTTTTTTTTTATTGAGGGTGGGAAATCATCAAATAACTTCTCCCGCTCTGGGTGGAGCGGAAGGGCGTGTCAGACTTTTACTGACTAAAACCCACCCGTGTTCCTTCAGTTGCCTATGCCAAGGCCGCGGTAACCCCTTCGGACAACCCGCGACCCCAGCGGCGTCGGCCCTATTGGGCCCCGTCACTTGCTGACATCTCTTTGAGGCGCGCGTGGAACACAACGCGCCGTCGACTCGGGCCTGGTCCTTACCGGACGGCGAGCTACCCGCTGCTCACCGTCCGCAGGCCCGCGCCTACGGTGGCCGGAAATCGCCCCGCGATTCCCGCCGCCCGGGACGTCTCCTGCGGCGACTGAGGGCGTGAGGCTGCCTCTCCCTCACGCGTTCCGCCTCCTCCTTCGCGAGCATCACTGCTTCGCAGAAGGAGGTGACGGCCTCCCATGCACTCTCGCTCCGCACCATAGCCTGGACCAGGCTCGGACGCGAGAGATCGCCGCCGCCGATCGCCTCCGTGAGAACACGGCGGTGCTCTGCCCAAGCCGGGCAGACCTCCACTGTATGCTCCACCGTGTCCTCCGGGCGATCCACACAATGGAAACACCCGGGCGTTTCCTCCCGCCTTATGCGAAACAGGAACCTCCCGAAACAACCGTGTCCGGTGAGGACCTGCGTCAGGCGGAAGGTGAGGACGCCGTGGCGCCTCTCTAACCACTCCTCAAAGAGGGGACTTATCGCCGCAATTGTGGCGTGCCCAGCGCTGGGTTGCGACAGTCGCGCTCTCCATGCCGCCATGAGATCCCGCCGGAGCTCTGTCCGCTGTACCGTGATTTCTCGCGGCAGCGGAGTTACGCCCCGGCGCTTCGCCTCCTCGCGCCACTCCCACACGTGCGCGAGGACCTTTGCCTCCAGATCCCACGGCGGCAATCCGGCAAGGAGGCTCGCCGCCTCCCGGGAGACCGTGCGGTATCCCCGGACTAGCCGGATGGCCATGACCCTCTGGGACGCGTTCAACCTGCCGGCTGGCCCCAGCCTTAGGGAACGCGCCCACACCGGTGCTCCGTAAAGGGCCATGGACCGCACGACCCCCGCGTAGAGCCTCCGGCAGGAGGCGTTTGGACCCCCCAGATTGGGCAGGAGCCGCCCCAAGGCAGCCCCAGCCCGTGCCAGTCTGGGAGCCAAACGTCGGAAGTGCTCCACGAAGTTCCACCGGCTGTCGTAGCGAAGTGGAAACTGGCCCCTCTCCAAGCATGCGCTTAGGAGCCCCCCTAGTCGAGGCCCGAGAGCCCCAAAGGCCAGAACCCAGGCTCTTCCAGGTAAGCCGTCGGGTCCTGGGGCGGTATTTTTGGCACTGAGCCTACGTACCGCCGCTCTCAACTCTACCTCGGTCACTTCCGGAGCAACATCGTCGTCGTCGGTCTCTTGGTCCGCAGCGGGCACCGCATGAGGCGGAGCCATAGGCGGGGGAGTATGTTCCCCTCGCGAAGGGAACAGAGCGCTCACCACGTCCTCCACGAGCTCGGGCCGGAGACTCTGCGTCAGCGGGGGCGCCCATGGGCGGAGTTTCTCCCGCACCATCTTATAGGGGCGCCCCCATGGGTCTCTGTTCAGAGTCTCCAGCGACTCCTCGCGGCCCAGATCCCTGGACCGCAAGATCTCCGCTCGGAGGGCGGTCTTCGCCGCTCTGTACCCCTCGTACAGCTCCGCCTGAATGGCTTCCGTATCCGGAGGGCGGATACGGAGCCTGCGGTGCCTGGTGTACCGGTGCCGCGCGGCAACACACGCCTCGCGCAGAGCCGTCAGCTCCGGCGACCACCAATACACCTGGCGAAAGGCGCGACTGGGCTGGACCCGGGGCATTGCCACGTCGCAGACTTCGGACATGGCCTCCCGGAACCACTCCGCCTCGTCGTTGATGTCGGCAGGCCTGTCCGGTGGTGACACCCAGGCCTGCACGATCGAGGCTTCCAGGAGGAGCTCCCGGTCCAGCTTCTTCAGCGCCCACCGCGGACCACTCGGGGCCTGTTGGACCGGCGCGCTCGAGGTATGGGCGGAGACATCAAACCGGATATACCGGTGATCGGAATAGGTCTCCACCCCCTCCATGACGCGCCAGTCAACCACGTGTGGCAACAGAGCGGGGCTGGCGAACGAGATGTCCACCACCGATTCGCCCCGCATCCGCACACACGTGGGGACAGAACCCCGGTTTAGGACGACCAGGCCTGTTTCCAGAGCCCAGTCCTCCACCATCCTGCCCCGTGTGTCCGTATACCGGGAACCCCAAGCCACATTCTTGGCGTTGAAGTCCCCGAGGACAAGCACGGGAAGGGAACGAAACCCGACGACGACGGTTTTCAACTCCGCAAGGGAGTTGTGGAACTCGGCGAGAGTTCGGCTCGGGGAGAAGTATGTCCCCACCACGACAATCCCCCCGAACCGTGCTGCAACGCAGCCCTGTCCCTTCTTGACGGCTTCAAGGGACAGGGTACCGGCGGCGGCCGACGAAATGAGGGTCACTGAGCCGCTCAGGTCCTCCACCCAGTAATCACTGGGCGGGACAAAGTACGGCTCAGCGACCACGGCGATGTTAATCGACCACTGCGCCATGCTCTGGAGCAACAGATCCTGAGCGGCGGCGCAGTGGTTGATGTTCGCCTGGAGGAGGCGTAATGGGGCCACTACTGGCATTCCATTTCAGCCCCCTCCTGAGCCCCCTGTGAGGGCTCCGCCGCAGTGGGTACGGCGGCGACGGCAGTGGGGGCGGCAGCGACGGCGCCTGTGGCGGCTGCGGCGGTGACGGCGGTAGAGAAGGCGGAGGGCTTGCCCTTGCCCCGGGCTTTCGTGGGTGGACCACAGCCCTTGCTTCCAGCCCGGTGATCGGCCGGCTTGCCAGCTGCCGCACATAGGTAGCAGTGCGGCGTGGCATTGCACGAGCCGGCCTTGTGACCGGGCTGACCACAACGGAAGCAATTACTGCTGCGGTCCACCTCCGAGGTGCATTTAGCTCCCACGTGGTTGCCCACTTGGCAACGGAAGCACCTCAGAGGTCTGGGTTCCAGCAGTTTTACCCGCGTGGAATCCCAGCCCACCTGGAATCTTGGGCCCTCCCCAACGATTTTGTTGGCCGCCGATACGGGGCAGCTCACCGTAACGGCTCGCAACCCCGTGGAGTCTGGACGGATGGTGCCTACCTTCACCTGCTCGAAGGCGCACCCCCCAGTCTTGACCACGGCGGCCACAACTTCCCCCTCCGTCACGGAGTCGTCCAGACCCAGGATGCGCATGTCAGCGCACTTGGCGGGTCTGGACACTCGGGCTTCGTCCGCATTTAAGGACGCCCTGAGCTTTTCAGCCAGAGCGTCAGCGGTCGGGCCACTGGCCGCACGGGGATCTCGAGCATACGAGCCCCAGTCGCCGTGACCCTAATACGCATGCCCTTAGTGACCCCGATCTCCTCCAGGTTCACCGCCGCCCGCGCCTTGGTGAGCGCGTCGCGGTAGGACACGCCCTTCTTCTCCGCTTCCGGCTGTAGTGTGATCACTACAGCTGCGGACTTTGGGGCGCGCAACCTCGCCGCGACGCTTCGCTCCTTGCGCCGACGCCGCCTCTCCTTCCGCTTGGCCGCCCTTGCCGCCTTGCCCTCCTTCTTCTTCTCCCCGGCTACCTGCCATTCGGCGTCAGCCGGAGGAGATTTAGAAGGCGGGGGCGGCCGCGTCGTCGTCGCCGCCACAGCCGGGGCCTTCTCAGGCGCCTTAGCGGGCGCCTTCGCAGGCGCCTTCGCAGGCGCCTTTGCAGCGGTGGCCCCGCCCTTCACCTGCCCCGCTGACCCAGGTTTGGGCGTGGCAGCCGTGGCGGCGTACGATGCCGCCTTTGGCTGGCCCGAGGCCTGCCGGCTCGCCGCTAGCGGGGGCCGGAGGACAATGCCCTCCAGGACCGAGAACCGGCTGTTGAAGGCAGCCAGCTCCTTCCGCACCAGGGTCAGTAGCCTCTCCTCTGCGGGCCCGAGCCCGCTCTGCCCCTGCTGCGCCCCCTCTTGCGGCACCTTCTGAGGGCCGGCATCGCGGAGCCTGGCCAGGTCCGCTCGGAGCTCCTCATTCTCCTTTCGGAGAAGCTCCATGGCGGCTGTCAAGCGGGCGACCTCCGCCCGCATTTCCGACATACCGTCCGGCGGAGGCCCTTGGAGCAGGACCTCCGCTGCCGCCATAATGGAGGCCTTGGCTGCAGGTATGGCCTTGTCTTTGGAAGATTGTTTCTTCTTCAAGGACACACACTTGACTGCAGCAGCCACGACCTCCTCAAACCTGGCCCGCTCCGAGTTGGGGTAATTTTTTATAGAGGTTTTCTTCCTCGCGGTCCGGGCGGTTAAGCCAAGACCCTCGACCCCCGTCAAAAGTCAGAGACATGACCTTGAACGATCTTCGGGGCTACGAGACTAACGGCGGCAGAAGGAAATGACGAAATGGAAATGATGATGGGAATGATGATGGTGGATGATGGGATGGGAATGATGATGTGGTGAATGATGAATGGTGTATGGTGGCGGGGATGATGATAATTGATGGTGGATGATGGGATGGGAATGATGATGTGGTGAATGATGAATGGTGTATGGTGGCGGGGATGATGATGATTGATGGTGGATGAATGGCTTCCTTCTGCCTGCCCGGCGGCAGGGTTAGTGCACACCGAGCCCGTTCTTACTCCGCCGCTGTGCGTCTCTGCTTAGAGCAGAGGGACACACGTTGGAGCGTTCCTCCGACAGGATATTGGCATACGGGCAACGAAACCCCTTAGGCACTTGTGCCTAAGGGGAACCATTGCCCGCACCCCAGGGTGCACCGTCCCGAAGACTGGCCTTCCCCACGGACGTATCCGAAGGGAATTCCAGCCCACGGGCACTCGGGGAGGTTTCCTGTGAAGTTAATGATGTCTCCGTTCAGAGCGTGGGCTTGTTTTATTGAAAATTCGGGCACCTTCAAAATGTAATTTGCATGAGAAGCGATTTGAGTGTATTCCGATACGAGTGGGACGATGTTTATTTGAAATACGTATCTATTATCTTTCGTTTCAACGATTTATTTATCTAAACAGTAGGTATCTAGTAAAGTGCCTTCAAGGACCTTCCACTATCAAAGTAAATAAAATATAACATTGACACGAGTTCTCATTGCTTAAATTCGTCCTCTAATTTGATTTGTACGAGTGTTTTTCAAGTCTGCTCAAGGATGGATATTGCCATTTTAAAATAGAAACACTTGACTGCTTACTGATCTACCTACTACAAGAAACCTCTACAATATTTGAGATAATAAACTTTTCTAATTCCGGTTCCGAATGTGAAAATTCAAAGGCACGGTGTACAAAGGCGTGCAAGCTTATGAAAAGTCAATCGGTATTTGTAGGCTGAATGGACAAGGGGTCGACTCGATGTGACACTGGCTTTCAGCGGCGACTCGGCGAGCTACCGACCGGGCGGGTGGGTAAATATTTGCTCGCCAGTGTAAATTTACGCCGACCACTCACAACGCAGCAAATTGAACAGCAGTTCGGCCGGACACAGAAATTATACGCAGTGATCAACAAATATTTTGATGAGACTTTACAGTTCAGTTGAATTTCATTGTAATTAATTAAATGTTAAATGGTCATTTGTTTACAGTTTTTGTGTTAAGGTGTAGGTAGGTACTTTTAGGGAAAAACAGGTTCCTTAAACTTGATGCCATTAGGCCTGGGCCTCAAGTCTGCTATTACAATAGTGTCAGAATGGTCTATCATTGATTTCATAATTGTTGATTTTGACAAGTTTGGTAATCTACTAATATAATGGCGTCATTATGACTTTCCAATGGTCAACCACTGACACTCCATTGTATGAAATTATGAATTTAGCAGATTACGAACTTTTAGCAAAATGACAATGCAGTGACAATGGGATCGTGTTGGAATGTAAAAAATAGCCATTTGACTAATAAAAAGGACTTTTATAAAATAAAATCCATACTAATATTATAAATTCGAAATTAACTCTGTCTGTCTGTCTGTCTGTTACCTTTTCACGCCTAAACCACTGAACGGATTTCAATAAAATTTGGCAAGGCTATAGATGGCATCCTGGGGACGGACATAGGCTACTTTTTTATTCAAAAATAATCCTACAGGGGTTGATATAAGGGATGAAAGTTTGTAGGGGAAACTTAGTATTTCTTAAGTTAGGGATATGAAAATTCAAATGTATGCTTTTGGTAGGAAATAAAGAAATATGCGGTTCAGCGTTTTTGAAAAATCATCCCTTAAAGGGGTAAAATAGGGGTTGATTTTAAAATTTACAAAACTGCATGGATTTTGATAAAATTTGGCAAGGCTATATATGGCATCCTGGAGAAGGACATAAGCTACTATTTGTCTTAGAATGATCCTATGATATAGGGGATGAAAGTTTGTATAGGAAACCCAGAACCACTGAACGGATTTCGATTAAATTTTGATAAGGTTATAGATGGTATCCTGGGACAACGGCTACTTTTTTTCAAAAATAATCTTACAGGGGGTGATATAGGGGATGAAAGTTTGTATAGGAAACCCAGTATTTCTTTGTTAGGGATATGAAAATTCAAATTAATGCGTTTGGTAGGAAATCAAGATATATGCGGTTCAGCGTTTTTCAAAATAGGGGTCGATTTTAAAATTTACAAAACTGCACGTATCGCGATAAAATTTGGCAAGGCTATATATAGCATCCTGGGAAAGGACGTAGGCTACTTTTGTCTTAAAAAATAATTCTGCAGGGGGTGATATAGGGGATGAAAGTTTCTATGGGAAACACAGCATTTCTTAAGTTAGGGATATGAAAATTCAAATTTATGCTTTTGGTAGGAAATAAAGAAATATGTGGTACAGCGTTTTTGAAAAATCATCCCCTAAGGGAGTACAATAAGGGTTGAATTTAAAATTCACAAATAATATTAAAATGTTTGTGTACCTACCTCTTTTTAAGAGATTTAAGGTATTGGAAATGTAGTCATAGTTCGTATCTTGAGGTAACATTTAGTCTTGAGGTAACAATTAACTTATGAACGAGTGGACACTCGGTCAAAAGTTATTTCTTATTAGAGCGTGACTGGAATAATACATTTTAACTAAGTAAACAAAGTCCCCCCGCCGCGTATGTCTGTCTGTTTGAATGCGATAATGACAAAAAGTACCGAGCGGATTTTCATACGGTTTTCATCAATGAACGGAGTGATTCAGTGTATTCATTAAGGTTTTGTGTTAATTGGCTGAAATATGACGACGACTGCTGAAGATGTCGGAAAAAATCATGCTGACTCAGTCGGCACGCTTTAAATCCACCATACACGGCAACGATATATCTCGCAGCGATTTGAGTTTGCACAGTTATATCGGACGGCTCTCTGTTTTCCACATGAACGTTCCCATGGGATATTTTCCGACATCCATGCGGGCGAAGCCGCGGGCAAAAGCTAGTAATTTATAAACCATACTACTTAATCCGATAATATCATTAAAAATATGGTCTATAACTTTATTGATGAAGCTACTCTAAAGTGTAAATAGAATAAACTGCATGCTTCAACAATTTGTAAGTGAATTAATTCATTCATTCTTATTAATCTAATTAGAATTTGTATGCTAATCACTCGAACAAAGTTATCGTTTGTTTACGCCTGAAGCCTGAAGTATGAAAACATCCCTGGGAGATATTCTATTGTTATCTCTAGCAGCCATCTTGTGGAATATTTGAATAACACGAAGCCGAATAGCACTCGAACCGAGTCTATAATCGGAAAACCGAGCTGGCGTTCATCAGTAGTTGAGTCCGCTATCGCCTTGAGTATTTTCGTAAAATTTTAGTAGATGGCGCTGAGCGTCGTGATCCGAGTTTTCCTGAAAACCGAACGAAGTTTGGTGTTGAAAATAGATGAAGCCTATAATCAGGATTACCTACCTACCTACCTACCTACGCCAAGTTAGTTTATATTGGTGTAGATTATCATCTGTTAGTTGCATTTTCCAACATAGGTACATAATTGATTATAATCAATTACATAATAAAATTTTAGTTTTTCCTAATTGTAAGTAAATCAGATTTAGTACTTTACTCGTTTCTTTAGAATTTGTTGAAATCTTGCTTTCGACCTGGTCGGCCGGCACTTGTTCTTAGTTTGTTTCCCACTAAATAGGGAATGGTTGTGTTTTAAATGGCCCAACATCGTGTCTCGGTTTCAAAATAAATATAGGCAGTAATATTTTGTAATGAAATGAGAGTACATGAAAGACAGTCACAATTAGGTACCTTCAAGAGCTGGCCATTTTCTGGTAATTATTATTTTATCTGATTGCGGCGATCCCTAAACAAAGGGTAAAGTTTTCGCTATACCTACTGTCTCATTATAAGGCTACTTGCAACCGAAAGAGTAACTCCAAAAATAAACAAGAGTAGGTACTTATCAGTTGTGTGTGTAATAGAGAGAACCAATGCAAACGGCAGACGTATACGGTGCTAGGGGCAGCAACAAATAACTGGTGAATCGAAAGAGCCTTGATCGCAGTCACGCAGTACCTAACCTGCGTAACTCATTAACGAACGTCCTTGGGCTCCTTTTTGGCGAAAATCACACGCAGACCTTTACTGCGGAAGTTTCATCAGCAGTGTGTCAAAGCCTTAAACTTTGTTCAACTTATTAATGTCACCTCACGTAAAACAAACTGTAAAAAATAATAGGTAATTTAAAAAAATAAAAAACACGACTGCCCCGGCACAAAACGAACTCAATAAAAGTAAAAAAATTATGTCCTTTATGCCAATGAATTAGATATATTTTATTTTTTTGGAATGTGCTGTTCAAGGCCTTCAATTTGATACCCATCTTAAAATAATTGAAGAAAAAAAAATGAGGCATACTGACGCCATATTGAATTTTTTCAAGAAAAAATATAGCCAGTGTCACTCGGGATGATGTAAGAATTCGTTATAAAACTTACTTATTCGTTCGAAAACTTACTTACTTACATACTTTTAAATGCCTAAACAAATTTAGATATATTACAATTATAAGTAATCTAAATTTGTTCAGGCATCTAAAAGTTATGGTGGAATAAATAAACTCACATACATCAGTCTTGAAATCATTACACTCATTTTTGGGTAGTAGTGTAAAAAGTTAACTTTTGGTGCCGCGGAATAGTTTGAACATAATCAACATACCAACAGATTTGGAAAAATGAGTTCGTTTTTATGAGACTCTATGTCATAATAACGATTTTAATTACAATATTTCACGGCAAACCTTGGTCATATTGACCGCCTAGGGAGTAATAAAACCATGACCTACCTATCAGCTGTGAACTAATGGATAATATAATAAAAATAGCACATCAAATATTTTGCATTAGGCTTTCGTTATCACCGTATATAGTTATTCTAATTTTAGGAAGCCGGTTATAGAGCTCACAGTATCCGTGCATTGTGATTTATTGCTTTGTCTGTCGTTCGCTATTTTGGACTTCATTCAACGACTCGGGAACAGTTGTATATTCCTAGGGAGGCGTTTCTTTGTATATTCCTAGGGAGGCGTTTCTTCTAGTCTTTGGATAACTCCTTTAAAGCCTGAATTGGCAAATCATCTTCTTATATGGGATGAAATTTAAAACATGTTCCATATCGAAATGGGAGATTGTACTCATCATCATGAACAACTTTTACTATGGGACCAAACCTGAAATAGCGAAAAAAAAAATCAGCTGTTCAGTACATTTATCTACATCAAACTCGTCAAAATGTACTGAACAGATGATTTTTTTTTTTATTGCAACATGATTTAAATTTCATCCCGTATATAAAAATCAATTGCTGTCCGTTAGTCTCGCTAAAACTCAAAAACGGCTTGACCGATTTGAATATATATTTTTTTGTTTTATTCTCCTCTTTACTGGGGTGGTTTAAAAGAAAAGAAAATAGGAAAAAAAGAAATTGAAATGTTGACAGGACAACGTCTGGCGGGTGAGCTAGTAAGCAATAAAAAAAACATAATTAGTAAGACTTGATTGACCGATTCAATTGACGGTGGTATGCTTCCGTGATTTCAGACATCCCAAATTGGTGATAGGCAGAGCATATATCAACTCAGCCTAACGCAGTCCACTACTGGACATAGGCCTCTCCCAGGCTGTACCACAACACTCAGTCCTACGCCTCCCGCATCCAGTCTGTCCCAGCCACCTTACATACAGATACATACCATACCTATAGCACAGAATAATAAAGCTACAGTAGTTTATTTGGATCTGACCTTGAATTAACTACCGCTACGGCCGCTCGTCCGTCCATGCGTACTCCCTAATCACAAAGTCCGTAGTTTCGACCTTCGTTACGGGCGTTTGCTACTCCGTATCACTTAAGGACAGATGATTGGTTCGGGGCCCGAACGAAGTATGAATGACAACACAATTTGACAGTTGTTCCTACTCCCGATGTGTTTTTGCCCGTTCGAAAAATTTAACTTTTACACTTGTTTTGATGGATTGTTATGTCAGACGGACGGACGGAAGGATGGACGGACGGACTTAGGGAGTAGTCCCCTGATTTCAACGACTTGAATTCGAAGCGCGTCGTTTCAGACATTTTCTATGAAGATGTAGGTACTACTGTAACATTATTATTCTGTGCCTATAGGCTGATAAAAATTATGAGCAGCAGAAACCACTAAGATTCAGACTACAAGAATAAGAATCAACGGGTCGTTGTACAATCGCTCAAGAAACCGCTAAAGAATGCAATGGTCATTAGTGGTTTCTTAATGTCATATTGATAATAGTAGATACAATAAAATGTTTTTCTAATCAATCTATTTATTTATTTATTAAATACTTCAAGCACAGAGTTGTTTATTACTTCATAAAAAAATATTAACTAATTATTTTAATCTCGTTTGCTAGGTGTAATCGTCTACCAATCTGTCCGCGACAGTCATATTATTTTTTTAAACGGACCCCCAAATGAAACTAATTGGTGATCGCTGTGCCTAAGCCATGGTCAATGCGTCATCAAACTACATAGAAATTTAAGGGAAAGGATTACTGAAGGTTTAATTATGCATCCTCTAAAATTAACAAAATCAATAAGTTGATGTGAGTCTCGTGTCAGCAAGATGTCAGTGAGGCCACTACCATAGAATTTTAAAGTTCAATTTGGTGAATCAATGCGGGCCCGGCTGCCAGCGATGCACGAAAGGTCTGCCTTTATTTACCTTTGGAGAAATATGACATGGGACGACGAAAACATAAATTCAACGTATGCATTTTGTTTACAGCGAGAAAAATCCAAATATTTAACTTTTTATATCTATTTTTAGCATTAGCACATGAAATGAAAGCTTCTTTAGGCGCTTTGAGCGATTTTTGTTAGAGGAAAATCTTATGAGGTCTCGTCACGTCACGCTGTCAAGTTATCACTTCTGTGGGCAGTCCCCATGACTGACTATGGTTTTTTAGGGTTCCGTACCTCAAAAAGAAAAAACGGAACCCTTATAGGATCACTTGTTTGTCCGTCTGTCTGTGTGTCTGTCTGTCTGTCTGTCAGTCTGTCAAGACCCTTTTTCTCAGGAACGCGTGGAGGTATCAAGTTGAAATTAATATCACATACGTAGATCTGTGGCCTCTTGGAGTCCTAAAAAACTCAAGCTTCTAAGTCAATGCAATAAAAACATACGGCCATTTATGCGACTTATTTTGATACTCGCAAGTAAATCAAAACCTACAGGGTACTTCCCGTTGACCTACAATAATGAAATTTGGCAAGAAGCAAAGTCTCCCAGTACAACAAGTGAAGGAAAAAGTCCGAAAATTGTGAATTTAGGTAATTTTTTGCCATAAAAAAATTTTTTTTGGGATTCAATGTTAAGTTTCTTTTTGGGATAAATTCTTTTCAACTACGGAACCCTTCATTGTGCGTGGTCTGACACGCACTTGGCCGATTTTTTTATATATATTCACAGCATAATACACAAAAATGATTTTCTTAAAGTTTCGCAGAGAAAAATAGCTACCTGTTTACAACTGTAAACACACAAAAAACATAGTCAGTAATGCCGACAGAAGTGAAAACTTTTACAGCGTGACGTGTCGCGTGACGTGACGCGACCTCATAAGATTTTCCTTCACTTCAAAAAAACATAAATATTCTATTAATTTAGAGGGCAGACAAATCCGCTTTCACCACATAGTGTCTACCATTCCTAGACAGCCTACTAACATAACATTTTCCACATACACACAAGTTATTCATCAGGTAATTTATGGGTAACATAGACTCAAGTTAGAAAATTCTAATGTAATTTGAGTAAACACGCGAAATGGTCCAAATACCAAGCTTTGTCAAGGACGAAACAACTGAAGGGGTTCGGGAGTTATGTCACTGACGTATGATTAACCATATAAAATAAGTACACATTGCTTTCCGAAAACGTGTCGTGAAATAGTTGCCTGATTTTTCCGCTTTTCTGCTTGGCCATATTATAATGACCGCGTGATTTTAGCAGTCCATTTTTAGAACATTCTTTACAATTTAAGCAGTCCTATTGCGGATTAAAATTAGCGGGACGGACTGTTAAATAGATGAGTATACTTTCCTCAGTTATACGTTATGGAGCCATTCAAGTAGACTACTCTTAAAGGTTTTTTTTAGTTAGGTGATAAATGTGGTGATGCGATTAATTAGTGGTCGTACCAAAATGGTAAAAAGGAACCCTTATGGTGTGACTCAGTCTGTCTGTCTGTATGGCTGTCTGTCTGACTGTCTGTCACAGCTGGATATCTCAAGAACTACTAATGCTTTCAACTTGAAATTTGGAACAGTTTTAGCTGACGTTTACCCAGCTATTTTGCAAATAAGAAAACAGTAAAAATATTTATATATTTTTTTGTAACAGGGATTGGAGGGGGCTCTTAAAAATTCAAAGTGGGGCTACTAGGGCATGTGGGGTATCATATGAAAGAACGCTGTTTGCACATTCTCAAACATTTTTTATTTTTTTTTAAGCCGCATAGTTTTCGACTTTAGACGAAAAATGTAAAAAAAAATACCGTAAAATACCCTTATCTCCGAAGTTTGCAAAGATAAAAATCTGAAATTATTCTATGTGATAGAAGTTTATGTAAAGATGTAAAGATTACAGGAAAAACAAAATGATGTCTCTAAATAGCACACTTTTTCAGAAATCGGAACGGAACCCTAGGTGCGGAGTCCGACTCGCTCTTGACCGGTTTTTTATTTGATTAATATTATTTAGGTGGGAACCTAGGAATGAATAAAATCTTTGAGAGAAGCTCGTTTTTAGGCCCTTATTTAGCTAACCGGATGCAGCTGAATACCAGTATTTTACATGGAGCGCCTGCCTATCTGACCGTGGAGGTCAACCTGGGAAATACAATACCCTAGGTAAGACTGGTTGTCAGTCTTTCGGGACTCTGATGACCCGTAACGACTGTCTATGATCCACGATTCCGATGCACGAGGGGTCTTGGTATGTAAAGATGATCATCCATTCACGGACCAACCGCGGCAAGCATAGCTTAACCTGATCGATCGACACATGCGACTGTGATTACTTAGCCACAGGCCCCTCCACAATTTAGTATCAGGTGTACCTAGATATGAATAAAGTCTTAAAACGAAGTAAAAATTATGTGCAAAACGAGTCTTCCGGGCATTCGTGCTAGGCCCACTAATCTAAGCTATTGAAAGAAAGAAAGAAAAACGTTAATTTGGACACAGTTCGTGAAACACAAAATTGCTAACAACCAATACACCTGATCAAAGGATACCCCTTCAACCTACTTCTGGAAACAAAGGACTGCAGTATTGACATGCCGTGACCCAGTTCCTTATGCGTGGAGACCGTGTCCTAACTCCATGAAAATAACGTCACTACCAACTTTATGGTCATGCAACATCGACTAACAAGTAGATACGTCTGCTTCGAAGATCGTATCATGGCACAATATTGATTTTCAGTTTGTATGAGAGATAAGTAGACCGTCTCTTGTCTGCTTTAAAGGTATCTATGTAATTATCAATTTGTCGGTATTTTGATGACGGGTCAACGTAGCGGAATAGAGGGGTTCCGCAGAAATTTTTTACGGTTATCACGTTACCTAATGATCTCAGTTTCAGGTTAAGAATGGACACTGAAGAAAGTCATGTGATACAGGCACTTCTACTTACCTAACCCGTTGCATGAATATACTTATGTACCTACCTATACCATATACTAGTCGCGGTATGCTAGTCGAGTAGTCGCTCATTCTTCCATACAACGGTCGGTACGGTTTGTTTAACGGTGTACTTCAAAACTAAAAATTATTTAATTTTTTCTCATCTGTGGTTTAAAATAGCGAAATACTCGTACCATTGAGAAATTCAAATACCATATAACATATATTGGTATTTCGCTATTTTAAACCAGACATCATTATCTAGCCTTGTATGTAGAATCTGAAAAAAAATATTGGTTTGGAAATTATGAGCGTCGAAACTTCCATATTTCAACACTAATTTTAACGCAGGGGCGTAAATAAATAGCTCCGTCAGTATGAAAATAGAAAAATTGTTACCTTATAGGGAAAGATAATTGATTATAGAATTAAAATTACTTTATTTTCATTAAATACATCCAGTAGCTTTTTCATATTACCTAAATAAACGCCCAAAAGTCTGTTCACGATTTTATGCGCTTGTAGTCGTTATAAATCATCGTCTATTTCACTAAATACATAAAAAACTAAATACGAAATAAATAAAGTAACTAAATAGCATACATACTCGTATATTAGCCACGCCACCAACGAGTTCGAGCCGCCCCGACTGACAGACAACGCACCGCCGCGCCGATCCAGAAGCTTGAAATTTTATACAAAAGTTCCTTATAGAACGAAGGTAAGCAGGAAGATTTTTTGAAAACTCATGCCCTAAGAAGTTAAATAGAGGATGAAATGTATAAAGGCTCTTACAGACAGAGGCGATATCGCGTCGCTCCTATGTGTATGGTCGCGCTCGATTCCATAGAAATTGTTCTACGGATATATAATATCGCAATATCGCGTCGCGACGCGATCTCTAAGTCTCTGTCTGTAAGAGCCTTAATTTTGATCAGTGTAATAGTCGTTGGTATACCTGGTACAAGCATCATTGTCTTGTACTGGAGCAGTATGTATGTCCTTTCAAAAGGCATGACTGTAGAGTCGCTAAGAAAATATCTACCTACAGAACAGCGTTCTTTTGTACCGATATTATTAGAATTCCGAAGTAATGCTGAGAGGTAAGACTAAGGTCATAATATCCCCTTCTATGCTCATTATCCAACATCTTGTTCCATTGTGTTGCTGGTACAGTCAGCAACAAAACTCGATTAACACTTGAGTTTTCTAAATCTTAATTATTGAGAAAAATACTTCATTAGAATCGGAACAGATGTAAAAGAGATTGCCCGCGGACAGTACTCTTGAGAAATAGCTCATGTCTCACAAAGTTAAACAGCATGAAATATCTAAATTAAAATTATATTTTTTAAATAAGACTTAATTATGATTTATAATGGGATAGTTTTTTGAAAAATAATTAGTACTTTTAAGTTTCCTACACTAAAATACGCCATTTTTAACTATCGCCTGTCAATACTAGGGATGACCATTTCTCCTATTGCGTGTAATGTGCCTACCTACCTACAATGATATCGATTCTGTCTTGATTGTTCGATTTATTACTGCGAATCTATTAGGTCTTTACCTATGAAATTGCCGTTCTGGCCATTTCAATTCAAAATAATTTTTGTTTGGCTAAGAATTCTAATTTCAAATTAATTTTATTTTAAAAACATGGATTTTTTTTTCCAAAAGTAGTCATTTGTTTATTGATTAGTGTTACATTTTCATCGCATTTCAATCTTTTTCGTCATCATAGATACGTTAAAAATTCGAGTAATTATGGAATATGAGTACCGTCGTGGCAGCAACGCGGCACAAGCGGCACGCAACATCAACGACGTTTACGGAGCTAACACTACAAACCAACGCACCACCTGTTATTGGTTTGCTCGCTTCCGTTCTGGAAATTTCGACCTGAAAAATGAACCTCGCGGTCGTCCGAAGACTTTGGTCGACAATTACGAATTAAAGGCGATTGTGGAAGCTGATGATACACAATCTACGGCTGAATTAGCAGCAGCTTTCGACGTTAGCGTCAAAACAATATTGGTCCATTTGCGTCAAATTGGCAAGGTAAAAAAGCTTGATAAATGGGTGCCCCACGAACTCAATGACCGCCAGCGCGAAATACGCGTCGAGACGTGCCTTGCACTGCTCAACAGACACACAAATGAAAGAATTTTGAACCACATTGTTACCAGCGATGAAAAATGGATTCTGTTTGATAACCGCAAGCGCTCAGCAAGTTGGTTGGATCCTGGTTCAGCACCTAAACAATGCCCTAAACGAAAACTTACCCCTAGAAAAGTGATGGTCACTGTTTGGTGGTCTAGCGCCGGTGTGATTCATCACAGCTTCTTACCAAACGGGGTGAGCATTACTGCAGATGTGTACTGTGAAGAACTGAACACGAATATTGGTACCATCAATAGTGAAAGAATTACTGATACAGCGGCACAAAATAAATGTTCCTTTGAGTGCCTGGATCTTCCATTTCCATTTGGATAACAACTTGTGAGATGAATTATTGGCTTCATGCAGTGATTTTACTGGTCACTAAATAGATGATTATGATGGCACTAATGGAAAGAGCAGTGGAGAGAAAAGTAGATTTTACAGATATCAATAACTTGGATATTAAAATGTGTCATTTTTGGTTAGAATTTACATTAGAACAGTTACAGGTATTACTTACCATCCCACTTTGGTTAAGTACCGTCAGCAAGCCTAGCACTTAGCATATATTTAGATACATTAGGCGCAACAGTGGATATTATTGTTCTTGCCGTTCCAGCTCTATTTTTGGATAATATATTTTTGGAAAAATAAAATAAAGGTTTAAGGAATTATCATTCTTTCATTTTATTGTACCTAGTGTAGCTGTTTTCCATTCCTTCCTACTTACATATACCGTGTCATGATACTTACTACAATCTATGATTTAAGTAGGATCTAGATAACACTGAGCGATTGACTATCAAGTAATGATTCCATGCTTTGCATTTTAATGAAATACAAGAAATAGATTTAGAAGCATGAAAATGCACAAAATCTAAATCAGTATTTAGACTTCGTGATGTGGTCACAGGTAATCGCCAGTAACTGGCTCCCTGACATAGCTAAACCGCTACAGATTTTACACAAATGTACTTCAACGGCACAAAGCTCACTCGTAAACCCATTCAGACCCTTTCAAATAGCTTTTTTCAATTCATTTTGTGGTCGAACATAACCTAAAAATAGTAATTTCATTTTTGTGAATATCTCGGAAATGCAGTTGTAGTTTGTGTTAAATTGTTTTTAGGAAGTATTAACACATGTCGCCGTGTATTTTAAAGAAGATTGGATGAAGACATAACCATGTTGAATTCAGTACATTCGTCCATAGTGCCGTGGGCAATCTCTTTTTAAAGAAAATTAACTCTTATCTAATAAATGAAATGCTAAAAAGCAGGTTATCGTATCATTTTGTGTTAATTTAGATGATGTCAAAAAGTAGCAGTGTTAACCGACTTCTGTTGCTGACCGTACAAGGGACATTGACACAAAGCCTTAACGATTTGATTTGACGTTGTACTTAGTTATCGAAAAACTTAAAACAGCATTGAGATCACGGAGATATATAACAATTAAATAACTATTCCCAGTCAGTAGTAACATAGTTGACTACGAGTTGATAGTATCAAAAGCAAAAGTATTTGTTTTGAATCCTAAGTATTGTAAAGTTTGCAATTCGCTGCAGTTTAGTCACGCGATCAAGTCTGTTTAGACTTGGTTCTAAGTGTAATACCTATAATACAAATACTTTTGTTGAAACGAGGAATCATGTTGCTAGTACTAAAGTAATCGTTATTTGCAGGGAAACAGTATTCGAAGGTGTCGTTTATTTTTTATAACAATAATTATTTAGTCTTAAATGGTCTTTTTAACCCCCGACGCAAAAAGAGGGGTGTTATAAGTTTGACCGCTATGTGTGTGTGTGTGTGTGTGTGTGTGTGTGTGTGTGTGTCTGTCTGTGGCACCGTAGCGCTTAAACGGGTGGACTGATTTGGATGCGGTTTTTTTTATTTGAAAGCATATTTTCCAGCGATGGTTCTTAGACATGTTTTATCAAAATCGGTTCAGCCGTTTCAAAGTTATTTGCTCTTTTGTTAGCTGCGGTAGGGATCTTAGACGCGTAATGGGTATTACTTTACTTTCAAACCTTAGTGTGACCTAAAATTTGAAACATCCATGTATGTTATCTATCTATGCAAGATTATGGAATTCTTGGTCTGATGCTGCAGCCAGGATATCCAGCACTAGTGTGCTGGATACACTCTTGAAAAATTAATAGCAGAAATGTCGTGTTTTGATTCATTTACATCAGTATTTGATTCTATATACAATGCAATGGTGGCAACAGGATGAGCTGATGCTGCAGCCAGGATGTCCAGCACACTAGAACACTCTTGAAAAAGTAATAGCAGATATGTCGTGTTTGGATTCATTTACATCAGTATTTGATTCTACATACAATGCAATGGTGGCAACACGATGAACTGATGCTGCAGCCAGGATGTCAAGCACACTAGAAGACTCTTGAAAAAGTAATAGCAGATATGTCGTGTTTGGATTCGTTTTGATCAGAATTTTATTCTACATACAATGCAATGGTGGCAACACGATGAGCTGATGCTGCAGCCAGGATATCCAGCACACTAGAATACTCTTGGTAAAATAATATAGCAGATATGTCGTGTTTGGGTTCGTTTTGATCAGTATTTGATTCTACATACAATGCAATGGTGGCTACACGATGAGCTGATGTTGCAGTCAGGATATCCAGCACACTAGTACACTCTTCAAAAAAAAAATAGCAGATAGTAGTGTTTGTATTCGTTTTTTTATCAGTATTTAATTGTATTTGCAGTACGATGGTGGCATCATTATAAGTTAATGTTATGTGCAGAGAAACTTAACATTCTGCAGTAATAAAAATGCATTTCTGTATTGTTAAATTGTTTAAAAAGTTTAAAAAGGTTAAAATAAAAATTAAATTAAAAATTTAAAAAACCCCCAACGCAAAAAAGAAAAGAGAACATTTAAAAAGTCAAAAATAATAGGTACCTATCGTTGAGCCATCAAATTCGATTGAGTAATAACTATATATATTTTAATTACAGAAATTGATGGATGGCACGATAATGTTTCCTCATTGAATTGGCGCTATAATGTCACGGCGGGGTACCGCATAAGTAAGTCAGACCCTTCACTTGATTGACAATGTACATATGCGGTACCCCGCCGCGAAATTATAGCGCCAATTCAATGAGCAAACCTTATCGTGCCATCCATCAATTTCTGTAATTAAAATATATATAGGTATTACTCAATCGAATTTGATGGCTCAACGATAGGTACCTATTATTTTTGACTTTTTAAATGTTCTCTTTTCTTTTTTGCGTTGGGGGTTTTTTAAATTTTTAATTTAATTTTTACAAAACGAGGTTTTTCTGCTGTCATGATTTAAACCATCGAGCCAGTTTTTGTAATAAGAACCTAGCTATGATAGGAATACAGTTCTTTATACAAAACTGACAACTTAGTCCGGTACTAACTTGTCATTGTCATTGACATCTTAATTTGTCGGAATAAAGTTCGAAATTCAAAAACGGATCCATGGTTTAAACCTGGGTTTGAAGATGAACCTTGTTTTGTAATAAGGCGGAAAGGGTTTTACTTGGATTTTTGCTAGTCTCTCTCTATAAATTAAGGTCTCTATAGTTTTATTCCGCATTTGATTTAAGAGCGAATGAGTTCTCTAAATATTTTGACTAGATATTACGATGTTTTAACAAATGAGTATTCTTTCTAATACGTTAATTTACAAATGTTTGTTTTTCAGAACGTGACACAACGCAAGGGCGCTATTTCTGAAATAGTTACTAGCTGACAAAAATACTTTCTGTAAATTATATTTAACTGACATTTAAAGCTGGTCAATGCATTCCAGTTTGAAGCCAAATCCTTGTGTCGACAGCAGAAATAAGGTTGGGATAATCCACACAAATGAGAAAACACAAAATACTGGTTCATGACATCTTAGAGTTTACTCGTTTTTTGTACCATTCCGTCATTCTATTTTTCAGTCATTTCTGTCGGGCAGGGTTTCAACTTTAAGATGTAAAAGCCCTCGTCCTCCCCCTCTCACCTTCCCTCCATACCCCTCCCCCTCTCATTTTGCTTTACGTTGCGCAAGGTACGTTGCATGACTACGCTTTTACACAAAAAACACACACAAAAAAAAAAAAAAATTTTATTTGAAAATTACCTAACTTTATATTTCACTCCTCATATTTTTTCAATACCGGGGGATTTATTGAACATCTATTCTTATATAAAGAGTAAACTCCAACACTAATAAATTCTACTGTCCCTCCTATTAAATCAATAGATAAATAACAAAAAATAAATTAGTTATTGTTTCATAAATAAAATTAAATACCAAATCTAATCGGCAGACAGATATTTGCATAGATCTTGAGTAAATCATTACGGCAAGGTGATAAACAGGAAAATTGTATTACATATTTCAGAATTTATTCTAATAATTTTTTTCTTTAGAAACAACAATTCTTTTCTTATTAAATGGCTTTGTACTTAAAGTGTCAATAATATTTCCGGTTTTACAAATTAAAAGTGATTGAGACACCTTGCTGACCTTGCTTCAATTAGGTATGCACATCATGATTATTAAAAGAATACCTACAATCGACCGACGCCCAATCAAAACCCCAGTCGAGTTAAAAGGGGGATTCAAAGCTGAAGGTGTTAATTGTCGCACATCTGTCCGGTTCACACCGGTTAGCGGTAAGTCGCAGACTCGCAATGCTCTCGCGCATCATTGCCCGGGCGAGCGGGCCGCGGCGACGCCGACGGCGCTCACGCTGTCGCGACCTGGCACACACTCGCATGCCGGATTTATTTTGATCACCCGCTACCAACACCCAAATAATTACATTTTTTGAATACCAGACGACGTTGCGCAATTTCAATTGAAATTGTTTAACGTCCTTGCAGCAGACAATGTGACTAAATGCTGCACAAAAACAATAAATCACTTTTAAATAAGTAGTTTAACTTCATTAAATTTTATGGGAACATAATCTAGGTATAACACAGTAATTTATAGTGCTCGTAGAAAAGTTAAAGAGGGAAAAAGAATTATAACTATATTTGCATTTTGCAATAAACACGATAAGGTAACTTCAACAAAGGGCGTGCAATTAAGCGATGTCGCTAACCTCGACTGAAAAACAATGCGAAGTAGGGTATTAATAAATTCAACATTGACAAAGACCGCCAAAACACCTGGACGTCCGCCAGACGAGAAAAAAACCGGCCTACGCGCCGCGCCACGTCGCGAGACAATGCCCGTGACGTAACAACCATCGATACGACCGAGCGACCGCTGAAATGTTCCGAAAAACTAACGGAACTGAAAATGTGAAATCCAATTAGGTTACGTTCAGCATATTGATTCGAATACTGCTGACGATTGCATTGTTTATTAGATACAATTACAGTGCTAATAGAATTCCTCGAGTCTGTACCACCACGCACCGAGTGCAGTTCATAGATGACTAAATTCATTGTGGTGAAGGAGCACGTCTACTTATGACAAGTCATCCAGTTCGGTAGACACAACTTTCAAAAAGAAGCCGAAGAAGGATCCAGTTAGGTTGGGCACCGTTTGGGAAACTTCGTCAAGTCTTCTCGTCGCCTATCCTGCAATGTTTGAAAACTAAGGTCTTCAACCAGTGCGTCCTGCCCGTTATGACATACGGTGCCGAAACATGAACGCTGACAGTCAGGCTTGTCTATAAATTCCAGGTCGCTCAGCGCGTTATGGAGCAGGCTATGCTCGGTGTTTCTTTGATGGATAAAATCAGGAATGAAATTATCCGGAAAAGAAGCGGAGTTACCGACATAGCTTGCAGAGTAAGCAAACTGAAGTGGCATTGGGCTGGCCATGTTTGTCGAAGGACTGATTGCCGGTGGAGCAGGCGAGTCCTGGAGTGAAGATCACGTACCGGCAAGCGTAGCGTGGGAAGACCCCCAGCTAGATGGACCGACGATCTTAAGAAAGTGGCTGGGACAGACTGGATGCGGAAGGCGGAGGACAGGTCATTCCACGTCAAAATGTCCGAAATACCTTAATTTCCTATTCAATTCAATTCAATCAAATTCTTTATTGCAATCCATAATGTACATAAGGTGTTAAAATACATTAGAAGAAACAATTATGGACCCTGTCGGGCACAGCAAAATTATAAAAATAGGTAGGAGAGAGGAAGAGCGCTTTTATCAACTTTCCATAACACTAAAACAATTAAAATAGGTAGACTTTTTTCGTCGTATTCGTATCTTTAATTTATATAGAAATTAATTATTATTTATAATTTGTAATATTATTATATTCCAGTTATATTAATTTTATTTAATGGGTGCATTTTTATTATTTAAACCGTTTAATTCCGTAAGACTAAAGTAAATTGGAAATTAGTAGATTATTTTATTATATTTATATCGTTGCTTTTTATTATAATAAATTATTTATTATTGTTATATTTAGTATATATCTCTCAATTATTTATTTTATGTATTTATAATTTGTAACATTATTGTATTTCAGTTTTATTGGGTGCATATTTATTATTTTAAAATGTCATATATTTACTAAATAATTTATTGTTTATTTAATATACAATATTAATGAAAAGACAAAACCAGGTAAAAAGGAGGTATTCCTCCAGTCAAATTAGTCAAATTATTAGTCAAAAAATACTTAAATTTTATCATTTAAAAATTCGTCTAATGAGTAGTAGCTTTTATTAATTAAAAATTGTTTTACTTTGCTTAAAAATATATTTGTTTTTTCTATTTGTTTTAAGTTCTCTGGTAATTTATTGTAAATTTTAATTGACATTGAATAAGGACTAGAAGAGTGCATTTTAAGATGGGACCGAGGTAAATTTAATCTGTTCTTATGACGGAACGAATAGCTTGTTTGTGTATCTCCTCGAGTTTTGTATGTATCAGGATGTTTGCGCACCAATTTACACAATTCCAAAATATAAATACCAATCAAGGTGAGGATTTTATGTTCTTTAAAATATGGTTTGCAACTGTCGGTTTGTTGTATGTTCGTTATTATTCTTATTAGACGTTTTTGTAGGATAAATACGGAAGAAGCGTCCGTGCTATTTCCCCATAGAATGATACCATAAGTGAACCAAGCATGGGCATATGCATAATATGTGACTATTGCGGTTTGTAGATTGGTAGTCTTTTTAATCTCCCGGAGGGCATATGAAAACTTTGAAATTTTTGAATTCAATTTAAGCACGTGCGATTTCCAATTAATATTTGTATCTATAGTCAAACCTAAGAGGGTGAATTCATTAACTGTTTCTAATTTAATTTGATTAATTGTAAAATTTATATTTATCAGATTTTTTTGGCGTGGATGGAATGTTATTAATTTGGTTTTTGTAAAATTTATTTCGAGATTATGATCTTTCATCCAATTAATTATATTATTAAAAATGTTACTTAATTTTTCATTTAGATTTATATTTGTTTGACATGAGGTGAGGATTGAAATATCGTCCGCAAATAAGACACAAGGCTCTTCTATGGTTTTGGGAAGGTCGTTTATGTAGATCAGGAATAAGAGACATCCTATAACGCTTCCCTGGGGAATTGAAGCTTGTATTGGTCTGACATCTGATCGTATGAGCTGTGCTTCTAATGTGCTCCTAATGAGTTCTGAGATGCATCTGAGAAACTATTTTCCACCGCAGCGCGCACGTCTCATTCAAACAGACTTGCGAAATCGCCTATCTCCGCAAAACTTGAGAATATTTTGTTTTTTTAAACAAAAATCTTATTAATGTTAATTTTAATTACTAACACTGCTATCCATAATGATTAATTTTAATAAGAAAACAATCTCATTCTAAGTCTGTAATATTTTATATTAATTAAAAAATATATATATCCATAATGTGTTTTGTTTATTTTACCTTCTTTTAAATTCAATAATATGCGTATTGGATTCGGTATCGGTATCGGTACCGTATCGGCCAAAAAGTCGTATCGACGGAGAGATGTACCTAGTTAAAAAGTAATATTTAACATAATAAGATGATTTTATCAACAAATTAAAAGTTAATTAAAACAAATTAAGATATTGTTATCTGCAAACCAAAACAAAGAATAACATTAGTGCAATCAAAGTACCAGCGTCATCATCGTCATCATCGTCCTACCATAACACGATGAACATACTCCTATAACCTTTCATTACAGAAACAATTAAAAAGCCATTGTGTGATGTGTCTCGCGTAGATCCGCGTTTCCGGCAGTCGTCGAGTTATTCAGTACCTACTTATGTTTCGCTATTACGTATACTTTTTGTATTGGCCATCCATGCTGATTTGAAACATTCTACCGTCTCTATACAGACGAATTGATAACAACCTTTTTACAGAAGTCGGTTGAAAATAATGGGAATATAATACCTATAATAAATAATCTAAAGATTACTTACAAGGCCTTTGGTATGGTAGAACTAGGCTGAATATTATTTCAGGTTCGTCTTCATCCTATATGATGAAACACATGTAAATTATAAAGAGACGAATACAAGTCATGGATACAGGAGGAGAAAGAGTCCAAAGAAAGGATGGATAGATTTAATGAGTGATGATATGAAGAGAAAGGGAGTCATGGTTGGCGGGAGACTGGGGAAGTGCAATAAGGGAACAGGCCAGGCAGAAGAAGATTCTCTTCATCATATTATCAGCTCGTAAAGTCCGATGGTGTACCGTCTTATAGACAGCTAAAATAATGGAATGGCTCCATTATAATTTTAACATGATCGCATACTCTGCAAAAACTTACTTAGACGTGGGTACTTACTTCTTTCTGTTTTTTTCTTAGTGCAGTTCTTTTCAAGTTTGTTTTGGCACTAACCACGGCAATAGAAGTTGTTAGTGCCTAGTACCTAGGTACTCCAGACTAAGTTCTGTCACGGTCAGGACTTCTTTGACGCACCCCAAATTCCCGGTCCCGGGCACATAGTAGCTCATCCTATAGTCCCTAGGTCGTGCACCAAATAGTCTGCAAGTCTGTTCTATTGTAACTTCCGAACTGACATAAATATACGTGTAGTAAGTGGATCACACCGGAAAGTAGCGAACACCGGTTATCTAACAGCTAACAGCTAGGACGAAGGGAATCCGATCAAGTGCAAGTTTACACCGCGACTCGTGACACGCTCTACTGCCACCTGGATAGCTAGTAAGTACTGTGGCTGTAATACTAGTATCTACATACCTACGTTGTTTCGCAACATATATTGATTTTCACGAAAGGGGCAAATAGGAATATCATACCTAATCATAATGCGTTGTATATAGTGGCGGCCCACTTTGGTGAGCGCAGCGATGGGAAGCGACAAAGCCTGGTATTCTACGATCAACATCAGGCGCTATCGGCAATGCCTTACCGACCTTCATAACTCTTGTTGAAAGCCGTATACCGTAGGCTAGTTCCACAACATAGTCCTGCGATACAGAAAGTGCTTTGTTAATTGAACAGCATGATACTAACTAACATAAGTTTACTCTCCACCATCATATCACAATATAGCTGCTTCTCCTCATCCTCATGTAGTAGATACGTAACTATCATCTCTCCTTTGTGCCAATACTATGATACACTGATTGCATCGGTCCTACTAAATTGCTTTATTCTATTTTATTATATTTCTTAATATGGCAAGCAAAGCCGATTTCGACTATTCTGCCAATGTCAAAAGTGATAAGGAAAGCAAGTGTGCATTGAAGAGAAAAAAAAAATAATAATAATAAAAAAAATAAGGATACAGTTGATCTTGTGGGGTTAGTACGGGACTGAAACAAACGAAAAGATAAAAATTACTTAAATATTATTACAAATTGTTAAAACATTAAATATATTGCATGCCACATCCACACAAACAGATATTTGTGGTACTAAATTGCTCAATTCTACGAATACATCGCTGTCAGTTGCGTAGCAATGTCTGTCATTCCACAAAAACGTGAATAAAGTTGAGAAAAACTTCATGAAAGGATAACCCTTTCATCGGCTCGACGAAGCATCGTGAGCACATAGCAATGTCAACAAAATTGACACAAATCAATTTTTATAACAAATCTGTTCATTCACTCCCTGTTGAGTAGAATATAGTAGGTACCTAAGGTTATTATGTCTAATGCCCAGTTTTATTAATAGACGAACACTCCCATATAGACTAGTGCAGTTCTGAATTCAACATTATAGTGGGATTATCACGAATAAATAATATAGAACAGGATTGTGCACATCCCGTGTTGGAGCAGTTCCAAACATGTCAGATAGTGTAAGGGCTATACGTGATTATGGACTTACTACTCTTATACGATGGTTAGTATATTCATGTATTACATTTAGACCAATGATGAAATTAACTCACGAGGTCTGCAACGAAAGTGTCGAAGCTGACGAGAAGAAACGTTAGTTCACTTGGCGTCCATTGAAGGATTTCTAAAGGTCGCTGAAAACTGTAATGTTTTGCAATGAAAAATGTTAACAAACAACATTGCGTTTTACAAATTAGATACAAACGTGGTAATGCGGCTCGATTAGGCTCGATAAAACTTGGATCGTTCTGAATGGCATTCGAATCAATTTACCGTCGGTACGCGACGGCGTCTCCTTACGATTCACTCTATTTGTGTACCGCGGTTGACGTTGCGATCAAATTAAATAAATCCTCAATGTTGCACGCAAACCACGACCTGATGAGCACGGCCGATAGCTTCCCTAATTTACGGGTTTTACTCCAATGCTGCTCATGTGAATGCTCTCATCAAAATATCGTGACAATGAACAAGTAATCCTACAGCAAGACGATACCGTACTTTTATTGTAGTGGTAAACTCCTGTTTTTGGGGTTCCGTACCAAAATGGTAAAAAAGGAACCCTTATGGTGTCACTCAGTCGGTCTGTCTGTCTGTCTGTCTGTCTGTCACAGCTGGATATCTCAAGAACTACTAATGCTATCAACTTGAAATTTTAGAGTAGTTTTAGATGACGTTGACCCAACTATTTTGCAAATAAGAAAGAAATTAAAATATTTAAATTTTTTTTTGCAACGGACTGAAAGGGGTCTTAAAAAATCAAAGTGGGGCTACTAGGACATGGGGGTATCATATGAAAGAGCACTGTTTGCACATTCTCAAACATTTTTTTAATTTATTTTTAGGCCGCATAGTTTTCGACTTCTGATGAAAAATGTAAAAAAAGATACCGTCCCCCCCCCCCCCTTTATCTCCGAAGTTTGATGTAAAGATTACAGGAAAAATAAAACGATGTCTCTAAATAGCACACTTTTTCAGAAATCGGAACGGAACCCTCGGTGCGCGAGTCCGACTCGCTCTTGACCGGTTTTTTATTTCTGAAACCCCAAGTATTTATTATGTTGCATTGTACTTATAACACTAGTACTATTATTGAACTTATTATTGCCCTAAAACTGTTATTTATGCTCAGAAATATTACTCATAGAGCAGCTTTCATGTGCGGATACGCGCGGTACAGATTTGATGCAGCCGAGAGATTGAAACTTATGAATATTTTGAAAAATATAAACAGTCGTAGCTTTGTTCGCGGTTATATGCCCTTGGAAATTAATATCTTGTTAGCAGTTTATTCGCTTTTGTTACAGTCGGAGTGAGTAGATTTGCGAAAGTCAAATGTTGTCTAACGATTGGGCACGGCAGGCTCTGTCACGCGAGCTCGACACGCCGACTACCCGCCAACAGCACCGAGCATCGGCTTTATCAACATTATACTTTGTTGTAATTACTCGTGTAAGTTTGATGTGTAAAATTAGTTATCACAAGTCAAGCACGTGGGTCAGCCACGTCACGGCCGACGTGTTCGGTCAGTGCTCAAATATGAATTAACTACTTAATGGTCGTTGCATATCGTCGCAGACGCCGATCATTCGGCTCGTAGTCGGTTGCGTATAGGTTTTCTCGCGTCGCGCGTCAGTCGCGTCACAGGGTGAGATCGCGCGGAAACGAAGGTTGCGCCCGTGACCGCGCCCGCCCGCCGCCGCCGCGGTATCGCCACCCGCCGCAGTCGCGTAGTATCGCGCCGCGCTCGCTGATCCTCGGAGCTCGAGCCACGCGAGAGCCGCTCAGCGCCTGAAGCACGAAGACTGTGACTGTGTTGTGATGTGTGACCATGTGTAGCCGGCGAGTGAGTGCAGTGAGAGTATGCGCGCGAGGTGACGCCCGGCCCCGGCCGCGACCGTAGCCCGACATGTGGACACTGCTGGCGCCGCTGCTGGCGCTGGTGGCACTCGCCGGAGGAGCCGCCTTCACGCCCGACAGGGACCTGCTAGAGTGCGCGAGGTTCGTTTATGACGAATGCTAACAACGACTCTGATCAAACCACCACATACGTACCACAAAAATAAACAAAAGTACAAAAAATGTTGTCATCAATCGCGAAGTTTTGCTGGGACTTAGAAATGTGCTACAAAAATAATTTTAATGGGCACGCAATTTATTACGTCTGCCCATTGTTAACGCGATACATATAACGATTACAGAAACATTGTAATTAATTCACAAATAACTAATTTAATTAGGTATGTGAGCGATTTGGAACGTAGGTTGGAGAATTTTCCTCTAATAACAAAATAGAAATGTTTGTATGAAAAGCTCAACGTTTTATCCCCACTTTATCTTATGAAGACTCTATTTCTTACTCAAATAAACTGAATTATCTCAGATTAAAGCAACTAAGTACTTCAACCAGTAGAGGACAGACACCATGTTTGTCTAGTCTAGACTTTACTTGGATTTTAAAATTAAACAAAGAGAAACATGATAAGTATCTATGATAAATTAAGATCAAGAACATTACAATCCCTGGTTTCCATCGTAACAAATAATGATGTGATTAACCTGAAACATGGAGGTGACAGCATCATAAATTAGCGACTTCCAATTTAAATGCAGCAAATTGCAACTGTCTACCAGGTTTGTCTCAGCCTGTCCTCCATATAAAACGAGATTCACTGTTCCCATATAAATATAAATATCGGGTACATATACTTGTGTATAAATCTGGCAAGCGCGCGAGACGCTAGACGCGTGCGCGCGCGCCGGTGTCACCGCCACGGCCGCGTCGCTTGGCAAGGCTAGCTGGCCACTAGGTAAACACCAACACATCTCACATACACAGGTGGAAAGGTCTGATTCCCCCAGAAACATGCCATTATCTGTCAATACCAGTGATTAGGTTTTGTCAGACAGCCAAATCAGTCAAGGAACCTTGGGTTTAAACTGTCTCGTCGTATTTTCTAATGCGATCGACTAGTTTATGTATAATTATTATCAAATGTCTGTCTATCTCACCTGTATTGTCCCACCGCTGGGCAAAAGCCTCCTTTTCTCTTCCTCTTCTCTCTCTTTCACACACTTCCTCTGCTATTGTAGGCCAGTTCTTTCGGTAGGAGTCAAGTTCGTACCTCCATCTTCGTCTTGGTCTGCCGCGATGTCCCCTAGCATTCTGTGAGACCCATCACCTGACATGCGGCAAACATGACCGGCCTGATCCCACTTAAGGGAGATCCGAAGTACCTAGTAGCCGCGAAAAATATGATACGCGGCTATAGCAAATATTTATTTACTTTTAATATAACCAAAATAATCAGCAATACGAGTACCTACATCTCTCTAAGTTAGCTTTGTTCTGTATACGAGTACCTACTTAGATTTAGTAAATCATGACATTTTCGAACAAATCTAAGTTAGAAAGATGTATTGATGATTCTTATGGTTAAAATTATGTAAAAAGGAGGAGGTTATAAATTCGGATGTTTATATTTTTATGTAGGTATGTTCGGGCATAACTTCGTCATTTAGAGACCGATTTGCAAAATTCTTTTTTTTTTGAAAGGGTATAATACCTCCGAGGTGGTCCCATTGTCACCAAGTAGGAATCTGGTGAGGGGATCCCATAGAAATCGAGGGAAACCCTCAAATTTTATAGGCACACCTATGGCGATTTGGTTATTTTTTATAGTAACTTGTGCATTTTCTCTCGAAAAGCATCATTTAGTGAAGTGGTACTGATGATGAAGACCACAGATGGCCATCGGAACTACTCAATTATACCTAAGTATTTCACGGATTGCGATTCGATTACTTTAATATGGTTACTAAGTAATTTATGCTCGTCAAAATGCATAATGGTGATGATGACTTCACCATGGAGCTCCAGTGCTCCTGGTTCTTACTAGGAGAACTGAGGGGCAATTCCCGTAATTTTAACAACGTTCGCAATATCATCTCAAGACTCAATCTGTCAAAAATTGTACTAAACGCTATAGAATTTTTGACAGATTGAGTCTTGAGATGATATTGCGAACGCTGTTAAAATTACGGGAATTGCCCCTCTGCTCTACAATTAACGTCACTGCATCGAGAAAGCAATATTTTGTAAAAAGGTGATGAGCAGTTGACATTGGGCCATTGTAAGTTAGATAAATTACAATCTGACTCACTAAAAAGTAAAAAATAAAAACTGTTTAACAAAAAAAAACAACCGACTTCCAAAAAAACACTACAAAGTGAAAAATAACTTTAATTTTGGAAGTCGGTTGCAAAAAACTAAAATACAGATCCAAAGACACCGACTTCCAAAATTATAGTTTCCACTCTGTAGTGTTTTTTTGGAAGTGGTTGTTTTTTTTATTGTATAAAAGTTTTTATTATTTCCACGTATCTTATTTCTATCATCAATTCATCATACAACCTGATACTGACTTGCAAATTGCAAAAAACGGAAGAATATTTGAATTTCGCGGCTACTACTGCGCAATCCCCTTATGTCAAGTAACTGTCCGGTTATATTATGTTCACTATCAAACATAGCTTATAGAACTATGATTTATCACCATTAGGTACTGTTACATTAATTAAACATGTCATTATCACAGACACAAGCGGAAATAAAAAATAATACCTATCTAAAATCATGTCAACGCAGAAATCAATGTGTCTGAAAACAAATTGTTTTTATTTAATTGTCCTACTTATTTACCATCTCGATAAAAACAAAATATTATATTTTTCTTATTTAAATGTAAGTACCTAAACTTTATCTTTTAATCACAGAAAAATCTACAACACTATACTTAAATAATAGTTGCCTACATCATAAGCATAACTAATATTATTTTTTTGATTAAATGCGAAAGTGTGTTTGTTACTGAAAGCGACAGAGAGGTCACATCCTTGCTTTCTCCCAAAAACAAATAATTTCCATAAAGACGGTAGGTAAAATGTTAAAGTTGACTCTATCTGTCGGAATCACTAAATCAAAATGCTTGCCGACACAAAGTTACCGAAATTCACTGTGATCATCTATAATATTTTAATAAAATAGTAACGAAGTAACTGTTTAATGAATATTTTTTTAAAAAAGTAGTTGCTGCGTGGGAACGATTCGGATGACAAAAATATAGTTTTTAGAAAGGCAAACTTTATCCTTTTGTCTATTTGTCTGTTTGTCTGAATGTATGTTTCGGGTGAAGCGCAAAAACTACTAAATAAATTCTGTTCAAAATATGCACAAATATTCTTTTCAGCACACTTGCTCAAAAAATGCATTTACGAAGCCTGTACTTATACATTGTCCGAAAGTTAAAAATTACGCACGATACAACGGAACGTGCGGTAAAATAGGTACTCTCACTTAAGTACCTATTTTACCGCATACTCCGTTGTATATGAAATGAAATGAAAAGAAATGAAATGAAATAAAATGAATGAAAAGCAATGAAATGAAATGAAATGAATGAAATGAAATATTTTTATTCCAGATAAAAATCCGTGCGTATTCTTTACGGTTTTTTTTTAATTTCCATAAAAAAATATTTTGTGAATTCCAACAAGGAGTTTCACATTAGGTATATTAGAAACGTCAAAGATTGTTGCGACTGTTATTTATAAACAAAATAATAACATGAGTTCAAGCGAGGAACCAGAAGGCCAATTCTCGTACTTAAAAAACGTTCGCATGTCAGAAAAGTTGCCGCAAAAGTTCCAAAATATCATAAATGGCATTCTACAAAACCGAAAAGCTAAGTCAAACGTGACGTTTCATGCAAAGAGTTTGCGACTAGATTAGAAAATAAGAAATGTACTAAAACAGCATTCTGCTAAAGTTTTGACTTGACAAAGGAAACATAATATGGATCAATTCCACCTGATATTTTAAATGAGGCGCAAATTGCAGAAAACTGTCTCTTGCTGCTAAAATCGCGAGAGCGCTATTTAATGATTTACTTACCTACAATAATTTTATAGCATGGAAGACTCGAAGAAATTTTTTGTTTTTTCTCGCAAATGTGTTGAAAATATTGTATGACTCACGTGAGGAAATTGGCATTTACAAACTCGTGACTATGGGAAGCATTCGTCTACTCGTTTGTAAAAACCAACTTACCGCACTAGTATCATAATAGTACATTATGATATAAGTGCGGTAAGTTGAAAATTACAGCCGAGGCGATATTGCTAGCCCGAGCCGTAGGCGAGGGCTACAAGAAAGCAGAGGCTGTAATTATCAAAGCGCACGTATGTCATACGACGTTTTATAACATATTTGCGAGGAAATAAATAAAACTCGGACTTTCTTAAACGAATAAATCTTTAAAAACACACTTTCTGAAAATGAATTTGCATCTTTGCTTGTTTTCCATACGATGAAATTTTGATCCGCTTGTAAGATGCTTGCTTGCTTCGCTTGCTTTTGTTGTTGTTTTGTTTCGCTTGTTGTCTATCGGTCGATTTTTCGGGCAAGAGGCTTAAAGTAGCCTTTTTCGCTGCCTCTGAGACTTCTGGCGGTGTCGAATGAATAAATTCATCAGTACTTGACGACATTTTCAAATAAAAACAATACAGCGAAAAGGAAAAGCGCGCGGAATAATTTTTACTTGTTCCCAAATTAGCGATGCGCACGCATCAGCGCTTTTTTTTTAAAGGCATAGACACAAAAACAGCCAGTATTATTAAAGTAAATTAATATTTTTTGTTTTTGTTACAGATAAATGGTTGTAAAATAAATTACTTAAATCAAAGAATTAAATGTTTAACATTTAATTCTTTAATTTTATTCAAAATTATTTTATTTTAAACCAAAGAATTAAGTGTTTAACATTTAATTCTTTAATTTTATTTTATCCCAAAGTTAATTTTATTCATAAAATGTTGACCACTTTTCTGACATAAAAACTCTTTGCTTTGCTTTCTTTGCTTTTTTTTCTTAAGATTTAAAAAGTACCGTTGGTTTTAGACGGAGCATGATAAACCGTACGTGTTACCTTATTAGAAAGAAACTCGTGCGTTTTACTTTACGATTACGCACAAGTACGTAATGACATACATTACGATATTGAAATTGGTGAAATAAGAGGCCCTTTACGAGCAAATGTGTTATAAATAACTATTACAGGTCTGGTCATCGCTTAGGCTACATATTATCACGCTATTTGCTATGGGGGATTAGCGTCCGTATTCCTCAACAGTTTACCGCGATATTTAATTAGACGAGAAAAATTATAAAATATTGCAAATAGGTACCTATTTTTATTAAGATTTAAACCTACAAATGAATATCATCTCGATATGCCTACATGGAGATAAACATTCAATCTTGACATGTAGGTATAAGTGTGTAAATTATCAACGAAATCGCCTTAGGGTGCGTTTCCACTGACGCGGAGCGGAGCGGGGACGTGCAGGATCGACCAATCATAATGGTTATAATCCTCATCGCGTCTCTTGTCTCGTCTGTAATTGGACGATTCCTGCACGTCTCCGCTCCGCTCCGCCCAGCTCCGCGTCTGTGGAAACGCGGTCTTACTGTGAGTTCGATCCCCAAGCGATGTTATTTTTTGTGTTTTTTTTTTTAAGTATTTTTTTAAAGGTTTCTGTATATTTTGAATATTTTTGATTGCTGAGACCAAACCTACCATAAATAGTATACTGGGATTTTTTATACAAAATTTAGCTGTTGTTTTAGTACTTAGGTAGTGTGTCGCCTTACGACTTCCACGCGAACGAACTCGCGGCCAGAAACTTGTTTTAAATGTAAATTAATGTTTTCTTATGTGCTTCAGCAGTGCCACATCATTATTATCGAAATAGTTAAATGTCTTAAATAGCTAATAAGTTCTCTACAAATCCAAGACTACAATCGATACAAAGTATTGCTTAGTATTGCGTAGTTAGATTCCCACTTCGAATATTGACGTTTTCCTGAAACACCTAGAAACCTAAATAAGACGGAAACTATCATATCTAGAACAAGGTTCAACTTGGGCACTCGATTGCCTCACAACTGCACCTTCTTTTAGGTAAGTACTAGTTATTCTAGAAGGAAACCTTCGTATCGTACAGACTTTAAATTAGACCATGAACCATGGCGTGTGAGGGGAAAGTCCAGCGTTCTGAATAGTGTCAGACGATGTTGTATTGGTAAACAATTCCAGGCTATTAATAACCAATATGTTTACTAAGGTAGTATAAAACTTACTATACCTACAGCACACAAGTAACAGCTATGTTCCCAGCAAACAAAATTCCTAGTGTTTAGTATTAAAAAATCAAGTCGCTAATTAATGAAAACTCTGAACGTGCCAAAAATAATTTCACCCACACCTCCATCTGTCAACTGAAAGATAATCTGAATTTATAAAACAAACTCTCAGCACCCCACGGTTTTACCCTTGTAAGTCGCGAACCCTTAAGAATATCGGGATAAAAAGTATCCTATGTGTTAATCCAGGTTATAAACTATAAGTGTGCCAAATTTCATCAAAATCCGTTCGGTAGTGTTTGCGTGAAAGAGTAAAAAGCAGCCATCCATCCATCCTCACAAACTTTCGTGTTTATAATATAGGAAGTAGCAAATAAATATGCAAAAATTTTAACATTATGTATAGGTAATTAGTTACCAGTTCTCAGTTCAGTTGCTCTGAGCTAAAAACTGATCAGCCGAAATAAAAATGCCAATCAAAAAGTCAAAGTAACGGATGGCCTCCAGTAAATCCATCTTGGACATAATCAGGGAACCTTGGTGTCCAATGTATCTGAAAAATGGCGTTACATTTCACCCGAAGTAAACAGCATCATAATACATCAAAGGTAATCCAGATAGCCAACCTTGTCGAAGAAGACACTAATGACCTATTGACAACAATAGCTTTTGGAGAGTAGCGCGCCAAATTAAACCCGTTTATCACAGCTATTTGCGTCACTAATAACCCAAATATAACCCAAGTGCTCGGTTGCGGTAACTGTGACAACAGAAATAAACCCTTGCTCTGAATACCTCTGCAGCGGCTAGCATTGCGTCTGTCGAGTGTACGCACACGCACTATACCAATCATTATGCACCGCGACACTATTACCAATTTATAATATAATATTATTATCTATTTGTTGTGTTTATTTCGTGTAAATACAACGTATCGTTTTCCATTCAACAAACTATGGTAGTGACGTAGCAGTTTTGTTTGTTCTATTATTGAAAGCCGTTCTATTTATTTTTATATCATTGGAATATTTTGTATCAAACTCTTGAGTTTTTCTGTCATCATGTGATCGTAATCAACAACGGACGTGACATGATATAATGATATGCAATGTATTGTGTCATGAGAGTGTATATTTTGTGTAACATTTAATGAGCTATGTCAGAGATGCTACATAATAACTATGTCTTTCACGCAAACATTTATTAAGAATAAAGTTATACCTAGCGCTTTCCACGGTGGCAATGAAACGGTAATTAGTCCATCGACTTGGTTTACATCTACTTACTGCGATTGCTTTTAAAACTATGGTCCTTCACATTCGCCTCGCATTAAAGTTTCCGATGCCTCTTCCGGCTTCAAAGGCCAAAGTAAATATGGGAAAATTTATTTTGACTGAGCAATGATGAATCTAAATCCGTATAAATAATATCGACCAAATACTTTGAAATATAATTTGATTGAAAATTATTTTAATCAATGTTTTAGCTGACAATATTTTATTTTACGTATCGATTCTGGCTACAAATACTTATAGCCGGATTTTTTTTTTGGATATTATTTTTTTTTATAATTTGTAAGTATTAAAAAAAACAAAAAGTTAAATTATGAAATTTTTTAATAGGTAGGTAGGTACGTTTTAACTTTAAATACCAACGTCCACAACAGACTATCAACGCTAATAAGTAGTAGGTACAGTAGCCTCCATCCCACAGAACAGAAAAAACCTCTTTTATATGTTCCGGTGCTGACTCCATCCCATTGAATAGAGGAAAAAACCAACTTAGAAAAAACTCTACGTCTGTCCATCTAGAGAAGTCCATGTACAGAGTATTTTCTAGTTTGTGATCGCTATGGAACCTTTCTGCTCAAAGGCACAGAGCAAAGATGTCAAAGGTTAACATCGGTTCTCCGAGTGATATGTAGGTTGGTCTCTACGGTTAGACGGCTCGATCGGCGCAGTTGCTGAGTGATTGGCCGTAGTGCTACTAAAAGCGAACAGAACAACGTTTGTTTAGCCTAAGGTCCGAGTTTATACGTTGCCCTTGGTGCATTAGAGATTTTGTTGGTGTAGGAGGAAAATCGTTTATTCTTCAACAACACACCAAAACCAATTGTCTCTTATCCTTATGCTCAAGCCTCATTAGTCCGTTGCGTCATCGCATTTAATGACGCTTGCTCGTTCTAAAAGACACGAGGATTTAATCGAGCAAGCGTCATTGAAATGCGACGACGCAATGCAACGCAACGCCCTAATGAGGCAGCGCCCTTAGAATCATATTTATCTATAGTTTTGTGGTTTTCACTAATCTCATCTGCCTTTTCCCAACTATGTTGGGGTCGGCTTCCAGTCTAACCGGATGCAGCTCAATACCAGTATTTTACAAGGAGCGACTGCCTATCTGACTTCCACAACCCAGTTACTGGGTAATACTGGTTAGACTTTCGGGCTACCCGTAACGACTGTCAAAGATCTACAAATGACAGCCGGGACCAACGGCTTAACGTGCTTTCCGAGGCACGGAGGGGTCTAAGTATGTAAAGATGATCACACATCCACGAGCCAACCGCGGCAAGCGTAGCTTAACCTGAATGTTTGTGGTTTTCACTATTATCTAATACCTTTACGATTTATAAGCCTGGTGACTATCGTTAATTTGTGATGTGTAGTTTTCCTAAACGCAAAATGTACCCACACTCGCGTTTTCAATGTGTAAACGCTAAGATATCGAGCGTACGTAGTTACATATTGTTACGTTAGGTGGTTGCATAATTTAATTAACAATGTATTCAAAATGTCTATTATTTCAGCAACCGCTACATCCCTTTAAAATCTGTAGATTGATGAATAAGGTATACTTAGTTATTTGCTTCTAAATGCTGCTTTTGTACCTGAAAGTATTTAAATATTCCGTGTTACAATCGTGTAGTGAATTCGCGTAGTGAAGTTGAAATGTCTCCATATTATGATAGATATGGTCCAAAGTATCTGATGAAAATGTAAACAAATGGGTCAGAAAACGTACAGTGTCTCTGGATGCCAATTTGTTGTGTCACTTACAAATTGAGTGCTTGTATTCAAACCCCGAAATTCTAATTTTAAATCACCTTAAGTATAGATGTTTTTCATTTGTTACCTCAATATTCAATTGTTCATTCATTTCATTTGTTTTCTCAATTACAATCGAATTATGTTATTTAAATAATATTCTTTCAAAAAATATGTGCGATATAAAATACGGGGTGTATCAGAAAGGTGTGGTCAAATTTAAAGGACATAGGGGAGAAGGAGGCCATTAATTGTTCGCAAGTGCACGCTTGTCGAAAAAATCTTAAAAAACTGTTTTACTGCAAATTGCTTATCATATTCTCTTCTGGTTTGACACGTGACTGTGGTTTGTTAAATAATGTTAGCTGGTCAGGTGTGGCTGTGATTGTCGCTTAAACTAACCTAGTTATAATAAGGTAGGCATTGTGTTTCCTTGAGATTGCCAACTGTTTTCTTTTTTTCTTTGATTACTGGCAGAAAATGGCTCCGCAGGCAAGATGGGGTAATGATTCCTCCAGTATATTCCGCTTCCATTGAAGGGTGGATATCATGCTCACACTGTGGAAGATGGCAATGACGTATAATATATCATTGGAAGATGGTCACATAATAGCTGTGCAGTAGGATAGGATGTGTGTAGGATGATGATGACTAAGCCATCCACGTTTGCGTGTTCTGCCAGTCCGTATAATCATCTTTCTCTCTGATAATTCTCATTACCCATCTTACCTCGGGGGGGTACCCCATCTTACCAGCACCATGGGGCAAGACGGAGCGCAACACCTTTTTTATTTTGATTTTTTTTTCTAAAATGGATATCTAAAAGTTCCTAACGTCATTTAAAAAAACAAAAATATAAAAAAAAAATAAAAAAAAATAATAATCTTTATTTATATAAAACAGATTGATATGATTGTCTCTCTATGTAATTTTTTTTTTTATTGTTCTTTAAACCTTAAGTACCTCATCTTGCCACCCTCTCCGGACCATCAAAATGAACCAATTTGTCCAGAAGGCCAATATCGTAATCGAGAAAAAATTTATCAGATGTCCCGTACAAAACTTCAATAATTTTTTCTCGATTACGATGTTGGTCCTATGGAGAAAGTTGTTCAGTTTGATGGTCAGTACCACACCCTTAAAGACCTCACGTTTCTGATACAATATATAGAGTTAAAACTTTCTAAATACATACATTCTACCTATATGAGTTACTAATCTTCCTTTCGTGATTGGGTAAGAATTCAACCTGAAAAGGGTTTGTTTACACTTTTATCAGAGACTGTTGAAACAGGTTTTAAGATATTTGCGGTTGTATCGGGGTATTGCTAAGAAATCGTCACAGTGAATGATAGTTACCTATGAATATTTGTTTGTAACAAAACTTATTACGAGTAGTCTCAAATTTTTTTTTTAAACATTCGCGAGCTGACGTGATGATGATGCTACAATAATCAATCACCTTGCTTGACCAAGTAATAGATAATCATAGCATGTTATTTTTAAACACGTTAGGAAGCCTGTCCATCTGGCAATGTTATACGGACTAGAAACCGAACTAATGAATATTAATGTAAAAATTTCAAATGGCCTAAAAATACGATCTCTTTTAGACTCACAAAATTAATCAGAACATGTGTGTAGTCCGTCAACCCCGTGCAATGACATGACACATGAGCAACAATGTTGATATTTTTCCATCACGCGATAGACTACAACATATGGGGCGGGCTCCGGCAGACATCCTGGACGCTTGCCAGCCCCGAGGCCATCGCGACGTCGTCGTCCGACCGACACTTACAACACGCAATTATCAAACGAATACGTTCACCGCTGATGTTCACCAGATTTCATAAAATTCATGTTTCCGTCCGATCCCAGTTATAGAACCTGATACATCTTATATTGCATCTTAAATTACGCCGACTTTAAACTGAGAGACTTATGTACGGGACATTCAGAATCGGAGAAACTTGTTGGCTAATCTATTTGTGAGTTTATCCACTTGAATAACCTCATATTTTAACGGGGACAAATGTTATTTTAATTTTTTAATAATTGCTCTGTCTGTGTCTTGAAAAGTGTGTAGTGTTGCGGAGGTTCAAAGAGAAGATAAATAGGTATCTATTGTGTACCTAAGTGCGTGTAATAATACGTTGTTGAATTGCGTGCTGTCATTACTCCTGCCGCTTATAACCCTAACTTGCGGCGGGTATGCTCATAAAAGACACTGTCATCATGAATTTGAATGTCATACAAACTTCCGCATTGATTTGGCAATTAAAAAATCATACCTTCATGGATCAGAAGGTTAGGCCAAAGAAATGAATGAAACGCAATTGCATGCATCAGCTGAGATGAGAATGCTAAAAGAGATGTGTGGTGTTACGCGAATGGGAAATAGAATAGGAAATGAGATTTCAACTTAATCGGTTCATTAGATTCGGAGCAAATTGGCTGTGACAGACGGACAGACAGACACACGAGTGATCCTATAAGGCTTCCGTTTTTTTCCTTTTAAGTTACGGAACCCTAATACATACTTATAAGAGGAACTCTGAAAGTGACTCCGGTGACTGAAAATATGTTCGGAAATCGGTTGTCATGGTATGGGCATGAGATGCGGAGGAATGAGGAAAATGTCGTCAGGAAAGTTGTCGATGGCTATAAGAGTAGGGGAAGACCAGAGAAACGATGGATGGAATGTGTGAAAGATGATAAAGCTAGAAAGGAAGTAACTACCAAGATGTCGACTAATAGAGAAGTATGGAGAAAGGGACATGTTGCGCCGACCCCGTGCAAATAAATTGGCATAAGGGCGGGAGAATGATGACCTTCGCCGTACATATGGTACAATAAATTCCCCTTTGAACTCTTTGTTGTAGAGGCCCGACAAGTGGACGTACATTAGTCAATGATAAAAAACCTGTACCTACATAACTATGTTACGAAACATGTTATTTTAAAGTAAGTAATGACCATGAGTATATCTTGTAAAGCAACCACTTGTTTCTTCCGTATCCGTGTCCGGGACTTAAACATAACTGGTGAAATCTGGGTGTACTAATAGGTACGCCAGCAGGTCAAGCCACCCGAAACTGTCAAATTTTCACAATCAACCTTGAACCTAATGCTTTAGCGATAAAGATGAAAATCTATTAAAGAAATTTGACAGATTGTAGTAGCTTGATGTGCTGGCGTCTGTACACCTCTGCCCAACCCTACGGGGAAACAAGGCGTGATGTTCTATTAGGTATTGCTTCTTCGTGTCATCTGTTTTTTTTTGTTACCAGTTAGTTACCAGTTAGTTACCAGGCAGTCCTAGCTACCTGACTGCCCTAAAAAACTTATGACGCGGAGAAACAACACCTAACCACTGCTGCACTTAGCTACTGCTCTCTGATTTTCATCTAACTGGCAGCCCATTGCCCATTTACCAAGATTTGAAGATTGACTAACTAGTGTAGGTTTCATCATATTTATGAGAACGTTAATATTTGGGCGGGAATCAACCACATTGACAGTTCCATCAGTATTATGCGCTATTCAGCAGGAGAAAACGTTAGATGACACATCATCATTAACAACAAACAAATCATAGACAATTATGAGCCGAGAACCAAAAATAGATCTAACAATTTATTAGTGAACATCTTTATAAATAGCCTGGTAATGGCTCCTAGCGCCATAATGAGTCTGCTTTGAGATTCATCTGCAGTACTGAAACAAACTGAATCATTTTAATTGAAGCGATTGAAACAAATTGTAATTCAGCTGGGTACGTGATTGTATTTTGTTTTTTGTAACACTCTTTCGTATCAAAAGAAATAATGAGGTTGACGCTCTTTTAAAATTCTTTGCCGCTATTTTGTAGGCTTAAGCACTTTGAAGATATTTGCGAGCATTGTTTGCGAAAAGAATTCACGATCACGGTGCAATAATAGAAACATGTGCGTAGGTATTTTATGAATCTAAAATACTCTTAAATAAAATATTTTAGTATGGAAACAAAAATCAGATGAAGAAGGATCCAATAGTAAAAGTGTTCAAAGTCATATTTCTGTTGCACTATATTTATAAGTACCTAGGTATGTAGCTAATAAGATGAAAGAATTTCTTAAAAATAATTGTTTATTTTCGTTTAACAACAGATCCATACATCAGTTCCTCTGTATTTGTCTAACATATTTAGCAGGAGCAAAACGGTAATGCCCCAAACATTTCAAATGTATTCGGAAACAAACAATAATGAAGGCAATAACTGTTTGCTTACTAATCTTTAGATTTGTCTACTTCAAAGAACAGTCCATCTGTGGGTAGGTATCACAAAAGGCGACTAAATGATTCTGTCAAGACGATGAGCAGCAGAGTTTTCCGTTTATAAATTAACTTCTACCCGTGACTTCGCCCGCGTGAAATTTCTTGTTTCCCCGACCCACCCCGTCGCATCGCATCGCCTGCCCGTACTATTACTTCGTTTTTGCTTAGCGTTCTTTCTAGCTTTTTCTTTTTGCTCGGCTCATAAGGGACCTAGCGTGATGTTAAATAGCCTAGAACGCGTTCAAACATACAAACAAACAAGCTCCACACTACACTCTGGCTTGTGTGTTGTGTTGGCTTGTTGTTGTTGTTGGTGTGTTGATAATTTATTAATTTACTAGCTGCGCCCCGCGGTTTCACCCGCGTATACCGGGATAAAAAGTATCCTATGTGTTAATCCAGTGTCTAGGCTATCTACGTACCAAATTTCATACAAATCGGTCGAGCCGTTTGACCGTGAAGAAGTAATAAACATACACACACACAAACTCACACTGTCGCGTATAGGTAATAGTGAATGATATAAACTTCATTCACTATTACCTATATCCTCAATCAATCAGCATTTTAAAGAAATCGACAATTTTACTAAGTAATTTTTATGGACAGCTCAGTCTTGACCGGTCTTGACCAAAAAATAAGTAGGTGTACCTATGCCTAAATTGTTTTTATGAAAAATAGCTCATGGTGGCTCTAGGTACGGATTAGGATTTCCCTTATTGTCCTGTTTAAACAAAAACCACTTTTTAGGTAGGTACTTATATTATATTTATAATCAAATCAATTGTATAAGCGGGAAGATTGCAAATATAATAATATTTGCAATCTTCCCGCTTATACAATTCCCTGAATAAAATACTGACCATATACCGTATGACATATCACGACTGCAAAAAGACACTCACTGAATGGTTGAAGAGCAAAAGTTACGAAGAAATCGAGGCTATGTTCCATACAATCACATGATTCCTAACATAATTATAACCTATACTTAATACGATTTTATTACGCAAATTAACACATTCCACGCCAATATACCCACATCACACACACCCACACCTCACACATCCCGCACATACACACACAAAACATAAAGCGCATTCCTTATTTAAATAATGTTTAGTATTGTTTTGAATTGTTAAAAAACCTTTGGCATTCTTTCAAAATTATTCTCTCAACTTATGTATTGTTGAAGTAAACTTAAATAATCTTTGTTACTCCTTCAAAATTATTCTCTCAACCTATGTATTGTTAAAGTAAACTTAAATAACCTTTGGTATTCCTTCAAAATTATTCTCTCAACTTATGTATTGTTAAAGTAAACGTAAATAATCTTTGGCATTCCTTCAAAACTATTCTCTCAACTTGTGTATTGTTAAAGTAAACTGGAAGAGCTGGACCACCTAATACAAGCAAATCTTTGCTTAAAAGGTGCCTCCAAACATAAAGCTATGTAAATTACAAAGTTGACAAAATAAACATTTTTTTTTTTTAAAGTAAAATCAAATCGATCTTCTCACTGTGAGTTGTGACGCAGAACACACACCCATCTGTGTTTGGGCAACAGGCGTTGAGAGAGCAAGATAAATGATATCATTGATATTGGCGAGCCGTGCCATCCCTCTCCGTACTGCACCTGACGAGCCCTTATATCCGAGACACTAGACAGCTGACAACACCTCATCAAGACACGTGGCATTTTGCTCATTGTATCGTCACATAGTCGAAGCAATTATTTATTTTATTTACCTATTTATTGAAATCTCCCTTAGAACTATCATTACAGGTGTCTGTACCTACCCTATGCCACAGTGCGGTCATTTTACAAAATCTTTACCTACTAACTTATTTGTAGAATTTAAATACATTAATACAGACACATGAGACTTAAGACGTGTACAGAAAGGAAATTGGCACGCCTCTTTGCATTGTCCACTTCTTTCCATACGTTTATTTTCATGCATTATTTTATTACTAAATAAAGTTAAAACGACGATTAAAATTAATCAATCCAACGTTACGAATCTTCGAAGAAAATAATAGGAAAGGAATAAGAATTTTAGTAGTTTTTTAGCTTGTACTCAATCATTGTAACATTGACTTCTATAATGCATTGTAAGAATTAAATCCAAAGTACTCTAACAACAGTTCTCGCGTGACAAAAATAAGCAAATGTACCTACTTATATTATTGTTGAACACAAAAGAGTTGCACCGATGACCTAGAACGATAAAATATACTTAATACTTAATATTATTTTAATTCGTCTTACGTTGTTCCGGGTTATTTTCTAAACATGCTATTTTCATATGTCACGGCACCTAATTACTTTCAGCCTAGTTGGTAGCTAATGCAATGCACACAAGGTTAATTTAAAGCCAGTGCAGCTTCATTACAGTTTTTCAAGGAAACTCATTATTAAAAATGCTATAAAAATATGTCGTTAGAATACTAATGACCGTCATGAAAGTATTAAATTAACAAATTAAATATATATGTAGAACAAAGTTTATTTATTTAAAACTTGCACAAAAACATATATGTACTTAAGTATACATATAGAAATACCTAAGTATTTATTATGCTTTCAAATATCGTTTAGTAAACACTATTTCATTATTCGATTACAATCACTCATCTCATCAGTGTCATCAGTCAATCAAAGGTGTATAATAATTACTTACATAACATTTCCAAAAGCTCTGAAAACGAAACGTCCCTGAAAATATGCAAAACAAAAATTATTTCGGATAGGTATCCGTAATCATATCTAATAGTGGATTTGCCTTGAACTTTAAAAGTAAAGAAAGAAATTACTTTCAAGCAATGCAATGAAAGTCTATATAATATAAATAAAGGTATAATACCCTACCCTACCTTCCTGTAGGGTAGGATATTATTTTATGCTTACTTGGTAGGTATTTATTTACCGAATTGAAATTATGCGTAGGTAAGTACCTTACCTTAACCATTAAATCTCATTGATCATAAATTGTTTGTATAGCCCGTGTGCGTTAACCTGGCTCGAATGAATTACGTTTAAAGAACTGAGTGCAAACAATTTTTAAGTTTTATTTTAGTTTTTTTAATATCAACATTTAATTTGCCCTGAGTACCTTACCTTAACCATTAAATCTCATTGATCATAAATTGTTTGTATAGCCCGTGTGCGTTAACCTGGCTCGAATGAATTACGTTTAAAGAACTGAGTGCAAACAATTTTTAAGTTTTATTTTAGTTTTTTTAATATCAACATTTAATTTGCCCTGAGTAGTTTCTCATAACATACTACTTTACGATGCTTTAAACGTGACAAAACATAGTGTTTAGACACAATTTTGTTTTCGAGCCATGGCCCCAAGTCTGCTATTTTTTACATTCCAACACGATCCCATTGTCATTTTGCTAAAAGCTGCATTGTCATTTTGCTAAAAGTTCGTAATCTGCTAAATTCATAATTTCATACAATGGAGCAGGGATGTTGCGGATGCAGATTTTTTCACATCTGCGGATGCGGATGCGGATGCGGATTTTAAGAGGCTCACATCCGCGGATGCGGATGCGGATGCAGATCTGTGCAAAAAACTTAAGTGTGGGTAGAGTAAAAAAAAAGACAGTAATATTTTTTATTCTTTCTTTATTTAATAATAAAGTGGCAAGTGAATTACTATTACTGATTCATTATTTTAGTAATTAAATTTGAATATTGGAGCATTATATTTAATGAAAAGTAGAATGGCCGCCTTTTCGGACTCCAGTCTGTTTCGCAAGGGTTCGTATATTAATCCTGCGCAACTAAATAACTGTTCACTTGGAACACTGGCTGGTGGAGCTGATAAAATTATTGCTTTCTTATTGGTCAATCAGTACGCGCGGTCGACACGTGCCACCCGCCGGGCCCGCCCCTTTCTTTCTTGTCGCGACCTGCTACACATCCGCATCCGCATCAGCTCCGCATCGATCTATGCGGATGCGGATGCAGATGCGGATGTCTAAATCGATGCGGATGTTCCGCATATGCGGATGCGGATGCGAATATTCGCAACATCCCTGCAATGGAGTGTCAGTGGTTGACACTATTGTAATAGCAGATTTGAGGCTCTGGTGCCATGTTTATGCGCACGGGTTATAAACAAATCACGAATTCACGTATTTACTACTTATATTAAATTTAATATATTAAAGTATACCTGGGAGAAAATAGAGAGATTTATCTAGCTCGATTTTTCGCCCCCGTAAACCTCTATATTGCAACTTTCATCGAAATCGTTAGAGCCGTTTTCGAGAACGTGATTACAAATATAAATATATACAAATATTGCTCATTTAATAGTATAGGATTAATATAGGTACAAACACTATATTGCCCACCGCATCCGCGAGCGTACTGTGTACCTCCTATAACAGTCTTTATTAGGTCAAATATTCTGCGCCCACTGATGCTATAAAGGCCATCTGCTACCAACAAATATTTATTTTTCTTTTACCACAAAAAACCCTACAATATCACACGAGGCTATTTCTTTAATAAACCCACTTGTTTATCTTGTGGTTGTGGTGGAGGGCGCGGCCATCAAGTGTGAGGTTGTATGTAGTGTCGATGCTCCTGAAAAAGTTTTCTTAGGGATTTTTTCATTGGTGACTTGCTATTCTAATTCATACTCCACGGAGTACACACACATGCGATTTCAGTTCAACTTTTGACGAGAAATCAGTGAATACCAAAATATGTCCGCACACTGAACGATCCTCGCTGAAATACTTAATATTTTTTTTATATTCGGTACACAAACAATTAGGTACACATTATATATCTTCTAAATATATAAAAGAAGAAACTGACTGACTGACTGACTGACATATTAAAGCACAGCCCAAACCGCTGGGTCTAGAGATTCCAAATTTGGCACGTAGGTTACTTATGAGGTTTAGGGGTGCATTAAGAAAGGATTTTACAAAATTCACCCCTAAGAGGTTGAAACGGGTGTCAAAGTTTGTATGGAGAAATTTTAACGCGCGGTAGTTCGAAACTCAGTTTTTATACTTTACAGCCATAGACTTAAAAAAAGGAGGACTATGCGCCACACATATCAAAAGTGAAGCACCGTACCGATTTATGTGTGCGTGATTTGAGTACCTGCAAAGACGCCATCGAAACATCCCAAATGTTTTTTTTTTTAAATTCCACCCCTGTGGGCGTGAAAAACGGGAATACAGTTCATATGAAAAATCTTGTTAATTTTTTTAACTTGAAACCTGGCACAAAGTAATTATGTTTGTCATTATTCATTTTTGAAAACCACCCCTCAAATAGGGGGTTTAGGGATGTTAAAGTTTGTATGGAAAAAATTTAAAGCGCGGTTCGATTAACTAGAAACTCAATTTATACTTTTGACATTAAAAAAACAATAATGAGTTTTGGGTTTTTCGTAAGTCGATCCCTGAAGGACCAAAAAGTGATAATTACATTTTCAAGGGAAGATTTCACTGCGTGGCTTGACTAACTCAAAAAATGGGCTAAGTAATCTTTGAGTCAATTTGTGGAAACTTCCCAAACGAATTTTCAAAATCCCACCCTTGTGGGAAAACAGGGGGGGGATACCTACAGTTTATAATTGTGAAAAGTCCTATTCTTTTGGGTAACTTGAAATTTGGCTATATTTGCCTCCGTAAATGATAAAGATTTTATGTTTTTAGGGTTCCGTACCAAAATGGTAAAAAAGGAACCCTTATGGTGTGACTCAGTCTGTCTGTCTGTCTGTCTGTCTGTCACAGCTGGATATCTCAAGAACTACTAATGCTATCAACTTGAAATTTGGAACAGTTTTAGATGACGTTTACCCAACTATTTTGCAAATAAGAAAAGAATAGAAATATTTATATTTTTTTTTGCAACATTGACTTAAAAATTCAAAGTGGGGCTACTAGGGCATGTGGGGTATCATATGAAAGAACGCTGTTTGCACATTCTCAAACTATTTTTAATTTTTTTTAGGCCGCATAGTTTTCGACTTTTGATGAAAAATGTAAAAAAAAATACCGTTCCTCCCCCCCCCCCTTATCTCCGAAGTTTGGAAAGCGAAAAATCTGAAATTATTCTATATGATAGAATTTTATGTATAGATTACAGGAAAAATAAAACGATGTCTCTAAATATCACACTTTTTCAGAAATCGGAACGGAACCCTCGGTGCGCGAGTCCGACTCGCTCTTGACCGGTTTTTTTAAAACGACTCCTCAAAGAGTATTTAGTGTCAAAGTTAGTAAGGACGGATTTTGATTTAGGTATTGCGCAAATTATACACGTGCTTATTACTGTGTTCACAATTGAATAATCTTTCATTTTTGTTTACACTCAGTTGACATCTAATATTATTGTGATTGGATGTAACTCCGACCCGTGTATCAGTGCTCACACATAAATGATCATTGGTTGTAGGTATCGTTACTTCTCATGTTTAGTACCTAGGTATTGTTTAAGAGAAATGCAATTACTTAAACGTTTTTATTTACTATTGATTCTTTGAAAAGGACACGAAAGGTACTTTACAACCAAGAAAACAACTTAACACTCGCCTGAATCGCAGGGCAGAGACTTAAATAATACCTACAGATTGGGTTTATACCAAAGAAAAAAAAATTGAGGGTTTTCAAGCGTATATTTAATTTCTATTTAAAGTTTTAAAAAACTGCCTATTTTATTCTGCATCCGAAACTTTGTTAATATGACGAGTACTAAGTAGTACTACAGTCCGCGAGGTCTAATCTGAGCTTTGCATTTGTGTGAGTGAATCACCAAAGAGTGGAGTTGGCCGATTGCCAAAAAGCAGTATAAACCTGTTGTAAACCAAGCAAAGGACGCGTCGCGCTCTAGGCTGACGTCACACCTATACTATCTATGTGCACTCACACAAATGCAAAGCTCAGCTTAGGCCTCGTGGACTTTATCTATCTATATCAATAAAAAACCGGCCAAGTGCGTGTCGGACCACGCACAATGAAGGGTTCCGTAGTTCAAAAGAATTTATCCAAAAAACAAACCTAACATTGTAATCCCAAAAAAAAAATTGTCTAAATTAACATTAATATTACTTATAAGTTAACAATTTTTGGACTTTTTCCTTTACTTGTGCTGTGAGACCTTGCTTCTTGCCAAATTTCTTGATTCTAGGTCAACGGGAAGTATTCTATAGGTTTTGATTTACTTGCGAGTATCAAAATAATAGTAGCATAAATGGCCGTATTTTTGTTATTGCGTTGACTTAGAAGCTTGATTTTTTTAGAACTCTAAGGGTTCATAGACTTACATATTTCATATTAATTTCAATTTGATACCTCCACGCGATCCTGAGAAAAAGGGTCTTGACAGACTGACATACTTGAAAATATTTTTTTATGTGATAAAATTACAAAATCACAATTTTAAGACTTTTTCCATTACTCGTGCTGTAAGACGTTGCTTCTTGCCAAATTTCATGGTTCTAGGTCAACGGGAAGTACCCTATAGGTTTTGATTTACTTGCGAGTATCAAAATATATCGCGCAAAAATGGCCGTATTTTTTTATTGTGTTAACTTAGAAACTTGATTATTTTAGAACTCCAAGGGACCATAAACTTACGTATTTGATATTAATTTCAACTTGATACCTCCACCCGTTCCTGAGAAAAAGTGTCTTGACAGACTGACAGACAGACAGACAGACAGACGGACAACGAAGATAGATAGATAGAAGATAGAATACTCTGTATTATGCACACCATAAAAATTACAGATATAAATGTTGAAATTTTACATAGGGTGACACAATGGGCGGTCTTATCGCTAAGAGCGAAGTGCGAAGTGATCCTATAAGGGTTCCGTTTTTTCCTTTTGAGGTACGGAACCCTAAAATCACTTCAGAACGGTTGCACCTATTTGGCTAATTCTTTTTTTGTTGTTTGTAATTGTGAAGAATATCTCCATATAAAAAAGTGAGTAAGACAGAAGACAGTATGGAAGATCTTCAAAAATTTTGATCGAATATTGAATTAAATATTTAGACAGATTGACGTTTAGCTGTTCAGTTTCTTACATTGTTTTATCTGTAAAATCAGAAAAAATTATAATTTGTTGTTTGATTGTTTTGTGAAAAAATACTTAGTTAAAAAGTTGTAGAACGTTATATTATACCTGCTATTTTTTTTTTAATACCAGTAGTAGTAGGAAGTTTATAGAGCTCAGTGTGTTATCGTTGTGTTAAGTATCTATCACTCAATTGCCTTCGTTTTGGTTTATTTGCTAAGAATATGCCACCAGTGAGGCGTCATAATATAGGAAAGAAAAATTAGATAAGTTGCCGGGAAAATTCGAAAATTCGGGTAACCTGAAAGTGAATTTTCTACAGGAATTTTGTATGAATTATTGAAATTTGCACAGGACAACGTCTGTCGGGTCAGTTAGTTACAAATAAATAGAACTTAAGGAGTTATACAACAGACAAAGACAATATTATAAACCAAAAGTCGGACAGGCTAGATAAGTACATGAAATAAAATATACATAAATTACAGCAGCAAGGACCACTAGAGAAATTTGATATTATTCACATAAATTTTTGATTGTGTCAAGCAACATGTTTCTAAATTTTCTAAGGTATAAAGCAAATATGTAGGTACATCCAAGTTACAGAAAAACTTATTGAAAAACTTATTGAAATTGCCTGTGATATACCCATATATAAAAAAGAAAACTCTATCAATCGACAAATCTAGATTTAGGTTGTGACAAGATATTTGTTTGAGCAATAAAAGGGGTAGCTTTCTATCTAGCAGGTATATACCTATATACCTAACTACGTCCATATCTGAAAAGGCTGACGATTTCTCCTACTAAACATTCTGGTTAAGATCCATTCAATTGCCTGATGAACATTCCCGACACCAATTAGGCCGCTGCATGTTCATGTGAAAAATATCGAATACTCCTATAATCGGAAACACTTATTATTTGTGAATTGCATCGTCCACAAATAGGCTTAGCTTACTACCAGTATTGTCCATAATCCATTCATGCAACGTTACTGCTTACCTTCGTACATAATTGTATTACCTACTGCTCTGCGATGCTCACCGTATGTTGAAATGAATTAAAATTATTGAAAAGAAAAGTGGTTATTCACAGAAATAATTTTTTACAATATATATTACCTCCTAAACTGCAAAACAGTTTTTTGGCAGACGTAGCTCATTTTTTTTGTACATAGTAGGTTAAAACTATTCTTGCATTCCTTAAATTAAAAAAAAACAGACGCGGTTTCTCTGCGAAACGCGATATTTTCTGTACAATTTGGCAGGTTATCGCCAGGTTTTCGCTTAGCGCGCCGTGTGTGAAAAAGGCAATGAGGCTTTGACAAAATATATTAGAGAGGTAATTAGTTACTTTATTTTTAAAGGAGTTTTTTTTGTGATATAACTGTTTATATCGACTGGAAGGTAGATTGGCATACTGTTTTTGATCTGAATAACAAGGTGTAAGAAAAGATAGAGTGGCATAGACTACAGGCTACTTACATCATACACTTCGGTTTATTACCCGACTAAGGCAAAGCCAAAGAAGGTTATGATTTTTAGGCTAGAATTCCGTCGACTATGAACCTCATTCAGCGTCACCATAAAAGGTTTGTGATCATCATCGTCAGCAACACACTACACCTACACTAACACTAATTAAATAACAAAGTCGATTGTGTTAACTTCAGTAGCGACAAATAGGGTACTTCTATAAAGTATAAACTGTTAACGACAAGGAAAACCGCTTTTCCTACGTTACATCGTAAGGATAACATTCTTATGTTCAAATCTACCTTATAAATAAAACACCATCTGAAAATAGGTAACAGTAATATTATATTTACATAAGTACCTAATTTTAGGTAGGTACCTACTTATAAAAACTTTTTACAAAAAAAAAACAACCGACTACCAAAAAAACCCTACAAAGTGAAAAATAACTTTAATTTCGGAAGTCGGTGTCTTTGGTTTTTTATTTACTTTCGTTTTGTTTTGCCACCGACTTCCGAAATTAAAGTTATTTTTCACTTTGTAGGGTTTTTTTGGGAGTCGGTTGTTTTTTTTTTGTAAAAAGTTTTTATTTTTCACTTTTTAGTGGTGCCTACCCCACACAAATCTGAATACCACTCTGCAAAATAAATTAGAGCATAATCCACATAGATTAAATGGAAAAAATATGTTAAGTCGTGTCAGAAGTTTGGTAGGCGTAGTTTTAGTTGACGGAGATAACGAGGCTACTAAATCTGCCTTCTGACAATCAAGGCCACACATAACATACAACTCAAGTAGCGCAATTTGAAGCGGCATATAATTACCATTAAAGCATTTATAGCCAGAGTGCACCTCATGACAATTCCAATAAGCCCAAACACGGCTAGGATCATTGACTTATATATTACTTATATATTACTGCGTAAGGACTGGGCGAACGGCATGTTAAAATGACGCCACGAACGTGGTCCGACAATGACCCTCTATATATTACTGCGTAAGGACTGGGCGAACGGCATGTTAAAATGACGCCACGAACGTGGTCCGACAATGACCCTCCCCTAAACCCAAGTGAACTAGTCCGCGATCGCTATCTTCGGGTGCGGTCGTAAATTTTAAAGGCAAAAAAGCCAAATTATGTCGTGACGGGTTGCGTGAACTACGACAAAAAACATAACAAAAAAAATTATAACATTTCATATCACCTGTAAGTCAAAAATATGTCAATAAATCAACTTCTAACATTATTTAAAACAATTTTCTTTTCTACTTTCCTGCTACAAGTACATTGTCTTAGACGACGCGAGGCCACGCCCACAAGACCGTACCGCTGTGCGACATAACTTTGCAGCGGCGTGCGTTGTAACCGATGAAATAAAGATTTAATTATATTACAATAAAATTTAATTTTATACAAACTCTCACTCAATGGAACAACCTGCGTTATTAATCTTAGATTACATTTATGAAAGGTCAATAATTGAAAGATATACAATGTCAGAAAACACCACGAATCCAAAATGGAAAATATGTCACGAATAACAAAAAGGCCAATGAAAATTTTATTATTTATACGAACAAACTGCAATAAATATAATTTTTGAAAAATAAAAGTTTTCATAATTTCTTTATGTCTCGAAAAATATCACGCCGCTCTTACAAGGTTACGTCTACGAGCAGCCTGCGCCGATCGACATCGTAGTTAAGAGTAGTTCTAATAGATGGCGTTAGTGTTTCTGTGTGGCGATCGCGTCAGGCAAATGTACGGACGACCGTATCTTTACTTTTTATATCAAATATCAATGGCTAGGATACATTGTTTTATTACTGAGTTCCGATGCCTACCTTCCGGCTTCTTCACCAGATCGGTTTGATGGTACCATTTTCATCAGAACCATTTATTTAAAGCTTCGTCATAGTCGCTTAACTATTTTAATCTTATCGCTATCCGTGAAATACTTATCAGCGTTGAGGAGTTTCCGTGGCCATCTGTGGTCTTCTTCATCAGTTCCACTTCACCAGATGATACTTTCTGAATGCAAACGCTTGATTTGTTGATGGAAATACTATAATCGCTATATGTATGCCTATAATATTTGAGGAGTTCCCTCGATTCCTCATGAACCCCATCATCAGAACTGAGTTTTGATAAAAATGGGACCAATCTGGAAGTATACCCTTTCAAATAAAAAAAGAATTTTCCGAATCGGTTCATAAATGACGGAGTACTGAGGTAACAAACATACAAAAAAAAAACATAACCGAATTGAGAACCTCCTCCTTTTTTGGAAGTCGGTTAAAAATAAACAACTCCATTTGAAAAACAAAAGAAACAGTGTTCAAAAAATATATAGGGTGACTGGTAATTAGTGACCGATACCTAAACACATGATTGTGCTCATGATAACAAACAACTTTTACTATGGGACCAAACCTGAAATCGCGAAAAAAAATCAGCTGCCCCATACATTCATGTTCGCCTATGTCGTCAAAATGTAGGGAGCAGCTGATTTTTTTTTCGCGATTTCAGGATTGGTCCCATAGTAAAAGTTCTTTTTTATCATGAGCACAATCATGTGTTTAGGTATCGGTCACTAATTACCAGTAACTCTAAAAACTTTAAGGAATAGGTACTTTTAGACCATCGAACTAAATAACTTTTACTATGGAACCAACTTTGAAATCGCGAAAAAAAATCAGCTGTGCATACATTAATGTTCGCCTAACTCGTCAAAATGTACAGAACAGCTGATTTTTTTTTTCGCTTTTCAGTCGTTACGGGTCGTCAGAAGCCCGAAAGTCTAACAACCAATATTACCAAGGGGTATCGTGTTACCCAGTAACTGGGTTCTGGAAGTCAGATAGACAATCGCTCCATGTAAAATAATGGAGTTCAGCTGCTGTCTAGTACCTATTTTAAGAAATATAAGAATGTAATTTGTAGATATAAATAAACATTATTTTATTTTATTTTTTTATTTATCCGGTTAGAAGCCTGAGCCCAACATAGTTGAGAAAAGGTTAGACAAATTGTTTACCTACATTGAAAGACCAAGTCATTAGCTGTCCATGAAAAATAATAAAGGCAATTTATCGTCACAAGATATGAACAGGATATTTGTCTAATTAATTACTATGGAACGTGTCTACGGCACAGTACAGAAGCGTCAAAGTGACAATTACAAGAGATTAGATCCATTATTGGGATTAAATTGTGGGCTTTATGTAAGTGTGTGGAGGATTATTATAAGATGAATATTAAATTGTTGGCTATAGATATGTGCAGGAGTATTAGAAGATGAATATTAAATTGTTGGCTATAGGTGTGTGGAGGAGTATTAGAAGATGAAATTATTGGCTATATGTGTGTGGAGAAGTATTAGAAGATGAATATTAAATTGTTGGCTACAGGTGTGTGGAGGAGTATTAGAAGATGAATATTAAACTGTTCGCTATAGGTGTGTGGAGAAGTATTAGAAGATGAATATTAAATTGTTGGCCATAGGTGTCTGGTGGAGTATTAGAAGATGAATATTAAATTGTTGGCTATAAGTAGGTGTTTGGAAGAATATTAGAACATGAATATTAACCTTTGGTCTCTTAGAAAGACAGAGGCTTTGCAATTCATGATAAATGCGATTTTATAACTAGCTGCCGCCCGCGGATTAGCCCGCGTGGTATGTCGATAAAAAACCTAAGTCCTTCACCAGGGTTCACAGTATCCCCATACCAAATTTCATCAAAATCGGTTGATCCGTGAAAGCGTAACAAACAAGCATACTTACAAAAACTCCAATCTTTTCTCTTTAAAATATTACTTTAGATTAGATAGCTCGCCCGCGTGCAGTCTAATTCTGAGATTTTAAGCTAGTACCCGAAGGCACAGAATTAATAATAGTAGGTACTAACGCCGAAGGTTCATACCCCTTTGCAGTACCTAAACAAGTCTCCAAGACTTTTTCTCACAAACGTCAAATGAATTCAGTACCTAGTACCTACCTAAACGTCCACAAGACCCCTAATATTATATTTTCTCTCACGAAAGTTTTATTTTATTTTTTATGTAGTTGTAGATAGGTACCTATCTAATATCATATCTATGTTACATAAGCTGGAAAATAATTGACAAAGGTTATTTCAGTTTTCTCCAAAGAATAGGTAGGTACCTCATACCTCATGCTGCATTTCTGAACCCGGTCCGAATCACAACTTCACTGTAATTATTACAAAGGCGAAAGTTTGCGAGAGTGGTGTGTGTTTGTTACTTCTTCACTCTCAAACGGCTGGACTGATTTGGATGAAATTTGGTATGGATGTAGCTGACACCCTGAATTAACACATAGACTACTTTTTATACCAGTCTACGTGGGTGAAACCGCAGGGCGCAGCTAGTAATAAAATATTCATCAAAATCGGTTCAATAGTTTAGCGGTGACGACCGACGCGGACGTACAAAATAGACTGACAGTCGACAGGCAAACTCGCTCTTGTATTATTAAGGTTTCAGTACTTAAATTTATACCTACTGAACTTATATTTATTCAGTACTTAATTTACTATGACTGAACTTGAGATATAAGGTGGACGATTATCTTTAACGCACACGTGCCTCCACCTTCTAAGGTTTCGTACCTACAAAAAAGGAAGGACAAAAGGAAATACATTTCAATGTAGAACGTACGATCGTAATGAACTTGAACGTATTCTTTTCGTAAATCTATCAAGTCAGCCTATCGCAGTCCACTGCTTCTTCCAAGTAGCCACAAGTTGGCTTTTCATTTTCGGCATCCAGTCTGTCCCGGTTGCCTTCATAAGTTTCCATATCTAGCCTCGGAAGGCTCCACGACATAGCCATGTCAGTGACTACTATTTACTTATACATAGTGTTTTTTTTTATTTCCCATAACTCTAGGGTATTAATGAGACCATCATTATGAACAACTTTTACTATGGGACCGATCCCAAAATCGGGAAAAAAAAATCAGCTGCTCCCTACATTGTGACGAGTTATGCGAACATAAATGTAGGGGGCAGCTGATTTTTTTTTTCGCGTGTTTGGGTTCGGTCCCATAGTAAAAGTTGTTCATAATGATGGCTCATTAATACCCTAGAGTTATGGGAAATCAAAAAAAACACTATGTATACATACCTACATAATTTCACGCCTTCTTCCCATGGGGGTAGGCAAAAACTACAGAACACCACCCGCTGGCTGCAGTCTTGCAAAATTCACTCGCGGCAAATTATTTGCGCAACTTTGTATTTTTTTTTAAACAAAAGTAATGAAATAACATGAAATATTATTATAGTACGTGAATATCCATAATATATGTAATAGCTGGTAATTTTTTTTTAAGTTCATCTGGGTGGATTATGTTAGGTAAATCAAGCGTTAAATACAGCTCTTTCGAGCCAGCAACGATTCGAGTTATGTTTGTGCACTTGCATTGGGCAATACAAATTTTATTTAGAAAATCTGTTCAGCGCATAATTGTTTCCATATTCTTGTCTTCAAAATGCGCTGATTACTTTTTTCTAATTATCTTTCATTTTCTTAATTCAGATGTCACAATGTCATCGAAATTCTCTGTTTTTAGCTCATAATAAACGGTTTGTTTCATAATAACAATGCATCGTATGCATGTAAAAGTTAGTTAATTTAGTGCCAAGAGTTCAATAAAGCAACTACTAAAAAAAATTGCACCTAAATCACCTTACTCTAACAATAATAATAATCTCAAAAGACCTCCAAAACAGAGTTTATGAACAAGAATTGCGAGGGAAATTTCTTAGTGGGTCGGAGCGTTTTGGAGGTCTTTTGAGATTATTATTATTGTTAGACTAAGGTGATTTAGATGCTATTTTTTGTAGTATTTGCTTTATTGAACCCTTGGCATTAAACCAACCAAATCTTACATGCATATGATGCTTTGTTATTATGAAACAAACCGTTTATTAAGAGATAAAAACAGAGAATTTCGATGACATTGTGACATCCGAATTAAGAAAATGAAAGATAATTAGAAAAAGTAATCAGTCAGCGCATTTTGAAGACAAGAATATGGAAACAATTATGCGCTGAACAGATTTTCTAAATAAAATTTGTATTGCCTAATGCAAGTGCACAAACATAACTCGAATCGTTGTTGGCGCGAAAGAGCTGTATTTAACGCTTGATTTACCTAACATAATCCACCCAGATGAACTTAAAAAAAATAACCAGCTATTACTTATATTATGGTTATTCACGTTCAATAATAATATTTCATGTTATTTCATTACTTTTGTTTAAAAAAAAACACAAAGTTGCGCAAATAATTCGCCGCGAGTGAATTTTGCAAGACTGCAGCCTTAAAAACGCTCCGACCCACTAAGGAATTTCCCTCGCAGTTCTTGTTCATAAACTCTGTTTTGGAGGTCTTTTGAGATTATTATTACTGTTAGAGTAAAATGATTTAGATGCTATTTTTTTTAGTATTTGCTTTATTGAACTCTTGGCATTAAACAAACCTTTATTTTACATGCATACGATGCACTGTTATTATGAAACAGACCGTTTATTAAAACACCCGTTTGGATGCTATTATGGTTACCATGGTTACTATGACACTGGCTGTTTTAATGTTGGCAATAAGCTAACTGTTTCAGAAACTTTTATAGAGTATTTATAGCATGGGTGTAGATAAATTAATTAATTCATTCTTTACTGACAGACAACGCACAGCATAAGAGTTCCTTACAAAGTGTAGCTTATATAACGCACAACCTCTTAAGGCGACATTATACTCATCATTATGAACAAGTTTTACTATGAGACCAAAGATGAAATGCCGAAAAAAAATCAGCTGTTCCCTCGTTTATGCTCGCGTAAACTCGTCAAAATGCAGGGAACAGCTGCTTTCTTTTTCGCGATTTCAGGTTTGGTCCCATAATAAAAGTTGTTCATAATGATGAGTATAATGACCCTTTAAGAGGTTGTGAGTTATTTAAATTACACCTTGTCTAACAAAAGCGAGCATTAAGCAAGGATTTATGAAGATTCATCACATAAAGGTTCGTCATTTTTACCGATGCGGAAACCCATCGGGCACATGGTTTGTTCTTACATAAATAACTATAGGTACCTACCGGTTTTAAGTGCCCTATTGCAGAGTAAACTTCTCAAGGTAAACACCATAGTTGTTCGATGCAAAATGGAAATTTCAGGATTTTCAGATCAGATTCTCATCACCTTCAGTCTGTGATTACAAGTGAAGATTAATTACCTAGAAAGTAGGTCCACATTATTTGCCCGGTAGTTTCATAACCGATAAGTCACAGTTATTTTTCACTTTGTAGTGCTTTTTGGAAGTCTTTTGTTTTATTTTTTGTAAAAAGTTTATTATTTTTCTCTTTTTAGTTATGGTACCTACTACCTACTATCCCACACCAAATCGTATACCACTAATGCCGCGGCCACACTATACGGACATCGCCGTTGACTATCGCGTTGAAGGGCGATAACCGTAGATGTGGCCACCACTTGCGGCGATAATTTGACCGAATCTTGACAGAATGTAACTATCGCGATGTTTAAAGTATTTATGCATTGACGTTGACGTATAGTGTGGCCCCGGCATCATTACTTGTTACGTAAACAACAGTGACAGGAAGTATTATAACATCATCAAGATAGGTACAGAAAGTGGATTATACAACGTGTAATGCTAAATGCGCAAAACCTCTTAAGGGGTCATTGTACTCATCATTATGAACAACTTTTACTATGGGGCCAAACCTGAAATCGCGAAAAAAAAATCAGCTGTTCAGTACATTTTGACGAAATTTGCGAACATAAATGTACTGAACAGCTGATTTTTTTTTCGCGATTTCAGGTTTGGTCCCATAGTAAAAGTTGTTCATAATGATGAGTACAATGACCCCTTAAGAGGTTTTGCGCATTTAGCATTACACGTTGTATACGATTATCGAAGCTAACTTGAAGCTAACTCAACAACTACCGAAGCAATATTAATAAAATTTATACGGGACCACCGCGCAAGCTAAAAAAAATGTATCAAATGAAAAAAGAATTTTCAAAATCGGTCGACAACTGACGAAACCTCCTTTTTTTAAGTCGGTTAAAAATTTGTTTTCATCACAAGTAATGGAAGTAATGGAGTATTTTGGAACACTAAAACACTCCTAATCGCCTGTCGAGTTATTTAATTAAGTAAATCTCTTTTCATGTAATAAGTGTATAGGTAGGTAGGTAATAGATCCGAGTTGTAGGTAACTGATATAATTTAGGTGTCTAATTTATCGTAACTTTTTTTCAGCCAGATCCTGTACATGGACCAGCATGTATACGATATTCCAAAAAGCTACAACAGAAACATTCCACCCGGTAAGTCAAACTTATTTATAATAAAGCACGCCAACAAACGCAAACGTTTCCGGGTTTCCCGATTAGGAAAAGGGGTTTTCTGAAAAAAATAATTGAAGTAGGTATAGGTACCCGGAACTGTGAATAGTATCCAATAACTAATAGATTAGTAGCCTTATCTACCTACCATTAAGTAAATGATTCCACCCGGTAAGTCAGTTATTTTTAATGAATTAAATAATAATCACGCCAACGGCCGCAAACGTTTCCGGGTTTCCCGATTAGTAACAGGGGTTTTCTGAAAAAAATCATTAGAGTAGGTATAGGCAATAGGTATTACCCGAACTGCGAATAGTGTTCAATAACTGATAGATTAGCAGCCTTATCTACCTACCATTAACTAGATGATAGGTTGCATACATCATATACATGCCTACGCTCATTATCGGTATCTAGAACCGCAGGTAAGTTTGGTTTTTGTTAAGAGAAAACATTTTCAATTTTCTGTAAATGGCGATCTAAAAAACACTTAAATTTTATTTTAGGTAGGTAGGTCATATATTTTTATAAAGTCAAGTCACGCATAGATATGAGCTCGTCCCTACTCGGCTATCCACTTAGCACCGGACATTATTCAGCACAACTGCGCCAGTTGCCGGTGCTGGCCGCAAAACCAATCATTAGTCAAGCCTTGGTCAACCGTAGGTGATGGCCGTACGTCAACGAACGCTGCTAATTATAACCCGGCTCCTTACGAAGCAACTTATCAAACCTTATTGCTAAAAATACTTGTATTAAAATTCTGACCGTCAATAAAAAGAAAACAAAATTCATTGATCCATTTTCAAAATCACGGGATCAAGCAAGTCCCGAGGCAGACAAAATTAAAAGAAAAATACTATTCCTTTTACTCGCGCCTAACTAATTTTGACGAATAATTTACCGAACCAGAATAATTATCATATTTTATACCTAAGCGACGAGACATTTCGGTGTCTAAAACAAAAGTAGTAAAACTGGAATCCAGTAATCCTAATGGTTTTGCATCACGAACATTCACGGACGTTCGTTTACCTATAGATACTTGCAATATCTAGGTGTATCGAACGACGCCGAATCTATTCAGAAATCAGAATAACATTTTGTATGTTATTTTAATAAAAGTCGCAACAATAAAAAGCAACCGTATCTAAAACAACTTTATTTTCAGTTTCAGTTTTTCTCTTAAGGGTCGAATATTTTTACTAGTTTTCACGATTCCTTTCATAAGTAAGTTTCCAATAGGATGTTACTTATAGCTAGGTAGGTAAGTACTGTTGTTTTGAACAAGTTTATCATGCTGTTTAGCCTTAGTTAGAGTAGCAAGGTTTAGCAACACTGCCTGTGACCGACGGAGTTCAAGGCACCAGCTGAGAATAAGTACTAATGCATACAAGAACAGACAATACGAACCATAAAGTTGTCAAAACGATCAAAGCAGGTATGTCATAGGTACTGTTTGATGCATTGCATGAGATATGTACCTACTATTGTTTGAGCACACGTGCTCTGCGGTATTCACCTGTGAAGGCTTACATAAGTTAGGATTGCCATACCCAAATTTTGAAAACCAGGATTAGAAGGTGAAAATACTAGGACATTTCTGATTAAAAACCTAGGACGCAGTTTAAAACAATAGTGTTAGTAACACGCAATGAAAACAAAATCTCAATTAAGTATCTATTTAATTATATGAGTTTCTTCAATTAAAATTTAAAAGATATAATAAGAAATACGTAGGTATAATAAGTACCAACCGCCGATCGATAAACGTAAGGTTGAAGGCAGTAGCAGCGCGAAATTTAAAATTCAGGATTTTACCAGGTTGCTTTAAAAAACCCTGGACGCCACTTAAAAAGTATCCAGGATTCATAATTCTTTATTGACTGGTTACATAAACTTGTTTGAATCCTCTGACTCACGAACTAGGTGTATGTCAGGAGTCAGAGGAACCCCAGGACATCCTAAAAAGCAGGACATGTCCTAGGAAAACAGGACGGTTGGGAACTCTAAGTAAATACTATAGGCATTTTTTATTAGATACTTAGGTGTTTCTTTTAGGTTTAAATTTATTGAATGGCTAACAATATAGCAGCAGGGTTAGTTACCTGACAATGCAACTTCTACTACAAACTGTTACTTATGGTCTTCGATCAGCTTCGAGTTTGGTGGCCTACACGGCTAAGCTAATATTGCGGTTTTCGGCCGTGATATCTCCGCTGTCGACCGCCATAAAACCATTGATTAGGAGCTATTATTTCCCAACAATGTGTCATTATTTTAAGGAACGCAATGTATATAAGTAAGTTTTCTATTGTTTTTCCAGACAAAAACACGACAGTATACGTAGGGGTGAATGTCAACCGGGTATCTGGAGTTGATGAAAACAAAGAGGTAGGTTTAAAACGCTGTACAGATCAGTCAATAGTTTTAGCATACCTAATGGCTAAGTATGTATTCCTGTCAATACAGGATGAAATTTATAACGTGCACCAAATCGAAATGGGAGATTGTACTCATCATTATGAACAACTTTTACCATGGGACCAAACCTGAAATCGTGAAAAAAAATCATCTGCTCCCTACATTTTGACGAGTTTGATGTAGATATACATATATTACTAATGTAGGTACTTACTGAACAGCTGATTTTTTTTTCGCGATTTCTGGTTTGATCCCATAGTAAAAGTTGTTCATAATGATGAGTACAATCTCCCATTTCGATTTGGTGCATGTTATAAATTTCATCCTGTAGGTATGTATATTAGCTTTCATTAGCTCCATTTTAATTTTGATATTTGTAATGATTATTTATTTACTTATCTATAAACCGCTCCAATAGTCCGCATGGTCTCCGCAGGAGATAACGCTGGACGTTTTCCTGCAAGTGTCGTGGGCAGACAGCAGGCTGCACGTGCCGCCCAACATGCCCTTCATCGACCTGCCGTGGGAGTTCCGGGCGCTCATCTGGACGCCAGACCTGTACATCTGGCAGCTCCAGACCATGAGGATACTCTCCGTCCTTCAAGAGATGGCGTCGCTGAGGCTCTACTCAAACCGCACCGTCTCAGTCAGTATTGGGTTCGTCCATCACTTTATTATATTATTTTATTAAGTATCTATTTACACTGCTCTCTGCAAAATCTTGAAACATAAACATACTTCAAATTGAACGTCCAAACATCACCTTAATAAAACTCTCGCCTTCAGTTTTACAGTTTTATCTAACGTGGTTTATTTTTATATTGTATTTAAATAAGTAGATACATCTCGTAGGTATTTAACGCATGGTCGATTATAAGTCGTAAATTGTATCTTATAATAAATGACGTCTATTTTGATAGAAACATGATGAAGCCAAAAAGCGACACATGTTTAGGGGAAAAAGGGGCAATGGGAGTCAGCGGGTAATGGTGGTCAGTGTAACCACACCCAAACGAAAGAAATTAAACAAGCGAATGTCGACTTAAACGACGCGTCACGTGACACCTAGCGGCCGCCCGATCGCCCGTTCAGTGCGCATCGGTCGTTTGCGGAGGCAGGCTGTTACACGTTTTGGCGCGCTTTCGATGTAATTTTACGAGTGCACAAAATAACCGGTGAGTACATTATTACGACAAATCTGACTATTTAATGTAGCATATTGAGTAACTGTAATCTTAAATTATATATTTTGAAATCGTTGAAGGTGTTCTAACGTCAGGTTATTTTTTTACGATTCGTTTTTTCGCAGTAGGTAAAATCGGGCAATGAGAGTCACTGCGATTCGGGTAATGAGAGTTGACTCCCATTGCCCGCAAATTTCATGATAGAGTCGATTACTTACGAATTGCATTTTTATTTCAGAGATGCCAAAAATACGACCCAGAAACACCAATAAGGCGCAATGGACGTCTGAAACTTTAGAAAAAGCCAAAGAACTGGTGAACCAAAACCAGTCTATTAGGTCTGCGGCTAAAGCCATGGGTATTCCTTTTTCCACGCTCCAAAAACGGCTAAAGCAACAAAATCAATCAGAACCACGTCTCGGAAGACTTCCTGTTTTTACACAGGATGCAGAAAAGATCTTGGCAGACCGCATTAAATACTTATCTTCAATTTTTTATGGAGTCACAGCTATACAAGTAAGAAAGGCAGCATACCGATATGCAGAAGAGCTTCAAATCCAACACACATTTGACCAGAGTGCCCAAATGGCTGGACGTGATTGGCTGGAAGGATTTCTGAAAAGAAATAATATATCTATTCGCAAACCAGAAGCCACAAGTATCAACAGAATAACTGCTTTTAATAAGGAAGAAGTCCAACTTTTCTATAAACTATTGGGAGATCTAATGGACAAACATAAATTCACCCCAAAAAATATCTATAACTGCGACGAAACCGGCATATCTACAGTACAAGATCCTGGTAAGGTATTAGCTCCCAAAGGCATGAAAAGGATCGGTTCCATAACAAGTTGGGAAAGAGGTAAAAATATTACACTATTATGTGCCATGAATGCTGTTGGTGGTTTTGTTCCTCCTATGTTCATCTTCCCTCGGAAGAGGATGACTCCGCAGCTCGAAAAAGATGGTCCAGCAGGAGCTATATACAAATGCTCAGATAATGGATGGATTAACGAAAATCTATTCTTTGAGTGGCTGCAACACTTCGCTAATCATGCCAAACCATCCTCACAGGAGCCAGTTTTATTGATTCTTGATAATCATGCCAGTCACACGTCTTTAATGGCTTATGATTTCTGTAAACAAAATCACATTCATATGCTATCATTGCCTCCGCACACATCTCACAGGATGCAGCCCTTAGATCTCACATTTTTTGGGCCGCTCAAAGCTATATACAAAAAAGAATGTGATTTATTTTTAAAGAATCGCCTAGCAGAAAAAATAACTCCATATGACGTAGCTGCAATATTCAACAGAGCATATTCAACTGTGGCTTCTATCAATAAAGGTGAATCAGGATTCCGAGCGGCAGGCATTGTCCCATATAACCCCGACCATTTCACTGAAGAAGATTTTACCGCAGCTGAAGTGTTAGCTCAACCTGCTGTTATAGTTCAAGATTCATCCATGGTTATACCTGCATCTACTTCAGTTAATCCAATGACAGCCACATCATCTGATGCAATTATTCCAGCGCCATCGACATCATCTGCTACCATAGATCCTGTGCCATCGACATCATCTGCTACCATAGATCCTGTGCCATCGACGCCACCTGCTACCATAAATCTTGTGCCATCAACATCATATGCTACCATAGATCCTGTGCCATTGACATCATCTGCTACAATAGATACAAGGCTGCTTACATCTCCCACAGTAATGAATGCAACGCCATCCACCTCGTCCGGAAATATACAATCAAACATCGCAAATCTGCTTCCATTTCCGACCCAAACAACTCGTGAAAGACTCGTAAGGAAAGGACAAATGAAGCAACACGCAAAGATTTTAACATCAACACCCGTTAAAGATAGTCTCATAGAAAAAGAAAATAAGAAAGCAACAAAATCAGCAAAAACTGTAAAAACTTCTAAACCATCAAAAGACAAAAATGCAGCACCGAAAGCTAAAGGAAAACAGAAAGAACAAGTGGCAAATAAGGCCAAAAGGCGCGTGCTGCAGGAGTCAAACAGCTCTTCGGAATCAGACATCAGTCTTAACAAGATTTGCGATGACGACGAAGACGATGATTTAAATAAATGCCTCGTATGCGATGAATTTGGTCGCAATAACGAACTATGGTACAGGTGCACCTCTTGCGGATTGTGGGCACACCAAGACTGCACTGGGTGGGAATCACCACGTGGATATGTATGTGATAATTGTTAGGGGGTGATCTGACTACCATTGTCCGCATAGTGACTATAATTACCCTCATGTGCGGACAATTGTGGTCAAAGCTGATTTTTTAAAAAAGTTTGATTGCTAGTAATTTATCATTCCAAAGGTAATGAAACTAATTGAGACTGATAGTTTAATAATAATGCTATCTTAAGTGTTGATTTTCATAAAGTTTATACAAAAATTTTGTGTTTTATTTAATTTCTTGCTTAAGTGACTCCCATTACCCCTTTTTCCCCTACGCATGGGTGCATTGGTAATACTCGTACCTACATGCAGATTTTTATCTGTTCTGTGATAAAGATAATATTTTATTATTATGATGTTATGAATATTAAGATAAGTACTAGAAATTCAGACCCATTTGCCTTGACTGGAAGCGTCCTGAAAAGAATGAGAAGGTCAGAAGGCTTTACTGCTATGCTATTGCATAGACTCGTACAAACTTTCTGAATCAATTAGTGCGCGCGCGCACTGCCATGCGGTGGAATGCGTTGCGTTATTTCTGCCTCACTAGCGGTTCCTATGGTGACTAAAACGCATGCGTTTTTCTCACCGTAGTGCGCGCACTTCAAAGACATTCCATACTTTACAGATTATGCGTTAGAAAAACGCATGGCAGTGCGCGGAGGGCCTTAGGGAAATGTCTTATGATGCTTGATCCTTATAATGGGCGAGTACCGTCAAACGGGGCTTACTTGGCACATGTTTCTGTAGTTTCTTGGTAGTTACTTTTTTTAACATCCAAGATTAGTGATGTTTTTGCTCCAACAGAAAAATGTGTCCTTTGGCTATCAAACTCATAAGTAGGTACCAATATCAAGCCCCACAGGTCCCCCACATTTTTTTTTTTGTAATGCGTCAAAGTTACCCCTAATCTGGGGTTTCTTTGACAAGGCATTAAAATGCAATGTCAATATTTATCTAAAGAATTAGGGTTACTTTAACATTTTTTTTTTTTAATAGGACGGGTTGGTTGAGTCTTTGTTACACATGCCACAAATCTAATTTTTGCAAGTGATGCAACAAGTCCTGTCAACAAAATGATAGCAGAACTGGAAGTCACGTTTACAAATGCTCCGCACACGTTTAAAATGTTTTGGCGCGCTGTTAAAGTGGCCCTATAAACTGTCAAAGTTACCCTTACCTACTCTTAAAGTAAACCCGTTTTACCGGTATTTAAATTAAACATGATTTTAATTTACTTTTACAGAGCGACAATAACAATCAAGTGCGAGATGGACTTCGTTCTGTACCCCTTGGACGTTCAGAACTGCGCCATCGACTTCAGTAGTTGTAAGTACCTACATTTTGATGATTTATGTTGAGTAGGTACCGTAGGATAGGGGCGTATTCACTCGGGGGCAGGTATGTACATACCTGCCCCCGAGTGAATAACTTCAGAAGTCAATAGATGACAAATGAGTGGCAACTTTAGTTTTGGCAGTTATTGATTTCTGCACACGCGGTTATTTTGATACCTTTTAAAACATTTCTGCATAAATAAAAACAATTAATTACTTATGAGATCTCATTATAGAATTCTTTGTTCTTTTCGACAGGGATTGACATTTCTATTTTTTATTAGACATACTTTCAATCGATAAAATTTGTTTAATGTACGCAGGGCTAGATCAAGCTATACATTTCCAGTATAAGCTGATCTCGCATTGTATAGGACTTCCTTACAATGAGAGGTCAGTGTAAACTGGAAATGTATAGCTTGATGTGTAGCCGTGTGTACCATCGCGGACATTTGCGCGGTGAACCACTTTTCAACCTTATTACTTTAGCAATAAGGTCAATGCCCTTAGCGCCATAAACATCGCGGTAGTTAAATTCGGTCAAGATTCGGTCAAATTATCGCGGTAAGTGGTGGCTACATACTACGGCTAACGCCCTTCAACGCGATAATCAAAGACATATCCCGTTAATGTTCTAGAGAACACCATTGTTCTCTTTGATTAAACAAAACCAAAAGTTTTTGGGTATTTCCCTTCAGCTAAGAAAACGAAATCTTCTAAATACACACATCAACACGGTCTAGGGATATTTTTAAAAAAGCGAATTACTATCAATGTGTTAATTATTTATATGACATGTATATATTTAAAAGATACGTTATTTAATATTCTACCATTTTTAATAATGGTTAAGGTACTTAGATTAAAATTTCAGGATTTTATGGAAAAAAAATGAAGCATAGACGGAAACCGTATACGAATTAACTTTTAATTTGTGAGTAAAAACTGAAAAAAATAGAAAATTCATTTAATTTGTGTTTATAAACTTGAAGTTAGTAGTCTGAGAAAGCGCCCATGATGTTCATAACACATCGGCAACGATTCGGCATGCTCAGAACAAGGTTGTCAATGTCTTGCTGCGGAATATTGTCCCATGTCCTTCTGAGGTGCGCAAAAAGTTGATCTTCTGTAGCCAGATTTTCAGGAACTTCCTTCAGAGCTCTTCTTTGCAGCATATCCCACGCATTCTCAATGGAATTTAGATCTGGCGATTGAGCAGGCCAGTCTAAGGCCCTAACATTGTGTGTATGTAACCAAGCTGCTTTGTGTTCTGTGGGGCAAGATTACGGGCCCCAGCACCTGTTGGACGTATCGTTCTGCCGTCATATTGCCCCGCACCCAAACGAGATCCGTCCGTCCTCCAAGACGAATTCCTGCCCAAACCATAATTGTTCCTCCTTGGTATGGGTGAACTTCCTGAGGGTTCTGAAGACGGCTCCATCGTCCAGGAACTCGCCAAACACGCGTCCTTCGTGAATCTGGATGGAAGCCGAACCTGGATTCATCCGTGAACAGCACATTGGACCATTGCTCACGGCCCCAGTCCACGTGGTTCCGAACCCATTCTAATCGTCGTCCACGATTGCCTCTCCGTAAACCCGTGGGTGGTGGTGGGACCCGGAGTGGTCTACGAGAGCGTAGATTGCTTTCATGCAGTCGCCTTCTTACAGTTTGGTCACTCACAAGCACTTGGTGTTCCACTCGCAGCCTTTGGACCAATTGAGTCGCCGTTGCATTTGGTTGAGCTCGCGCAGTAATTTGCAAAAACCGGTCCTTGTCTGGGGGTAGTGATGCGACTTGGCCCCCGGTGCCTCTCCGCTACTTCACCTGTGGCACGATAGCGTGTCCACAATCTTGAAATTACATTTTGGTGGGTCCCTATGGCCTCAGCAACATTACGCTGAACAGACCCAGCTTCCAGCATTCCCACAGCTCGTAACATCTCCGCCCTCGTCAAATGTTGGCGTTACATGGCTACAATACCTCAATTTTAACTTTATCTTTCGTTTAAAAATTTAAAAAAACTGTAGCTTAAACGTAATTCGTACTGTTTTCTAAATTTCGCACAAATGAAAATTCCCTCTCCTACACATCAAGACATTTGTATGCCACCGAAACAAAAGAATTTTCAAAAATTTGAATTTGGAATTAGTCTGAGATAAATTACAAACAAATCGGTGCATAAAAGATTCCAATGCGGCCAGTACTTTTCGAGTTATTTAATTGAGTATGAAAAATATCCCTAGACCGTGTTGATGAGTGTAACTCGTGAGAAGCGCCATGCCAGCTGTAAAAATAGGTAATTTACAGCAAACAATTAACCTAGTCGCAAAGTCTTCAAGAATCCCAGTGCGAGTAGTTTTAGAATCGTAAAATATGTTTTGATTTCTAATGCTAGACAGAATTACCTACATGTTTTGTCTACACGCCAGTTGTTCTACTTTGGATTCTTAAATGTTTTGTTGAGATGACACTAAAATCGTTAACGATTTGCACTATTGCAAGTTTTCGCTGATTAAGGCCCAATTTCGCCAAACTGTTCATAATCAGCTATTAGTAAATCAGCCATTAAAATAAACATCGTTGTTCATGGTATTCTTTCCACCAGAATTAAGACATTTAATCATGGATTAGCGCATGGTGAAACACTTGCTCTCTTAATGTCCCGTTAGCATTTTAACCAGAGGATTATACTAACATGTTATGGAGAAACTAGGTCTGAGTTGGCTTTGTTAAATGTGAGTGTTAATTTTTTCAGATAAATACACGACGCAGGATGTGCGTTTCGAGTGGCGAGAGGTGGCGCCGTGGCTGGGCATCGGCCCGGTGGGCAGCGAGCAGCGCAGCGAGTTCCGACTGCCCAAATATGTGGTCACCTTCGTCACGGACAAAAGTAATCATATTCGCAATTTTGGTGAAGGTAAATGTATATTTATTGCTTTGCGCTTGTGTTTGCGCCTCGTAACTAACTATGTACCTATTAACGCTGAAGCGCTGTTGCTATCGCTGGCATGCCGCCCGCACTGCTTGGCGCGGATGATCACAATGGATCGTTATTGGACAACGTTTTAAATATCTACAGAAAAATATCTCAACATCTCAAAAACTTGAAATTGGTTATTACATCCGTGCCTCGCAACATCTTCCTTTCTGTGACGCACGATTTGTATTTTGTTGTTGTTAATTGGATGTAAAATGTTTTTTAATTTACATTTACAAAGTTCGAGCATATTTTCAAGTTAATTGCAATAATTGATGACAATATTGATATCAGAGCAGAACCACCCGATAAGCGATGTATTCCGAGTTGTTAATACAATGCTCAATGCTGCCTGCTGATGAGACAAAGTACTGGCACTGAGAGCTAAGCTTCGGTAAGTGTAGAAATAGAAAACACTGTGTTTAGTACTGTTAGTAGATAGTAACTGTTAGATGTTAGGTAGGTACCTACTCACTTGTGCACTGACCACTAAACACGTAAGTTGGAAAATATTAGGAGAGTTACATGTTCAATATGTTTGGCATCGTCAGGCGAGCATTCAGCGGCACGGCTACAGATCAGACTGTCGCGAGAGCTGCGGAGCTACCTGCTGGAGAGCTACCTGCCGTCCTCGCTGTTCGTCATCATCTCGTGGGGCAGCTTCTGCGTGATCCCGGAGATCGTGCCGGGCCGGATGGTGCTGCTCGTCACCACGCTGCTGTCACTCGTCACCATGTTCGACACGGTCAGGTATACAACCATGTTTTTTATTCACGATATAAGATAAGTCCTTCATAATCTTATCTAATCCTAAATGCATCTGTCGTATGACAGCTTTGGAGATCCTCTACAGATGTTTTAACTATAAAAACGTTGACAAATACCTATTCAGGTATATTTGACGCGAAGGAGTAGGTACCTATAATAACGAAGGCATCGTACCAAAGTTAAAAATTTAGGGTCATATTACATTCCAGCACAAACTCGCCAGACGCGCTTGAGTTGAAGTGCATCGAGGTGTGGTTGATCTCGTGCACCATCTTCGTGTTCCTGGCGCTGATGGAGTACTTCGTGGTGCTGTTCGGCATCCGCTACGACAAGAGCTGGAGCCGGCGCCGCGCCGACCTGCGCCGCGCCGCGTCCGCCGCGCAGCTCGCGCCGCCGCCGCTGCATATCAACCACTCGCAGGTCAGTGCCGACAGCCTACTCAGGACGTAGAATCATTCCACCACAGTACGAACCACCTACTACAACACAAACTGATAATACAAAAGTATGCAAAGAACACGACACTAAAGGGCCGGGCTTGCCTCCACAGAGGCTGAGCACGCCGGTGACGGGCACGCCGCAGGGCGGAATGTTCTCGCCCACGTTGAGCGTCGAGGAGGACGGCTTCAAACAACAGATGGAACACCAAACCATACAGAGGGTAATTACAACTACGCCTGAACTCGCTCCTATAACATAGAATATCTACCGTAACTTACCTCAGTGTAGCATTACACTGCATGTAAAATACTTAACATACCACGTATTATTTAGGTGCATTAATTTTTAAACTTAGGCCACCAATTTCTAGTCTCTCTCGGGAAGGAATTGGAGACAAAATAAGGTTGGATGTGAAACAAGATCAGTCAGCAAGGTAAAATATGAATTTAAAGCAACAACACCGCACAGTGTGGCTAACGTAAAACGCTGCAAATTACACTATTATGTACTTACAACAATACATAGTTTAGACAGTATTTTCCTTGCAAATCTGATGTTTGGTTAAATATCTAATAGGTAGCAGGCAAGCATAGTGCATGCCAGTGAAACAAATAACAACATTATTTTTAAGTATTGGTGGTAATCTATTGGTGGTGGTATGATTTGTAGAGTACTTAGATATTAAAATCACCGCAGTAATCAGTAGTTATAAATACTCGGCTAAATTGAGCTAGTAAGAAAACCAGTAAATAGGTAAAAGTATTAGAAAATGTAAAATTAATTCGCACTGCTTAAAATCACTGTGTTATTACGACAGTAGGCGTAGGAACCTTGATGTCGGAGTACTTTAGAGATGGCTAAGGAAACATAGACTGTGTGTATGTTTCCTTAGCCATCCGTGTTAAGGCGCTACCCCGACTAAACGACCTTGAGCGTTCGGTCCTACTCTGTCCCGCCGCCGCCGCTCAATCTCGCTCTGCCCGCTCCCTGTGCATGCCCCTTTATCATAGAAGACACAATTTTTTTTAATTATTTTAATAAAAAAAAGAATAGCGATCTTTTGAAATAAAATAAAACATGAATTAAGTATTTATATTTATAAATAATATATCCATGAATGTAATCCTCAAATGATTAAAACGTCACCTTTAGCAAAAGATACATGCAATGCAATCAATAATTTTAGTCACTTTTTTACAGGGAGATTTTAAATGTATAAAAACAAATAAGAACGTGCAATGTGATATCGAAAATTAATAATGTGTTTTTAGATGTAGTATATTACTCTTACTTAATGAGTTAATAGCCTCTGAATAGCGCACGGTGGCAAAGTTTTGGAAGGGGTAGCGCCTTAACAAATTCGAGAACTATGTTATGAGAAGATAACGCAGCAAGACTATTGTGAAAATAATTTGTGTGTTATTTTGTAGGATTCGCCAATATTGGAGTCCATGCCGTCAGGGAACGGTGGACCGAGCAGCTTCGTGGCGCGGCTGCGGCAGACCGTGGACCGCGGCGTGATGTTCTGCGGCGCGCAACACGGCGCACTCGACAAGTTCGCGCTCATGGTGTTCCCCATGTGCTTCTGTCTCTTTACCGTTATTTACTGGACCACATACCTCAGTGAGGCGCACAGGGCTTCGCGACTCAAGTGAACGTTCAGTGAACTACGTTTTAGGACCATCACCAAGTTTGTGATCATAGTGCCTATGCAGACGATGTGACGTTGTACATATTAGACAAATTACTAGTCGAATTATAAAATAATATAAACGTGTGTGTGACCCTGTATTTGTAAATTAAATACTTTATACTTAATTAATGAACAATGTTGAACATTTTTAGCGCGACGTTATATTTTTAAGGGTTTCAAGGTTCCAACGAAGTTTTCTTTGAAAGAATACGTTTGTCAATATATAAAGTTAGAGCTGTAAATGTGCCTTGTAAGAAAACGGTTTCAATTTAATTAGATTGAGTACTGTTACGCTAGTAAATTCTAAAATTAGTAGCTATATCTTAGAAATGCTCAGAGTAAAGAAATCATTTCGAGAGATTTAAAAACGAAGCATGAAATGGAAACAATAATATCGTTAAGTACGCAGCATATGGGGACCACAGTTGAGCTCAATAGTACAAAAACTATTCTAAGAAAAATGCCTTTTCTGACTCGGGTGCCTTTGCCTTGTGTTTAACCAACGAATTTTATCGAAGATGATTTTCTCTATCTACTTATACTCGGAATAAATTAACAAGCCTTTATGCAACGAATATGATATAATTATTATGTAGTTGCAGCTATCATGTACAAAATATTTGTTAATGGAGTGTTTCTATACTGCTTAGGTATCTACCGTATCTCCTAAGTAGAATTATATTATATATTTTTAAATGTCGGTTTCTATATAAGTACCTACCTATACTTTTTTTTGTTATAAATCATAGCCTTAACTTCGTGATTCTTATTATTTATTTTTCTAAAAGCCATTTTCCGTATCAAGTAGATCATGTTTGTAATTGATCCCAAAATCGTTAATGGCATTTAGACAAATGCCTACCAGTAGGTATACATAGTAATATAATGTTATGTAAGTCTAGAAAGTAAATATTTAATAACTAAGGCCTGATAATACCGATATCATAGAGATTGTAGTGCTCATTTAGTTTTATTAACTTATTATAAAATAGCTTGTAGGTGTCATCCTAAGATAATTTTATACCTCACACCTAGAATATTAATTTTATGGAACAAACCGTTAATTTTTTTTACCGAAAAAAGAACTATTCTGGTTGTTTATATTTTTTTACCCGATGAACAAAAATAAAAATTGAGGTTGAGATTGTTTTATATTAAGAGCTTTTTTACCGATAAATGTTATTCACTAGCTCAACCATCGCTATAAAAGGCATGATAAAAATTGGTTCTTAAAAAAATCGCACTATGAAAACTGAGGGACAAGCCAGCATATTCTGTAAAATCTAGGTGTGAAAACTTAAGGTGAGTCGTATTGCCAACTAACGCCACCATTGATAAGAAAATCATAAGTCTGGAGATACGGAACATTTTGAAATTTCCTATGTTCACATTTTTAGTCTTTCCCTCAGACTGTCAGGGATCTTGCCCTCATAATACACTCATAAAACAACGTAGGTTATACCTACATAGTAACTCAGTAGGTACCTGCCCACTGCTTACCACTACTTAAGGACGCATTGACGATGGATAGTCAAATCATTACTGTTTATTAAATAAAATGCTTTGTATTTTTAAAATGTTTTTGCGACGAATTGTAGGTAGATGTGCAAGGTACAATTCGTAACTATAAATATAATTTTAGATATACGTCCATAGTTTCTCAATAAATGTACCGAAGTGAAATTTTTACTTCGGTACATTTATTGAGAACCCGGAATTATGTACAGAAATATTTGTAATTCAGAATCTTACCTTGCACATCTACCTACAACTCGTCGCAAAAACATTTTAAAAATACAAAGCATTTTATTTAATAAACATACTTTTGTTTAAAAAAGTAATGATTTGACTATCCATCATAAATGCACCCTTAATCTACTTATAGTATTTTCATTTCACGAAGCGACACGCGCTTTACTTGTGTTTACCAAGTGTACAAACACGCTGTGAATGTGTGTGCAAGCGCAGGAGTTTTCGGTACCGTCCGAGACAATGGCGCAGTCAGAAGAATGTGTGTGTGTTTATGTGTTATGTGCTGACGCTACTCGTCTTCACACACATTTACACAGCTTGTTTGTACACTTGCTAAACACAAGTAAAGCGTGTGTCGCTTCTCGAGACAAAAATACTTTAAGAACCTACTACCACAGTTGACAGGCGAGATAGCTTAATGAGTTCGCCGGCTTTAATGAACTGGAGTGTGGTTTGTCATCAAATAAACCGCAGTCAAATTATACGACATTTTGAGATTCAGGTACGGTTATCAGAAAAAGCAATTATTTCGTAGTCACTGATCACGAACAGTAACAAACTGACCACAGAGATATAATTATAGAAACCGACATGCAACGTGCAATAAATTTCATTAACCAAGTGTGAAAAGCAACCAATTTTTATCATAGAATTAATTAATTAAGTAGACATGTACGGTCAGCAGCGATGAACGCTGTTACTTTTACATTTTATTAAAGTATCACAAAATTATACTATACACTGCTTTTCAGGATTTAATTTAGTAGCCGAGAGTTTATACCTGTATTATTTTAATTTTACATCAATACCGTACCGTACCAATGTTGTTTTTGGGTACTGTGCTCTGCAGGTAGGTAAGTAATCATGATTTAAATTAAAAACTAGTTTTAATCGATTTTCGTTGCTGACTGTAGTTACCTACCTACGTACCGTACTTATAATAAAATTATTTTATTTGTACCATCATTCTAGTCATGTGCGGTTATGATCTTAGAGATAATAATTTACATTGTGTACACCATTAACACATTAAAAGTTCACATTTTGCTCATTAAGAGGTCAAATGTAGCACAAATCAGTTTTATGCACAAAATGCTTGATCAAATCATTTTGGTCACAATCCTGTTCCCATTGCTGTCATTATAAGTCATAGTTTAAGAACGAAGCATTGTGTGATAAATCAATAAGATGTAAGCATTATGTGGTCCGTTTTTACCGCCACGGATGTAGGCACACGCTATATGTTCGATCGAACCCTGACCTTTGGCCGATCTTGTTCGCCACTGTGCTATTAGGTCTTTGATCCCAATTTATTACTTGAACATCTTGCGTGTCTATAAGTTAGATTTTCATTTTCCATCCCTCTAAAATGTTTTAAAGTTAAGAGGACTACAGGACGCCGCTGTCACTGTCGGACTGCATAGAAAAGAAAGATAAGCGCGCTGACACGACGCTGGTAATTTATTGCAAAAAATGAAGCAATTATCTATTTACAAAAAATGTATTGATTGGACTAAAAATTTGTTTTTTTTTTTAAACAGATTGTTTGCATGTATATGTATTAATATGGTTTTTAATTGTTAAAAGATAAGTAGTTGTAGAGGTATATTCGTGATTTTTTAAGAATATCATATTTTTTTATTTTGTTTACTGCAATGGATCATATACTTTTAGGCATTATAAAACTTGCGTTTAGGTCCTGTAGTCGCCTTAATTCAACTAAAAATGAATGTAATTTTAGGCTGTTCGATAAATCTACGTTATTTCTATGAGTTTCGTAGTTTAACGATGCAGTAGGTAGCAATTAATTCTGCATTGCGTGGCGGACAATAAGTTCAATTTCTTAGTATTAACTTCTATCATCTACTCGACAAAATTTGTGCCTTTTCAGTCATTTACTTGCCTAATGAAGTCATAGGGTTACGCTTGTGACTCATATCTGTTACCTAAAGGAAACTGTGGAAAGGCAGTATTAAAAACTTTACAAATCTTGGGCAATACATAAAATTAAGTGAATAAAGAAAATAATGAAATAAAAGACATTATTTTAAATCATTTCCTAGTTGTTTTATTTTTGTAACGAGTTTGATCCTGTATAAATTTGTACATAAATTACACTATCTACTTAAGTATTCTACATAATAAATTAACAATGATTTCTATTCATACCCGAAGTAAGCTGCTTCTTTGAATGCCCTGAGCATGTCATCAGAGTTCCTTCTTATTCTTCGTCCTATTGGCTCAAGGTCCTCGTAACATTTTGGGAATACTCGTTCTATGATTTCCACAGCCTCTTTCATTTCTATTTGTCTGACAGCAAGGACGGAATATAATGCTTTGGTTTTCACACAATCCTGGAAAAAGTAAAAGTTTTTATGAAGTACTTACTTATTTTATTTTGCTTTCAATAACATACGTACCTACTTACAGTCTAAAGTAGTTTACAAACAATCTAAAACTAACTAACTAACGAAAAATAACTTTCATTTCGGAAGTTGGTGTCTTTGGTTTTGTATTTTCGTTTTTTTGCCACCGACTTCCAAAATTAAGTTATTTTTCACTTTGTAGTGTTTTTTTTTTTGGAAGTCGGTTGTTTTTTTTTTTTGTGAAAAGGTTTTTATTTTTCACTTTAGCTGTGGTACAGTCAGCAACAAAAGTCGATTAACACTTCAGTTTTTTAAATCTTAATTATTTAGCAAGATATTTCATTAAAATCGGAACAGAAGTAAAATAATTTAAAGATCTACTATACTAGAAAGGTTTAGGTAGTGAAAAAAGGTATACAATCTTGATGTGTCTTTTATCTTTTTTTATTTTAAAACCTCGGTTTAAAAATTTAATGCAACTAAAAACCAATGTAAATACAACAATAATGATTACTAAATCTATTGAACCATTAATTTAAGCAATAGTTTATTTGTTTAATATGCGTTTGTGTAAAAAGTTACAACAACATTGTTTACATTTATTTATTTTAGGAAAAAAGGAGGTAATCAAATCATTTTGTATTAATTTACATGATGTGTAAAAGTAGCAGTGTTAATCGACTTATGTTGCTGACCGTACCTACTCCACACAAATTCGAATACCACCTGCAAAAGAAATTAGAACATCATCCACATAAAAAGTGGAAAAAATACGTAATTAAAGCTAACTCAAAAACTACCAAAGCAACTTCCGAAGTATATACCCTTTCGAATAAAACAAAAATCATTCAAATCAGACTACTCATAAAAAGAAAAAAGTTATGAATGGTCAATTGGTCATACATAAAAAAAATATATACTTACCTCTTTTAGTTTTAGATAGTTATATACTTTTAAATTGTTTGAAAACTACTTTAAAATTAGAACCATAATAAAATCATGTGCACTAAGGCACTTTCTCAAGATGCTGATAAAGCAAGTATTTTATGTTTTAAATTACCTGATGAGCCTTCTTAATTTTGCCCCATGACGCATCACCCTGTGACCAAGCACTCGCAAAGGAGCAATGTGTGAGATTGGCCGCTCTAATCTCTGTGCAAGCCAGATGTTCCATGTTTTTGAAGTCCAGCTGATTCCGGCAGTAGTCAAACATATGTATCATCTCGTGAGCAAGCACTCCTTGTACCATTCCTTGACGTGTTGATACATTTTGGCACACTACTATCTGTAATAAATATGATACAGAAAGTAGGTAAAAAATAGGATCAGATAATTACAGGCGTAATTTAAAGTATTATAGGATTTATAGGTAATACCGCTAGGTTACAAAGTAGTATTTGCTAGTGAGCACCAAACTAGACAGTTATCTATATCTTGGGACTCAGGATTTGATGTCCAGAGAGGAAACTAATAAGGTTATTTCGTATTTGGAGTGTATTTATGGTGTGCTAAAACTATTGTTTTCAATTTAATCATCAGGAGCCTGGAGCACACTATTAAATGAGTTTTCAACTCAATTTTGATATAGTTTTCTTACTTAGTAATTTTTCAAGTCTTTCTTTCGCTATTAGTAGTCTTATTATTTGTAACATCTGTGTGTTGCGCTAACATGCGAAGTATTTATTAGTAGCCTTATTAGTAAGAATGAAAATACTGAGAGAGATGAAAGGTTACCTGATTCAGTTCTGGATCATAGCCCCCACTAACAGAGTAGTCACATACTTCACATGATATATGTCGCCGAATATCAATGGGACTGAAAACAAGAATTAAAAGATTTTTTTAATTAATATAGACTATAATTTTAATTGAATTGAAGTTTTAAAATTACTATTTATTATTCAATTGTAAACTCCAGTTGTGAACATGTTAAAAATAAGTAAGCACTTACCAACCCGAACTTTTAAGAGCTGCCATCATAACCTTAACAATTGAACCTAGAAATAAACAGAATGTATCAACATAAAATAGGTAGTTTAACTCAAAATTAGTGCTGGATATTTTCAAACCAAAACATAGAGATGCTTACTATTTTTAACACATTCATAGACGTGCTGCTCGCACTTGAACTTGTCAATATTCTCTTTTCCTTCTTTACCAATTAGAATATTACCCAATTTTGCTGTAAAAGTACCGCGCCTTTCAGGGTACAAATCGTAACCCCACGCCTCATCTTTCTTCGAGCCAGTGACGGTTTGGCTTTTACTAGAACTCTCTGATGTAGCATTAGCTTCTGGGTTTTTATTCTCTCCAGACATTTCTTTAGGATAACCAGCTGATTAATGTACCGAGTTAGGAGTTAGGTTATATCCTCCTCTGTGTAAAAATATCAATGAAAAGTTGTTTTGTCTGAATTACAAAAGCACAGATATATTTGTGCAAATGTAATGATAATTGTTAAAACTTTAAGTTAGGTTTATATAGTTAAATTTAGTGGAATTGCACAATAATCCTTCGAAAATCGTAATGTTATTGTATAATTTGACAATTGATTGACATTGACAGGACAGAAGCAGAAGCGAAGACAGAGCAGAAGGAAAACCTGACCATTGATATATATTTTTTTTTTAATACATACTGTCAATTTACGCATGGTCTTTTGAGTAGACTCCCATTTTTTAATTGGTCAGTCTTTAATAAAATAATTTTAAAAAAAATCCAGTATAAGCTGATCTCGCATTCTATAGGATTTCCTTACAGTGAGAGGTCAGTACAAACTGGAAATGTATAGCTTGATTTGTAGCCGCGGGCCGCGTGTAAAAACGGCTACCCATCAAGCTATACATTTCCAGTTTACCTAAGGTTTACACTGTTTTTTTTTTTTTTTACATTGTAACGAAATCCTATACAATGCGAGATCATCTTATACTGGAAATGCATAGCTTGATCTGTAGCCGTGCCGCCGTGCGTACCAGCTGCGCTAGTAACTAGCCCGCGACTTCGTTCGCGTGGAAGTCGTTTGTAGTTCAAAATATGTATACAGAGTCAGGACTAGTAACTCCTCCCTCCTTCGGATCCTTAGATCGATACTCGCAGCCTTCGATTGCTTGATTTTTTTATCGCCTACGTTCCTGCTTACCTGGCACAACACAGATGCATTCTTACAGATTATTCCTGACGAACGGCTATCACAATAATTATAACAGTAGATTGTGAACTCACGGGATTTTTCAGTTCGCAATTTCTGACGACCCGTAACGACAGTCAAAGAATCACGACAGTCGCCGTTGGTTCCGGCCCGGGACCAACGCAATGGTGCTTTCCGAGGCACGGAGGAGACTCAGCATGTAAAGATGGTCACCCATCCACGGATCAACCCCGGCAAGCGTAGCTTAACTTGGTGGATCGACCCATGCGGGCTCTTATCTAAAAGTTACTACAAACTGATCTCATTCGATTTCGAACTTAACCCTCAACATTTTAAGGTTTAAAATCATTTGGAGTTTGACTTGACAGTTTGGTATAACCTAATGTGCTGTTGCAGTACTATAAAATACTTAGTTACTAATTCCATGGATACAGCTCAAGTTTACAGTGCCAGCCTTTAGCTGACTTTTCCAGAAACACAAAAAGACACCAGTTTTCATTTTAACTTTGCTTTTATTTTTAATAAACATTTATTTATACTCTCATCCCATTCAATGAACACACTTTTTGATAGTTCCATTTTTTCGAAATCCAGTTCCATCTCATCTGAAATTACAAAAATAGGATTAGATAACATACTGCAGCTGTTTACACCAACAGTTGTTTTGATGAATAATATATCTGAACATAATCTAAGTCTGAACCATGCTCACCTAATGTTTTTAAAAATCCGTTAAAGGTTTCTTCATTCCTTATAACACTTGCAATATAAACTTCTAGATCCTTATTCCTAGTACAGAAAGTTTGTATTACATTGGACAGGGGCTGTAGTATTGAAGGATCATAAACTATATCTGCCCCAATCAATATGTCTGGTACAATGCTATCAGACAAATCTTCAATTGCATTCCAGTCCAGCATCATTAGACCTTAAAAAATTATAACTAGGTAATGTTACTTGAAATGATGAAAGCTGCAGTTTTTTTCCAGAATGAGTTTTCAATGATTATTTTAGACACATACTATCTATTTAAATACCTACCTAGAGACTTGTCCTGGGCCTTGAACAAAGTGATATCTAGGTCCTTCTCTTCTTTGAGATGTGGAAAATTAATATGAAGATTTTCACTAATTGTCTTCAATACATCATTATGGCAGTCAGTTAGCATCAAAGATTTGACATCACAAAGCTTGCCAATAGTTATACCAGTGAATCCCACACCGGAGCCCAGTTCCAAGACATTCTTATTTGAAAATATCTTCTGATTGCAGAGTGCCCAGTCTGATAACATCAATGCAGCCTAGAACAAACATAGTTTACAATTATACATATACACAATGGAAATATAAAGGGAAATATTTAGGTACCTAGAAAAATATTGTCCAGTCTAATGTAAAATAGTAATAAGAAAGAAAGAAAGAAAATACGTTTATTCGCAATAAAAATGATGCAAAAAAATAACACTAATACAAAATCAAAGAACAAGTTGGGGCAAAATATGCGTCACACATATGAATAAAATAAATATGTAATCTATAAGAAAAGTAAATTTTTAATAATTAGGTATTTTCACCAGCTTCAATCAGCTTTTATTAATTTTCCCACTGTTGGGACTAAAACCTCCTTTCTGCAAGTTGGTATGAATAGAAATGCACCATGTACCCCAGTTTAATCATTAAATACCTACCTACCTGTCATTATATTTTTACATACACCAAGAAAAATCTAATTATTAACGAAAGTGACAAACCTAATAAGATTAAAATACCTCCCAAGTCTTCAACCCTGTTGTACCGTTGACCACCATATTCCTGGTTTCTTTTATTGTAATAATTTTATTTGTATCATTCCCAATCACATAATGTCGATAGCTAAACCCATCTACATTCAAATAATTCATGCTCTTGCACAACTGTGAGTAGAAATCATCATGGACCTCTTGACTTGGTTCCAAAGACTGAATTATTTTCTTTAGAAATAAGCTGGCAAATTTACCACTCGGTGGGTATTCCTGAACCAATTTACTATTAACAGTAGCATCCAAGAACGCCTGCTGCCAATCCCAATCCATATTTTCAATATCTTCGCGCTGAAACACAAAACATGAACAGTTACTAAGAATATGAATGAAGCACTCTGATGGTAGTGAGGCCTGACGTGCTTGTGCTAAATAAAATCTCTAGTTGTTGTTGGGATAATTATAAAGGTTTCCCCATCTAATTATTTTCTTACCATCAAGCAAAAGTTAAGATTTCCTTTATAGAAATTTTGGGTAAGCTGTCTTAGTAATGAAACATTTGGTTCAGCTTCAGTTGACATTCTTCTTCTTATTATTTTACAAACCAATAACTATGAATCAAACTTTCCACAAGCTTTGCAATTTCACAATCACAATCACAAGTTCACAAAAAGTTCATCTACAGAACTGTCATAGTTAAACTCACAGATTAAGTAGGTTAAACTGGGTTAAAAACCCACAGGTTAAACCATGGACCTAACATAGACTTATAAAAAAAGATGGACTCCGCTACTCCGCACCACGCATATCAAAAGTGAAGCACCCTAGCCCTACCGATCTTACCGATCTATGTGTGCGTGATTTGAGTACCTGCAAAGACGCCGTCGCTCGTGTAACGTAATGGCGGCCGGTAGACTTACTATGGTGTGAATGTGTGCGTGCTGGCTTGTAGACATTAGCGCACTGACTTACTATGGGTGCTTCAGTTATTGTTAAAGGAGACGGCGTCCGTTTAGGTCCATGGGACCTCCTATATAAATGTACTCTGTGCATGGGACCTAATATACAAACTGGACTGAGCTCTCATACCAAAAACACGAGCAGAGAGAGATATGTCATATTGATGCAGTTTATCTCCTTCTAATAGGGTGACCAAACATTTTTATGACAAACAGGAAAATTCGTTTATACAGAGATAATTTGCGTCCGGTTGACCCTAAGTGATTTCAAATTATTGTTTGTATTAGGTACAAACATATTGTAATTAAATAATAGTGAAATGATAAAACTAGAAATAAAAAAACTATACCTAGAGAAATGGACCTTTTTCGAAAGCTCCTTTATGAAACTGAACATTATTGTGTTCTATGTCGGTGTTGAATCGTGTACCTACCCATGTTTTTGAGGCAAGAAGGAAGGACTACAATATTGGTGAGACTCGTCTTGTGGCGAATCATCAAATGTGATCACGTAGGCTTATAATGAAGTAGGCATGTAGAATCTCGTTCTGGGACCCTGGTACTTTCTTGCTCTTTTTTCGTTTACTCTACAGAGCTGGTTTGGGTAAGTATGTAATTGAAGCAGAGGGAAATAAAATGATTCTGGAATTACATCCAACCCTATTTGTTGAATTTGTTCTTTGGATGGAAAGCTGTAACCAACATAAAAATAATGCTATTTCAATCATGCGATACATAAGTACAAATTGTATTTATTATGCGCCTAATATTAATAGTTTTAATCAGAAATACACTACTTAAAGCTTTTGTAGATAGAAGACACTAAGTATTCTGTCTACAAAACGTCTAGAGCATGGTTACGCTACTTAGACAATTTTAAATCTTTTATCGAGACTTATTTAAATCTTTGTCATTCCTTACAAGTTCCTTACCTGTGAAATTAAATGCCACAACCAGCATAACATTCACTTTTACATTTCTTGATGCAACACTTTCTCACCATTTTCGCTATCTAAATCTTCGATCAATAATTTGATCGAAGATCTAAATTGAAAAAGAAAAAAACCGCCATGAAACCATTTATGTGAGATTTCAGTGTTACCAGACTAATTATATGATAGCTACCAAACATTTATCAAAATTATATTATTTTGACTATTTTACTCATGGAGCTTACTTATATACCTATAAATAAAATTATTTAAAACTAAGTTACGTATATTTTTTTAGCATTTAGATAATGCTAAAAAAATATACGTAACTTATTTTACCTACTTGTAGTTGGTGAAATTTTTCTACCATCTTTATCATTTTTATCTGTTGACAATTGAGCAAAAGGGACACACTACACAACCCGGGGCCTCTCTCTCGGCTCGTTTTGCCTCAGCTAAGATGTCCTATCAAAAGTAAACCTAAACTGCAATCATTAAGGGTCATTTTTGTATGATACGATTTTTGGAGAGCTCAGTTCTGTTTATATAGTATACTAGCTTTTGCCCGCGGCTTCGCCCGCGTGGATGTCGGAAAATATCCCATGGGAACGTTCATGTGGAAAACATAGGGCATATCCCTAACTTAAGAAATACTGAGTTTCCCATAAAAACTTTCATCCCTTTTATCACCCCTTGTAGGATTATGTTTTAAGACAAAAAGTAGCCCATGTCCTTTCCCAGGATGCTATCTATAGCCTTGCCAAATTTTATCGAAATCCGTGCAGTTTTGTAAATTTTAAAATCAACCCCTATTTTACCTACTTAGGGGATGATTTTTAAAAAACGCTGACCCGCATATTTCTTAACTTCTTACCAATAGCATAAATTTGTTATGCCTAACTTAAGAAATACTGGGTTTCCCTTACAAACTTTCATCCCCTATATCACCCCCTGTAGTATTGTTTTTGAAAGTATCCTATGTCCTTTCCCAGGATGCTATATAAAGCCTTGCCAAATTTTGTCGAAATCCGTGCAGTTTTGTAAATTTTAAAATCAACCCCGATTTTACCCCCTTAGGGGATGATTTTTCAAAAACGCTGAACCGCATATTTCTTTATTTCCTATCAAAAGCATACATTTTAATTTTCACATCCCTAACTTAAGAAATACTGAGTTTCCCATACAAACTTTCATCCCCAATATCACGCCCTGTAGGATTATTTTTGAAAAAAAAAGTAGCCTATGTCCGTCCCCAGAATACCATCTATAGCCTTGCCAAATTTTATCGAAATCCGTGCAGTTTTGTAAATTTTTAAATCAACCCCTATTTTACGCCCTTAGGGGATGATTTTTCAAAAACGCTGAACCGCATATTTCTTAATTTCCTACCAATAGCATAAATTTGTTATCCCTAACTTACGAAATACTGGGTTTCCCTTACAAACTTTCAACCCCTATATCACCCCCTGTAGTATTATTTTTGAAAAAAATAGTACCCTATGGCCTTCCCCAGGACGCAATATAAAGCCTTGCCAAATTTTGTCGAAATCCATGCAGTTTTGTAAATTTTAAAATCAACCCCTATTTTACCCCCTTAGGGGATGATTTTTCAAAAACGCTGAACCGCATATTTCTTTATTTCCTATCAAAAGCATACAATACGTTTAATTTTCAAATCCCTAACTTAAGAAATACTGAGTTTCCCATACAAACTTTCATCCCCTATATCACCCCCTGTAGGATTATTTTTGAAAAAAAAAGTAGCCTATGTCCGTCCCCAGGATACCATCTATAGCCTTGCCAAATTTTATTGAAATCCGTTCAGTGGTTTAGGCGTGAAAAGGTAACAGACAGACAGACAGACAGACAGACAGACAGACAGACAGACAGACAGACAGACAGACAGACAGAGTTACTTTCGAATTTATAATATTAGTATGGATTAGGTCCATGGGTTAAACCATTGACTTAGAATTCTATAGACTGCTGGTTATCTTCCCTTGCATTCACACTAGAAAAAGAAGAATATATTAACGTCACTAGCATACAAAAGAGACAGAGTAAAAATATTTTTGTCCTTTATCGCGTGCCGGCCAAGACCGTCGACGTGCGCAACAAGTTTGACGTTTTTGGCGATTGCAGATTGAAATCCAATTATTTATTAATAATTACATCGAGATTTTACACAAAATACGTGCCGTTTCGTGCTCAATTCTTTAATACCATCTGTGCAACTGTGCAAAATGGTTAGGTGCAGTGTATTACATTGTAAAAGTGATAGTTTGATGAAGATTGCCGGATTGTCCTTTCACACGTAAGTATTCCACCTTTTTATGTATTTTATCGCTGTGTGTGCTGCTATTTCTAATCAAATAGTCGCAGTAATGTACAAACTAATTTGTATTTGTGTTAAATCTCAAAAAATCGTGATTTGCGCAATATTTTTATTTTCTTACCTGAACATTCAGTGTTGCCACTTTTTGACGGGGAATTTACCCTTTAATAAGGGTAAAACTGATTTTTTAAAGCAATGTCTATAAAAAAATATTTTATTTCAGACCTTGATCCATTAATATTAGTAATACACACTTCTCATAAGATATTTTAGTAACAAACGTAATAAAAGAGTTTAATTCATATATCTGCACTCACCTGATGCCCCGCATTGGGTACATGTTGTACTCACGGCTACAGATCAAGTATACATTTCCAGTTTAAGCTGATCTCGCAATGTATAGGATTTCCTTACAGTGTAAACTGGAAATGTATAGCTTGATGTGTAGCCGTGTGTACATGTACAGTCGGCTGCATCAATTGGGTACCCCTCAAAAGACATGTGGGTTCAAATCCGCGATAGTCCGAAGTTGGGTTTATTTTGCAAAAACATTTTATTATAATTAATGTATAGTTTTTGTGAATAAATAAGTTTATGTTAATATTTATTTTTACTTAAGTCTGTTTTTATTATTGTCTTTTTCAATAAAACTTTAATACTTCTAATGTTGCGTATAACGACAAGCAATAATAGGGTTGACATTTACGAAGTGTTATTCAACGTCTAAATAGACCAGAGGTTTCAAGACCGCTTGCCGTACATAAGGTTGGAGGTTCAAATCAAGCACGAAATGTTTTTTGTCATGCATTATATATTTTTTTTTATTTAAAGTATTTTTCTATTTTAAGTTACTATTTTTTTTTGGTATTTATTTATTTTGTTTTTTTTTATTTTTTTTTATTAATATTTGTAAAGAATTTAAAAATCAAGAAAAATAAAATACTTTAACAATCATTTAATAATATTTTTTATTGATATTATGTAACAAAACTACAAAAATTTATATTTTACAATAATTTGATTTTACAGTTACCTTATTAGACATATTTTGCCAACTGAGACAAATGGGTTCCTACACAAATGCGAAAGGTGAAGCAAAACTAGACTCATCAGACGGTAACTTCATTATAGATTAGTAAAATGTACGCATAACTACCCTCTAATAACAAACTATTCATTCACTGCGATTTCATAGACAGAGACAGAGTTATAACGCCAAGTAGATTGATAATTCGTTGAGATATTAACTACCTAACTGGCTTAGTTAGTAAGAGCTAGCGGTAATCATTGTATAACCAATGAGTCGATGGTTCGAATCTCGTCCGAGCCTTAGAAACACTTTTTGTATTATTCTTAAGGATGTATTGTTTGAATTGCAAAGTTGTAGCAAAGTTACTTTTAATACAACTGGGGTACCCAATTTATGCGGCCCACTGTACATAATGCGTCATAATGGTGCAGCACGGCTGTTTACTGATGATCTTAATGTCGTTGACGCTCCCACGTACTTTGCGCATCATGGAAGCATTCTTTTTACTCAAGATGGTATTAAAACCATCAGTATGTACTTCGGCAAACATTCCTGATGCACTGCAGTAACGTGGAAGCCTCAACCACATCCTGAAAGTATTGATATACTGAACTCTGAAGACGTCGTATGCCGTCTGCGTCTATCGATCCCACAGAGTGCACATGTACAAAGATTGGCAAAACGCATTATCGAGTTATTTTTACTTCTGGTGTACAACGTGCAAACCTGTGGGCTAACATATTGCATGCTATATAGCTACTACTATACTATAAATATATAAGTAAAAAAATAATGGAAAGCAAGATCACTGGTTAAAATGAAAGGTAATGAAAAAATCTACCCGATTTATTATTATTCTAGATTTCCAAATAAACCCGAAATAAGAAACATGTGGATTGCTGCTACTAATAGGCCTAATTGGGCTCCAAAAACCAATTCGAGGATTTGCAGTCAACACTTTGATAGTAATCTTTTAATAAAGAAAGCATGCAAAACTTACATAAACCCCGATGCTGTTCCAAATACGGTAACAAATATGGATGTACCTAACATGTGATTGAATTTTATTACAATGGTTATAAAATTTTAACATTTAATTCCATCAGGTTGCAGGAAATTGAGGAAGCGCTATGTTGATTAAGAGCAGCGAAGCCACATCCACTGAAACATTAGAAGGGAGCTCAAAAACAGTTAAATCTGTAAGTCTATAGGATTCATATTTTAACAGCTTAATAACGAGCCGAGAGTTGTTGACGCCAGCAGGTCAAACTACCCGAAACTGTCAGATTTTCCCAATCAACCTTGAACCTAATACTCTAGCGATAAAGATGAAAATCTATTAAAGAAATTTGACAGATTGTAGTAGCTTGATGTGCTGGCTTCTGTACATAATGTTGTTTCAATAATAAGTGCGTAATATAAAACATTTTCCTTATTTATTTTAGTATTCGTCACCTGAGTTTTCGCCCAGAACATTGAAACAAAAATGGCAGAAAGACCAAGAAATATCAAAACAGCGTTTGAAAAAGCTAAAAGCACTTCGAGAAAAATCTAGGAGGTTGACCAAAAAGGTGGCAGATTCCTACATTGTTCTCATATGTAGGTATATTTTCAACATGAACGATGTAACCAATATTTTGTAATTTTTTTTTATTTAAAAGAGTGTCCGTGGAGTTTCTTGCCCATTCTTCTCCATAGGGGACAACGGTTTGGAATGGGCAACTAGCTTCATCTTTCTGACTGACCGATCCCTTGACAATTCAAACGTACGTATGATTAGTTTATTTTGAAATAAATATTTTTTTTTATTTTGCTTTGAGTTTGAGTTTGAATAAAACATTGCAGTCGCATCATTACTCATATTTTTTTATTTTTCCTGAAATACAAACCTCATTAAAAAAAATCTTATTTTTTGAAGAATATTGGGTAAAATGTACATCACTTGGTAACCCTAAACAAAAGATGTACTTTTTTTCTGTCCCTTTCGACGGCACGGATTCCATGAGTCTATAGAATTCTAAGTCAATGGGTTAAACTGACTGAGATAGAGCAGAGCAGAGAGTGTCAGTGTCAGCTCCTATTAGTGTATAGTCTATGGTCAGCTCAGCTGACAGGCTGACAGTGTCAACCACAGACCAAGTAGTATTGTGTCAAACTCTGATGCCGGGGCTACACTGTACGGACATCGCCATTGATCATCGCGTTGAAGGGCGACAACCGTACTGTGTTGTAGCCATCCCTATGGCGATAATTTGACAACGGTATTCACATTGCCGATGTGTGGCCGATGGACGAGGTGTCTGAATTCAATGAGCATTGACGTTTACCGTTCAAGTGTGGCCTCTCAATTCATCGCGTTGAACAACGGAACAATTACCACGATGTTTAAAGCGTTTGTGGGCATTGACGTTGACGTATAGTGTAGCCCCGGCATGACTGTCAGAGAAAGAAATGACTATGATAGTGTGCAGTGGTGTCAGTGGCGTAGTTCCAGTTGCCGTACTGTAAGTTTTTGGACTTTTTATGTAAGGCCTAAGGCCTTTATCCTTTATGTCTGTCTTTCCGCGTTTTAACTCGGACTCTTGGTGCTAAAAAGCTGTAATTTGGTATGGTTAAACAAATTAATCACGCCCACAAAGTTGTGAAATAAAATATTGTTTTTTTTTTGGGTAGGTACGTACGGAGATGTTTTTACTCGTCGATACTATTACAGATGGAATATTCCGCAAAATCATTTAAATAAAAAGTGACTCTTGCCACGACACAATAAAGTGCAATTCAGGTCGCAGAACGCTGATTACCTATAGTTAGCTGACGTTCGCACGGACATAAAAATATCGCGGCGATTTTTTTTCACGCACTGTATTTTCAGCGCTCTACCTAGCGCTCTACCTTGAAAATACAACAGTGTTTTTTCGACGCGCTAGAATGCACTCTGTTGTTGTTAGGATACATTCTCGAAGCTCGGCTCAACACCGAGAGTAAAGTTGAAAATCCAGTGCGCGATAAAATCCCACCGCGATATTTTACATTCGTGCGAACGTCGGCTTATAAGTAGTTACGTTTCCAGTGATAGAGAGAGACAGTGCTATAGGTCGTATATAGCTCCGTCTCCCTCTCACTGGAAACGTTAAACTTCTGAGCCATGAGTTTACACAGCCAAAACTCGCTATCGTCGTATTTCTTAAGGGTAAGGCCAAGGCCAATAATAAATTTTTATCGGTTGATAACCATTAACCATCATCTGCCTAGTCTTTTCCAAACTATGTTGAGTCGGCTTGCAGGGGCAGTACTATCTATGACGTGAATAAGACGCTTAAGAGCAACTCACCAGATTCTCAACTCACCAGATTCGCAACTCACCAGATTCGCAACTCACCAGATTCGTAACTCACCAAATGTACAATGAAACACAAAAAATAACAGAATAGTTACTATAATCACCAAAAAAAGCATAAGTATATCGAAACAAAATCAAAATAACACCGAATTCTTAATGTAGGCAGTTTACTTATATACTTAATTCACCTGGGTTAATATTCGCCTAGGTGCATTAATAATATTTTTCGTAAATATTATTCCCCTGGGTGCATCAAAATGAAAGTAGGTAAAAAAAAAACATGTTTATGAAATGAGGTTGTCTATCAGCTATTTAATCCGACCTCTTAGGCATTTGAATCGATTTTATCAATTTATGTAATGAGGTTTTGTCAGTCATATTTAACTTTCAAATAAATTATTACGACTATTTTACATAGTCGTAATAATTTATTTGAAAGTTAAATATAATTTATGTGTTGGATAGTACAGTAGCTGACGAGCTGCGAATCTGGTGAGTTGCGAATCTGGTGAGTTGCAAATCTGGTGAGTTGAGAATCTGGTGAGTTGCTCATGAGGGAAATAAGATCATGGATCCATTCTGGTTCCATTGAGAAAAAAGGATGGTGCTAATAGGTCGTATATAGCATGATGGATCCATGATCTTTTTTCACGTCTACTAACCATGTTATTGGCACAGGGTGGCAAATGCTATACATTTTAATTTCTTACTATTCAGCGCCGTCTATCTACGAGAACATAAATTTAAAATGAACAGTGTTGCCAGCGTACATCCATGAAGCAATTGTTAGTAAATTATAGTAGAAGTGTACGCGTATAATCTTTAATTTTGATGTTTTTGAGTTAGTTATTATTTTTCGTATTTTTTTTTGCATTTGTGAAAGGTCTCCGATCATAGTATTGTATTAATGTTTTGCTCTTATTGATCAAAAAAGAAACTATTAGTAGAATTTACAAATATGAAATGACTATACAGCCACAGGTGACAGGCTGATGTTGACATTTCATTGCAAAAAATTTCTGCGGTTGCGTTGCGAATATTTTTGTAAATATTTCGTTTGCTTGCCAATTTTCAGTGTAATTTACGTCAAGTTTAGTTCGTTGCTCCGTATTTAGTAAAAATCTTGGAAGATAAACGTTTCCATCGAATGTCTACTTTCTAAATCACCACGACTTGAGCCCCCCGTGCTCCTCGGTGATTTAAATGCTTAGGCCCTCCAAGTGCTCTGTGGGCCCTCCGTAAATAGGAGTTTGGACCATATTATTTAAGTGTTTAACTCCGCCCCTAAGACGACCACTGACCAAGTGTTTTGTGTTTATACTTAAATAACCATGTCTCGAAACAATGTTGTGTACCTATTGCCTAACTGGCTGCCAAGTCATCAAAGATGACGGTAAATATGATGTTCTTTTTCTATCTACACAATGTATTGCTGGTTTGAGTTTGAGTGTAATGTTTTGTTTTACATAATAAATATGAACATGTAAAATTGGTATTTATTTTATTATCCTCGTAACAACAAGTTTAGTGTCGAATTAGCGTTACCGAGTTGAATAATGTAGAATGGTTGAAAATTCTGGTGTAGTAAAAATTTAAAATCCAGTTTGTAGAATTTTCAACCATTCTCCATTATACAACTCGGTAAAGCTAATTCTACTTGGTACAATATTATTTATGTAGCTATGGTAACGTACCACGTGACATTGAATAGTGTATGTCCCCGTAACTAGATGCCGTTGCCTAAGAAAAGCATAAGTTGCCAGTCTATCTCAGTATATATAATAGTAGTCTATGGTTATTGGTTAGACCTCAGAATAACGACTAAAGCATAGAAGGAAGGCTAAAAACAGAATTCTGTAACTACCTTTATTCCCGTTCTATTATTAGGTACGTTAAAGGTACGATAAAGGATGTGGGAAAGAGATGAATGTTTTACTCTTTGTTTTACTTTCTTGGCATGGTCACAAGATCAATTGTCATTTGGTGAAAAAAGTTAAAGTATGACGCGGCCAAATTTGATAGTACTTTGTTTCAATGTCTGACAGTTCGTTCATTGAACTACCTGACTTATTCGCGTGTTCATTGTTTACGTGTTAGTCGTAATCTTCCATGGTTTTGCGATGTTTTAATAATATTTCTACTGTTAGATTGCATGAATTCTTTGTTTAACTACAAACAGTGAGTGTGTGTACGCTGTGGAGCAATTTCTTGTGTGGTTGGGGGCTGCCAGTCCCATTCATAGCGAAAATAAAATGAACAATAAATATTGACCTTCCATCGGTAAGTTTTTGCTTAATTTCTTGTTGCATATGATCTGATAAACGAATATAAATACATAACAAATATTGCTGTGTCACTATATAGCTGAAACCAGTCGTAATATTTATTCCAATAGAAGTTATTAGCGAATATTCGGAAATTGTTTTGGGGTTATCTTGATCAGCCATAGTGACGGAAATAATGTTGTCGATACTTTTCTTTTACAGATTTCCTAGACGATGTGAAAAAAAAATGGATAAATTGTATTGGTAGACGAAATTGGACTCAGCCACATAATATGCTCCAAGCATTTAAAAAAAAAATACATCCAGTATTATGATATAATTAAGGTATTTTATTGGCAATAAATAGTATCCCGTTCAAATTAAAACTTGATTTATTACATTACAGGAAATACTTATGGAAGTCTGCGAAGAAGGACATAGCGCAGTACTGCAAATTAAAAGAACCGCTCACCATCAACAGCAATCTAACATGAAGACAGGTATAACATTTCAGAAATATGTTCACTTGATATATGCGATACAATGATATTATATTAAAAATATCATTGATGCGATATTATTCTTCTAATTATCCCAGTCGGAAATATAATCGTGTGCAAATTTATTTATTTATTTTTAATAAAAAATACGTAATTGTAGGATCCCGTAGCAATGGAAGTTGAAACAGGACCTAGTACATCGGTACAGATTAATGAATCGCCACTGATATTGACATCTCGTGAAATCATCTCACATCAGTCAGGTAAGACATACAAATAAAACTATATAACTAAATAAAAAAAATGATAAAAAATCTTACATAAATTTTATTGAGAACTGTTCGTTTTAGGAATCCTTGACACAGATGACAATAACAAATTCAGAAATAATTGGATTCCATCCCGATTCAAGAAGACTGCGCTTTTGGCGAGTTCCTGGTCGCCAGAGCCGACTCCAGAATCCTTAGGAAGTTCATCCGTATTATGGTGTGGGCTGGAATTCGCGTAACAGATTATTAAAGTTGCTAGGCATTTTATTTTTTTATTTAAAATATTATCTGGTCGTTATTTATTTTTTTATGTGCGAAAAGTTTTTGTCGCTTTGGTACCATTTTGAATTTTCATAATAAATTTTATTTTTTCACTAACAACAATTTTATTTAATGAAATAATTCAAATCTCTATTAAATTACGCTTCACTGATTTAAAATAATATGTTACATAATTAAAAAGTATTAAAATAAAAATTATTAGGTACTTTGAATACCCTTGTTCCCTAGATTTTGTTGAGTAGTCTATGATGTAAAATTCAAAAAATTATGAGAAAGTAAGTTGCTAAAAACATTTGCAAAACCGAATGTCTCCCACTTGTTTTCAATAAACTCATCAGTTATTATGGCAATTAAATACATTCTGGTTTAGCCGGGTCAGATTTAATACATGAAGAGCTGTCGGGAACCAAGGAAGACTATTTAGTTCATACTTTAAGTATTGTTTCATTTTGAACGAATATATTAAGTATTGGGATCATAAGGATGCCTAGTTAATTCAAAATTTTAGGTACGCACGGCTACAGATCAAGCTATACATTTCCAGTATAAGCTGATCTCGCATTGTATTTCCTTACAATGAGCGGTCAGTGTAAACTAGAAATGTATAGCTTGATGTGTAGCCGTGTGTACCTATATTATTCTTGGCAGTATAAGAAAGAATGTCATTGTAAATTCTATCGACGTTGAAATTGAGTGGGTACATCACTAGTCAGAATAAAATTAATGACAACCTACAAAATTTCGAAACGTCTTCTGTATACGTGTCCTTCTTTTACATCATAGCGGCTCCATAAGTCAAAATGAAACAAATATATTGAGTTCAGTTGCTATTTAAATACTACTTCTATGCTTGTTGTTCTTCTGAGGGTTAGACGGGGCAAGCTAATTGGTCTGTGGACGGGGCTGTCATGACAACAGACCGCTCCTTAAATAATATAATGTCATTGGACCGCTCGATGGTTAGTCGATTTCAAATGGTAACACAGCTGTCGCAAATGCTATGCTGTCTATGGACCTGTCAAGGTGCTTTGTGACTTGTGACCAAAGCTTAGAAGAATATACACAGGGTGGCAAATGCTATACATTTTAATTTCTTACTATTCAGCGCCGTCTATCTACGAGAACATAAATTAAAAATGAAAAGTGTTGCCAGCGTACATCCATGAAGCAATTTTTAGTACATTATAGTAGAAGTGTACGCGTATAATCTTTGATTTTGATGTTTTTGAGTTAGTTATTATTTTTCGTATTTTTTTTTGCATTTGTGAAAGGTTTCCGATCATAGTATTGTATTAATGTTTTGCTCTTATTGATCAAAAAAGAAACTATTAGTAGAATTTACAAATATGAAATGACTATACAGCCACAGGGTGACAGGGTGATGTTGACATTTCATTGCAAAAAATTTCTGCGGTTGCGTTGCGAATATTTTTGTAAATATTTCGTTTGCTTGCCAATTTTCAGTGTAATTTACGTCAAGTTTAGTTCATTGCTACGTATTTAGTAAAAATCGTGGAAGATAAACGTTCCCATCGAATGTCTACTTTCTAAATCACCACGACTTGAGCCCCCCGTGCTCCTTGGTGATTTAAATGCTTAGGCCCTCCAAGTGCTCTGTGGGCCCTCCGTAAATAGGAGTTTGGACCATATTTAAGTGTTTAACTCCGCCCTTAAGACGACCACTGACCAAGTGTTTTGTGTTTATACTTAAATAACCATGTCTCGAAACAATGTTGTGTACCTATTGCCTACCTGGCTGCCCAGTCATCAAAGATGACGGTAAATATGATGTTCTTTTTCTATCTACACAATGTATTGCTGGTTTGAGTTTGAGTGCAATGTTTTGTTTTGCATAATAAATTTAATATGAACATGCAAAATTGGTATTTATTTTATTATCCTCGAAACAACAAGTTTAGTGTCGAATTAGCGTTACCGAGTTGAATAATGTAGAATGGTTGATAATTCTGTTGTAGTAAAACTAAACCTAAAAATTTTAAATCCAGTTTGTAGAATTTTCAACCATTCTCCATTATACAACTCGGTAAAGCTAATTCTACTTAGTACAATATTATTTATGTAGCTGTGGTAACGTACCACGTGACATTAAATGGTGTATGTCCCCGTAACTAGATGGCGTTGCCTAAGAAAAGCTTAAGTTGCCAGTCTATCTCAGTATATATCATGGACCTAATATACTATATAAACAGGACTGAGCTCTCCAAAAATCGTATCATACAAAAATTAACCTTAATGACTGCAGTTTAGGTTTACTTTTGATAGGATATCTTAGCTGAGGCAAAACGAGCCGAGAGAGAGGCCCCGAGTTGTGGAGTGTGTCCCTTTTGCTCAATTGCCAACAGATAAAAATGATAAAGATGGTAGAAAATTTTACCAACTACAAGTAGGTAAAATAAGTTACGTATATTTTTTTTTAGCATTTAGATTAGTTTTAAATAATTTTATTTATAGGTTTACAATCTGTATATCATAGTCAATAATTTTATAAGTAAGCTCCATGAGTAAAATAATCAAAATAATATAATTTTGATTAATGTTTGGTAGCTATCATATAATTACTCTGGTAAAACTGAAATCTGACATCAATGGTTTCATGGCGGTTTTTTTCAATTTATATAGCGAAAATGGTGAGAAAGTGTTGCATCAAGAAATGTAAAAGTGAATGTTATGCTGGTTGTGGCATTTAATTTCACAGGTAAGGAACTTGTAAGGAATAACAAAGATTTAAATAAATCTCGATAAAAGACTTAAAAATGTGAGGTACTAAATAATAACAATTTTGAGTATAAGTAGTGTAACCATGCTCTAGACGTTTTGTAGACAGAAGACTTAGCGTCTTCTGTCTACAAAAGCTATACGTAGTGTATTTCTGATTAAAACTATTAATATTAGGCGTATAATAAATACAATTTGTACTTATGTATCGCATGATTGAAATAGCATTATTTTTAAGTAGTTTACAGCTTTCCATCCAAAGAAGAAATTCAACAAATATGGTTGGATGTAATTCCAGAATCATTTTAGTTCCCTTTGCTTCAATTACATACTTACCCAAACCAGCTCTGTAGAGTAAACGAAAAAAGTGCAAGAAAGTACCATGGTCCCAGAACGAGTTTCTACATGCCTACTTCATCATAAGCCACGTATCGTATACGTGATCAAATTTGATGATTCGCCACAAGACGAATCTCACCAATATTGTAGTCCTTCCTTCTTGCCTCAAAACATGGGTAGGTACACGATTCAACACCGACACAGAACACAATAATGTTCAGTTTCATAAAGTAGCTTTCGAAAAAGGTCTATTTCTTTATATTATTTAATTACAATATGTTTGTAATATAAACAATAATTTGAAATCACTTATGGTCAACCGGACGCGAATTATCTCTGTATAAACGAATTTTCCTGTTTGTCATAAAAATGTTTGGTCACCCTATTAGAAGGAGATAACTGCCTCATGTGACATATCTCTCATGTCCGTAAGGATTGAGTCGCCAAATTTCGTATCTTAATGAAATTTTATACTTATTTAGTAGTAAGTTTAAAAATTTTGTAGGTTCGATCCTCGATTTTGTAGGTATAATACTTCAAAAGATATATGAACTTATAGGTGGCAACTCAATCTAAATGTTTGGATTGAGTCGCCTCGTCAGAACTAAGAACATCATGGATGAATGTTTATCATAATTTGGTATGATTTAGTAGTATTTGAGAGTATTTAGTAGACAAAATCTGAGCTCGGTAGTGTTAAAATTAAAAAAGTTACAATACATTATGTGTGGCTCCTCAGACCATACACATACGACTGGTCATTTTACAAAGAAGCAGTAGTTCAATTAATGCGCAATTTCAACATCATTTAGTAGTAAGTATATTAGATTTGTAGGATAAGAGTCGGCAATCACAAAAGAAAGAAATGGGAGATATAGCATATTTAATGTGGCTCCTCAATTCAGATGCTTCGGTAAATAGATTTGCCTCTAATCTACATAATCATGTGACGAAATTTGGAACAAAAAACGCCAATATTTTGTATAAATTTCTACAAAATGTACGTATAAAAAATACAAAAAAAAGTACATATTTACGAAGTTATTAGCTATTCTTTAATTTCTTATGAAATTTTTTTGTAGGGTGACCATGAATACGTGATTTAAAAAGAAAATGTACGTTTCGTGGCTTATAGAAACAAAATCTATTTTGTCGCATGTTTTCAAAGTCAGCCTGTATAGTCGGATTTGCACAATAATTTTTTTGTTTCAAAGGTTATGCTCTCGAGGTGGTCCCATTGTCACCAAGTCAGAATCTGATGAAGAGATCCCATGGAAACCGAGGGAATCCCTTAAATTTTCGTTTATTGGCAACGACACTACCAGCCGCACTACCAGTAGTGTCGTTTCCAATTAACGACACTACCAAGCCTATTTTTTTTGGATTATATTGTACAGTCAACATAGCAAACTTCATTATCATCATAGTTTCATCATGGAACTTGTGAAATTTTTTAAGGGTGTAAAACACTAGAGGTAAAAAAAAACACCTAAAACGATAATGAGGTCAAAATGGAAATCCAAGATGGCAGCTGCAAAAATTTTCGCAGCCGCCATTTCAAGCCGACGCCGCGCGGCGCAGCGGGACTTGTCTACATTCGCCACGTGCTCCCGCCCCGCCCTGCGTCTTTTTAATTTTATTTTTGTATTCTTCTTCCTCTTCCTCTTCTGCAAGAAGTCCGATTATAACAAGATCCCAGTCTATCATTATAGTTTCACTCGAGCACTCGACCAAACTGCATCAATTCTACACGAAGTCTGGACGGAAATAGTAGAGACTGTAGTAGACTAGTCGCGCGGCTTCGTGAGGCGCAGCACCGCTCTTGCACAACGCGCGTACCGGCGAAGCACCGCTGCGTCGCGATGCATCGCTATACGCTGCGAGGCATCACGAGGCGCAGCGCTGCATGGTGCAACGTATTCTAAATTCTCACAATGAAATGTGTATATTTTCGTGTAGAAAATAAAGTTATATTTTGAGTCGCTCTTTTAAAATGTGCGCGCAGCGTCGCGTCGCTTCTCGGTGTGAGCTGACCCTAACTCTAACGGGACTACTCAATTATTGTATTTCGTGGGTTGCGATTCGATTAGTGGACCTACCACTTCTTATTATGTGCTGTTTTTTAAAACATATAGTATAGGGATAGTTCTTTTTTAGGGTTCCGTACCAAAATGGTAAAAAAGGAACCCTTATGGTGTGACTCAGTCTGTCTGTCTGTCTGTCTGTCACAGCTGGATATCTCAAGAACTACTAATGCTATCAACTTGAAATTTAAAACAGTTTTAGATGATGTTTACCCAACTATTTTGCAAATAAGAAAGAACTAGAAATATTTATACTTTTTTTGCAACATTGACTGAAAGGGGGTCTTAAAAATTCAAAGTGGGTTTACTATGGCATATGGGGTATCATATGAAAGAGCGCTATTTGCACATTCTCAAACATTTTTTTTCTTTTTTATAGGCCGCACAGTTTTCGACTTTTGATGAAAAATGTAAAAAAAATACCGTTCCCCCCCTTATCTCCGAAGTTTGCGAAGCGAAAAATCTGCAAATATTCTATATGATAGAAGTGTATGTAAAGATTACAGGAAAAATAAAACGATGTCTCTAAATAGCACACTTTTTCAGAAATCGGAACGGAACCCTCGGTTCGCGAGTCCGACTCGCTCTTGACCGGTTTTGTAACATTGTTATTATACCTAATTTGCATAATTATCTTTGTTGGCACATCTTGATTTCAATTGTGATTTGTTTTAAAACACAAAAGCGCTTCGATACAAAACCGTAGATAAAAACGCTTATCATAACATCAGAGGTATCAATGGGCAGTTTGAATAGTTTTTTACAATTAGTATTAATGTGTTTATTTATTAGGTAAGTTAGTATTTAAGTGGCAATTATTTAGAACGTTTAGGATGAACACTTTATTATTTTTCTCCTTTACGAAGTGAATAATACAATTCTGTTAGAAATAAGTAGGGATTTTATTAAAAAAATAAATTTCAAAAACTAGTCATGCTGGTTTCATTTAACATCATCATCATCATCATTTCAGCCGAAAGACGTCCACTGCTCCCCCCAAAAGGGACCTCATTCTTAACTCGATCTCGCAGAAAAACACCGAGAATAAACCTCTTCTTTGGCTTTTGGGTGACCTTGAGCTTTCTTATGAGGCCCATTGTAAAACGCTACGTCTTAGTGCCGTAAATCATAACTGGCAACACACACTGGTCAAAAACTTTTGTTTCGAGACACTGTGATATTTTGGACGAGAAGATCTTCCGTAGCTTCCCTAACTTAACGAAGTTGGACTTACCTAGTTTGACCGTTTGTCCCAGGTACACACACAACATGGTCACCCTCAATAGCGAATTCTTAATGAATATCGAAAAGTATTTTTTTTTCAGATACCGAATATATACAATGTTGATTTGTACATAAGTATTTAGTAGACATTTATACTAAATGTTAGTGTCTCTGGTTATTGATTCCGTTGTGATCTCAGGTAGATACAATCAATTATTTATTTGCAGAACGTCAGGACTGAGGAGCCAAATAAAATGCGTTTATTTACTAAATTCACTCAGTTTTACTACTTTCTCTATATGCTACAAATTCGAACACACTTACTACTGAATGTTCTTTGGAGTGGAATATAAATTGACCAATTACTTTCATGGAAATTCACGTTTTTATGATTGATTGATTGATGGATTGAGGAGCCACATTAAAAGTATTGTATATTCTTCAATATCAACAATACAGGACTCAGATTTTTAGTAGGTACTATACACAATTACTACTAAATCATACCAAATAATGATAAACATTCATCCATGATGTACCTAGTTCTGACGTGGCGACTCAATCCAAATATTTAGATTGAGGTGCCACCTTTATGTTCATATGTCTTTTGAAGTATTATACCTACAAAATCGAGGATCGAACCTACAAAATTTTTAAACTTACTACTAAATAAGTATAAAATTTCATTAAGATACGAAATGTGGCGACTCAATCCTTACGGACATTATCTCTCTCTGCTCGTGTTTTTGGTATGAGAGCTCAGTCCAGTTTGTATAATAGGTCCATGGTATATATATAGTAGTAGTCTATGGTTATTCTTCTGAGGACCAAGGCTGCATTCCGAGTTACGCTGTAATCGATTTGAGCGCGCTAAAACCTGTACCGAATTGGCGTGAGCGCGATAACGATGTCCCGTGAATCGTCATAGATGACGTCATGACATGCGCCATCTTGCGATAACGCCGACCATGCCCTGAATGACCCCGCTTTCCGAATTAGAAAATAATCGTTCACAGCGCTCACATCAATATTTCGCGTTCCGATTTAGATATCACGATTATGACAGCTGAGAGCTGTCAACAATTCGGTACACTCGTGAACGCCCTTACAGTGCTCGCTCAACGTCAAGACGTCAAAACATATCACATAACCCCAAAGGCTAACAGAAAAATCAGAAAACTATTACCCAAAGACTACAGCACAGAGTACTTTGAATATAATTATGGACTACAGTATATTATATGCTATTAACAAATGAATATGAGTAGGTATATATTTAAAACAGCAAGAAAGCTACTTGGCATATAGATCACAATATATACCTAGGTGCCAAAAATGAATTGCACAATTGCCTATCACACACCACACACCTACACTATGTACCTAACAGACTATAATTTAAGTTTTAAATAAATATAAAACTTATTGTTAAGTTATAGGATGTTGAAAGTAAAACTACAAAATAGATTACATAAACAATAATTTAAATCCAGAATTATTGAATGTTAACAAGTTTAATAATGTACTGTCCTTATTACTAAACTATTGGACAATATTTGTTGCTCGCGCATCCCTTCTCTCCCATCAATGCTGTCGTTAAAATGATATTATGAGAAGGTAACTTGTATTGTGGTAAATAATTTACAACAGTAATAGTAATAAAACATTTTTATTAAAAATCAGTTAGAATCACAGATAAATTCAAATCTACTACTTCAACAGGTACTGATCAAATCTTAAAATCTTAATTTAAATAAATATTAACAATCAATTTGAATCACAGTTTACGAGACTCAGACTGAACATTAGGTGCCACGGCTCCAGGTCACATTGTTCTCCTAATTAATAAACGCTAATATAAGAAAACTATCAAACAGTACACTAATAAGTCTGTACTTGTATATTACCTAACTCAATCACAGACATACAGTACAATTAAACACTAATAAAATTCACAGAATTTTCACAGAACAGGCAACATATTTTTTATTAAAATCTACTACTTGAAACGGGTACTGTTCAAATTTTAAAATATAATTAAGTAAATAAATATTAACTATTGCCACATAGATAATCATTTAGAGGCATGAGGAACAGGGTGTAAACATCATTCATCGTCTATTGAAAAGGGAGGATCCTCCAACCAGACGGGTGTCGTGTCTGGTGGCAACTGCCCGACGGTTGATGTTGGGATGTTGTATATAGGGTGACTGGTAATTAGTGACCGATACTTAACCACATGATTATACTCATGATAACAAACAACTTTTACTATGGGACCAAACCTGAAATCGCGAAAAAAAAATCAGCTGCCCCATACATCCATGTTCGCATAACTAGTCAAAATGTAGGGAGCACCTGATTTTTTTTTCGCGGTTTCAGTTTTGGTCCCATAATAAAAGTTGTTTGTTATCATGAGTATAATCATGTGTTTAAGTATCGGCCACTAATTACCAGTCACCCTATATATGCTACTCGCACGGTGCAGGTTGCGTGACATCATGTCATTGTGATGCGTAGTTCGTATGTGGATGTAGATGCGGCCACAATCATACCCTGGAATAAAACGGGATATTTTTAATATACTTACCTACTATAGAAAATGCTTTTTTTTTGTACATTAGGTATTGTAGTAAGAGTGACCACATAAACTATTGTTGTCAACATGATATGTTATGCAAAAACAACAGGCTCATACAGCTATTAAGTATCTGCGCATAACCAGATATAAAATAATTACCATATTGTTCTGTTGGCTCATTCAGCAGTGACTCTGTTTCTCGGCTGTACATATTCAGTATCTGTAAACATTAAGTACCACTTTAGTAAACATCTATGCTATAACAGGGACAATACAGTGGCTTGTATGCACTATAAAGACTGTAAGGTAGCTTTTGCAAACATACAGCTAAGCAGTTGTGATGAGTAAAACATTTACATCAAAATCGTTTAAGCAGTCGGTAGAACTGCAAGGGGGACTAAAATTCAGAACTTACGTCTCTGAGCCCTCTCGTATTGCTCCGATATGTGCATGACAGAAAATTGTCACCCGCTAGGCTCGTCGGCTTTATTCACTTGAAAACTCATGGTTCGATTATTTCTTTGTATAAACACCACTTTATTCTTCTTCTTTGTTTAGATGGCGACTGTAGCCAGAATCGTAATCACAGAACACTTCTTAATACCTGAGCACAATTTATGAGATAAGATGCGACTCGATCATAACAAAACAGCAGAACTGTCATGTTGACAGCGCTCACGGTGATATAGTGACCTTAGTTTGTGACAGTGACACTGTCTGTTAGTTTTATGTCAGTGTCAACCAATTCAAAATATCGTTTTGTTTTTACCACTGTACCATATTTTTCAAAATTTTCAAATCTTACTGCTTTTCCGACCCTGTTCGGCCTCTTCACCGTCAAAATTTCTTATTACCACAGAGCATGTAACTTTACTTATTACTGAACAGACTCCTGCATTGATTACTTACATGATATTGGCAAAAGTGTGGTGACTCTTCCAAAAGCCAAACAACAAGTTGAATTTAAACATTTATAGTTTGTACCTTTCTACGGCGTATGGTTCAGATATTGAACATGGAAACTGCTGCTGCACCAAAGCTTAGAAAGCGGAAAGCTGTAGAATATGCTGAAGATAATATTGATGGTGATGATACTTCTCCCAAGAAAAAACCCAAGACTGTAGCGAAATCCACAAAAGCTAAACCAGGGACAAGTTCGAAAAGTGTTAAGAATGCTGAAAGTAAAAAGATACTCAAGAGTAAACAAACCAAGGTTTCAAAGAGCAAAGTAACCAAGGCACCAGAAAATAATGAAGATATTAACCTGTTTGATAACAATGATAATATCCCAAATGTTTGGGATGAAGCCGAAATGTTGGCCCAAGTGGAGAGAATCCCCCTTCAATTAGCACAAAATTTGATAGGACTCCTCACAGAAGGTTGCACTTTGCCATTTATTGCCAGATACAGAAAAACTGCTGTGGATAATCTAATGCCAGATCGGTAATTATTATACTTGATGTGAATTATTATTATTCTTTTTGTGTCACATTTAATGCAAATAAAAGTATTTTCTTTCTTTTTTTAATTGATGCAGATTTGCAGGATATAATTCCTCTATATTTTATTTACTAAACATTAAACATACAACATTGATTATCTACAAGAATCAACATGCACATTAATTGTATGTTTGTTTCATTTAAATTTTACATTACATTAACAGACTCCTCAACAATACTTGTAACATTTATTAATTACATACTTACTTAATATCAGTTTAATTAATTCTTAGCCTCCAGGAATTACATGAGAGTTATGAAAACATATCTCAGCTGAAGAAAAAAGTGAAGTCTGTTATTGAGACTTTAAAGAAGTCTAAAAAGTTAACACCAGAAATTGAGAAAGGTATATTGAATGCCCGTAACTTGTCTGAACTTGATTTGATAGTAAGTTTTTTCATTTGTTTTTTTTACCCTTTCATTGACTTTGATCATTAGATTCATGCTGACTGTTGCAAGTTTGCAGCTTACAGGTTTACCAAAAACTTTCATTTATTTTATCATACATATTTTGTTTTTCAACCTGCTTTTATTTCCTTAATAACTGACTTGACAAACGTTGTGCTGTCCTGAAATTTGGACAGAACAATGTTTGTTGGGTCAGTATAATTCATACAATATTCCCATAGAAAATGAACTATCAGTGTTCCTGAATTTTCCTAGCAACTTTTCTAATTTTTCTCTCTTCATAAGAACCATCCTCGGTCTTCAACAAATATTTGAAAACAAAAATTAACCGAATTGGTCCAGCCATTCTCAAGTTTTGCGCTTAGCAACAGTTAGCCCTTGATTTTTATTATTTAGATTTGTTTTGTTGCAATAAATATTTTAAAAGAAGAATAGATTTTGCTTTTAAAAGCATTTTTTGTTTTCAGTTCATTTTTGATTTAAAAATGTAAAATGATGTACTTATCATATTTTCTAAAGATAACCATTTTAGAAACTTTCAAATCGGGGACATGTCGCAAGTGTTTTGTGAGAAAAAAAGAAGTTCCAGGGTTCTTTTGGTTGAAGTGAAGTTCAAATCAATAATTACATTTTCTAAAGTTGTTTTTTTTTCTGTTTTAGTATGCACCACTAAAATCTCATTCATTATCCCTTGCTGAAAGGGCCCGCAACCTTGGTTTGGAGCCACATGCAATAAGACTATTAAATGGAGAATTTATTGACCTACACATGCTTTGTAGCAATAACGATGAATTGGGGACAGTTGACAAAGTAGAATCTCATATTACTCATATAGTAGCAGATATAATGTACAAGGATACAAGAGTTTTAGAACAAATGAGGACTCTGTAAGTTGATTTAGATTTGTTGTGTAAAATGTCCTCATCGGTTTCGACACATTTCCCTTATCAAAGATAATATTTTTTCAGTAAAGAAGAAACTAGGTTTACCATACAAAGTAGTAGGACAAAGAGTTCAACTAAAGAAAAGGTAGATGATAAGAAGAAAGTGGACAACAAGTCAGACCCTGAGAATTATAAATTGTATTTTGACTGGAAGTGCCCCAGTCAGTTTGTGAAACCACATCAAACTCTAGCATTAAATAGAGGAGAAGATGAAAAAATACTTTCAGTAAAAGTAGTTATTCCTGACTGGTTTTATAATAAACTTGAAAGGTAACCCAATCATCATCTAATATTTTTTTATTTATAAAGGAGCCTATAAATATTGCTACAATATCATTGTGGACACTTGAAAAAGTTGGTAGTTGACCACTTTTTACTCATGCCGTTAGTATTTAGGTTGGGGATTTGCTTACTGGGGATTTGATAATTATGTTTGATGCATCGTTAATATGCGAGACTAATCTATGTAAGCTCTTTCTTTTAAGGTTTTGTCTATCTCTGTGGAAGAGTCCTGTCTGGGTTCGCAAAGGTCTGGGCGATGCTTACACCCGCCTAATCAAGCCTTGGCTATCGAGACACATGAGGTCCGACCTTACAGCCACTGCACAAAAGGAAGCAGTGAAAACATTTACTACAAATCTAGAGAAGTACCTCTTGACAGAACCTATCAAAAATAGAACCATTTTGGGCTTAGATCCAGGATTTAGAGCTGGCTGCAAGGTAAATTTTTTTATTAAAATCAATGATATTATAAAAAAAAAACCGGCCAAATCCGTGTCGGACCACGCGCAATGAAGGGTTCCGTAGTTGGGATGAATTTATCTGAAAAACAAACATAACATTGTTGTTGAAAAACATGTTCTCCCATACATTCCAACTGTAACTCACAGTAATGAGAGATTTACCATGTTATTTTAAGACCACAGACTTCTTATATGTTATTTAAGAAAATAGACGAAATTGTCTTAAGTAACTTTAAAACAATTTATTTTAAAATTATAAAAAAAAAAAAAAATTATACCTACCCTTTCATTGATATGCCACACGGTACAGCATGCATTTAAATTTTCTTATTTGCTACCCCCAACAGTGACCCCCATATTCAATATTCATTTATCGCATTTGGGTCACAGAAATTCATAGGTGTAAGTACACACGGCTACACATCAAGCTATACTTTTCCAGTTTACACTGACCTCTCATTGTAAGGAAATCCTATACAATGCGAGGTCAGCTTATACTGGAAATGTTTAGCTTGATCTGTAGCCGTGCGTACCAAATTTCAACTTAATCGGTCCGTAGATTCGGAGCAAATTGGCTGTGACAGACGGATAGACAGACACACTAGTGATCCTTAATGGATAAGGGTTCCGTTTTTTCCTTTTGAGGTACGGAACCCTAAAAAGGGGCAGAAATGTTTCTAGCACGCGCGTCAAAAAAAAAAAAAAGGCCTCGAAAAGGTCCTAATTGGGACGTTTTCGTCTTTAGTCCGCTCGTCAAAACTAAACGCTGTATAGTCACGTGTCACTACCAATTTTAAACGTCGGTTACTATGAACGTAACATAATTATCTTCTGTATAATAATATCATTCACTTAAATTCAATGTTTCCTGCCCAAAATAGATGTTATTGTAATAATTTGTTTACCTATTCATTTCAGGTTGGCATAATCAACTCTAATGGGCAGAAACTGGATGCGTGCACTATATACCCAGATTTGAGACAGCATAAAGCATTTGATATAGCCGCCAAACAGCTAAAAGACTTAATGAATAAATACAAGTAAAGATGACTCATAAAACACAATATTATATTATGTTTTGCTTCATAATGATATTTACTAATACATATTTGTTTACAGTGTAGAATTAATTGGTTTAGGAAATGGTACAGCTTGTCGTGAAACAGAGCTATGGCTGAAAAGTAAGAATATATGTGACAATGTTCCTATAATTATAGTGCCTGAACAGGGCGCTTCTATTTACTCCATAAGCAAAGAAGCTCAAAAGGTATGTCCAGTTGCCAAACTTATTATTAATACGTTTTGCATGCATACAAGACGGTATTGTTCACATCACGTTGTGTACAATTTCTGAGGAATAAACCTAACAAGTACTTTGTAGGCTTGCATGAATTCACGATAGTATTTCAATCATTATTATTATCCTTCTAATAGGATTTGGATGATACACAGATCCTAACTAATATTATAAATGCGAAAATAAGTTTCTTTGTTTGTTCGTTACGCTTTCACGCTAAAACGGCTGAACGGATTTGTATGAAATTTAGCACATGGGTAGACCATGACCTGGATTAGGACATAGGATACTTTTTATCCTGGTTGCACGTTTCCGTTTTCCGGCGAAGCCGCGGGCAAAAGCTAATTATTAATATATTTTTTGCTCTTCAATTTCTATAAATGTATGCCAGCTACAAAATTATAACTATACAGGGTGTAAGGGACAGCCCTCCGCAAACTAATAGGGTGAATTCAGTATGTCATACTAAGATGACCGGTACATGAATTTTTTTCAGGAACGTTAAGGGAATCCAATAAACCTGATTTGTTTGTGTTTTTGTGCACAAATCGGAGCGTCTATTACTGGTTGGGAGGGATAGGTATGCGGTGAGTTCGATGAACTCTGTAGCTAGACAGAAAGTGAACAGCTGATTTCACGCGTCGTTGGTTAGAGTATTTCAACATCCATTGCTGGTTTTTTTTCTTTCTTTTTTTTTTTCATAAATGGAGTGCTGCGAACACACAATGCAATTTTACATTGAAATAATGAAAATGAAAAAATGAAAATTTTCCTGCGAAAATTTCCGGTGGAATATGATTCAAAATGAGGAGTTGAATGCACCCTGTTAGTTTGCGGAGGGCTGTCCCTTACACCCTGTATATCCAAATGATTATTTATTCATTAAAAATACTCAGGAACACCCAAATATGGACCCAAACCTGATATCAGCTTTATCAATCGCGAGAAGAGTATTAGATCCTTTGGGAGAGCTTATAAAAGTGAGTACCATTCCTAGCACAATCCTGTTAATGATTGTATTAAAAATGTGCTTTTACTAATGAATCAATTTTATTATTAGGTAGACCCCAAAAATTTGGGTGTTGGCATGTATCAGCACGATATTCCTCCCAAAATGCTTGAAACAGCCTTGGATTGTGCTGTCGAAAAAGTAGTTAGTTTAGTTGGTGTTGACATAAATACTGCATCTCAAGCAATGTTAAGGTAAATAAAAAGCACTTATTATTGTGTGTGTTGTTTTAAATAAGAAGTAATTTTTTCACCTTCATATATTTTCAGGCGGATATCAGGCCTAAATGAAGGGAGAGCTAGAAAAATCATAGAATACCGTCAAGATAACAGTGGTTTTGAAACAAGGGCCGAGATCCTGAAAGTTGCAGGAATAGGAAAAATTACGTTCCAACAGTGTGCCGGGTTTTTGACAGTTTTGGAAAGTTCTGAGCCCTTGGATACCACCATTATCCATCCAGAGAGTTATAAAATAGCTAAATCGTAAGGTTCCTTTTATCCAATACATAATATATTTAATCTTATAATTTATTAAGATTGGGGAAGACCAAAGAAACGATGGATGGACTGTGTGAAAGACGATATGGCTAGAAACCGGTGACTATCAAGATGACGGCTAATAGAGAAGTATGGCAACAAGAATAAAGTTTAAAAAACTGTAACCCGACTACGGAAAAATAAAATTGATCTAAAAAGTTCAAAATATTTATTTACTTAAACAATAATGACATAAGTATATACATATTTGTAATGTGCTTGTCAAAACCTTTCTTTTAATACCAAACATGTCATGATTATCTCAATTTAGTTATTTCGAGGTCAGAAATTTACGTGTTAAGTCAACCATATTAAATCTAGGGAGAATTTATATAGCCTATGTCACCCGGACCATTATTTCGAATCTACTGATACCTCATTCATCAAAATCGTTTCAGTAATTTAGGCGCTACGGTGGAACACACGTAAATACATACTCATATACATACATACACAATTAGACTGCTAAAATCATAACGCTTCCTTTTGGTTTTGCCGTAGTCGGGTAAAAATACATACTTATACATACTTACATACATACATACAGTAGTACTCAACTAATAAGGCGCGTCGTGAATCTTCGTTCGCACAGAAAAGAAAGTATGGCCCCGAAGATTAACGAGAATACTTAAAACTTACAATCAACCTTAGATCACTACTATAAGGTTCATAGTACACTGCAGCTGTTAGTTCCGTCTCATTCGCAAGTATGGCGGCTGTCAAGCGGCGCGCGCTAACATGGCGGCAGCTACCGACCAATAGCGGTACAGGAAAAAGCGTGTAGCGTGCCTATTGGTCAATTGCATTTCCCGCGCTTTGAAAATTCATCTTCTGCGCAGGTACATCGATAAGCCATATTACTTGGGTACTCCTGTACATACATAGACTGCTATAATCATAACCCTTCCTTTTGGCTTTGCCGTAGTCGGGCAAAAAGGGACATGTTGCGCCGACCCCAAATTGATTGTGCTATGGGCAGGAGAATGCTGATGAATTTATTAAGATTGTGCAAATGGACTTCTGGACTTCCATTTACGAGTGTACTAATTATGCTTTCAGGTTTGCAAAAAAGATAGGTGTCAATTTAAAAGATCTCACGAAACCACATTTCCCTCAATTAGTTGAAAGTAAAATTGTAACGATAAATATAAGCCAAACTAGTGAAGAATTAAAGACTGATGTGTGTACCTTGGAGCTCATAATAAATGCATTTAAACAAAAGAAGTATGAAGACAACGTGATTACATTTTGTAAACCTGTTTATTCCCTTGCTGTGCAAAACATGGATCAACTAAAGGACGGGACGGCACTAACAGGTAAATAAAAATTACACAAATACGCGTATTACACAAATGCATATATTGTACGCAACAAGGTGACCCTAAGAGCCCGTTCCCACTTGTCGGCTGTCTGACCCGGATTTTAATCGGGTGTTGCAGTGCCGGAGCATTTTATATGAAGTTATTCACACTTATCTGACACCGATTTTGTGTCGGCGCCGACAAGAAATGTCGGCTGTTTCGCCAGCCCTCTACACCCCGAAAGCTGTATTTGCTCGTTTTCTTCTCAAATTGTTTCAAAAATTTACTCTTTTGTAACGAAACATTTCGTTGAAAAACTTGCGTGTACTAAGGTCACAAGAATATAAAATATTATCAATATTTTAGGTGTTGTTCGCAATGTTGTACCCTTTGGCTGTTTCGTCGACTGCGGTGTGGGAGACAACGGCCTTATCCACCGAAGCAATTTAGGATGTAATCAGACGCCAAAGTTGGGCGATAGAGTCGCTGTCACAGTGATTGGAGAGCCAAAACCGAAAAAAATACAATTAAGATTGGACAAAATCCTAAACTGATACCAATAGGTAACTCTTTTTTTGTAATATTCATTAACATAGACTTGAAATGTTGATTATTATTAAGTGAGTAAATCGTATCCACAATTGAACGTTTTATTAATTATTAAGAAACAAACAAATAGGTAAGTCAAATTATTCGGCCTCCAGTATGGGATTCTGTTTAGGATTGAGGCCGTAAGTGTGAAAGACTGCTTTATTTACTATGGCGTCACATATCCCGGAGGTAACCCTGGAATTACAGAAAACAATATTATCACAGATTCGTTTAACAGAGGCATTCCGACTTACGATGGCGGGAGTCATGAAACGCTATATAAATCCCCATAAAATGTTCTAGGTACCTACTTATCTCTAAACTACTTAAATGCACGCAATTCTCCATACCTTCGACTTAATTTTGCTCTTTTCTCACGATTCACCACTTTCATGACTTGTCCTAATACTGGTATTTCTTCCTTCGAGTAATACTCTATTTGGCTACGGAACATTTTACTGTGCATTGCGTCCCTAAAATTACATTTAAAAATGATATACTTATCGGAAATTTGGTCCACATACGCATATCAGAAAGAAAGTAGTCAGGGCTGGTAAATATCGTTTCTTTTCCTGGCCCCGAACAAAAACCCTATAATATTTAACATCATACTTACCATAAAATTCCATCTATAATTCTTAGAATATCCGGCAAAGTCATGCTGTTGCCACCCGCACACCGCTCAACAATATGGTCGGTCAAGTTCTGAGATAATAAATCGTATGGTGGAGGCTGAAAATAATGGTTTTTTTTTTTTCATTTGGGAATCTGTTTCTGCTGATATTGTATTCGCATGAGATGTTACCTGTTCCCACATTTGTCTCAGAAGCATTCTTGGATATCCATCCCGCTGGCCTTTAGATGATATAGAGACGGTCATTGCCAAATACATTGGCTGCGGTTTTTCTAAGTCAAGCACATAAGGCGGCGAATCGTTAATTCCCTGTAAAACTCGACACAATTATTCTGTTATGTTTAAGGTACTATTCCAAATCGTATCTACTAACCGGGTGGAACATTCCTTCTTCAGTTATAATAAACTCTTCGTTGCATTTCTCAATTCTATTCCGTCTTAAAAGTTCATTTTGTTGATAATTTTTTCGATCTGTCAAATCCAAAATTTCGCACGCAACTGTTGTCCTATTGATGTTTTCAAATTAGTGTAACAATTAGTATTCTTAATTCAATTGCCACCTCTGTGAAACGAGATAACTTCACAAATGTGGTGTTATCTTGAACTGTTGACCAAATCGAAAGCCAGAAAAAGAGTGCCACCAAGTTATCGTCAACTTGCATTTTCATCTTTATCTACATGCATCCGCGGGTAGTATAAGAAAATCGTAATACTTATCTTACGTGAAAGTGGCAGGCTCTTGAAGTGTGTAGACAGTCATCGTTATCCATTCTGCGCTTTTTGGCTGAATCACGCCCCAACATGGAGTCATCACTACGTTTAGAATATTGGCTATTCTTTCCCTACAATGTTTGGCAATAATAAGAAGTGTTTTTGCAAGCGCTACTGCTGAGCATGAATTCGACTCCCGGGTCGGGCAAAGTGTTATTGAGTTTTTCCATCTGGAATTTCTCAGTAGAACTGTTGCCTGGTTGATGGCAATAGACTCGCCCCCTATTAAATGAGACTTAAACATATCTAGCGAAATGTGGGTGTGGTGTGGGTGGGTGTGTGGGTCACCTCTGTTTATACCTTCGGGGAATACAGGCGTGATGTTGTGTAAGGAGTAGTGGACTGATTACAATCCTGCTGTTGTCTTTCAACTTACGGTAGCCAGATGAACCTCATGACATGGTCAGTGTCGTTGCGAATGCTTGTTATGTCTCTGGAAAGGGAATGCGTTGGCATGATCGGTATAGTCAAATGTTCCACTGATAAGTACACCTGGAGAAAAGATTTTTGTTAGTGTTTTCTCACCTTTGTGAACTAACCAACGAAAATCCTTGTTGGAAACATAAACTTTTCATCCACAGAATAATTGTAAGTATGCTACTTTATGTAAATAACATTTTTAACTTTTTGAAAGAATAACAGCTTACAAATAGCACATTTAATTAACATTAGGAACACAAGACTGGTAAAACAAACTGATATTTCTTACCACTTCTCTCCTGTGAGCCTCTCTGATGACCCTTTCGACATAATGTGGAATATCCAGCCTTGTCTCGATACAGTTAGGTAGACCTCCTTGTCCTTTCACTAAGATTTTAACGGTATCATAACCAAATGAACACAAGAATACCACCTGGGAAATATAAAAATAGTCTCTTTGTCTTAGAAGTTGCAAGACATAAACCATCGAATTCGTGCAAGTAGGTATATTATGAACTTAAAGAAATACAGTCAGCTGAGTGTAGGTACAGTAGGTAAGGGCAGAATTAACGGGGCAAATTACTCTCAAAATATACAGACAAACTCTGTTAGACATAACAGAAAAACACTGCAGATCATATCTGGGCTTTCGATACTTTGATTACAGTACTGTTCTATATTTATTTTGTACCTCGTAATCGATCATTTCCATAGGCATGAACGCAAACGGTATAGCTAGTTTCCCTAGAGGCGGCACTTCTGCGAAGAAGAGTAGACAACGGATCACGGAATCGGGGGACACAGTGTTACCGCGAAGCAAACGCCAAGTTGTGAACACATCTGTCGGGTTATAAAACCATACGATCTGAAATGTAATTATGATTTTTTGGGTAACAGAATCTAGTTGCTGATTTAGATTATTGACATATTCTTCTTCTCTCCATTGTGGCGCAAGAGGTTTTTACTTGCATCCAACTTCCTTTCTTCCTATTCTAGACTACATTCTATTTTCTGGGTGACCAATATTTTAATGAAAGACCAACTCACCCTTATGACTGGATCCAAATTATTAATAGGCACTCGACCACAGTCCAGTTGAGCTAGGTACTCGTGATCTAAGGGACGGCGCAATGGCGTCAGTAAGCCTCTAGTGTTCAAAAAAGCATAAATATGCACGTGTATGAACAAAGTTCTTTGGTTTGGCATCGTCATTACATAGCAAAGTGTATTTAATCCTTTAATAGAGTAGTTGAACTTCAGATACAGGAGGTTAGGACTTTGTGGCTGTAAAAAATATTTAGCAAAATCACCTAGAACGTCAAAATTTACAAGAAAATTGATTCTAGTCGCCCCTTCCAAAAGTCATTTCGTATGGAGAAAAATGTGCAAGAAATGCCACAGTTACTCTTTTAAAATGTTTTACAATATTTTGTATCAGGTTTTGTAAACTGTCGATAAATTGTGACTGTACCATACAGCTTACAATATAACGTATCATTTTTTTATGGTTTATAATTTACCCATGTCAAACCCAGCAGTGGGAACATTATAGGCTGATTATGCTATGTATGCTCACATATTTACAAACATTGGAAAAGTAGAATTTTCTAAAACTTGTAACAAGTAAGAAGTCAGTGTGCGAGTTAAAGTAACCAACTAATCACGCAATGTAAAAATTATACAATTAAATTACTTAGCAACCACTTTCATTTTTGTAAGTACTGCAGCGATTAAAATGTTTATTAATAAATATTTCAAACTTATTGCAAGGCAAGAAGATTACCGAAACTATTCCGCTAAGAGGATACAGTTCCACCAACGGTCTGTGTACACAAGTGTGCCTCATTTCGTACAAGGAGGTCCCAATTTTGACCTCTATCATTTCACATTCGCATATCTTCTCTCTGCGAAGATTCCATGGGACCGGTGCCTGGTACACACAGCCCATTACAAATACCAGTTCGACATGGTCGTTCCGTATACATAAATCGGGAGCGAAAATGTTAACATTTAGCGGGGTATTTGGTCGACAGTCCACGAAAGCTTGGTTTAGCCTGAAAATTATACTCACTCGATTAGCATTTCTGATGAAATTAAGTCCATGTAATTGAGTACCTAGTGTAAATTTCTACGTACTCCTCCACATTGACGATATTCCAAACGCAGTGATTGCTCAAAATAACTGGGCATTTATTTGATAGTGTGCGCTTTATCTGAAAAAACATAATTATGATGTACTTTGAATTTCACTATTTACACATATAAAGTGGGCATCATAGGGCAATTGAGTCATATAAGCAGTCAACGCGTGCTAATACTGTCTTGCCTCCGCTCTTTACTCCTAATTCACCACTTATTGGATTACCTCGACTGTTCATTACCTCGTATGATCTTGTTCCATGCGCTACACATTACAAGCTCTTTGAGCCCCACATCCAGTCTCTGTATATTGCTCCAGATCTTCCAACTATATTTTATATCGACCAATTTACCATGAATGTCAAGATGACGGGACCCCGCCAGGTACATCGAATATAATGTGACTAGGATTTAATACAACATTTCTACTATTTCATACTTTCATAATAAAATTCTACACTCATAAACTTCCAAAATATTGTACAAAGAAGGTGGTCCCGCTATTTTGATATCAAAATGACGGGACCACAATTCAGTTAATGAGAAACACATGGCGTGATCTCAAACTGTATACACCAAATTTTAATACGATTTAGTACGACTACGTTTAAATCGTTATTATACTTTTAAAACTGTCATTTCAAGGAAAAAATGTGCTTATTATATTTTACATCAGAAAAGCGCCTGGAGAAAAAGTATCATCATTTTAAGCCAAGCATCATTTTATGTCTCTTACAATATGTGTAGGCGTTTAAAACGTTAGGGCCGCATATAATTTGTGTTAGAAATATTTTATACTTACAATTTAATTTACAAAGACTACTTCTTGAATCTAAAACAATTTTAATACAGATAATTTACTACTTACAACTAAACACGCAATTCTTACAATAAACACATTTATAGCTATTTCTCGTAATACCCTACACACATTTTTATTTTTATCATAACAGCAGCAGGTAAGTTAACAAAATATCAGACAAATTCTTAGTTGCATTGTATCAGTAACAGGAAGCGTGTGCAATATTATCTTCTGTGTCGTGGTAGTGTTTCATAGCATTTTCAGTTATAACAGTGACATACTTATACTGTGTTTACCATGAAAAGAGGAAGAAAACCCGCGGTTTCTCTAAATCAACAGAAATCAGCGTTTCTTAAAGCGTTGACCAAGTTTTTATCCAGATTAGTAAAGAACTAGATTTTCGTATGACACCAAAAAGTTTGTATTTATCACTAAAACAAAATTATGACTATTTTTATGAGGGTGATTCTGTGACATCTAAATCTGAAGATATTGAAGAGATCGCCAAGAGTGAGACAAACAGTTCTTCTACGTCTTCGTTAAAATCGAACCACGAGTAATTACTTTTCATTTAGATATCTACGCTTGGCAAAAAATTCAGCCTATTGTTACTTATGTAAAAAGAAATGACCCTAAAAAACCGTCGAGTAAGTATCATAAAAAATGGTGTTTACCGAAACATACATGGGCTGAATTATTACGAGAAGAATTGTGGAAGGTTACAAGGAAACCATGTACTTGGCGCTTTAGAACAGTTGCCATAAAACCCAATGAATCCATAAAGTGTTGTGGTAGCTGTAAAGAATTAATGCCAATATAGAAATACGTATAATTTTTCCGACAGACAAAATTGTAACCTGTAGATGCACAATAACACATAACAATACTTCATATGTGCATAAGCATAAGCGACCCAGAAAAATCAAAATGTGGCAAGGAGAGGGTGTGGTGAGAGAGAGAAGGAGGGGTGGGGTGGAGGTCCCCCTATCCATGGATGATGATCCATAGGATGATGGAGGGAGAGGAGAGGGGGTAGAGGGATAGCAGGCCGTAGTGAGGGGGAAGGTGTAATGAGGTGCGGGGAAGGGAAGGTGAGGGGAGGAGTTGGTGGGGGTAGAGGCGGAGGGGAAAGCGGTGAAGGGGGTGTGAGAGGGGGTGAAAGGGTTAGGGGGAGGTTAGCGGGAAGGCGATGTGGTCGGGGGGTGATAGGGACAGGGGGGTGGAGAGGGTGAGGGGGTAAGAGCGGTCGGTGACGGGGATCATGGGGAGGGCGAAAGGGGAGGGGTGAGAGAGGTTAGAGGGAGATGAGGAGTGAGACGGGGATTAGAGGGAGTGGTGCGAGATAGAGTAAGAGGGCGGGGTGGGGCGAGTGCCTTTACACCTTAAAGTTGCTTTTTGTACAGCACTGATTCATTGAAGAAACCCTGCCCGACAGAAATGACTGAAAAATAGAAAGTCGGAAACTCGGAACGGCAAAAAAAATTTACCTCTTTATAATATTATTATATTAAATTAGATAAAGTGCATTTCTCAGATTGTCGGAAAAAGGTTAACTAGTTATGTATGTTTTTTTTCTTGTTACAAATTGTTACAAATAAATTAAGTAATAAAATTTACAATAATTTACATTTACAACATTAAACATACATTTTACATTTTTTGATATTATTATTTTTTTACATTTTGGTTTTGTATTCAAATCACTTTTAATTTTTAAGAAAACTCAACTAAAATAAATGCACTTCAGAATAACCCTCCCAAAGTAAAACTGCAACAAGCTAAACGCCTAAATAAATTGTAAGAGCTATAAAATGATGCTTGGCTTAAAATGTGATGATACTTTTTCTTCAGGCGCTTTTCTGATGTAAAAATAATAAACACTTTTTTTTCTTGAAATTACAGTTTTTAAAGAATAATAACGATTGAAACGTAGTCGTACTAAATCGTATTAAAATTTGGATGTACAGGTTAAGATCAGACCACGTGTTTTTATTAACTGAATTGTGGTCCCGTCATTTTGATATCAAAATAGCGGCACCACTTTCTTTGTACAATATTTTGGAAGTTTATGAGTGTAGAATTTTATTATGAAAGTATGAAATAGTAGAAATGTTGTATTAAATCCTAGTCACATTATATTCGATGTACCTGGCGGGGTCCCGTCATCTTGACATTCATAATTTACCTAGGTAACAAAATCTTACTCTTGTTTGGGTACTAAACCTAACCTAACTAAGATTTTTGTTGGGCTACCCAACTACTTATAGTTAGACTCGTAAATAGTTGGTTGGGTGGTTAATATTTTCGCAATAATCCATGGAAATGAGAGACACACCTTGATAGTAGGATAAATCCCGTCGTACCATATAATACAAATTCTCTTCGTTATCGGCTGTATCTCTTCAATTTCGCCGTGCTCCGTGCGGAAGAGGACGGTGTACTTGATTGACAGTTGTCGTGACCCTGCCCCGCCGGGCGTCACCGTCATTAGCACCTCACAGTGATTTGATGGGTTTAAACAGTTCTGATTGTGGACATAGTAAACATTTTGATCATATCGAAATGTCAGTTGCAAGCACATGTCTTTAGAACAAGAACTCACCACTTTACAATCTATTTCAAGTCTGTCACCGCTGAAATCATCTCCCATGCCATCGATGATGTGGTACAACTTAGAAGTGTAGAAACAAGAACCACTGTTGTACAAAGTCACTGGGAATGTCAAGCTTTCTCCAACAACTATGTCGTGGAGATTATTTAGTCTTGGCAATATCTGTAACATTATATTTATCAATACAAGCAGTTCAGGTTTTCGACACCAATAATATAGATTAAGTTAATGAAATAAGTATTAACCCTCAAATCTGGCAGTTCGGAAAATCCTGAAATGGCAATGAATACCTCTGATGGTTCTCCGGCTGGCCTAAAACAAAGTTGATTTTATATCCTTTGAATCACAATAATACTCCAACCTCATAGTGAATTGTCAAAAGCTTTTCACCTGCCATCGATCAAGCAAACACATGACAAAGTTATGGTGGTTTCATAGACTTTATCATGTATTTTGGGGAAGAACCACCAGTGATAATATACTATCTCTTTGGGAGGCAGCACTATAGATCCATATTCATCTGCACCCAACCATTCGACGCTACTTAAGACTCGTATGCTGAAAATAAAATAAAATTCTTTGATGATGATTACTATCATTATATCATTTGAATAAAGTATAGATAAAGCGTTTTTTGAACAGTTGATTTTTTCGTGAAAAAAGGGTAGCACAAACGTATTTATGCTATGCTCGGACTTTTAATTAGTAGCTGCAGTAAAATGACACTTCTTGTCTGTCATTTCGTTAAAAAATGTTCTCATTTATAACGAAATGACAGTAGAAGTGTAACTTTACTGCAGCTAATTAAAAGTCCGACCTTAGACAAGCGCGCATAGCGGTTCCATTTAATAGCATAGAATAGTCAGATGGTCGTCACTCGCTGTTGGCCTACAATTTCTATGAAGGGTTTAGGTTTATTTTTATTATGTGAGAAATACGAGTATCAACGTACTGTATGTCCATCCTCGTCAGGTTGTGAAGATATGAGGTGCAGTAATTGGTGCATCCAGTGATGGTAGGAGGGAACTCGAGCATCGCGTGCATTCCCGGATGGTAACCATGCGACATCACCTCCACTTGACTCATTTCCGCATTACCCGTGAAACTGATACGGGTCTGTTGGAAGTAGAAAAGTTTAACTACCATCTCGTAACAATATTATCTGTAATTGGGTGTACTTCTATTAAGAGTAGGTATAGAGAAAAAAAAATCATAACCGGTCTCAAAAAACTACCAAATGAGGACAACAAAACAACTAACTTTTTGCACTTTGTTTATCATGAGATCCCAAGCTTCACAGTAATCTCCGAAACACTTTGGTTCTAATGCCACCGATATTATCTGCCATCCACGGCTCTGAACAATTCCGCAAATCGGCATTACTACGAAATTCCTGCAATAAAAGTAATGTTCTAGTCTCCATAAAGCGCCCCGATTATTTGGAATCGTGCTTTAAGCACGATTCCAAATAATCGGGGCGCCAGTCATCATCATCATCATTTCAGCCGAAAAACGTCCACTGCTGGACATAGGCCTCAAGCACCGCCACTTCGATGGTTCTGTGCTTCCGCATCCAGCAGATTGCTGCGGCCTTCACAAAGTCAAGCACGCCAGTATTTGAATGGAAATATGGTTATATGAATGTCTTGTTGGTCTAGTGGTCGCACGGGCTAATGCTGAGCATGAGTCTAGAGTTCGATTCCCGAATCGGGCAGTGTTATTAGGTTTTTCCATCTAGAGTTTCTCAGAAGCAGCCCGGAAGATTTGTGACCGGTTGATGGCGTTACATGCCATCAACCGGTTATTATTACATGGAACTTAAACATAACTGGAGAAATGAGGGTGTACTATAGATAGACCTCTGCCTAACCCTTCGGGGAATAGGTACAGTGTTATTTTGAATGCTATCCGTTACGGGCATATTTTTTTGAACCTAAAACGCCTCATCTAGAGGTCTATGAATAAAATTGTTATTCGCACAAAAGCTAGGAATTTTGGTTCCAACAATGTAGGTACCTAATAAACTTATCAATAAGGGCCTTAGCACACGGCGTATTTTAAACGCGCAGACGGCGCGCGTTTCAGGAACGCGCGTCGTCTGCGGCGTAGATGCCGATTTTTGCGTTTTTATAGATTCAAACGTGCGTGTGAAGCGCGTTCGAAACTTGTACAAAGGGTTGGAGGAGGGGTAGGGGAGGGGCGCGCGGTCACGCCACTGTACCCAGTGTTGCCGTTTTAGTGACTGTGCCACTAGATCTAGTGCATTTATACGCGCAGTAGACGGGCGTTTCACGATCACCCCGTGTGCTTAGGTTACAAGGTTGCGTTCAAATCTCGTTTGGAGCGCGTATTCGCGCGTCGTCTGCGGATTTAATATACGCCGTGTGCTAGGGGCCTAAAGATTCTTACGTGCCATAAGGTGGATCAAACTTGAAATGCATAGGAACTTCAAACTTGTTCGATAGCATGAAATTAGCGAACGTCGTTCTTGTCGGTACTGTTGGTGGTAGAATTACCTACAAAACATCAAACTGCTTAGAATTTAACTCTGAATCTGTGATTACACGTTGTAATATTTTAAAAGGGTGATTATAATATTGTGTATTATACATTCGGTGTAAAAAGACGCTTAACGAAGCCAAGAATTACACTTTACTCCTCGTCATTGTGATTATTTTTTTGAACTGAACCATTACCTGTGAACCTGATTACGAAGATATTTAAGTTCAAAGTTCAAACTTTTTTTTATTTTATTTTTTTAACTTAATTAAGTACCTACCACTGCATGCATCCATCAGCACAATGTTTTGCGTGCGTTACATTTCACCTAAAGGAAAAGTCGTTTCCCAGCAATAATGTTAGTACTTACTTAGTTTGATGTAAAGAATGCGTAGTTAACGTCTATATGATGGGTCTTTTTACACCTTGTATGATAAGTAACCTACCTATACCTATCTGGTTGTTTTTACTAATAAACCCTAACTAAGGGTCACTTTCCACCAAACGGAAATATCCTAGAAGACGCTCGAGCACTTTTTAAATTTCACCGAATAAAGTAACTGCGTCAACATTAACTTTTAGTATAAAATTCGAGGCAGACATCCATTTGGTAGAAACTGACCTTAGGAGGTAAGAAACTACAGTGGAGGTCTGCCCGGCTTGGGCAGAGCACCGCCGTGTTCTCACGGAGGCGATCGGCGGCGGCGATCTCTCGCGTCCGAGCCTGGTCCAGGCCATGGTGCGGAGCGAGAGTGCATGGGAGGCCGTCACCTCCTTCTGCGAAGCAGTGATGCTCGCGAAGGAGGAGGCGGAACGCGTGAGGGAGAGGCAGCCTCACGCCCTCAGTCGCCGCAGGAGACGCCCTGGGCGGCGGGAATCGCGGGGCGATTTCCGGCCACCGTAGGCGCGGGCCTGCGGACGGTGAGCAGCGGGTAGCTCGCCGTCCGGTAAGGACCAGGCCCGAGTCGACGGCGCGTCGTGTTCCACGCGCGCCTCAAAGAGATGTCAGCAAGTGACGGGGCCCAATAGGGCCGACGCCGCTGGGGTCGCGGGTTGTCTGAAAGGGTTACCGCGGCCCTGGCATAGGCAACTGAAGGAACACGGGTGGGTTTTAGTCAGTAAAAGTCTGACACGCCCTCCCGCTCCACCCAGAGCGGGAGAAGTTATTTGATGATTTCCCACCCTCAAAAAAAAAAAAAAAAAGGAGGTAAGAAACGACTATTACCTCAGTAGGACAATCCCATTCAGTCGCCCATTCGGTGCAAGGCAGCCACGTGTTCCCTGTACAAGGAATACGGAACAATGTGTGTTTCAACTTTAGCTCTTGAGTTTCGTTGTTGAAGTTTTTGTATTGATAGTCCCCGCACATCAGGTAACCGTATACTTCGTTCTCGATCTTGGGCCTAGCAACATGAACACCAGTTAGTCATTTTTAAGAGGGTAGTCAGATTAAAAAACTACTACGGCAGTATTGGTTCTTACCTGAATCTAACGGTAAATAGTCTTGATTCATTAGGAGGTATAATAGAAGCAATAGGGTCAACCAGAAAAATGTTATCTGGATCTGAAAATTTTACTTAGTCTTTCATAACGAAATTCTTAATACAATTTGATAATCATGTAGGTAAACCTTATGGTGTGGATATAATTTACAAGCCTTTGTTATAAAACTACATAAAAATAGTTATTTATGTCATAGATGCCTACTGCTACCTGCTACTAAACCTACTTCAAAGATCTACAGATACCAAGGTCACAGGCAAAATCATTTTTATTTGCAGTGAACTTTGTTTTATAATTTACCGGCATCGGCACCATGATAAGAAAAGCATAGCTTTGCGGATTAAAAGAAGATGTATGTACCTAGTGACAAAAAACCAGCACTTAAGAAGGTATATCTATTGACCTTAGGTACTGGTGTTGTTCTTCAGAAAAGTCAGGTCCTAGTACTCACAACCAGGGGGTGCGAGTATGAATGTATGATGAACGTAAATGAAACAAAAGGAGTTTAGCCGATAAAGTATTAGTCAGGACAGGTCAAGATCGTAGCAGGTGGCGTTCTGTAATTTCTGCCTACCCCCATGGGAAAAAGACGAGTTTACCCTAAACCACTGAAACCCCTGGCCTGTCTCGCCTGAAATAAATGGTTTATCTATTTATTTAAACAAAATATTCTTCACCTGTGTTACGCTAAGATAATAATGTTGATCGTGTTAGTGAATGTATTAAGTAGGTATGATTTATACCAACGTTCGTTGAATTTCAAACAGTACCTAGTTGACACTGTATCCAACGGGAGCCTGCCGCAGGCGTTTATCATGCAAGCCTGCCTGCACTGCGCGCGTCAGGCATAAGTGCAGTGTGACCTCTGGTGTATAGATAGTTATGTCATGTCATGTGTAGTGTCAGTGCGTACATACCCTACATTAAGGACTAAAGGTAACCTAACTTGGTTTATTTAAAAAAAAGAGACCTGGCATCCATTGAATGTAGCCATCTTGTTGTTCATGATTAGTAACACAAATAGTTTGCGATATATTCCTTGTGACATTCACAACACTTCCCATGCCGAAGTCGAGATATCTCTCAAACACAGAAGCTGACGGTATATTGCTTAGACGGTTGAGACTATTCTCCATTAAATGGACGAAACGAGACTTTTGCTTCCAATTCTTCTCAAAGACATGCTCTTGAATACAAAATAATGGATTTCCCGGTAATACTACCGTTGCAAACACGTTCAAGAATAAGGGTTCCTGGAATTACGCGTTAACTGCATTGACAATACAATAATAGCCGCAAATTGGGCTCATCACAATAGACGAGGAAATTGCACCGTTTTATTCTACGAGTCACTCGGAGCAGTCGGAGCTCACTCAATGCAGCCAATATGTGCAGAATAAACTTGACATTATTTTGAGTAACTTAACAACGAAGTTGGTAGGCACTGTAGAAATTACGTTGTGGGCTTCTTGTGCTGGTGAAAATTGGTGAACGATAATTTCTGTATTTGGTGGAGGCGCCGGGTGTTCCTTCTCTGTCGTTGAGTGTACCTAGGCAAGACTTGTAGGAACGAAAAGAACTACTCTAAAATACTTCACCTGATTGTGGACTAAACAAACTAGTTCCGAAGTATATATTCCAAGAGCAGTACCAGTGAAAATTACTGTGGTTGTGATATTCTCGCATGCTCTGATGAGACCACAGTTACCTGTCGAAATCTAAAAGCAAAGTTTTTATTCCAAGTATCACATATCATGTTAGTATTACATAGTAGGTATGTCAATGGACTTATATGTTATTTAAAACGGTAGGTAATCAAATGATGTAGGTCCTACTTGAAAGCACCCCTGACCACAGGCTGGCATGTACCACTGGTATGTCGTGTCCACTGATGATTTGTTTACTATGTTGATCACTGCTTTTCTTCCGTCCGATACATTTTTGCTTATTCGAAACAATATTTTTCTTTTATCTAGTGATACTTTTGGACCTAAAATGAAAAGAAAAGCTTGCTTTGTGATTTGAACGTGTGAACCAAAAATGAGTCGGTCTCAGATCTTATCTAAGTACGGCCAGCAACAGAAGTCGGTTAACACTGCTACTTTTTGACATCATCTAAATTAACACAAAATGGCACGATAATCTGCTTTTTAGCATTTCATTTATTAGATAAGAGTTAATTTTATTTAAAATTTACATCTGTTCCGATTTTAATGAAGTATTTTTCTCAATAATTAAGATTCAGAAAACACAAGTGTTAATCGATTTTTGTTGCTGACTGTACATATAGCTACATTAAGACCTACATTATAGCAAAAAGACTGCTCACCATAGCATTTCCCAGTAACTGTGAGCCTACAAGTGTTGCCACCGGTGTCGTCCACAAGGAAATATTCAGTAAACGACTGCCCGACAATGTTGGGCTTGAAGACAACCCTGATTTGGGCGCTGTCACCCGGATTCACAAAACTCGACGTAATGGATACTTTGAACACGCAGTCCACGCTGTTCAGAATATAAATGTTTGACACTCTGTATGATAAGCTATTCTGAAATGTAATAAATTACCCATAGACTTAAAATAAAAGGAGGACTCCGCGCCACGCATATCAAAAGTGAAGCACCGTACCGATTTATGTGTGCGTGATTTGAGTACCTACCTGGAAAGACGCCGTCGCTCGTGTCACGCAATGGCGGCCGGTCGGCATACTATGATCTAAATGTGTGCACGAGGCGTGTTTGTACAAGCTTACTGGTCTTCACTTTCGATATGCGTGGCGCGGAGACCTCCTTTTTTTATAAGTCTATGAAATTACCTTGTACCTTAGCCTGTGGTGTGGGTAAGCAATGGTAAAAAACACAAGTGGAAGCGAGTGAGTTCGACGTGATTTCATACCTCGGCTGATTGTTAGCTTGTTAGTTACTCACCCATAAAATGACCCTCTGCTCTGACCTCTAATTTTTTGAAATATGTACAGAGAACCGCACATCAGGGTGGGCGTCAAAATAACGGGATCAAGTCCCCAATTTAAAATATCGTCGATGTCAAACCAAAATCTGCTATGTACCGTTTTTTGAGATTTCAAGCTTTTGACCACAGCTTATCTGCCTTATTTCTCATAAGTATAAAAGAACTTCTGCAATCGAGCATTACATAAAACCTCCTATATATGCACCTCAGGATTACGTCACAAAAATGCGACAAGCACGGCGGAAACAACCTTATGATATTAGAGTTATTCACTATGATTTTTTCAAAGATTATGAAAATGTATTGACATTACCAGTCTATTAGACCAGGTACAAGGAAGGGTGATCCTACAGTAAATGACATCAGATCCTTTAAATTCACGCCGTCTGGCGATGTGTAGGTATTTCAAACTTCGTCATCCAGGAGATTATACAATTCTTCCCCAGCGAAGGCAGGTTCCCCAAGAGTACCCTGAACCTGCGCCATTGTATGATGGTCCATTGGAAATACCTCAATCAAAGTTTAATCAACTTCAAGAATTGAAACCATTTATAGATCGTGACTACCATCCATTTTATGATTGCCTTAAATACCTAAGCCCACCTAAGCCTAATTAATACAGTCTTTTTTATGTGTATTTAATATAATTACGTAGGTAACTAATATTACGTAATTTCAATATGATTTTTAATAAAACCTGTTATGTGCCCTAAACTTGACTACTTAAAATCTGCTATGTGCTTTTTTTCTCTTTAATCTAAAAAATAAATAAATTACTAGTTTTATGTGTTTATAATAATAATGATAACTTTGAAATAAAATACTTAAAAAAATTAACTCTCATGTAAAATTTTTCAGGAAAACTTCTTTTGTCAAATAATAATAAAAATAATAAAAAATATAATCTATTATCTCAAAAGTATACTTTTTGCACATAGCAGTTTTTGGTTTGACAACGACGATATATCACGTGGAAGTGTTTGTACTACATTATGTACTAATTGTACCCCAAAACAAGACATTTGTACCTCTAAAGGTAAAGGAACTACTCGTACGTCAAGACGTCCCTGGTCCCGCCACATTGACGTCAAAGTGGCGGGACCTTCTGGAAGCGCTACTCAGAAGCAGGTAATTCACACCCGAAGACTTAGTACTACATATGTACAGGTATATACTCAATTTTCAATACAATTGTAAGTGCCAAATTAAAGTTATGTGATTATAACATTGGTCCCGCCAATTTGATGATTCATGTTATCGCTGAATTCATATGAAAATCGTAAAAGCTCTTAAAAAGCTTATACCAAACTGTCAAATCTGGACTGAAATGTATGAGTAGGTACATTGAAAGCAACTTCCTAACTTCGAAATTCATTTTTAGTCCAGCGTGTTGGCAGTGTAGTGTACCCTGTCTCTGCCAAATATACACACCTACACATACATTCACTTACCTCACTAGTATTTTCAACTGAAATAGATTTTTCTACAACGGTGTCTACGGGAATACATCCGAAATCTACTACTTTCACTTCAGAAAGACTTTCGTCTGGACCATTCTCCAAATTCGGGTTGCATTGCACTGAGGTATTTGCCATTGTTATAAAGACAATTTTTGTGAATATAAAATAAAACCAAACTTTCCGTTTAATTCGTTTCACAAAATATCAGTCAGATTGTCAGATTCTGAATGAATTATTATTTTTAATATTTATATTATTTTTTTAAATTTGCCACTTTTCCATAGAGCAGCAGAGCATCGAAATACAGTGTGACCAGAATACGTCGCACAGGCAGAAGCCCTCTGACAAGATTGCTATAGACAAGGTGTAACATTTAAACAAGGTGTAACGCACAACCTCATAGTACTCACCATTATGAACAACTTTTACTATGGGCCCAAATCTGAAATCGCGAAAAAACATCAGGTGACCAGTAGGTACGCACGGCTACAGACAGATCATGCTATACATTTCCAGTATAAGCTGATCTCGCATTGTTTATGATTTCCTTACAATGAGAGGTCAGTGTAAACTGGAATTGTATAGCTTGATGTGTAGCCTAGCCAGTCAAAATCGTCAAAATGTAGGGAGCGGAGCAGTAGATTTTTTTTTCGCGATTTCAGATTTGATCCCATAGTAAAAGTTGTCAATGAGCACAACCTCTTAAGAGGTCATCTCTTAAGAGGTTGTGCGTTATTTATGTTACACCTTGTATACTCTGTGGACAAGAGTAATGTGGATTATGGTTTTCGCAAGTAAAGCACTTTGTCGGGAATGTAACGAATGTAAGCTACGGTTTCCTAGAAAAGCGGTGGCCGCACTTAGCGGCCATATTGATGGCTGTCAAGGAAATTATGACAGCGGCAAAGATTTAAATCGTAAGATTCGCCCTTCCGAGTCAAAACATAGTCGCATTTCTGTTTGACATCTCTGACACGTAATGACGCAGTGCCTTCACTTGATTATCAATCATGGAAACGCTGTTTAATATGTGAGCTCACTCTTCTCAGTATGGACACTTTTCTTGTGACTAAGTACGGTGAGGGCAAATATAGCGATTTAAAAAGGGGGGGGGGGGGGGGGGGGGGGTTTGACTTATAAGGGGATGCGTTAGGGTAGCCTGCGAAATTAAAATTTTCATGCGTTATTTGCAATAATGCGTTAATTACATAATTTTAACCATAAAGATCATCGATAAATCTCTCTATATAAATTAGATTTCCTCCAAATTCGTCTGGGACCGTACTATGACGTGAAAAAAGATCATGGATCCATCACGGTTCCGTTGAAAAAAAGGATGGTGCTAAAGGTTCTAAATAGCTCCGTCTCTCTTTCACACTGGACCATGATCTTTTTTCACGTCATAGCTGATCTCCGAAATCAGACCAATCAGGAAATCTAACTACCACAGCGCAATCAACATGTCAAATACTATTGAAACTGACCGATTTTCATGACGGTCGTTACGGCCGCTTTTCTAATAAAACCAAAGGTTTAGTTGACAACCCAACTCAGAACACTATATTGGTTGACCTTGCCGTATTGCCGGTATAACTTTCAAGCTTAAAGCATAGGTTAAAAGCTTTCAAGGAATAAAGGAATAAAAATATTCTGTGGCGTTGATTCAAGGTTGATTCGGTTGATTCTTCATTATCTTTTTAGTCGATTATTGGGGTAGAGTTGCCATGTTATACAATAAAATCTTAATTCACAATGGGTCGACTACTCTATTTTCAAGAACAAAAAAGTAACTGTCATTTACGGGTAAATATAAATTATTTGGTGTCTCAATCTCACTCAATAATCGAGTCTCATTATTCTCAATAATTTATTAATTTCTTCCCAAATGTGAATTTGTAATGATATGTTCATTCAAAACAAGCATTCACTGCTTTCTCTCTTAAGTGACCTAAGAAATTGGATTGCACCTATTCAACTTTAACTGGATCTGCCATAAAAACTGGTAACCATAATATTTCTGGTTTGTGTAGTAACAGAATAACAGCCATTCGGACATATCCTTCGAAACGACTACTTCCTGCTCGAGATCAGAGATGCGTTTATGCTATGTTAACCCAAAGTTTCGTGAAGAATAAACTATAATGGAATCGGGGACTGATTGGCTCTGTGATATTCTGCAGAATGTTCAACTTGAACAGTTTTATTTACCAATCAGAGATCAGTTACAGGTAAACAATTTTTATAATGCAATTATTATACGTACATTCTAGTTACATATAGTATATCATCTGTGCTATAAGTTACAATCCATAATAGTACAAACTTGTGTATTTTCAAACAAACAAAATGTCTAATTATTTATGTTTTTAGATAACAAGACTAGCACATTTTGACTATGTGCATGCTGAAGACCTTGAAAAGCTTGGCATCAGTAAGCCTGGGGTGCGCAGGTTATTTGATGCTGTCAGAAAAAAAAAGTTGCAGCTATGGAACCGAAAGTTTTGGAACAAATTATTTGGTTCATCATCAAGCTCAGTTTCTAAAGAGAAAACTGACTTAGCAGTGAGAACACCGCAGTCAGAATCAAGAACTACTTGTATTATACTGGAGAAGGATATTATGTTAGTATATGCTTAATAGACTCCCATTTCAGATTAATCATCTTATAGAAAAACCCACTGTGTGGTTTTTCCACATCCTTTGCTTCATTGCTTCTATTTAACATCCAGGAAATCTGTAACTTGGCAAAAGTGACCTTTAAATTGAAGGTAATTTTTGAACACATCAATTGAAAGCTTCAGTTCAAAATTCCAGTTAGGATAATGGGTAAAAACCTATTTCCTGACCAGAAATTGTATTCATGATTAACACTAAAAATAATTCTGGAAATTTAATAACATGTTAATTTTTATTTTAACAATAACAAATTTTTCATTACTTTAAAATAAAAATAAGCTGGCCTAGCTGTGTGTATGAGCTTTATGATAGTGAAATAAACAGAAAATCTAATTACGTAGTGGCACTTTTTGCTATCTTGTTACAGTGGATTAAACAAGTAAAATCATCTACCAAGAAAGGTAAATAGTTGTGGTGTAAGACATGATCTATCTGATAGACAAACTTATTTTCAGATTACACAGCGAGTTAGGCAATGGCTCATTTGGAGTTGTCAAACGTGGAGAATGGCGGGTGTCTGAACACCCATCTCAAACAGTTCCTGTAGCAGTTAAGGTGTTAAAGGCAGATGCATTCTCACAGCCAGGCATCTATGATGACTTCAGAAGAGAAGTAGAAGCCATGCACAGCTTAAAACACCCCAACCTCATCAAACTTCATGGTGTTGTGTTCCATCCATTGATGATGGTGTGCGAACTGGCAGCTATGGGGGCTTTACTGGATTATATTGTAGCACAGAATGGCAAAGTGTCTCTGAACTACATTTACAAGTGGTCAGAGCAAGTAGCTTCAGGCATGGCTCATTTAGAAAAGCATCGGTTCTTGCACAGAGATCTAGCTTGCAGGAATATTTTACTGTCTACTTTAGAATTGGTGAGTGAATCTTATAATTCAAATTGAATTAAGTGTGTATAGCCTTTTAATAGAATTTAGTCTAATACTTATGTTGCATGAGGAGCTAGTGGCTAAATAATAACAGCCACACGGGTCGATCCGTCAGGTTAAGCTATGCTTGCCGGGGTTGGTCAGTGGATGGGTGACCATCTTTACATATCGAGATTCCTCCATGCCTCGGAAAGCACTTTAAGCCGTTGGTCCCGGCTGTTATTCGTGGATCTTTGACAGTCGTTAGGGGTCGTCAGAAGCCCGAAAGTCTGACAACCAGTCTTACCAAGGGGTATCGTATTACCCAGTAACTGGGTTGTGGAGGTCAGATAGGCAGTTGCTCCATGTAAAATACTGGTATTCAGCTGCATCTGGTTAGACTGGATGCCGACACCAACATAGTTGGGAAAAGGCTAGGTAGATTGATTGATTGACTTATGTTGCATGAGGTGGCTAGATTACAATTTTCCATGGGATGGGCAGATGCCTATCTGTGATACACCATCCAATCCGCTATCTCCAACATTATTTGTGTGACAAGGTGATTCAGTAATGTTTGTTTTGTATAATATTCTGTTTGAACTATGTGGGTTTGGCAGTGATTGTTGAGAAACTGTATGTTATATAAAATAACTAAGTAAATAAATATTAACATTTTTTGGCATTGTAATAACTTGTTGAATAAACTTATGCATAAACATTCTACATAGGAATCACACTTTTTAGAGAGCAACTTTCGTCTTGTCACCTTGAAATTTGAAAGCACCTGGTGAAGTTAATGGTGTAATAGATGAAATAAAGGCTTGTATTGTATACTTATGTATTGCTGTGCGAAAAATGGTCGAAAAATATTGAAGGAGTCCCCTGAAAAACGTTGTAAGTGTTGTAACCATAAAAAAAAGTCGAAACGTGCATAACATTCTAAGGTCCGTATTACAGAAGGAAACTCAAGCACTGATCTTTGTTTAAATCTAGTTTAAAACTAGTTTCAACCCATCAAATGGCTTGAATCTAGTTTTAAGTAATGATCGAGTACAATGCGTTTCAACTAAGAATAGGAATGACCTTGCGCCATATGGTGATTTAGTTTTAGCAAAACAGCACCTTGTTTACACATTTGCAAAGTCAGTGACATATTTTAACAAAAACAAATTCCAAAAACAGAACTAAAATGGATAAGGACTACAAAATATTTGCAAGCCATTTATTTCAAGTTTCAGTTGACAGAGGTCATTAACGTTCCCATTCTTAGTTGAATCGCATTGTATTGAGTGATGTTCTGTAATACGGACCTAAGACTGGTCTTAGAATGTTATCCATCATAAAATCCGTTTCGACTTTTTTGGTGCTTACAACATTTTTCGGCGGACCCCTTCAATTGATATCAAGCTTTAGGATCTCCTTGTTCTCTAATATCAGGTAAAAATAGGCGACTTCGGTCTAATGCGCGCCCTGCCGGACGCGGACGACTGCTACGTGATGAGCGAGGGGCGACGCGTGCCGTTCCCCTGGTGTGCGCCGGAGTCGCTGCGCAGCCGGCAGTTCTCACACGCTTCGGACGTCTGGATGTTCGCCGTCGCGCTCTGGGAGATGTACACCTTCGGAGAGGAACCTTGGATAGGTAACACAACAATTTAGAATTTTGAGCTCTATTTTGGGATATTAAGAATAGATTTTAAAGTTCTGAATACGCCAAAATATTCCTTACTCCAATTGTTTTACAGGTTGATATCGACATGATATGTATACTTAAAAGATGAGGGTTTGATAATGGCCTTTTTATTACCGTTGTTTGCATCACACACACGTTCTTTATGAGTGAAAGATGATACGGAGTCACCTTTTCTCCAATACTTTTTCAAATTATAATTTTTATGCAAATTAACGACTCCATTGTTCTTCAAAACAATAAAACATCGATCACAGTGATAGTTAGCGAATATATTTTATTATTTAAGTACTAGCGGGCTGTCAAATGCAAAAATAATTTCTCAAATACGACTGGTAGTTCCAGAGATTAACGCGTTCAAACAAACTAACAAACAAACTCTTCAGCTTTATTATACAGGGTGGAAGGGACATCGGCGCGAAAACGGTTACTTACCACGTATTCAGTAGGTACATCATTCTGAGCCCCCTAAATAGAAATTTTTCATTGGTTATTAAAACAATCATCTGCAGTTTCCTACAATAGTGCAATACCTACATGGTCAAAATGTCTGGAACAGCAGATTTTTTTTTTCAATAACCAATGAAAAATTTCTATATAGGGGGGCTCAGAATGATGTACCTAATGAATACGTGGTTACCGTTTTCGCGTCGATGTCCCTTCCACCCCGTATTAGTATAGATTTACTACCAAATAGCTTTTGCCCACGATTTTTTTGTTCTTGCCCCTATCCGAAACGTACAAATGGACAAAAATTCTAAAAATTATATTTTCGGCATCAGACTCGACTCAAAACTTTATTCAAAAATATTCAACCTACATACAATTTTGACTTCGTTACAATTTTATTATACCAATAAAATTGATGTATTATTCATACATAATGTACTTGACCTCCTTCAGGCCTAAACGGTTCAGAGATACTGCGGCTAATAATGCGTGAAGGTCAGAGGCTGTCGGCGCCGACCGCGTGTCCCCCGGACGTGTACATGTTGATGATGCAGTGCTGGGACCTCAACCCTAAGGAACGGCCCACGTTCGCCGGCATACAGCGGTACATCGAGACCAATAAGTTCGAAACTGCTATTGCTGCACTTAGGTAAGCAAATGTTGGAATTTTATGTGACCTTGTTGGTAGAAAGTGCTTGCCAAGTGTGAAGTCTTGGGTTAGATGCTTAGGTTACGCGGCAGTTTTATTCAGTTTTTATGCCAAGACGCCACTTACTGAAATTATTTGTTTACCTCATTAGGAAATACTGGTTCAGTTTACAATTTACCAAAATCTATGCCAGAAAACTATTCCCTTAAGTAGGATGTGCTAAAGTAGCCCGCGAAATTCAAATTTTCTTACGTTTTTTTTTGCAATTGGCAGGTCAGTGTCAGGTTGTATGTTGATTAAAATATGATTCGCGGCCGAAACTAACATGGCTTTATAGAATTATAATCATTAGAATCAGCAATACAACTCCATAAGTTAGAATTGACCTCAAACCTCATGATTTCATGAAATCGCTAGATTTGAGGTCAATTCTAACTTATGGAGTTGTATTGCAGTTTCTAATGATTATAATTCTGTAAAGCCATATTAGTTATGGCCGCGAATCATATTTTAATCAACATACAACCTGACACGGACCTGCAAATTGCAAAAAACGTACTTAACAAAAATTTAATTTCGCGGGCTACCTTAGCGCATCCCCATTAAAGAAAAGTCGTGTCTATTAATTAACGTAATTAGAACTGTAACAATAACACTTTTTTATTGTCTCAACAAGTCATTGTTTCGCGGTATCGGTTCTCACATAAACAGATGTCATGCAACAGAATATATTGTTTACAAACTATACTTTCCCTGCGACAGTTACCGGCGGCCGAGTAAGATGACCATAGACGCGGGAGACCCTATCATATTGATAGACAAGCGAGCCGAGTTGCACTGGTGGAAGGGACAGAACCAACGTACCTTAGAAGTTGGACTCTTTCCGAGGTAAACTCATTTAAAACGTAGTCATAAAAATAAGTAACTCTAACTCTAACTACTATTTTTTAGTAACTACTAGCTAATCCGTAGCAAAGTCTTTTTCTTTTTGTTAGGGTTCCGTACCTCATAAGGAAAAAACGTAACCCTTCCCCGACTTCATTGTCCGCCTGTCTGTCTGGACCCTTTTTCTCAGGAATGCGTGGAGGTATCAAGTTGAAATTAATATCAAATACGTGGGCGTAGGTTCCCTTGGAGCTCTAAAAAAATCAAGCTTCAAAATCAACGCAATAAAAAAATACGGCCATTTATTTTGATACTAGCTCTAGTTGACGTAGAATCTTGAAATTTGGCGAGAGGCGAGGTCTCACAGCACAAGTAAAGGAAAAAGTCCGAAAATTGTTAATTTGCAGTTGGAGAATTGACCATCACGTATATCAACGTGTATCATGCTTTTCAACTACAGTTTGTTTTTGGGATAAATTATTTTCGGAACCCTTCATTGTGCGTGGCTTTACACGCACTTGGCCGGTTTTTTGTTAAGACCCTTCTCCAACGCGCACACAACAACTAACCAAAGTTTCATCACAATCGGTCGAGCCATTTTCGAGTTTTTGCGAGACTAACGCACGGCAATTGATTTTTATGTATATAGATTCTGGAAGATATAAAAGTGTTTTCTTTCTTTTTAGCACCTTGGTAACAACTTCATTAAAAAGTAGTAAAAACAATCAGGCAGTTAAGAAATCTCAGACGTTATCACCAGTACACAGAGGTAAGTGTATTCTATTTTAAACACCTTTCTATTGCAAAAAAATAGAATAGAAAAATATTTTACTTCAATGGTATTCAGTATCTACGCCTTTGTCATTGAGCCAGCTGAATTAGGCTGTATAAAATCCCATTTGCAGTAATGTCATACCAGGCGAATTTTATAACTAACTAGCTGACCCGACAGACGTTGTCCTGTTATTCTAATGTAAACGTTGAAACAGTCGTTGAGTCCCTTGTAGTAGGGGGCGAGTCTATTGTCATCAAACGGTCACAAATCCAGACTCCAGGTTGCTACAGAGAAATTCCAGATGGATAAACCCAATACCTAACACTTTACCCGACTCGGGAATCAAACCCAGGACCTTATTGTTTCATTAATCAGACCAACGAGGCAGTCAAGTTGCTCTTAATGAACATAATTAAATGTAAAACTTTAACGTCTTCATTAGCCATATTAATAAACGCGTTCACTTTCATGATACGTGCGCGTAATTGTGGCGTTCTTACACTTTTACTTTTCGGAGGAAAGTAAAACTATTGCACAGTTGGTCTACGAAACATACCGCATGATATAATTGCGTATTGTTCGGCAACATCCAGCGGTGATTATAATCATCGCGTTATATTGCGCTGAGGAATAACGACATGCATGATATTTCATTGTTTGACGAGAAAATTGGTACTGATTAGATAGTATACAAAATTTAACTTAAATAACGCACGACCTCTTAAGGGGTCATTGTACTCATCATTATGAACAACTTTTACTATAGGACTAAATCTGAAATTGCGAAAAAAAAAAACAGCTCACCATCACATTTTATGTTCGCATAACTCGTGAAAATGTAGGGAAAAGCGATTTCAGGTCCCATAGTAAAAGTTGTTGATAATGATGAGGACAATGACCCCTTATGAGGTTCTGCGTTATTAAGTTACTCCTTGTATATGAGAGCAGTGGTGGCCCAGTGGTAACGGCCGCGACTTACGACTTGTAGGTCATGGATTCCAACCCAAGCAGACACACTAATTTGTGTAATCTTTACACAAAGTAAAGTAGTAGTAGTAGTTTTTTTTTGTAACTTTTCTTTTTGTTTTTTTTGTTTTTGTGTTAACTTTACTTTCATCACCACTGTTCTCAAAACGGCGAAGGAAAACATCCTGAGGAAACGTTTTAGAACCAAACATTCGATGACATGTGACATCTACCAACCCGCACTGGGCCCGCGTGGTATATTACAACCCACTGCCTCTCACCGAGAGGAGGCCTGTGTCCCAGCAGTGGGAACATTATAGGCTGATTATGCTTAGTTACTATAATATTGATATGCCCTATTGATCAATCTGGAATCACCAGTAAACCTGCAAAATAGATCAGTGCTAAAGGGCTAGCTCAAAACATTTTATTCCTAAACGTAAGACGTCTAGAGGGAGTGGACAAGAAGTGCTCTTTCTTTGAAGCTATGTGACTTAAACACTTTAATCAGTTGAGCTTGTGTAAATGTCCATATCTAATGAATGAAGTTCTGTACATTCTTGACATTGAATTGTACAAATATCATTGCAAATATTTATTTAATAAGGCACCAACTTGCAAATACGTAAAATAATTCAATTCATTACATCATTAAAATAAAATACATATACATCTTGAATTGCTCTAGGAATCATAATTATGCTAATTGTAGGAGCATATTTAGAAAGACTGCGACGTAATATTGTCGTGTGAGACGCTCTTAGCATTGAAAATCGCTAATCTATGACTAAGCGAATGTTTTATCACCTGTGAGTAATGAAGACTGTATGGTTGGTTAGCACAAACATGTCGCACCTGGACGTATATAGTTGTGAATATTGATTTCTAAAAACGTAGTAGGTACGTCTGTTTCGTATCTTGAGTCAAGTCTACATTAAATACACGGAATTTTGATATTATTTTGACAGCGATATCGGGCACGCCTATTGTGACCTACCGATATTCTTAGCATGACATGAATCACAGAAGTTTAGTATTTATTGGCGGCTGCACCAGATTTAACATCAACTTAATTTAAAGTATGTAAAACATTGAAATGTGAGCTTTATACGGTTTGACGTCAGTGTGCGACGACGCTTCGGTAATGGGTCGTTGAACTATACTCATTTAATTTTGGAAACGTTATCGTACCTATGTCGCACTGAATAAAGCTCACATTTCAATGTCTGACTTTGAGTCGAGTTGATACAACATTCATAAAACATATCTAAATTCTTAAATCGTCTCAACATTTTCAGCCCAATCAGCCTCCAATACATCTCTACCTACTAACGGTGTGTCTGAAGACATAGCCGTGGTCCTGCGCAAGCGCCGCACGATTGAGTCCACTCAGCCGCCGACCACGCGCGGTGGCAACACTGGCAGCAAACATTTTAACTATAACAAGCTCACCAACGATCGAGTGGCAACCCTGGCCAAGGAACGGGCTCGATACGCCAGGGAAGCACATTCTAAGAGTTTGAATCAAGGTAAGCATTATAGTGTGTTTAAAACGTGTTGATATCTCTGTCAGATACATTGACAGAAATAGAGATATCAATATGTTTTTAAGCGATGTGATTTTATGTTACTGTTAAAATAAACTTTGACGGAAACTATCGTAGCCCTTGTTGCAACCCACCCTTTAAATGTACCAGTCACATTTAATTCGGCAAAGTTCGGTTTTTCCGAAGATAAACGATGGAACCTTTGAACGTTGTCGTACTGTACCTACGTCTGATATGACGTCACGAGGCGCTAACTGTAAGGTCAACCTGGCAGTTTATTGTGATATGTGACCGTGTTAAAGGTAATCGCTATAGATCACGAAGTTATACGGGTGTATCTCTCGGATTACTCGCATTGTACCAGTCCGGTAGCAGGTTTCGTGAGGAATCATTGTATTCGATACGCGCAATATTTGGTGGGCGGACGCGTAAATCGTACTGATAAGGTAATCTGTGACTAAAATGTTGTTGGGATTTCCACAAGCTTATAGTGTTGTGCTCTAACACATTATTATATTAAAGAACGAAGATAAAACGTATTTTGAGTTTAAATAGATTAAAAAGTGTGTGTAGTCTCTGTTGTACAGGATACTATATAGTAGTATCCACTTAACTGTCATATTTTCTCATTCGATTTTGAACTTAACCGTCAACATTTTAAGGTTTAAAATAATTTGGAGAAATTTGACAGTTTGTGCTGTTGTCTGTACATTTTATTTATCGAAATAAAATTTAAATAAGCAGTGGAAGTCTGCCTGCAGGATATAATTGAAAATCACACCCTGTGGGGCATCCTAATTCGAATAACATTTTAATAAATTGTTTTTTTGTCCTTTTTCAGTCAAAGAAGACATTCTAATTGATTTGGATCTCCCACCTGCCACAAGATTGAGTACACCTGTCAAAAAGTCTTCACCAAACGGTCAGAATGTTGTGTCCATACTCGATGAGCCAATAGATGTACCGGAAATTGGTAATACTTTTTTTCCTACTCTATGGCATAAAATAATACTAGAATAAAAGTAAATATAAATGGGTCTATCAGAAGTTGGTTCAGTTTAACAGTCTTGCTAATTTGAGACAGCACGCTTATCATGGCCGCCATAGAAACGTAGTAGAAATATTTGTATGCATTTTACGCGTCTAATCGTGGCGATGTGTAGTTTTGTCTATTCTACCGTCGCGCGTCGTCGACAAAACGTCGTCATGCTACGCGTGCAGATCAGCAAGTCTGCGAAGCGTCAAATCGTTACCCGTCGGAATTGTGTGACGAAGTGAATTCAAATATTTTTAGATTATAACACAAGGTAGCATGACGCCTTGTTACTCCGAAGGCTGGGGCAGAGTTGTACACCCATATTTAGCCATTTATTTTTAAGATGGGACGTAATAGGGGGCGAGCCTATTGCCATCAACCGGGAACAAATGCAGACTCCGGGCTGCTACTGCGAAATTACAGATATAAAAACCCAAAAACACTACCTGACCTGGGAATCGAATCCAGGATGCTCAGCAGTATTGTTTTATAGTATCGAAATTATTGTGCAGTGTTAAATGATTGCTCAGTTTTAGGGCTCCGTACCAAAATGGAAAATGGAACCCTTATGGTGCGACTCAGTCTGTCTGTCTGTCACAGCTAGATATCTCAAGAACTGCTAATGCTATCGAATTGAAATTTGGAACAGTTTTATATGAAGTTTGGCCAACTATTTTGCAAATAAGAAAGAAATAAAAATGGTTTTTTTTTTTTTTCAATAGGGACTGAAAGGAGGTCTTAGAAATTCGAAGTGCGGCTACTAGGGCATGTGGGGTATCATATGAAAGAGGAGCTCTGTTTACACATTCTCAAACATTTTTTATTTTTTTTTAGGCTTTTTTAGTTTTCGACTTTTGATGAAAATTAAAAAAAAAAATGCCGTTCCCCCTCCCTTATATCCGAAGTTTGCATAGAGAAAAATCAGAAATTATTCTATGTGATAGAAGTTTATGTAAAGATTACCTACAGGAAAAATATCAACGATGTCTCTAAATAGCACACTTTTCAGAAATCGGAATGGAACCCTTGGTGCGCGAGTCCGACTCGCTCTTGACCGGTTTCATAATACATAGTTTTCCGTTCTTACAGGACTCGACAGCGACTGGGGCGAGCAGAGCATAGAGAGTTTACCAGGACTATCGGCAAGCTACAGTATCCAAAACTACTCAAATCTCTATGGCGCTAAGTCCTTAGACAATCTATCGAGTCCCCTCCACATGAGTACATCGCAGGCGGCCGCCACACAACCAGATCCCTTCGACACGTCGCAGTTCTGGTCCAATACCAATGCAGCTAGATCTAATTACGAAATATGTATAAACGAATCTAATATAAGCCAACAAACACAAGAATCTCACAGATACTCTAGTAACAACCACTCGGCGTCCACCAGTGCGGACGTTTCTTATAATTATAATAACACGCCATCAACAAGTACTGTTGCAAACCATAATAATATTTACGGAAACCTACCGTCGACTTACGCAATGAATAATGCTCTCTCAATGGAAAGAAATGTGGTACCGAGTTTATCGGCATCACTAGCAGAAATGTCGCTGGACGACAGAATTTCAGAATCTCTAAACCTTAGATCTAAAAGCAATAACAGTGATTACCCGTATGGTGACCCCACGTACAGTGCACCGTCGACTTCAACTGCAGCTGCGAATAATGGAACAGGAGATAACAAGTATAACGACATTCCTCTATACAAGAACTATGACATCACTCCAGTTCAACAGCAGTTTATATTAGAAACAAAAGACTATTACACGAAGTTATCGATGCCTTTGAAAGCCAACACGAGCAATGATTACGAGAAGAACATCTACGTGCCCAAGTACGAGGAAGAAGGTGAAAAATTACGGAATTTCAGCGATTGTGTGGAGAATTCTAAGAATTACTCCGCGTTCAAGTATCAGAATGTTGATTATGGTAATTATTCGGATTATGGGATTTACGGCGGCAGTATCGCGTCGACGTCTCGCGGGGAGGCGAGGTATGACGAGGTGAACGACACGGCGAGTAACTTCTACAGTGAGATAGGTGAGCCGTCTGACCGGAGCGTGTACGCGCCGCAGCCGGTGTACTCCAACAGTAACCTATATGACGAAGTTTATGAGGAGTCGGTCCCGCGGCCGCATCGCCCCGCGCCGCCCTGCCCTACGAAGCCTAAATAATGTTAGTTTAGTTTATACCCCCCACAAATCAGTTTAGAAAAATGTTGCAAACTAACCTATGTTAAGTTACCATCCAAAAATCTTTGTGCCTTTTTAATAGGGATGTTTCTTGGGTAAAAAAAAAAGAAATCCTATTTAGTCCGTCAGTCAGATAATAGGGACACGTAATTTTTTCCTTTATCATATTAATAAAAAAATACTTAGATAAAACGCATTAACGTTGGGGAGTGGGGGCTCGCTAAGTCACAACTATAACAAACTACGTATAAAATCTAGCAGAGAGTGACGTAATGTATTGATTACGTAAAAAAAGAAAAAATACGTGTCCAATATTTTTTAATAATCTACATGACGGGCAAAAAAAAATTAAAGTCATCATCCCTGTTCTAAACCAATATTTCGACTGATTTACAGGTTGACATTTCATAAGACTCCTTTAGGAGTTTCATAAAGATTTGGGAGTTCTTTGTAAAGCATATTGTTTCCTAGATATGGGTTTAATGCACGGACACATCGAAATTATCATTTATTTTTCTTGATATTAGAGTTTTCTGAAATGTCGATTTATATAAGACTGACAGCATTTCGAAATTATCCCCAAGAATATTGTGAGACGATCTTCCTTCCTAACATATTGTTATTTTACTGTAACATAGGTTGAATGGTTGTTTGTTGGTCCTGAAACCAAGTTCCATTATCAGTAACCGTTTCATCCACGATTTTATGTAAACTAAGGACTAAATTTTGTATTAGTTTTGTATTAACCGAGTATGAAACTCTATACATAGATAATATAACAATGATATTGTAACTATACTCTGTTCATCTATAACTCGAATGTTAATATAGCTGTAAATATATGTTCTATGTAATATCAAAAGCGATTTATATGCGGAGTGTTATTTTTGTATCAACTTTATTTCGATTGTACACAATATTAATATTCTATGACAGACGCTAATAGAAAGATTTGTAGCTGTCTTATTTTCTATACAGGTACAGTACGACACAACACAGATGTAGCATTTTGGTAGTCATTAATCAAATGACTTTACAAGTTATTGCTTTTGCGTAAAGATCATTTTCGCCTAAAACAGTAGTAAAGATTGGTGATTTTGAAGGCGCACTCAGTTCGGATGGTGATCGGTTTTACGAATTTTGCTGATGCTGCATCTAAGTTGTGTCGTACTGTAGCTAAATGTGCAATATACACAATGTTGATTATGCCACTGTTGAAAACATTTCGATGTTACAGTCCGCCGCGTCGAGAGAATGCGTCCTTAACACCTGTCAGATTCATACTAACGAATGTGTTTTGCGAATTTGATCCGTATTACTACTAGAAATTGTCCAACTGATACTGTGTCAAGAATACATTCTCTCGACAGCTGGACTGTAGTAGAATTTTTTCACTGTGCTGAAATGACGAAAAATAGTAGTTTATTTGATTTGCAAGCTACATAATTTTAATCACATGCATGAAAGCATTTCTAAGTAGATATTGGCAACATGCATCGTCCACTCAAATAAACATGGTTCTAGATTTTTAAGTAGATATTGGACGCATGCATCGTCCACTGAAATAGACATGGTTCTAGTATTTAAAGGACCCGGAGCGTTTACAATTTTACAATGTTTAAATGTATTACTAATTTTTACTCATTTTATTATAATATTTAGCCTGTTTATAATAGCCTGTTCAATTTAATCTGTGGTCGAATCTCACGCCATCGTTTATTGGTTGTTTTTATTTTGGTAAACCAATCAAAACGGCCCTAAAGATCAAAGTCATCATGATACCAGTTTGAAAAGAGATGGAGCTTTACAGGACGTATAACGCCATCCCTTTTTCGTACTGGAAAAATGACAGACTACCCTGTACGGCCCCTGTTATTAAGAATTAATGAGGGTTTTCAGAAAATTCACTCCACTAGTTGGCGCCACTTTGGCCAGAGGTTTCCATTCGACAATGAATCTATCTAAATAAAAGAAAGTCGTGTTAGTTACACTATTTAAAACTCAAGAATGGCTGAACCGATTTGTCTGAAAATTGGTGGGGAGGTAGCTTAGAACCAGGAGACGGACATAGGATACTTTTTTTTTTAATGGATAAAACGTGGTATAACAACGGCTGGACCGATTTAGATTAAATTTTGTGTGTATATTTGAATGGGTTCCTGGATAGTTTGAAAACACAATTGGACCCGGTAGGTGGCGCTGCAGTTGGTTTCTAGGATCGTTCAGACAGGACGTCTGTCGGGGCCGCTAGTATAAAATAAATATGATGACGTTCATCATTCAGTCCACGACTAAAGAAAATAGGCGCTTTGACACTCTTGACAGTTGCCCGGACCTGACGTCTCAGTGCTGCCACCTAGTGAACGTCATTTCAGAAAACCCTCAATGAGATGTTACGACCGATTAAATGAGATAAGCTTTTATAAACCGGGTTCTAGTGTGCTATTTATTTAGTTAGGTGATAGTCGGACAACATCACACGGTGCCTCACCAATAAGTACCTGCTAGTTTAGTTAGTTGGACAAAACATTAAGTTACTGCGTCACTGGCACGTTTTTAAGTCATTTTTGTAACTATTTATTTCGTCTTATTTGTAGTGATTTCAGCTCGTCTCGTATTGCCGGATCAAGAGAAATTACTTTCCAAAAAAAAAGAAAAATCTTTTGAGCATAATTTGCCATTAATGCAGCTATTAGTTAATGCTTATATTCAAGCTACAACGAAAAGAAATGTAGTAGGTAATCATTTGAGATAAACTAGTGTTTGTCATCAAACGACATTTAATTTATGATACAAATCTCATATTAAATATGAAATGTAAATCTATGCTTGAGGTACTCGCCATCATCTTCGACATTTGAATGCTTAAAAATGTCATCAAATTAAAAAAAAAGTATTGTTAATTTATGCTACCGTAATTTATACGTGTCTGTTACTGCATTCAAGTTCATTGTCATGAAGATCCGGTTTAAGTAATTAATTATTCGATGTTGATAAAAATGTAGATTTAAGCAAAACCTAAGGCAAGTTTTAATTAAAGTATTTTTTCTATTCCACGTTGTAATTGGCGTTTAACACTTTTGTACATGTTGGAAGAAATCTTGAGTTTATTATAATAATACTTCACTAACGTTTGTAATGTAATTAAGGGGGCAGTCGTAATTACGTCGCTCAAAATGAGTCTCACTCAATGTCTTATTTGAGTCTTATATGTCGAGGGTTGCGGAAATGACGTAATTACCACTTCATTCAGCCGCCTCCATCTACAAAGTGGCGATTAGGTTATCGCATTAATTGAAACCCCGGATTCAGTACTTCAGGACCCAACAGCGTTGAAATTTTTCGTCGGTTATTTAAAAAAAACACTTCCATACATTTTGACCGCTTAGGTATTGAACTTTTGTAGGAAACAGCTGTTTTTCTTTTAATAACCGATAAAAAATTTCAACGCAAGGCATCCAGAATTGTGTACCTACAGTTTACATGGTTAATTACGGCCTATTTCACGATATCCGAATAGCCACTACTCACCAAATAAATTCAAAAATGGAACAGAATTTCTATGAAATTATCCGCCGAGTAAGTTAATACGAATTTAATCGTAGGTGGTGAAACAGGCCTTAAATGTGATAACCTTATCGCCATTCTGTATAGTGTCTGCTCTGAGCGTATGTAACTATAGGCGTTGATACCGCGTACCTATACGCTGCATAATTCCTTACATTGTGCTAGAAGAGATTGTATCGAAGCTACGTCGAGTTCACGCAGCATCTGCGCTGCGATCGACAAACGCCTACGATCGACCAACGCTAGATGCGAAGGTATCCTAATGATAATCTGTTGTCATAAAACTGTATCTGTCGGAGTGTGGAACCTGTATAAATGTACAGACCTTGTAAATATGCTTTAGCATCATCCAAGTTTACTTGGTGACACTAATAAAAGATCCTTGTTGGCATCCTAATTGATGGTTTTTATTTTGTGTAACCTAGTTTTACCCGTGGAATTCGATTGCAAAATGAGTGAAATGACGTGTGGCTGACACTGGCTTGGCCACCATCAGGGATTTTACTTTTGATAACACAAGAATTTAGTCGTTAATTAGTCGAAATTTGTCGCCAAATATCAGAATTTGTCGGTCACTGGTTCAAAAGTTATAAAGGGTCATTGGTGGCCGATCTGGAGAGAGTCTCCCCAGCTTGGCCATTGACATAACACCTAAATCTCATTTTATCGGCGCAAGTCTAAAGGGTCTCCTACTGAGGTGTTTACCTATAACGCCATCGGTTTAGGTAAATTATCTAAAGGTAAATAAAGAAACCACGTGACGTGGTTAACCGACTGAACCATTGACATATAAACCTATGGAGAGGGCATAATAGTTACACAAATATCTATAATATGTATAGGTTTAATAAGTCAGTGGACTAAACTGTCACTTTAGTTGTCATGCTACGACACAAACAACGTTATAATTCGTTGTACAGTCAGCGTCAAAAATATCGGGACGAAAGACGAAACCTTAGATAATATGTAACATCTAGATCGAGCCACCGCGTGGCCGATCATGAGACAGCAATATAATACTTTTTCTAGGTTAAGTGGTATTAGAAATGAGGTTTAACGTAAGAAATCTTTCAATTTTGGACTGAATTAACCCATGTCAATACATTAAATTAATCGACGCAAGATAAATTTTGTAACAGTGAAAGCACTTTGTTTGGCTAACATTTGAAAGTTCGCCAAGCAAAAATAAGAAGATACTATGCTTTGTCTCAATTTTCCTACTAATTTCGTAAACATGTGTCTCACTTCCACACTTCACACTGTAATCATGGCAACGTCTAGATGTTTAATGTCATTGGTTCAAAATGATCTAAACAACTAAGAAAGTTCTTGTCAAAATGACAGTTGTCGTGTACTGTCTTTATTCTGAAACCTTAATCTGTGTCTGAAACATTCCTTGTGTCATTGAGATAATATTTTATTTTCATAGTTTAGATCATTTTGAACAGTCTGTTCGTCCCGGTATTATTGACGCTGACTGTACCTACCTGTCTTTTTGGGCTCTTTACAATAGACATAATATTATATTAGGTACCTATTATTACACTTAAATCTTACTAAAGAATTGTGTTCATGCAGTTCGGGGGTCAGGGGGTCTACTCCCTAAGTCCGTCCGTTCGTCCGTCCGTCAGTCCGTCCGTCTGACATAACGATCCCTCAAAAGAAGTGTAAAAGTAAAATTTTTCGGACGGGCAACAACACATCGGGAGTAGGGACAACTGTCAAATCGTGTTGTCATTCATACTTCGTTCGGGCCCACAGAGCATGTAACTTTTTCGGGCCCCGAACCAATCATCCATCCGATAGGTGAAAGTTACATGCTCTGTGGGTGATACGGAGTAGGAAACGCCCGTAACGAAGGCCGAAACTACGGGCTTCGTGCTTAGGGAGCCGGGAGTAGACCCCAGATACCTACACCCACGAAGATTAGGTAGTTTAAGAATAAATGTTAAAAAGTTAACATACCTACACAAATAGAAGAGGAAACTGTTAAAAATCGAAAATTAATTTCATCGGTTTAGTTAATTACATAAACCGATGGAGTAGGTATAGGCACTGGATTTCTAGAGTAGGTATGTGCGAGATACTATGGTATCTACGTTACCTTTTCATAGGCTGCCTACATAATAAATCTGTTTAGCTTCAAGAAAAAGCTACGTGTATTTAACCGCATTCCTAAAATTGCTTAAATTAATTTCGTAACAAAATTTCTACCTCATTTCGTCCTTAATTAAGACACCTACTTTTATGCGACGCGTATCGCATCTCTCTTCTCTCAAAATTTTATCACGCGTTCTAAAGGTCACAATAATTATCTTGGTACCATGGTACTAACCTACCTAATAAAAAGAGGACAATTTGATTGTCACTTGTTAAATTCGCATTCATACCCAACATTGCGGGGGTTTAGTACCCACCTAATAAACCTACCCTTACCTATTTTAGGGTGCGTTTCCACTGACGCGGAGCTGGGCGGAGCGGAGCGGAGACGTGCAGGAATCGACCAATCATAATGGTTGAAATCCTCATCGCGTCTCTTGCCTTGTCTGTAATTGGACGATTCCTGCACGTCTCCGCTCCGCTCCACCCAGCTCCGCGTCAGTGGAAACGCGGCCTTAAGCTTCGTAATTGGACCCGTTTGTAGTTAGGTATAGGCCTACTCATTATAACAGGCTGCAGAGCAATTTGTGGTCGTTATATTTTACAACAATTAAAATGAGGAAGAAGCTGATGCGGAGTGACTACCGGACCTACTTACCTATACATAATGGCTGAATTCAGTCGAGTCGAGTGTCCCTCATATCGGAGATAGATGTTTAATTAATCTGTTTATATGGGTGACTGGTAATAATTAACCGATACCTACCTAAACACATGATTGTGCTCATGATAACAAACAACTTTTACTATGTGACCAAACCTGAAATCGCGAAAAAAAAATCTGAAAAAAAAAAAATAAATAAAATAATGCCCTATACATTCATGTTTGCATAAGTCGTCAAAATGTAGGGAGCAGCTGATTTTTTTTTCGCGATTTCAGGTTTGGTCCCATAGTAAAAGTTGTTTGTTATCATGAGCACAATCATGTGTTTAGGCATCGGTCACTAACTATCAGTCACCCTATATAAAAAGAGAAGTCCTGATTGACTGACTGACTGACTCAGCAACGCCCGATCTCAAACCTTGAATCTAGAAAGCTGTAATTTTGCGCAGAAGTTCCCTTTAGAATGTAGACAAAGAATAAGGAAGGATTTCCCGGTAGCACGTTCCCGTGGGATATTTTCCTGCATCCACGCGGGCGAAGCCGCAGGCAAAAGCTAGTTATGTGGTCGATGTGTAAACATTTATCCAAAATTTTGTAATTGCCCTTCTAGGTTTTCATCTTAAAAACCAGCCTGCCCCTGCCAACTCTTCATACCTAGTCACCTACTGTTACCACTGAGCTGGGGTTCGGCATAAATAAATTTATGCCAGTTTACACCAAATCAACATAATTAGGTAGGTATATTAAATAATAACAAATACAGTAATCAGTAAAATTAAGCAGAATCACTTGTAGCTCATTGTTGTTCACTGTTTCGCATTCCTAGCTGAACTGCCTTAGACCTTTTTTTTAACAATGGCATCTTGCAGTTCACCACTAGGGGTCGATCTTAATCGGACTTTCCTGTGATGGGTGCCTTAAGCGAGCTCAAAGGCTCCAGTCAGGGTCATTTTGGGTTTGAACGAGACGTCCGTGCCATACATGTGGGTCACTGCTCCCTTCAAACATAATGGGCTCTAACTTCGTGGACATTACAGAAACTTACTAGTATTGTACGTGCACGTATGAGTGACTGTATTGGTAAAATAAAAAACCAATGAGCCATCGATTTTTTTATTATTTTTTAGGACTTACATAACTTTGAAACACAGAAATAACAACATAAACAACATAACAGCAAACAACATAACACAAAAAAAAAATCAAATATGAATAATATTATTTTAATGAGATTCATTATAACATACAAGACACAGAGGTTTTTTGCAGAAATGGCACTGTGTGTCTTTTTTTATTTTGTACGTGCATCAGCAACTGAACTACCTTCGTCTTTCAGTTTTTTGTAGCAACCAGCGCACCTTTTTCTACAGATTTTGCCGTTCAGCTGCCTTTCGAATGAAAAAAACCGTTGCCTCCGACCTGTCAGAGGCAACGGTTTTGGAGGGTCTGCATCCTATGGATGTGGCGGGACTTTGCGTGTGCAAAGACTGGGCCCGCATAGGTCATGATAGGGCGAATGCACGCTGTGTAAAGACGCAACTTAAGGGACAATTTGCTGCATGAATTAATAACAGAGTGGAGTCTACCGAGAGCAAAGAAGGCCCGCGAACGAACCCCCTTTATGTGCTCTGAAAACGTAAGGTCCTCATCGAGCGTCACACATTTGGCTCGCTTCTGCCAAGGGATCTGCTTGCCGAACATGGTGATCGGGGGTGGTAAGAATGCTTCGCCGCTTCGTAAAGAGAACGGCTTGGCTTTTATCGGGATTGACTTCGATTCTCCACTTTCGAAACCACTTCCCGAGTGCATCGACTGCGGTTTGGAGAGTGCGAGAGCTCTGGGCACAGACTTCACCCCTATAGTAAATGGCCGTATCGTCTGCGAACAGAGCCAACTGCGCCTTTTTACTTTTCGGGATATTGCTGGCAAAAAGTGTAAAAATTAAGGGAGCAAGCACAGAGCCCTGAGGGACCCCTGCGCGAATAGGGTGCTGAGAGGAAAGTGCTCCCTCGATACGATAGCGAAAGGTGCGGTTTGACAAAAAGTCTCGTAAGATGAGCACGAGACGATCTGGCACACCGAGTTTGTAAAGCTTATATAATAAGCCGTTGTTGTGCCAGACTTTGTCAAACGCTTTCGCTATGTCGAAGAAAACAGCACCCGTCATCGCACCGCGCTGGAAACCAGCGCTGACGTGCTCGACGATACGGTGGACCTTTTGTACGCAAGAGTGTTGGGTTCGAAAACCAAACTGCTCGGGAATGAGGCCCTATGTCTCAGCGTAGTCTCTGAGTCGCTTATAAATAAGTCTAGTCTTCTAAATAAGATTTTGCCAAGGACATTGAGCAGACTAATGGGGCGGTAACTAGAGAGCTCGCGCTTAGGCTTGCCGGGCTTAGGGATACCGATAACGGTAGCCTGTTTCCAGGCTTGGGGAATGATGTTATTACTCATGGCACCATTGAAGATGATGGTCAAGAGCATAATGAAACGGGCAGGGAACTGCCTTACACCACTGGCAACCCTCTATTTATATGACGTGTGTAAGCTTCTCGAAAGTTTAATAATTCGAGAACATTGTAGTAGGTACTTACAGGAATGATCTAGAATGCTGCAAAACGACACTTAACCATCTAGAAAATTCTGGAAGGGTTTAGGTTGTTCTAGAAACATCTTCCATGAATCGATGTATCGTGTAGTTCTGCTATTCAATAACAGATGGCGTTAGCGTTTACGTAACAGTAGCTACTGTAGTTTAATTTAGGATTGAATAGCATCAGCAGTGGGATGATGCAGACTAAGGGCCTATTTCACGATGTCCGAATAGCCACTACTCACCGAATAAATTCCAAAATGTAACAGAATTTGTATGAAATTATCTGCCAAGTAAGTTGATAGGAATTTAATCGTAGGTGGTGAAACAGGCCCTAACAGTAACAATAATTACTTACCTACTTACTTAGTTTAATTTAACAAGCTCTAAAAGAATCTCATAATTTTGTGTCTGTCAAAATGCGCAAAATGCGTTAAGCAATTAAAAATATATTTATATAAACATCCGAATAACCTCATTTTTTTTTGGAAGTTGGTTAAAAGTTGGGGTATGCAACGAAGCCCAATCACTACATGGACCATGTTTAAAAATTTCAAATGAAATAGGTTTACCTTTCTCCAATCTACATCATCTTAATGATTATAAAGGCATGCCTAGATTCTACCTGGTCTACAAAGATAAACGGCTACCTCTCGCTGATTGCTTCACTGAAAAATTCTCCTTGGGACTTTATCTGCGTTCCACCTCACGATACTCAGTAGATCTAGAGATGTAGGTATTTATCTAAAGTAGAGATGCTACATAAACAAGATGTACCCGCATACCGAGATGCAGACGATATTGCATATCTCGGAGCAAGCTTTCCTACATCTGTATATCTACTGTAGTAAGGTGAATCTAAAATGACTACGACGACGAACGACGCGACGTTAGCGTGAAACTACGCGAAACATTCCCGCATACTTCTTGCCATATTTTAGAGTTACCTACGTTTTAATTTATATTTTTAACCCCCGACGGAAACAGAGCGGTGTTATAAGTTTAACGTGTGTGTATCTGTCTGTGGCATCGCAGCTCCCAAACAACAGAACCGATTTAGATTTTTTTGTTTTGTTTGAAAGGTAGCTTGATCGAGAGTGTTCTTAGCTATACTTCAAGAAAATCTTTTCAGCCGTTTGAAGATTATCAGCTCTTTTCTAGTTGATGAGCGATCACCTTCCACATGTCTGATCGAGTCGAGGTGTTCTGTTACTTCAATGATATTAAAATAACAAAGTAGGTACCCTTGAACTGATGGTGTAGCATTACCTGGAATTTGCGCGATATTACCTACAACTTACAGCAGAGGTACCTATACCTACCTAATGTTTGGGCTCATTGAAATGGTCTCAATGAATTACAATAAATCAGCCAAGGAATAAGAGAGACGCAGCCTAGATTCCAAGAACTTATTTTCAGCCCGGAACTATCTTTCAATATGCGAGTGGACCTGCAGGGAATATCTTGTTTTCAAATCATATTCAGAATTCAGATCAACATAACATAATAATCAGTCTGCCTTAACCTTTTCCCCAATTATGTTGTGGTCGGCTTCCAGTCTAACCGGATTCAGCTGAATACATAATTTTACATGTAGCGACTGCCTATCTGACCTTCACAACCCAGGAACTGGGTAATACGATACCCCTTGGTAAGACTGGTTATCAGACTTTCGGGCTTCTGTTGACCCGTAACGACTGTCAAAGATCCACGAATGACAGCCGGGACCAACGGCTTAGCGTGCTTTCCGAGGCACGGAGGGGTCTTGGTATGTAAAGATGATCACTGGTCCACGGACCAACCACAGCAAGCGTAGCTGAACCTGATCGATCGACCCGAATGGCTGGCCCCTGTCTAAAGCAGTTTACAGAAAAAAATATCATCTACTTATCACATTAACATAAAGACATCCGTATGTTACCCATACCTACGAATCTTCTCCCAGGCGCGCTATAACGAAACGCATTCTTACGCAATGCATCTGAACCTATGCCCCAAAAAAAAGGTAAAAAGAAAAGAGTCGCTATAAACGTGATGTAGGTAGAGACTATACTTTCTACATTAAAGCATTAACGCTCCACAGTCCACAGAGAGCAATTTCATTAACTTTTGTCCCAAGTCATCTAATGGATCTGCGTCTGACGAACCCATGACCATGTGGAAGTGTGTCGTCGAATTACGTATGCATGTCACAGCGTTGAAGCTGCTTTGTATATCTGTATTATCTCTGCTCTACTTATCATGTTGTCTATGTTGTCTGTTTGTCATACTATATCTATCTACCTACCTATTATGCTGAACTGTGGCTAGGTAGGTACACCTACACATGAAGTATTCGTATATAGTAAGTAGATACTGTCTACCAACACCTACAATTTCCGAAACTTGCAAGGAATGGACGTCTACAGGCTGTATCAGAAAGGTGTGGTCAAACTTATGGGTACAGAACTACAGACATCAAATTGAACAACTTTCTCCATAGGACCAACATCGGAATCGATAAAAAATTATCAGCTGTCCCATACATTTAGGTCGAGTAGGTATTGAAGTTTTGAACGGGACACCAACTTAGCTGAAAATTTCTTTTCGATTACGATTTTGGTCCCATGGAGAAAGTTGTTCAGTTTGATGACCCTGTATATGAAGGAATCCATTTGATATTAAAAGTCGTTATGAGTAGATTAGATGCAGAAATGCGCTCTTTAGCCTTATGTGTTGGCCTCTACTTTAGTACTTACGTATTTACATATTCAGGATTGATTACCTAACCAGGTAACAGTAGAAGACCTACGAGTAGCGACTCATCAATGGCACATAAATTAATGATGTCTATTGTAGTGGTAGGAGTTAGAGCGACATTGGCGCGGCCCGAAGCCGTGTTATCGTAACTACGTCATTTACATGCAGGGTGGTGCCGATAACTTAGCGTGGGCGACTGCCGCCGCCTAACATGTTCGTATTTACTCAAACGTGATAGGTACTTCGATTAAAATGTACGCAGTTCTAAGTGCATAGCTAGCTAAGCTGGATCTAGACTGAAACCATATATCGTTACGTAATAGTCGAGACAATCGAAAACTACAGCTTTTTGATGAAAGCTTTATCGATAAAGTCGTTGGAGTGAAGTGGCTCAAGTGTGAGGCTCGGAGAGTCCAGTACTAATATCGCGTTATCTAATGATGATTGGTGTGTAACATCGCGTCGGTGCGTCGCTATGTAGGCGGCGAAGTGGCCGCTCGTGAATGGACTGGCGCAGGATCGATAGAGCGGAGTGCGCAGGTTCGCGGCACACAGCTGGCGGCTTCGCATCGCCACCGCTAGCTCGACCTGTGCCTCAGTGTCGACAGTGAGAGGACTAAGTGTATCAGCTGTATCTCGAACATGTTCCAGTGTTATCGGCGGCTCTAAACGGTGCGTAGAACAACCATTACATATAGCTCTCACAACCCGCCCTCTCAGTTTACCTACATGTTTTCAGTCGCCGTCGCCATATCTGCATATTAAAACGGGAAACCTGTTACACCAGTTCACATAACAATTCATTATGACTGTGAGTGTTTGTTTATAAACTAAAGGCTTCAGTGAATTCTTTAATGTGTTCTTAGATCACCTACTATTTTTCTTCTCCATGTTTAATTTTAGCTACCGCAATCGATAAAGTGACATTTGAACCGAAGCAGCGCTTCGCTGCACTGTCAGTCATTCGCTAATTAATGAAATATGCTCCTTTTCCGGAAATATTCGATACAAAGCTATCTAATAACGATAATTACAGTTGATGTTCAATAAATTCAGTAATAAAAATGGTATCAAGATACAATTCGCGTGGGAGGTAAAGGGCATGAGTGCCTACGTCAGTGGATCCGACATAACAAACTATAAAACGTTGTATCTACGGTCTGCGCAATTTTAGCTTTTATTCCTAGGTGTTTGGAGTTGATATCAAACAAATTATTTGTGGAATTACATTTATAAAGCGCAAACTTATTCGTGGTAAACATAGAAGATGTTTTAGTCGCGTAGGTAGACCGTAGAACTTAGAGACACTAACATTCTTCACATCAATAAGTAATGCTTACTTATTGATGTGAAGAAGCCTACCTATTCCATATCTCGTATTTATTTATTTTAATGAAAATGTACGGTCTAATGTAGCTTTCTATATTCAGGTAGGATCTTTTGCTCACAAAGCATGTTTATTTTTGGAAATCTTCCCCTATTGTAGAAAGTCGGGGGCGTTACAACCTTTTTTATTAACTTACTTAATTATTGAAAGTGTTGTTCATTGCCCCATGCATGGCAATGAACTTTCAAATTGCAATGGTACGAGTTTTTAGAAGTTTAACCTAGAATTAGATTTCTATAAGTATGCAATTAATGTTAGCTGTATGCCTGTAAGCCACCCAAACACAGGTATAATTCTAGGGATAGAAAAACTAATCGACATAAAAACTAATCAAAAGTGGAAGGGTTTTAAACAAATTGTATTAACTTCGGTAGCTAGGTACCTACACATAATACCTACCTACTTGTACTTAATTGGTGATATGGATATCATCAATCAAATAAATGTAAACATACAAAAGGCGGAATGCTGCAGCGTTGTTAGTGACATCATTGAACGTTTATGTTCGGATACTTAGATAGAAAAGCTTCTTTAAATTTTATTCATTTTCCAATTTTCACTCACATTTTCTGTACCAATCGAGGAATTGTCACACATGCTGAATTGATAGGTGTAGGTAAACTAATCCGCTTTCAGAATAAGCCTGCCATATTAATATTCTAGTCCATGCCTGCAACTCTTGATATCGATTTGAAAGTTCTTAATAATTTACAACTAAGAGCGTTTTCAGCGACTTTCAGCGTTGAACCGGTGGCATTTTGAGACCTCGTGTTGTCCTTGTCGTGTCAATAAGAAAAATAATGTTATGGACGTTTTAAATGGCAGAATATTTAGCATAAAAAAAAAATATATATATATGATATGATATGATATGTTTATGTATCTTCACAAATTAAGTACCTACATTCTAAATAATACTAGACATATTAAGTTGACAGGTATTTAGACAAAATTTTGTAATTAGTATCTGGTATGGAGTATGTGAGCTAATTATGGGTAGGTAATAGGTTTTCAATAGTACCTAGATAGGTATAGATAGGTAGAGGTATATAGTAACTGTGGCCCCGTTCAAGGTAAAGATAAATACCTACCGTGTGAGGCCTTCTTCTTCGCATTTTCTTCTTTGCGTGTCGATTTGACTCCGATAGCAAATCGAACGGTTGTGGATTGGTTGTGGATAGCTGTACTGAATAGATGGAAATTCCATGTGTTGTTTGTGTCAAGTACTTTTTCCGTTCTCCTTCTAATGGGGTTGGCGGTTGGCTCCTTAAAACTTTTGGCAGATGACGCTAGCATAGCTTTCACCTGTCACATTTGTTTACTCAATTTGTGTGTTCGGTTTTGTAAATTTTTTCATCAAAATACCAGGATTGATGATAAGATAAACATGTACTCAACATGGAGAATAAGCGAGCTAATGGCTGAACTGAAAAAAACGAGGTGCTTCTTTACAAGGAAGAAAAGCAGACCTTATTGAAGGGACCTTATTGATTACTCTTAAAATTATTCATCAAGCTATTTTATTTATGAAATAGTTTTGTTTGTAGGAAGTATACATTTCATAATACTTTTCGCCAATTATACATTACTACAAAAAGCCGAATTAGACCACTTTTTTTAATTACTTTTTTTATCCACTTTTTTTTTATTCTACAGCTATCGGAAATTGGTGTGCACCTATTTCTTTGCAATAAGGCACTTCAAATTTCTTAGACATTTTGTAAAATCTTAAACAAACAAATACTTCATACAAATGAATATAATTTTGGTCAAAGCTATGCTAGCGCCACTTTGACAGTAGCCAACCCCATTGATCACTTTCTAATTTCTAGTAGTAATATGTGGTAGCATCTACCTTTTTGTAAGACACTTCATTTCTAATTTTGGTATTAGTTAACATATACAACTATTTAATTTAGTTTCTATTCGCTTTTCATGGTTAGTCTAGTGATTTCATGGAAAACCTGACTGTAAATATCCCTTTCTCTTCTAACGTTTTAGTTTATATGTATTTTCCCATCGTTTTCGACTTCATGAAATGTTTAGGTAGGCTGCCACGGCTAACTTTAATTTAATTTTAGATTTTTTTTTTATTATCGTGGCTAAGTAATAACAACCGTACGGGTCGATCCATCGGGTTAAGCTACGCTTGCCGGGGTTGGTCCGTGGATGGGTGACCATCTTCACATATCTAGACTCCTCCGTGCCTCGGAAAGCACGCTAAGCCGTTGGTCCCGGCTGTCATTCGTGGATCTTTGACAGTCGTTACGGGTCATCAGAAGCCTGAAATTCTGACAACGAGTCTTACCAAGGGGTATCGTATTACCCAGTTACTGGGTTGTGGAGGTCAGATAGGCAGCCGCTCCATGTAAAATACTGGTATTCAGCTGCATCCGGTTAGACTGGAAACCGACCCCAACATAGTTGGGAAAAGGGTAGGCAGATTGATTGCCTTTTTTATCCAGCAATATTTTGTACCGAACCATATTTTGATTTGGAATGGGCAACTACATAGCTTCATCTTTCTGACTGACCGACCCCTTAACCCGTCGCCAATTAGCAGACACAATTGATTTTTTATTGTTATCTGAACACCAAGGTGTGCAATAGACGTTTAAAGAGTTACCAATTCAAAAGTGCCTGTAGATAATTGGTTTAAGTAGGTACCTACCTATCTACTTATTTGAAATAAATCCTTCAAGTTTGAGTTTCAGTTTGAAAGCTAGTAGAGTTGCTAGTTACATTACCTACCAATTTCACGAACCTTGTCTTTCCGATATGGTCATAAGAATCGGATACCTAATTAGACTGCTGTATCATTAGAATCAGAATCAGGTTCTATGTTAACTGTATTCCAAAATAAGTAGAAAAGTATACAGAAGTAAATTATAGACAACTATTTTTACTGAATAACTAACTGTGTAATACAACTTGCAGGTGCAATTGCGACATTAATTCAACACGCGTATACGGTTCCGCGTTATCGTTTTATAAAAATATTTTTATTTCGTTAAACGTTATTATTAACGTTATTATTTATTGATTCATTTAAAATTTTTCTAAAATGGAATCTTGGAAAAAAAACGAGAAAAAAAGGCCACGCATCTCGAGTTTTTTTTCCCATGAAGCTACATAATAAAAGTTACTGAATAAAAGACAAACGAAGAAAAAAAAACCGGTCAAGAGCGAGTCGGACTCACGCATCGAGGGTTCCGTTCCGATTTCTGAAAAAGTGTGCTATTTAGAGACATCGTTTTATTTTTCCTGTAATCTTTACATAAACTTCTATCACATAGAATAATTTCAGATTTTTATCTTTGCAAACTTCGGAGAAGGGGGGGGGGAAGGGTATTTTTTTTTACATTTTTCATCAAAAGGCGAAAACTATGCAGCCTAAAAAAAAGTAAAAAAAAGTTTGAGAATGTGCAAGCAGCGCTCTTTCATATAATACCCCACATGACCTAGTAGCCATACTTTGAATTTTTAAGACCCCCTTTCAGTCCCTGTTACAAAAAAAATATAAATATTTTTACTTCTTTCTTATTTGCAAAATAGTTGGGTAAACGTCATCTAAAACTGTTCCAAATTCCAAGTTGATAGCATTAGTAGTTCTTGAGATATACAGCTGTGACAGACAGACAGACAGACTGAGTCACACCTTATGGGTTCCTTTTTTACCATTTTACTAATAATATTTAAATAATGTTTATGAATAGAATATCATCTCCTAACATCAAAAACTATAATTATTACAATAACAAAAACGTTTATGAACAAAATAACATTTATTTGTGTTCTAAACTCAAAAATGTTTGAATTTTTTATTTTTCATATTAGGCTGTTTATCGGCTTTGCTTCTCCTTCAACCAGGCGAAAGCAAAGCGCGGAAAAAAAACCGGACAATTGCGTGTCGGACCACGCACAATGAAGGGTTCCGTAGTTGAAAAGAATTTATCCCAAAAACAAAGTTAACATTGGATCCCAAAAAAAATTACAAATTCACAATTTTCGGACTTTTTCCTTTACTTGTGCTGGGAGACCTTGCTTCTTGCCAAATGTCATTATTCTAGGTCCACGGGAAGTACCTTATAGGTTTTGGTTTACTTGCGACAGATGCGAGTATCAAAATGTGTCACAAAATGGCCGTAAAGACGGCCGGAAAGATTTTTTTAGGAATCTAAGGGACTTATGTATTTAATATTAATTTCAACTTGATGTCTCCACGCGTCCTTTAGAAAAAGGGTCTTGACAGACTGACAGACTTGAACATTTTTTTTATGTGATAGAATTACAAATTAACAATTTTCGGACTTTTTCCTTTATTTGTGTTGTATAACCTTGCTTATTACCAAATTTCATGATTCTAGAACAACAGAAAGTAGCCTATAGGTTTTGATTTACTTGCGAGTATCAAAATATGTCGTTTGATACAAGGTAGACATTATTTTGTTATTGTTGTTCTCTGAGAACCTCCTCCATTTTTTTTCCTCAGTTGATTTACGTGTTTGTACAAACCTACTTATAGAAATAAAATCATTTATCATTACTTACACCCGCTACACGTGATTTTACCTTTTAGTCATTATCATTGGCCTAGTAAAGTTTTCAGGAGTACAGTCGTCGTAAGCTGCTCAGTCGACCCACGCGTTACCTTTCACATTACAATTTAATTCGACTCTTTCAATCCAATCTTCCTGGATTACCTACTACCGTACCTATGTGTATACCTAATGTAACTACGTACTGTGAACGTACTTTTATTTGGCTTTTACAGTACCTACCTACTGCAGTTTTCTATAGTTATGCATTTACCTCTGCTACCTGTTTAAATATTGCTGATGTTAACTCGTGCACGTTCTTTACATATTGAATCGGCGTACCTACTTATGTTTTCAGTCTAAGTACGTATATTACTACCTACCTGCCTTTTAATAGAGAAAATTCCGGTTTCTGGTTACACATCGGGCATGAGACATTTATAATGTGAATTGAATATATGATCTACTTTCTCGCCTGAGAGCAAGAAATATCAGATTCTCATCAAATATATTATTCGTCTAGAAATCAAAGAAAGAAGGGACGGGACGGTAGCTCGCAGCCATTTTGTAATAAGTAACTCAATAACTGGGCCACTATTGATGTGATCAAGTCATCTTATCGCAATATCCCTTTTAGGAGAAGCAAATACCTACTTATGTCTATAAATAAATAGTAGCCTTTAGGGTGGATGCCAGCACTCAGTGTATATTGCATTTGGCATTTTCCGATAGTTCACGTCCGAAGCAATATGGTGGTTCTACGAATCGAATTCTCTGTTTGCGTTACTACGTTTCAACTTTGACTTTATAGTTTATTACACTCTTTGAAATAGAATTCAATTGAAGTTATTGAATTGTAGCGTAGGAATAGGTTGGTCGGTTCGAACCTAGACAGGCGCTTTATTTTGTATAAATGTTTCATCACCACTGCTCTCAAAACGTTGAAGGAAAACATCGTGAGGAAACCGGCATGTCCTAGAACCAAAATTTCGAAGACTTGTAACATCTGCCAACTCGCACTGGGCCCTCGTGGTAGATTAAGTATAGCCCACTCCCTCTCGAAGAAAGGAGCTGTATCCCAGCAGTGGGAACATTATAGTCTGATTAGATTATGCTTAGGTATGCTATCTAAGGTTCCTTCAATACTCGATGAAGAAAACATTGATAACGTTATCTAAGTCAGTGGTTTTCAGTCTTTTCTACCTGCGGACCGGTAAAAAAATTAAAAACATTTTAGGGACCGGTAGGAAAAACATGCCTGTACTAGGATAAACCTGTATCACAGGCGGCATGAGCTTCTATATGGTAATTGTAGGACAGTTTCTTAACAATATTTAACATTAGAAGTCTTGAAAAGGACAACATTTAATTAATTCATAATTTTATACCTAGTTTACTTAATACTATTTACCTTAAAATAAAAATAACAAAAAGTTATAGGTACAATACAATACAATTTCATATTTAATTTGGGACAAATAGTTTTTTGCACTTTTATATCCTACCTTAAGACATAATTATTATATGATTTTGCGTCAGCAGAATTGTTAAGTGGGTTAAAGTCAATGTTGCACAAAATTAAATCTTGTTCGAGGCTATATGTATTGGTATATTCAATTTTTGCTGCGGGGACTAATGTGCTTAGACATCAACAAAATCGAGGTTTTGTAGGCCAGTGCAGTGTTTTGTTGAGTCAGTAGCAGAGTCTGCCCTTGAGTATGACGCTCTAGGCGCCCTCATAGTCGATAGAGTTGATGTACCTGTATTCTGCTATTTTTCTAGCAGGGCACTCAGCATCTCCCGTTTTGTGGTTATTGGGCTTTTTAAAGCGTGAGCAAGTTGCACATTTCGGTGTGTCAGCTTTCTTCGCGCACTCTGACATCGAGTGTCCTTCTTCACTGCAGTGACCACAAGTAGATTTCAGCTCTCTGCATGTTTTTGCTGCATGACCATATTGTTGGCATTTGTAGCATCTGGTAACCAGGGTGAAGTCCCTAACAGGGCAGAACGTCCAATTTATAAAAAGCCTGGATTGAGATAATATGGCTTTACGTATATTGGCTGTAACTTCAATGACGTAGTTACAGGTCGACGCATCTTTCTTCCCAGATTTGTGGCTCAATTTAACCAAGCTCAAAAAGGACTCCATAGGCATTGCTGGAATTTTGTCGGCTACGTTCTGTTCGTAAATGTACTTGAAGACTTCAGTTTCAGCCAAAGTGGTCGGCACACCTACAACCACGATCCGAGGTTTGCGCTTGTTGGGTTCATCGGCGGTAAGTCCTGATGTAGAGAGCTGGACCGCGTGCTTGAGTTTATCAGCGTCATGTTTCGTCTCGGTACTAATAATAACGCCTCCATTTTTGGTCTTGCGGACACCACGTACATGGAGCTTCATTTGATCAGGGCGAATGATTTTTTGCACGAGGTCTTTTGTTTCGTCACTCGACTTTAATTTATCGTTGGGATAAATGGCTACAGATCTTAAATTGTTCGGTCGAATGAAATCATTTGCTCCCTTCTTCACTATATTCGCAAACGAAACATTTCCCCCAGAACCAGAGTCCTTAATCGTCTGTTTGAGCTCCGAAATATGTTCCGTCAGATCACGCTTTTCTTGAAGGGCATCAACCGCGTTATACGCCTGAATGGTTTTCTGCTTCAGGGACTGATATAGGACTGCCATTTGTGAAGTTCCAGATCCTACTTTACGGCACAGGGTAGAAATTTTCAATTTCTGCTCCAAGTTGAGTTTGCCTTCCGCGGCAATAGAGCAAACTTCATTTAAGTGCACTTCAATGGTCGTCATCCATTTTTGAATCTCGGGCGTTGTAACAACATCAACCGTGACCGACTAGTCCGGTCAATTTAGACATTCGAGGTTACATAAAGTCCCAACAAGCTCTAAGAATTTCTGTGAAATTGTTCAAAACATAATTATAAACAATGTCTAGAAGTTCCCCATCATTCCCCTGTAAGGAAAAATTTTTATTCAAGGTCAAAGGTCAAAAAAATGAGTTTTTCGCGATTTTCAGCAAAACGGTAAGTTTTATCATAAAAGTACCACAGACAAAAATTGTAGATCATAAAATTATCAATAAAAAATGTATTAATACTTTTTTTCTTACGAGCCACTGTTTCTGAGATATAACGATTCATAAAGTTATAAAAGTTGTTATCGTCATAATATACATGAGTACGCCACGTATATACATCTAGAGTTGAACTTTTTGAATCGTTATATCTCAGAAACGGTGGCTCCGTTTCTGAGATATAACGATTCAAAAAGTTATAAAAGTTGTTATCGTCATAATATGCACACGTTTCCACGCCACCTATGAGGTAGTGTACTTAGCGCGTTTTTTTAACGTGGTTTCCCCAGTGGCCTACTCCACGGGTCAGTTGTGATCCTGTTTAATGTAAAACTATTGCATAATAACGGAAATTTTCAAAGATTGGGAAAGATAAAAGCGATGTAAATTTAAAAAAAGTGTTGAAGTTTATTCGTCTTATTCGTAAGTTTCAAATTCTTGTTCTTCTTCTTGTTCTTCTTCTCCTGCTTCTTCTTCATCTTCATTTTGGATGCAAGTAAATTGCGTCAATAGCGATGTATCGCATGATACTTCGTCGGAGTCAAACGAATCCTCCATTGTTTGTGATTAAATATTAGAGCACGACCGGCCTTGACAATTTGTGCATGCCAAAGAACAAGACAGTCCGACTTTTTTGCAACCACATTTAGCACTGCATCCCTTTTTGCAGTTGCAAAAAATAGTGTTCAGCAGTTTTTCCGGCGCAGGTGGAAGTAAAGTTTGAACTGGCTCTAATATGTTGTTGACCAACTTCCAACCCCAGTCTGTAGGGTCTAGCTGATAACCATGCCACACTTGAACTTGGTAATATACTCGAAAAAGATGTTGGTGAGCAGCAACTGAGGTTGGAGGAAGACAAGCTAATTGAACTTGTTTTTTATTTTTAGTGTTTTTAACGAAACATGCATATCGATGCTTATCTAAACAGGTAGTTTTTTAGGAGCTCCGTACATAGATAGAAGAAAGCGGATGCCGTTGGTAATAACTTCTTGTTGAGTTGAATTACTCTTTTTAAAAACTTCAGATTCTTTTTTTTTTTTTTTTTTTTTTTTTAATATAACAACTCTAGATGTATATACGTGGCGTACTCATGTATATTATGACGATAACAACTTTTATAACTTTATGAATCGTTATATCTCAGAAACAGTGGCTCGTAAGAAAAAAAGTATTGATACATTTTTTATAGATAATTTTATGATCTACAATTTTTGTCTGAGGTACTTTTATGATAAAACTTACCGTTTTGCTGAAAATCGCGAAAAACTCATTTTTTTGACCTTTGACCTTGAATAAAATTTTTTCCTTACAGGGGAATGATGGGGAACTTCTAGACATTGTTTATAATTATATTTTGAACAATTTCACTGAAATTCAGCTTGTTGGGACTTTATGTAACTTCACTCTCATTTTTTGGTCTAAATTGACCGGACTAGACGCAAGGGCTGGGGTTTGCTGGGGTCTTCGACGGCGAGGCGGAGGGGTGCACTGACCCCCTTGGATTAAAGGGGCTGCTATACATATTGTATTATTACGAGTTCACTATTTTGTGTACATTATTCACTAAAAGTGCACACTATGCAAAATTAAAGTTGCATTACTTAGTAATGCACCAAAGGAGGTCACTATTATTAAAGTAATGATTAAATATTGCTAACGAGCACGTCTGTACACTGCGAATGACACGAGTACTATTTGTTTATTATGAAGTGCTTTAGGCTAACAAACAATATAAAAGGAAAAAACAATTTGAAATAATATGTTGTTGTTTGTTGCCCAAATATTTGATACCCGCCTATGTAATCGTTTGGTGTTGAAAATACGACCAACAACTTGACAGCTCTGTACGCTGCTCAATCTTGCATCTTGTGTCCGACCGACGTGCGACTGAACAGAATATTTTTCACGGAAATGTCTGCGGACCGCCACCGGTCCGGGGACCATAGACTGAAGAACACTGATCTGATAAATGATAAATGATTTATTTTCTGTAAGTAGGTTTGTACAAACACTTTTACACGTCAATCATATTTTTTTTCAAACTAGATGAGATCGACGTTTCCTATCTGACTACTCTGAGAAGAAACGCCTAAACAAACTCAGAGGTCACAGTCTCTTTTAAAGTCCAGACTTAATCTTGGTCAGATAATGTAAAGACCATGTAGATTGCCGTCTGAAATAGTCTTTTGAGGAAAGAACCACACAGATTGAGTGGACCTGTCCAGTCAGTGCACGCATTTGTCAGTAATCGTGCAGCTCAACTCAAAACTTAAGGAGCTTAACAATTCGACGAACAATACCAAAGAAAAGACATTTGGCATTTGGGCATCTAAGTTATTTGTTACGGAAACAGGATTAATAATTTGTCTCCCATTCTTGATGAATAATTTCTAAGTAAAAACTTCAAGAGCTTCCTAAGTAAGTTAGTCCAGTTTCTTCAACAGCTCTACTACTTCATCTAATGTTTGCTTAAGTTTCGAGCTATATCAGGCAAAGTACTCGTATTTATATATTTATACCTTTCGTTGATTTATCCAGGTACTTATAAATAAAATTCAACGCCAATCAGTTCCCCTTGTTTTCGTAACAAAATCTATTATTGGGAAGGTATTTGTGTTCGTAATTATTTCTCAAACAAAACCTAAGTCGGGAATAACTGAAACTTTTTAAACTTTGCAACTCTTTCGGCACATTCGTGTAAAGTACCTGGGCGGCCGAGCCCTGCTCCGGTGAAAATAGAGAAAACGATTTTTTCCTGACAAAATAAAAAAAAAACCTAGCAAAATCAATTTTTCGCCCCCGTAAACCCCCATATCGCAACTTTCATCGAAATCGTTAGAGCCGTTTTCGTGAACGTGATTACAAATAGGTATACAAATATTGCTCATATAATAATATAGGCTAAATTATACTTTGTTGTTTTTAGAACTAATTTTGCCAGATTATCTTGCAACATAACTGAGTATATTTAGGGACGAGCTTACCTTACAAGAACAAACTTTATTAAAAACCGGCCGTGAGTGTCGGACCACGCACAATAAAGGATTCCGTAGTTGAAAACAATTTATACAAAAAACAAACTTAACATTGTAGTTGAAAAACATGTTCTCCCTTAGATTGATATATCAACATTATGGGAGAACATGTTTATCAACTGATGTAGGTATACGTCACGGTCAATTCTCCAACTAAAATTTTACAACTTTAGAATTTTCGGACTTTTTCCTTTAAGTACTTGTGCTGTGAGACCTTGCTTCTTGCCAAATTTCATGACTCTAGGTCAACGGTAAGTACCATATATGATTTGATTTACAATCTCAACTTGATACCTTCATGCGTTCCTGAGAAAAAGGGTCTTGAAAGACTGACAGACAGACAGACGGACAACGAAGTGATACTTTAGGGGTTCCGTTTTTCCTTTTGACTGCCGACAGAAGTGAAAACTTAACCGTAAAACTATGCATAGTGCCATGTCACGGTGTCGAGTTGTTGCGGTGACGTGGTGACGCGAACCCGTAAGATTTCCCCCTAACAAAAATCGCTCAATGCGCCTAGAGATTTAATGAAGTGATCATTAAATACTGTTCTGCCTGAAAGGTACCGAGTAGGAGTAAAGTAAGCTAGTTTTGCTTACTTTACACCTACTCGATACCTTTCAGACTAGATACTATAGCTAGCCTCTGCTTCCAGTAGGTACCTACCTAATACCGATTTAATTACTTACCTGCAGTGACGGCTGTCACTTGCACCGCTCACCGCCCACGTCCACATTGCAGCCAATGAATGCCACGCGGCGACTACAATTATTCGCAATTTTAACTCTCACACAATGGCCCTTTTCAATTAATTGTTGTACAGACGCTGGCCTTAACAATTGAAAGTGCGGATATTTTTAGAAGCGTTCAATAAACTACGTGAGCAATTACGACATTAATTAAAGACACAGGTAGGGCTAGTGGCAAGTAATCCTACAAATAAAGATAAAATAATTCGTTAATTTATATAAATAAAAAGAGAAGTCCTGACTGACTGATTGACTGACTCATCAACGCCCAGCCCAAACCGTTGGACCTAGAAAGCTGAAATTTTGCATAGAGGTTCCCTTTATAATGTAGACAAGGAATAAGGAAGGAATTCCTGGTAGCACGTTCCCGTGGGATATTTTCCGACATCCACGCGGGCGAAGCCGCGGGCAAAAGCTAGTTAAATAATAAAATAATAACCAAAACTAGGATCACTCTATTGTAAAGGACTCATTCATGAAGCTATTGTTCTATGCCAGCTGGTCAAAGGTCACTGACCGACACTTTGTTTTGTTCATAGTTTGTCTATTGTTCTCACCCAGCTGTAAATAGCTTCATGAATGAAGTTTTTGCACAACCCCCAGAAAGAAACTCGAGTGGCGTGGCCTTTTTTTCTCGTTCGTTTTAATTTCATCTCTGCGCTACAGGTTGCTCCGAGATGCTTTTTTAGAAAATTGTAATTAAATCAATAAATAATAATGTTTAATGAAATTAATATAACTATAGAAAACGAAAACGCGTAACCGTATACGCGTGTCAAATTAATGTCGTAATTGCGGGAACATGTCTAGTGTGCTAAAATAAAGTACCTAATTAAATAAATTCAGTCACAATAACACCCACTATTCTGATTTGATGTTAATTTCATGAAAATAACTAAAAAAAACAGCTGAAAACATTTAAACAAAAAAGGTTTTTCTGGTTTTACATGCTATTTTGTCGAAAATAAAATGGACTTCGTATAAAATGAACGTTTAGTCTATGGTTTAGTCAAATGGTTTCCGCCCTGGGGGGTTAAAACGGCCACTTTGGCAGAATCATAATAGGATAATATGTAAGAATCATGTTTGAAATCGTAAAACGGTCACTAACTGGCAATTCATAATTTATCTGCGTTATAGCACGCAATTCATCTGTTTGACAGTTTTGTATGGAGGTTCGTAAAATGGTCCACAAATTATGAATTGCAATAATGAAGTTTAATGTCAAATACGTCAATCATAATAAATTGCTGGGAATTCAGGAAATGAATCGCATTTAGAGGAATTGCTTAATGTGGCCGTTTTAGACCCCCTCAAAACATTTGCAACCTTTTTATTACTGATGAAAAACAAAGTCTTGTAATCAAATATGAACCCACTTCCAATTACTTAGACGATTTTAATTATGTTACAAACAGCTAGTACTTTGAGGATTTTACCGGTAAGAAGTGCCTTGTGACTTGAGCCAGTACTTCTCGCCCACGCCCAGACCATACGCCCACGCTGACCGACGTCATAACTCAATACTGAATCGGAGAAATACTTCCAAGTTGTAGCACGCTTCGGTAATATAATAATAATAATAATACCAGCCTATTACTGTCCCACTGCTGGGCAAAGGCAGCTTCTCATACAGAGAAGGCACGAGCATTGATCTCCACGCTTGCTCAAGACTGGTTCGAGGAAGTATCAGTATAAGTACAGATATATTTATATACAGAGGTTGCGATGAAATTTAAAAAAAATGTGAGTGTTCTTCTGCCATTTTGTACCATCTACTACTAACTTTCCATGTAAAGAAGTGTCACCATCCAAATACACAACTAACGCACACACACAAGTTCACGTACAGTACGCTACACATAAGTACTAACATAACGTAACACTAACATACACTTACTCGTAGTTCGCAATAAACGTTTTGAATTTGATTTTGAACTTACGGATATTCAAAAATATCTTGTTTTGGGGAATCGCTTTAGCCATGCAAATTCAAGATTAAGACTATTTTCACATTATTATAGGTTTATAATTATTAGTGTCACAATCACAATGCCTCTGCTACGCTGTAGTAAATGTTGTAATGTTTTTAGTTTATTATTCGAACATTGCTACAGTTCTAGCGCATTGGTCATCAGATATCGCCGAATATTATTGTATGTATAGCTATGATCTTCTATATTATGAATTTACTGAAATTTCATTCAGCCTTGTTCCGCCTTCTGAGTAATTTAGATGCTACGCTAAAGTGAAAACTTCGTAGCACATGCTACGAAGTTTTCACTTCTTACGTGACATATTCGACGAATTTCTTACGTGATATTTTGGGTTTTTGTATTGTCATGCCGAAAATATGTAATTGCGCGACTGTTTGTATTCGTCGTATAAAACCAGCAGACATTGATAAAAAAGGTAACTAAATTACCATGTTTTGAAAATAGAACTAAGGAATCTCTGATATCTAAGGTCACGGCTAGGTTAGGTCGAGTAACTAATGTGTATCTAGCATGACATTTCGATATCTATCTGTTATTTAAACTTACTGAGCTGTCTCTTATTGGTGATTATTCTCCAATTCAAGATATTCCGTTCCAAATAGCCGAGATGAGAGGTCAGTAATATTGTGCCTATTTATAACTTAAAAACTTTCTACTAAATATTATGTAGAATAACTTCAAAAAGATTTTTCCAAAAGTCTAAAACATAATGTTTTTGAGAACTTTACTTCGCGCTAATCCGATTCATATTTAAAATCCGTGAATAAGTAATTTTGTTCTAATTCAATAAATACTCCAAAAAATTGTGTCACCGAACAACCTGTGTCAATCTGCCTAGCCTTTTCCCAACTATGTTGGGGTCGGCTTCCAGTCTAACCGGATGCAGCTGAATACCAGTATTTTACATGGAGCGACTGCCTATCTGACCTCCACAACCCAGTAACTGGGTAATACGATACCCCTTGGTAAGACTGGTTGTCAGACTTTCGGGCTTCTGACGACCCGTAACGACTGTCCACGAATAACAGCCGGGACCAACGGCTTAACGTGCTTTCCGAGGCACGGAGGAATCTCGATATGTAAAGATGGTCACCCATCCACTGACCAACCCCGGCAAGCGTAGCTTAACCTGACGGATCGACCCGTGCGGCTGTTATTACTTAGCCACGAGCTCCTCTGTAAACCGAACAACCTGTGTAAACAATATAAAGACGTCTACGGTCCTTTGTTTCGTCCCTGTTGAATTAATTCGCCGGTCTGAGGCGAGGCTGAGGGATGTGGGTCGTGTAGCTCCAAACAAAGATAAATGGCTTGAAGGCTTTATCTACTTATCACACTGATTGTGGATTCGACCGCATATTTTGTCTTATTGTTAGGAATATTGTGATGTAGGCTAAGGATGTAGGTATATACAGGGTTATTACTTTATATAGTATACGCAGAGGGCCTACAGCGCCCTTCGTGTTCAGTATAATAATGCGTTTCGGGTGTTGCTGGGGCTTCCGCGGTTCTGTAGTGCGTCGGGTATGTTTTCCGAGGCAGGCATAGATAGTTTTGAGGCTATAATGCGCAAAAGGACGGCATCCCTAATGCGTAGAATACGTGGAAGCTCCAACAGCATCCTGAAGGTCATTGTGGAGAGGCCAGACTGCCCTTTTCTGATGCACTGGTCCCGTAGACATAGCTGCGGGCCCGGTGCTGATGAAAGATATTTAAATTAATGTTTTATGGGTCATGTTTTTGTTTATTTTTATTTTTATTGTTATTTATTTTATGTTTGATTGTCATTTTAATTTTAATTCATTACCTACTAACATAGTTTATAAGCTCCTATTGTTACTAACCATAATGGATCATGTTATCTGACAAATAAATGAATGAATGAATAAATGAACTAACTTTGTACAGGGTTTGTTTTTGTTTGTGTGTCTATGGTACCTAGGGCGTGTGACAAGAGACTAGACAAGACGGTGCGTTGATGCTAGAAATCAACATCAAGCATAGGTATTAAAACTATTTGTGGGAATCTCGAAAAATAAAAAAAAAACAGTCAAGAGCGAGTCGGACTCGCGCACCGAGGCCGAGGGTTCCGTTCCGATTTCTGAAAAAGTGTGCTATTTAGAGACCGTTTTATTATTATTTTATCGTTTTATTTTCCTGTAATCTATAATAATTTCAGATTTTTCTCTATGCAAACTTCGGAGATAGGGGACGGTATTTTTTTTTTACATTTTTCATCGAAAGTCGAAAACTGGGCGGCCTAATAAAAAAGGAAAAAAATTGAGAATGTATAAACAGCGCTCTTTCATATGATGAGTAGCCTCACTTCGAAATTTTAAGACAGTTTCAGTCCTGTTGCAAAAAAAAAATCTTGCTTATTTGCAAAATAGGTGGGCAAACGTCATCTAAAACTGATCCAAATTTCAAGTTGATAGCATTAGTAGTTCTTGAGATATCCAGCTGTGACAGACAGACAGACTGAGTCGCACCATAAGGGTTCCTTTTCACCATTTCGGTACGGAACTCTAGAAAGTGTAAGTATTTTTATTTACTTAACGACAATTCCAAATTGAATCGTGAATTACTCCAAAAGCTAGTCGCATATAGGACTCAAGTAACAACTTCACAAGTTAATAAACCACTACACAACTTGCTACTTAATCCACTACACTGGGTTATTGCAACTACAAAATCCAACAACCCAATATTGGCGTGGTACAGTCGAGTTCATTAATATGTATATTGGCCCTTTCAGGCTTCAAAAATATATGAACGTCAAAAATGTTCATAAATTGTAGTCAAGATTTAGATTCCTTAATATGTGACTGCTTTTTCTCAGTAACATGAGTAATGCACAGCATATATTATTGAACCATTCACATGAGGACATATTTTTGAGCTATAAGTAGGTTAGGTATATAGAATTTATTGAGCTTTCCAACGCTCACAATGTTTTGAATCCTTGATAGTACCAATATATTAATGAACTCGACTGTGCATACCTACTACATAGGTAGATAGGTACCTACATAGGTGCCCACATCGTGTCGCCAATTTATAACAAGGTACATACTATGTAGTTATCACTTAATATACCTTTGAGCTGCCTCCGACCGATGTTTATGCTTATGTTTTTATGTTTTTTATGCTCCTCAAAATACAAACGACATATTGCGCCAGCAGACTGCAGTTTGTTTTCCACTCCAGTTACTGTCTTTGTAGGATCTCACGATATTTTATTTTACAAACTAGCTTTTGCCCGCGGCTTCGCTCGCGTTAATTTAAAATTTGATAGTCAATTCGAGTTATACTCTGCTTGTACTATTAAGATTCAAACATGATTCGAAAGATACGTGGCGCCATCTATTATCATAAGAACGTTATTGTTGTTTTCCTCGAGAACAGTATTTTTCTTCGGGATGAAAGGTACCTAATGTCCGTTTATGTACACCTGACAACTTATACCTATGAAAAATTTGAGGATGATCGGTTCAGTGGTTTAGGCGTGAAAAGGTAACAAACAAATAAACAAACTTACTTTCGCATTTATAATATTATTTAGAATATATTATCCCCTGATAAAATACTTAATAATAAATAGGTACATAGTTAAAATACTGAGGGATCAGTAGCACACAAGCAATACACAAGCGAGAGTTTTGTTTTGTTATTAGGGTTCCGTACCAAAATGGTAAAAACACAACAGTTTTTGAGATATCTGTGTGAGTGTCTGTCTGTCTATCTGTCTGTCTGTCTGTCTGTGTGTCTGTCTGTCACAGCTGGATATCTCAAAAACTACTAATTCTATCAACTTGAAATTTGGAATAGTTTTAGATGACGTTTACCCAACTATTTTGCAAATACTAAAGAAATAAAAATATAAATGTTTTTTTGCAACAGCTGCTGAAAGGGGGTCTTAAAAATTCAAAGTGGTAACTAGGGCATATGGGGTATCATATAAAAGAGCGCTGTTGGCACATTCTCAAACATTTTTTTATTTTTTTTTAAGCCACATAGTTTTCGACTTTTGATGAAAAATGTAAAAAAAAATACCGTTCCCCCCCCTTTTCTCCGAATCTGAAATGATTCTATGTGATAGAAGTTCATGTAAAGATTACATGAAAAATAAAACCATGTCTCTAAATAGCACACTTTTTCAGAAATCGGAACAATCGGTGCGCGAGTCCGACTCGCTCTCGACCGGTTTTTTTAGTTTCTTTTGTTTAGGTATTTAATTTTCCCCTGACGTAAACGTTTGCCAACCGGGTCACAATTGTTTAAGTTGTAATCTGTGGAAAATGTAGTGGGTAGTTTTTTTTTTAAGTTAAATTTTAAGCTATTTCCGTTTATTTTTAATATAATGACTGTTTGTTTTTTAATCTTAAAAAAAATGGTTCAGCATAGATTGGGTTTTTTGTAATCTTCTAAGCGAGCTGATAGTCGATGGCGATTTCAACCTAAATTGTGTTGTGTCAGCCCAGAACTACGGTCTAAATTACGTTGTATATTTTACCTACGTCATCATGTCTTAGCATTCATTTTGGACAGGAGTCCGACCATTATGTATAACTACGGTCCTTCAAAGAGGGTTTTACCCTAATCGCTTTACGTTATGCTTGTCAGGGTATGGTAAGGGTTTTTACTTTAGTCGTTACTTTATGATCTTTGCGGACTAGTACCTACCTACAATAGTTTATGCGTAATGAATATGATAAAGCTCTACCTACATAATGTTTTTGCACTTTCATTATGGGACCAAATCGGAAATCACGAAAAAAAAACCGGTCAAGGGCGAGTCGGACTCGCGCACCGAGGGTTCCGTTCCGATTTCTAAAAAAGTATGCTATTTAGAGACATGGTTTTATTTTTCCTGTAATCTTTACATAAACTTCTATCACATAGAATAATTTCAGATTTTTCTCTTTGTAAACTTCGGAGTTAAAGGGGGGGGGGGGGGCGGGGAACGGTATTTTTTTTTTACATTTTTCATCAAAAGTCGAAAACTATGCGACCTAAAAAAAAATAAAAAAAAATATGAGAATGTGCAAACAGCGCTCTTTTATATGATACCCTTATTCTTTTATACGTCACATGCACATTGAATTTTTAATTTTCAGCAGTTGTTACAAAAAAAACATAAATATTTTTATTTCTTTCTTATTTGCAAAATAGTTGGGTAAACGTCATCTAAAACTGTTCCAAATTTCAAGTTCAAATCAAATCAAATCAAATAATTTATTTGCATAATACAGGTTACAAAAGGTGTTACAAGTATAAAAAAGTACATTGTATTATAACCTACTGAGGTGTGCAAATTTATTAGGTAGGTACTAAGCAAAATTAAATAATTATACTGAATAAATTAAATTTAGTTACATAAAAAATAGAAATGTCAAAATAAAAAAATGTCAAATTATAAAAAGTCAATTAAAATTACAGTCATCTTTCATTTAAATAATCATTTATTGTATAATAGCACTTTTCAACTAGGAATTTGTGTAGAGTTAATTTGAAATGTCCCATTCTGTGTAGATCTATGATATTTTTTATGGTTAATTGAACTTACCTTAAGTGAACTTCAACCAAAATTATACGAAGTGTTGCATCCGAAGAGATTTAACGTACATTGTAGTCCGTTTCTCGTTGTACTACATTGCCACACTGTTCAAAGACTAGAAAAAAAATATTAATTTGATAGTCTATGTCATCTGTCAGCTGTCACCTCATTCGTTTTAGAGCTCACTGCCTATTCCATTCCACAATAATAAGGGGGTAATGGTTACATGGGTGGGTAGGGTGTTAAATCTCTTCGGATGCAACACTTCGTATAATTTTGGTTGAAGTTCACTTAAGGTAAGTTCAATTAACCATAAATTATACTTCAGTGTTGCATCCTCAAGATTTAACGTACATTGTAGATGTTTAGAGCATGTTTATTGTGGAATGGAAAATGTTCATGTTCACATGTGAGTACTTCCTAGATTTAGTATACACTAACATTATGTCTATGGAGTACTTAGTTTTGGCATTTGTTTTTAAAACAAAACAAATCCGGTCAGTAATCACAATCAGTTTTATATTAAAAAGCTAATACTTGGTAACAAACACATAACAAAGCGGATTATGAATAGAAAATTATTCTTACAGACTTAATAATTGAATATGCCATCAGCAAAAACCTTGTCTTTTTCAGAATCAATCACACGTTGGTTGGTTGGTTGTTGGTTGTAAAATTTTGCAAAATGTATTGTGTTACCGTCCAGTCCAGCCAGCAGTCTTTTTTATTATTTCCATTGTGATCTGAAAGCCACTGACATGCATGCCTAGTGCTGTAGCCAGTGAACTTATTCACATTCACGTCACTATCACTAAGCGTTTTTTTTGATCTAGCGGCTGATGGACTAGAAGGTACAAGTTTGTATTGATTTATCACAAAATTTCCCCATGTAAGAAGTTCGGGTTTCTACTGGACATAGAGATTGTTTATTATTATAGAAAGGTAAAATCAGGCAAAATCTGTTCGGTGCTGAAGTTTTAATAATGTTTCAGTTACATGAATATCATTAATTTTGATCAAAGATAACGTTTGCATCCGTTGTCCAATGGACAATGCAAGCAAAGTTACAAGTTTTTTAGAAATTTCTTTAAGGGATAGACTTAATCGGATATATGGTCTAGGACCAGATTAGGATACCAAGTAGCACATATATAATACTTAAGAAAAGTAGGCTTAATTTTAAAAACACCTTTAAAACATCTCGAATATAATGATTTTGTATTTGTCTTTTTGGTCAAAATAATTTTTAATGCAGAGCGAAATGAATTTATCGTCCCACAATGCATCTTTGTTTAAAGTTTTAGGATATATATTATTGAGCTATTGAAGTAATCAATATTATTAATTTTACAAAAGGAATACCAACGTTTAAGAGCAAAATTATACTGGCTCTAATAATGATTAATTATTTGTCCAATGATATTATTAGAAAAATAATTAATCATAATTATTTATATTGCTTCAATTTGAAGTTTTCTCCTTCTGTACGATTCCTTGACAATATTTCAGAATCAACTAGTTTACTGAATAACGGGAACCATGGTTAGCTAGGCCATTATGGAACTATAATTATGCCAATTACTCTGTCGTTTATGATTTATATAACCAAAATAATGGTAGAAAGGCATAGAAGAGGTAATTGTTCCAAGGTATTGTATACGCGTCTATATCATAGGTGTCTGGGTCACGTTTCCAGGATAAATATTTAGTGCATTTTTTGTTAAGGCGTGACGCATACAAATGAATAAAAGATTTACCGAACTTTTTCGTAATAGATTCAAATAATTGTGAATCTAATTCCCATTTGGTATCAACATTAGTATACACAGATCATATGTTTATATACCTAGACTAGAAGCTTGGTCCGCATCAGTGTTTTCTCTGGGCTTAATAAACAAAGAGTAAATAAATATTTGCTGCCACATTTGCCGAGTGATGCGATTTAAATGCGGGAATTGTGTGCCACCCCTTTTGTTGACATATGCAGTGGTAGTGGAAGTGGTATATCTATTCTAAATATAACATCTACATTGGTTTTATTTTTACAGAAAATTTTTAGGCCCATAAACGCTGTAAGAAAGTTAATGTGGTGTTTTCTTTCCTTCATTGACCAAATACCTCTAGTAATTTCTCCCTCACAGGCTGCCCTCCATCCTGAGAGTTAAGAGTCAATGAATATTTCCAATCGGAAGGAGTAAAAAACAAAGTTTGTTCATGTTTCGGTGCGACATTTGACTCCACCAAGTGAAGTCTTCTTGTAGAGAGGACTAACAGTCATTTTTGCATTGTCATTTGACTTCAAAAGTACTAAATATTTCTCCCACTCTAGTTGTTTGGTGTGTATACCCAACCATACGTTATGGCTGGACACGCTGCTGATAACGCACCGATTAGTTTTAACTGTAAACACATAGACTACGAGTTGATGAGAAATCCTAAGAATTTGCAAATCTGATTTGGTATAAGAGAACTTCTTCCTAAATAGATAACTAAAGCTAATTTTAAAGAGGTTTGAGTAATTTTGTAAATAATAGTGCACCAGACTGAGGCCATATGGCCTCTATTGAATTCTTGAGCTATTGAATTCATTGAAAAATTTTGTTATAATAGAAACCCAAATATTTTTTATGTGAGATATGTATAGGCATTAGAAAAAATAAGATCTATTGTTGCCATGAATGCATTATGTATTATTAATTTGGATACGGAACGTATAGGTATTATCCATTTTAAAATTTCGGGTTGGTTAACACGTTACCACCTAAGTATAAATTATGGTAAAGCAATAAAGATACTGAGTATTGAATAACTTATTAAGGTTCTTCAAATCACACCAACATTACAAATTCGAAAGTTTGTGAGCGTGTGTGCACGTGCCCGCACGCCTGCCACCTTCTCACGCTCAAACGGCCGCGGCCGGACCGTCACGTATGAAATCTGGCACGCAGACAGCTCACACCTAGACCAACACACAGGCCATCTTTTATCTCATCCACGTGGGCGAAACCGCGGGGCACAGCCAGTTTAAGATAAATCTATAACCGCCTGTACTCTTAGGCGTTAAGAATACCGACAAAATATACTGTTGTGGTAGATCAGAACATTTAGAAATCGCCCTTAAGTCAATAAGTTAGGAAATTGCACGATCCATTTCTCCAAGAGGAGATGGTGGGTTTTTTGGTTCAGTGTTTTGAACCACTTTCCCAATAATCGAAATTTTATAACCACTAACATAACTTAATATGATAGGATCTTCAGTTAACAGCATCTAATTTTTATAAAATATCTATTTCTACCGGCTTGTGAGGTACCTCTAATAGTCCCATTTGCCGACTGCATTGAGTTGTTGGTCCTCCTCGCCGAAGAAGTCGATGGCTGCGGTTGGTGTCAGGCGTCGGCTGTGGATGGCGCTGCAGTCGCATTGTTTGCTCGTCGAAGAGGACCCCGCACATTTCACGCCTGAAAACCGGTTCCCCGGTTGCCTGCAGTATTCACTGGAGTTGGTTTTTCAATTTGTAGGCCCGTTCTAATAAAGGTATGACAAGTTTTCGTCTATTAAATGTCAGTTCATATCAATCAAGAAGCAATTGACTGATTTCTGATATACTTTTCAGAATATCTAATGTGTCTACAGATTGGGCCCGTATGAGGTCTTTTGTTAGGTTGACGAGGCCGGTGATTCCAAGTACCAAATTTGTGGCCTTTGTCTTATCCATCAAGCAGTAAATTTCCCCAACGTTCAGCAACTTCATTGGGTATTTTTCCCCCCGAGAGAAGGATCCAATTTCTTTGCTTGACCAAGTTAGTCAAGAATTTCTGTAGACACATCCGCAGTAAAAGTTTCAACAGAACTTTGGTATGCATCATATGGCGATAAGCTTATAGATCGCAATGATGAGCTTTTTTGAAAGTCGAAGCAAAAAAAGCAAAGTTACTTTCAGGATAGTATCACGTACTACCTCATTAAGAAAGAACTTATTGTATTTCTGGATAACATCGCGTGTTACCTCGCTAAGAAATACCATTTTATCAACAGTATAACATCAGGTGTTACAGAACTTTGGTTTGTATCATATGGCAATAAGCATAGGTATAGATCGCAATGATGAACTTTTATGAAAGTCGAAACAAAACAAGCAAAGTTACTTTCAGGATAGTATCACGTACTACCTCATCAAGAAAGTACTGTATTTCTGGATAACATCGCGTGTTACCTCGCTAAGAAATACCATTTTGTTAACAGGATAACATCAGGTGTTACAGAACTTTGGTATGCATCATATGGCAATAAGCATAGGTATAGATCGCAATGATAAACTTTTTTGAAAGTTGAAACAAAAAAAAGCAAAGTTACTTTCAGGATAGTATCATGTACTACCTCTTCAAGAAAGTACTGTATTTCTGGATGACATCGCGTGTTACCTCGTTAAGAAATACCATTTTGTAAACAGGATAACATCAGGTGTTATCTCATTACAATATTTAAAAAACATAATAGTTTTAACTTTTAAAATAAGGGTGCCACAAGTATGGCGTCTTACTTACGTTCTTTGCGATTTTCCCTTAATTTATTTCCGTAACGTTTGATCTTGCATCTAAAAATATTCTTCATTACTTTTGTTTTTCCTTTTCTCATGTCTAATTCTCGCTAAAATAACACTTTTCACTATGAAACTAGAAAGATTTTTATGGATTTAAAATTAAATTGAAAAATTAACAGCGTAGCAATGCAACACACGAAGAACGAATGAGGTGACAGCTGACAGATGACATAGACTATCAAATTAATATTTTTTTTCTAGTCTTTGAACAGTGTGGCAATGTAGTACAACGAGAAACGGACTACAATGTACGTTAAATCTTGAGGATGCAACACTGAAGTATAATTTGGCAACTTATTGTATATTTTGGGTGCCATGCCCAAAATGTTTTTATTAAATACTGCTTTTTTATGACGTCTTACGCATATTTTATTTTTGTGTCGTGTGCTTTTTGGATGGGTATAAAGATGTAAATTAGCTTTGACAAAGATCGCCATTTCATATATATAAAGACACGGGAATGTTAGTAACTGGAGCTGTTGGAAATGTGGCTTACAACTTTCTGTGCGTTGTATGCCACACATTGCCCTTATGCATTGTTTCTGGGCTTTGAACGCCATTTCTCTGTCTGGCGAGTTCCCCCAAAATATAAGTCCGTAGCGTAAAGTAGATGCAACATACCCGTGATACGCCACTAATAACGTGGCACGATTTGACACTTTTCTTAGGTTATATAGAGCATAAGAATACTGGCTAAGCTTTTTGCATGTGTTTTCAACATGTGTTTTCCAACTCATATTTTTATTTATCCAAATACCTAAGAATTTGGTGTATTCTGCTTCACTAATAGTTTTGTCACCGTAACGAATATCCGGTTTTTTATTGTTTGTTTGTTGTTCAAATGAAATGTAATTTGTTTTTTCAAGATTTATTTTTAAGTTGTTTTTAGTAAGCCAAGTTATTATATCATTTAAGTTGTCGTTTATTTCTTTTTCAAATGTCACATCATCTTTACTTTTGATTATTATTGTGCTGTCGTCAGCAAATAAAATCATTGGATTATTAACAGTTTTAGGCATGTCATCCATACTAATATTATAAATTCGAAAGTAACTCTGTCTGTCTGTCTGTCTGTCTGTCTGTTACCTTTTCACGCTTAAACCACTGAACGGATTTCGATAAAATTTGGCAAGGCTATAGAAGGTATCCTGGGGACGGACATAGGCTACTTTTTTTTTCAAAAATAATCTTACAGGGGGTGATATAGGGGATGAAAGTTTGTATGGGAAACTCAGTATTTCTTAAGTTAGGGATGTGAAAATTAAAATGTATGCTTTTGATAGGAAATTAAGAAATATGCGGTTCAGCGTTTTTGAAAAATCATCCCCTAAGGGGTTAAAATAGGGGTTGATTTTAAAATTCACAAAACTGCACGTATTTCGATAAAATTTGGCAAAGCTTTATATAGCATCTTGGGGAAGGACATGGGCTACTTTTTGTCTTAAAAAATAATCCTACAGGGGGTGATATAGGGGATGAAAGTTTGTATGAGAAAATCAGTATGTCTTAAGTTAGGGATGTGAAAATTAAAATGTATGCTTTTGATAGGAAATAAAGAAATATGCTGTTCAGCGTTTTTGAAAAATCATCCACTAAGGGGGTAAAATAGGTGTTGATTTTAAAATTTACAAAACTGCACGGATTTCAACAAAATTTGGCAAGGCTTTATATAGCATCCTGGGAAAGGAAATAGGATACTTTCAATAACAATACTACAGGGGGTGATATAGGGAATGAAAGTTTGTATGGGAAACTCAGTATTTCTTCAGTTAGGGATGTGAAAATTAAAATGTATGCTTTTGATAGGAAATAAAGAAATATGCTGTTCAGCGTTTTTGAAAAATCATCCACTAAGGGGGTAAAATAGGGGTTGATTTTAAAATTTACAAAACTGCACGGATTTCGACAAAATTTGGCAAGGCTGTATATAGCATCCTGGGGAATGACATAGAATACTATTTTTTTTCAAAAATAATACTACAGGGGGTGATATAGGGAATGAAAGTTTGTATGGGAAACTCAGTATTTCTTCAGTTAGGGATGTGAAAATTAAAATGTATGCTTTTGGTAGGAAATAAAGAAATATGCGTTTCAGCGTTTTTGAAAAATCATCCCCTAAGGGGTTAAAATAGGGGTTGATTTTAAAATTCACAAAACTGCACGTATTTCGATAAAATTTGGCAAAGCTTTATATAGCATCTTGGGGAAGGACATGGGCTACTTTTTGTCTTAAAAAATAATCCTACAGGGGGTGATATAGGGGATGAAAGTTTGTATGAGAAAATCAGTATGTCTTAAGTTAGGGATGTGAAAATTAAAATGTATGCTTTTGATAGGAAATAAAGAAATATGCTGTTCAGCGTTTTTGAAAAATCATCCACTAAGGGGGTAAAATAGGTGTTGATTTTAAAATTTACAAAACTGCACGGATTTCAACAAAATTTGGCAAGGCTTTATATAGCATCCTGGGAAAGGAAATAGGATACTTTCAATAACAATACTACAGGGGGTGATATAGGGGATGAAAGTTTGTAAGGGAAACCCAGTATTTCTAAAGTTAGGGATAACAAATTCATGCTATTGGTAGGAAATTAAGAAATATGCGGTTCAGCGTTTTCGAAATATTATCCCCTAAGGGGGTAAAATAGGGGTTGATTTTAAAATTTACAAAACTGCACGGACGTCGATAAAATTTGGCAAGGCTTTATATAGCATCCTGGGGAAGGACATGAACTACTTTTTGTCTTAAAAATAATCCTACAGGGGGTGATATAGGGGATGAAAGTTTGTATGGAAACTCAGTATTTCTTAAGTTAGGGATGTGAAAATTAAAATGTATGCTTTTGATAGGAAACAAAGAAATATGCGGTTCAGCGTTTTTGAAAAATCTTCCCCTAAGGGGGTAAAATAGGGGTTGATTTTAAAATTTACAAAACTGCACGGATTTCGACAAAATTTGGCAAGGCTTTATATAGCATCTTGGGAAAGGACACAGGAAACTTTCAAAAACAATACTACAGGGGGTGATATAAGGGATGAAAGATGGGAAACCCAGCATTTCTTAAGGTAGGGATATGAAAATTCAAATTTATGCTTTAGAAATATGTGGTACAGCGTTTTTGAGAGGGTACAATAGGGGTTGACAAATGTTTGTGTAACTACCTCTTTTTAAGAGATTTAAGGGATTGGAAATGTAGTCATAGTTCGAATCTTGAGGTAACATTTAGTCTTTATTTCATTCGAAGTTTTTACGAGGAAATTATTTGAACGAGTGGACACTCGGACAAAAGTTATTTGTTATTAGAGCGTGACTGGCATAATAAATTTTAAGTAATTAACAAAGTCCCCCCGCCGCGTAAGTGTGTCTGTTTGAATGCGATAATGTCAAAAAGTACCGAACGGATTTTCATACGGTTTTTTCCAATGAACGGAGTGATTCAGTGTAATTCATTATGGTTTTGTGTAAATTGGCTGAAATATGACGACGACTGTTGAAGATGTCGGAAAAAATCATGCCGACTGGTAGCTTTATGCCTACTATACACGGTAACGATATATCGTAGCGATTTGAGTTTGTACAGTTATATCGGACGGCCCTATGTTTTCCACATGTACGTTCCCATGGGATATTTTCCGACATCCACGCGGGCGAAGCCGCGGGCAAAAGCTAGTTAATATATATAATGAAAAACAAAGGAGCAAGAACACTGCCTTGCGGCACACCAAATATGCATTTCCTATGTACAGAGACATAAGTCTTTTCAGTTCTTGTGTAGGGGCAGATTTTATTTATATAAGTAATTTGTTCTCGATTAGTCAGATATGATTTGATAAGTTCAAGGACATTGCCTCTAATTCCATATTTTTCCAGCTTGTTTAACAGTATTTTATGGTTTACATAGTCAAATGCCTTTGACATGTCCATAAATAATGCAACTACAGGAGTTCTATTGTCAACGTTAGTTAGAACGTGTTCAACAAGTTTGTAAATAGCAGAGTCAATGTTTTTATTTTTCCTGAAACCATATTGTTCGCTAACCAAAGATTTTGTTAGTTTCTAGAAATGAATATATTCTGTTTTGTATTACTTTTTCAAAAATTTTAGAGAATACTGGAATGAGCGCTATTGGTCTATAGTTGCTAGGATCCTGCTTATCGCCTTTTTTATGTAATGGTTTAATTACAGAGATTTTCAATTTTTCTGGGAATATGCCTGTTTCAATGCTACTATTGATAATGTGGCTGAGTACTGGTGCAATGATATAAGATGTGGCTTTAATTACCTCGGTGGTTATGTCGTCATATCCAGCGCTTTTAGTATTTTTCAGGGAATTAATTATTTTAAATATGTCAAGGGGTACTGTGGGTGTCATAAATATTGAATTAGGATGAGAATTTATTGTTGGCTTACTATTAAGATTAATGTCACTTTGAAATTCAATTTGGTCTATAAAATAATTATTTAATGATTCCGCTATTTGCTCAGGGTTATTTATAATTTTACCGTCAATTTTTATGTTATCAATACCTTGTTTAGGGTAGTTTGACTTCTGTTTATTAATTATGCTCCATGTAGCTTTACTTTTGTTTTCAGCAGTATTTATATAATTATTGTTTTGTGCTTTTTGTGTCTGTTTGATTATGTGTTTTAATCTTTTAGTATACGTTTTAAGTTTATTTTTATTGTCTAGGTTTGGTGTCTTTCTATATTCCCATAGCATGTTTCTTTTACGTTTCGATCATTTTTTCAGTCCCGTTGTGATCCACTTTGGCTTTTTAATTACCGAAATTTTTATTCTGATAATTGGGAAACATAGGTCATAAAATAATTTAAATAGGTGGTGGAACTCATTAAATGCTTTATTTGGATCTGAGCAGTTATAAACATCATGAAATGATAAATTTTGCAGCATTCCCTAAACTTTCTAACATTGTCATCACTATACTCACGTTTGTCGATAAACCAGTGAGAAAATGTGCAGGTTTTTTTGACACGACATTTTAGCAGTTGTGCTGTATGGTCTGATATTGCCAATTCTTTGACTTCACAGGTACTTCCTCTAACATTATGAATGATGTTGTCAATGCATGTCCCACTACACAGACGCGTTGGAGAACGGGTGCCCAGAATCAGATTATAACTTCGCAGTATATTTTGAAAAGTAACAGATATTTTACTATTTTTGCAAATATCTATATTAAAATCACCACATAGTATAATCCTGCCATCACGTTTTAAACATACTTCGTTTAATATCATATCTAGATTATTAAAAAACATTGAAATTTTATCTTTACTATGATTTGGCGGTCTATAGATACACAAAATGATAATGGGATGGGAAGTAAGGGATCACTAGCATGTCGTCAGAAATGCAAGTGGTCAAATACGCACTTCGCCAGAAAACGCATGTTGACAGAAACGCATCTTGTCAGATTTGCACCACGTCAAAGACGCATCTCGACAAACACGCAACTCGACAGTCAATTAATTAGTAGGATTTAAACGCAAAGTAATCTGCTTTTTCGTTTTTTATCATTAAAAAACTAATATGATTAACTTTTTGACCGCTTTTTTTTTTTTTTGTTGTCGGGGTGGAAATTCTCGTGGATGTCCTCCACCCTGGGGTGGGCAAAGGGATCTGTCAGACTCATCATTCATTTGATGAGTCTGACAGATCCCTTTGCCCACTCTCTGGGATCTGTCAGACTCTTACTGACTAAAACCCCGGTGTTCCCTCGTACACCTGCTTCGGGGGATGCGGGCGCGAGTGTGACTTCCGCTGCCCTGGACTGGTGATAGCTCGCGCCATGCGGGCCACGTCCCATAGGGGGTGCAAGGTAACAAAGACGTAACGAGGGGTCCAGCCCCCCCGTTACGTCTCAGAGAGGCGCGCGTGGAACACTACGCGCCACCATCTTGGGTCCTGTGGAATGGGAGGCGACGGATGTCCCAGAGTCCGCCGCCCCTGGACCCATTTAGGGGGGCTGGAAGAGGTCATTATCTGCCCTCCGCAAACGCCCAGTGCGACTGCTGCGGGACGGGAGAGCACTCGTGATCTCCCTTTCCCTGTCTGCAGCTTCCTTCTGCGAGATGATTGATTCGCAGAAGGATACCACCGCGTCCCACGACTCGGCGCTCCCGACCATCGAGCGAGCGACGGCCGGTAGCGACAGGTCGGCTCCGACTTCTGATATGAGGGCACGGCGCGGCTTCTCCCATATGGCACAGTAGCTGCCAGTGTATGCCGCGCCGTATTCTCCCGACAGTGGACGCAGTGGTGACACCGAGCATCCGGCTCCCTGTTTATGCGACATAGGCACTTTCCGAAGCAGCCATGCCCCTACCAGGTGCTCACCTGGTTCGCTCGAAACGCTAAGGAGCCGTGCCTCCTCCCCAGCCAATCGTTGAGCACTGGCCGGATCGCCTGAATTGTATCCAGGTCGCGGTAGGGTGGGTGCAAGAGCCTCTCTCGCGCGTAGCTGAGACCGGCGCAGCGTAATCTGTCGCTGCACCAGTCTCTCACCCCGTGTCTTGGCCTCCTCGCACCACAGATGCAATGCCGCGAGTGTCTTTGCCTCCAGGTCCCAGGGATCCGGCACTAATGACTCTGACAGCCATCGCTCTCTGCGGTTGGCGCAGTATTGCAAGGCGGGCCCTCAGGTCGACTGCCCACACCGGGGCTCCATATAAGGGCATCGATCGCACGATCCCCACAAATAACCGCCTACAGGCGGTGCTCGGGCCCCCCAAATTCGGAAGCAGCGTTGACAACGCTCCCGTCGCTGGGTCAGCTGGGGCACGAGCCGCTGAAAATGAGGGCCTAAGTCCTATCGGCGGTCGAGTACCAATCCTAGGTATAAAAGCGTGCCCTCTGTGCCAAGCTACACATACCATTGAAAAAAAAAAAAATACAAATTCTCAATCAATATCTGACGAAATGAGTATCTGTCGTGTTGCGTGTCTGCCGAACTGCGTATCTGTCGAGTTCTGTTTCTGACAAGTTGCGAGTCCATCCCGAGAGATGACGAAATGCGTATTTGACCACATGCATTTCTGACGACATACTAGTGATCCGAAGTTTTATCGCACAGCATTCAATTTGATTAGTTATGGCCCATTTATTTACATTAATGGTTTCAAATTGATGTGTGTTTTTTACTAGAATGCACGAGCCCCCATTTCTATCTTGCCTAGCGTAGCATGCTGCTAGTGAGTAGTTAGAAATATGTAGGTGTTCCTGGTCATCTTTTTTCATGTTGTGTTCGGTTATGCATAAGATATCTATTGATTTGCCTGCATCTGCGAGTTCATTCAGATGTGTACTTAATAGATCTGACTTATTTATTAGGCCATTGACATTTTGGTTAGGTTAGGACATTACATATAAATGATTATACACGAAAAAAATGTGTATTACTATCTTGACTTAGTGTAGATTGCAAGTTTGATGATTGTGAGTCTGCAGGTATTTCTATTTTTTCCGACTGGGAACACTCTGCCTCAAAACTTACATTGTTTGGGCTATATAATGTCTTCATAAGATCTTGTAAATCTGATACTACAAATTTCGTGCCATAGCTATTCAGTGCGCCTGAGCGTTTATTATACATGTCATAATTATATGAAAGATTTAGGTTGGAGTCCAGTAGGTAAGCATAGTTATATGCCTGTATATCCATATATAGAAGATTATTAAAAGCTTCTATTCTACTATTGTACAGAGTATTGCTATAATTTAGTTGTTTTACATAATAATAATTATTACATTGAAATTTAAATTTATATGTCGGTAAACAAATAATAATATTAGTGTGTGTTAGAGTTATTAATTTTTCTCGAATAAACATGGTTAGTTCTATATAGTTTTGAGTTTTTCGGAAGTCTTCTTCGCCAATGTAAATAATACAATAGTCTTTACTTGTCAAGTTTTGAACTTTTACATCAATTGTCTCTAATACTTGCTTCAGTCCACATTTAGGTTTCCGATAGTGGCAAATGTCGTAATTTCGTAGGTTAGTTTCTTCTGCAATGGTGTACAATTTATTCGATGTTTCACTGCTTAATAAACATATTTTTGGTTTAACTATAGTAGTAGTAGCAGTCTGCTTGCTGTAGGTAGTGCATGGTGATGTCACTCGGGCAGTATTAGTAGCAGCCTGAGCAGGATATAATTTGATCTCAGATTTCCTTTGCTTGCTATCCAATAATTTTTGTTTCTGCTGGTCATTGGAAGTACGGCGAGGTGTTATCAATTTTTTGCTTTTCTTAGGTGTACCTGTGGGTGTACACAATTCGCTCATTAGCTTTTCCGTCGCTTTGTTTACAATTTCATGCTTATTTGATAAGTCGTTAATAGTTTTTTTGAGTTCTGTGTTCTCGATAGATAAATTGTTTATTTCTTCGTGTGCTGTACTTAATTCTGACTGTAAAACCTCTATTTGTTGCTTAAACTTTTGTATTTCGTCGTTGTCCTCGCTTGATAAGCTGACTGGTAAGCTGTTGGTGCTGCCATCTATTGTTGAGTTGCCAGATTCAACCTCTGTTAATGTTTCTGACACTGTGCGAGTGCGGTTCCTTCGAAAGGTTATGTTATCAAAGAAGCTCATGTTCATTAGGTAATTAGTTACTACCACCAACCCACTATTCGTAATGTTGGATACTGTGTTCAAACACGTTGATAATTATGCAGAGAGGTAGTTGGTTTACTTCATTATGAATTTTAAATAATAATGATTATTTTAAAATCAACAAACATTCCCAAAAAGACAAATCCCTGTTGCTGATTTCGAACTCAGGCCATGCGACGCACGGACTTAGATGTGTCGCTTAACCAATTGGCCACAGTGACAGTTACTTAGAGTGTTGAAATTTTTGATGATTAGGCTCGTCGGAACAAAGCAATCGTTAGAAAGCCGGTTGGTTTTATAAAAGATTTGAATTTTTTTTCACTGAGTGTCACTTTCACAATTTTAAGTTTTCTCGTTGTTTTTATTATGTAAATTTATATTTACGAATGTCACACAGTTCTTAACTCAATAAGTAGCAGTGTTTATTGCCACTAAGAGTTTATTATCACACGAAAGTGTAGGTATGTGTAACTAAAAAAGTTCTTAATTAACCCCTCAAGTGTCTGAGTTTGGCTGATTTTAGACCCAAAACCCCCGCGAGTGGGGAGGGTTGGGGGTTAGTTGCGAACCCCATAGGTTCACAACTACTGATAATGATATGTTTTCCATCGAATGATGTTTTTTTACGTTTATATATACGTGATCTAAGCTTATATACCTATTATGTAAAGTTTTGTCTTTTTGCACATTTGGTGTGGGGGGGAGGGGAGGTTAGCTGCGAACTCCATAAGTTCACAACTAATGATTTGATTGGTTTTCCATCGGATGATGTTTTTGTACATTTATATATATGTGATATAAGCTTATGTACCGAACAAAAAAACGGTTTTTCTTATGCACACATGGGGTGCACGCGACACTTGAGGGGTTAATAGTCACTATACTTTATAATGTAGATACTTTTTACTCGCGTAACACTCGTATTTTATTTATTAAAAAAAAAAAAAAAAAAAAATTAAAAAAAAAAAAAGCATTAGTAGTTCTTGAGATATCCAGCTATGACAGACAGACAGACTGACAGACTGAGTGACACCATAAGGGTTCCTTTTTTACCATTTTGGTACGGAACCCTAAAAACTGTTGTTTCTGGTAGTTTCATTGTTCGGGTCAATCACCGAACTATTAAACATGTCAGCGTAATTGTGACACCGCGCTCCATGCCTTGTATTACCTAAGTAAAATGTAGTTAGTACGCTTTCGGACAGCATATCGGGCGCGACTCAATCTCACCTCATTAGTTTTAATTTTATCCCATTTGTGTACTGAAATATAGTTATCTTATAATCTTAACATCTTAGTTTACATTTAAACTCACCCCAACCCTGAACATTGGTCCTTCGAGCCATCGGGCGGGACCATTACGCGTGTATCTACTAACGGTACTGTGTGAGTGTCTCGCTTGGAACTTATTACCAGACCCTGGAAACAGAACTGAGTGGATTTACTTTCCAAAAATCTCATAATCCTGTGGATCCTAACTGACCTCGGCGCTCCGGACGGAAAGGTGCCATCATCTTGCTGATCTTAAACTATCTCGGTGCCCCGGACGGAAACGTGCCATCATCCTGCTGATCCTGATTGACCCTGGTGTTTACGAAAGCATCGCGTCATCTCATCGCGCTGTTACTCCAGGTTTGTTCTTGCAGCCATCGCAAGGACATTTGATCTCCAAAAAAGCCTTCAGTACAAGTAAGGTCTCCTTTTTATCTTTATAATGTCGGAAATGAATGACATTTTAGCAACCCAACAACAACTAATCGAAGCCGTAGATAGGCTCTTCACCAATTTCAAGAAGGATGGTGCAGAGCGCAAGACCTCGGACTACTTACGTCGTCGATTAGCTACCTTGGAACAATACTATACAGAGTTCCATAATAATCATATGACTTTGTTATCTTTTGGTGATCAATCTCATACATATTTCAGTACTAATCAATACGATCAAATGAAGGAAAAATACAACTACATTAAAACTACTATTCAAGTCTATAACCCTCTCGCAAACAGACCGCAAACCCCGGAATTGAAACCTCCTACGTTCCAACCTACTGCGGAATCTCAAACCTCGAACCTCGCATCTCACGCTGCTGCTTCTAAAACCCCTGCTCTTGAAGAGAGTAAAGCCGACAGTCTCTTCAAAAAGCAAGCCACTAACTTTAAAGCTTTCTTGAGAACATCTTCTAATATTGACCTTGATCTCATCACGGAAAAATGGGAGTTTGAAGACATCCTGAAGACGATACAATCTCGTTGGGCGGCTATTGACTCGCTTCATTGGGAGCTCGACAACGAGTATGGCGGATCGAACCCCGAGTACGAAGAGCAATTTACTCATTACGAGAAATTCTACAACAAAATCAAGAAAGACATCAATAAGAAAATGTGGTCCGTCGCGCATATTGAAAAATGTACCCCTAAAATGGAGATAGTCACCTTTGAGGGAAACTACAATAAGTGGATTTCGTTCAAAGATCTTTTTACCGAAGCAGTACACAACAACCCCTCTTTGTCGAATGCACAAAAGATGCAGTTTCTAAAGAGTAAGATCAAGGGTGAGCCCGAAAAATTGATCCAACATCTCCAAATAAGCTCCGACAATTATCCTGTATGCTGGAATATCCTCAATCATCGTTATAATAATAAACGAATGATCTTCACTTCATATCTTAACAATCTCATGAATATCCCTGCAAACCAGCAACAATCATCAAATCATATAAAACGCATTCACGACACTACGTACGAGAGCGTGAATGCTATCGAGAATCTGGGAGTCGACGTGTCTTCCTGGGACCCTTTCCTGGTATGTATACTGTCTCAAAAATTGGACTCGGATACATACGAGGATTATCTACAAGCATTAAAATCCCCGCGAGAGTTGCCTGTCTTGGAAGATTTCCTTAATTTTTTGGAAACTAAGTTTATGATGCTGGAAACTTCACGTAAGAAGAATGAAAATTCCACGCAGAAATCATCCTCATCTCAATCCAACAATAATAACAAACCATCATTTTCAAAGGATTCTAATTATAAACGAAATTATAACAATCCTAAAACGAATCACTCAACAAACCAGGTTTCGCAATCGTCAAAGTCCAAACGCAAAATTAACAATTGCAAGCAATGCCCTATTTGCAACGCCAGCGATCATCGAATTCATGCATGTCAAAAATTATTGGAATTGCAACCTAATGAACGCAAAAATGCTGTTGCTAACTTGAACCTTTGTATTAATTGTTTGCATTATCACGAAGGCAAAAAATGCCTGTCCGAAATAAGATGCAAGGAATGCAATAAAGAACATAATACCGTTTTGCATGAATGTTTTACGTCACATCGATCTGGGTCAAATGCAGCCACGATTACGAAATCGCCACCTCAACAGCAAGAAAGCAACACAGTTGCATCGCTTCTTAAAGAACCCTCAGAAATATTGCTTGCCACAGCAATAATTAACGTCCAAGCAGCGGACGGATCTTACCAAAAAATGAGAGTCCTTTTAGATCAAGGGTCACAGACATCCATTATTAGGGAAAGCGCAGCTCAGTTGTTGAGACTACCGCGACGGAAATGTAACGGTTATATCTCTGGAATAGGAAATAAGGAAAACAACTGTAAGGGCAAGATTACTATCAAATGTTCGTCGTTAGTTAGCGATTTCACCTTTGAAACGGAAGTATATATAATGAATAGACTCATAAATAACTTACCAAGCTGTACCTTACCTACGCCAGACTGGCCTACTCTTAACCAAATAGCTCTAGCAGATCCCGAATTTTACAAAAGTAAGCCTATTGATATCTTATTTGGGGCAGATATCTATTCCACTATCCTTATGGACGGTATCTGTCGATCAGAAGGTATGTTGCCCATTGCCCAACAAACCCAGTTGGGATGGATCTTAAGCGGCAACTACAAAACGTACCATTGTAATGTGATCCTAAATAATATCGAAGAGATACAGCAATTTTGGGAAGTGGAGGACATACATGAATCTCCAGCAATGTCAGAAGAAGACCAAAAATGCATCGAGTTTTACCAATCCTCGACCTCTAGACGGGAAGACGGAAGCTATGTCGTTAAAATACCATTCAAAGAAAATTTTGAAAATAATATAGGCGAGTCGAAAACAAAATCGATTGCTCAATTTTTCCAAATAGAGCGGAAATTAAGTAAGCAACCTGCAGTGGCACATGAGTATAAAACGTTTATTTCCGAATACCTAGAGCTCGGACATATGACACCCGTTGCGCCACACGTACAGCCGGACTGCTACTTATCGCACCATTGCGTCCAACGATCTGAGTCATCAACTACCAAATTGCGAGTTGTCTTTAATGCCTCGGCAAAAACCTCGAGTGGATACAGCCTCAATGATCTTATGTGCCGAGGACCTAATTTACAACAAGATCTTCAGACCCTTATCTTAAAATGGAGACAATTTAGATACGCTTTTACAGCAGATATTGAAAAAATGTTCCGCAAAATCTGGCTACATCCCGATGATCAGAAATATCAGAAAATTATCTGGCGGAACCATCAATCTCAACCTTTAAAAGAATACCAGCTAGCGACAGTTACCTATGGCACAAAAGCCGCACCTTTTTTGGCCATGATGACACTGAAGCAACTGGCCATCGATGAAAGGACGAACTATCCTCAAAGTTGCGCTCCTGACATCTTAGAACACTCGTTTTATATGGATGATCTCATGCATGGTGAACATTCAGCGACAGCAGCTAAAAAGCTCAAAGCAGAGATGATCAACCTCCTCAAATCTGGGGGATTCAATCTCAGAAAATGGCGATCAAACCTGCCGGAAATAACAGATGGTTCTGATGCACTTCAAAAGGAAGACTTTGATTTTAAGCAGCCGGAGTCGACCAAAACTTTAGGTCTTCGGTGGGAACCAAAAAATGATCAATTTATCTTTCATCCTATAGAATTTGTCTCTCAAGACATCCTTACGAAAAGACAATTCTTATCTCAAATATCTAAAGTTTTTGACCCTTTGGGCTGGCTAGCACCAGTCACAATAAAACTTAAGATCTTGTTCGAAGAATTATGGAAATCAGACCTGGGTTGGGACCACCCTGTCCCTCAAGAAATCGCGTTAAAGTGGAATACTATTAAAGCTGATCTATCTCATATTTCTCAATTTAAAATACCACGTTGGATTCAAACCCAGGAAAAAGATATCATTGAACTCCATGGCTTTTGCGACGCTAGCACAAAAGCATACGCTTGCGTCGTGTATTGCAAAATACAGAGAGAAAATAAAACACACGTAACCATTATTGCGGGCAAATCAAAAGTAATACCGCTGAAAAAACCGCAATCTATCCCGCGTTTAGAACTTTGCGGCGCTCTCTTGTTGTCAAAACTTATGCGAAAAATCATCTTATCCCTATCGAGCTACGAGGTGCATGTTTATGGTTGGATTGATTCAACGGCTGTTCTAGGTTTATTAAGTGGCGAACCGGAGAAATGGAAACCTTTTGTTGCGAATCGAGTGAGAATTATTACTGAAATAATCCCTAAAGATAAATGGAGATACGTAAAATCCAAAGAAAACCCCGCAGACTGCGCAAGCCGCGGTTTACCTGCTGCTCAATTATCTAATCACTCGCTGTGGTGGCAAGGACCTGACTGGTTACCACAATATAAGCCTAAAGAATCTCATAAGATGCCGATTTACACGAGTAATACTAACGAAGAACTCAGAAGAAAAAAGGAAGTAAATACGGTCATTGATAACCCAGAATATTTAATAATTAATCAACTATTAACAAAATATAGCACGTTGAGGAAAGTTACTCGAGTATTAGCTTACATCAACAAGTTCATCGACATTGTTGTTTACAAGAAAAAACGCACGTGTTATCTTACTCTGCAAAATATAAAGACAGCAAGAGAAATGTTAATTAAGCATGTTCAAAACGAATATTTCGACGAAGAAATGTCGCGGCTGAAAAATAATGTACCACTAAATAAGAAAAGCCAGATTCTTAATCTCAATCCCATACTAGACACTAGTCAACTGCTCCGTGTCGGTGGCAGACTTCAACATTCCAATCTTGATCCCGAAATGAAGCATCCCATCATAATCCCGAATCAATCAAAATTGGCAGATCTTATCATAGATGAATCCCACGAACTTGTATTTCACGGTGGAGTAAAAATGACTACTGGATTTATAAGACAAAAATACTGGATTCTTGGAGGAAACAGAGTCACAAAGAAACGATTAAGAATGTGTGTCAAATGTAAAAGAAATAATCCTATACCACAACATCAAATCATGGGTGACCTACCTCCAGCACGATTGATTCCTAACCGACCTTTTTACCACACTGGTATAGATTATACCGGACACGTCCTTATTAAGGCAAACAAAGGTCGTGGCATTAAAACCTGTAAAGGATATGTCGCAGTTTTTGTTTGTATGGTAACTAAAGCCATACATTTAGAAATCGTCTCAGATCTCACAGCGTCAGCGTTTATCGCCGCGCTTCGACGAATGTCGGCTAGGAGAGGAGTTCCTGGGCACATCTATAGTGATCAGGGAACTAACTTCATAGGAGCCAACAAAATTTTAAAACAAGAGTTTGCCGAAATCTCCAACATCTTGTCTGACCAAGAAATAACCTCGACAATTTCTGAAATGAATATTGAGTGGCACTTTAACGCCCCATCATGGCCATCTGCTGGCGGACTCTGGGAAGCTGCAGTGAAGAGCCTAAAACATCATCTCAAGCGTGTTGTTGGAGAGCAAAAATTAACCTACGAGGAATATATTACTCTACTATCCCAACTCGAGGCTTGTTTGAACTCTAGACCACTGTGCCCTCTGACAGAAGATCCTGAGGATCTAGACTTTTTGACCCCGGCTCACTTTTTAGCAAGTGGCCCCAACTTAACGATTTTCGAAACAGAGCATGATCTCAGAACACGGTGGAACTTGACGCAAAAAATCTATCAAGATATATGGGATAAGTGGAAGACTGACTACCTCTCGCAGCTCTCTACGAGGTCCAAATGGCGACAGCATCAAAAAGATCTCAATCTTAACGACATCGTTATTACAAAGGACGACAACCTTCCACCAGGAAAATGGAGTCTAGGTCGCGTAGTAGCGCTGCATCCTGGAAGTGACGGACACGTAAGGGTCGTCACACTTAAAACCAAAAATGGGTTCTTAAAACGCCCAGCAGTAAAACTGTCCTTACTGCCAACAAATAAAAATGATCAAGATCAAAATGCCCCAAAAGTTGATGATAAGTTGCCAGCGGCGAAGAAAAAACGTCCTATCTCATTCTCAGCTATGGTCCTATCTTTGACATTATTTTTTCTGTCACTAATAAACACCGCTCAAGCATCCTACAACTTTACCCTGTTGACAAACAATAGTGTCTACTTCGACAAAATATCTAATATGCATTTAATTAGAGATGATTGGCATTTAATAGTCTGTGGCGTAACCACAATATATTATTATAATAAAACTACATACACTTAATAAATATCATAAATATGTATTACAACATAAATAAGTATATATTTATATCTACAATTTACTTTACATACTAAATACACAAAATACAAACACAAACATTATATAAACATGCACAGTAACACTTAACATAATAATAAAACTTACCAGTACTGCTTAGCCGCATCGTCGAGTCGCCGAGCGTCATCACGGGTCGTCGTCGTGTCGTGCCGAGTAAGCGCGCACAAAGTCCCGCTCGCAAACAATGGAGGCCTAGAACCATCGCCGGCGCAGCGGTGGCGCGCGCGCCAGCGCCCCTCAGTCCGTCTCGCTACCTCACGGCAGACGCACGCTCGCTCGCTGCGCAAACCGATCGCTTATCCGCTATAGCTATACCTGCCTGTATTTATTGTTGCTTGCTATCGTGAAGTGAATAAACTGTTTATAAAGTGGTAAGGCTGTTTGATTGTGTTTCCTGTGGATTAACCTCACGACACGTCGGAGAAGACGCACACCACACCACACCTACACCAGCCTACATTGGTGACCCCGGATATTGGACACAGCACGGAGCAGCATAAAAACCGTAAGCTAGTGAAAACCAGATTTTAAAATGCCTAATGACGGTAAACCATCCGGCAACCGAAGTGACGAAGGCACGTCGCATTCCAAAGAAAGGACATTTATACCTTCCGACATTTGTCGTGTCGGGGTACGACTTCCACCGTTTTGGCCGGAGGAACCTGCAGTCTGGTTTGCACAAATAGAAGGAAGTTTTGCACTCTCAGGTGTCAAAGATGACGACACCAAATATAATTACGTCAGTGCGCAACTTGAAAATCGTTATGCCGCAGAGGTTAAAGATATTTTAATTAATCCTCCAGCTAGTGGTAAATATGAAAAGCTGAAAAGCGAGTTAATTAAAAGATTATCAGCGTCACGTGAAAAGGAGCTAACTCAGTTGCTGATGCATGAGGAATTAGGAGACAGGCGACCATCCGCGTTTCTTCGGCACCTGAAACATCTGGCGGGCCCAAACATACCGGACGATTTTATAAAGACCGTGTGGGCTAGCCGCTTACCGGGCAACATACAAATAGTCGTAGCATCACAGCCAGAGTCTTCACTTACAGCGCTCGCGGACCTGGCCGATAAAGTGCACGACCTCGTACCGCCCGCGCCACAAGTGGCCGCCACGGACGCAGTTCCTAATTCAATGATCGAGAAACTGTCTAAGGAGATTGCAGAGCTCAGCCGTCAAGTGCAGAACCTCACAGCAAGAGATTCCAGATCCAAGTCAAGGACCAGAAGTCAACGAGGAAGAAGCAACACGCGTTCCCAATCAAATTATAGGAAGTACCCTACCTGTATTTTCCACCACAGATACGGAGACAAGGCAAGAAGATGCCTGAAACCTTGTGATTATCAATCAGGATCGGGAAAAGCCAAAGGCAGTCATCAGTAGCGACACATGATTGCCATAGTCCCACTACTGGTCGCTTGTTCATCACGGACAGAAGGACAAAAATGCAGTTTTTAGTCGACACAGGGAGTGACATCTGCGTTTTTCCCCGCTCCGCCCTGAAACAAAGGCGACCACGCACAACCGAACTCAACGTCTTCGCAGCGAACGGTACACCAATCGCCATATACGGTGTCCAACAAATGGAACTTGACTTAGGTCTTCGCCGTGCATTTTCCTGGCAGTTCATAATAGCTGACGTCACTAAGGCAATTATTGGAGTCGATTTTTTATCGTACTACGACTTAATCGTAGACTGTCGTAACAAACGCCTGATCGACAACAAGACCAGCCTGTCAGCAAGCGCAAATCCAGTTCCTGCATCAGATGCCATAACATCAGTCAAAACAATAACAGGCGAGTCTAAATACTTAAACCTTCTTCGAGAATTTCCGGAGATCACTCGACCAGCAGGTACACATCGGGTCATGCGGCATAATACGGTCCATCACATTAGGACAACCGCCGGACCACCCGTATATTGCCAACCAAGAAGGCTTGCTCCGGACAAACTGAAAATAGCAAAAGAAGAGTTCGGAGCAATGCTGAAAATGGGGACAGCACGTCCGTCAGAGAGCCCATGGTCGTCCCCCCTTCATCTCGCCGCAAAAAAGGACAACGGGTGGCGACCATGCGGCGATTACAGGGCGTTAAACGCCCGAACGGTCCCCGACCGATACCCTATCCGGCACATTCAGGATTTCACGCAGAATATAGCTGGCTGTCAAATATTCACAAAAATTGATTTAATAAAAGCGTACAACCAAATACCGGTAAATCCTGAGGATATTCCCAAAACGGCCATAACTACACCCTTTGGAATGTTCGAGTTTCCTTTTATGACGTTTGGTTTAAGAAACGCAGGCCAAACATTTCAAAGATTTGTGGATGAGATGACACGTGACCTGGACTTTTGCTACACGTATTTGGACGATTTTCTAATATCATCACCAGACGAAGACACCCATTACCGTCATTTACGCCTCCTCTTCGAACGTTTAAAAGAATATGGAATGGTCATAAACACTTCCAAATGTGTATTTGGGGCAGAAGAAGTAACTTTCCTCGGCTGCAGCGTATCTTGCGCAGGTATCAAACCACTGGATAGCAAGATCCAAGTCATTAAGGATTACCCCACCCCAAAAACCGTTCGAGAACTCAGGAGATTCCTGGGGATGATAAATTTCTATCGTCGCTTTATAAAAGACGCTGCCTCATTCCAAACGCCTTTGCATAGTCTGCTTACCGGATCCGTAAAAGGCAATCATCCCATAAACGTCACCGGAGAAGCACTCCAAGCATTTGAAGACTGCAAGAAGAGTCTATGCCAAGCAGCTCTCCTAGCGCACCCGGACATGGACGCCAAACTAGCGTTAGTCACGGATGCATCGGACGTCGCAATCGGTGGAGTTCTACAGCAGCAGAAAGACGGGGAATGGCAACCTCTCGCCTTCTTTAGCCGTAAATTGAGCCCATCACAGAAGAAATACTCGCCGTACGACCGAGAACTTCTTGCGATTTACGAGTCCATAAAACATTTCCGACACCAGGTGGAAGCAAGGCACTTCACTGTATTCACAGACCACAAGCCAATCTGCTTCGCATTCCAAAGTCACAAAGAAAAGTGTTCACCACGTCAGTTTCGGCATTTGGATTATATTGCTCAATTCACAACGGACATCCAACACATACCAGGAAAGGATAACATAGTTGCCGATACTCTCTCAAGAATAGAGGAAATAGTACAGCCTGTCGAGTCGAAGAACTTAGCCATTTCACAGGGTAACGACCCAGAACTAAGGAAACTCTTAGAAGGTGGAACTTCACTTAAACTTGTCAAAGTAACTGTACCTGGAACAAAACTGGAACTTTACTGCGACGACAGCATGCCAAACCCACGACCTTACGTACCAAAAGAGTTCAGAAGGCAAGTCTACGACAGCCTACACTCACTTAGCCATCCTGGCGCTAAAGCCTCTGCAAAATTAGTGGCTCAGCGTTACGTATGGCCTGGAATAAATAAAGATTGTCGTGATTGGGCCAAGCTCTGTCACGCATGTCAACGCTCAAAGGTCTCTCGGCACGTAACACCACCGATGGGCACCTTCAAGCTACCAAACGGCAGATTTACCTACGTGCACATCGATATCGTCGGGCCATTACCCATCTCGGATGGTTACCGTTATTGTCTTACCGCGGTAGATAGATTCACTCGATGGCCCGAGGCAATCCCCTTGCAAGATATAACAGCAGAAACAGTCGCCAAAGCACTCGTTAGCAACTGGATATCACGTTATGGTTGCCCTACAGAAGTCGTTACAGATCGTGGGAAGCAATTTGAGTCCGCACTGTTGAAACAGCTCTCAGAACTTGCCGGATTTCAACGCAACAGAACCACTGCGTATCATCCTGCAAGCAATGGAATGGTGGAACGGATGCACAGGCAACTTAAGGCAGCAATAATGTGCCATGGAAACCAAAAATGGACGGAAACCTTACCTCTAGTACTGTTAGGAATGAGAAGCGCCTTCAAAGAGGACATACAAGCGTCACCTGCTGAACTCCTCTACGGCGAACCCCTCAGACTGCCTGGAGAGTTTCTACAGCCAATCACCGACCAACATACGACCAGTGACCTCACCGAATTCACAGCACGACTGCGTTCCATTATGAACAATATTCGCCCTCAGCCAGCCACAAGGCACAGCAGACGTAACATCTTCGTATTCCGAGACTTACCTTCTGCAACTCACGTTTACGTCCGAGATGACACCGTGAGAGGATCCCTTCAGCCGGCATACACTGGACCATACCTAGTCCTGCAACGAGGCATGAAAGTCTATAAGCTGCTAGTAAAAGGAAAAGAACAGACAGTATCGATAGAAAGGTTAAAACCAGCCTATATACTTACACCAGATACTCGTTCAGAGACTCGTCCGCTTGAAAATGAAACTCCAAACCCTGCAAGCAAAGATAAAGAAGTAAGAATTACTCGCTCAGGAAGAAAAGTGAGATTCCCTGACTATTATCACCCATCCTAGGATGGTCTCAAGGGGGGAGTCATGTGGCGTAACCACAATATATTATTATAATAAAACTACATACACTTAATAAATATCATAAATATGTATTACAACATAAATAAGTATATATTTATATCTACAATTTACTTTACATACTAAATACACAAAATACAAACACAAACATTATATAAACATGCACAGTAACACTTAACATAATAATAAAACTTACCAGTACTGCTTAGCCGCATCGTCGAGTCGCCGAGCGTCATCACGGGTCGTCGTCGTGTCGTGCCGAGTAAGCGCGCACAAAGTCCCGCTCGCAAACAATGGAGGCCTAGAACCATCGCCGGCGCAGCGGTGGCGCGCGCGCCAGCGCCCCTCAGTCCGTCTCGCTACCTCACGGCAGACGCACGCTCGCTCGCTGCGCAAACCGATCGCTTATCCGCTATAGCTATACCTGCCTGTATTTATTGTTGCTTGCTATCGTGAAGTGAATAAACTGTTTATAAAGTGGTAAGGCTGTTTGATTGTGTTTCCTGTGGATTAACCTCACGACACGTCGGAGAAGACGCACACCACACCACACCTACACCAGCCTACAAGTCTATTACGACACAAATCCTTATCAAGAAGGAACGGCGGCATTACTAAAGTATATCGAGTATCTTGAAACATTATGTTCTACGATTAGAACACAAACACCTTGCGACGGCGTCATGTTACAACTCGAGCACGAGTTCGAAGAAATTAAACATTATGATAATATTGTTATGATAAATGACTCGTTTATGAATAAGAAACGTCGGCGACGCGGCTTGCTAGACGGAGTAGGCTACGTTGCAAATAGTTTATTCGGAGTGTTGGACCAACGATTTGCAGAAAAATATGAGAAGGATATTGACCTTTTACAGCATAATGAAAACTATTTATACAACCTCTGGAAAAACCAAACGTCGGTCGTAGAAGCTGAGTTTAATCTCATGAAAAGGATGGAGAAAACTATAAGCAAACATCATAAAATAATAAATCAAAAGCTTAATTATCTCCAAGATTCCTATAAAAATCTCGCTCAGCAAGTGCAAAACATAACTATGGTCACAGACTTCATAACCTCGGCTTTCACTGCCAACAACTTGTTGTATACCCTTCGACGAATCCAGGACTCAATTTTAGATACAGTAACTGATATTTATAGTGGAAAATTAGATTTTCATTTGATATCTACGAAGCAGCTCAGATCAGAGCTAAGCATAATATCAGCACAAATATCTGGAGACTTGGTGGTTCCTGTCGACAGTTTTAATCTTAAAGATCTTTACGGCTTGCTCAAAGTAAGAGCCAAATATTCTGGCAAATACCTAATTATAGAAATAAAAATACCCTTGATTGAAAGGGATCTTTATGAGGTATTCAATCTTATCCCGGTACCACGCATTGTGAAAGATAACATGATGATGAAGGTCGAAACTATCTCTGAATTAGCAGCCATCAACATGAGAAAGGATTCGTATTTAACCATCACAGACACGGATCTGCAGTCATGTGTACTACAAAACACTGCGACTATTCTGTGTCATATCAGAAGGCCTATTCACCACATGAAAGATGATCACAGCCTATGCGAGACGATCCCAGGAACAAGAACTTGTAAAACTAAAACTACCTCGTGCAAGAATGACTGGAGAGAGTTAACAACAGAGAACAAATATTATTATTTATGCTGCAATGAATGTAACGTCAAACTTCTGTGTGAAAATCAAATTATGGGAGTTAGGTTAACCAATGCTGGTCTGTTGCGTGTTGGGGAAGGCTGTTTAGTAAAAACAGAAGATATTATGGTGCATTCAAACAAAAGATTGTCTAGTAAAATTAGCACGACGACAAAGATTATCTCACCAGAAATATCACCAATCAATCACATAATAAATATCACTATGCCAGAAATCTCATACGAACTTGATCCCAATAACTCAGACAACCTCAGGCAATTTGAAGCTATTAAGAGAAGTCTTGAGATCATGAAGCAGAGTGAACCTTTGAGCACCAATATCTCCTACCACGACGTCCATCAATATACTGCTATATATCTCATCATATTGGTGATCTTGTTATTGGTGGCAGCTTACTGTTTTAAATATTGGTGGCAAAGGAAACGTAAAGGAAACCGTTCCACTTCGACAGCAGAGCGGTCGACAGCACCTGCGGCGACTGGGTTGCCATCTCCACACACCGTTGCAGAAAGTGTTGTGATTGAGTGTAGTGAAATTAGGGAAAATGGGCAATCTAGTAAATCAGTGAAAAGTGATCCTAAACGACTAGCTTTATCTAGTGAGTGCTTACAAAAAAAGGAAGATAGAGGTTCTTCACCGATCTTTCGCGTGTTTTCTCTTCCTGATTTATACTGTAGCGATTCTGTTTAATTTGTAATCTTACTTTTATCTCATCTTTTAACATAACTAACCCTACATAACTATTTTAGTATTAATTGAACATTGTTCTCACCTTGTTAATATTAATTTCATTACCCATTTAACTCTACATACTCACTAACCTCATCTTTTTCTCCCCCGGGAGCATGTTCGGGTCAATCACCGAACTATTAAACATGTCAGCGTAATTGTGACACCGCGCTCCATGCCTTGTATTACCTAAGTAAAATGTAGTTAGTACGCTTTCGGACAGCATATCGGGCGCGACTCAATCTCACCTCATTAGTTATAATTTTATCCCATTTGTGTACTGAAATATAGTTATCTTATAATCTTTACATCTTAGTTTACATTTAAACTCACCCCAACCCTGAACATTCATAATAACTACTCGACCAAAATGTAATGAAACGGCTGAATTTTTGTTTCGTGATTTCAGAGTTGGTCCTACAGTGAAGGTTGTTAACATAATAGGTATTCATGGGTAGACATCCAGAGAAAATTTGGGTAGTGATAAAAAAATTGTCCTCTGAATCTAAATCATTAACCACAACCACTCTTTAGCCTTACGTACTAAATTAGTTGTGCTTAGTATCTGCCATAGAAATAGGTAGACCAGCAGTGCGATTCTGTAACCATCTCACCGTGAAAACTTAGGTGAAGTGAGCGTGGAGTGAGCTGTCAATAGTGTCAATTCCTAGCAAAAACAAACTCACTTCACCTAAGTTTTCACGGTGAGATTTTTACAGAATCGACCGGCAGTACTACTGCGAAGTTTCACGTCTGCTCCCTTGTTTTGAAAACATTTATTTTTTTCGAACTTAGTAACTAGGTATTAAGTTCCTGAATAACATTTGCCTACCTAAGTATGTAGGAGCTGAATGACTAGTCAAAACCATGCTCCGAACTCTGGACCAACCATAATTTCTGAAGTACCTAAGTAGTATAAAATTAACCTAAGTATTCAATTATCTTATTTGCAGATGTAATGTTCCGACTGTCCATACGACAGGCTTTTTGGGCGCTGGCGCTGCTGTGCACGCTGGCGCCCTCGCATGCCGATGGAAACATAGGTAAGTCATCGACCACTTAATCTGCCTAGCTTTTTTCCAACTATGTTTGGGGTCGGCTTACAGTCAAACCGGATGCAACTGAATATCTACCAGTATTTTACATGGAGCGACTGACATTCACAACCCATGGCACTGGGTATACTTTCAGGCTTCTGACGACCCGTAACAACTGTCAAAGATCCACGAATGACAGCCGCGACCCATTCTTTCCGAGGCACGCCGCGGAGGACCCCCTCCTTGGTATGTAAAGATAGTCACCCAGCCACGGACCAACTGCGGACCCGTGCGGCTATTATTACTTAGCCACGAGCTCTCACCACCACAACCCTAGTCATCTAAAACTAAAGGAATCATAAACTCATCAGCGTCACAACTTGGTACCTATAAGGTCAGTGGTTCCGCAGGGAACCCTCCTCAGACCGATTTGAATTACTCTGCTGACAGGACGATGCTTGAAATTCTTATTCAGTTTGATGATGTTGCCCGCCATCTTGATAACATTTCACGACACAGAACACAATTTAATTGTTTATTGGAAATACATATATTATTTAGAATGTAATCTAATCTCTCCATCTGGTTTTTGGATGGACACAGAGCAGTATGACAGAGCCATAAATAGCATCAATCGCATTGTTGTATTAAAAATCCAGATCCTGGTACATAAATCATAAAATCTGAATCGTAGCAACAAGATAAAATACCTTTCAACTTGAGAAAGTGTATAAATCTTATACAAAATACACCGTGTCTACGTTACAGTACACATTTGAACTGGCAGAGTATATTTTAAATTCGAGTAAACCTGCAAAGCAGACGTGAGGATCGCTTTGAGCTGTCAAGTATCTTAGATTTTTTTACAAACTCAACACTTTGTAGTCTTCTTAGTATAATATTGGTCTTCATTGTTGTCCTTTTAAAAAGGCTGCAGATGTTTGACATGGAAATAGAGAAATGGAGTATAATTAGGATTACGATACCTGCGTGTTCAATGTGTTATTGGTAACTCTGGAGTTTGGAAACTCCAGAGCATCTATAAAATTTTAATCGTACATTTAAGGTTTAAATCTTGTGGCTAAGTACTTAATAACAGCCGCACGGGTCGATCGATCAGTTAAGCTACGCTTGCCGCGGTTGCTCCGTGGATGGGCGACCATTTGTACATACCAAGACCCCTAAATGCCTCTGAAAGTACGTGGTCCCTGCTGTCATTCGTGGATCTTTGACAATCGTTACGCGTCATCAGAAGCCCGAAAGTCTGACAACCAGCCTTACCAAGGGTTTCGTATTACCCAGTAACTGGGTTGTGGAGGTCAGATAGGCAGTCGCTTCGTGTAAAATACTGATATTCAGCTGCATCCGGTTTGACTGGAAGCCGACCCCAACATAGTTGGGAAAAGACATTTTTTCAAATTCAAATTTAAAAAAAAGCATCATCATTCATCTTCATTTCTAAAAGGTAAAGCACTCCACTTGCCGGGGTTGGTCAGTGGATGGGTGACCATCTTTACGTACCGAGATTCCTCCGTGCCTCGGAAAGCACGTTAAGCCGTTGGTCCCGGCTGTCATTCGTGGATCTTTGACAGTCGTTACGAGTCGTCAGAAGACCGAAAGTCTGACAACCAGTCTTGCCAAGGGATACCCCTTGGCAAGACTGGTTGTCTCGTCGTATTACCCAGTTACTGGGCTATGGAGGTCAGACAGGCAGTCGCTCCATGTAAAATAAGTAGCTGCATGTGGTTAGACCAGATTGATTGTACCTAAAAGGTAAAGCACTACAGGATAACTAAGCATCAGAATTTTTAAAGACCTAATAATCAGAATTGGATTTATTTATGGGTTTGGTATTCTGTTCTCTTCTTCTCTGATATCGACAAGACCTTTATATTTTGTTTGTTTTCCGTAGTAAACATATTATAGCCAATAAACAAGAGCTGTCGATATTCTGTGATTTGAGATTCTCCTCAAATGTCTAGGTTCCGTTTTTAACATTTTCTCAACTTTAGATTCTATATTAATAACATGTTTCATTGTTCAGGTTGCTTATTCAGCGCATCATTATGCGTGGAGGGAGTGGAATGGTGCTACGACGGTAAGTAAACTTATAACGGAAAAACTTTCCACAATAATCTTTTAAAGTTTGCACTAGCTGCGGTAAGATTTCCAAAATGAAAATGGAAAGACACAGGTCTGAAATTCTATTTTATGATTCCTGAACTTTTTTAATTGACTGTCTACAGTAGTATTTTTGGTATAAGTATCTTTTAAATTATTATCGTCTTTAACCATGTACAGATAGCGCGCGAGTTGAATGCAGTCGGGGTCTGAGGTAAAGAGCGCCCCGCTATCCGCACGCCCCACCTCACGCGCCTGCAGTGTATTGTAATTATAATTAGGTCACAGCACTACCGCGTTCCTAAGCTCTGCATTCAACTCGCGCGCTATCTGTAAGTAAACGTACCTGTAATGCAATATTTAAGTGATGCCAATTTTCTTTCATAGATTTCGCCTTCGGTAAATGTATACCGGTGTACGAAAAAGAAGTAGAGGAAGGATCACTTTATCAGTAAGTTACTTTGAGAGTCAAGTTTCTCATTCACTTTTTATAAGCAACTTTATTCTTCCCTCTGTAGATATTACCGTACTAAATCTCGTCAAAAATAGATTCCTATGTCCTTTATTTAGCATTTAGACGATTGTGTACGAATATTATTTAATTGTCTTTCTTGAAAAGCTATTAAATCCTCCAATCTTCATCCCTGTACAGGTACGACATGAGCTCGGAGCAGCTGCAATGGTTCGAGGGTGAGCTACAGCGGCTGGCGACGCGCGGCTACCGCTGGGAGCATGCGTACACGCAGTGCGTGTTGCAGGCCATGCTCTACACGCTGCGACAGGACCTGTTAGTTGGATCACTTTATTTAATACATTAGTGTCACAGTCTAACTTTAATGCACAAAGGAACCTTCCAAAATACGGGTGGCTACCGTAGTATGTCAAGGGTTGGTGATCAGAAAAAATCACAACTTCCAACTTGTTTGCAAAACATCCTGCTTGGGATGACAATGTCACGCACACAATGAAATTCCGAAGGCAAGAAAATTTGTAAATGCTGATGTGTATTTACAGATTTTCCTCCCTTCACTATATTCGTTCTATCTATCGAATCAAGCATTGTAGTCAAGTGTTTCGGGTATGGTGATTGCCCGGTGACTAAACATTTTCGATTAATTTTTCCAGTGATCCAGCTACTGTCAATACAAAAATATGTGATCATTTTGCTGACCCTAAATTAAGTACGAACACCGAAGAAAACTCTGAAGAAAATGCCGAAGAAGTAAGTTGTACTTCATTGTTATTTAAGTAATCACTTGTCTTGATTGATGATAATAAATGACTTTCTTAATAATCGTCTTAAAATACAGATTGAACCAGATGAGACAGCGTATGTGCGCTTTATGCCTAACTCACCGATCTCCGACTCAAACTTTGCTAATGAGGTGTATAATCCTCCATTGACACCTGATGACGACCCGACTCCCTACATACCTAAAGGTAAAAAATACTAGACACATTTTGATAGCTCTTTTCTTTGAATGTAGTAAGTAATGGAATCATCTTATTTTTCATTGAAGATGACGAACCAACGGATGGCGAAACGCCAAGTGACAAAATACGCGATTTGATGTTAATGGGTGGAAGCGAGGAATCTCCCATTATTCTACCATTTTCAGGATTCAGGGAACGCATCCTAGCTGAAAAAGAGCGAAAGCCATTCAACAACGCAAACCCTATGCCTAGGGTTGTTATCGATAAACAGAAAAAATCCGTGTCTGACATTCTTGGAGAAAATGAACCTAACATGGCGTACGCTGACGAAGAACGCCTGGGAGCTCATTTCCGCAAGTACAAAACTAAAGCTCCACCATTCACTGCGGAATATATTACGAGCAATAGATTTTCTCCGCTGGATGAAGAAATTCGTTCCAATGCTTGGAAAAATTATAAACAGAGTTTTGCTGAGAAACACTTTCCCTTTGAATACGAGAATCCGGGAGATTTACCTGAACCAAGGGTCTATATAGATGAAGACGGAATAGATGAATTTCCCATTGATGCTGGCAGTGGGGAGCTGGACCCTTATCATATCAAAGGTAATATAGATATCTATATGAAATCATTGCTTTGTTACTTAAATTATTTGTTTATGCTATAATGTAACGCTGCAGATAATTCGCCCGCACTAGACGCTAAACATTCAAAGCAAATGGAGGAATACTTCATGAACTATTGGCGAGATGTCATTGATGCTAAACAAAAGCCGCAAGGCGCCCTTTACGCTGAAGGAGGACCGCTCAGGGCAGACGAGTTGCAAGGTGAGTCATATGTATCGCATAACTTGAGAACATAGAGTTACCTCTGTGTAAAGACGGCAATTTGTGTTGCTTCTTGCTTCGTTTGCATTGTAGGTACAACAGCAACATTATCTCACTCATTCTGTTGAAGTATTGACGTACTAACTTTTTAATTAATTTCTCTTATTTGTACTTCTCAGTTAACCAATGTGTTATTTTAGTTCTTGGTTATTTTTTTTCACATAGGCCCCTTGATATCAAGAACTTCGACCCGTATAAGTGATTCAAACCAGACCGAGGGTGTTACATATGCCGACGATGTTTCAGGTGAAAGTCCCAAATTTTACCCCGAGGATATTCAAGATTTGCTTAATAACGAATGGGGCTTTAAGCGTAGGGAAAGAGACGATGTTAAAAAGCCTGGGCCGCGCCTGGACGCAAAAACATTAAAGATTTTATACCACAATAAATCAGTGACAGGTTAGTGTCACAGCGGCCTGAGATAACTGTTTTAGATACCTATCGATGTTCCCTCGAATAGAGTCAGGCTACAGGCTAGAGCTGCATCTCAATTAAAGTATATTTTTTTACTAATCGCACTTCTACGTCTTGTATAGAACACCGCACTAAGTGTTTCCCTCAGCACATTTTAATTTATTGTGAGACACGAAGCATGGGCTGTAATAGTCCTCTGTATGAACCGTGTTGCCTATGTGTGATGGATGACATCTAAATGTTTTGTTTCATGGCGTTTCCTTTGTACTCTTCGATGTGTTGTTGATTTTGGGCTACAGCCCACCCTGTGTATCATTTATGTTGTCAAGTCATTATGTCAGCTTCAATGTTTATAAATATAAATGTTTTCATATCATATTACTAGCTATGCATACATTACACCCATGATATTCAGTTTTGTGCGCTTCACTATCTCTAAAATGAAAAATGTACTCCTTCAATAACTGCTTATATTATAAACCCAGTGTTTGTAAATCTTGTCTCTCTTGAATTCGATCTGCTATTTATTCCTTTGGCAATTAATATTGTATTGACTCAAGACTGTTCTAAATGAAAAACTATGCATGTTTTGAGTTCTATATCGGTGTTGTCTAAAATTGTTTGTGGTTCTAGCGCCCCATTTGAGCACTGGTCTGATTTTATGTTTCAGCACAAGGTGTGCAGCCCGTAGAAAAAGAAGAAAAGCCTGGTGATCACGATCACAATGATTATGATTATGACCCATCATACGCGTACGTCTTGTTCAAGAACAGGTGAGAACTATCACGTTTCCAAAGTCTATACAACAGAAAATAAATGTTAAGGTACTTTCCCATTGATGTTATAATCGGTTTGCCTCAGGTTCCTAACTGACTGGGAGAAAGGCATCTCATTTATTTCAAGACTAGAAGAAATGCTTGGTTTAGAGAAAAACACTTTTACAAACCCCCGGTAACTTTAATAAAGTCTACTTTAAAATCTATAGTTTTAACTTTTTTTTATCAATTTATTTATATACCTATTGTGGTATTGTGGTAATAATATTAGAACAACACAACGATTTGTTTCAGAGTCGATCCAAGTGAAGTTACATTCAAAGTTGAGAAGAATAATAAAGGGTATGATGCTATGGCCGTAGCGCGTCACGTTGGTAAGTTAATACAAGATGGCACGACAGATCTTTCTGACTTCGTTTACCTATAACTACTGACATATATTATATACTTCTAAATATTCCTTTCAGATGAAATTAAAGATGATTTGCGTCGCGAGACCGGAGCGCAAATTCTATCAACTGGCATCGGTGACAGAGTAAGCATTAAAACAATATTTAAGGAAGAAAATGAGCGTCTCTGCGTCCGGGACTTCATGTTCAATCTATGATTGCAGAGTAAGCGCCCAGTGAGTCACCACTTGGACGCACCAGAGCCGATACTTGGCCTAGATCTGCCAGTACTGTCGGCTCTCATAGGGAGTCTGATGGTCCTGGTGGTAGGATCTGTGATTTTCGCTGTACTGTTGAGGCGAGACATGAGCAATAAGAGGAAGATGAACGGCCTATCCTCGGCAGCAGAGATTGACGCTGAGGCTACTAGGGACTATCAGGTAAGATGGTATACTTTGCAGTGTTGGTACTTAATTTTTGCCGTCAATTGTTATTACTCGTGAGTCCTAACGTTAATTGAGCTCGTCACATTGCAGGAGTTGTGCCGAGCACGCATGTCGGGTAAGTGGACTGGCCAGCAACCGGCCGCCGCTCCCACGCACCCCACCGAGCCACCACAGCGCATCACCTCGCTCTCCAAGGAACCAGCTGAAGGCAACTCTCCTTCGACTCGATCTAGCACTTCGTCATGGTAAGAACGACTTAAGTATTTGGCTACCTTAGCTTAAGTCTTCTTAAGAATGTCTGAATTTTTTTGAAAGGAAAAAAAATAGGCTAATAAATGTAAGGTGACTTAACGTGTCGTTATTTTATTTCAGGAGTGAGGAACCAGCACTAACTAACATGGACATTTCTACCGGACACATTGTTTTGGTAAGAAAAGCTTTATTAAATACTTTGTAGTAACAACAAAAGCGGTATGAGCATTTTGTTGCTGGAGTAGAAAGAAAGAGAATGTTAACTAACTTCCTCAACAGGCATACATGGAAGATCACCTGCGCAACAAGGACCGTTTGGAGCAAGAATGGCGCGCCCTGTGCGCGTACGAGGCAGAGCCCTGCGCCACCACCGCAGCCCTGAAGCAGGACAACACCGGCAAGAACCGCTATGCTGACGTGCTGCCCTACGACCACTCCAGGGTCACGCTCAACACGCTCTCGAACCATCTCGGATCTGACTACATCAATGCTTCGACTATCGTAAGTCAACTGTTTTATATATCACTGTACTTTGTACTGTATGGAAAACAAAAATGTGTGCCTTAAAATTATCATGATTGTACCGTTTATAATATAATTATCAAAATATATTTAGACACTTTTTCTTCTTGCTTTAAAGGACATTGCTAATGTTTACGAACGAACAAACAGAAACAACTGATGTCATAGTTATTAATCTTTTATGATCCTACACCATTTCCAGTAGAAACTTCGAAGATATTTCCATATTTTGCTAGTCCATTAAAGTCTATGCTTAACAAATTCGGATGACCCCCTTTTGTTCTCCAGACGGACCACGACCCCCGCAACCCCGCTTACATCGCAGCCGCTGGCCCCATGGCCCACACGGCGCCCGACTTCTGGCAGATGGTGTGGGAGCAGGGCAGTGTCGTCATGGTCATGCTCACGCGCCTCACCGAGAACGGACAACAGCTCTGCCACCGCTACTGGCCTGAAGAGGGATCTGAACTTTACCATATCTATGAGGTATGTTTTGTTGGTCTTGATTAAAACAAGCTTGTACAGATGCCTACCTACTACTATTTTATCAAAGTAAAGTTCCAAAAAAGTACTGCTCTTGATTATATCTGTATGACTTTTATCTACGCAACAAAAAGAAGAAGCGTAGATATTACCTAATTCTGAAATCTCCGATCCACCCCTGGTCCTTGTTTTCACATAGAAAACAGCAGTGCGATTCTGTAACCATCTCACCGTGAAAACTTAGGTGAAGTGAGCGTGGAGTGAGCTGTCAATAGTGTCAATTCCTAGCAAAAACAAACTCACTTCACCTAGTTTTCACGGTGAGATTTTTACAGAATCGACCGGCAGTTGCAAGTAAAATAAAAAATAAATATAATACATCATATTTCAGGTGCACTTAGTAAGCGAGCACATATGGTGCGATGACTACCTGGTGCGAAGCTTCTACCTGAAGAACCAACGCACCGGCGAGACCCGAACTGTCACGCAGTTCCACTTCCTCTCCTGGCCTGAAAACGGCGTGCCATCATCGACCAAGGCTCTATTGGAGTTCAGGAGGTGAGCTACACCTGCTTATTGTTACAATAACCAAATAATACTTAATAGTACAACATTGATTGGCAGTTCTAGGTAACCATAAAATAGAGAAATGGTAAAAAAAAAGTTTTAGGTAAACCAAAGCGGCGCGATACTGGCGCTAACTTTAATGTAATGTATCTGGCCGTTTCCACAAGAAAAATAAAGCAAAAACCAAATTATTATGACGTAAAATTAAAAGAAAAGTATTTAATATTTTCTTTTACTTATCTTTCTTTCTTGAGAATTCTTTGATGCTAGGAATATAATGAATATTTAAATAACCTTTTTACTAACAAAAATAAATAACAATACAGCATGTATTTATTGCAATATTTATTTTCTTTTCAGAAAAGTGAACAAGTCGTACAGAGGAAGATCATGCCCCATCGTGGTCCACTGCAGGTAAAAAATAGTACCTACTTAAACACTGTTGAGTAGATCGATAATTTAGGTTACCGAAAAACCCTTGAACCACGGAATATATTTTCGAATAATGATCTTCAGTGACAAAATTGATAAACATGTAGGTAGTTGGTAATAATTACCAACTACCTACATGTTTATCAATTTTGTCACTGAAGATCATTATTTTTTAGTTTACTTATAGTTTATATTAATTATTAATATAACGATCTTGATTCTAATCTGAACTAATTGAATATGAGATAAAATCAATAGTTTGCATATCGCGTCCTTTACTCCTTACGTAATTGCGATATGATAAGTTGATAACACCTATCATCGAAGAAATTCGATTGACCGATTAGTGAGCAGTACCTAATATTCAAGTGATTTGGTATTATTTTATTTCAATTGCATTAATTTAGCTTAAATAACTAAAAAAGTAGGTATATTACGCTTCAGCATATAGCATTAACCATATATGGTGCCATTGAATGAGCCTTGGTCTAGATTAGCAAACTGCTTTTTGAAATCGTCATTTTCACTACTTCTCACATTTTCCGTATTGTTAGATCTCGGCGTACAACGCTATATTAGGCGTCTTTACATTGGTCTGAATAAAACCTCATCAAAAATCCTTGTACCTATTCCAGTGATGGAGCTGGTCGCTCGGGCACCTACTGCCTCATCGACATGGTCCTGAACCGCATGGCCAAGGGTGCCAAGGAGATCGACATCGCGGCAACTCTGGAGCACATTCGAGATCAACGCACTCGCACTGTCGCCACGAAGCAACAGTTCGAGTTCGTGCTGATGGCCGTCGCTGAAGAGGTAGGCATCTTATACGATTTCATATTATTACTTAATGTCAACAATTGCGAAGTTAAAAGAACATTTTTATCACGTGTAAGCGCATTGGTGATCACAGATCAATACGTTATTCTCCGAGATTAACATGCGGCTGATGCTGCGTATTCAGTATTATAATGAGAAGCGTGCCCCAGGGTTCGATATTCGACCCTATCCAAAACGATACAATTATTTCACAAGTCAAAGGGATTCAATTACAATAAAATTATTGTTTGAATGGTTTTAGTTCAAATAAATATGTTATTACTAAATAATAAATGAGTGCTGAGTTTAATTTTTTATTTAAAGGTCCACGCAATACTGAAAGCTTTGCCAGCCCACCTACAACAACTGCAAGAGAAAAAAGACAAAGATAAGGAAAAAGAAAAAGAGAAAGATGGCAGTGACAAGGAAAAGGAGAAGCCTAACTAAACCGCGCACCCGACACGAACACACGAACATGTTACGTTACATTATTTAACTTAAATTAAGAATCCTATCATTGTGGAATTGATGTATTTCTATCAACTCCGAGTTGAGAATTTCGCTACGCAAAACGAAATTTTGAGCTAAGTAACATTCATGTCATTATTGGTAGGTACGTAATTTTCATTTTATTTTGAACATTCGGCTGGTATATTAAACCCCAACAAGACATCTCCTGGACTGCATTATTTATTAAGTAGGTACTCACAATTGGAAATTCTTAACTTCGGATTGTCTTAACTTGGCGATGATTACTTTACCGATGGAAATGCTGAAACAAGTTCATCTACGGCAAGGATAAAAACTGACTGTGTCTACATGAGGTGTGCCGCTAACTATGGCATTTATTTTTTTAAAGCTTTTAATATTTTCATAAGGTAACTTCACACGAGCCTATTTATTATATTTAGAAATTATAGAACACAATCTATGAAACTTCTTTGTTGTGGCAATTAAGTTAGCTTTTTATTGGGGTGTTGGAGACATGGTCAATTGTTAGAGTATCAATCAATTCTAGTGGGTTTCATCTATGTTGCGTACATTTTAGTTTATATTTATACTTAAAACTATTTAATTACGATAATTAATGAAATAGCTGATTTAAATGAATAGTGTTCATCTTTCTGAACTGCAATGATTAGTTTTTATTTTACTTAGTGTTTAGTTTTAGTTATTTAATTGTCATGCATATAATGCGTATCCTGTGAATTGATCTAGTCAGTTAAATTGTTACTAGTTACCTACTACAAAGCCAGTTTAAAGTGGGTTTCTATTTACTAAATATTTATTTAAACTTGTACTTAATTAGTTATTTTAACAATGGTCAGATGCCAACAATGATTAAATCTCTAGCGTTACTTTAAATACCTAATTTAATTGAAGTAAGTAGTTATTTTCAAATATTGTTAATGATTGTACGAATAGTGGTAGGTACTGACCATAGTTAAAATATGTTTATCGTATTTAATTGCTTTCTGTTTAGTCATTGTGTCTAAAAGTTTTTATGTCATAATCATAATGTAAGTAAGTACCTATACATTGTTATGTATAGATCTACATTTTGCAACTTATATACCTAGTAGGTACCAACTAGTACTAATAACAAAAAAGATAAGAGATCTATGTCTTTCCCAATCATATCCTGAATTAACGGAATACCTGAGAAAAAAAATCAGATTTAAAAAATCTAAATAAAATATTTACAGAACGTAGCAGAAACTATAGATACATACTAACGTGTTATGTACGAGATTTATATAAGATATATTTATTGCATATTATGTGGAAAATGTAAAAAAAAAATAAAAACCTACCCACGAAATTATGGATGTAGTATTAGATGTAAGAGAAAATATATTTAACCGTATTTCTGTATGAAATTATATGTAGTTTTTATGTGAATGATTGAATAATGGATTTTGATTAAATTGTTTTAGGGAATAAGATAGAAGTATCCTAATTTCCCAAACAAAAGAATCCTCTCTTCTTATCGGCAAACAGTCTGCCAAGTAGCAGTAGATTAGATATGGACACGGTTTCTAGATCGAAAATTTCGTCGATGCAAAAATTACGTCGATGCAATCGCAGTGCAGTGTCAACAACTGCGGAATGTGTAGGCTGGTGTTAGTGGACAAATTCGATGCAGTTGCTCTGTAACTGCATCCAAACTATAGCAGCTATAATGCTTGCAGTCCAAATGATGCAGGCTCTAGCGACTAGATAGTAACTATCTACATGCACACCACAATCGGTTTTCCTATAGTTAAGTACCCCTACTTAACTATAGTAAAACCGATTGTGGTGTGCACGAGTGGTTGTAACAATTTTCACGCCAATGAACATATCTCAGCCGCAAAACACTCTTAGCTCATATGCAGGTTTTAGATACAAATAGCTAGTTCTATCCTATAAAGAATTAGATCTACAGCTCAACCATAGTACCACGAACCACTCACGCACACCACAATTAGAGACCGAGGACGGTTGTAACAATTTTCACGCCAATGGACATAAATCTCAGCCGAAAACACTGTTAGATCATATGCACGTTTTAGATTCAAATAGCTAGTTTTATCCAATAAAGAATTTTAACAGAAAAATATAGTACCTAGGTACTAGATCAGATAAAAAACTACTACAATGAGTCGTTATGTCACAATCACAACGCACCTAGTACCTACAATTTAAAGATCTGCTACACAATCTACTGGTAGATCTGCTGGTAAATATGCTGGTAAATCTGCTGCACAATCTGCTGGTGGATCTGCTGCACAATCTGCTGGTAAATCTGCTGCACAATCTGCTGCAGAATCTGCTGCAGAATCTGCTGCACAATCTGCTGGTAGATCTGCTGCACTTTCTGCTGGTAAATCTGCTGCACAATCTGCTGACAGATCTGCTGCACAATCTACTGGTAAATCTGCTGCACAATCTGCTGGTAGATCTGCTGCACAATCTGCGGGTAGATCTGCTGCACAATCTGCTGGTAGATCTGCTGCACAATCTGCTGGTAAATCTGCTGCACAATCTGCTGGTAAATCTGCTGGTAAATCTGCTGGTATTATCTGCTGCACAATCTACTGGTAAATCTGCTGCAAAATCTACTGGTAAATCTGCTGCACAATCTGCTAGTAAATCTGCTGCAGAATCTGCTGCAGAATTTGCTGGTAAATCTGCTGGTAAATCTGCTGGTAGATCAGCAGACTGTGCTGCTTCACAATCTGCTGATAGATCTGCTGCACAATCTGCTGGTAGATCTGCTGCACAATCTACTGGTAAATCTGCTGCACAATCTGCTGGTAAATCTGCTGGTAGATCTGCTGCACAATCTACTGGTAAATCTGCTGCACAATCTGCTAGTAAATCTGCTGCAGAATCTGCTGCAGAATCTGCTGCACAATCTGCTGCAGAATCTGCTGCAGAATGTGCTACAGAATCTGCTGCAGAATCTGCTGCAGAATCTGCTGCGGAATCTGCTGCGGAATCTGCTGTACAATCTGCTGGTAAATCTGCGGGTAAATCTGCTGGTATATCAGCAGATTGTGCTGCTGCACAATCTGCTGATAGATCTGCTGCACAATCTGCTGGTAGATCTGCTGCACAATCTACTGGTAAATCTGCTGCACAATCTGCTGGTAAATCTGCTGGTAGATCTGCTGCACAATCTACTGGTAAATCTGCTGCACAATCTGCTAGTAAATCTGCTGCAGAATCTGCTGCAGAATCTGCTGCACAATCTGCTGCAGAATCTGCTGCAGAATGTGCTACAGAATCTGCTGCAGAATCTGCTGCAGAATCTGCTGCGGAATCTGCTGCGGAATCTGCTGTACAATCTGCTGGTAAATCTGCGGGTAAATCTGCTGGTATATCAGCAGATTGTGCTGCTGCACAATCTGCTGCACAATCTGCTGCAGAATCTGCTGTTAGATCTGCTACACAATCTGCTGGTAGATCTGCTGCACAATGTGCTGGTAAATCTGCTGCACAATTTGCTGGTAGATCTGCTGCACAATCATCTGGTAGATCTACTGCACAATCATCTGGTAAATCTGCTGCACAATCTACTGGTAAATCTGCTGCATAAATCTGCTAGTAAATCTGCTGCACAATCTGCTGGTAAATCTGCTGCACATCATCTGGTAGATCTGCTGCACAATCTACTGGTAAATCTGCTGCATAAATCTGCTAGTAAATCTGCTGCAGAATCTGCTGGTAAATCTGCTGCACAATCTGCTGGTAGATCTGCTGCACAATCTTCTGGTAGATCTGCTACATAATCTACTGGTAAATCTGCTGCACAATCTGCTAGTAAATCTGCTGCAGAATCTGCTGGTAAATCTGCTGCACAATAAATCTGCTGCACAATCTGCTGGTAAATCTGCTGAACAATCATCTGGTAGATCTGCTGCACAATCTACTGGTAAATCTGCTGCATAAATCTGCTAGTAAATCTGCTGCAGAATCTGCTGGTAAATCTGCTGCACAATCTGCTGGTAGATCTGCTGCACAATCTTCTGGTAGATCTGCTACACAATCTACTGGTAAATCTGCTGCTGCACAATCTGCTAGTAAATCTGCTGCAGAATCTGCTGGTAAATCTGCTGCACAATCTGCTGGTAGATCTGCTGCACAATTAGGTTAGAACAGTGACCTCTATTGCTGGTGAATCATTTGGGTTAGGTTAGGTTAGAACAGTGACCATTAACGTGACCGTGCTAGTATAGGCAAATGTATATTATGGTGAATAAATGTTATGGAAAACGACATTATTGAAAATAGGATAGGATAGGATATTATGCTTAACACGTTGAACGCCATGTGAAAAATCGGGTATTTCCATTCAGGCCATGGGGCTCTCCGGTGAGCCTTGTCTTACTGAACCATTCGAGCCACGGGGGTCACCCGTGAGCCGCGTTATAGGTACTACGGAAACGCTTCCTACAAGCCACAGATTGCAGCTATCAAACAAAACGCGTATGGAAGTGAGCCGCGTGGCCCTGTAGGCGAACCGGACGGTGGTTTTCAAATCCAACATAAACTTGTAGTTTTTATCAGGGTTATTGCAAGATGCTAGAATTATTCAACTCAAAATGTTGAAAATCATACATTTTTGGCGAGAAAAGCGTAAGCGATCCCTCACTTATCGACGCAGCGCGCGATATTGATCGGCCGGAGTATATCACTACTCCGGATTACTCCCGAAGCGCGCGCGCCGGGTGTGCCGTAGCGTGACCCCGTGGCCCCCGCGAACGGAAATGTACACAGTCCTTTGTACGAGGCCACGGGGCCCACCTATGAGCCTTTTACAATATCTTAAAAACTATACGGTAGAAGTCGCAAATATTTATTTTCCATACAAATTAGTACATTTTATAAACTTTGGAATGAAAATCTCAAGTTGATGAAAATTACCAATTACCTGATTTTGGCTTGGCCCGACCGGAAGACTACGCTAGGCCCACCGGTGGGCCACATGGCGTTCAACGTGTTAAAAAAGTTATGCTTTAGAACTTTATGCTTAGTAAATTTATGCTTTAGAATATTATGCTTAATCGTTATTATGGTTAGAGAAATTATGCTTAAAAAAATTATGCGTAAGCTGTTATGCGTAATTATATTATGCAAAAATATAATTATGCCAAACAAAATTATGCTAAGTTATATTAGGTCCAATTAGGTCTTAAAATTTTATGCAAATGGATAGGGAACCATTTAGCATATAATGTTGCTAGGACACAGGCCTCCTCTCCTCAAGATGGAGTAGGCTGTAATCTACCTCGCGGGGCCAGTGCGGCTTGACAGATGTCACATGTGTTCGAATTTTTGGTTCTTGGACATGCGTTTCCTTACTATGTTTTTTCACCGTTTGAGAGGCCTTAATGACAAGACCATTCGCTAAGAGTGTCTGGCCAAAATGAGAACACGATCGCGGGAGCCGAAGCGGGGTCCTGTTGTAGGCATACGCTGGGTCCCTTGAGGAATGCCTTGCTCCCTTGAGGAATGCCCTGCTCCCTTGAGGAATCACCCGCTGGGGCAGCGCAATGGCGTGACCTCGTTGTGGCGGTTGGTGCTGCGGATACTCTCTCACTTCCGAACATGGTCCAGTCCATGGTTGGTAGTGGGACTCTGTGGCCTCCTTCTGCGAGGAATTCATGGTCGCGAAGGAAGCGGTAGAAAGGGAGATACAACCTTCCTTCCAAGTACCAATCCGTAGCAGATGCACCGGGCGCTGGAGGACGCGGAACGATCTCCAGTCGCCTCAGGGTGAGGCCTGCAGGCAACTGACTTATGGAGTTTGTTTTTGATGTTAATGTAGCCAGTGATACTCGCGCCATCAAGACAAATCTAAAGACGTATAATTTATCCAAATCCGTTCATTCGTTTAGGAGTTACGAGGGAACAAAGAAACATACATACATACATACATACAGGTCAAACACATAACCCTCCTTTTGGGCTTCGCCGCAGTCATGTAAAAACACATAACCCTCCGTTTAGGCTTCGCCGCAGTCTTGTAAAAATAAAGTAAAATGGCGGATTTGGGGTGACATATTGTGGAGTTCGAATTTTTTTTTGTCTTCTAATACCATCGAGTTGGACAAATTGAATTTTGTTAAAAAAAATTGCTTTGAGCAGAGTTAGGACCTCGAAGGCTTGACTATTTAACTAAATCGTCTGCGAAATCTTTCACATTTGTAAACTAAAAAGCTGGAAACAAAAAAAGTAATTTAAAAAAATAAAAAACCCGACTGCAGTAAAAAACTAAAACTGAAAAGCTAAAAACAAGCCCATTTTAAATTTAATAAAAGTTGGAAGCAGGCGGGGCCCATTCCATTTTTATATTTTCAAACTCAAACGGGTCCCGCCTGCTTCCAACTTTAATCTTACCACCTGGAACATTATTAGGTATCCAATAAAAAAATATTTAACGTCTACCGAATGTACTTTTGTGTAAGTTGTGTTCATATTGGTACTACCTAAGTAGTTTTAAGGCATACTTTACCCCACCTTATAAGTATTACCTACATGATTGAGCTTTTCGTACCTAGCTCAGAAATATACCCAAAAACTATTTATTGTGTAATCTGCACTAAAACGTGTAAAAATAATCTAGGAACTGGCACATTGATCCCCTAGTTCACAACACAATAGGCATTGAGCTCCTTAAGTTTTGAGTTGAGCTGCACGATTACTGACAAATGCGTGCACTGACTGGACAGGTCCACTCAATCTGTGTGGTTCTTTCCTCAAAAGACCATTTCAGACGGCAATCTACATGGCCTTCACATGACCAAGATTATGTCTGGACTTTAAAAGAGACTGTGACCTCATCTAGTTTAAAAAAATATGATTGACGTGTAAAAGTGTTTGTACAAACCTACTTACAGAATTAAATCATTTATCGACCAAGCCACCAAATACATTTTCAAATTTCGCGCAATGCGCTCAACGCAGTGGACGACATATTGCTCTGTGGTCATGACGTCAGTTCACCGTGTAAACCACGGAGTAGAGTTCTCCATGGTGTAAACCGTAGAGGTGTAAACAAACACTTTATAGGTACGCACGGCTACAGATCAAGCTATACATTTCCAGTATAAGCTGATCTCGCATGGTATAGGATTTCCTTACAATGAGAGGTCAGTGGAAACTGGAAATGTATAGCTTGATGTGTAGCCGTGTGTACCTACTAGTTCCAATCTGGGTAAGTACCATGTTAAATTCATGTAGGTAAGTACCTACCTACTTTCTGAGTTTATCTTGTATATTACCTACTGACATAGATGAAGGAACAACATTCAGAGGAAGCCTGATTAAATACCTAGTTACTTGTACACCTAGTCTTGAGCAAGCGTACATGGTAATCTGTGCTCGTGTCTTCTCTGTGTAAGAAGAGGCTTTTGCCCTACAGTGGGACAATAATAGGCTGGTTTTATTATATTATCATGAGGTGGTGGTGGACTGGTGGTATCGACGAGCGTGTGGCATCGTTTTAAAAATAATATGGGTAGGTACACACGGCTACACATTTCCAGTTTACACTGATCTCTCATTGTAAGGAAATCCTATACAATGCGAGATCAGCTTATACTGGAAATGTATAGCTTCATATTTAAGCCGTGCGTACCTAAATGGTTAATCACATCTGAAACGTAGCGTAATAAAATAGTGGCTAATACTGTCTTGATTGCCAATTAATAACATCCTTTATCGATAAGTAGTTGCTATAAAAGTACGTCATCCTCAGTAGGTACCTAAGTAATATGTACCTAACTATGCACGCACACATTATAAATATATTGATCTACACAAATGGCTATCAATAAGTAGCGTTTGATTAAACATTATCACTTTACGCAACCTTCACTTTGATAATCTGGTTGATGGCTTTATGCTGTGATAATAAAATCAACATGATTAGAATTCGTAATTTTCATCCCAAGCAAGCTGGTTACCGCCTCTAATGCTCTTTTTGGCCTCGCTATTCCTAGATCCCAGGCTCCCAGCGCGAGATTTGAAGATGGTGGAATAAATTAAATATTCTTCGCAGGCTGCCTCTTCAAATGGGCAAAACAGTCACTATCACATATTATGAGACTTAACTACTACAACATAGTACTTAAATGAGGGTGTAGGTAGGTACCGCTACTACCTAATACGCCTCTGTATAACACTTCGGGGAGTACAAGGATGATGTTATGTTAGGCGATTTAAAAATTTATCGTGCGCTAGGTGCGCTAGCGATTCGCCGGAGATCAAATGCTGCGTCTGCACTTGCATCCTAGCATTATAGAATAATTGAAGTAGAAGCATTAAATGAAACACTAGACGAAAACAAAAAGCAATGCCTATTGAACGTCTTGGAACTTCTGTTTTGATAATTCACTGTTAATTTTGTGTGAGTGAAGGAAGAAAAATAACCATGGCCCCCCGGAACCGGAATAAAGAGCTAACCGCTACACTCTATGGAGACATAGAGGGGAGGGGTCATTACTCATGACCATAGCTATTCACTGTCAACGTGACCATGGAGTGACCATGTCAGTAACCCGGGCGGTGTTGCCAATTAACTAACCCAATCTTCACATTCAGGTACTTTCAAACTTATTGATGTTATTTTATTGCTTTGCATAATTATTTATTTATCCTCGAACACGAATGGTAAACACCAATTACAAAAACTGACCGAGTGACATTTATTTATCTTTCTTTTTTCTTCTACCCTATATTCCTGTGTGTGGCGGCCATGGGTGGCAGGTCAGGAGAATGATCTCTATTTGATTGATTATCTCCCCTACATATTCCTGACAATGCCCAGTATGGATAATCATAAGTACTTATATGTATGTAGTTAATAGGACAGTTACGACTTTCGACCGGTTTGCCATTAGATTAATACCACTTTTTAAGTGATTACCTATGAGCTAAGATTAGAGTGTCATTCATAAAACCTACCAGGGATTAGATAGCTTCACTGCCCCATTGTTGTGAAAAATTACATCATCACATTTTATCATTTATGCTAAAATGATAAGAGATGATGAAATAGTTGGCAACTCTTTTTTGTAGATTCTTTCGTTTGTCAAGTTTGTGTTGTGACATAGTTGACAATTGACATTAGTGACAGTGCGTGGCTAGATGCAGGGTGTTTCGTACCTGTTTTCATAATTATAAAACTTTTTTATTTTTAATAATTATTACGTTTATAGTAGTAATACATAGTGCTTACGTTTATATTTCTTCAGTAATCTCAGTAATTTGTAAGAAACTCAAGATGATTAACGGCCGTGCTCTACATTTCGTGTTCAAAGTCGCCGACAGAACCCTGACTGCGAAATTCTACAGAGAAATCTTAGGAATGAAGGTAAGAAATTAGAATAATACATATAAAATATTTTGTTAACATGTTTGGTAGAAAATGAGAAATCTTATAGCATTACTAAATACTGAATTCAAGATTAAATCTATGACCAAGGTCAAACAGACATACTTCGACACTAATGTAACACGTTTTAAGTACCTGTTTCGCCGGAAAAATTGTAGACTCATTATTTGTAAATGCTGTAAACTTCAACTAGAACATAAGTGTAACTAATGACAGGAGTTTTTCACAATCATTGTTACTGATAATGAACTAATAATTGTAATTTACACCTGTTTCTTTAAATTTAACTACCTGTTTGCTCACACAAGATGAGTATAAATCTTTGGACCTAGGCCCACAATAGTAAATCTAACACTGTAAAATCTCACCTGGCACTTGCTACCAAATTATGTAAGTACATACATTATTTTTATTTCAATTACCTACCAAATATGAGCATACCTACAATTAAATTTGGTTCTATTAGTTTTAAATTGGAATCTTTAAAGTCATCAACAATAGGGCAAACTTCTCAAACTTTTCATACACCAAGAACACTTTATACAATAATATGTAGGTATATAAACATAAGTATCATTTAGATATAAAAACATGAAATACCATCATCCAGTGGCGACCGCGAGCTTACAGTAGTTGTGAACCTATGGGGTTTGGTTAAAATTCGAGCACACATTGATATGAACATCCATCAGCGAAGTTTGCATTCCTTATGAAAAAAACTGATTCACCAAATTGCAGACAATGTAATCAGATTGAGGATGTGCAGCATTTGCTGATGGATTGTGTCAGCAACAGGTGGGAGAGGGAGTCACTTTTGAGGGAAATACACTTGAATAGGTTTAATGTGGCATTAATACAATCAATTTTATCCCAACCAACTTGAACGAACAGAAGGTTCCAAAAAGATGTCATTTGATCACAGTCCTTCATCGGTGACTTCTATCTATAACACAAAGTGTTCTATAAATATTGTTTAATTGTTTAGTATAGTTTGTGTGTTAATTGTAAGTGTTAATGTTACAATGGTAAAAGGCACGATGGTGGGTGTTGTGGTGGGTTGACATATCTGTCTAGATAAAAACCCCAAAACAAATAAAGAGGGAAATAAAAAATTTATATGAACCTATGAGGTTCTTAAGTATATTTAATGACATTTGATGGGTTAAAAACGACATTTAACAAGTATAATTACTTTTATAGTGTTGTATTAAGGACTGCACAATAATAAATATAACCATTATTCTTTTTTATTGATCAAACAGATACTTCATGTAGTAGAGAATCATTTTTTATTCCAATAACATTATAATATAGTACAATTTTCCTTTAATTAAATGTGTAACCATGTTACAGTGTTTAATTAGCAAAGCAATAATACATTTTAATTAGAAAATGATATCATCATTGTGTAATTAAAATATATTATTGTCAGTAAAAATTATTATTACTAGCCTCTAATGTCCCAATGACACATTCGTAAGTCTAGAACAATCAATAATTAATTGTCTCATTAGTCGGGATCAATAGATAATGGCTACCACCAATTAATTCACATAATTAACCCCTTCCGAATCCCATGACACACACGGGTCATGGCATGGTGATTGTCCGTTCATTTCTTAATTGGGTTAATGCTTGGTATGTAAACTCCAACAAAATATAATTAATGTCATGTACTTAAACTATATAAAACGTGTGGCCGCTATAGCGACATTAACTAAAGACGCAGGTAGTGCCAGTGGCTAGTAATCATAAAAATTAAAGATAAAATAATTAATAAAATGAAAAAAAAATTCAAACAAACTAAATAATTAAATAATAACCAAAATTAGGATCACTCTATGCAAAGCACTCATTCATGAAGCTATTGTTCTATGTCAGCTGGTAAGGTCTTTCAACTTTGGCGTGACCGTTTTTTTCACGTTCGTTTTAATTTCATCTCTGTGCTACAGGTTTCTCGAAGATGCTATTTTAGAAAATTGTAAGTAAATCAATAGATAATAATGTTTAATGAAATTAAAACATCTTTACAAAACGAAAACGCGGAACCGTAGGTATAGGTACGCGTGTGAAGTTAATGTCGTCGAAGCAGCGGCACGTTTTATATGCATAGAGTGACTGGTAATTAGTGACCAATAGGAACTTAAAACCAAGATTGTGCTCATTATAACAAAAAAAACTCGTACTTACTTATTATATTATCTGTGCTATGGGTAAACCTGAAATCGCAAAAAAAATCAGGTGTTCCCTATTTATGCGACTCTTCAAAATGCTGTTCCTTGTGAACAGCAGATTTTTATTTTTCGCGATTTCAGGTTTGTTCCCATAGTAAAAGTTGCGTGTTATCATGAGTACAATCATGTGTGTTTAAGTATTGGTCATTTACCAGCCCCCTATATTACTATTATACTCACAACTTCCGTGACAACATTTTAAATTTTTCTTTTTTTTTAATGCAAATATCCACCATTTTGAATTTTGAATTCTAATTGTATTTGGTTCTAGTTTTCATAAAAAAAGTCAACTACGTTGTTGTTTTGTGGTGAATGCTGTGTTGGTAATGCAGTAATAGGCAAACATACCAGTACTTTAATTATCATATTACTTATATCTATTTTTTTTAAATGTAGGTACTGCTGTTGGTGTACCTAATAATGAATAAGTACTAGAATCAATTACCTTTTTTAAAATTTTGATTTTGACATTCAAAAGTGCCTTTTAAAGTGCCTATTTGAAATAAATGATTTGACTTTATTTAGGAACTATAATAGGAATAACTGAATTCCTGAATTTATAAATATACGAAAAAGAGAAAGAAAACCATCGTGACGTGGATTACGTTACTATGTTACTATGGTTATGGTTATGGAGCTATCATCGGTCAACCGTGCATGCGCCCTAGCGCGGTCCCCTTATACAATGATCGAATCGAATTGAAAACTCCTTGATCGATCCGAAGTATAACTTTAACCCTTCGTATCCCTTTGGATCCACGCGAGACACAATGGATTTTTAATTGTGTCTGTAATTACGGCATTCGACTCGTTAATAGAAAAAAGGTATTTAATAGCATTTTCTTGTTACGAAGTCTGTACACACACCAAAGGAATTAAGTAACCAGACACGCACACTACAAAACTATATCCTACTGTACGTACTGCTCACAATGACAGCCTCGCACACATCCCATTCATAGAGTGAGTGCGCTGACGTCTTTTAAATGATAGTGTAACATAATAATTTCGCAATGTAGGATAGTTGCTCTCGTGGCGCAACAGGTAAGCATTCAACCTACAGTGACAGAATGATCTGAGTTCGAGCCTCGAGTTTACTAAAATATTATTTTTGAGATTTTGTAATTTAAAATGAATATACTAACTGAATAAAGCGATATTCTGACCAGTTTGAGAATCTACCACAAGTTTCTCGCCTACTTAAAATTATTTCCCAGTTTAGAAGCTAACTACCCGCTTTAAAAATATATTCCTGCCTTTAATTGTGAACTTATGTAGTCAGTCTGCATTAGCAACTACACATTATACTCTTTCTTTTGCACTTGAAGTTTGTGATTGTGATATATTGATTAATTTAGACCATGCATCATTTAACAAGATTTCAAAAAGCTCAGATTATTGTTTTGCATGAGAAAAAAAATATTTCTATTAGTGAAATCGCAAGGCGCCCAATGCTATCGGTGAGTGAAATTATTATTAGAATGTATTAATTTATTATGTCACCGTGATCCCACCCAGTAATTTTATTATGATTGTCTGTTGTATCTCATTTAACGAATTGTGGATATGAATAGTTGAATCTAATAGGAAATGACACCGGAATAGTTGAATTTAGTATAATGAGTGGCTATGCAGTTAACAAATAAATACAATTTTTGTTAACTGCATAGCCACTCATTATATCGATAATTATTTAATCATTTCCATTATTGGTTTACACAGTATTGTAGTAATAGTTTTTTATCTGTGTTTTGTAATAAAATATTCAAAAATAATGAATATGTTTGTAAATGATTAGATAATAATAATAAAATACAATTTTAAAAGATTTCATTTTTTATCTAAAATATTTAAAAATGTAAATTGCATGTATGGTAATTAAACAAAGGATTTCTATTCTAAATAAAGTATAATAATATTGTTTAATACTTTTTAGAAAAAATAAAAAATCATCATTATATTATATTATTTGTTGTTTGTTTTTTTTATTTGTGTCATTATTATATTATATTATTTTTTATTTTTTATAAGTATGATATTATGTATTTCCTAGGTCACTCGCCCTGCCTTTTTATTTCCATTTTATCGTATTATAATTTTTATTATTACTGACCACTAGCCTTATATATCAATTGTATTTAAGTATATAAATATATATTCTCTGCATTGTATTTATATTGTGTAACTTTTATTTCTTAATTTATAATTTGGGAGGTGTATGTTTAGACCTAATATTTTCACTTTTTTTTTTGTAGAGAAAAACCGTTTGACTGTGGGTGCATTGTCACTGAGACAAGCGAAATAAACCGTCGCCTGCCTGGACCGACACCATTGGCTTACAGAAATGTTTCGCCTCGGCATCGTGCGTGAGATTGTTGCCACCCATACATCAGATCCATTCGCTTAGACCAGCATAACAGCAGCAGCACACAACGTCATTATGCAAACTGTACGGAACCACCTGCAAGCAGACGGTTTGACATGTTGCAAACCGACGCGTAAAATTTTGTTATATACCGTGCACCGTCAAAATTGCGGAATATCGGCACTTCGATTGACAAAACAATGTCGTCATAATTACTGATGAAAAATGTCTTCGTCGAAAATCACCACCGACTTATCGTAACATACATATTATATACTACCTTTAAATTTCAGACATTTTAACGTTTTTAAATCTATTATTTTCCTAGAAATAATTAATAATGGTTGGTAATAATTATAATACCTACTGTTCCCGATACAGGTGGTAAATGTTTTTATTTTAATTTTAATTTTCAAAAATGTAGGTAATTCATATCTGTATATAACTGAACTAGCGACCCGGCCCTGATTCGCACGGTTTTTACGACTTGTTAAAACATGAAGGTTTCTATAATATATAAGTTAAATATTTATCATGATAGTGAAAACCGCATCAAAATCTGTGGCGTTAGAAGAACAACGCGGCTACACAGACAGACATGAAAAGCGACTTTATTTTATAATAGATACCTAAACGAAATACTTAATACTTTCACAGCATATTTAGCCATAATAAATTAAGTCGGCGGTACTGTGTAGGTAGGAGTGTGTGAGTGATGTTATTGTTACTGGATCAGATTATATTTGTTATCTATGTGACATGTTTATTCACTCCGCCCATTGTTGTATACATATTATATAATGGTATAAAAAGATGTAATAGCATGTTCTAAACATATTGTTGTATTTATAATAAAACATGTTCACTTTTGATGTTCTTTTTTTTAAATAAAGATATTTATTAAAAATTGTTTTATTTATTTAAGCAATTTTAAATAAATAAAACATTTTCTTAACAAAAATTGTTCTAATTGCTTTAGCTTAAAATAATAAATCGCAAAAAGAATCATCACTTCAGAGATTTGAACTCACACCGTAGTACTCAGAAGTATAATGCCTTATCCGTTGGGCTACGAACGCTTAAGTTTTCAACGCGAAATTATGTTATACTATAATTGAGAAGACATTAGCGCACTCACTCGCACATGAACGCGATGTGTGCGTGAGGGCATTGTGTGCTGTACGTAATGAATCGTTTTAACAGTAGCAATACAGTTTTGTAGTGTCACGCACACTACAACACTGGTTACTTATCTCTGTTGCAGACTGTACTGTGTATGTACATATCATACTAAAACTTTTAAATTTTATTTCAGTTCATAATCAGAACTTTACGGTGTGAGTGTAGATAATAGTTATTTATGCAACTGACGTATAATAAGGGGTATTAAAACATGAATGTGGGTTTATCACACGAGGCGAAGCCGAGTGTGATAATAGTATCACATGAGTGTTTTAATACCTAATTATGTACAGTTGCATACAAGACTTTATCTACATCCATGTTAAATCCTCTATAAAAGGTTCTGAAACAGTTTTTTGCAATACTAATACTCGTATCGAACATGGCGGCCGGCGTCATAGTATACGACGACGTGAATTCGAATAAGTTCTTTTTTTAAGTTACGGCGCTGTTGTAGTGAAACGCGCGTGCATTACAATGTTCTTTTTTTGAAAACGAGTTGAATTATGAAATTCAGTACAACATTAAAGCACCCGTTTGGATGCTATTATGGTTACCGTGGTTACTATGACACTGGCTGTTTTAATGTTGGCAATAAGCTAACTGTTTCAGAGACTTTTATAGAGGATTTATGGCATGGGTGTAGATAAAATATTTTATGACAGTTAAAAAAATATTATTAAAAGAAATCTTTATTTAATTATCAATTTCGTACCTACCATAGTTTTCAATAATGTGTTCTTTTTTGCAGGTCCTAAGACATGAGGAGTTCAGTGAGGGATGTGAAGCAGCTTGCAATGGGTGAGTAATAGATAGCTCCAAAAATATTTGGAAAGTGTTTGAATAATACAGGTCAAAAACTTAACCCTCCCTTTTTGGCTTCGCCGTAGTCGGGTAAAACAAACAGTTCATGAAAGTTCATGAAGCCTAGAACATATTAATTCTGGGCCATGAAACTAAACTTAATGTAGGTATGTTCGAGTAATGTAATTAAATCTTTCCAATTAATAAAGCTGACGAATTTGTTTGTCTGAACGCGCTATCTCTGGAACTAGGTACCAGTCGGATTTGAAAAATTCTTTTTGCATTTGATAGCCCAATCCTTGAGGAAGGTTATTGGCTATTTAACATCGCTCTACGACCCTTAGGAGCCGAGCAAAAAGAAAAAAAGTAAGAATGCTAAGTGAAAACGAAGTAATAGCACGGACCGGCGCGCGGCGATGCTACGGGTTGGATCGGGGGCAGAATTTTCACGCTGATGAAGTCGCGGGCAGAAGCTAGTTGTTAATATAATTAAAAGCTACGAAAGACATATTAAATTATAATTTTTATTTCTAGACCATACGCAAACAGATGGAGCAAGACCATGGTTGGTTACGGGCCAGAAGACTCGCACTTCGTAGTGGAGCTTACATATAACTATGGTATCACACACTACGAAACAGGCAATGACTTCATCGGCCTCACAGTGCAGTCCAGCGAGAGTCTCAAGAGGGCCGCTGCCAACAACTGGCCCGTAAAGGAACAAAATGGAGTCAAATATGTTGAAGCTCCCGGTGGTTACAAGTTCTTCATTGTTGACAAGCCACAGCCTGTGGATAGAGGTGAGTTACAGTGTTGAAACAAGATAAAGCAAAGAATCAATTACTTCTTTTTTTTTATCCAGCAAAAAATCTTTGCTAAGTCTTTGGCAGTCAGAATGCTGTGAAATTATTTCAGTAAGATGAAATCTGCAACCGTCACACAATTTTTTTAAGATTTCGACATTAAAAGGAAAACGGAACCATTTTAAAATCACTTTAAATGTTTTTAATTTTATTTTTTTATTTTCGTTTCATTAACACTATGTTTTATGATGATAGGCCTTGTTACGGGTAATATTTCTGTGCTAGTGACAAGTCGCACTTTGAGTTTTTAAGGAGAAAAAAATAAAAACGAAAATCTGAAAAAAAAATAGTTTTCGGTATCCGGACGTGATTTTCTAAAAATAAAAACTGAAAGATATGCGCCCAAAGATGCTTTATCAGACTATATTTATATAAAATAAATATCTTGGACTGTAACGTTTTCAGAATTTATTTGAATTTTTTTCATGAAAAGTTCACCTAAACTTCATAATTTAAACAAAAAAAAAAAAAAAATTTGATATTGACACGTGGGAGTTTTACTCGTGCATTTTAAATGCATCCCTTGATCGATAAATACCCTAATCGGCAGAGATTTTTTTTTGATCGATTGGAAGTCACTGTGCAGCGACCGTTCTCTATACTGATCAGTGTAGTTTGGTTCGGAGCCCTAATTTTGCGAGCCCGACTAGCTCTTGGCCAGTTTTATTTATCTTTTTGGAAACAGTTTATCAATAATTTATTGAACTTGCCCTCTGTCGGGACAGGATAACTCATATTCTTGAAGCCAATGTAGCATTCTATATTTTGGCGTCGCTTGTCTCGTCAGATAGTTTTGGAGTTCCTTCGATGTCGCATATTATTTGTGCTGCCACTTGTTATGCATTCCACTAATGGTTACATATTATTGCTGAGCTGCCCATACTGATATATTTATGTTCGTGACTGTACAAGTATATTATACGAACGAACATGGACATGTTAAATAGCTGGTCTTGTTTACCATACAGTATGAGAATGATCGTCATCTATGATAATTATTGTGTATTGATAAGATAAAGTACTTATCTGCTAAAACATCACTGTCTGAGATGTTTTTTTTATCATGTCATGATATGATTGTTTTATGGATAAACTAGGTATCGACAGTAACTATGCGTCGAGTGCGAATCATGTGATGGCCGCATGATTCCTTAAGAGACGCTTTGATTTTGATAACAAACAGAAACACGCCACGCCAATGTACAAACGAAACGATCATTGCTTGAAAGTCATATTTTATGGCTACACCATGCCATGAAGATTGAAGACACTTATTTCTGTCTTAATGAAAAAAAAAGTCATATAAATATTTATTTTTTTAAAATAAATACACCTTTTAACATAGTCTTCAAATTGAAACATACTGTAAGCAACTAATATTATCAGTAGTACACAATAACCATAACATGTGGCGTGTCTAAAAGAAATATACATTAAAATGGCTGCTAGCTACCATAATATATTAGACGCAAATGTATGCTTTAGGATTGAATTTTCAATACAACAACAACATACAACACACAGTCAACATAAAAATAAAATTATAAATATTAAAATAACAGTTTAATTGTAGTTTAACTGTAGTAAAATGTGTAGATTATCATAAGTATACTTATTTAACACCTAAAACTAACCCATTTGGTCGAGGTACCCTAGCATAATTACCCAGTAACTGGGTTGTGGAGGTCAGATAGGCACTTGCTCCATGTAAAATAATGGTATTCAGCTGCATCCGGTAAGACTGGAAGCCGACCCCAACATAGTTGTCAAAAGGCTTGGCAGATGAAAACCCTAGCTTAGTTACTGCGACCATCTGTGAGAAACGGCCAGGAAGTTAGAAAGAGGCTCAATTATTTAAAAAAAAGTGTCCATCATTAGAAGCCATAAACATTTTAAGAGGATCAGTTAAATATTTCGCAAGAGAACCAATAACTCTAAAATAATAATCTCTGCTCTATAATATCAATTAAAAATAATTATAGTAAACAGTGAGAGCACCGATGATAATGATTACAAAATAAATTCCTAAATAAATAAGTATCGACTTTTTTGTTAATATAAGTAATCATAATCATAAATCTTTATTTATCTCAACATCATATTAATACAGGCACTAGTTAATTAAATGCACAATCTTAAATAGAGAAAGGTGTCTGAGGTAGGAGGGTCCTTATCCTTACAGATCACCCGACTCTCTTAAGGCGTGTACGCACGAGCGAACAAAACAATCATGGTGAACACGACCATCGAACACGGATCATCTGAAGAAACTCAGGACCCTGTTGAATATTTAAAGTGTTCGATGTTCGTGTTCACCATGTTTTTGTTCGCACGTGCGTACACGGCTTTTGATAGGACAAGTTAATTTACAAAAAAGTTCAAGTCAAGATATTATAAAATCTGAAATTGCAATTAAGTATAAGCAGAATCTACAAAATTAAGTTTTTTCTTTTAAATTAAACACATTTTGACGGTACACAACCACAGTATAATAAAGGTAAAAGTAAATTAGGAAAACTAAAAATGACAATCTTTATAATTCATTTAGATAAATATTCATGCCAAGTTTCAAGTCTATTAACTCAAAGAATAAGATTTTTCATACAAATTTCCATCCCTTATTTTACCCCTTTAGGGATGGAATTTCCTAAAACTCTTCCTTAGTGGATGCCTACACTCTATAAAGTATCTATGTGCAAAATTTCAAGTCTCTAGGTCCAGCGGTTTCGACTGTGCGTTGATATATCAGTCAGTCAGTCAATCAATCAGTCAGTCAGGACTTTGAATTTTATATATATAGATTTAAATGGTACTACACAGAATAGGTACTCGTGGCTAAGTAATAACAGCCTCACCAGTCGATCCGTCAGGTTAAGCTACGCTTGCCGGGGTTGGTCCGTGGATGGGTGACCATCTTTACGTACCGAGACTCCTCTGTGCCTCGGAAAGCACGTTAAGCCGTTGGTCCCGACTCATTCGTGGATCTTTGACAGTCGTTACGGGTCGTCAGAAGCCAAGGGGTATCATATTACCCAGTTACTGGGTTGTGGAGGTCAGACAGGCAGATCTCTCCATGTAAAATACTGGTATTCAGCTACATCCGGTTAGACTGGAAGCTGACCCCAACATAGTTGGGAAAAGGGTAGGCAGATTGACACAGAATAGGTAACAATTTTTTACGAATTCATAGTCTCCACAAGTTACGGTTGGCGCATCTTGGGAATTCAGAATTCACTTTGATGATTGTCTAATATTCATACATTACTTCACTGTTCATAAGTAGTTCGTGCCAATTCGAAGACCTATTATTTGTAAAAATTATCGTCCACAGATCCAGTGATTAAGGTGTCCCTTGCCAGCTCAAACTTGGAGAAGTCCATCGCTTACTGGAGTGGTCTACTCAGTCTGAAGATCTTCGAGAAGACAACCAAGACAGTCACTCTGGGATTCGGCGGCCAACAAGCTAAATTGGAATTAGTTGACATTGGTAAGTACTTGTGTATTCATGTAGCAAACATGTTTTATTTTAGTAGGTAAATACCATCTTTGGATGCTACGTGTCTTCTTAGAATAAACAGCGGAACAAAAGATGATTAGGTATTTTTAAGAACCATACATAAGCGTGATGTGTATAACTTATATTTGCATATTTATATTTTGCATGTGACTGATAACATGTAGGATCTCGTGGCCAAGGAATAATAGCCGTACGGGTCGATTTTCACCCCACCCGTGAAAGTGAAGTGGATCTCCTGTAAAATTTGATGAATGTTGCTTTCGCGGTATTGGATGCGAACGATAAGGAGTACCTACATGTCATGTGTGATTTTTCAAACCACGATACTAACCTAATAATAAACATGACTCTGTAATGATGAAAACCATATTTTATCAGTGCCATGCGTTCCTTTGTTAGATTGACGCTATCTTCAGGTGTTTTATCAGACGGAACGTAGACAACAGAAAGTGGGTACCTACAAATCTATTTAGGATGATGCACATATTATCACTATCATGCTGCGTGGCAGCCGTGTGATACCTAGATTTACATATCCACGCAACTGACAAACGAAATGATTAGAAATCGACAAATAATTTGGTACATTCGTTCAATATCGCGGCGGGTTTTTATCGAGCACTGGATTTTCAACTCTCGTTGTTGAGCCGAGCGTTGAGGATCCAACCTAACAACAACAGAGTGCATTCTAACGCGTCGAATAAACACACTGTTGGATTTTCTACTCGCGTCGCTAAGCAGAGCGTTGAAAATCCAGTGCGCGATAAAATCCCGCCGCGATATTTTTACGTCCGTGCGAACGTCGACTTACACATGTAGAGATTGATAAAATCTTACATGTGGAAGGTAATTGATATTAAAGTATCTACCTAGGAAAATCTGATAACAATGTTGACTATTTCTGTCGACTTTGTAAAACGTAGTAGGTAGGTACCTATTACCACAGTATTACTGACATACAAAACTTTTACTCAGGGTACCTTACCAAACCACCTTTACACAGACGTGTAGGTAAAAAAATTGCCGACAACGGAGATTCGAATTTGCGGGGGGTGGGCGTCGCGTAGGTACCACAACTAAAAAGTGAAAAACTCTTTACAAAAGAAACAACCGACTTCATCGTGTGTCTTTGGTTTTTAACCGACTTCAAAAAAGGAGAAGGTTATATGTTCGTCTGTTATGTATTTTTTGTATTTTCATCTATAGAAGTATGGAAAAAAAGGACGTGTTGCGCCGACCCCAAATAGATTGGGATAATGGGCAGGAGAATGATTTCATTTTTTGTCACCGACTTCCGAAATTAAAGTCATTTTTCACATTGTAGTTTTATTTTGTAAGTTGGTGGTTTTTTTTGGAATGTTTTTTTTTTAGAAACAACCTGTAAATAATTTTCTATTCTATTCTAGTGCTTTTTGGGATGCTATTGTAGAATTTAAAAATCACAACACGAATATTTTTGTCTCGTCGCTTTGTACTATACACACCGATACATGAATGTGCCCTAACATTCCAACTTATTTAAAGTATCTGAAAAACGAACCTCGATGTTAAAGCTTGATATTAACTTTCAACCAAAACGATTTCATAACTCAAAACTGGTTGTACCACTTTTATGCGACATGTATTTGGCCAGTTTTTCATTAGTATTCAGATCAAGGGCAGCCTGCAGATATAAATGCTACTTCAATTTAAAAAATCAACGAAAACTATAAGAATACAAACCGGTCAAGTGCGAGTCGGACTCGCGCACCGAGGGCTCCGTTCAGATTTCTGAAAAAGCATGCTAGAGACATCGTTTTATTTTTCCTGTAATCTTTACATAAACTTCTATCACATAGAATAATTTCAGATTTTTCTCTGTGCAAACTTCGGAGATAAAGGGGGGTGGTGGGGGAACGGTTTTTTACATTTTTCATCAAAAGTCGAAAACTATGCGGCCTAAAAAAAATAATAAAATACTTTAGAATGTGCAAACAGCGCTCTTTCATATGATACCCTAGCCCCAAATGCCCTAGTAGCTAGTGTTGCAAAATACTCGAGTCCTCGAGTCGTAATTTTAAAGACTCGACTCAAATAAGCAAGACTCGGTGTGCTAAAAAGGTTCGGAGTCTAGAGTCAAGCCGAGTCCAAGTCATTTAACAACCACTTGTGTCTTACAAAAGGACTCGAGTCTTAAAATGAACTCGAGTCTTCAAGAAAAACTCGTAGCATGAAGATAAGACTTGAAACTCATCATTCGAAAAGACCCGAATAGGTGATAAGTTAAGTGGTTATGTAATTCTGCCCTAAAAAAAAAAACTGACAAGACAAAATCATTACAAATCAGCTAAAAACTCACTTCTATGAAAATAGAGATGTGAAGGTAAACTCGACGACTCGCCGCATAAAAAGGACTCGAGCGCACAAAGAGACTCGAGCTCTCATGTCACATACAAGGGCTCGTAGAGAACTTAGTTCTCTAGTCTTGGAGTCCTGTAATGAGTCGAGTCTTGTAATTCATCATCGAGTCCGTTTATATAGGACTCGAAGACTCGAGTATTTGCAGCACTACTACATAGTAGCACCACTTTGAATTTTTAAGAACCCCCTTTCAGTCCCTGTTGCAAAAAAAATATTCTTTCTTATTTGCAAAATAGTAGTGACCGACCAGACAGACTGAGTCGCACCATAAGGGTTCCTTTTATTTACCATTTTGGTACGGGTCCCTAAAAACGTCACATCAAGTTTCAAATTCCTGTACTAATTTATAATTTAATGCGATTTCAGGTGAGCCAGTAAATCGCGCGAAGGCGTACGGCCGCATCGCGTTCTCGGTCCCCTTCGAAGAGCAGCCAACCATCGACCAGAAGATCCAGGCGGCGAAGGGCACCATCCTGACCCCGCTGATATCGCTGGACACGCCAGGCAAGGCCACTGTTAGAGTCATCATTCTAGCCGACCCTGACGGCCATGAGATCTGCTTTGTGGACGACGAGAGCTTCCGACAGCTGTCCCAGGTCGACCCCGCCAGTGACGCAGACCTCGACAAGTTCATCAAATCAGACAAGTCGCGAGCGTAGAGCCATCCATCCATTTCTTAGCTATCGGGCAAGGGTACTCATACTTTTATATTATTTTCTCTAGTACTTAAGTTATTCCACGCTTAGCGTCACAATTTTATTGGTTACTATGTATGCAAACACTCGTCCTCATTGTTCTGCATTATGATGTAATTCTACAAATTACATTGCCTTCATACAATGATGTAAGGCTGTATTATCATCGTCTGTCCAAATTATTTATTATATTGAAATTTTATCTTTATGTGTAAGTATTACAGCTCATTTTACAGTGACATGTATGTTGTCAATTGCCACTTCATTTTTGTGATAAGTTTTCTTAAAATAACCATGTTCAGAGTAGTTTAGCATTCCATGTTGTTTTGAAAGTGGCAGTATTAAGTATTATTTTGAAGTTTGTTCAAACATTGTTGTAAAGTGATATGTTTATTGTATATTGTGTATGTTTATTATCTATTGTTGCGCTTAAGTACACAGCAATAATGTTAACTAAGTAATAAGAATATATAATTTGAATTTCATGTATTTCTTATAATTTATCGAAGACCTAGAATTGCCACGAATTTACGAGACTTGAGGAAGACAAATACTGTCATTTGTTAAAAAACGCACAAACCATAATAACAAATGTAACAAATGGGAACTATCACTCCCGGGTAATACTATATTTACCGGAAAACGTTGAGTACAGTCAGCGTCAAAAATATCGGGACGAACAGACTGTTCAAAATGATCTCAACAACTAAGAAAATTAAACTTTATTTCTATTGGATAAAGTTCTTGTCAGAATGATAGTTGTCATGTACCGTCTTCATTCTGAAACATTCCTTGTGTCATTGACACCGACTACGGCGAAGAAAAAACGAGGGTTATATTTTGACCGGTATGTATGTATGTATGTTCATCTGTTCCCTTATAACTTCTAAACTTCTCGTCATAATTTGATAAATGAGGTATCGTTGAAAGCTTTTTGATCATACGCTGTTCATAGGCTACGTGACGTCACATTAAATTGGAAATTGCATAAAGTAAAATTTTCAAAGCCAATTTTTTTTTCCGGTAGTCCTGTGTTTCAAATTACATCGAAATCCGTTCAGCCTCTAAGTCGTGAAAAGGTAACAGACAGACAGTTACTTTCAAATATTTTATATTAGTATGGGTGTATTGACTTAGTTTAGAATTTCTTATTTAGTTAAGCTCCATCTTACCGACTTCAGTGCAAAAGGGTATTAAAAATTCAAACTCAAAGCATTTATTTCAAATAAACCAATTACAGGCACTATTGAATTGTCAAGGGGTCGGTCTTGGGTCGGTCAGTCAGAAAAATGAAGCTAGATGCCCATTCCAAAGCGTAGATCCTGGAGAAGAACGGGCAAGAAACTCCACGGACACTTGTAAATCAAATATTTTACATAATATTGGTTACATCGTTCATATTGAAAATATAGATTTGAGAACAATGTAGAAAGACGTGCACGTTAAAAGCGTCCGTAATGAAAAAGATAAAAACAATTAAATTAAAAATAAGCCGTGGCAGCTATGAGACGACCAGTCCCAACTGACGGCGCCCGTTCACGAACATGATGCATGGATCAGCACCAATTAGGTCAACCATTTTGAAGGGAACTTAATGATCCAACACACACGCCACCACCAGCGAGACATTTGAGTGAGCATGACATATTTATTATTCTCAACCGCCAGGGCACATTCAAGTCAGTGACGAACCCAGTAAAAGGTAGCTTTATATTAGCTACATAGTGCTCACACATGTGCTATGCAGTTATACAATACTAAGAGATTGAATTTAAAAAGCGTCTTTAAATATTGATGTATCGGTGAAAAGGAAGCTGTTTAGTTACTTCATCCGTGGATTAACAGGACAGCAGACAGAGGGGCAATTCCCGTATTTTTACCAACGTTCGCAATCTCATCTCAGTGTCAATCTGTCAAAAATGTATTATTATTAAAACGTCTTTGACATAATCTCGGGACCCTGAGGTCCCGGACCTTTGGAAGGCGTACGAGGGGCCGAAGCCAACTCGCAGAGGCTCCTTAGACAACTTTAAATTATGAGGAGGTACCAACCGACGATTACACCTGTATGCACTATGCAAGTGCACCCAAGGACAACCCCCGGTTGGTGCAGGACTATTGCAGAACATGGAAACAATTTTTTTTTTATTATTCTTTTTTTTTGCCTACATTTTTGACATTTGATTGTCGCTGGCTTGAGATTGCGACTTGAATTTGAACGATTTGAGGAATGAGAATTGGCCTTCGGGTTATCGAGTAGGTCGGCTTGAGCACTACCTTTCGGAATTCGCTGTATCAAAGTTTGCAATGTGGCGTGGATTAGTTTAGCAAATTGAATGGAAACATTTTCAATTTTGAAAAATCTATTGTAAGCCCATTAACACTATGTTCCGTCTATGTAGAGGAGCTCGTGGCTAAGTGATCACAACCGTACGGGTCGATTCATCAGGTTAAGCTACGCTTGCCGGGGTTGGTCCGTGGATGGGTGACCATCTTTACATACCGAGACTCCTCCGTGCCGCGGAAAGCACTAAGTCGTTGGTCCCGGCTGTCATTCGTGGATCTTTGACAGTCGGTACGGGTCGTCAGAAGCCCGAAAGTCTGAAAACCAGTCTTACCAAGGGGTATCGTATTACACAATTACGGGGTTTTGTAGGTCAGATAGGCAGCCGCTCCATGTAAAATACTGGTTATCAGCTACATCCGGTTAGACTGGAAGCCGACCCCAACATAATTGGGAAAAGGCAGATTGACTTTGTATGTATAGATAAACGGTATCGGTAATTGGCAATCCCCTGGGTTTTTCAGGTAGTATCCATAGAAGGAAATCACTACTGTATGCCAACTAAACAATCAACATACACACATCAACACGGTCTAGGGATATTTTTAAAAAAGCGAATTACTATCAATGTGTTAATTATTTATATGACATGTATATATTTAAAAGATACGTTATTTAATATTCTACCATTTTTTAATAATGGTTAAGGTACTTAGATTAAAATTTCAGGATTTTATGGAAAATAAATGAAGCATAGACGGAAACCGTATATGAATTAACTTTTAATTTGTGAGTAAAAACTGAAAAAAATAGAAAAATCATTTAATTTGTGTTTATAAACTTGAAGTTAGTAGTCTGAGAAAGCGCCCATGATGTTCATAACACATCGGCAACGATTCGGCATGCTCAGAACAAGGTTGTCAATGTCTTGCTGCGGTATATTTTCCCATGTCCTTCTGAGGTGCGCAAAAAGTTGATCTTCTGTAGCCAGATTTTCAGGAACTTCCTTCAGAGCTCTTCTTTGCAGCATATCCCACGCATGCTCAATGGGATTTAGATCTGGCGATTGAGCAGGCCAGTCTAAGGCCCTAACATTGTGTGTATGTAACCAAGCTGCTACCGTTCTCGCCGTGTGTGCCCGGGCATTGTCGTGCATGAGCAGGAAATATTGCCCCATTTGTGTTCTGTGGGGCAAGATTACGGGCCCCAGCACCTGTTGGACGTATCGTTCTGCCGTCATATTGCCCCGCACCCAAACGAGATCCGTCCGTCCTCCAAGACGAATTCCTGCCGAAACCATAATTGTTCCTCCTTGGTATGGGTGAACTTCCTGAGGGTTCTGAACACGGCTCCATCGTCCAGGATCTCGCCAAACACGCGTCCTTCGTGAATCTGGATGGAAGCCGAACCTGGATTCATCCGTGAACAGCACATTGGACCATTGCTCACGGCCCCAGTCCACGTGGTTCCGAACCCATTCTAATCGTCGTCCACGATTGCCTCTCCGTAAAGGTGGGACCCGGAGTGGTCTACGAGAGCGTAGATTGCTTTCATGCAGTCGCCTTCTTACAGTTTGGTCACTCACAAGCACTTGGTGTTCCACTCGCAGCCTTTGGACCAATTGAGTCGCCGTTGCATTTGGTTGAGCTCGCGCAGTAATTTGCAAAAATCAGTCTTGTCTGGGGGTAGTGATGCGACTTGGCCCCCGGTGCCTCTCCGCTACTTCACCTGTGGCACGATAGCGTGTCCACAATCTTGAAATTACATTTGGGTGGGTCCCTATGGCCTCAGCAACATTACGCTGAACAGACCCAGCTTCCAGCATTCCCACAGCTCGTAACATCTCCGCCCTCGTCAAATGTTGGCGTTGCATGGCTACAATACCTCAATTTTAACTTTATCTTTCGTTTAAAAATGAAAAAAAAAACTGTAACTAAACGTAATTCGTATTGTTTTCTAAATTTCACACAAATGAAAATTCCCTCTCCTACACATCAAGATATTTTTATGCCACCGAAACAAAAGAATTTTCAAAATTTGAATTTGGAATTAGTCTGAGATAAATTACAAACAAATCGGTGTATAAAAGATTCCAATGCGGCCAGTACTTTTCGAGTTATTTAATTGAGTATGAAATATCCCTAGACCGTGTTGATGTGTGTATTAGATTAAATAAAACAAAAACCGGCCAAGCGCCTGTCGGACCACGCACAATGAAGGAGTCCGTAGTTACATGAATGTATTCCAAGAACAAACTTAACAATAAAATTGTAGTTGAATAACATGATAAACCATACATTACAACTGCAAATGTAAGTTTGTACGCACAATGTTGAGAGATTTACTATGCTATTTTAAGACCATAGACTTATAGGTTTTCCTGTAATCCATAGGTATAGGACTATTTTCTGAATTTTGTTAAAAATTTTAAAAACTTCTGTAGTTTCGGAGTTATGGGGGGAATGGTAAAATTTCATCTATTTTCTTAAATGACTTTCAAACAATTAAATTATTTAAAAAATATATATATTTGAGACCCTCACAGTAAGCCAATTTATTTCATAAGTATGTACACGGGACAGTTGCAAAACTTTTTTTTTAATTTTCTAATTTGCCCCGCAAAAGTGACACCCAAATTCAAAATTAATGTTTGGGTTAGCTCCCATGTATGTTCTACGATTTTTTGTAGTTTTCGAGTTATAATTTTTTTTCGCTATTTTTCTTGATTCAACGAGATGGCTTTAAAAGAAATTATAAGTATCTTGTTTTTGTGTAAACTTTGAACAAGAATGTACTAAATAGGGCATTATTTGCTGAAAGCAGTCGTAGAAAGTGGTGTATCTGAAATCTTGTGATTTTCATATTTTATAATTTATTATTATCTCTGCATATTTTTGTCAATCCTGATATATAATATTCCTCTACGTTTAAGCAGAGCTCAGTTGATAATAAAAACATAAATTTTATACCTTTTACTATCCTTAACCACTACCACTGATATGAAATGAGGGATCCAAAATAACTCGAAAACTACAAAAAATCGTAGAACATAGGTACATGGGGGTTAAATCCACAGAACAGATAAAGATCTGTTCTGTGGTTAAATCGATAGGTATGGTACTCTGCTATCAGCTCGCACTGGTTTGACACCTTAAAAGAAACACCCTGTATAACGAAGTTAAAAGGAAAACTATCACAGCTAAGTAGTAGTAGTACTTTCAAGTTTACGTCAAATATTCATGAAACAACAAAAAACCCTCTTCTTAGTCCGCATTATTGTGCAACTACGGAACCCTATTACTGCGCGTGGCCCGACACGCTCTTGGCCGGTTTTTTTCTATGCAGTCTGACAGTGACCGTGCTTTTTACGGTGCTGAAGGAGTTGCACGAAGGCTGCGCTGACGTTCATGTTCGGGGTCACCAGTATAGAGGCATGAGGAACAGGGTATAAAGTTCACTCATCCTCCACAGAAAAGGGAGGATCCTCCGACCAGACGGGTGTCGTGTCTTGTCTGGTGGCCTGCTGCCCGACGGTTGATGTCGGGACGTTGTATAATTATATGCTAGTCGCGTGGTAAACTCTAATTACGAGATGCAGGATTTCGTGACGTCATGTCATTGTGATGCGTAGTTCGTATGTGGCGATGTAGATGCCGCCACACGGAGGCCCGGGCACGGGAGGCACGGGGGCCTTAATGATAAAGCTATGTCCAGCCCGAAAGTAGATTTGCGTGTTACCGGCTACTTAGCGATAAACGCCTAGATATAAATCGCGAAGTGAATCGTGGTGAGCGGTTAGCGCGCCAAATGACTTGACCGTATCTATCAAATAGCTCTGTAGTAGTGAAACGGCGGGATCGCGTGACGATGTGGGCCTCACCTACATCCGCGAGAGAAGTCGGGAAGTCTTGCCTATCTGCATTCCGATAACAATCGATTTACTTAAATAGTATAGGTAAGTATAGATTTATTTAAAGTAGGTAGGTACTGTGAGGACCAGGGACCCAATTCCGGGCTCGAGCTAGATATCACGACCATGGAGATAAATCTCTGTTTCAAATCTCCGCATCAATGTTCGGTTCAAATCTCGATACTATCAAAAAACCGTATTCTGGTAGACCATGGAGAAAGATTTACAACGGAGAAAATAATCTCGTCTAAAAGACGTTCCATTTTTATCGATTCACTTTGATTATAATCGATTATGCTACGTTTTTCTTTTTTTAGTAATAATAACGTATGTTTAATTTATTAAATCCAAGCAAACACATTATAAAAGATAATTTTAGTATATTGTGTTTCTATAACTGTGTTTTTTTTTATAATTACCTACTTAGGTACTGAAAATAGTAATTGCAAAGTAGCGTGATCCGAAACGCATTTCGCATGATTTGAAGTGCTCTGTGATTTGTGTCCTTTTTCTGACGTAGGTAGGTTTTAACTTTCAAACTAAATAAAACTATTTTTAATCGCGATTAAAGTGTGGAATAAAATTAGTTGTCATGAACTAAAATTCATACCAACATATCACCTTGACTTCAAGTGCAAAAACAGTAGGTAGGGTAGACCGGGTACAATAGTAACACGGGTCAATAGTACCATCATCGATATTTCTCCTACTGAGCGAAATTTTGCTACGTGTGAGTGCGCCAGCACACGCGCTACTTGAGTCCCGAGGCGCCCCTCAGTCGCCGGCGCGCGTGCTGGAAAACGGACGTGTGAGTGGCGAATTTTTGATTTTCGGCTAGCCGCGGTAAGTTTTTACGTAAAATATGATTGAATGTAACTCGTACTACCAGATCCTTTTCGATAAGTAATTGTTGTTGCCAGATTAAACGGTTAATATACTCTTCATTTATAATAAATACGGAAACTATAAGTTTAGAATTATGTGTATTTTAGATGGTTTTTCTAAATTAGTTACTTTGGTGCAATTGTACCAACATCGCCGGGGTCAATATTACCGGTACAATTGACCCCATGGTAGAAATAACCCCATACTAATAATAATGGAGTAAAAAAATAAATAGGTACTTAAAATATACAATTAGATGCAAAAAGAAGCAGAGGAAGCTGAAAAAAGAAAGAAAGCTAAACAAATTAAAAAAAATCTACAGCACCCAGGAAAATCTAAAGGCATAAAATGTGATTCCAGGCAGAAAAAGGAAACTGCAAAAAATGACTCTGAAAGTAGTGAAGAAGAAAATGAATGGTTTTGTGTCGTATGTATGGAACCATTTAGCGCTAGTCGCCCTAATGAAATGTGGATTCAATGCGCTCAGTGCCGATTATGGGCACACGAAGAATGTACACCTCAGGAGTCGATTTATGTTTGTCACAACTGCGAATCTGACTAACATTTTTTTTTTATTATTTAAATACCTAATATTTTATGGAGGTCAATTGTACCAGGGGTCAATTGTATTTCCATACTAAAATATTTTTGTTGATAATTTCTATTATATGATTGTTATAAAGCTAGATAATAGCAAATGTGCAACTTGTGAACCAATGTTAATTAAATGTTAATAAAAACTTATTTTATTTTTGTTCTAAGCGAAAAATTGTTATGTTAATGTTATAACTTTACATTTGTGTTGATTTAAAACACCGATCTCACGATTTTTTGTTCCTAATTTTTAAGAATGATTATAAACCCATAAGACTGCAAATAAATGACTGAAAAAATATGATTAATACCTTTATTTGCGTTTTATTACACAATGCAGTTTTGGTACAATTAACCCTCAAAAGGGGTCATTTGTAGCACTAGCCATCATTTCATTCAAAGTCAATTTTGACCAAGTTTGGTTCAATCTAGGCCAACTTTAGATGTTTCCTTCGGTAGATAATAAACCAAGGCTGTAAAATAATCATATTTAAAACAAAAAGCAACAGTCAACTTTGTGTAATCAACCGATGTTTCGTAAATGGTACTATTGTACCCGGTCTACCCTACTGTATTTTTTTTTTCTTTTGCTTATATCTCGAAAACGGTGTGTCCTATCGCAAAAATAATGAAAATTTGGCCCCCCTTTATGAGACCCATAAACCCCGAAGCCTCTACATGTAGGTACCAAAAAAAAAAACGAATATAAACCTACGAATGTAAATTTTGACAGATGTTCCAACGGAGATTTCATATCTCCATACCTTATGACCAGCCGTGATATCTCGCTGGTTTGCGATCGAAAAATTTACGAATGGAGATCGTTAGAATAGCATTTTTTCGTTTTCGACGGAGATAAGCAGTTTCTCGACAGATATTTCGACCATGGAGATAATTTCCATGCCACCGGAATTGGCCTCCTGGGCCTCACAGGTCCTCACACGGGGTTCGTAACTACTGAAAATAAGAGAGCTAGGCCGAAGACGAAAGGCATTGTTCAAACTCAGTTTCAAACTTATAGAAAAACCCACTGCCTACGCGAAGCCCTAGAAGAAATTGACTGTCTCCATTGAACAAAAGCGAAGCTCGCTTTTGTTCATTGGTGACAGTCAATTTCTTGACTGACTTGACTTCAAAAGCGAGCTTAACGCCTTTTTTTAAATAGTAATTCGATGTTTGAATGATAGAATGTCTGCCAGTAACCGACGACGCGACGCCGCGCCGCGGTAAGCGAAAATCTGGCGATAATTTGTCTTTTACAGAAACTTTCGCGTTTCGCAGTGAAACCGCAGCAGTAAGCATCGTCGGTTTGATAAAGGCGTAAAAATACAACTTTTCAAACATAACGTAGGTATAGGTACGGATAACCCAATTTTGTATATTTTGAGATGACATAGGAAGGAATACCGAAAATAATAATATAAAAAACTTTGAAAGTAGGTTTAATGCAATACTTACGCAATAGCAAGTAAAGTATTGTATCACTCGTAGAGCAATGTTAACAGCATAATTGCCACGTAATTACTAACATGTCAGTCCGTGCGTCTACAAAACTGTCAAGCGTCGTAAATTATAGTATCGCTGAGAAACGTCAATGCATTGTCTACAACAGTAATTACTTATAGAGTACCTACCTACTTACTTAATCGTAAGACACAACTGCTTCAGTGCTCTGTTAGGAGTATACAGGGTGGGTCAAAAATCGTGGAATAAACGAAACATGGCGATATAGCTGGGGTTATTTGCATTAAAAAATATCTCTGCGGCAGAGCCCTAACTTGATCTCCTTAAAAAAAAGAAAAAAAAAAGTTATGAATAAAATGGGTAGGTACTTATTTTTAACCGACTTTATATATACTTGTATATGTATATATATGTTCTGGCTTCAGTGCCACTGCATTCCTGCTAGGAGACTACTTACGGTAGTTTCCACTACGCTCAGCAGCGTTTTGAATACAATGTAGGTTTTGGTTTTAAACTCATGTACCTACCTACTTATCTACTTGGAAGAAATATGCAGGAAATTGCATGTAAAAAGTTTTTATAACACATTTGCTCGTAAAGGGTCTCTATTTCAATATCGTAATGAATGTCATTACGTACTTGTGCGTAATGACATACACGTAAAACGTAAGGTTTATCAAGATGCTCCGTCTAAAACTGTACCGTTCGTTTTAGACGGAGCATCTTGATAAACCTTACGTTTTTTCGTTTACGTTAATTAAAGAATTAATTCTTTAATTTAATTAATTTTGACAGTAAATTGCAACAACAACAAACAAAAACAAAAAAAATATTAATTTACTTTATTAGTAATACTGGCTGTTTTTGTGCCTTTGCTTTAAAAAAAAAGTGCTAATGCGCGCGCATCGCTAATTAGTGAACAAATAAAAATGATTCCGCGCGCTTTTTCTTTTCGCTGAAGTGTATTGTTTTTATTTGAAAATGTCGTCAAGTAATGATGAATTTATTAATTCGACACCGCCAGAAGTCTCAGAGGCAGCGAAAAAGGCTACTCTAAGCCTCTTGCCTGAAAAATCGCCCGATAGATACTTACAAGCGTATCAAAATTTCATCTTATGGAAAACAAGCAAAGATACAAATTCATTTTCAGAAAGTGTGTTTTTAAAGATTTGTTCGTTTAAGAAAGTCCGAGTTTTATTTATTTCCTCGCAAATATGTTATAAAACGTCGTATGACATACGTGCGCTTTGATAATTACAGCCTCTGCTTTCTTGTAGCAATATCGCCTCGGTTGTAATTTTCAACTTACCGCACTTATATCATAAATCATAATATACTATTACCTACTTAAATAAAAATCTTATTGAAGTTTTGCATTAAAACTACCGAAGGCTACTTTTAAGAAATAATTTTTGTACTTTAGTTTGAAAAACTTTTAATTATGTAGGTAATAATTTTGCAGGAAAATTTTAGGAAGGAAAATTATAGGCAACATTCTGCTTTGAAACGTTTCATACCTGCTTTATTTGCACACTATTTCTTTTAGCTAAATGTATGAAAACAATCACAACTTTTTCTACCGAACACGCGAGTCGGTCATTTTTTTAAGCCCATTTATTCAGTTTCATTGACATCTATTTCTTGCTAAAAAATGGACGCAATCTAGAGTGGAAGTGCATTTCCAGTGAAGATACGTGATAAGTACCGAAAAGACTGAAAGGACTTTTCGCTTTTCCTCTCGCTCTTGAAACAGTAGGCAATGAATTGGTAACTAAGGTAAGGTGAGGTACCTAATTCTCAAGTCGACGCGCGACGCGTAGGTATAAAAGGTGTGTCTATTAATACACGAAATCTCTTAAGGGGTCATTGCACTCATCCTTATAAACAACTTTTACTATGGGACCAAACCTGAAATCGCGAATAAAAATCAACTGCTCCCTACATTTTGACGAGTTTGATGTAGGTACTTAAGGCGAAAGCGCCAGGGTAGCCCGCGAAATTCAAAATTTCTTACGTTTTTTGCAATTTGTAGGTCAGTGTGAGCTTGTATGTTGATTAAAATATGATTCGCGGCCGTAGCTAATATGGCTTTACAGAATTATAATCATTAGAATCAGCAATACAACTCCATAAGTTAGCATTTATCTCAAACCTCATGATTTCATGAAATCGCTAGATTTGAGGTAAATGCTAACTTATGGAGTTGTATTGCTGATTCTAATGATTATAATTCTGTAAAGCCATAATAGCTACGGCCGCGAATCATATTTTAATCAACATACAAGCTCACACTGACCTACAAATTGCAAAAAACTTAAGAAATTTTGAATTTCGCGGGCTACCCTGGCGCATCAGCCTTAAGTAGATAAAATAATGTACTCCTACTGAACAGCTGATTTTTTTAGGCAATTTCAGGTTTGGTCCCTTATTGAAACTTGTTCATAATGATGAGTACAATAAGTCAATGACCCCTTAAATTTTTTGAAAGACAGAAAATTCGTTCATTTGCGGTAAACATGACGCAAAGAAAGCACGCAAACATAAAAAGAACAAGTTGTGTGAAAATATGCATCACACCCACGCAAAACGGCCATCGCTCAGCATAATGCTGCGACCGCGAGACAGAGCCCGAGCGCTGGTTTTTAGCGACAGCCGTCATTGGCACGATGACGTCAACCGGGTTTTATTCGTAATAGTCCAAATAAGGTTTTCAGGGAATGAAAAATTGGAAAAATTTGAAAATAGGGTAAAAAGTCCTTTTTATCCCACGGGAACGTACTACCGGGATAAAAGTATCGTATGTCCTAATCCAGGTCACACGAGCCAAATTTCATCCAAATGCGTTGAGCCGTTTTAGCTTGATTATGTAACAAACAGATAAACAAAGTCACTTTCGGATTTATAATATGAATAACTACCTTTTACCAGCGGCTTTACCTTTACCTCTGTGCAAAATTTTAGCTTTCTAGGTCGAAAGGTTTGGGCTGGGCGTTGATGAGTCAGTCAATCAGTCAGTCAGTCAGTCAGGACTTCTCTTTTTTTATATAGATTAGTAATTAGTTAGTAGGTATTGTTTGGACAGGATATTTATTCGGTATCATGAAATAAAAAAGTTACCAAGTCGTGGTCGTTATACCTTCAGTTTCAGTTCAGGTCACTTAACCATACATTTTTCTTGGTCTAAGTTTGTCGTAAGTTATTTACTCCGGGTTTATTAATAAGAGGCTCGGAGTTCAATAACATCACAGCTGAAAGGTTTCGGCCATTACAAACGCACGATCTATATTCTTAAAGGTTTTCCTTTTTTTCAACTGAATTTCAAAGATGTCGAGTTTTTCAGACTGCTCTATGTAAACAATATGACCAAAACTCTGCCGCTGGTATATACCAATTAAACTACTACCTAGGTGTAGTTTTATTGCCTCAGTCGATCGTCTGGAACTTTGTCTCGTGACACAACAAACCATCGTCGTTTAGGTGCTTCCTAGAATCCTAGACATATAGATTTTCATAACTGATAATGATAATGATGATAGATGTCTAAAGACGCATCTCCTTGCTCCTCCTCAAAATGGTCAGAGATAATATTTCCGTAGCATCGGAGTCCGGACGTTATCCACTTCCGATCACGAAATCTGTGCGTTTATCGTGCTGGCTCCAATTATTATCCGCGGCTCGGGCCGTATCACGTCGATAATAGATCCACGACCTGTCATAAATTTCATTGCAATCGAGGATCCGGCTGATCAATTTGGCTCGCTGGGCGGGCGGGGGCAACGCTGGGGCGCGTGCGCGGGCCCGGGAGCGGCGGCCGGCGGGTGCGGCCCGGCGGCGGCAGTGCGCGAGTCGTCGCCGCCTGCCGCGCCGCCGCCATGGCCGCGACGCGCCGCGACCGCTGACCGCGAACGACCGCGCCCGACGGCCCCGCACACCGCGCCACGCCGCGCTCCGTACAGTATCGCCGCTCGTCGCCTGTGTCCTCGCCCGTAGTGCTGGGCCGCGCTCGTCCTGCGGAGTAGGCGCCGGGCCCGGGCGCCGCGCGCGCCTCGCCTCGCGCCCCGCGCGCCACCCGCCGCCGCCTGGTTCATGACGATACGTAGGTAACGTTGCCGACTACGAAAACAGTTCTCATAAAATCTTTGCGGACTCTGCTATACCTCAGGACGCAGTTACGGTCCCTGCGACTATCTGGACTCTGACTGTCGTATTCATCCCCGAAGTGCTCCCGTACGTAACCGAGGGTCGTGTGTTGCGCAGCTGACTGCTCCGATGATCTATCGGTTAGTTTTATTTTTTTTCTCATCTTAATTTTAAAGTAGAGCATTGCTAGAAGTTTAAATATCATAAGCACAAATATTTTTCAAGTTGCTAGTTAAGTTTTCAAGTTAGTGCTTAAGTAGCGGACCTTAGATGGGTGTTACATAATGGAATATCGGTCGATCTCGTCGAGCGAGCGCGCCAGAGCCGCTACGTTACGGCACAAGAAACTGTTACGGAACGCTGATTTTCCTCACACTGATTCGCTGCCACTGTTTATACTCGTTGTTCATTTTCTATTAGGCTTCTATGTTTAGTACATAAATGAAACTAGCTTTGTCCCCGCAAAGTCAAATCGGAGGTTTAGACTGGCAATAGAGGTTCAGGATCAAGTAGGTAGTTGTAATTATCGATTAAGTCCTAGAATGTTAAGATGATAGTCTTAGTGAATAGAGATACAGCTCCTTGTTATTCCAAAGGCAGTCGAAGAGATGCACACAATGGAGACACACAGAGGTCGAGTTAGCGGTAATCAGTGTTAATTGAGTGGTAACTCGTCGCCCGGGGCCGGGTGTAGAGATGTGCGAAAGTGTCCATGGGAAGAGACGTCCCTCTCGTGCGGCGCGTGTCGCTCTGCGGGATCGTTGGCACGCCTCCCAGATGCGAGGTACCCACCACCACTTTCTATCTGCTGTGTCTGCTATTGTTCCTTTCTTCTCTGTATCATTAACTACACTCATACTGCTTAAGTGTTTGCTGTCTGATGTATGGATGTAACGAGTACAAGCGAGGTTTTAGTTCTCATTGTCAATCACTGGATGTTCAATGTGTATTATTATATATTCGGTCTTCATATCCATAGGTTTATGTCGCTAAGTGGATATTCATGTAAATTGCTTCAGTATTTGGAGGTGGAAGCAATTAATGGACGGTAGTTGGCCCAGTCCAGGCTATAAACTCATTTGTTTATGTGTGCATTTAATGTGCTTTGTGCAATGTCAGAATGTTTTATGTTAGTTTTTAGATGATTGATTTATTATAAATTTAGCATTATTGAAATCCAATATTTCAATGCAATTAAGAAAATTCATCCAGAACTGTAAAAACTTGTAGCTTCGGCTGGCTGGTTTTGAATGAGTTGTATGAAAGAACAATGATATACTTTAATGAACGAAACCGATTCAAAACGTATTCAGCAGAAAAGTACGTCTTAAGAATCTCACTCAAGTTGCGCATCTATCTGTTTTCAGACTTATTTCTTAAGCATTGAGTGTAATTTACATTGGCATTTAAAAGAAAGTGTTTATTAGGATTATTTACGGTTTCCCAGCTACGCGCCTGATTTACCCGTTCGTAAACATTGCGTGAATAAACATCAGTTTTATCTTGGCCCCGTAACCACCGCCAGTGGGCACTCGCACTAACGCAGTGTATTTTGCAAATAACCAAACATTTTATTATCTGGTTAATAACATGCTCTTTTTACGACTTTCACTTAAGATTTCCGGTGATGATCAGGCACCAGAAACATTTTTACTTCACGCCGTTTGAGTTTATGGGATTTTTTTCAAGGCTTTGAATATCAAGCAGAGCCAGAGAGAGAGTAAATTTAATTTTTCTATTAGAAATTTCTATTATACCTAATGTGATATATGATCATTAGCTTAGACTTTATGTTTGGGTCCATTGAATTGCATATCATCATCTGCCTAGCCTTTTCACAACTAATATGTTGTGGTCGGCTTCCAGTCTAACCGGATGCAGCAGACCAGTATTTCACATGAAGCGCTTGCCTATCTGTCCTCCACAATCCATTTACTGCTACCCCTTATACGATACCCCTTGGTAAGACTGGTTGTCAGAGTTTCGGGCTTCCTACTACACATAACGACTGTCAAAGATCTACGAATGACAATGGGAACCAACGGCTTAACGTGCTTTCCGAGGCACGGAGAGGTCTTGGTCCTGGGTATGTAAAGATGGTCACTCATCAACGGACCAACTCTGGCAAGCGTAGCTCCTGATCGATCGACCCGTGCGGCTGCTATTTCTTAGCCACAAGCCCAAGCATATACAACGTGTTTCTATGGATATCCCACAACTCTAGGGTATTAATGATACCATCATTTTGAACAACTTTTACTTCAAGGTAACAAACCTGAAATCGCGAAAATAAAGTCAGCTGTTCCCTACATTTATGTTCGCATAACTCGTCAAAATGTAGTTAGGTAAAACCACAGAATAAATAATAGTAAAACTAAATATGTATATAGATATGTATATTAAAAGTAGGTAGATAACCTATTTATATACTTGTGTACTTACCTATTTTATTTATAATTCAATATTAATATTTGTTATTATTATTATCTCCTCTCAATCAGAGCACCTGTCATCTTATCTCTTCACCACCCTTGGTTGACTGGTAGAGAACGCCTAAGGCATTATATGTACCAGTGTGTCCGAGAATTTTAAATAAATAAATAAATATACTAAAATAACAACGACATTTTTGTAAGACATCCCTATGCGTTTGTAGTTTTGGTGTCAGCGGGCAAAATATACAGAGAGTCAGGATTGGTGACGCAGAAGCAGCAGTTGTCCGTGTGAGGAGCAGCTCGTCGTGAGCTCGACACCCGCAGCCTTCAGTAGCAATTTCCCATTGCTTTCAAAGTTCTTCGTTTTTAGTAGCAGCTCGTTGTGAGCTCGACACCCGCAGCCTTCAGTAGAAATTTCCCATTACTTTCAAAGTTCTTCGTTTTTAGTAGCAGCTCGTCGTGAGGTCGTCATCCGCAGCCTTCAGTAGCAAATTCCTATTGCTTTCAAAGTTCTTCGTTTTTAGTAGCAGCTCGTCGTGAGGTCGACACCCGCAGCCTTCAGTAGAAATTTCCCAATGCTTTAAAAGTTCTTCGTGAACGCTCGAGTGTTCCTGCAAATACTACTTATTGGCACACGCATTACAGATTATTCCTGAAGAACGGCTATCACCAAAATAATAAGGAATTGTAAACACATGCGTTATTTATTTTTATAGTAGATGTCTATGTTTTTTCTGTGTATATTATGCCAACGAACTATCACTTAATTAATAGTATTACAAAATGTAAAAACGTGTGGTCGGGCGACCCCCCTCAGGAACGACGTTCCTTCTCTCATAAATCTCATAATATATTTAAACAAAAACAATTTTTTCCCAGCCATCTTGGATTTTTATTTTGACTTCACTATCGGCTTTAGCACCCTCGAAAACCATGAAAACGATAACATTGATGAAAAATTTCTTGGATTTATATTTTTTATTCTAATTAAAATCATTTTGGCTATAACACCCTCAAAAAACCTGAAAACGACACCCAGGATGAAACATTTGAAAATTTTCGCAGCTGCCTTCTTGGATTTTCATTAGGACTGAATTCACACTTTCTCTCACTATTTTAAAAAAAACCGGTCAAGAGCGAGTCGGACTCGCGCACCGAGAGTTCCGTTCCGATTTCTGAAAAAGTGTAATTAAACTTCTATCACATAAAATAATTTCAGATTTTTTTCTATGCAAACTGTAACCGTCCCGTCCCCCCCCCGGTATTTTCTTTTACATTTTTCATCAAAAGTCGAAAGCTATGCGGCCTGAAAAAAATAAAAATAAAAAGTTTGAGAATGTGCAAACAGCGCTCTTTCATATGATACCCAACATGGTAGCCCCACTTTGAATTTTTAAGACACCCGCCCTCTCCGCTCCGCCCTGTTCCAAAAAAATATATACATAAATATGTTTATTTCTTTCTTATTTGCAAAATAGTTGGGTAAACGTCATCTAAAACTGTTCCAAATTTCAAGTTGATAGCATTAGTAGTTCTTGAGATATCCAGCTGTGACAGACAGACAGACTGAGTCGCACCATAAGGGTTCCTTTTTACCATTTTGGTACGGAACCCTAAAAAGACAGAGAGTCAGAAAGTCGCGTACTAAGTCCGGTAGTAAAAGGGCGATGGTGGGTTCAGGAAACACACTGACAAGTATTATTCCAAATTAGGTTTTTATGGGAAGAAAAATTGGAAAAGTTTCCCGGAAAAATTGCTATTGTAGGTACAGTAACAGCCAGAAGTCGACTAGCAATCTCACAAAACAATGGCATAGCAATATTAGTTTACTTATGACCTTCTTCGTCGCCGCAGCCCGTATAGCGCAGGCGATAAGGGTGCGTTTCCACTGACGCGGAGCTGGGCGGAGCGGAGCGGAGACGTGCAGGAATCGACCAATCATAATGGTTGAAATCCTCATCGCGTCTCTTGCCTCGTCTGTAATTGGACCATTCCTGCACGTCTCCGCTCCGCTCCGCCCAGCTCCGCGTCAGTGGAAACGCGGCCTAATGGTCATAGCGGTGTAAGTGGACTTCTGGCCGTTGACTGTACCTACGTCTTTTTTGCATGGGATTTTTATGTTTGTATGAACATAAGACAACAGGGCTACGTTTGTCGGCTCAGGTAGTTTCTGATAAATATTAGACAAACATATAAAATGAGGTTTATCACAAATCTCTGCAAGAAGATACATTCCAAAAAGTGGTAGGTACAGTGGTAGTCAAACCTGCATCAAAAACTCTCCCCAATTCCTGATAATCGCCAATCGTGTTGCACACTGTGGTGACCGGCGCATGCGCAGACTTATTAAAGATTTAAAAAATGTTAAAAAACTAGTACTGAACATGGGCATTCAAAACTTCATGACAAGGGAGCTGAAATTCGAAAAACCTGAAATTGTTTTCGTGTAGTCAGATGCCGTAATTAAAGTATCATTTTCACATATATGTGTTATGGCTCGCTATTGCTCATTCTTTACTGCTTTAAGTTGTAACTTCATACTAATATACTTAGGTAGGTACACAATGAATGTTGTTCCTTAAAAGCTAGAGCTAGAGACTGACGCAACTCCGACAACTCCATATAAAGCGGGTTTTTATTTAATGTGCAGCATTTATAACTGCCGAACCATATCTGTATGAAGAACGTGATTGTGACACAGACACTCGTACAGAAAATCGTTAACCAAAAGACCCAAGATAGAAAACATGAAATCAGTCACCTTGCTCACAGCACTGTGTCAAAAGAAAGAAACAAAATGCAAAAAAGAAAAACAACTGTAGTAACAAGGTAGCAACACCTGCAGAAGCTAAAACAAAATGATTCCTAGACTTGCACAGGGCCGGATTTAGGGGTCCAGAGGCCTCGGGGCAACAAAGGAGTGGAGGCCCCCTTGCCCTAAATTATTTTCCAAATAAAATGAACAATTTTTTTCAGTCGAGTTTTTCAATAAATAATTTATTGTGAAACCAAGTAGATTCTCTTAGTATTTAACAAACACATATAAATATAACGAAATTACGCACGGAAACTTCAATGGACACATTCTTTCCTCGATCATGACTCATGACTCGATTGTTAATGTTAGCGTTCGACTCCTTGTCATGATGAGGTGGGTTTTGTATGACAATCGAAATCGATATTCTTCAATAATTATACAAATAAATTATTATTGATCGACTATGATTTTTTGCGATTTCTTGCATTTGCATGCAGTAAAGTTCGTGAATAATTGATGGCATTTAATTGTGTCACAATAATAATTATTTGCCTATCAAACTGCATACCTTGCTGCATAAAAAAATATGAAAAAAAATTACCAATTAGTCAATAATAATTGATTTGTTTTTGTTTAAGAATTGAAGAACACCAATTGTTCACATACTGCAATTAATTTATACGTATATATATAATATATATATATATTTTTTTTTTAAATGGGACACGGAATCGAATACCCAACCTCCGAGGTTGCGGGCAAGTACCACCCCACTGAGCCATTGAGCCATTGGGGTACTCCCTCAAGATGGGTAGTAAATTGGAAGTGCTTATCAGGGCCATTTGAGATTTTGACATTTCACTGATTGCCTGATTGGAGTGAACAAATATAGATCAATGATTTCTGTTAATATTTAAGATTAATATAATCAAATAATCATGTATGTATAAAGTACTTTAGGCTGTAGGTAAAGGTAAAAGCGAAAAAAAAATATCAAAGGAAAAGATGTTTACTAGGTTTACTAGTTGAAATTTGAAAGAATTTTTTTTTTCCGAAGTCTCTATTGTGGAGGCCCCCTGCTTGTGGAGGCCCCGGGGCTTTCGCCCCGGTTGCCCTCCCCTAAATCCGGCCCTGGACTTGCAGCGGTAATTAGCACCGTAACAAACTTTCAATCATAATCCGAGAGTTTTGAGGGATATTGCCAATCCATTTCTTCATCAAGAACCGTTTCGCGCGCAGGTTTGATGACTTCCAGCCGAACAAGCCAGATTCCGTAAAGGTTTTAGCATCGTAGACCACATACATACGCTGCGGCAGTGCAGGTTATACAAAAGACCGAAGAGCCTGACCTGCCTCTCTGCTTAGCGTTTGTGGACTACGAGAAAGCCTTCGATTTGATCGAGACATGGGCTGTACTGCAGTCTCTTTAACTGTGCCAAATCGACTATCGGTACATCGAGGTGCTGAAGAGTCTGTACGAAAACGCCACTATGTCAGTCCGACTCCAGGACCAGACCTCGAAACCTATCCTTCTGCAGCGAGGTGTGAGACAAGGAGACGTTATCTCTCCGAAACTGATCACTGCAGGATGTCTTCAAGGTTCTGGACTGGAAAGGGCTTGGCATCAACAACAATGGCGAGTACCTACGTCACTCACCATCGGTTTGCTGACGATATAGTAGTCATGACTATGGAGGACCTTAGTACGTAGAGCTTTCGAAAGAGTGGGTCTTAAAATGAACATGGACAAGACATGGTCATATCAAATGCCTATGTAACGCCCACTCTCATGAAGATCGGAGACGCTCCACTCGAAGTTGTGGATGTTTACCTAGGAAAAACTGTCCAGTTAGGTAAGGCCAACTTCGAGAAAGAGATCAGTCGTGGGATCCGACTCGGCTGGGCAGTGTTCGGGAAGCTACGCAATATCTTCTCATCCCACATACCGCAGTGTCTCAAGGCGAAAGTCTTTGACCAGTGCGTATTGCCAGTGATAACCTACGGCACTGAAACGTGGTCGCTCACAATGGGGCTTATTAGAAGGCTAAAAGTCAACAAAAGGACAATGGAGAGGGCTATGCTTGGAGTTTCTCTACGAGATCTAAACAGAAATGAAGAGCAGGAGAACCAAGGCAACCGACATAGCCCGAAGAATTGCCAAACTTAAGCGGCAGGCATATTGCTTGCAGAATGATTGCAGATGGCCGATAAGGCCGAAAGGTTCTGGAGAGGCGACCGCGTACCGGAAGACGTAGCTTTGGAAGGCCTCCCATAAGGTGGACCGATGACTTTGTGAAAGCCGCAGGAATCCGCTGGATGCGGGAAGCACAGAACAGGTCGAAGTGGCGGTGTTGGGGGGAGACCAATGTCCAGCAGTGAACGTCTTTCGGCTGAAATGATGATGACGATGATGAGGTACGCAATTACCCCGCTGGTTAATCTGGGTATAAACCGCGTAATGAGTTTGCCTACTTTGCTATTCAAAATCGAAGATTTACTAGGTATCGCTAATTGCACGAGTTCTAATAGGAGATAATATAATACTGCGTATAAAATAGTATAGCTATATCTAGGTGCGTTAGAAATAAATAATAAACAAGGCTATGGTTTCCAATGCTATGTAAATAGTAGATGAAGTCATTAAAACTGTGTGAAAATCTACGTGGAGTTATTATTCATACGGAGAGCCTCTCGTGTACGACGTCGACCACTTATCTCACTTATCTAAAGGTGCTTAAGCCTCCCAAAATTCCCCTGTGACTCTAAAATTTACGACTTGAAGAGAGATTTAACGGACGCAGCGTTATCTGTTTTATCAGAAGATATTGTGAGTCAGTCGGCGTCTGTCGGTTGCTAAACAATAGCGAGTTGTCGAACGGTGCGAGTGGAGACGCACCGAATCGTCAGAGATAGATATATTTATGTCAATCGTTTAACTCGATCGTGTATAAACAGCCAGTGCACATGTTTACATCATGGCCGAGGTGCCGTGGATTTGTGGGCACGTGTGTTTAGATGCGATCAATGAGCTCTATCACGGTGACGCACGATGCGCCTCATATTTATGATCTCAATTGTTGGATGAGGTTAGTGATATTTTTTGTATATAGTTCAATGAAACATGAATAGGTTTGTTTGTAAAGGATACACATGTAAATGTATACCGTATAGTTTGATTATTTTTTATTGATGAGGATTTTAAAAACTACTATCTACCACTACTAAGAAATAAAGCTGCACTTATACTAATATTCCAGCGGAAACTAGAATCCGATCGTACACAATAAACCTGCTAGTGTTGTACATCATAAAAATATACCGATGTAACTTTTCAGAGAAGCAATCAAATGAGCTTAGACGAGTTCGTGAATTCACCGGCATGGCTTGTCAAGGTACAATACTTGGTTTATATTGGCTTCATAATGCGTAAGTATGGGTGCATCACGATCAGGTAGGTGCAGAATATTGGCTAGAAAGAAAGAATTAGCGTCAGGCTAATACCAAATGATGATTCTTGACATGAAGCAATCAATATTGATCTTCCTGATCTTAGATAATATACATCATGATGATAATGTAATAATAATAATTAATTAACATAATTATCATCATCATACATTGATGATGTATAATGTCATTGTTCCTGATCCTATGTGTGGTCCGTTCATAGTTTTTTTACCAGAAGAATAGACAAGATACATAGATATAAGAAAGAAGACAAGATAAAAGACAAGTCATAGAGTTGAGAAATTGGATAAAGGACATTGAACAGTCACAATCATTATACTTACCAATTTGCGCAATTAATAGCAGTTAGCAAGTGAAGGTAAAGGTACCTACCTAAACCCATGCAAAAATGATCCCAAATATCAACAAATCTCGTCAATACTCGATAGGAATTCCTTTGAGGAAAAACTTTGCACAGCAGTTGCACCAAATAACAAGGAAACTCCTTAAAATTCCTACATAACTGCGATAACTGCACACATCAACCTGTCAGACGTCAATCGTCGAATAATATTTCAAGCGTTGACTCATTAGTTTTATATCTGGCCACTAATGAGGTTAGATACAATTAGAGCACTTGAAGCACGCAAACATGACTCCATGTGACCATGTCCGTTAGCTAAGTTTAGCCGGTGTCGTAAACACGAACTTGGCCATGGCTTATAATTTTTCCGCGTGTATGTACTAGGTACAATTCTAATTTGGTCACATACCGACATGCCCAACATATGTAGGTATGTGCCCACTGTTAAATAAACACTGGTTTAATTATAGGAGTGAGGTATGAGCGGTGAAGGAATGCAGAAAAATAAGAGTAGAGGAAAACGTATGGGACATAATGTGAGGACAACTTTGTGAGTTTAGGCAACGTTCAAGTGTATTCTACTCTTAAATTCCTTTGAAATACACATTTTGTACAGTATAAGAACGGCAGTTTAGTTACTATTAATATCTATGCCTGCTGCTTTACCCGTGACCTAGAATTGGTTGGAAAAATCCTCAATGCCTAATCCTCTAACATAGTTTGATAATAAGTATTCTTCCTACTTTCTCGTCCTACAATATTAGCAATCACCACCATCACAATATGCACAGTAGTTAGTGACACAGATACAACATAAATGCTGTATTTTGCTGACCCCGACGAATTTTGAACACCCTTTGGACTGGCTCTTCGTTTATTTCCAACTGAACATGATAATAGCATTCAAGCTGCAGATTACTGTCTATTATTAGGTAAGGAAAATATTATGTGCGAGTACACCCAAGGTTCCGATTAATTGCTTGTAATTCCACTAGTGTCATCATGATTAGCATGACTGTGTTGTAGTTACATGGTTATATATCTGTAGTTATGCTGAGTGCCTCGACTAACGAGCGCACGTAAGTACATAATTAAATGCAAGTGATCGATGCATTTATACATTTTAACGGTCTGATCTCATCAATCGAACGGTCGAGCTGCGGCGGACAATGTCGTGCTCGCGCCGCACGGAGAAAGCTAGTTTCATTTGGCTATGAGTGTTTAGTTGGTCCTCCTGGCTGGCTGAGTGATGGCGCTTGTCTAACGAGTAGTGGTGTGCGGCGTGTGTTGGGCAGGTGTCGGGGGCGCAGCGCGGGCGCGAGCGGCATGCGGCCCCGGCGGCAGACGCCCATGGAGGTCGGCTAGCGGCGCGCGCGCACCCCCCGCGCCCGCTCCCCCTGCTCCGCCCCACCGACGCCATGGAACTCGCTGACGTGCCTAGACACCGACCCCTCGCCTTCGATAAGGTTAGTACCTATACTACATTATATAACATTTTTAAGTAAATTATTTATGTACCTATTTCTGTAGTAAGTATCATTCAATGCCTTACTTAATATTTGTTTCGCCAATTATCTTCACACTTATATAAACTCTTTTAACAACACGAAAGTAATACCGGTCTAAAATAACGGTAGTTACATATTCTGTACGAAGTGGGTAACACCAGTCGTTACATAATGCAGCGTGGAGGGGAGGAGGTAGGCACTAAGGCAGTGCTTTACCCCGTTTAATTTGAACACAATCGTCGACAGGCGCCGCCGTCGCCGGGCGCCGAGCCTACTGCTGCTGTCTGAAAATCGATAGGGTTTGCTTCCCACGAAGCTGCTAGTAGCCTGCCGCTCGCTACACGATACTGTTTATAAGATAACAGTTGGTAGCCCTGACAAAAGAGATATCGGTGTAAATAATAATTAAACAGTTGAATGAATGTGATAACTTTAATCAAAAGCAAAGCGCTGTTGGTGCTATTTTTGGATCTATTAGGTACTAAAATACTTACAATTAGATCAACAAAGCAAAAGCATCAAAGTGCGAACGTGCAATATTTACAAACACTGATGCTTTAAGCACTTTCGGCTATATTCAGTCAGATGATCGGTTTATATCCTCTCATAACGGAGAATAGTTACATAAGATATCACGGAAACTTCATCTGAAATGTTCTAAAAATAGGTATCAATTTCAGCATTGAGGGACTGCGTTATTCACAGCAAATATTTCCGTTTCGGGCGATTAACCAACAGAAAATATTTCCTTACAAAAATGTGTTCATTTGTTACAACAATAGTAATTATTCGTGCTAATGACTTTGATTTACAAGGTAACTACGTGTATAGCCGATTGTAATAGAACCCCACACGCGCCATTAGTCTTTGTCACGGCGGCGTTGGGACGCCCCTAACAATAGAGGTTTAAATAATAAACAACGGGGTGTTTCCAAGAATCTTATTATTCGTCGCTAGTATGGTTTCGACGAAGTGTTAAAGGCATAAACTCTTTTCAACTCCCCCCCTCCCCCCGCCCTTACTCAATAAGTGGGGTGACCTGACTGAAAGAGTTTTAAACCTTTCATAATTGCTTTTTGCTTTTTAACTGTTATATAGGTACTGAAAATCTCGATTTGGAATACGACAAGCAGGTAGGAGTAATAAGGTGTCATGGTTTCCATAAAAATCACGCAGGGGCAAAAACGTTTTATTTTCATATTTTGTAAGTCCCATCCACTTTTGGAGAGCGTTCGTTTTTATTAGGGATTTTGTTCTGGCGGGTGAAAATATTTTATTAATTGAACAAGACTCAGCGAAAATGCGAAAGGTTCGTGCCGCCCGCCCTCATACCGCCCGGAACCCGCCCACGTACCGAGCGCGCTACCCTAACCCTTAATGCATTAGCGTAAAAATTTTACCCTATTTTTATGTCACTGCCTTATTTTTTAATAGAAATTATAATGTAAAAACATGCCATTAAGTCATGAATGAAAAGCTACGTTAAACGTGGAGTAAATGGATTCGATTTGCAATCGTGCAAACTACAAATCGCTCCCCGATTTTTGTTTCCAGTTTGGGCAGTTCTGCACATGTTCATTACCTAGCATAAAAGACAAAGCCTATCAATTTATCAATGATACAGGTTTATTTTAAAGGTCCTACTCATTAAGTAAAGCTGTGCTACCCACCTGCAATACGTACATTCCAAACAATCTGTAGGTGTAATGAATCGTACGTAAAACCGTGGCGAAATTGGCCGAGGTGACGACGAAGACGCTCGGGCTTGCGAGATGTGACCCTCCGTCCCCCGACCCCACTCCTCGCCGCTCCTCCTCGGCGCCGAGGAATCGATCGCGCCCGTGACGTCACCCACTTAGCCTTCCAGCTCCCATCTTCGAGGACGAACGGACAAATCAACGTCCACCCCCCGTCACACAGTGCTCCATAGCAAATATTTTGCCAACTGATTGCCTATGTCCTTCTTTGAGATGATCCGTATCAAGCAAACACTTATTCATTACGGTATATAAGAAAAGACGGAATTAACTTGTAAAGATACATTTTTCTTAATCCTTTTTAATCCTAGACAGAAACAGAGGGGTGTTATAATTTTAACGTGTGTATCTGTGTATCTGTCTGTGGCATCGTAGCTCCCAAGCGACTAAACCGATTTAGATTTTTAACTATGATTTAATGTCGCAATCTAGACACCTATGTATGACATCACATGAGTACATAATAGATGTCTGACATTAACGTGATGTCACGTTCGCAGCCCGATGCTTACATAAGAACCCTGAGCAGTCAAATGTAAAATTTGCTTACTCGGCGTTTTACTTAGTGCGATACAGTCGTCGTGTGAAGAGTGCCAAGTTTTGAGTCTTTTATTTTCGTCAACATGGCATTTTAACATCATCATTTTGAAAGGCACTACAATTTAATTCGGGCGTCGATCCTCTCACCACCCCTGTCTTATTGTATGAATTTTATTTCATCTTTAACACAAGTTTGATGAACAGCTATTTTTATGTCCAATTTATTACTTACTTTAAATGATCTTATATCAGCCCCGGATATAAAAACCTAATTTGAAACTCTCTGCTGCATTACAAATCATCCCAATTGCCTAGTCACGAATTTCAAAGCACTCATCATTTAGTAAGATATTAGTTGACGTAAATTTTTGCGTTTCAATCGCAGTTTCCTGCCGTATCTCTTGCATCGTGAAATTATGTGGAAATAAAATCAATCTCGACAGGCAGGCATGCAATAAGCGCTCTCGATCATATTAAATTGAGTTGAGCGTGGCTGCACTGGTTTTGTCCCCGATGGAGACGCCCCTTGAGAGACTCGAGGGCTCTCAGCTCCCGGGCGGCATTCACCGCAGGGTCAGCCGCTTGCGACGTGGAACGCCCTCGACGCCCCACAGATCAGCTCGAGTGCACGTTGACCTAAAAGGACGCGAATGACGTCATCAACGAGCGATGCTTTAAATCTTGCTACAGATTTAGCTTTTGTTGCATAATCAATTTTATAAGTATAGCCAAGATATCGGAGAGCTTAATAGTATACCTAAATAGACGAGTAGACCGTAGGTATACTCATTTGTAATAGGAATGTTTGTCAGTCAGTGCTAATCAGACAAATATTGTGTTTATTATCTCAGTAGTGCTAATTGTATATATAGGTACAGTCTGCACTCTTAGGCTAGAATGCTCAGACAGTACTGTATTGAAACTGAAGTCTGATTGTTTGTTATCCTAGATTGCCATTGAAAATGAAGTCAATTTGGGCGAATTCTGATCGATCCACTGGATGCGAGAAGCACGGAACCGATCGAAGTGGCGGTGTTTGAATGTGGCCTAGGTCTGGACCTAGGCCTCATTCAAACTAGGCCAGTGGACGTCTTTCGGCTGAAATGATGATGATAGTCAAAACATTGTGATAGCCGAATTGGACCTCGTTCAACAGTCGCCACACATGCGACTGCTAGAGGTTGTCGAGGTTGCCGAGTCATCACTGTAATCTTAGAAGCTCGAATTTCCATATATTATGTATTTTAAAAACTTACCGACTAACTGCTAGGGAACCTTACTCTGTTATTGTGTTATGTTATGAATTTGGTCTACACTAAGCACCATCTTTTTTGTTTTTACACAAACTCATACAAAACATTGAATTGCAGATGGAAATGTTGATCAAAGAAATGCAAAATACAGAAACGGGGATACCAGTCAGAAGTCAAAAACTTTTTCTCACTTTTATTCCGTCTGCCTTTATGGGTAAGATATATTTTTATATTTATTCAGCTGCATCCGGTTAGACTGGAAGCCGACCCAAACATAGTTGAGAAAGGGCAGGCAGATGATGATGATGATATATTTTTAAAATAACAGAACAAAATATGTACTACGAGTACCTACAATAGGTTACGTAAGAGCCTGGTTTAACACATTCTATATTGTTGTAACTTTCTGTCATTCAAATGATTCCAAAATTAATTGATCCACTGTCGCATTATGAAGCTGGCCTTTATGTATGATATTGCGTGGCATTCAATTTGAACATGCCTGACAGTTGCCCAAGATACCTACAGGTTACAACCTAGTTTGGGAACCATTGTCCAAATCTTAGACTAAATAAAAAACCTACAGCGCTGTCATCATTGACGTGTGGCCGCACGTTTCGGGTTTCGGAAATATGTGTGCACGTAATGTGGTGTAGTTTGTTGTAAATGTGTGCGTGTGAGCGTATATGCACAGAGCGAGGTGTAGTTTTGCGCATGCTTCACTGTATTATTTGCAGCGCTACGTCTGGGTTTTTTATTTAGTCTGAGAACCAAATAAACTGATTCACTATTAAAATACTTTTTTTTTAAATTACACATTCTTGTTCATAGTTAGTAGGCTGTACATATTTTGTAGATAACAATAATACAGTTACGTTAATGAATATATTTTTTTCATTCCAGGTTATGATGTTGTCGAATGGTTAATGGATCGGTTTGATTTTGAAGATGGCACCAACGGTGAGTCTGAGTGTATCATCGTCGGCACCGGGCCTATGCTGGCCTGGGTCCGAAGGCGCACACTGGTAGTTGACTCTAGTGATAACGAGCGAAAACACACAATGTTAGAGTCATGTATGTAAACAATAAATTACAAGCATGTTATATGTACTGCTGATGTTATTTGTTTACTTACATCGCCTTGTCTTGCTTTAAGGCCGCTCCCTTGTTTGTTGGTGGACTGTTGAAGACGGAACAGTGTCGGTTCAGAAAACTTACCAAATGTAGAGTTGTAGAATTATTTTGTAGCTACATTCAAATGAGCCTGTCTCCTCTGGAAACAGGGATAAGGTTCTTCGGATGTTTGAACTTGGAAACGCTTTCGTATCGACTAAACTGACATAACAAGGAGCGCTCTCTGTATCACGCTTTAATCATGCAGCTATCGCGCCTTTGATGTATTACACAGTTCCCATTACATGTATATAAACATTAATAACTAAACGTTCTCCAATTTACAGTTGAAGCAATAAATTTAGCGAATCAACTCTGCCAATACGGTTACTACTTTCCTGTCAACGATTTGAAAAACCTTGTGTTAAAGGACGATTCTTCTCTTTATAGATTTCAAGTAAGTTTATTGTGAAAGCCCTTGTCGAATAAATTGTTTTAATTGCTTGATTCAGCAATTAATTAAAGATAAGTACCTACCTGCTCACAGGAATAACAAAAATGAAAGTAGGTATATGCCTTTTGGCATCAGCGGGTGTACGTAGGTACTGTAGGCTGGAATTAGCCATTTAGGCAGCAAACTTGCATGCCTTGCAACAAGTCTTCATTGACAGCTGGCTGTTGGCCAGTTAGATACCGAACGAGGTTACTAACAAAAATAAGTAACCATATTACTCATATGGGAGTTAATGGGAGTCTCCAATAGGACAGTGAGCCATAGTAAAATGCATTTTTTTTTTATCTTTCCTCTACGCATAATTTTAAATCTTATTGTTCTTTGTCAGAGTCCGTACTACTGGCCATGGCAAACGCCTCGAGTGGCCGGCAGCTCCAGCGCGCCGACCCTCGGCCCAGACAACGTGGAGTACGCCATCTACCTGGTGAAGCGGACACTACGCAACAAGCAGAGACATGGTCTCGAGGACTACGAGCAAGAAGCTCTCGCCAATCTCAAGAAGAACCTCGCTGCCAAATGGGACTTCATCAATATGCAGGCGGAGGAACAGGTAATTACTTTCTGATAAGCTTTTCAGAAGTAAAAGAAGTAATCATAGTACTCAAGCAAACTATATCGCTCCAAACGGGTTCAAAAACGAGCTATTAGGTACCCTTTAGTTTAGAGGCGTATTTTATACGACAACCCACAGAAGAGAGACTTTATTATTCCGTGGTTAAACCAGTCAGTATTACCCAGCTGGCTTCAACATCAAACTAAATAAATCAGTGATGTGTCCTAGTAGCTTCGAAAACTGCTACACAAACAACTTGTAAGTCTAGCGTACTTACCTACGGAAAATACGCGATGGATATTCAGCGAACTTGAGCCTCCAGTGCTTTTTAAATTACCAGCAACTGCAGCAACATACATAAACCGCGCCGAAGCGACAATCGCGAAACTCAAATTCTTACATCTTCGTCTTCAGGTTCGTTTAGCAAAAGAGAGGAAGAAAGGCGATAAAATAGTGAGTGACAGCCAGGAGCGCGCGTACTGGCGCGTTGCGCGGCCGCCACCCGGAGTGGTGAGTGCGCTGGAGCCGTGCCCCGTACCCGTGCGCGCGCGCCACCACCGCGTCAAGAAGCGCTCCGTGTACCAGGTCACACGGGAGGTACGTATACCAACTGCATAGCGGGCATAGACAAAGTGACTATCTATAGAAAAAATACTTCTTTGCTATAATTACATGCTTCCAACTCGTTAGAATCCGCTGTAACGTAGACATCTGTTACACTTTTTCTTATAGCATCCCCCCATCTTCCGTATTTAGAAGTGACTAAAATTCTTCTTATTAACTTTCTACTTCTAGATTGAGCATCTAAAAGCGAGTCTGGACCGTACGAGAGTGAAGACTTCAATTGCCCTTGAGGCCTTCATCGCCTACTCGGAGACCTTCACTCCCTACGATCCCTGGCTCACCCAGCCGCAGCCCTCCAACCCTTGGGTCACCGACGACACCCTATTCTGGCAAATTAACCAGCCTCTGTGAGTTTAGTACTACGCCTGTACAAAGTAGACACTACCTTATATGCCTGATTTCTTCACATTTCAGTATTTTATTATCTAATAGTTGAACAAAATATACGAAACTATCTTTCTCCAGAGTTAAGAACTTACCCTAAAGTAGTGTACCTTCTATTGTCATTGAATACATTTAGATTGATGACGATATTGTTACGCAACCATATAATTTCGTTATTTCCGGTTAGTGTGGAGGTGCCAGGTGAGAGGCGGGTGCAACGCTGGGCGGTTTCTATCGACGAGCTGGTGTCGGACCCCACGGGGCTACAGGAGTTCACCAGCTTCCTGCGTAAAGAGTACTCACACGAGAACATCAGGTTCTGGCTCGCCGTGATGGACCTGAGACGCAGCAGCACCAAGCAAATACCCAAGAAGCTTGAAGATATCTATGAGTATGTTTCTATTAGTGAAATTGTAGTTTCTTCTTATAATTTAAATAATCATGATAGTAAAAAGAAAGCTCTTGTCATATTCATTGACGTGGCTAAAGCTTTTGACACTGTGCCCAACTTACTACATTAGTTGAAAAATTTTGCTATGACTCACCATAGCAAAATTTTTCAACTAATGTAGTAAGTTGGGCACAGTGTACCATTAAAACCCTTACAAGATTACCTATCTATGATCACTTTCTAAGAGTTGAAATTGGAAATTATCTAAGTGATGATCTACCTATCACTTACGGTGTGCTACAGGGAAGTTTAACTGGTCCCTTCCTCTTTCTTTCCTACATAAATGATCTCTACAACCTATCCAGATATGGTAAGATCGTATCTTTTATTGATGGCACAGCAATACTTTTATTACAGTGCTACTTTTACTACATTTTACTACAGTAGACTGATGTCCATCAATTCGCACAGAATTGTTTTGATACGGTTCTGGCTTGGGTGAATTTCCAACCACAAATAGACAGACTAACATTGCCATTATTCAATCATTCTCCAGGTATAAATGCGAAGTAGAAAATCATATTAATTCGTAGATGATAACAATCACAGAATGGGCTATTAGAATTTTACTGAAGGTAACCGAAATCACTTTGATCTCGTCTATCGAAGAATTACCATGTATTTCCTAACTTCATTGTACTTGCTTAAGTTTCCGTAACGTTTGTCAGAGAGTTTCTGAAGCCGGGCGCGCCGTGCGAAATCAACATCGACGGTGCGACGGCCGAGCGCGTCACGGAGGGGCTGCGCAGCGGCTCGCGGTACGCGCTCGACCACGCCGCGGAACACGTGTACGGACTCCTGCTCAAAAAGGACTGCTACCCGCGATTCGTGAGATCAGACCACTTTCAGCGGCTGCTGACTGAGGGCAGGAACGTGCACCAGAAGAAGGCTAAGTTAGTTGGGCTTGTTACAGACGAGGTTCAAAAGTGAGCACCAGTACTTGTAGTTAAATATGTAATTTAAAGATGTGCCGTCCACCCTTACTAGGTCCCACAGCATGTATGTTTTGGATTTCGTATATTAATTTCCTCACAACACATTTTACATTTTAAACACTTTGAGTTCCTTAACCATACCTCATATTTCTTGGATCAACTTTGCGCAATGAGGTTCTTTATTGGAACTTTTGCTGCGTAGATTTTTCAACTTCGGTGGTCAAGTGAAGAAGAAGCCGGGCACATCGAGCGGCGCGGCTCTGTCCCGGCGGCGCGGCTCAGACCGCTCGCTGTCGGGCTCCGCGCACGAGCTGGCGCTGTGCGCCGCGCAGGCGCCGCGCCCGCCCGACCAGCCCAGCCACAGCCACTCGCAGTCCAACCTCTGCGACCTTACCACTTTCAGGTAATTCAACTATATGTAGAGCAAAACTTGCTGACCAAAAAACTTTTTTACAAAAAAATACAACCGACTTCCAAAAATAACACTGTAAAGTGAAAAATAACTTTAATTTCGGAAGTCGGTTTTTCACTTTTTAGTTGTGGTACCTATCCCACACAAATTCTATTATATACCACTACTTGCAAAAGAAACTAGAACATCATCCACATCAAAAGTGGGGAAAAAATACGTATTATTGAAGCTAACTCAAAAACTAACCAAGCAAAGTTAATATATTTTAGGGAAAAAACGTGAAGAATTGAGAACCTCCTCCTTTTTTATAGTCGGTAAAAAATAGAAATGACGTTAGGGAACTAAATTCGCGCCAGAACTAGAAAGGTAAAAACGCGTCTATTCTAGGTGATTCTAAAATATACAGGATGTAATTTTAATCACCGTTATCCTCTTAAGGGGTCATTGTACTCATCATTATGAACAACTTTTTCTATGGGACCAAACCTGAAATCGCGAAAAAAAAATCAGCTGTTCAGTACATTTATGTTCGCATAATTCGTCAAAATGTACTGAACAGCTGATTTTTTTTTCGCGATTTCAGGTTTGGTCCCATAGTAAAAGTTGTTTATAATGATGAGTACAATGACCCCTTAAGAGGATAACGGTGATTAAAATTACACCCAGTATAACAATATGCATGACTTAAGGTCTGAAAAAAAAAAAAACCAAACACCTAGATGACTTATTCTTTGTAACTTTGGTGAATTAGTGAAAAAGTCTAAAAGTTAAGCAACTGAGTCCAATCAGTGAACGGGACCCTACTACTAGCCCACGCCGTCGGTCTATCACAGGGTAGCTATAAAAGGCCAGTTCTCACAGAATATGTGTAACGATGACAGGTATTGCGGCAAATAATAAAAATATGAGAGATTGTGATGGTACGGAACCAATAGTACGCGAGTCCGATCTCGATCGGCTAGTTTTATGTTATGTTGCTGCAAGGTTCATTCATCTAAAAAAAATATTTTATCATTACAGAGATCCTCTCGACGACGACACTGCCGACGTATTACCGTGGGAGTGTTCGTCCCGCGAGGTGGTGTACGGCAGCTCCAGCAGGCGGCGGCAGGACTCGGCCGCGGACTCGGGCAGCTCGTCGTCCGACGTGAGCGCCGCCGTGACGAGCGAGCGCACGCGCCGCCTGCCGCAGCAGAGCACGCTGGATGGCGGCCTGCGCGGTGCGCCGCCGCCGCTGCGCCGTCTGTCGGCCGTGGAGCCGCGCCACCTGGCGCCGCTGGGCTCGCCGCCGCACTCGCCGCGCCCGCCGCGCCCCGCGCCGCCGCCCGCGCCGCGCGCCATCGTGCCTCCGCCGCACCCCACGCCCACCATCAGCGTCAGCTCCGCGCCTGACGACGAGTCCACCTACTCGCCGCCCGGCACCGGCTCGCCCGAGGACACGACGCGCTCCCTCGCGCACTCGGACGAGCCCTCCTCGGTGTTCGCATCGGCGGATGCGACGCCCACGGAGCCGATGCGGCCCGTGTGCAAATTCGGCGAGGATCGACCTGCGCCCTTCACGGAAGGGCTCGAGCCGAAGCCGCCCGACCCAGGTTGTGACAATTCGCAAGAGGAGGCGCCGCATGAAACCGTAAGAATTCGGTCAGTGCTGGAGTCTGTCGTTTGCGCGCCCTCGGTGGAATCCTGCGACGAATCGTCCGCTTCCGGCGCCGTGTCCGACTCGAGGGATTCCGACCGAACGAAATCGTCCGAAGACGACGTCGTGTCGGTGCAACGTGTGCTGTCCCGAGAATCATCAACGATAAAAGAAACCAGTCCGGCCTCAAGTAGAGATACGAGTAGCAAAATCGGCGATCTTCCGGAGATTACGTCGGAGAGTGAGGATGCTGCAACGAGCTCTGTTGGAGAGGTCGAGCTGAAGAGCGCGAGGGAGCCGCAGCTGGCGCAGGCAGCCGAGTGCGCGACGCCGGAGCCGTGCTGCTCGGCGGCGGTGGAGCCGGCGGCGCCAGCGGTCGTGGCGGGGCGGGCGCCGGTGGCGCCGCTCGCCGTTTGCGAGGACATCGGGGTCGACGACGACAACGTAGACAAAGTGCCTTCGGCGCCACTGCAAAGGGTCCCGGGAGATTCCAGGGCGGCGTCCGACGCGGACGCGACGAAACATATTGCTCATAAAGACGAACTGACGTCGGTCTCTGAAACAAATATTGTTAAGCGTGATAATAAAAGCGGCATCGTTGAGCGTAAGCAGCGGAACGACATATGTCCATGGGAGGACGAGTAAGTACTCGTGAGTTTAGTTAGTGCATCGTAGGCCGCCGTAGTTAGTGTATGGATGTTGTTCCGCGTCATGAGATAAGTCTCGAGCAAGCCATGCGTGTACCTTCGGTAACTGGTGGTGCATTTTGATAGACAAGTATTAAGTATGTGTTGTGTTCTCTCCAGTTTGATGAGACCCGTGATGTAGGTGTAGTGTCACGAGTGTCGCAGCTAGACATGCTTCAGCATGATGTAGGACTTCCGCATGACAATTTCTGCTAAATTATAAAACTTTTGTTCACATGGTGAAATTATTTCCAAAATCACGCACAATTTTATTAGGGTTACGTTACTGTACCTAACTATAATTTTATTCGCTTTATGTTTGTTATGTTTTATTTACTTTAAAGTTTATTTGTATATAGTGACAAGTATGTAGATATAAAAATAAAATTAAATATTTTTTTATATCCACTATCATTTTAGTTTGTATTATTTTCTTACTAATTGGCACGCAGACACATTATATTATCGCCATTTTTGTAATGCTGCTGTAGTAGTTGATCTTTTAATTTACCGTAACCAATTAATATTCCCTGATTTTATATTATTCATCATGCATTCATACTTAGGAAGACTTTCACTTACGATATACAAAACAATGTTGATATACATACAAAGAGAAATCGAGCTCTATAGCACGAATTTCCTCATTCAATAATAGGTATTAGTAAAAGTAAAATATGCTAATGTGTAACATCTTCAGATTTATGACTTATGCCCGGTTTCTGGAGAATTCTTAAACGGAGTTTAGTATAGGTACCTACTCTCAATAGCTATTGATTCGACAAAATTATCTATTTAAGTGAATTCCTTCCATAAGCTCAGTTCTTGAGGTCCTTATACCCTCGATAGTAATTCACTCGACTTTTAAGCAAAGTTCTTCCATATCGTATAGTTCAGAAACACGATATCGAACCAATAATCACTATCGAATGTATAAACTCCGTTTAAATACCTCAAGTTAAAGTTTAAAATAATAAAAGGGTATCCTTTCATTCCCCTATACCTACATGACCTAGAAAATCATCAATCATTCTATAACAACGATAAAAATGATGACCCATTAAAGTCGTCCAAACTTTTTAAGTCATATTAATTTTAGTATAAAATCTGGTGGCAAAATCATGGACCCCTGGACCCTTACTCCTTGTGACAACCAGCAACAGCAACTAACGCGTTACAGTACGACAACATTCAAAGGTTCCATCGTTTATCTTCGGAAAACCCGAAGTTTGCCGAATTAAATGTGTTTGATCCAAAACGGCACTAATTTTGCCACTCAAGGGAGTGGCGGAATTAGTGCGTCAATATAATTATTTAATTAGGTGGAAATATAAATCAATTTCTATTTATTTAATTATTTAAGTAGTAAATCATTTATTAGATATCAGTTAATTTTCTTTACAGAATATACAAAAAACTAAAACTAAACTTATAAATTACTTATTATAAATGTATGAAACCGCTACCAGTTGGCAACGTACCCAAAATGCTGGCAGCATTGCCACGCTGGATGGCAATGCTTAATCTTTGTGCAAAATACAGGCCAGCATTTTGGTCACGTGTAGCTTCAACCAAACGTGCCGAAAGATCTTTGAAAATTTTATGTGCTCCCGGTCCCCACGGACCCAGCGTCTCTACCCCAAAAGGCTCAAACATGTATCCACTATCAAGGGAACTATATTTGCGCCTTTTGAGGTTCTCCGCTGATTCCGCCGCCGCACCAGTCCTATTTTGTGTTCAAGGAAGATGTGACGGCGCAAGAGTGTCTACACAAGTAGCGTCCCACACTAAAGGCCGCCCCATCTTCCACGGAATAAGGGTCATTCCGTCAGGTCTTTTACCGTCGTCACGTGAGAGACCACGAGGTTCTAAAATAGCCGCACAGTTCGCGGTGGTAAAAGATGATATCATTTCTATTGCTCGATAGTCACATTTTATTCGCCATATTTCGGTTTTTTTTTCGAAGACAACGAACCTTTGAACTATGTCGTACCATTAGTATTTATTTTGAAAAAGTATTAGGTATGACCGTTGCAAAAAAAAAAACAGTTAAAATTGCAACGCATTTGCTTTGCTTGCGAGTCACTTAGTAAGTAGGTACTTACAAAGGGCTTTCTCCATCTACTGAATAGCAGTAGTAGTGGAAAAAATAGATTTCATAGATTTCATAGACACATTCCGAAGGCATTTAAAATCGCACTATTGCCATTGTAACTTGCGGGGTAATTTCGCAACACACTTACAGTAGGAATGGGTTTCATTTTGACAGTTCAACAACATTAATTGCGTTATTTACGTTGCTGAGCAGACAAATTTTTCGAACATATGAAGCAATGGATTAGCAATATGCTTCAAAAACATTCAGATTGCGGTTGATAGCAATTAGGGTGCTGTAGTTGGTTACATATTCAGTCCTGACTAGTTGAACGTACACTCTATTATCCTTCAGTTTAGGGGCGCGCGATACGTTCAGTTCCTCTTATACTTACCAAGTATTACAGTGATCCGTCAGGTAGGTAAAATATGTTAACGTTGTTCTTTTTCTTTTTCAGGAATTCCTGCGAAAGTGATGCTCCATTTGTTAAAACTTACGCAACGCTCGGTTACTTATAATTTTTGTAGGCGAATATCAACAATATTTTACGATGTCAGGGTTATAGGAAAAAATAATAGGTATTTAATTTTTTAACTTAGACCCTATGTTTTAATTATCACAAACAAAGTTAGGTCATTATTATGTAATTATATGAATATTTTAAAGTAAATGATCGTTAATTATTAGTAAAACAAAATGGGTTTTATTTTGACATCTTCAACTTTTAAATATATCTGAACAGCTCGCACCGAAAATTAATAAAATGTGCTTATTTATTGAAGTTAACAAAATGGTTCAGATAGAAAAAATAAAGATTGAATCGGTCGTGAATATTATTTAGGTAATTGCTTTGGTACTTCGCTGCAGTCTGCATCAACGCTGAACGCAAGTTCGACGTCACTTCCCCTTCGGATGTCCTCAGCGGCTCGACTAAGGACAGCTTTTCCTCATGATAGTATCGACAACGACACTTCTGCAACACAGACAATATCATCCGCCTTCGTTTAGCTGCACTTGGTAGAAATTAATAATAAATATACTTAGTAGGAAATGAAATCGTCTTTTAGAATAACCTATTTTTTAATCCAGACATAAAATTAATGTCTGGATTTAATGTTTAGCCAGCAGTAGCTGGTAGTACCTACCTACCTTTAATTTTGTATAATTTTAAACAAAACCCAATACAAGAAACAATTTTGTAAAGCACCTGCAGACATAGTACAAAACAAAAAAAAATACAAAAAATACAAAAAGTTTATTTGGCAAAGAAAAGGTGATGAAACAGACTTACATAAACACAAAATTTCAACATTATACATCACAAAAAAAATGGTTTGACCGTTGACCCACAAACTAAGCAAGGCTTGTATCTTGTGGGTCGGTACTAGTGCTACATACATTTAATAGTTATTATAATAAATGCTTTCTAACCTACCTGTTAATACATACAGGTTGTGTACATTTGAGATGTGTCAGTATGGACAAATCGGAAATTCAAAGTCAAATCACTTATTTCAAACAGGCACTTATAAGGCACTTTTGAACTTCAAAAAATATTAGGAGTAGAAGATGTTCTAAGGAATCATGTTGATTTTAGAATTAAGAAAAAGTGCTTGAAGAAAAGCTTCTTGGGTTCGATTCCCAAGACGTGTTTTTTTTTTTGCAATCTACAGGGTGTAAGTGTAAACAGTGGCAATCTTTTAAGGTGTCATTGTACTCATCATTATGAACAACTTTTACTATGGGACCAAACCTGTAATCGCGAAAAAATAAACAGCTGTTCCCTACATTTTGACGAATTATGCGAACATAAATGTACTGAACAGCTGATTTTATTTCGCGATTTCAGGGCCCCAAGTCTGCTATTTTTTAACCGACTTCCAAAAGGAGGAGGTTCTCAATTCGTCGGAACCTTTTTTTTTTTTAATTTTTTTAATTTTATTTTTTATGTATGTTCCCCGATTACTCGAAAATGGCTAGACCGATTTGGATTTTTCTTTTTTTGTTCGAAAGGGTATACGTCCCAAGTGGTCCCATGATCATCAAGTCAGGATCTGGTGATGGGATCCCATGGAAATCGAGGGAAACCCTCAAATTTTATGGGCACACCTATATCGATTTCGGTATTTTTTATAGTAACTCGTGCATTTGCTCTCGGAAAGTACCATTCGGTGAGCTGGAACTGATGATGAAGACCACAGAGGGCCATCGGAAATACTCAATTATATCTAAGTATACATATAACAGGTTGCGATTCGATTACTTTAATATGGTCTATGCTCGTCAAAATAATGGTAATGGTGACTTCACCATGAGCTCCATTTCTCCTGGTTCTTACCAGGAGAACTCCTCAACAATTAACGGCCCTGCATCGGGAAAAGCAACATTTTGTAAAACGTGATGAGCAGCTGACATTGGGTTATTGTAACTTAGATAGATTAGAAACTGAACCACTAAAAAGTGAAAAATAAAAACTTTTTTACAAAAACAAAAACCGACTTCCAAAAAAAACACTACAAAGTGAAAAATTACTTTAATTTCGGAAGTCGGTGGCAAAAAACTAAAATACAGATCCAAAGACACCGACTTCCGAAATTAAAGTTATTTTTCACTTTGTAGTGTTTTTTTTGGAAGTCGGTTTTTGTTTTTGTAAAAAAGTTTTTTTAGAAATTCGTCATTCCAACACGATCCCATTGTCATTTTGCTAAAAGTTCGTAATCTGCTAAATTCATAACGGTCGATCATTGGTCGGTCAGTGGTCTCGTAATAGAATCGTGGTAGAATGACATTGTCGTATTGCCATTATTATAAGTAAAACCCGTTAGTAGAAATGATTTTCGAAAAACTCAAGGAAAGGATCAAAGGAACTGTCAAAATTTTAGCAGATTACTGCATACGTCAGTCATTCATTTGTCCTAATATTATGTACGAGATTACCATTCTATGCCATTTCTTACAATGGAGTGTCAGTGGTTGACCATTGGAAAGTCATATTGACGCCATTATATTATTAGATTACCAAACTTGTCAAAATCAACAGTTATGAAATGAATGATAGACCATTCTGACACTATTGTAATAGCAGACTTGAGTCCCAGGTTTGGTGCCATAGTACATAATGATGAGTTCAATGACCCCTTAAAAGCCACTATTTACACTTACACCCTGTATAATGCAGTTATTTTTAACCATAATAATGACAGCAAAGTAATTTCTTTTGAACACTTCCTTCATACTGACCCATCTCAACGGACGACGAGAGATCATAGCAGAGATCTATGATATATATATAAATCTCAGACTATACTCAAGTATACTTTTTAGTCTTATAGAACTTTCTCTAGCCTTCTGAGATTGTTTAAACGATACATTTTATAGTTACGACATCGCCGCCTCTACCTTTGCAAATAATAGCACATCTGCAAGGAAATACCGGAATACCTCGGACCACGTCAGACAAAGGAACGTGATCAAATGCAGTGCCAATGTCAAGAAGGAAAACTGATATTAATAGGTAGAGTCACGAGCATTTACAGTTACGCAATATTCAAGTGTTTTTCTCGTGAAATTAAAATTGTAACTTTGAAAAAAGACCTTTTTCATAATTCATAATACACCATACGATGCACTTAAAATTGGCTACCTATACCTACGTATTAAATATGACTAAAATACCGACGTCCAAAATAACGAAATTCAAAATACCGAAAGTCGAAACATAAAATACCGATGTCCAAATGCCCGAAAGGATGAAAACCCGAAGGGATGAAATCCTGAATGAATGAAGTAACAATACTCATCGTTAATTGACCAAAATGAAAAATACCGATCTAAGTACTTATGTAAAGTTCCTGAGGTCCTAAATTTTTTCCCTGACCTGCTGACGAAAACCCTAACCTTAGTCGGTCGACATCAGGGGCACCCCGAGGTTCGGTTAGTTAGGTTCCTTTAAACACCGCAGACAGAAACTATTTGTGTCTGCGGCGTCTGTCTGCGTCGACCTCCTGATCCTCTTCGGGATTAAGCTTTCGGGCAAATGAACTCTCGGGTTTTTAAACTTTCGAAAAAAAACAATCATTCGGCGTTTAATTTTTCGGGATTTCTTCCATAGGTATTCCAAAATACGGTCTTTTAAATTTCGGTATTGTAATACGTACCCTTAAAATTTTAAGATCGCTAAAAAATACGACAAGTGTTGGGTATACGATGGGATCTCAACTAGAATTATTTTAAAATAGGTCGCATATCTTATATGCATGTGATCACATAAGCCATATCATTAACTTGTACTGTACAAGTACAGAATCGTACCATGAAAGTCTAAAAACTTCTATTGTTAGACGAATCTTAAAAACCGGCCAAGAGCGTGTCGGACCACGCTCAATGAAGGGTTCCGTAGTTGAAAAGAATTTATCCCAAAAACAAACTTAACATTGGATCCCAAAAAAATATTTTTTATGTCAAAAAATTACTAATTCACAATTTTCGGACTTTTTCCTTTATTTGTGCTGGGAGACCTTGCTTCTTCCCAAATATTATTCTAGGTCAACGGGAAGTACCCTATAGGTTTTGATTTACTTGCGACAGTTGCGAGTATCAAAATATGTCGCAAAATGGCCATATTTTTTATTGCGTTGACTTAGACGCTTGATTTTTTTAGAACTATATGGGACAATAGACTTACGTATTTAATATTAATTTCAACTTGATATCTCCACGCGTCCTTGACAAAAATGGTCTTGACAGACTGACAGACTTGAACATTTTTTGTGATATAATTACAAATTAACAACCTTGCTTCTTACCAAATTTCATCATTCTAGAACAACGGGAAGTACCCTATAGGTTTTGATTTACTTGCGAGTATCAAAATATGTCGCAAAATGGCCGCATGTTTTATTGCATTGACTTAGATGCTTGAGTTTTTTAGGACTTGAAGAGACCACAGACTTACGTATTTGGTATTAATTTCAACTTGATACCTCTACGCGCTCCTGAGAAAAACGGTCTTGACAGACTGACAGAGAGACAGACGGACAAACAAGTGATCCTATAAGGGTTCCGTTTTTTCCTTTTGAGGTACGGAACCCTAAAAATTATAACAAATAGAGTAAGAACTGTTGTAGACAATTGCGCTTGTTCCCATAATTCAAAAGTTTTTGAAAAATACATAATAAAATGTAATCTTTAGAACTATTTTGGAAAGCTAAATATTGTTATGGAAGACCAGAAAGGCTTCCGCAAGATTATAACCATATACAAGGCTATTTTTTATTATGTAAATAACGTCATGGGTAGCGTTGATTAAAGGACGCCAGAGGACGCCAGTATGTTCCATTTACTGCGATATGACCCAGGCTTTCGATTATGTTGAGCATGACATTCTCCTTCGTAAACTGGAAGCTTATGGAATTCTAGGCAGCATACTAAAAAACCGGAAACAACATACAAAACATTCTAAAGTAAACATTCACACTAAAAACACCGGCCAAGTGCGTGTCGGACCACGCACAATGAAGGGTGCCGTAGTTCAAAAGAACTTATCGCCAAAACTAACTTAATATTGATAAAATTACAAATTAACAACTTTTGGACTTTTCCTTTACTTGTGCTGTGACTTGTTCTAGGTCAACGAGAAGTACCCTATAGGTTTTGCTTTACTTGCGAGTATCAAAATATGTCGCATAAATGGCCGTATTTTTTTATTGCGTTGACATATAAACTTGATTTTTTTAGAACTTTAAGAGACCACAGACGTACGTATTCGACATTAATTTCAACTTGATACCTCCACGCATTCCTGAGAAAAAGGGTCTTGACAGACTGACATACTTGAAAAAAATTTTTTATGTGATAAAATTATAAATTAACATTTTTCGGACTTTTTACATTATTTGTGCTGTAAGACCTTGCTTCTTGCCAAATTTCATGATTCTAGGTCAAGGGGAAGTACCCTATAGGTTTTGCTTTACTTGCGAGTATCAAAGATATCGCGTAAATGGCCGGTTTTTTTTATTGCGTTGACTTAGAAGCTTGATTTTTTTAGGACTTTAAGGGACCATAGACTTACTTACTTTTTCCATTGTTTGTGCTGTAAGACCTTGCTACTTGGCAAATTTCATAATTCTAGGTAAACGGGAAGTACCCTATAGGTTTTGATTTACTTGCGAGTATCAAAATATATCACATAAATAGCCGTATTTTTTTATTGCATTGACTTAGAAGCTTGATTTTTTTAGAACTCCAAGGGACCATAGACCTACGTATTTGATATTAATTTCAACTTGATACCTCCACGCGTTCCTGAGAAAAAAGGTCTTGACAGACAGACAGACGGATAGACAGACGGACAGACAGACAGACAGACAGACGGACAACGAAGTGATCCTATAAGGGTTCCGTTTTTTCCTGTTGAGGTACGGAACCCTAAAAAGAAGAAACGTAGGTATCAAAGGAACAAATAGTTAAAATTATGTAATCCCACAGGGGAGTGTATTAGGTCCATTATTATTTATCTACCTACACCTATAGATAAAACAAAGTCGGGTTTGTTCGAACACTTATAATTCGAGAACGGCTGACCGATTTCTGTCAAACATCCACCCTCTTACAAATAAACACAGAATAAAGTTATTCCAAATTTAAACCTATGAAAATGTATGGTTTTTCCTTTGTTATCCCTGATATACCTAACTTTATTCCGTGTTTTATTTGTAATTGGGTTAATGTTCATCCCGTCGATATGGTAAACTCTCCCCTCAAATTAAAGAACGTATTTGATTAAAGGTTTCGAAACGACTAGACATATCCACAATATTCGGTTAATGGCGTATATTAGATGGGTAGTTCTTCGAGGTCCCTCAAAACGCGGTCACACGGTCTTAATTCCTAACCTATGAAATATTCAGTCTTAGGACCAAATACAGATTACTCTTTGTTTATTTATGTGTACAGTTTCAACAATAAAGATCTAAAATTATTTATAATATTTATTTTAAAAAATATCTAGTGTCCAAAACGGGAGCAAAATCGGTGTTCTTCGCGCGTCACACTCTGTTCGCGCTCACGGAAAACTTTGATAACTTTTGTATTCTATTCATAAGCATATAATGTAATACATCAAATTGATCGTATTTAATTAGGCATCATAATGATCAAAGAATATTAATTATATCTCTTAATGTACAATAGTTAATAGGCATTATGTCTCTGTCACACGATTTTCCTACTTTCGCGAGGGCGCAACAAAACTGCACCTATCTTCCAAGAGGGGCAACTTGTCGCTACACTTTTTAGTTGCGCGGACGCTCAGTAGTGTCCCGGCATCAGTGGGGGAGACAAATACATTAATTGCTTATAAACAAAAAAAATATGAGATAAGTTAACCTTTGAATATTTTCAAGTAGCCTTGGTCAAGAAACTTTCATGCGCAAATTTTGAATGATAATGTTTACAATTTTTAAACTCATTTTGAATGAAAGAATAAGATAGATCTGCGAGATTATTCCCAAGTACTTTGGTCGTTAATTTACCTGTAACTTTAATAGTAATTCTCAAAAATGTGAAATTTTCGTAACTATCGTGGCACAACTTTCGTGGTTATTTGTCCACGAAAGTCAGCTAGCGCACCATGAAAGTTTTATATCTCCATTAAATAATGACTTCAGATGTTTTGTTACGCCGCTGATGCATTTACTCGATTGTCGCGAATCTCAAAATAAAGGTGTTATGTATTTGTATAAGTATTTATGCGTGTACGAGTATGTGCTTCAATTTTTTTCTTGTAACGACTCGTAGTATGTGTTTTTGTTTGTATGTTTTCTCGTAGCCAAATTAACAGCTTACTTCACCTCAACCTGTGCTGTTTAGCCAATGGGCTAATTGACAGTAAGAAAATACCTTATGAATTTTATTATGTAGAGTGCTTGTCAGACAAAAGTATAAAAAACCCGTTCTTAAGGCCCTCCAGAAGCTGTTTGATTCCGTCATATTCGAGGGCAAAACGCCGCAGGCATGGTACAGAGCTGTGGTGGTATTATTCTTTAAGAAGGGCGCTAATGTTCTTCTTAAGAATTACAGACCCGTCTCACTTCTGAGCCATGTCTACAAGCTGCTTTCTAGAGTCATCACGATCTGTTTCGCACGCAGGTTTGATGACTTCCAGCCTCCCGAACAAGCCGGATTTCGTAAAGGCTATAGCACCATAGACTGCATACGTATACACTGCGACATGTTATACAGAAGACTGAAGCCTGAAGATTTGATTAAAGCATGGGCTGTACTGCAGTCTCGACTATCGGTATATTGAGGTGCTGAAGTGCCTGTACGAAAACGCCACTATGTCAGTCCGACTCCAGGAACGGACCTCGACACCTATCCTTCTGGCGAGGGGGAGACAGAGAGAGGTTATCTCTCCGAAACTGTTCACTGCTGCACTGGAGGATGTCTTCAAGGTTCTGGACTGGAAAGGGCTAGGGATCAATGGCGAGTACATCACGCACCTTCGGTTTGCAGACGATATAGTAGTCATGGCTGAGACTATGGAGGAGCTCAGTACACCGCTCGATGACCTCAGTAGAGCTTCCGAAAGAGTCGGTCTTAAAATGAAAATGGATAAGACAAATGGCATCTCAAATGCCCATGTAGACTCTCATGAAGATCGGAGACACTACACTGTAGGTTGTGGACGAGTATCTAGGACAAACTGTCCAGTTAGGTAGATCCAACTTGAAGAAAGAGGTCAATCGTTGAATCCGACTCGGCTGGGCAGCGTTCAGGAAGCTTCGCAATATCTTCTCGTCTCACATACCATAGTATCTCAAGACCTATGGCACTGAAACGTAGTCGCTCACAATGGGCCTTATGAGAAGGCTGAAAGTCACCCAAAGGGCAATGGCGAGGGCTATGCTTGGAATTTTCCTATGTGATCAAATCAGAAATGAAGCGAGCCGCAGTAGAACGAAGGTAACCGACATAGCCCGAAGAATTGCTTAACATAAGTGGCAGTAGGCAGGGCACATTGCTCGAAGAACAGATGGCCGATGGGTCCAAAATGTTCTGGAGTGGCGGCCGCGTACTGGAAGACGTAACGTTGGAAAGCTTCCCACAAGTTGGACAGATGACCTTATAAAGACCGCAGGAATCTGCTGGATTCGGGAAGCACAGATCCGGTCGAAATGGCGGTGCTTATGGGAGGCCTATGTCCAGCAGTGGACGTCTTTCGGCTGAAATGATGATGATGATAATGATGTAAATTTTACAGTTTAATTACTGGACCAAAGCTAAATTAGCAACCAAAGTTACTAATAAGTAATAATAAGCTGATCTCAAAACACTATGTTGATCTCAAATACAAGTTGATTCATAAATAGTAAGTATTTCATTTTTTAAACTTCAATCCACAGGAAATTTATGAAAAAATAAGGATTTAAAACTGTATTTTGCTTACAGAAAATACGTTTGTAACTTTTGTGGCGTCTTTCGTAACTTTCGTGGGAACCGAAATTTCAAAATAGAATATCTCTGTACTTTATGCACCGATTTACATATAATCAAAATTGCACTTATTATTTTTAGAGCATCTTAAATGTGTGTCCATTTATTTGAAGATTACTCTAAAAAAAAAATTCGCCACGAAAGCTACGCGGAGAATACGTTTTGAAGAACTACTCAGATATAAAAAATGTAGAATAATGTCAGGTCAGTAATGAAAAAGGATTGACTTAACATTATTGGTTGTCAAATATTTATGCGTGCGTTCAGAAATTTATTTTGTGTAAACTAAGTTTTTTTCATATTTTTGACGTTTTTACTTTAAATTTATTCCGATAATATACTTTTCAGCAAAAGATCGTAGTTCAATTCTTAAAATATAAATTAAGTTTTCCTACACAATTCAAAATGTTCTCAGCTTGCACCTTCGGGAAAAGAAAGAAAAAGTATTTATTGTGACTCGGACGGGAGGTTAACTTCGCGCATTTATATTAGAATATTCATAGCTAAGACAGGACAACGTCTGTCGGGTCAGCTAGTAATCTATTACAGTTTGATGACCAAAAACATTTTTTTTTGTACGCCCTTAATGGAAAAACATGTAGATCCTGTTACCGAATGTTATTTTAAGACCATGCAAATATATTCGACTAGCTTTTGCCCGCGGCTTCGCCCGCGTAGTTGACGACAATATCCCATGGGAACGTTCGTGTGGAAAACATAGGGCCATCCTGTATAACTGTGCAAACTCAAATCGCTACGATATATTCCGTGTGTGTATTGCTTAAATCTCCCAGTCGGCGTGATTTTTTTCGACATCTTCAACAATCATCGTCATATTTCAGATAATTTACAAAAAACCTTATAATAAACTATACACTGAATCAGCCATTGGTGAAAAGCGTATGAAAATACATTCGTCGTAAAAACGTCGAATGAAATAAAGACTAAATGTTACCTCAATCTACGAATTATGACTACATTTCCAATCCCTGAAATCTCATAAAAAGAGGTAGGAAGGTACAAAAATATTTTAATATTATTTGTGAATTTTAAAATCAACCTCTATTGTATGGGATGAAAAGCATAAATTTGAATTTTCAGATACCTAACTTAAGAAATGCTGGGTTTCCCACACAAACTTTCATCCCCTACATCACCCCCTGTAAGTAGCCTATGTCCTTCCCCAGGATGCTGTCTATAGTCTAGCCAAATTTTATCGAAATCCGTGCAGTTTTGTGAATTTTAAAATCAACTCCTATTTTACCCCATTTGGTGATGATTTTTCAAAAATGCTGAACCACATATTTCTTTATTTCCTACCAAAATCATAAACTTGAATTGTCATAAATATCACTAACTTAAGAAATATTGGGTTTCCCATACAAACTTTCATCCCCGATATCACACCCTGTAGGATTATTTTTTTAAGATAAACAGTAGCCTATGTTCTTCCCCAGGATGCTGTCTAAAGTCTTGCCAAATTTTATCAAAATCCGTGCAGTTTTGTGAATTTTATTATCAACCCCCATTGCACCCCCTTAGGGGATGATTTTTCAAAAACCCTGAACCGCATATTTCTTTATATCCTACCAAAATCATAAACTTGAATTTTCATAATTATCACTTACGAACTTAAGAAATGCTGGGTTCCCCATACAAACTTTCATACCCTTTAGGGGTGCATGCATACCCAGGGGGTGCCTTTAGAATTATTTTTAAGACAAAAAGTAGCCTATGTTCTTCCCCAGGATGCTTGCCTTTTTTATCGAAATACGTGCAGTTTTGTAAATTTTAAAATCAACCCCATTTTACCCCCTTAGGGGATGATTTTTCAAAAACGTTTAGTGGCATATTTCTTTATTTCCTACCAAAAGCATAAATTTGAATTTTCATATTCCTAACTTAAGAAATGCTGAATTTCCCATACAAACTTTCATCCCCTATATCACCCCCTGTAGGATTATTTTTGAGAAAAAAAGTAGCCTATGTCCTTCCCCAGGATGCCATCTATAGCCTTGCCAAATTTTATCGAAATCCGTTCAGTGGTTTAGGCGTGAAAAGGTAACAGACAGACAGACAGACAGATAGAGTTACTTTCGAATTTATAATATTAGTATGGATGTACTCATGTTTTACAAAAATAAATATCTTTATCTCTTATCTTATCGTAAGATTTAAAGTGCGCGTGAGAGTCTTCTATCTCGCCCGTCAAACTAGGCAGCCATAACGCCATTTCACTTGCACACCGAGCTAAACCACGCTTCGACATATCCTCTTAAGGTATTTATGCTCCTGACTATACGAATATCGTTCGATCTGACTTATAGATACTTTTTTCAGGGAGAGTGCGCTCTATGCGCAAAATGTAGAGCGCATATCGGTGCAGACAATCAGCTGAACTCGTATAACAGGACCATAAATTATGTAATGTATAATTATAAAGTTATCGTTCACAATCATTTCTGATAATGAATTCAATTACACATCATGTAATTAACATGAATTTGTATCCTACTAAGCGACTAATGGGATTAAGAGTAGATACCTCATTAGAGTAAACGAGGAAATCCTACTTCTATTCGAGGACTTATGAAAAAAAAACCGGCCAAGTGCGTGTCGGACTACGCACAATAAAGGGTTTTTTTCTAAAAACAAACTTAACATTATAGTTGAAAAACCTGTTCTTCCATACATTGACATCAATTCTCTAACTGCTTTGTTTCTAATCCCAAAAAAAAAAATTATGTGATAAAATTACGAATGAACTAACTACTTTCGGACTTTTTCTTTTACTTGTGCTGCGAGCAAGGTCTCACAGCACAAGTAAAACACACAGCACAGCTAATTTTATCACATAATTTTTTTTTAGCATCTGGCCAAATTTCAATTATTGTAGGTCAACGGTAAGTACCCTATAGGTTTTGATAAACTTACGAGTGTCAAAATATGTCGCAATGGCCGTATTTTTTTATTTCATTGAGTAAAAAAATCAAGTTTAGTCAATGCCATTGATTTAAAAGCTTGATTTTTTTTAGAGCTCCATGGAACCACAGACCTGCTTATTTACTATTTACTACGTATTTAATATTAATTTCAACTTTATACCACAACGCGTTCCTCGGAATAAGGGTCTTGTAGACAGACAGACGGACAACGAAGTGATCCTATAAGGGTTCCGTTTTTTCCTTGGAACATCGTATGTCACCATGACTTTTAATGATCTTGAAACTAGTATGTGTCCAACATGTTCCTTCTGGGTTTACCTCCTACTCATCGATAGTTTACGTGAAAAGTCAATAAATCTGCTAAGTACTTCACGGAATTCCATTTGACTCACCTTTGAGGTGGCTTTGTTAACTACACCCTGAACTACGTGTTATGTCAGCACTTATAAAGTTTCAATATCTAACTAGGAATAACAATAGGAAGCACACTCACCTTTTAGACGAAATGGACAAAATTATCCGGCATACTTTAACTTTGATCTTAAATGTGGCCTTGGACGACCGTGCTTGGGCACAAGCTACTCTTCCCATCCGTATGGGAGGCCTCGGCGTCCGCAAAATTTCTAGTATTAGTTTACCGGCGTTCATATCCTCGGTCCACGGCGCAGAGAAATTAATCAGGAAAATCCTAGCCTCCACACTGGTTAATTTTGATGTGCCTTGTTTCACCGAGGCTATGGATGCCTGGAAACTCGCTTGCCCGAATTCAGACCCACCCGACAATCCATCTTCCCAGAGACGGTGGGATGAGCCGCTCTGCAGAGTAGTACAGAACAATTTACTTGACACGTCTGCTACTACTGCGGAGCGTGCGCGCCTGCTTGCTGTGGGCAAGTGGGAGTCGGGTCTGTGGCTTCATGCGCTACCGTCGTCGAACATTGGCACTTTGTTCGACGACACTACTTTCCGCCTCGCTGCTTCCCTGCGACTTGGAGCTCCTTTGTGTTCTCCTCATCGCTGTCACTGTGGCGAAGTTGTCAGCAGCCTCGGACACCACGGCCTGTCTTGCAGCCGAAGTGCGGGTCGCTTAGCGCGGCACGCTAACATCAATGACATCATCCGACGAGCCCTTGTCACCGTCGGCGTTCCAGCTGTATTAGAACCCAATGGCTTGGCACGCGACGATGGCAAGAGACCGGACGGCATGTCATTATTTCCATGGAAGGTGGGAAGGCCTTTAGTGTGGGACGCAACTTGTGTCGATACTCTTGCGCCATCCCATCTTCCTGGCTCGGCGTGCTGTGCTGGCACTGCTGCTGCGGCTGCGGAAAACCTCAAGCGGCGGAAGTATAATAACCTTATCGGTAATTATATTTTTGAGCCGTTTGGGGTTGAAACCCTTGGGCCGTGGGGTCCGAGTGCTCATAGTTTGTTTAAGGAAATCTCCAAACGGCTTGTTGACACTTCCCGTGACCCAAGGGCTGGCTTTTACCTTGGCCAGAGGATTAGCATTGCCATACAACGTGGCAATGCCGCCAGTCTCTTGGGTACTCTACCAGTCGACAGCGATGCGGAGGAATTTTTCGACGCCATATTTTAGTTTTTTATTAGTTTTAGTTTAAGATATTATATTTTTAAGTTATTTTAGCTTATTTTTAAGTATATTGAAATATTATTATATTTATTTAAGTTTACTAGGAATTGAAGGAAGAAATAAAAGAGATATAGGTAACCTAAGCTGTAAGTTTAGGAATAACATTTTTGACCCTGGTATAAATGTGTGTAGACTTAGGAGCCAAATCTTAGACTAGACACAGCTAGTTTAATGCCTTATGTAGCTGTTGAAATCACCAATGAATATTCCCTGAGTAGGGCAAATATATAGATATTTATTGCATAATACCTTAGGTAATCTTTTTTTGTCTGTACACAGTTACTGACCGGAGTAAGAATGGCGTTAAATGTGTTAATTGTCGAGGACATGTTAAACACACCTTGCCTTTTTAGCTGTTAGAAAACAATAGTTCGAATAACTCTAATTTAATAGGGATTGAGAATCGATCCTATCCTATAGGTTCTATTCCCTAAGTTCCTTGGGTCCTTCACCATCTGAGGTCGAGAGAAGCTATGACTGGACAGCTGATGTCTGCAGCGGTATTTTTCCCACTGATGTGTAGGAAGCAGGATGTAGGTACTTAGGTACATAAGTAATTTATGATATTGACGTCATTCAGCACTTGGGTTTTTTCTATCGATTGTATATTTTTGCGATTGCCCTGCAAAATGTACTCAACAACCATGACCTGAGACAAATCCTTCCCTGGTTGTGAATCTTCATATAGCAGTTGTATGACGCGGCTACATCCTGCGCGTGATGCAAGTCTGTGCGAGCCCAGCTTTAGGGGCGAAGGATAGTTTAATGACAACAACATTCCCGCTGGTCGTGTTCAGTACCTACCTACATGTGGAGGAACTCTTTCTGCCTGAACCCTGAACGACTACATGGTTCAAAGCTCTCAGGATACAAACAGCAGTCAACTAGACATTGAAATCTCTAAGGAGGAGGTTACAGGAATATGTTGTAAGTAACTATTTTAAAAGTGCAAGTTCAATTACATTCAACCACATTTGAACATTTTTGTCTAACTCAAGTACCTACCTATTCATTGAAAGCCCGAGATCACATAAAGCATACAACATACCTCTTACAAGGCTAGTCATTACTATGCCATTATGAAAATAATTACTACACTACAAAACAGATTTAATTCCAGGTTGAATAAAAATTAATAATAAAATATTTCTACGCTTGAACTAAATAAAAAAACAGTAAATTGTTTACTCATTTTAACATTTTATTGTCTTCAAACAACACAACACAACACAACACTGAATGATTCAGGTAAAAAATATAAATAAATCATGCGATTCGACCTCATTAATACTGCTACTAAATAATTTATGTGGTTGTCCTAAAAAGGTGAATATTCGTAGTTCTTAAACCTAAAGGGCTGTTTACATGTTACGGGTTTTAGCTGCGTAAACTGACTCGACGACACTATAACGTGCACAAACGTAGAGCTATGAGACGTAAATAAACGATCCCTAAAACACTTAACACTAGATTTTCTCGTAAAATATAGATGATTAGTTGAAAACTTCGCGGCAGACGCCGTCGGCGCCCATTTTGTAGCCATCAGGGCAGTTGGAGGGCACTGTGATCATGTTCCTCAAGCTGATGCCGACGACTTCCTTCACCTCCACTGGCGGCTCTTCGACTGTGTTGCTGTCTCCGCCCGAGGTCTTGTCCTGGGCTTCTGCTGTAGCCACGGCGTTAGCCTTAGCCTCGGCGACCTCGTCAGGGAATACGATGCGGTTGGAGTCAGCCATTCTGTAATAATTATACAAAATTGTCACATTAGTAAATTAAGTTATTAGTTTTAAAAGCTGTGACACGTTAAAAAGTTTTTTATGTCAGGCACACAAGAACAGGATCATTTTTGTATAATATTATAAAAACCATTTCTTCTGGGTAGCTGATTTAAGTCGTCTAATAACGTTACGATTTATAAAGTAATACAGTATTCGATAGAATCCGTCCAAAACTGCAAAAAAATAAAAATGGGAGTGTACCTGCGTGATAAGTTGACATGATTAGGAAAATTATCTACTAATGAAATGAGTAATACCTAATTCTGATAATTTTTATAATCGAAGAAAATTTGTTAATGCAATTGAAATGTAATTTGCTGTAGATAATGCACTATACTATTGTCTACACTAGACCTTACTTAAAAGCTCTGTCTATATAGGTACCCAATAAACCATGAATACATAATTTAACTGTAGCTGTAGGTATTTTAATAGTTACTCGTAAAGGTTGATGCAGACATGGTAATAAGCGGATACGAAAAGAATGCTCCTGGGTTAGCAAAAAAACGTGTCGTCACGACCTCTGGACACGCTCCAAGTTAGGCTGGCCTTGAAGGAGATCAAGAGCACTGAACTTACTACAATAATTATCAGTAATATCAAAATCAATGGTACCAAACACAACAAGGTTAGATCAACACCGTAGGTGAGGAAACTACTCTCGGTGAACACTCAAGGTTCTTTTGGCATTTACCTACTTGTATTTGGTGGTTTATGTGCAAACAGAACTCTCCGTGCCTACCAAAAGCTCAATGTCTGCCTTGAAGATCTACGTAACTGAAAAGTAATGTTCAAATCCCTATTAGTATAGTAAGGTAAATAATTGTACTTACATTGTCTGGAATAGATAGGAAAATTCTGAGGTTAGTTCACACACGCTCGCGTCTAGATGCAAGACAGGACTGATGCGGACAGCCGGCCGGCAAGCAGTTTTTATACAAACTATTCTACAGGGCTTTATCAGACGTACGTGCACACTCGATGACGCCGTGCGCCGTCCGCCATGATTCACTGATTATAGGGTCCCCTAGAAAAATACGTTTTCTCCCTCGAAATAATCCGCTATCGATATTTTTCCAACAACTGTCGATGACGGTCGTCTTATCAATACGTATCTTTACACTTCAAAACACACCTGAATAAATTATTGTGCATATTGGTTTCCGGGACTAATCAGTACGAGCAAATGGCAGTAAACCTTAAGCTTGCGATAGATAGGTACTGTAACGATAACACGAAATAAAAACCGGCTAAGTGCGTGTCGGACCACGCACAATGAAGGGTTCCGTAGTTGGGATGAATTTATCGCAAGGCCAAACTTAACCTTATTTGAACGACCTTATTTGTATACCTGCATTTTAGCAAATAAATAATTTGATTTTGATTTGATATAAGTTGGTCTACTATTATTCGTTAACTTGTAAAGCCTACTTAGCTGAACGGCCTATCCAACGATACCCCACACCATGCGATATACGATAAAAATTCCCCCCACCTTACGTGCAAGGGAGGTAACATAAAAATATATTTTTCAAAATTTTATTTTTTTACCTCTTTTTGGCGTGGAAGAGTCTCTGAGCTAAGCCGCGGACAGACAAACGGACACGGCGAAACTATAACGGTTCCTTGTTGACTACGGAACCCTAAAAATGAAATGCTGTTCGTTGGTAATCGACTAAGCGCATCATTTGAGAACGGCTGGATCAATTTGGCTTTTTTTGGTTTTAAAATGTTTGTAATACTCCAAATTAAGGCTCCTACGAACAGGCGCGACACGTGACGCGAATCGTATGCGACACCGCACAAGGCACCGCGTGTCGCGCGACGAGCGGTGCTTTTATGTCGTGTGCGATCCGTGTCGCGTGTCGCGCCTGTTTGTAGGAAGGAGAGGTTGTTATGGAAAGAAAAAATGGAATATTTCCTTTTTTTTGGGGGATTTTGTCTGAATTATTGAAAATTGTGCAGGACGTCTGTGGGGTCAGCTAGTTTATAATAATACCAGATTGTGCTTTAGGGTGTTCTTCCATGACAGTAACATCAAAAAAAAAGTGGCTAGCTAAACTTTTCAAACTTGCTACACTATGACTCTAACGAGATACCGATACGGTAGCCAACACTTGTTATCTACCAGACGACTATCAGACAGAATGGTAATTAGATGCCCATATTCCTTAAATGTATGATACAATGTTTATTGGAAAGATTTGATGCTTTTGAATGACGTGATAAAAATACAGCATACATGTACTTACTTTTTACTTTTTTTGCATTTGGGTTGGTTCGATTCCCGATATGTAGGTATCAGGACTTAGCGACTTTTCAAAAATTTTTGAAAGCAGATTGACTTTAAAAAAAGAATTAGAATGTTTTCTTTGATTCAAATTGGTAGCATCAATATTTAAGGTAATTCCCCTCCAGGGCCCGCTTCAACTGTCCACGGACCCGTACGTAAAATGCCATAAAAAATCATATTTTATAGGAATTGGTCACCATATTTTACAGGAAAATGTAGTACGACACATGTTTATTATAGTCAAAACAATATTAAGCATGTGTCATGTGTTGTGCGTGTTATTGTAATAATGTAATTTAGATTAAATTACATTTTTAAATGTTAGAATACATAAAAAGTATAAAAACATTTAAAAATATAAATAATAGTAGCCCACCGGTATCGGGAACAGGGTCCAAGCTACCGGTGGTCAGGGCTGCTGAGAAAGGAACCTCCTAACGATACGCGCCGTGGCTAGAAATACCGCTTTCTGGACAAGCCCTTGATCCAGCTGCCTAACGAGAGCCTCCTCAGGTGTTGATCGAGGCTCTTGGCTATTATGCCATTGGCCGTCACGACTATCGGCACAATGATTGCTGTATCCACATCCAACATGTAGACAACCTCGCGAGCCTGGTCAAGATCTTTTTCAGCTTTCACGAAGTTCTCGGCTTATTTTTATTATTTTATTCACAATTTTAAATTAGAAAAAGTAATAACCACTAATAAAATAAAAACTTTTTTACAAAAACAAAAACCGACTTCCAAAAAAAAGACTACAAAGTGAAAAATAACTTTAATTTCGGAAGTCGGTGTCTTTGGATCTGTATTTTAGTTTTTTGCCACCGACTTCCGAAATTAAAGTTATTTTTCACTTTGTAGTCTTTTTTTTGGAAGTCGGTTTTTGTTTTTGTAAAAAAGTTTTTATTTTTCACTTTTTAGTGGTTCAGTTTGTAATTTATCTAAGTTACAATAACCCAATGTCAGCTGCTCATCACGTTTTACAAAATGTTGCATTTCCCGATGCAGGGCCGTTAATTGTTGAGGAGTTCTCCTAGTAAGAACCAGGAGAAATGGAGCTCATGGTGAAGTCACCATTACCATTATTTTGACGAGCATTTAAACCATATTAAAGTAATCGAATCGCAACCTGTTATATACTTAGATATAATTGAGTATTTCCGATGGCCCTCTGTGGTCTTCATCATCAGTTCCAGCTCACCGAATGGTACTTTCCGAGAGCAAATGCACGAGTTACTATAAAAAATACCGAAATCGATATAGGTGTGCCCATAAAATTTGAGGGTTCCTCTCGATTTCCATGGGATCCCATCATCAGATCCTGACTTGATGATCATGGGACCACTTGGGACCTATACCCTTTCGAACAAAAAAAGAAAAATCCAAATCGGTCTAGCCATTTTCGAGTAATCGGGGAACATACAAAAAAAAAAAAAATAAAAAAAAAAAAAAAATAATAAAAAAAAAAAAAAAAGGTTCCGACGAATTGAGAACCTCCTCCTTTTGGAAGTCGGTTAATAAAAGAAGTAAACAAAGACTCCGGCAGAATTTAAAAAACCGGTCAAGAGCGAGTCGGACTCGCGCACCGAGGGTTCCGTACCATCATTTTTATATGTAATTTTTGTTGATGATTTCTGAAAAAACTGTGCTATGTAGAGACATCGTTTTATTTTTCCTGTAATCTATAATAAACTTCTATCACATAGAATAATTTCAGTTTTTTTTCTCTTTACAAACTTCTGAGATAAGGGCCTGGGGAACGGTATTTTTTTTTAACATTTTTCATCAAAAGTCGAAAACTATGCTTCCTAAAAAAAAGAAAAAAAAAATGTTTGAGAATGTGCAAGCAGCGCTCTTTCAAATGATACCCCACATGCCCTAGTAGCCCCATTTCGACCCCCTTTCAGTCCCTGTTGCAAAAAAAATCACATATATTTTTATTTCTTTCTTGCAAAATAGTTGGGCAAACGTCATTAGTTATAGTTATTATTAGTTAGCATTGCATTAGTACTTCTTGAGGTATCCCGCTGTGACAGACAGACAGATAGACTGAGTACACACCATAAGGGAACCCTAAAAACAAAGACACACAAGATTGCAGGCCTAAATCGTGCATGAAAAATATTCAGTTCATTTTTTCGCATTAAGGCTCTTACAGACAGAGGCGATATCGCGGTCGCGACGCGATATTTCGATATTATATCCTTAGAAAAATATCGCGTCGCGACGCGATATCGCCTCTGTCTGTAAGAGCCTTTACGATTAGGATCCGGTTTGCGGCAGACCATATCAATGCTGAAGGGGCCACATTTACGTTCCACCAGCAGTCAGCCGACATCCGACTAGCGGTCTACTAATAAAAAAAACCGGTCAAGTGCATGTCGGACCACGCACAATGAAGGGTTCCGTAGTTAAAAAGAATTTATCCCAAAAAACAAACTTAACATTGAGTTGAAAAACATGTTCTCCCATACATTGATATACGTCAACTGCATATTTAAGTTTGTATTTGCAAAAAACTATTCTTAAACATTGTCACGCCTTGTTTCCCCGAAGGGTTGGGCAGAGGGTACCTATACACCCACATTTTGGCAGAAAAAAAAACTAAAAACTATTTTTTTTTGTGATAAAACTACAAATAATCAATTTTCAGACTTTTTCCTTTACTTGTGCTGTGAGAACTTGCTTATTACCAAATTTCATGATTCTAGGTCAACGGGAAGTATCCTATAGGTTTTGATACTCTGCAAGAGTATCCAAATATTTCGCATAAATGGCCGTATTTTTTATTCCATTGATTTAGAAGCTTGATTTTTTTAGAGCTCTAAGGGACCATAGATTTACGTATTTGGTATTAATTTTAACTTGGTACCTCCACGCCTTCCTGAGAAAAAGGGTCTTAAAGGCTGACAGACTTGAACATATTTTTTTGTGTGAAAATATTACAAATTAACAATTTTCGGACTTTTTCCTTTACTTGTGCTCTAAGACCTTGCTTCTCGCCAAATTTCATGATTCTAGGTCAAAGGGAAGTACCCTATAGGTTTTGATTTACTCGCGAGTATCAAAAGGCGCATAAATGGCCGTATTTTTTAATTGCGTTGACTTAGAAGTTTGATCTTTTTAGAACTCCAAGGGACCATAGACTACGTATTTGATATTAATTTCAGCTGGATACCTTCACGCGTTCCTGAGAAAAACGGTCTTGACAGACTGACAGACAGACAGACAGATAGACAGACAGACGGACAAACAAGTGATCCTATAAGGGTTCCGTTTTTTCCTTTTGAGGTACGGAACCCTAAAAATGGACTGCCAATTTTTATGAGTGGACGAACTGCCGGCGGACTGTATAATGTGTACCCTTCATTGTTGTATTTTCCGGACAGTTATACGGGACTGAGGCTGTATTGCGTCTTTCGGGAGTCCTGCTCTTCACATCAGGGCCCCAAGTCTGCTATTTTTTACATTCCAACACGATCCCATTGTCACTGCATTGTCATTTTGCTAAAAGTTCGTAATCTGCTAAATTCATAATTTCATACAATGGAGTGTCAGTGGTTGACCATTGGAAAGTCATAATGACGCCATTATATTAGTAGATTACCAAACTTGTCAAAATCAACAATTATGAAATCAATGATAGACCATTCTGACACTATTGTAATAGCAGACTTGAGACCCTGGATTTGAGTCAGCCATACTTACAATAGAAATTTTAAAAAATATGATTTTTCCCTTTTTGTATTAGCCTAAACTTTTATACTTACATGTTAAAGTTTAGGCATATACATTTTTGATAGGTATTGCAACAACCCATAAACTTAAAATTGAAAGTAAACATTTATACTTTCCCTATATTCACATGTTTTTGACTGGAACTGTTGATTCACTTCTTAGCAACTCGGATGTGGGAGTCGATCTGTGTGGAACACCAAATTGTTCCATGTTCTAAACGAACAATTCTGAAATATCACATGATCAAAAATCACGCCAACATGGTTGACATAGTTTAGGCAGGAATGGCATAATATTTCATTACTCCTTTATATATGAACTTCTTCTTAGTGACCACACCTATGTTGCCAACTCTGCATAAATAAATAATGATCGTGTACAGAACACATTCTTCTCTCTTTTGAACAGTCACTTAGAATTTTGGTTGCATATAAAATCGAGCAAATCTATAAGCAGCCTATTATCGCTCGATGTGCTGTGTTTTGGCGATCTGTCAGCTTCTTACAGATTTGCTGGATTTTATCAACCGTTATTGTCGCTTGTACCGATCAATAAATATCAAGATTAAAATCGAGCATCTGCTGTTCATTGTTTTATTGATCGACAAAAACGACCCAAAGTGGCTAACGACCAAAAATTTGTCGGAAGCTCATGTGGTATGGTGTGGTGTATTATTGGGTAGGCCGTTCAAAAATATTGTACGTATCTAATTATAAAATACCAGCTGACCCGACAGACGTTGTCCTGTCCCAATTTCAATATTCCCATATAAAATCCACTTACAGTTTTCCAGAATTTTCCAATTTTCCCGGCAACTTTACCAATTTTTCTACTCGTTTAAACCTTCCCTGGACTATGTCAAACATTTCAAAACCAGCTAAATCGGCCCAGCCGTTCTTGAGAAAATTACAACGAAAAGTGGCATTGATTTTTATAGATATAGATAGTCGTCCTACACACAGCAGCAGGTCAAGTTACTACAAACTGTCAAATTTTCTCATTCGATTTTGAACTTAACCATCAACATTTTATGGTTTAAAATCATTTGGAGAAATTTGACAGTTTTATACCAAACTGTCAAACTCCAAATGATTTTAAACCATAAAATGTTGACCTGATGTGCTGCTGTCTGTACATACTAATTGATCATGGTTCTGTTCAACAGGTACCTAACTAAAAGATCAATCTAGAAAGTATGTTATAGAAAGCTACTCTAGAAAGTGACTGAGCTTTGCTAACCTGAATGATAATGCCCCGAGCAGGTTTATTGTTGTTTGATTTTCTTAAATCACGGGTAACCAGCTTGTCCGTAAATTGATGAAAATAGTAATATTATACAACGTGACGTTTTGCATCCTCATCAAATTTAAGGGTATGTAACCAAACAACTTTTTCCATAGCACCAACATCGTAATCGCGAAAAAGTTATCAGCCGTCCCATACCCATCCCGCGAATACGATGTTGGTCCCATGGAGAAAGTTGTTCGGTTTGATGTTCTGTACCACACACTGTTTGACTAGGACGTACTGCTCTGAGAACTACAAAAGCGATAATCTACTATGTTTTAGAACATGATTTATTGCTCTTCATAAATTAGACGTACGTATCTACTTTTTAACCGACTACAAAAAAGGACGACATTCTCAATTCGTCGGAATCATTTTTAGGGTTCCGTACCAAAATGGTAAAAAGGAACCCTTACGGTGCGACTCAGTCTGTCTGTCTGTCTGGCTGTCTGTCTGTGACAGCTAGTTAACTCAAGAACTACTAATGCTACCAACTTGAAATTTGGAACAGTATTAGATGACGTTTACGCAACTATTTTGCAAATAAGAAAGAAATAAAAATATATGGTTTTTTTTTTTTTTGCAACGGACTAAAAGGAGTCTGGGTTTGTATTTCGCTCCCCTTTTACATGGGACTTAAATAAATCTAGCAAAATGTTAGTGTGTGTGATATAGGCGTGATGTCATGTAGGGAAATATATAAAATCGTCTTTCTACATTGTTCTCACATCTATATTTTCAATATGAACGATGTAACCAATATTATGTAAAATATTTGATTTAAAAGAGTGTCCGTGGAGTTTCTTGCCCGTTCTTCTCCAGGATCTACGCTTTGGAATGGGCAACTAGCTTCATTTTTCTGACTGACCGACCCAAGACCGACCCTTTGACAATTCAAAAGTGCCTGTAATTGGTTTATTTGAAATAAATGCTTTGAGTTTGAGTTTGAGTTTGAGTTTGAGTTAAAAATAAGTAAACCAACGAGATAGTATATAACTATCAGATAAGTAATGTAAATACTGTTGCAGACGGTAAATTTTAAGTAAAGCGCCAAACTATTGGAATTTCGATAACGAATCAATGAATTCCTTGAATTATGATGTTTACACATACCTAAGTGCTATCAGTACAACTATTTTCTCAATGTCCCTCAGCAAACTTCGTATTTCGGACGCTGTCAATCGATTTGGAAGTATACAGGGTGTAAGTGTAAACAGTGGCAATATTTTAAGGGGTCATTGTACTCATCATTATGAACAACTTTTACTATGGGACCAAACGTGAAATCACGAAAAAGAAATCAGCGCACGGTGGTTCAAGCGCCCTACAAGGGCGGTCATAAATACCTTACCTTATTTTAAATGAGATTTTTCTGAAGGGTAAATAATAAAACATACTTCACAAATGTACATTAATGCTTTATTTACATAATTTAATACATACTATATAATAAACTGTACAATATGTACTGTTTATATATAAATTTAAAGAATCAATATTTGAGATTTATATTGTCCCTCGTTAGGAAATACATCTGAATATGATATAATAGTCCGGTCAATTTAGACATTCGAAGTTACATAAAGTCCCAACAAGCTGAATTTCTGTGAAATTGTTCAAAACATAATTATAAACAATGTCTAGAAGTTCCCCATCATTCCCCTGTAAGGAAAAAAAATTATTCAAAGTCAAAGGTAAAAAAAATGAGTTTTTCGCGATTTTCAGCAAAACGGTAAGTTTTATCATAAAAGTACCTCAGACAAAAATTGTAGATCATAAAATTATCTATAAAAAATGTATTAATACTTTTTTTCTTACGAGCCACCGTTTCTGAGATATAACGATTCAAAAAGTTATAAAAGTTGTTATCGTCATAATATGCACACGTTTTCACGCCACCAATGAGGTAGTGTACTTAGCGCGTTTTTTTAACGTGGTTTCCCCAGTAGGCCTACTCCACGGGTCAGTTGTGATCCTGTTTAATGTAAAACTATTGCATAATAACGGAAATTTTCAAAGATTGGGAAAGATAAAAGCGATGTAAATTAAAAAAAAGTGTTGAAGTTTATTCGTCTTATTCGTAAGTTTCAAATTCTTGTTCTTCTTCTTGATCTTCTTCTTGTTCTTCTTCTCCTGCTTCTTCTTCATCTTCATTTTGGATGCAAGTAAATTGCGTCAATAGCGATGTATCGCATGATACTTCGTCGGAGTCAAACGAATCCTCCATTGTTTGTGATTCAATATTAGAGCACGACCGGCCTTGACAATTTGTGCATGCCAAAGAACAAGACAGTCCGACTTTTTTGCAACCACATTTAGCACTGCATCCCTTTTTGCAGTTGCAAAAAATAGTGTTCAGCAGTTTTTCCGGCGCAGGTGGAAGTAAAGTTTGAACTGGCTCTAATATATTGTTGACCAACTTCCAACCCCAGTCTGTAGGGTCTAGCTGATAAGCAAGCCACACTTGAACTTGGTAATATACTCGAAAAAGATGTTGGTGAGCAGCAACTGAGGTTGGAGGAAGACAAGCTAATTGAACTTGTTTTTTATTTTTAGTATTTTTAACGAAACATGCATATCGATGCTTATCTAAACAGGTAGTTTTTTTAGGAGCTCCGTACATAGAAAGAAGAAAGCGGATGCCGTTGGTAATAACTTCTTGTTGAGTTAAATTATGTTAGGAAAGCACTTCCAGCGTAATTCTATGAAGTCTTCCCTTCTAGATTAAAATAAGATCTGTGTTGTGGTTGCTAGGTGATTACTTGTTATTCTTTGTATCTTTGATAAAGCACGCAATATATTTTACTAAACCTAATTTCCACTACGTTTACTTTAATATGGTAGCAGAGCATGCAAAAACGAGAGTTTTAAAGTTTTAGTATTGTTTTCTAAAGGATAAAAGTTCGAAAGAGTGAATCATGTTGTCTTCAAATATGAAACTCGAAATAGGACTATTCGACGGAAGCAACTGGCCGACCTGGAAATATAAAGTGTTGTTGCTGCTGCGGAGTAACACAAGCACCTTAGATGCGGTGCAGGGTACTCTAGTAAAGCCAGCACATCCGGGTGAAGGAGCCAAAGCGGAAGCTTTTACTAAATACAAAGACGAGTGTGACAGATATAATAAAATAGAAAGCACAGCACTGTTACTACTGACTACTAATATGACCAACGAAATGCTGAACAAAGTAATGCGTTTTACAACTGCGAGTGATATGTGGGACGAATTAAACCGTCTTTATGAGCGAGGATCACAGGACCGAACCTACGATCTGTGTATGCAACTTTTTAATTACAAGAAAGACCCCACTCATGACATGGGTTCACATATGTCTGCAATAAAGAATATTTGGCATGATCTGAATCAAGCTTTGTCTACAGTTTGCAATCAACTACCAGAAATTCTTTTGATATGCAAGATATTGGATTCCCTGCCAGAAGAGTATTTCAGTTTTAAATCGAGTTGGCTACTGATTACATTGAAAGATCGTACAATCGAGAACTTGACCACCCAGTTGTGCGCTCACGAGAGAGCTTTGAAAGATAGAAATAAATCTGAAGCTGAGGGTGAATCCAGCACGGAGGTAATGATAGTACGTAACAAAAAGCAAGACTACAAAAAGAAGTCCAAGTGCAACTATTGTGGAGCAAGCGGACATCGAGTAAAGCAATGCAAGAAATGGATTACGGATGGTAGACCCCCAAAACCTACAAAGGAATCCATATCAAATGCTGCTACATTGTCAAGTTTAGCTTTATCTCTTGGTGAGAGTAATGATAAAGACTCATGGTACGTGGACACTGGAGCAACAAGTCACGTAACCAATAGAGCAGATCAGTATGTATTTTTCGAGTACTTTAGCAAATCTCACAGAGTAATGACAGCAAATGGTGAAAATATTGAAGCTATCGGAAAGGGCTCAATACAAGTAAAAGCTGACATTAATGGCCGAAACGAAACAATTACACTCACAAATGTTTGGTATATTCCCAGTATACAACGAAAGTTGTTCTCAGTGCTAGCCGCACAAGATCTTTGTGAGAATAGCTCCTTTGAATCAAACACTCGGTCATGTTTATTTAAGGTTGATGGTAAGACAAAGTTAGTCGGTACTCGTGACAAGTATGGAGGTTTGTACAAACTTAAAATAGAAGTAATTACACCTAAACTTGAGATTAACCAACTAACAGTTAATAACCAACTTCAACTGTACCACGAACGTTTGGGACACCAAAACAAAAGACATGTCAAACAAGTTATGCAAAGAGAATTTGCTATGCAATTTAAATCTGAAAATAACAAAGAAGTTTGCGAAGGTTGCGTTTATGGAAAAGCCCACAGAAGGACGTTTGGGACCAGAGAGAGAACTACAAGACCTGGAGAGCTAATACACACTGATGTGTGTGGACCTTTTGTGTATTCGATCTCAAAGTATAGATACTTTGTTCTATTCAAGGATGATTTCACCCGTTTTCGTTACGTATACTTCTTACGACAAAAGTCAGAAGTTCAAGCACGCTTGAAGGATTTTCTAGTAGAAGCTAAGACATCAGGACACGTCATTCAAGAGTTGCTAAGCGACAATGGCGGTGAATTCGACAATGAACAAGTACGAAGTACGCTGAGACAACACGGGATTAAACAGAGGCTGACAATGCCCTACACTCCCGAACAAAACGGTTGTGCCGAAAGAGATAATCGCACAATTGTTGAAATGGCAAGAGCACTCATGCACGCTCATGATGAGATACCTAAAGGTTTATGGGCTGAAGTAGTGCAAGCTTCAGTGTACATATTAAATCGTACGGGACCCACTCCAAATGATGACAAGTCACCGTATGAGTTATGGTACAACAAGAAACCCAAAATAAATCATCTCAGAATCATTGGTTGCGTATGCTACGTGCATGTCCCAAAACAAAAGAGAAATAAACTAGATAAAAAAGCAAATAAAGGAATTCTTATAGGATATGACGGTGATGATGGGTATCGAGTTTATGATACAAGGAACTTTAAATTGTTGCGTTCCAGAGATGTAACTTTTGAAGAAATACCTCTGTTAGACCGAGACACACCTGTTAGTGAGGAACCTGAAATCAAAAAGAATACCTATGAGCTACCTACTTCTTCCATAGATGTTCAACCAAACTTAGAAGTACTTAATCAAAGTAATGATCACTTGCATTCAGTGAATTTGGATAATGAAATAAGCGATACTGAAGAAGAACGACATGAAGAAGATACTTGGTATGAAACAGGTACTAGTAATGAAGAAGATCGACAAGAAGAAGACACTCAAACTGTTGAAGGAAGCAGTCGTGTACTTCGTGATCGGAGTCAAATTAAACCTCCAGAAAGATTTAATTTTGAACAATTCATCAATCAAATCATTGCTGTTCCAGAACCATCCTCGTATCGAGAAGCCATGCAAAGTACTGAAAAAGACAAGTGGGTTGAGGCTATGAATAAGTGAGATAAATTCTCTGAAAGAGAATGAGACATGGAAACTGACACATTTACCAAATAACAGAAAAGCACTCAACTGCAAATGGATATTTAAGGTAAAGAAGAACCCTGATGGCTCTATTGACAAATTTAAAGCAAGACTAGTTGCAGTTGGCTATTCTCAGAAAAAAGGAATAGACTACCATAAGACATTTAGCCCTGTTGCGAAACTAAGCACGATCCGAGTATTATTAAGTATAGCTGCAAATGAAGGTTTATCGCTAAAACAATTTGACGTCTCAACAGCTTTCCTATATGGCAAGGTGAAGGAAGAGATATACATGCGACAACCTGAGGGATACAATGACGGATCTGGCAAGGTGTGCAAGTTGATAAGAAGTCTTTATGGACTTAAACAAGCGCCTAAATGTTGGAACGAGTGTATTCATGATTTTTTTATTGAATCTGGATTTACACAGAGCGAAGCAGATCCATGTTTATACGTGAGACAACGTGGAAAAACAAAGATTTTGCTAGCTTTGTACGTTGATGATGGATTATTGGCTTCCTCTGATGACGTAGAAGCTGACAATTTCATTGAGAACGAACTCAAAGCACGTTTCAAGATAACGACTAAGCCGCCATCGTACTTTCTTGGACTAGAGTTAGAGCGACACAATGATGGGACTATAAGAGTTCATCAAGCCGCATATACTTCAAAGGTTTTGGAGAAGTATGGAATGAGTGACTGTAAAGCCGTTGGAACACCAATAGTTAAAGATATTCCTGTAAAAAAGTTGGCGGAAGAGATCTGTGACACTAAATTTCCCTATAGACAAGCTGTGGGAGCGTTGGCTTATCTCATGGTGGGTACAAGGCCTGATATCGCCTATGCAGTCGGAGTCGTATCCAGAACCTTAGATAACCCTACTAACACGAATGTGTTACAAGTGAAGAGAATCTTTCGTTACCTCAAAGGAACAATCGAGACTGGTCTAGAGTTTAAAAAGAATGAGAAGCGACTCATCTGTTACAGTGATGCGGATCACGGAGGCGACAACTTGAGTGGTTGTTCTACAAGCGGGTTGATATGCATGTTCGCTGGATCAGCAATCTCCTGGAGAAGTGTGAAGCAAACCTCAGTTGCGCTGTCGTCCACAGAAGCAGAAATAGTAGCTGCCAGTGAGGCGTGCCGTGAAATGGTTTGGCTAAAGAGATTGTTTAAAAATTTAAGTGATAAATTAGAAACACCAGTACTGCGCATTGATAATGAGTCTGCAATAAAATTAGCTCATAATACGCCTTACGAATATCATCGGAAGACAAAGCACATTAAGCTAAGACATTTCTATGTAAGGCAATGTGTGTCTGAAGGAGATATCCAAATTGAGCAAGTGCCTACGCAAGAACAACTGGCTGATATATTTACAAAGCCATTATTCAAACCAAGACTGGTAAAGCTTTGCGAAGACTTCGGTTTGAAAAAGAAGAGGGAATGTTAGGAAAGCACTTCCAGCGTAATTCTATGAAGTCTTCCCTTCTAGATTAAAATAAGATCTGTGTTGTGGTTGCTAGGCACGCAATATATTTTACTAAACTTAATTTCCACTACGTTTACTTTAATAAATTACTCTTTTTAAAAACTTCAGCTTTTTTTTTTTTTTTTTCATTTTTTTTTTTATTTTTTTTTTTTTAATATAACAACTCTAGATGTATATACGTGGCGTACTCATGTATATTATGACGATAACAACTTTTATAACTTTTTGAATCGTTATATCTCAGAAACGGTGGCTCGTAAGAAAAAAGTATTGATACATTTTTTATAGATAATTTTATGATCTACAATTTTTGTCTGAGGTACTTTTATGATAAAACTTACCGTTTTGCTGAAAATCGCGAAAAACTCATTTTTTTGACCTTTGACCTTGAATAAATTTTTTTCCTTACAGGGGAATGATGGGGAACTTCTAGACATTGTTTATAATTATATTTTGAACAATTTCACTGAAATTCAGCTTGTTGGGACTTTATGTAACTTCACTCTCATTTTTTGGTCTAAATTGACCGGACTATAATGCTATTCATGAAGGGGATATAATTAAATATGTATTATTTTATATATTATAGGTACATATTATACAGGGTGGAAGCGTTGAGGGACATCGACGCGCAAACGGTTACCACGTATTCAGTACATCATTCTGAGCCCCCCTATAAAAATCTGCTCTTCCATACATTTTGACCGGTATTGCACAATTTTAGGAAACTGCAGATTTTTTTTTCAATAACCGATGAAAAATTTCTATACAATAGGGGACTCAGAATGATGTACTGAATACATGGTAACCGTTTGCGCGTCGATGTCCCTTCCACCCCGTATACAACAAAAAGCAAGAAAATTAAATCTACAATTTATTTACCAACTTAATCATAACCACAACTATGTTAAAATAACTACAACAACCAATCTAATTTCAATTTAAACTAAATCCATATCCATACTAATATTATAAATTCGAAAGTAACTCTGTCTGTCTGTCTGTCTGTCTGTCTGTCTGTTACCTTTTCACGCCTAAACCACTGAACGGATTTCGATAAAATTTGGCAAGGCTATAGATGGTATCTTGGGGACGGACATAGGCTACTTTTTTTTTCAAAAATAATCCTACGGGGGGTGATATAGGGGATGAAAGTTTGTATGGGAAACTCAGTATTTCTTAAGTTAGGGATTTGAAAATTAAAATGTATGCTTTTGATAGGAAATAAAGAAATATGCGGTTCAGCGTTTTTGAAAAATCATCCCCTAAGGGGGTAAAATAGGGGTTGATTTTAATCATTTTGTAGAGTGTAGCTAATGAAACAACTCAAAACACATAGACTGTTAGAAGTAAGTAAATATTTAACTCTAAGTCTTAGCTATATTCTACAAAATTATTTATCTGTGATTTACCCAAAGCAATAAGCTGAATTATTAAAAATTGGATTTGTTCGATTTCATTCTTTATTTTACTGATTACCGTTAAGTTGAATTTTTCTATAACTGAGCGCCTTGCATATAACAATGCTCTGAAATACAACGACTAAGAGCCGGCAGACCAACTCGTTTCACCTGTGGAGACACCATACTTTGAATAGGTAAAACTGACCATTTCTTTTATTGACACCTCTTGACACCTCTAGCTTTTTCCCTATTCCTTTACAGGGGGAACGGTCACGCAGCGGGCGCAGGTGTAGGGTGGGGGTACGACACCGGCCGGCGTGCACTTGAAAAATTCGCCTATTGTCCCGTTTTTTGATGTATTTTTTAGGCTTTCTCCAAAAATAAGCGTCTTGCATACACAACGATTGCTCTGAAATACTACCACTGAGAGCTGGCAGACCAACTCGTTTCACCTGTGGAGACACCATACTTCGAATGGGTACTAAAACTGACCATTTCTCTTATCGTTTTATTTTTGCAACAATGTTGCGCGCATCATAGCTCTGAAATGCAACCAGTGAGAGCCGGCAGAGCAACTTTTTTTATCTGCGGAGACGCCATACTTTGAATGTGTACCAAAACTGACCATTTCCCTGATCGTTTTTTTTTCGTAACAATGACGCCTCTTGTAAGCGCTATAACTCGAAGTTGCAACCACTCAGAGCAGGCAGACCGACGTCATTCACATTAGGGGACTACTCTACAACCCATCGAAGTAAATCTAACCGTATCCATGATCGTTACGAAAAATCCTGTCACCTCTCGGTCTATTAGGGATAATGACATTGCGAGATCGACTGAAAACGACATGCAAAAAGGATAAGTAGTTACGCTGGACTTCATATTAAGGTTGTCAAAATAAAGACATTTGATTGTCACCATTTTGGCGCTGATAGCAACGTGAGTTTACGTGAGCGTCCATGGAACTATAATATTAACTATATTAATTTTTTGACATTTGACACGGAACTAATATTATATTGTGGAAGGTTATTCCGCTGGCTTTAAGATAGTGAATTTTACAAAATGCGCTTAAGTACTCTCATATTTTTGTCAAAGGAGCAATGGTCGGTGGAGTAGACGAGTCCTAGAGTGGAGACCGCGTATCAGTAAGCGTAGTGTGGGATGCCCCCCAGCTAGATACTCGTAGACCGACGACTGGAAGAAAGTGTTTGGACAGATTGGATGCGGAAGGTGGAGGACAGGGTGTTGTAGCGCAGACTGGGAGAGCCCTATGTCCAGCAGTGGACTACGGTAGGCTGAGTTGCATGATTGATTGGTACTCTCATGATAAAAATGTTTTAATTATCACGTAGTAGACTTTGGCCACTCATAAACAAACAGTTCAGCTAATACTATGTGATTGATTTAATAGCTTATATCAGTAAGAATGGGGATATAAACCTAATTTTGTATCAAGATGTATATTTAGATATGTTTTTAACATTTAATTGAAACAGTGAAACAGGTTATGTATGAAATAAAACTTGTTTTTTTTATAATATTAATTTAATAATCAGATTTGACCCATTAACCTCAATAATGTTGAGATCCTTTGATCACTATCCACCCTTTCGCAATTTAATTAGATAAGCAGCAAGCGCTAATTTATTTTGGCGAATATTTTGCATTTCTGGCAATTCTAAATAGAGTTGTCCAAATTGCTCTCTGCTCAACCCAACTCAATAATGAAGAAGTTCATCTGACATAGTTTCTATATTTTAAAAATCCAGGATTAACTGCCGCTCATTTACAAATGTTTAAAAATCTTGTATTTGTCCTCCATTAAAACTACGAATGGGTGACTGGATATCAGCTAGAACTTCCCAATTATTACTGTATAAATGTAATGAGAAAATCCTACAGTTCTGCGGCACATAGAATTTATGATCTACAAATAACTTCACCCCTAGCCATTTAGGGACAGCTAGCATTTGGGTCGAATGGGGAGCCACACGCAAAGCTGTTTGTAGATGGCGCTCTGAACGACTGTACATTGTTTTACAAACAAATCCATACAATTTGACAATCGTTCGTTATGTCAAATCAATGAAAAAAGGACAGTCGATCATGTGCCACCTAGCGTGATAAAAAGTTAGTTTTCCTCCCCATTCAATCAGGATAAAAACAGTATCTTTGAGTGCCTGATGCTCTGGTATACAAAGGCACGTTGATAGTTGTTTCATCCAAATGTCTTTGTCTGAAGCTCGATCTACTCGTCAAGAAGGGAAGAATCGGAATCCATTTAAAAAAAACCAAAGTACCTAGTCGCTATAAAACTCACAAAAACAACACTCACAAGTCAAAGAAACCAAAACGAATGATAATAGTATCCCAAAGTAGGTAGTCTGTGGAATGATAACTGTCATTTTGACAAATTGACACATTTTTTAAGCATCGTGTTGCCATATAAAAAAAAAATATATATCGATTCATTTGAAATCGGTTAAAATGTTATAAGTAGGTACTGCAGCGATATAATGTATAAAACGACAGTTTATAATTTGTTATGTCCTAAATCATTTATATCATTTATTGGCATTTTAATTAGTTATTTAATGAAAACTATGTTAAATACAGTGGAGAGATTGCACTGTATTTCAAATCGATTTGAATTTGTGTGTGCCTCACCACACAATCCTCATATTTGAAAACTTCAAGAAAATCAATTTTGAGAACGCCAAAAAATAGTACTGAAATAGTCATAAATAGTACCATTGGTCAAAAAAATAGTACCATTATGCTTCCGGAGTTATAGCTATCAGTTGGTGAGGATTGTGTGGAGAGGTTCACCACACAAGCCTCACCTCTAGTGCAAGCAAACGGCTGGGAGTATCGACTTGGTTTCAATTCCAAAAAATACTACTGAAATAGTACTGACGCTATGCCAAATCTCGAAAATAGTCATTAAGTGATTCCAGAGATATATAGGTGTCTTGGTGAGGATTGTGTGGGGAGCTTTTATGATTACCTGATTACTGCGGATCGCTTACGTTTTTGAATTTGAATTTAGTGTCAAAAAATAGTCAAGAAATACTACTCTCCAACCATGATAATTTCGACCTGGTTTACTATGTAGAAGTATGTTAAACTTCCACGTAAACTTCTACATACATTTTGTTTTGGTACAGTCGCAAACACTAAAATTACAAATAAATTTATATATTGTTATATATTAATTTAAAACAGTAATAAAATATTGCAGTTACTTAATATATTTTTTTCTGTCAAAGTTTAGGTAATATTTCTAATATTTACTACGATTTCAGTACTAGACATTTCCTTCCGGTTGGCTTTATGACTTAACTGATAATTTGATATACTTAATATAAAAGACTAACCGTATTATTCATTAAAAAAAACTCAAACGCCTAGTTATAAACCTGTTTTAGTTAAAAACTGTCTTGCCAAAAGACAAAACACTTTTTAACTATAGGTTGATTATGCGTTTTAGTTTTTTTATGAATAAGGGAGTAGGTAAGTCTTCATTTCAAATATTTTTTTCGTAGTATGAGTAATATTAAGACTATCTGACTACTTACCTATTACTAAAATACCTACTTACTGTACTTATGGTGCCGACAATTTTGTTTACATTATTAGTAACAAAACATTTTGAGAATAATAAAACAAAACAATGATTATCAGTTTTGGGAAAACCATTGAAGAAATACCCAGTGTGGCTCAACATCCCGGCATCGTGGGATTTTTATTCTCAAAATGTTTTGTTACTAATAATGTAAACAAAATTGTCGGCACCCATTCATAAAAATGTGACTTTTATAGTTTTTGTCGGCACCCATTTATCAAAATATACCTTTCATATTTGTACAGAGGTCGGAATAGGTACAGTATAATTACGTAAACTTTGAGCAAAGAAGTCACAAGAGTGGATAATACCTCCTATAAAATCCCGGAATCATAAACATAACGATTAAATCTCGATAGCAGGACTCTTGCGCGAAAGATACTTGCGCGAACCCACTCGCACGAAAAGACATTTCCGCGCATGGACTTTTGCGCGAAGGGATTTTTGCGCGAAGGGACACTTGCGCGAAAGACACTTGTGCGACAAGACATTTCCGCGACTGGACTTTTGCGCACATGGGTGTTTGCACGCAAGGCATTTGCGCGAAAGACACTTGCGCGAAAGACTCTTGCGCGAATCCACTTGCGTGAAAGGACAAGTTCTTCATAACATCACGCCTGTATTCTTTCAAGGGATTGGGCAGGGATGTACAGTACATTTTTTTTTTCTTATTTAAGTAAGTAAAAGTACAGAAAAAATCTAATAATATAGTTATCTTATTATTGTTATTTCTTTTAGTTTTTTTTTTCGACATGGGTGCCATTTTCATGGTTTTTGAGGTCACTGAAAATAATAGTGGGGTCAAAATGAAAATCCAAGATGGCGGCTGCAAAAATTTTAAAATTTTTCGTCATGGGTGTCATTTCCATGGTTTTTGAGGTCGGTGAAAATGATAATGAGGTTAACATGAAAATCCAAGATGGCGGCTTCGTAAATTTTCAAAATTTTCGTCATTGGTGTCATTTTCATAGTTTTTGAGATCGCTGAAAACGGTAATGAGGTCAAAATGAAAATCCAAGATGGTGGTTGCGAAAATTTTCAAATTTTTTGTCATGGATGTCATTTTCATGGCTCTTGAGGTCGCTGAAAACGATAATGAGATCAAAATAAAAATCCACGATGGCGACTGCGAACAAATTTTTCTTTTTAAAATTCATTTTGATTTTGACTTCATTATCGGCTTTAGCGTCGTCGAACACAACGGAAGCGACATCAATGACGAAAAATTTAAAAATTTTCGCAGCCGCCATCTTGGATTTTCATTTTGACCTCAATATCGTTTTCAACGACCTCAAGAACCATGAAAATGACACCCATGACAAAAATTTGAAAATTTTCGCAGCCGCCATCTTCGATTTTCATTTTGACCTCTTTATCGTTTTCAGCGACCTCATAACCATGAAAATGACAACCATGACGAAAAATTTGAAAATTTTCGCAGCCGCCATCTTGGATGTTCATTTCGACCCCACTATCGTTTTCAGTGACCTCAAAAATCATGAAAATGACACCCATGTCGAAAAAAAAAATTAAAATAAAAAAATAAAAAGATATTTTTTTTGATATTAGAAAAAAAAACTTAACAAATGAGTAGGCACTCAAATGTATTTTTCTGTATAATTAATGTACTGTACATTCCTGCCCAACCCCTTGAAAGAATACAGGTGTAATGTTATGAAGATCTCATTTCCGCAACTTTTTCGCGCAACTGTCCTTTTGCGCAAGAGACTTACGGGCAAACGTCCATGCGCGCAAAAGTCCATTCGCGCAATAGTCCAGTCGCGGAAATGTCTTGTTGTTAACTATTATCAGAAACCAACTTTGTGATTAACTGTGCTGTTAGTTTGTAAGTTTTTATTCAACTCTTAAATTAAACTTTAGTTTGTTTCTTCTTAGATTGTCTTTTTCTGATCACAACCCCTACCTACACTCAACATTAATTAATCTTGTTTGGTAATTTTGTAAATATTCATTTTTGGATAAAGGCAGAAATCCGTCTGCCCGAAACCCGACACTCTCCCACGCACTGCAGTAGCAATGAGAAAGTCAAAAAGCCAAATTTTCGGACGCCGAATATTCAGCGCTTCGGCAGATAGCGTGACTTGGTATTCAGCTAAATCATTATTCATGGCATAATAATAAAATATCTTGTTTTTATTTATCTCTACTTTAATAAATGTTTTACGACCGAATAGTTTTGTAAGGAAAATTCAACATTATAATGTAGGTTATGATATTCTATAAATTCAAACCAATCGCAACCCGGCTTCGCACAGGAAGCATATTTCTATACTTACACTTAAACCTTCCTCATAAATCACTCCATCAAATTGGTGAAAACCGTATGAAAATCCGTTCGGTAGTTTTTGATTTTATTGCGTTCAGACTTGGTTCAGATAGTTCGCGTTAAACACATACTTGAAATACCTACTTAAAATAGCTACATAACTAACAATGCAACCAAAAAATACGCTTTTTAATACAACCAAAAAATAAGGTGACCACTAAAAATACGTACTTAATCACTTTTTGCTCGACTGTACTCGACTCGAAAAATGTATGTAGAAGTTTACGTGGAAGTTTAACATTCTTCTACATAGTAAACCAGGTCGAAATTATCATGGTTGGAGAGTAGTATTTCTTGACTATTTTTTGACACTAAATTCAAATTCAAAAACGTAAGCGTTCCGCAGTAATCAGGTAATCATAAAAGCTCCCCACACAATCCTCACCAAGACACCTATATATCTCTGGAATCCCTTAATGACTATTTTCGAGATTTGGCATAGCGTCAGTAGTATTTCAGTACTATTTTTTGGAATTGAAACCAAGTCGATACTCCCAGCCGTTTGCTTGCACTAGAGGTGAGGCTTGTGTGGTGAACCTCTCCACACAATCCTCACCAACTGATAGCTGTAACTCCGGAAGCATAATGGTACTATTTATTTGACCAATGGTACTATTTATGACTATTTCAGTACTATTTTTTGGCGTTCTCAAAATTGATTTTCTTGAAGTTTTCAAATATGAGGATTGTGTGGTGAGGCACACGAATTTGTTGTTTTAAGGAGTTTTGGTTTGACAACACTGAAACCAAATCCAATGCCGGTTCATGTGTAGCATCAAATCAGATACTAAAAAAAATGTTTTTTTGCAGTGCTGATTGATACAAAGTTATTTGCATCAAATATAATACTAAAATAGGATTTAATAAAAAAATAATAAAAATAAAAAATGTGTAATATATGTGTGTGTGTGTAATGTAATGTAATGTAAATTTAAGTAGATAAATAAATAAATAAATAAATAATAATAATTGGTAAATTATTTTTTTGTATAGCATCGTGTTTAAAAATGGCCAAGTAGGTATAGACAATTCCCTTTGGATTAAAACCTCAATGTGCAATCTGCTGACACTTCACATAAATAGTCATGACAATACAAAATAATGTTTGGAATACTTTCAAGCTTGACAAGACTTCTAAAACGACATGAACATAAACTGTCAAAAATTTTAAAGGAGTCTTGGGAATTTCTAGTAAACTTAAAAACATTAGTATCTACAGTATGGTTCATGTTCCTGTATTACTCGTTTAATGTAGTTGAAATGATAAGAAGTGTTAGTTTGGAAAAAGTAAGTAGTCGAAGCATTCCCATTTGAGCACCTATTTTCTGAGCACCGATTTTTAGAGCACCCAAGGTATTCCCATTTGAGCACCAATCAATATTTTAACGTGGTGCTCAAAGGCGACCAATAAAAAATATTCAACTTCATTCCCGTTTGAGCACCTACGGTCCGGTCAGTAGCTTCTAGTGATGAGGTGTATAATAAACATATCGATACAAACATTCTGAAAGTCAAGATACGCCTCCTAAGCTCCTCCTGACCTTGACCTCAAGTACCCCAACCGTGAATATTGACCTGTTACTGCTCCTAAGAATCGCTGATCTTGACTTTCAGAATATTAACGTTGAGATCAAAGTCAATGACCCTGCGGTAATAGTCAAGTCTCCTGAGTTCAAGGTCAGTGACCTTAGGAGGCAGATCTTGACTTTCGGAATTTTGACCTTGAGGTCAAGGTCAATGACTCTGACCCTGAGGTCAGGGTCAATGACTCTGACCCTGAGGTCAAGGTCAGCGACCTTAGGAGAATTGCAGAATTTGACTTTCGGAATTTTGACCTTGAGGTCAAGGTCAATGACTGACCCTGAGGTTAAGGTCAATGACTGACCCTGAGGTCAAGGTCAATGACTCTGACCCTGAGGTCAAGGTCAATGACTCTAGAATGAAAACCTCGGGAATGCATTTTTGCTCAAATTTATTTTATTGCGTTTCTAGGAGGAAAACCTACTTGCAACGCACATCCTGATTCCGACTAATTTGTTCATTCGATACTCGTAGCGCCATCTATGACAGTACCTAGTATTTGTATGCTTTAGGTCAAGTTTTTTGTACTAATACCTCGTAAGTAGCATTTTATGCATTTCGGACAATCATATAGAATCGAACAGTTCTCGATATAAAAGCGGGTTAAATTTCCACATTAATTAATAAAAAAAACATAAAATTTTACATCGCGCAGTTTTTTCTTCCTCCTGAAAAGTTACTTCTTTTACACTTACGAGGTTTTCACTCTAAGGCGTCGATATATACTTACTCCAACAATCAACAGAATGAACGTGCAGACGAATTTTTAATTTACCATCTTGGTTGATTTTTTTGAATAATTTTGAATCAAGTATTTCACGTTTGCTTCGCTGCAGATAAATGATACAGAAGTGGTGTCAAATGCAAGATATACTACACCAGAGTAAGTACCCATTGTTGCACAAATAGTTGATTTTCTAAATATAATTGCCACATATAATTTATCCAGTGATGTGCTGTACAATGCTGCGAGAATGCTGCTAAGTTACGAAACTATGTGACCGTTTCCACTGTTGCTAAGTTGTGTAGCGGAGTGAGTAAGATGTGTTATGAACATGCGCTGCAAGGAGCTGTGCGAGGAAGATGCGCAGCTCGAGCTATGAGATGCATCGACAGTAGGAATGGGAGCAGCTGCGGCATCCATAGCACTAATCCATAAGGCTGCTTTTCCACCAGAGATGTGCTACGCTACGTTGCTATGGATGCGTTTGATATACACCAATCATATTCATGATGCAATAGCATAGCACTGGTGGAAACGTGTGCAACTAAGCTATGTTTTTTATATGGAAAGATGCGTGCTATGGATGCGTGCTATAAATAAATAAATCATTTATTTCGGGTAACAATGACCCATAACATAAATACCTTACAGACTATCATACATAATATTTATAAAAACCACAATTGAACACGTAATTTTGTCGTATTTCACTGCACGGAGTCGCGTAACCATCCTCGGAAACGTCGAAATACGACACCTTTCGTCCAAAAGTCCTCTTTCAAGCATGTTTGCAGATGTTGGGTTGGAACTCGCACCACGAATGACTTAAAGTTGACATCGTGGCTGGACTCCAATCTTCTGACCCTCAGAGTCCAGTTGGTCTTCACTTTCACATACTGCACGGCCTCCTCAACTGTCGTGGAGTGATGCAGACGCGAAATGTACAACTGCGTCGTAAGCACAGCAGGGCGCAGCAACATGTTGGGTCCACCCGGTGCAGTACCACACCGGTTACGAGAACTGGGCTTCTTCTTTGGATGCGTACTATGGATGGGAGCTACGAATGCGCGTGTGGTATAGCTGTCGCTCCCCGTGTCTTCCCTACTGTCGATGCATCGCATAGCTCGAGCTGCGCATCTTTCTCACACAATTACCTCGCGGCGGCGCATCTTCATACCACATCTTACCCGCTCCGCTACACAGCTTAGCATTAGTTGACACGGTCACATAGTTTCGTAGCTTAGCTTTCACATCCTCGCAGCATAACTCCATAGCACATCTCTGGTGGAAAAGGACCCTAACACCCATCCTAGAAAGTATCCATATCACGCATCCTTCCATATAAAAAACATAGCTTAGTTGAACCCGTTTCCACCACTACTATGCTATGTGGACCAATGAGTATGATAGGTGGATATCAAACGCATCCATAGCAACGTAGCATAGCATTTCTCTGCAGCCTTAGGGCCTGTTTAACCACCTACGATTAAATTCCTATAAACTTGCTTGTCAGATAATTTCATACAAATACTGTTCCAATTTTGAATATTCGGTAAGTATATTCGGATATTATAGGCTATTCGGATATCGTGAAGCAGGCCCTTATTGGAATAAATTGCAGTTTTCCTTATCCCATGGCCCACCATGTGTCATCAAAGGAAATTATCTATTATGATAAGAATGCACTTGTGTAGAATACTAATTGATAGTGGGTGTCAAACTATGGAAGATCTACCTTGTTACGAATAATGTAAGTGCAATAGGGAATGGAAAATACTCAAGTTCCTTTTCCTGTTTGTACGTACAAATAATAAGGATACTCAGTGTTCAAATGTAGTACCTATTCATTGTATTATTGTATTCAGCTATGCATACAGCATAGTTTGTCACATTATATAATGACATACTATAATGTAAAAAAAATATTATAATTTTAAAAGTAGATTACAAGCTCATTTTTGAACGGTTCGCTCCCGATTGGTAACGCCACATATACATTGGTTATGTTTGTAGATATTACGTTCCTGAGCACACTTAAAGTACGTTAAAGTTGATGCGCCACGGTAGCCCGCGAAATTCAAAATTTCTTACGTTTTTTGCAATTTGTAGGTCAATGTGAGCTTGTATGTTGATTAAAATATGTGTCGCGGTCGTAGCTAATATGGCTTTACAGAATTATAATCATTAGAATCAGCAATACAATTCCATAAGTTAGCATTTACCTCAAATCTAGCGATTTCATGAAATCATGAGGTTTGAGGTAAATGCTAACTTATGGAGCTGTATTGCTGATTCTAATGATTATAAATCTGTAAAGCCATATTAGCTACGGCCGCGAATCATATTTTAATCAACATACAAGCTCACACTGACCTACAAATTGCAAAACACGTAAGAAATTTTGAATTTCGCGGGCTACCCTGGCGCTTTCGCCTTAAGTAGTAGTTAAGGTAAAAAGTTCTGGAGTACCGAATTTATTTAATATTCATTTTATTTTCTACATTTTAAAACTACCATATTAATGACTAAGTACTGCATTTATGTAATCTATCTAAATGACAACATTTTTAAGAATCACAGGTAATAGTACATTATGATATAAGTGCGGTAAGTTGAAAATTACAGCCGAGGCGATATTGCTAGCCCGAGCCGTAGGCGAGGGCTACAAGAAAGCAGAGGCTGTAATTATCAAAGCGCACGTATGTCATACGACGTTTTATAACATATTTGCGAGGAAATAAATAAAACTCGGATTTTCTTAAACGAATAAATCTTTAAAAACACACTTTCTGAAAATGAATTTGCATCTTTGCTTGTTTTCCATACGATAAAATTTTGATCCGCTTGTAAGTATCTATCGGTCGATTTTTCGAGGCTCAGAGTAGCCTTTTTCGCAGCCTCTGAGACTTCTGGCGGTGTCGAATGAATAAATTCATCATTACTTGACGACATTTTCAAATAAAAACAATACAGCGAAAAGAAAAAGCGCGCGGAATAATTTTTACTTGTTACAAATTACAACAGTACAGTTCATTCTGTTGTACAAATTAGCGATGCGCACGCATCAGCGCTTTTTTTTTAAAAGGCAAAGTCACAAAAACAGCCAGTATTATTAAAGTAAATCAATATTTTTTTGTTTATGTTACAGATAAATGGTTGTAATTTATTGCCAAAATTAATTAAATCAAAGAATTAAATATTTAACATTTAATTCTTTAATTTTATTTTAACCCAAAGTTAATTTTATTCATAAAATGTTGACCACTTTTCTGACATAAAAACTCTTTGCTTTGCTTTCTTTGATTTTTTTTAAGATTTATAAAAGTACCGTTGGTTTTAGACGGAGCATCATGATAAACCGTACGTGTTACCTTATTAGAAAGAAACTCGTGCGTTTTACTTTACGATTACGCACAAGTACGTAATGATATACATTACGATATTGAAATTGGTGAAATAAGAGGCCCTTTACGAGCAAATGTGTTATAAAAAATGCTAACGAAAGAAGTGCAGGTGCAAAAAGGTTCCGAGCACGCTGTTAACCTTAGTGATTGTTATTGAGCTGTAAACGAAATCCGGTTTCAAGACAATACACTTTACGATTCTGTTAGACAGATATAGACATAATTAATGTGCTTTCACACTAATTCTATCTCTGTCTTACAGTTTGCGCAGTGTAATATTTTGAGTATGTATAGTAATAAAGTGACTCGAAGACATCAACATGCTATAAAATTGTGAATTTCTGGACGCGCGGGTGTTAAAGTAGGTACAGTGGACCCATGTGCTTAGTTCTAATTTTATATGTTCGACTTTATATTAAACTAGCTGCACCCCGTGGTTTCACTCGCGTAGACCGGGATAAAAAGTAGCCTATGTGTTAATCCAGGGTATAAGCTATCTACATACCAAATTTCATTCAAAATGGTCCAGCCGTTTGAGCGTGAAGACGTAACAAACATACACACACTCCCAAACTTTCGCCTTTATAATATTCAAATAATATTAGTGTGATTTACTAGATTTTTGTATAAGTACCTGGTCACAATTGGAATTAATAAACACCAAAGTTTACCTATTGTATATTGTACTAACGTATGTTGCTGATTTATCATCATTGCATAGTTTATATAATTAATTTTTTTTTTTTTACATATAAAAATCAATTGCTGTTCGTTTGTCTCGCTAAAACTCGAGAACGGCTGGGCCGATTCAGCTGATTTTGTTTTGTAGGGTTTGTCGTAGTCCAAGGAAGGTTTAAACGGTGAGAAAAATTGGAAAAGTTTCCGGGAAAATTGGAAAATTCGGGAAACCTGAAAGTGGATTTTCTATTGAAATTGGGACAGGACAACGTCTGTAGGGTCAGCTAGTATTTTTATATAAAACATAATAAATATACACTACAAAAATCTTTTATTACTTATTTAATTTCTTTTCTTATAAATTAGACCTAACCATGGAGAAAAGAATGAAGGACCTAACATACTGACTGTACCTGGTGTACGCGCGCACCACTTTATGTAAGTATATGTAGGGTTACCAACCGGGAGCGTTACGAGTCGGGCGCGACCCTTTTGAACAGCCATAAGTAGATTTATTGATGACAGACAGGTTAGATACCTACCTAGTAGGTATCAACCTACACGTCAGTTCGTAACTCAACAAATGCATTTTCCCCAGCATTGTTACACCACACAGAAAAAGATTCAGGCCACCAAGGAGCATATTCGAACAATATTGTATCACTATCAAGCCGAAACTATTCAGGAGCAGTTCACTGTCCGATCTGACCGAGCATTCAAGTGATTTTAGTGAGTGATCTATTTGTTAGTATTGCCATGATTTCTTTTGAGTTTTGATTGTTGAACTAGGTACAGGTGCTTCCAAACAACAGTTAAAAAATGTTAGATAACATTAACTATCATTTTTAACACGGAAACTTTTTTTAACATTAACTAACACGTTCCTGAACATGTTATTGAATGTTAAGGATACAACGATAAAGTGTTTTTAAAATTCCTTTATAATCAAATGTATAGTTAAATCATTTTTATTTTCCATATGAAGTCTACTGCTATACTAAATCCGAAACAAGATTAAGTACTTGTCTGTTTTCTGTTATAAACGATTATACGTAAACAGTTCCTTACTGTGCAGTAAAATTTGCTTTTAATCGAAGGTATTATGTTAAGAACTTACTAAGCTAAAAATTTATTTAAGTATTATAGCATTCTGTCATAAATTTCGTTTAAATTCCGGTGCGCGTGAGTCTTCTATCTCGCGCGTCAGACTAGACAGCCTTAGCGCCATTTCACATACACACCGAGCTAAACCACGCTTCGATGTAATTATATTCTTCCTTAAGTAATTATATTTTTGTTTATGTTTTCAAAGCTTCCACACTGATAAAACATGTTGTAGAACATTTCCTTACACTTTATAACCACCACTTCGGATTAGTTTGGTTTATATTATCTGTGGCTTGGTACTATATTTTGAAAGTTGAAAGCTAGTCGCTCAGCTGCGAAGAAAATGGAAGATTTGCTGATTGGATTGGCTTTTATATTTTGTTTGAAAAGAAAGGAAACGCGCTGTTATTGGATCCGCACAGCAACTTTAAAAACAAATTTTTACGTTTTGTTAGCAAATGTTAGAAAACATTTAATAACAAGAAAATATTTAATAATAACCATCAGCAACTAACGGCTGAACCCAATAACCTATCTGTCACCAGTTTTGGCATACTGGAGACAGGAAAACCTATCTATATAAATGGTTTAACGTCCCGAATAGTCCCCGATAATCTAAAACAGATAAAACAAAAGAGCACGAACGAACGTAAGGGCATACAGAATTAGGTATATTGTCTATCATCAGTAGCCTTTTACTGATAGTAAGTTGCACCTACCTACCAAGGTAGGTACGTAATGTAAATAAACGAGACGCAATTAAAATTGTAATAGCCGTTGTGATTTATATGATTCATTGAGATGTGGCAGTATGGAACTTTATATTATAAAGTATCTTGTCATTTATGTTAAAGTAGGTAAACTGAAGTAGAAATAACGCATTAAAATCTTAACATTTGAATGCTTTATTTCTAAGAAAAGGTTAGGTTAGAAATGCTGTATTCTTAAAAGACTTTAACGTCAGTAAATCAAGAAACACAAAAGGCAAGATAAGAACAAACTCTTTGAATTCCACTCTGCTACATCGGAGTGCAATTTCGGAGAAAATCTGCAGAACAGTTCGGGGAAATAAAGGTCTTGAAAAGCTACGCCAAGAGTCAGTTAGTGATTGTCCTTTCCTGGTTTAAGGTATTTTCTATTTAGGTATAGGTATGCTTTACATATTATAAATTAAAGTCGCTTTTCGTGTCTGCCTGCGTGACCATGTTATACTTATAAACTACGCAACGGATTGTGATGCGGTTTTCTGTTTTCATCATCATTTAGAGAATTTATCCCAGAAATTTTATGTGCATACATTTATTAAACTAGCTAGTAAATTAACAAAAGTTTATAATAACGATCTACTAATACCTACGTATCCAGCATTAGACTACTTCAAAAAAAGAGTTAACGAAGAAAAGAAACGCAAAGAATCATATTGCAATAGTTCTGGCGACGCTGACACAAGACATCGTAGAAATCATACCGAACCATTAATGTCTTGGAACTTTAAAGGAAAGTAAGTAAATAATCATGGTAGGTAACTCAAAAATAAGCCAAATATAAGTGCAGTAATGATTACAGTTCCTTTAAGTATGTCTTTAATTCTTTATCATTCAAAACTATCACCAGAAAGCCGAAGAAGAAATCCGAAATGTGTCCTGAATCTTATGCGAGCAAGTTTGCCGTCGAGTACTTGAACGGTTTTCAGAAAGACAGTGATCCAAACCCTTCGTCTTGCGCAGACAATTCCAGGTAAACAATGCTTAAGAAAACATATATTTATACCACTGACACATCTTTGCAGATTCCGATCGAATACGTCATAAAGTGAATATCTAACAAACGTTGTTCATCTTTTTTTCCAGTATTGATAGCAGTGACCAATTGGGCCTTCAGAAAGGAGCTGCTTTTCCTTTCAAGTCGACCCCTAGCGGTAACCTGAAAGTTCAGTCGAATCAAGTAAATGACCAGATGAATGCTATCTTTTTGATGTTATATTTTTAGGGGTAACTACTTAGTTAATTATGGTTTTGATTTCATAGGTAGTGTTTCAATCATCCACGGTTGGTGTATTATTAGCGGATCCCACTCAAGCTAAGGTAAAGGTAAAATTTGAAGGAAAAGCAGACGAACCTGACGATGAAACGTCGTCACAAAACTATGTTAGTATCGTTCACCTTAAATTGCCGCTAAATGCTTTTAATAACTTACATCTAGATAATCTATTGCTTTCTTTGGTGTTAAGGACCATGATATAGATTGTGAACCACAACTGCACTTTAAAAAAAGAGAAACAACCAACGCGAATATTCAAGTAAAAAATACTTCAGCCGATCGGACTGGAAAGCCGAAATTGCCATGTGCTAGAGAAGATAAGGGCAAAGACTTGGGCAGTCTCGGGTACGCGGTGGCAGAGCCTATAGACTGGATGCGAGTGCAGCTTCCTAAGAAACAAGATGTATTTCAAGAATTTTATCGCAGAATTCATAATTATGTGTAAGGCTTACCTCATTTCAATAATAAAAGCTTGTAATAACTATTTCTACAAAGTAAACAAAAATCCCCAAGTATGAGCCCTGGACAATGGATTTATTATCTAGATTTCTGTTATCATCAACCAATTTTGTCAATATCATGTCTACGACGCAATACCTGATAGGTGCAACATAGCATACACATATTCCTTACTGCGACTGTGTACATATTTAATCAGATAATACTCGTAATGTACTTTAACAAACGTTTTATTGATTTTATTTGGTACTTATGTAGAAACAGCAACTCGTGCCAAGTGCCAATCCTCGTTTGTTTCAATAAAGATTATCATTTCCAGAAACACTGATACCATAATAAATATCGGCGATGAGGAGTTCCACTGCCACTACATAGTGTTACAAATTTACTCTTCTTTCTTTGACATGACCCCGCACAGAGAAATTGAGCTACCTACTGTAAGAAAAATATTATTCCTTCTTACATATTGACATCTGTTTTAAATTAAAGAGTATTTATAAAAAGAGACTCCTAAATAACAGTATAATAAATTAAAGAGTACTTACTGTATATTTATCAATTTACAGGCCAACGTTTCACCTGAAGCTTTTCAGACCATCTACGAATGGATGATATTTAATGGTAATGATAGTAACAAACTGCTAAAGAGAGAGAATATCTTGGATTTATTTTATGCTGCGCAGTATCTTGCTATTAAAGGTATTTTGACAAATTTTCAACTCCAGTAGCAGTCCAGTCATTTCGTAGTTTTACCTGGATAGTTTTCCAGGAGTTTTGAAAATCGGTGATTTTATTGAGTTCGACGAGCTCTCCTTGAATTTTCACTTTGCCACCTCGTATCTGTCCCGCTGGCGCTGCCATATTGGAAAAATGGAACCTAATAGCATGTTTTTGGCAATATCTCCTTTCCGACTCATGTTACGATAAAACATACAACATGTGAACTCACACTGCTTGATAAACCGTTTTAACACTAAAGGACCTACAGTTAGAAATCATCCGTCATCCTCCGTAATCTTCGGACCTGGCCCCAACCATTTTTTTCGCGATTTGGACAATTTTTTACATGGTAAAAAATTTTCTTCCCAGGATGGGAAGCCGTCACACACAGTTTGTTGGGTTCAGGTCCCCAGAGTTCTACCGCAGAGGCATAAATGACCTTCCCATAAGATGGCAGAAATGAGGGTAATACTTTGATTAAATAAATATATATTACATTAGAAAAAAAATATTTGAATTGTTCAGTAAGTATACAATTCATATGGCAATTTCATATTTAAACCCCTAATCTTCTATTGAGTTCTTGCGGCAGATGTTTCGTCGAAAGGAGAGCGGGGGCCCGACACAAAGGCGACGCATTCCCTTATACTTGCAACGCATAGTAATAGTACATTATGATGTAAGTGCGGTAAGTTGAAAATTACAGCCGAGGCGATATTGCTATTGCCGATCGATATTGCCCTCGCCTATGGCTCGGGCTACAAGAAAGCAGAGGCTGTAATTATCAAAGCTCACGTATGTCATACGACGTTTTATAACATATTTGCGAGGAAATAAATAAAACTCGGACTTTCTTAAACGAATAACTAAATCTTTAAAAACACACTTTCTGAAAATGAATTTGCATCTTTGCTTGTTTTCCATACGATGAAATTTTGATCCGCTTGTAAGTATCTATCGGTCCATATTTCGGGCAAGAGGCTTAGAGTAGCCTTTTTCGCTGCCTCTGAGACTTCTGGCGGTGTCGAATGAATAAATTCATCATTACTTGACGACATTTTCAAATAAAAACAATACAGCGAAAAGGAAAAGCGCGCGGAATAATTTTTACTTGTTCACAAATTAGCGATGCGCACGCATCAGCGCTTTTTTTTAAAGGCAAAGGCACAAAAACAGCCAGTATTATTAAAGTAAATTAATATTTTTTTGTTTTTGTTACAGATAAATGGTTGTAATTTATTGCCAAAATTAATTAAATTAAAGAATTAAATGTTTAACATTTAATTCTTTAATTTTATTTTATCCCAAAGTTAATTTTATTCATAAAATGTTGACCACTTTTCTGACATAAAAACTTTTTGCTTTGCTTTCTTTGCTTTTTTTTTCTTAAGATTTAAAGAAGTACCGTTGGTTTTAGACGGAGCATGATAAACCGTACGTGTTACCTTATTAGAAAGAAACTCGTGCGTTTTACTTTACGATTACGCACAAGTACGTAATGACATACATTACGATATTGAAATTGGTGAAATAAGAGGCCCTTTATGAGCAAATGTGTTATAAAATATTTTTCGTAAATATATGAAAAACACTTGTTGGTATAGAATTATAAATTACTAGCTTTTGCCCGCGGCTTCGCCAGCGTGGATGTCGGAAAATATCCCATGGGAACGTTCATGTGGAAAACATAGGGCATATCCCTAACTTAAGAAATGCTGGGTTTCCCATACAAACTTTCATCCCTTTTATCACCCCTTGTAGGATTATGTTTTAAGACAAAAAGTAGCCCATATCCTTTCCCAGGATGCTATCTATAACCTTGCCAAATTTTATCGAAATCCGTGCAAGTAAATCAACCCCTATTTTAACCACTTAGGGGATGATTTTTAAAAAACGCTGACCCGCATATTTCTTAACTTCTTACCAATAGCATAAATTTGTTATCCCTAACTTAAGAAATACTGGGTTTCCCTTACAAACTTTCATCCCCTATATCACCCCCTGTAGTATTATTTTTGAAAAAAATAGTATCCTATGTCCTTTCCCAGGATGCTATATAAAGCCTTGCCAAATTTTGTCGAAATCCATGCAGTTTTGTAAATTTTAAAATCAACCCCTATTTTACCCCCTTAGGGGATGATTTTTCAAAAACGTTGAATCCATATTTCTTTATTTCCTATCAAAAGCATACATTTTAATTTTCACATCCCTTTCATCCCCTATATCATCCCCTGTAGGATTATTTTAAAAAAAAAAGTAGCCTATATCCGTCCCCAGGATACCATCTATAGCCTTGCCAAATTTTATCGAAATCCGTTAAGTGGTTTAGGCGTGAAAAGGTAACAGACAGACAGACAGACAGACAGACAGACAGACAGAGTTACTTTCGAATTTATAATATTAATATTATAATATTATTATAGTATAATTATAATAATATGGATAGATGAATAATAGTTTGCGGTGTTCATACGCCAAAACTAGAGATTTTAAAATAAAATTGTGATGACATAAGTTGAAGGAAATTTTCTCTAGTTTAATTTTGAATATTTATCGTAAAATGAGTCGGAAAGGAATATTGTCAAAAAACTACTATTATAATTTTTCCAATATGGCGGCGCCAGCGGCAATATAGGAGGAAGGTGGGAAAGTGAAAATTTGTAGAGAGCGTCGAACTCAATAAGGTCACCAATTTTCAAAACTCCCGGAAAACTATCCAGGTAACCCCCTTTTTGAGCACCAAATGACTGTACTATAATTGAAATTAGATTACAGGCAAATTCATCGCAGACCAATTCTTTAACAGATCTAGAAGACCAGTGTTGGTCTTTTATTGTGAATGAGGCCCTCTTTACTGAAGACACAGCATACGCTTTATTCAGGGAAGCAAGGAAAAAGGGAATGACACCTGTGATGGATTTAATGGTATATAACTTTTTATCAAAATCCTTTCACAAGTAGAAATCAATATTCAACATTTTATTATTTCTAGGTTCCTCGTGTAATGAGGTTTTTCCTACCTTTAGTCGCGTCGAAAGACTTCATCGATTTGGAAACAGACGAGTTATTGATATTTCTGAAATCAAACTACATATCTGTTACAAGGTACACTATTCTCCTCTGTATTTAGATTAACTACTAGCTTGTCTATGTCAACGTTACCATCTTCAGCGTTTTCATTTCCAATATTAGCAATAAAGGCACCACGGAACATCTTAAAACAATACAACAACAACAATAGTAAACAATATATTTATTTATTCATTTTGGATCCGCAGTTACTTTATGTATACGATCAATAATATAAGATAATTTTATTATAATTTAAAGGATCGTGATGTATTTGTGTTAATTGAAAATAATATTTTAATGACGTATCTACATGCTTGTGTGGGCTTCGGTAGTTTTCCGATTTGCATCATTATAAATTACCCACTGTCACGCCACTGATATCTGAGGGGCAATTCCCGTAATTTTAACTGCATTCGCAATATCATCTCAAGACTCAATCTGTCAAAAATTGTATAGCGTTTAGTACAATTTTTGGCAGATTGGAGTCTTGAGATGATATTGCGAACGTTGGAATTGCCCCTCTGATATCCGCTTCCTAACATCTACAGGTTCCTTAGCATGCTTTCTGTATTAAGATCACTTTGCACGGACGACCCCGACCCGGAACTGTGTGGGAAGAGTGTATGCAGTTTTAAAGCTCTAAGGGCGAGCGCGCACTGCGGTGCGTTTCCGTTAGTTCTGCCGCTGCCGTGCCGCACTGGGCGGGGCCTACAGTAACAAAACGCATGACCGCAGTGCGCGCACTTCAAAGACATTCCATACTTCACAGATTTTGCGTTAGAAAAACGCACCGCAGTGCACGCTCGCCGTAATACCTACGTAGCACAATTTGGGGTATGACCGTATGAGCCTTCCGATCCCATCCGAAGCCCATCCGGGTTTTGTTTACGTGTACGAACGCCTATAGGTACCCTAAAAATAACACGAATAATACCATAAACATTACATTTTAACAATTTATGAGGACTATAATCTGAATTTAAGTGTTAGACATTTCTATACAAAACCTCCATTTTAAGGACTTATCTTTGAAATCTAAAAGTTATCTATCTAACGTGTAAAACTGCACGTCCGCACCTACATTGAGTAGTATTCATCCCGCTAACGATTCAATCAAGTTTTTACTATCACTGCAATTTACCCACGGTAGATAGTTGCCACTTTTTCCCAAGAAGCAAAACCTGCTCTTAATAAGACACTGGTCCAGACAGTTCTGACTATATTGGGTAAACCCAATTGGTACCGGTTTAACCTTGAGAAAATTGCACGAACCAAGGCCATTTCATTTTCTTTCAAGTTTTCCCATCATGATCAATTAGTACTTACAGTACCCAACGATAAATATTGCACATCGACCTTTGGAAAGAGACAATCGGCTAATTTCGGCTTCGTAGAGCGTTATCTCTGTCGCACACTACCTATGTGACGTTTTGTCAGTCGTTGTTCAAAATATATATTTAGAGTTGTTAACACCCCCACAAAATAATTTAAAGTTGTACTATGGCATCTTTAGGAAAAAGAGGGAAACCTTTACGAGGTCAGTCACGCTCTGACTATATTGGGTAAACCCAATTGGTACCGGTTTAACCTTGAGAAAATTGCACGAACCAAGGCCATTTCATTTTCTTTCAAGTTTTCCCATCATGATCAATTAGTACTTACAGTACCCAACGATAAATATTGCACATCGACCTTTGGAAAGAGACAATCGGCTAATTTCGGCTTCGTAGAGCGTTATCTCTGTCGCACACTACCTATGTGTCGTTTTGTCAGTCGTTGTTCAAAATATATATTTAGAGTTGTTAACACCCCCACAAAATAATTTAAAGTTGTACTATGGCATCTTTAGGAAAAAGAGGGAAACCTTTACGAGGTCAGTCACGCGAAATTATCTACAATGTTTATAAATATTTTGTAACCGAAGCTGACAGATTTAAAAAAATGAAGATGAAAATGTAAGTTGTTAGTTTAAGAAGGTTCAAGAGCAACTTGCAAATGCCACTGGAATTTCAAGGAGAACTTTGAAAAATATACTAAACGAAGTCAGTACTGAAACACATTCTACTGAAATTAAGTTCAGCACTCCAAAAAAAGGGAGACCAAAACAGCAATTTCGTTTACACAAAATAATTAAATACGTAAACATAATGTGAACATGTTTTTTTTATTTTATTTTACCCCAACCTAAAGCCGTGATGGCTTTAGGTTGGGGTAAAATAAAATAAAAAAACATGTTCACATTATGTTTTATAGAAAAATTGGTGTATTTTAAACAAAGAATAAAAAGAATTATCAAAAGAAGCAAATCATAATTGTTTTAACAGCTCCTAATAGATACCGGACTGTTTGTATTTCGTGCGACAGAGATAACGCTCTACGAAGCCGAAATTAGCCGATTGTCTCTTTCCAAAGGTCGATGTGCAATATTTATCGCCGGGGACTGTACCTCTTTTTAACACTGAGTTTAGAACAGAGTGTTTTGGTATCACCTTGGTTGTTCCTATAACAATTTTTTAATTGACGCGATAATCAGACATAATTGGGTATAACGAATGCGAGGAACCCAAAATATTGCAATAAGTAGGTATTCCAATTCATATTATTAGTATAAGTATGAATAAATAATAATAATATAGAATTTCATCTAAATCAGTCAAGCCGTTGTACCGTTGTACCACGTTTTATCGTTTTTAGGGTTCCGTACCAAAATGGTAAAAAGGAATCCTTATGGTGTCACTCAGTCTGTCACTCAGTCAATATTGCAATAAGTAGGTATTCCAATTCATATTATTAGTATAAGTATGAATAAATAATAATAATAAAGAATTTCATCTAAATCAGTCAAGCCGTTGTTAGACCACGTTTTATCGTTTTTAGGGTTCCGTACCAAAATGGTAAAAAAGGAACCCTTATGGTGTCACTCAGTCTGTCTGTCTGTCTGTCTGTCTGTCTGTCACAGCTGGATATCCCAAGAACTACTAATGCTATCAACTTGAAATTTAGAATAGTTTTAGATGACGTTGACCCAACTATTTTGCAAATAAGAAATAAATTAAAATATTTATATTTTTTTTGCAACAGGGACTGAAAGAGGTGGTCTTAAAAAATCAAAGTGGGTCTACTACGGCATATGGGGTATCATATGAAAGAACGCTGTTTGCACATTCTCAAACATTTTTTTTATTTTTTTTAGGCCGCATAGTTTTCGACTTCTAATGAAAAATGTAAAAAAAAATACCGTTCCCCCCCCCCCCTTATCTCCGAAGTTTGCAAAGAGAAAAATCTGAAATTATTGTATGTGATAGAAGTTGATGTAAAGATTACAGGAAAAATAAAACGATGTCTCTAAATACCACACTTTTTCAGAAATCGGAACGGAACCCTTGGTGCGCGAGTCCGACTCGCTCTTAACCGGTTTTTTTTTTTTTTTTAAGTATCCTATGTCCGTCTCCTGGTTCTAAGCTACCTCCCCACCAATTTTCAGCCAAATCGTTTCAGCCATTCTTGAGTTATAAATAGTGTAACTAACACGACTTTCTTTTACATTTATTATACAGGGTGGAAACTTTCAGCGGGGCAGTAAGGGGAAGTACCTTATCCGTTACAGCTACACGAAAAGGGTCTTAGGAGACTATCCATAATTTTTTATGGAATTTTGATCCCCATTCACAGATTTTCAAAAAAAATTACAGTTAGCAAGAAAATAACCATTTTACACAAAAACATTTTTTGATGCCAATCGATTCTGTTTCTAATACTGATCAAAAACTTCTATCGGACCAACCATCGTTGGAGTACTCAAAAAGTCCCAAATTGCAAAAAAAAATTCCCGTACATTTTGTATGAAAATTTTACGCAAAAGCTTTTTTAGTGACGGTGAGATCTTTTTGTTGACTGAATAAAAAGATAAGTTTCAATCAAATAAAACAATTCATAAAATCTGTGAATGTTCAAAATTCCATAAAAAATTATGAATAGTCTCCTAAGACCATTTTCGCGTAGCTGCAATGGATAAGGTACTTCCCCTTACCGCCCCGCTGAAAGTTTCCACCCTGTAGATGTCTAAACATTGAAAACTAACACTAATAACTAAAACTAATTTTCCAACTAGGTTATGGCTCCTTTTCGGGTACAGACCTCTTCCAATTTTCACCAGGTTTCCTTATTTTTGGCTTTGACCATTTCAGTCTTTGCCTAGTATGTTATTTTAAGGTTCCGTACCTCAAAAGGAAATAACGGAACCCTTATAGGATCACTTCTTTGTCTGTCCGTCTGTCTGTCTGTCTGTCTGTCTGTTGTCTGTCTGTCTGTCTGTCTGTCTGTCAAGACAGCCTTTTTCTCAGGAACGCGTAGAGGTATCAAGTTGATATTAAAATCAAATACGTAAGTCTACGATCTCTAAGGAGTTCTACAAAAATTAAGTTTCTAAGTCAATGCAATAAAAAATACGGCCATTTATGCGACATATTTTGATACTAGCATGTAAATTATAACCTATAGGGTACTTCCCGTTGTCCTAGAATCATGAAATTTGGTAAGAAGCAAGGTCTCACAGCACAAGTAGGTACCTAAAGGAAAAAGTACGAAAATTGTTAATTTATAATTCACTAAAAATATTTTCAAGGTTGTCAGTCTGTCAAGACCCTTTTTCTTAGGAACGCATGGAGGTATCAAGTTGAAATTAATATCAAATACGTAGATCTATGGACCTTTAGGATATAGAGTTCTAAAAAAATCAAGCTTCTAAGTCAACGCAATAAAAAAATACTGCCATATAAGCGATACTCGCAAGTACTTAAATCAAAACCTAGATATGCGTGTGGTGTGAGGGCCACTTTTTTGAAACTCTTTGAAAATATGCTTAGGATTTAGTGAACATTCCCAAAGAATTGTGAAAGTTGGAATCAGATTTTGTGAAAGTCAACTTTGCGAGATATGGACTGTAAAGTGGGGCCCTCAGTTCTCACATAGAGGATTGAGGGCCCGCCTGTACCTGATAAACTATGGACACTACAGATAAAGTCTTTATGCCAAAATCTAAGCTTATACCAAACAAAATTTGTGAAAACAAGATATTATCGCAAAACACTGTCCTACTTGGTATATCTTCGTTCAAAATGGGCCCTCAATCCTCACACACGTAAAAGTTTATCACGCAAATAAAATGAAACCATTAACTTAAAGCTACTGTTTGTAATCCTATAAGATACTAAATAAATTGTGAAAATTTGTGAAAGCAAGAGCAGGTCAACATTTCTTGTTGTTTGAAAGTTATGACCTTGACAAAATTCGGGACCTCAATCCTCCATTTATTTTGTTTTCCGTTTTAATACGCCTATCGTATGAAAGATTAGACAAATACAAAATAGTCTCTTTTTGTGAAAAAAATTGTGCAACAAATTCGATACTAGAAAGAAATTAAAAGACCCTTTATTGTAAATAAAAATCGAGTTTTATTTTTGTTCCCTGAATTAGGAAATAGGGTGACCACAATACGGTATTTTACTCTGTATGAGCAAAAATCTAAAAATATATTATTTAGATAGATTAGGCCAAAAGCAGTCGGTGTTCGCACATGCAGCGACATTAGGTTAGAATAGTAACTCGACAAATGTTCAGAGTTGTTCTTAAGCTCGATAGATGGCGTTGGCATCGAATTAGATCTCGCTATCGTTTGTTTACCGGCGTTTACCTTAGCAAGATTGAAGATTTTGATTTGTGTGAGCCTTTGAAATTTGTGACAGTACTAATATACGCTATATACCGATTATAGTGCTGTATTATTTACTCCTCGCCAGTATACGGACCCTCTGTTTTATACATGGTCCTTCGAGCCGGATAGGTCGGGAGTGTTTGTGGTAGTCGCCGGTGGTGGTAGTGAATTACCACCCTTCGCGTCGATACTGGGCAGTGGATCGCTGTCCAGAGCAGCCCCTTCAGTGGGCACCAGGTGAGGTGCTCAGGAGCTGAAGGTGGAACCGGTTGGAGTGAGGAGCAGCCAGGTGTAGCGTGGAGCAGCCACAGCTGGTAGCAACATCCGGAGGAACGACGCAAGGGAGGTGAAGTGCGGCAGACGTGGACAAGCAGAGGGCACCATTTGTGTGGTGCAGTACAGCACGCCGCTGTTGTGGTGCAGTACAGCGCGCCATCATCAGTGTCGTGTCAGTGAGTGAATCAAATGGTGAAATCGTGAGTACATTTTTCATCTTAATCAGGAACTAGGAACAGTAAAATATTATTTTTGAAAATCTCAGAAAAAGTGCAATAATTGAAGTTGAACTCTTTTATCAGAAAATTTAACTTTTTATTTCGAAACTTAGGACTTGTAAACATTTTATGTGAAAAGTGGTTCTGACGGGGAATCCATGCCCGATTTCAGACCCAAGTGACTTATTGTTCAAAGACTTGTAATATTTTAAACTTTTTGTTGAACAATTGGAACATTAACATCATTTAATTTACTTTAAAAAATATCAGTGTTTACAACCTAAGTGTTTTTAAATTCTATTTGTTTTTAGTAAAATTAGTATAACATAATTGTTCCAAAATGGAGGCTTTCTGTAATATACAGGAGGATGTTAGTGCTAAAATGCTCAAGGCAAAGTCCAATTTCAAGAAAGCTCCAAAAGAGCGAATAACTCATTCATATTTAGAGACCCGTCTAGAAAATTTGGAACAACTATGGAATGATTTCACAGCCACTCATAAAGAAATATTATCTACGATAAAAAAGGTTGACTTGTCTAATTCTAGTTATGTTAAAAATTGTCTTTATGATGAAGTTGAGGAATTTTATGTAGAATTTAAGAGCGAATTGAAAGAATTGTTATCTGAAAGAAGTTCAACTGATGTATGGGTGGATTCTAAGTCTAGTTGTCAGAATGAAAAGAGTGTCAACAGAGTTAAATTGCCAGAAATAAAAATTCCATCGTTTTCTGGAAAATATTCAGAGTGGCCAACATTTAGAGACTTATTTGTAGGGTTGGTGCACGAGAATACGTCTCTAGACGATGCACAGAAGTTTTATTATTTAAAGGGACATTTAAGTGGAGAGGCTGAGCAATTACTAAGAAACATAAAAGTAACCTCTGACAATTATAAAATTGCGTGGTCAAAATTGGACAAAATGTACAATAATAAAAAGTTTCTAGCAAATGGCATGATAAAGAGATTACTCAGTCAAAAGACTTTGTCCTGTGAATCGGCTATTGAAATAAAAAGGCTTATATCTACTACTTCAGAATGTCTTGAGTCAATTGGTAATTTAGGGGTGGATGTCTCTTCCTGGGATCTCATTGTTATACATATAATTAGTGGAAAATTGGATAAAGAGACCAGGAAAGGTTGGGAACTCAAAGTGGCTTCGGATTCAAGTGATAAGTTACCTACTTTTGATCAGTTTTCGGAATTTTTAAATAGTCGCTTTAGAGGTTTGGAAAATTTAGATAACAAGGATAGATATCCACACCCAAAAGGAACTCAATCGTTTCATGTAATAAAAGATAAAAAGCTTGTATCATGTGAATTTTGCTCAGCCGATCATAGGATTACATCCTGTCCGAAATTTGGTAAAGAGACAAATGAAGCTAGGCGTAATTTCGTCCAGGAACATAATTTGTGTTTCATTTGTCTATACAGTAACCACTCTGCCAAACATTGCAAAAACACTCTCAAGTGCCAGGTGTGTAAACGCCGCCACCATACTTTGTTACACCCAACAGGTGTTTCTGGGTCTGTTATTGGTGAGGATAGTCGTGGGGCTCACGCGGAAACCTCATCAGCCTTTATAAAGGTGATGAAGGAGGCTAATAAAAATATTAGCGATGAAGTAGCCGCGCAAGCGGAGGGGCCAAGCAAGCCACTAGTCTCATGTCTCTCGACTGGAAGTGGTCGGAAAACGGTTTTATTAACTACCGCCTTAATTAAGGCGGAGTCGAAAGATGGGACCTATCGAGTAATTAGGGCTTTGCTTGACCAAGGATCGCAAGGATCGTTCGTTACGGAATCCACGGTCCAATTTTTGGGATTAAACAAGACGCCATCCAGGCAAACTGTGATTGGCGTAGGCGGAGATAAAAGCGCGACGGCTAAGTCAACCGTTGTACTTAAAGTGAGGTCTAGAATAGATCCAACTGTCCAAATAAATGTGAACGCCTTCGTCCTGAAGTCAGTCACCGCACTTCTCCCAGCTACACAAGTAACCATGGTAGAATGGGTAGACTTGACCGATGATGATTTGGCTGATCCAGAATACTACAGACCTAATAAAATTGATGTTTTATTAGGTGCTGAGGTTTATAGCCAAGTCATTCAAGAGGGCATTAAAAGGAATGTTGGTGGAACTCTGCTAGCGCAAGATACCACGTTAGGGTGGATATTGTCAGGTACCTTTGAAGTGGATCATACTAGTAATCCCTCACACATCACCGTGATGCATTCAAGTCTTGAAGCAGAGGATTTGCTTAAAAGATTTTGGGAGCTTGAAGCGGAACCATCTGGAAAGAAAATGCTAACGGAGGAAGAAAATAAATGCGAAAAATTATTCACAACTACTACGGAACGTGACAAGAGTGGTCGATATATAGTAAGGCTACCATTGCGTGATGTAGACCCGGTCAGCAAGGTTGGTGATTCAAGGGCCATCGCTGAAAAAAGATTAAGATCGTTAGAAGTTAAGTTCAGCAAAAACAGTAAATTCAAGGAAGATTATTCGGGGGTTCTCGAAGAATATGTAGAGCTGAAACACATGAGAAAGGTTGCAGAAAATGAAAAGAATATTAAAAACGCGATCTACTTACCTCACCATGCTGTTATCCGGGAGGATAGGGAAACTTCGAAGGTCCGCGTCGTCTTTGATGCTTCCTGCAAGGGAACGAATGGGATGTCACTTAATGACAATTTGTTAGTTGGTCCTACCTTGCAGTCGGAACTATTATGCGATGGAGAACACATCGGATATGTCTCGTAGCGGACATAGTTAAGATGTACCGGCAAGTGTTAGTAAATAGGAAGGATGTAATATTACAACGTATCCTCTGGAGAGACAGCCCTGAAAAGGAAATAGAAGAATATGAATTGGAAACAGTTACTTTCGGCACGGCGTCGGCACCATATTTAGCTGTACGATCACTACAACAGTTAGCATATGATGAATGCCTAGAGCAACCTGAAATAGCAAGGATCATTTTAAATGACTTTTATATGGATGATGTAATGACAGGAGCAGAAAGTTTAGAAACCTGTTTTAATATATACAGAGAGTTAACTAAGGTGTTATCCATAGGAGGTTTTCCATTACAAAAATGGAGGAGTAATAGTCAAAAATTACTAAATAAAATAAGGGATGAGAAAGAAACTACGCATGAAGAGTTAAAGATAAGAATAGATAGTGTTACGAAGATACTGGGACTTACCTGGAACACGAACGAAGATTTCTTTCAATACTCAGTAGAACTTCAGCCGCTGACGACACCTGTAACAAAAAGAAAAATTATTTCAGAGATTTCAAGATTGTTTGATCCGTTGGGTTGGTTGGCACCTAGTATTATTTTAGCCAAAATATTTATTCAGAAATTGTGGCTAGCAGGGTTAGAATGGGATCAAGAAATTCCAAACAACTTATTACAAGAATGGGTTACTTACCACCGTAATTTAGTTTTTTTGGTTAACATTAAAATCCCACGATGGTTGCACCAAGAATCAAACAACATGAAAACTGAACTGCACGGGTTCTCAGATGCTTCTAAAATGGCGTATTCAGCAGTCATTTATCTTAGAGTTGTGGATCACAAAGGAAATATCCATATTGATTTGGTCACTTCAAAAACGAAAGTGGCACCCATTAGACAAGTTTCTATTCCACGATTAGAACTTTGTGGTGCAGTTCTTCTTGCTAAATTGATGGTGGAGGTTGGCGAAGTGCTGAACATACCAAAGATCAATTGGCATGCATGGACAGACAGTGAAGTGGTGCTTGCTTGGCTCAACAGTCACCCGAACCGCTGGAAGACTTTTGTGGCTAATCGTGTCTCAGATATTTTGAACACATTAGACACACAATTTTGGTCTCACGTGTCGTCTAAACAGAATCCCGCAGATTGTGCTTCGCGCGGAGTTTCCCCTGCTGAACTTGAATCCACTGCTATATGGTGGAAAGGTCCGGATTATTTAAGACAGCAGGTGGTGGAGTACAAAAGACCGAAACATCTGGTTACACACTTAGAAGAAGTGAAAGTACATACGATTACATTTGACACTACCTTTTGGAATAACTTTTCATCGTTTTCGAGATTGATTAGAGTTATAGCTTATTGCCGTAGGTTCTTGAATTTAAGAAAAAACCTGAATACTAGGATTGGTACAGGGTCTCGACATTTATCTAAACAAGAGCTAGAAGACTCGACAGAGATATGTGTAATGAAATGCCAAGAAGAAGGATTCACAAATGAGTTGGAAGAACTGAAAAACAAGGTAGAAAGTATTAATGGAAAGTTGAAGTCATTGAACATATTTCTTGACTCTAAAGGCATAATCAGAGTTGGAGGACGGCTTGAGATGTCGCAGCTAAGTTACGAAAGAGTTCATCCTATACTGATTCCAAATAACTCTTTTCTAACCAATCTTTTGATAGCAGACGCGCATGATAAAACCATGCATGGAGGCCCGCAACTGATGATTACATACTTGCGGTCAAGGTATTGGATCATGGGAGTTAAGTTCCTGGTGAAAAAGTATGCAAGAGGCTGCGTGAGGTGTATACGATACACAGCTAAAGTAAGAACACAACTTATGGGGCAGTTACCCAGTTCTCGTGTAACGGTGAACAATACTTTTTTATGTAGTGGAGTAGATTACGCTGGCCCCATAAATATCAGAGTATCGAAAGGTCGCGGTAACAAGTCATACAAAGGCTACATCGCCTTGTTTATATGCATGGCCACTAGGGCAGTGCATTTGGAAGCAGTGAGTGAGTTAAGCACTAAGGGATTTTTGACTGCTTTCAGACGGTTTGTGGCTAGGCGTGGTCGATGTGCGGAAATTCACAGCGACAATGGGACTAACTTTGTGGGTGCTGCACGAGAACTGCTTTACTTATTTAACGAGGAGAAGTCAGGCTGTAATACAGAATCAGCAGAGGAACTCGCAAACATCTGCACGCAGTGGCACTTTATACCTCCTCACTCACCAAACTTTGGGGGTCTTTGGGAGGCAGGTATAAAATCTACCAAGTATCACCTCAAGCGGGTGATTGGGAACTCAACGCTAACATTTGAGGAGATCATCACGGTGTTAGCTCAAATTGAAGCATGCCTCAATTCGAGGCCATTGTCCTATGTGGAAGATCAGGACAAATTAGTTATTTTAACTCCGGGTCATTTCTTAGTAGGGGAGCCATTAGTGCTACCGCCTGACCTTAATTATGAAAGGGCTAATGTTAATAGTTTGCAACGATGGCATCTTCATCAGAGGATGATGCAAGATTTCTGGCGTCGATGGTCGCACGATTACCTTCATCAATTCTTACAGCGTCATAAATGGAACCATAGAAGTCCGGAGCCATCTGTTGGTGAAGTGGTATTAGTAAAAGAGGACGATATGCCCCCTGGCAAGTGGTTACTGGGTAGGATCGAACAAAAACATCCTGGGCCCGACGGTGTTACTCGGGTTGTTACATTACGTACCCAATTGTCGACTATAAAGAGGCCAACTTCTAAACTATGTATATTACCTATAGCCAATTAGTGTAAAGATTAATTTTTTGTATTCGAACATGTTAGTATTTTTAGAGTAGGTTAGTTTACAAATTATAGATCTAGAATTTAAGTTGTTATTGTTTATTGTTGTTTTCTTCCCACCAACGACATACCAACCTGGTATTAATTAAGAACAATGGATAGTATAGAAAGACATTTTGCCAATATGTCTTTGGTGGGCGGTATGTTCGCACATGCAGCGACATTAGGTTAGAATAGTAACTCGACAAATGTTCAGAGTTGTTCTTAAGCTCGATAGATGGCGTTGGCATCGAATTAGATCTCGCTATCGTTTGTTTACCGGCGTTTACCTTAGCAAGATTGAAGATTTTGATTTGTGTGAGCCTTTGAAATTTGTGACAGTACTAATATACGCTATATACCGATTATAGTGCTGTATTATTTACTCCTCGCCAGTATACGGACCCTCTGTTTTATACATGATCACCTTTACAAAGGCTGGAGTTAGTTTTAGTTCAATAACAATATAAATATTAAAATTAAATTCAAAGTTTTCAGGTTTTTTTTAATGTTTTCTCAAACCATGAAATATTAGCCACCATTTTATGACGTCATTTGGCTGTGTAAATTAAAAAAGTGTCAAATATTAATTGATTAGCGTATCTCTTACAGCAGGTCTAGCTTTCACTTAAAAATCAAAATATTTACCGTCCATACGTATTGTGTGTATAGAGTCATGAGGAACAGAGGGTAAAGTTCACTCATCCTCTATTGAAAAGGGAGGACCCTCCGACCGGATGGGTGTTGTCTGGTGAGCAACTGCCCCACGGTTAATGTCGGGTTGTTGTATACCTATATGCTAGTCGCGCGGTAAACTCTCATTGCGCAATGCAGGTTGCGGGACGTCATGTCTTTGTGATGCGTAGTTTGTATGTGGCGATGTAGATGCCACCACATGTGTATTACAAGAAGTAACAGGCTAGAATGGAGATGTTACAAGGAATAAAACAACAAATGTGAAAATGAAACTTTTTAATCACTATTTATGAATTACCAGATAAAAAAAATTAAAATCCTAAAACCCTAATAAAAAAATAACATTCTTTTTTTGGGCCCTCGTGGTAACACGTTAAGGCGGTGAGAGCCGTAAAAACGTCGTTTTGTTTAGTGTTTTATTCGTAGATAACACGGATTTAAATTTTGAAAAAAATATATTACTTAGTTCAGACTTCCATCTACAAATTTCGGCCGTCCGATACACGATTACTTGCACTTTACTGCATCCAATTAAATCGCAAAGATAAGTCTAAATTATGATCTATATCTTATTTCATTTGATTTATATTAGGCTTTGAACAATAAAACTTATGCCATAATAAAGGTCGTAAAAAATGTAATTTATAACGGCTATCATAATTTGAAATATCAAAATATTTATATCACTAATTCCAATGTCAAGTGTTTTGCGCTCGCTCCGTGTCGTTTAGTCCCGAGCGGAACGTGATGGAGGTCGGACGTGTGCCAATTTTTCGAACCCGCCACCCCCGCTAACATCTGTCACCGGCTGCGACCGGCACAAATTAACATGTGTTGAAAACAGTTGAATTTGAACGCTATGCCTATGTAAATAAAGACGTCACGCGCGCAAAAGCTTTATTGGTATTTATTTTTATCACGGCCTATGTTTACCAATCGCATCAAGTGTGTAAAACAGTTGAATTTGAACCCTACACTGGAGCTTATAAAGCCGCCTGACGCGCAAATTTTTGGTTCACTATTTTCAAATCTCAAATAGGTAGGTGCCACAGAATAAAGTTAGTACGGGTGGTTTTATAATGAATATCGGATAGGAAATGAGATTTCTTCATAACATCACGCCTGAATTCTTTCAAAGGGTTGGGCAGGGATGTTCAGAAAATAAGTAGGCCCTCAAATGTATTTTTCTGTATACCTACATAAATAAGATTTTTTTTTTAAATTAAGTTTTTTTTCTAATTAGGTATCTTCTTATTTTTTTTTGTATTTCAAGGTCAAAATGAAAATCCAAGATGGCGGCTGCAAAAATTTCCAATTTTTCGTCATGGGTGTCGTTTTCGTGATATTTTAGGTCGCTGAAAACGATAGCGGGGTCAAAATGAAAATCCAAGATGGCGGCTGTGAAAATTTCCAAATTTTTCGTCATGGGTGTCATTTTCGTGATATTTAAGGTCGCTGAAAACGATAGCGGGGTCAAAATGAAAATCCAAGATGGCGGCTGCGAAAATTTCCTAACTTTTCGTCATGGGTGTCATTTTCGTGTTATTTTAGGTCGCTGAAAACGATAGTGGGGTCAAACAGAAAATCCAAGATGGCGGCTGCGAAAATTTCCTAACTTTTCGTCATGGGTGTCATTTTCGTGATATTTTAGGTCGCTGAAAACGATAGTGGGGTCAAAATGAAAATCCAAGATGGCGGCTGCGAAAATTTCCTAATTTTTCGTCATGGGTGTCATTTTCGTGATATTTTAGGTCGCTGAAAACGATAGTGGGGTCAAAATGAAAATCCAAGATGGCGGCTGCAAAAATTTCCTCATTTTTCGTCATGGGTGTCGTTTTCGTGATATTTTAGGTCGCTGAAAACGATAGTGGGGTCAAAATGAAAATCCAAGATGGCGGCTGCCAAAATTTCCTAATTTTCGGTCATGGATGTCATTTTCGTGATATTTTAGGTCGCTGAAAACGATAGTGGGGTCAAAATGAAAATCCAAGATGGCGGCTGCGAAAATTTCCTAATTTTCGGTCATGGATGTCATTTTCGTGATATTTTAGGTCGCTGAAAACGATAGTGAGGTCAAAATGAAAATCCAAGATGGCGGCTGCGAATATCCTAATTTTTCGTCATGGGTGTCATTTTCGTGATATTTTAGGTCGCTGAAAACGATAGTGGGGTCAAAATGAAAATCCAAGATGGCGGCTGCGAAAATTATCAAATTTTTCGACACAGGTGTCATTTTCGTGATATTTGAGGTCGCTGAAACCGATAGTGGGGTCAAAATGAAAATCCAAGATGGCGGCTGCGAAAATTTCCTAATTTTTCGTCATGGGTGTCATTTTCGTGATATTTTAGGTTGCTGAAAACGATAGTGAGGTCAAAATGAAAATCCAAGATGGCGGCTGCGAAAATTTCCTAATTTTTCGTCATGGGTGTCATTTTCGTGATATTTTAGGTCGCTGAAAACGATAGTGGGGTCAAAATGAAAATCCAAGATGGCGGCTGCAAAAATTTCCTCATTTTTCGTCATGGGTGTCGTTTTCGTGATATTTTAGGTCGCTGAAAACGATAGTGGGGTCAAAATGAAAATCCAAGATGGCGGCTGCCAAAATTTCCTAATTTTTGGTCATGGATGTCATTTTCGTGATATTTTAGGTCGCTGAAAACGATAGTGGGGTCAAAATGAAAATCCAAGATGGCGGCTGCGAAAATTTCCTAATTTTCGGTCATGGATGTCATTTTCGTGATATTTTAGGTCGCTGAAAACGATAGTGAGGTCAAAATGAAAATCCAAGATGGCGGCTGCGAATATCCTAATTTTTCGTCATGGGTGTCATTTTCGTGATATTTTAGGTCGCTGAAAACGATAGTGGGGTCAAAATGAAAATCCAAGATGGCGGCTGCGAAAATTATCAAATTTTTCGACACAGGTGTCATTTTCGTGATATTTGAGGTCGCTGAAACCGATAGTGGGGTCAAAATGAAAATCCAAGATGGCGGCTGCGAAAATTTCCTAATTTTTCGTCATGGGTGTCATTTTCGTGATATTTTAGGTTGCTGAAAACGATAGTGAGGTCAAAATGAAAATCCAAGATGGCGGCTGCGAAAATTTCCTAATTTTTCGTCATGGGTGTCATTTTCGTGATATTTTAGGTCGCTGAAAACGATAGTGGGCTCAAAATGAAAATCCAAGATGGCGGCTGCGAAAATTTCCTAATTTTCGGTCATGGATGTCATTTTCGTGATATTTGAGGTCGCTGAAAACGATAGTGGGGTCAAAATGAAAATCCAAGATAGCGGCTGCGAAAATTTCCTAATTTTCGGTCATGGATGTCATTTTCGTGATATTTGAGGTCGCTGAAAACGATAGTGGGGTCAAAATGAAAATCCAAGATGGCGGCTGCGAAAATTTCCTAATTTTTCGTCATGGGTGTCATTTTCGTGATATTTTAGGTCGCTGAAAACGATAGTGGGGTCAAAATGAAAATCCAAGATGGTGGCTGGGAAAATTTCGTAATTTTTCGTCATGGGTGTCATTTTCGTGATATTTTAGGTCGCTGAAAACGATAGTGAGGTCAAAATGAAAATCCAAGATGGCGGCTGCGAATATCCTAATTTTTCGTCATGGGTGTCATTTTCGTGATATTTTAGGTCGCTGAAAACGATAGTGGGGTCAAAATGAAAATCCAAGATGGCGGCTGCGAAAATTATCAAATTTTTCGACACAGGTGTCATTTTCGTGATATTTGAGGTCGCTGAAACCGATAGTGGGGTCAAAATGAAAATCCAAGATGGCGGCTGCGAAAATTTCCTAATTTTTCGTCATGGGTGTCATTTTCGTGATATTTTAGGTCGCTGAAAACGATAGCGGGGTCAAAATGAAAATCCAAGATGGCGGCTGTGAAAATTTCCAAATTTTTCGTCATGGGTGTCATTTTCGTGATATTTTAGGTCGCAGAAAACGATTGTGGGGTCAAAATGAAAATCCAAGATGGCGGCTGCGAAAATTTCCTAATTTTTCGTCATGGGTGTCATTTTCGTGATATTTTAGGTCGCTGAAAACGATAGTGGGGTCAAAATGAAAATCCAAGATGGCGGCTGCGAAAATTCCCTAACTGTTCGTCATGGGTGTCATTTTCGTGATATTTTAGGTCGCTGAAAACGATAGCGGGGTCAAAATGAAAATCCAAGATAGCGGATATCCAAATATCACGAAAATGACACCCATGTCGAAAAATTTGAAAATTTTCGCAGCCGCCATCTTGGATTTTCATTTTGACGACACTATCGTTTTCAGCGACCTCAAATATCACGAAAATGACACCCATGACGAAAAATTACGAAATTTTCGCAGCCGCCATCTTGGATTTTCATTTTGACCCCACTATCGCTTTCAGTGACCTAAAATATCACGAAAATGACACCCATGACGAAAAATAAGGAAATTTTCGTAGCCGCCATCTTGGATTCTCATTTTGACCCCACTATCGTTTTCATCGACCTCAAATATCACGAAAATGATACCCATGACCGAAAATTAGGAAATTTTCGCAGCCGCCATCTTGGATTTTCATATTGGCCCCACTATCGTTTTCAGCGACCTCAAATATCACGAAAATGACACCCACGTTGAAAAATTTAAAAATTTTCGCAGCCGCCATCTTGGATTTTCATTTTGACCCCACTATCGTTTTCAGCGACCTCAAATATCACGAAAATGACACCCATGACGAAAAATTAGAAAATTTTCGCAGCCGCCATCTTGGATTTTCATTTTGACCCCATTATCGTTTTCAGCGACCTCAAATATCACGAAATTGACGCCCATGTCGAAAAATTCGAAAATTTTTGCAGCCGCCATCTTGGATTTTCATTTTGACAGTAATCACATCCTCTCAAGAAAAAAAAAACTAGAGCGTAAGAAGTTATGCCCCTCCGTTTTTTTTTTTTTGTGTTGACATAACGAATAAAATAAAAAAAGAACTTTCCAAATCGGCTTCTAAATGACGGAGTACTGCAGTAACAAACATAAAAAAAAAAATACAACTGAATTGATATTCTCCTCCGTTTTTGAAGTCGTTTAAAAATAACACATCATTGTTACGTTTAAAAATTAGCTGGACATCACTCACAATGCAGTCATTGGTGTCGTGGGGAATACTAGTTTCTGTCATTCCCGACGACACCGCCAGTGGTGTCGTGGGGAATGAACGGTCATTTTGTGGTATTTAAGTTCGCTGAAAACGATAAAGGTCTCAAGCTAATTTCGACCTTATTGACATTTTACAAACCCTTTGTTTTTTTGGTCCAGAATACTCGGTAAATGATCTGGAAGCTGAATTTAACAAAAAAACATGAATGTCAATAAGGTCTTAATTCGCTTGACACCTCAGAAAGTGTCTAGATTATTATGCACATCATTTTTAGGGTGTCAAGCTAATTTCGACCTTATTGATATTTTACAAACCCTTTGTTTTTTTGGCCCAAGATACTTGGTAAATGATCTGGAAGCTGAATTTAACAAAAAAACATGAATGTCAATAAGGTCTAAATTCGCTTGACACCTCAGAATTATTACAATGCATACCTAATCTGTCTAAAACTTTAAAAAATACTTACTAGAAAAATAAAACAAAATAAACTTGTATACTAATCAGTTCAAGTTTATCTACTGCATTGCTCTATTCTGTGACGCAACATAGTACCTACTCGAGTTCATGAACTCATGAGCGGTGCGCTCGGCGCGCGTTTCCCGCGCATCGTAATTTATTACGTATCGCTACTCCTTGCGGGGGCTGCGGTAAGCATTTAATACCTACGGCGCTTGCTTTCACCCCGCCTTAAGGTAATTGCGCTGTGGTAGCCCGCGAAATTCATATTTTCTTGCGTTTTTTACAATTTACAGGTCAGTGTAAGGTTGTATCTTAATCAAAATATGATTCGCGACATTAATAATTATGTATTTACATAATTCTAACAATAAAATCATTAATTACCTATGTAACGCAGCCTTTTATAATGTGTGAGAACGTGCCCTTAAGCGCGGCAACGGGAGTATACACGACCGCCCGCGCCTGAGGACCTGCGTCAGGCGGAATGTGAGGACGCCGTGGCGCCTCTCTAACCACTCCTCAAAGAGGGGACTTATCGTCGCAATTGTGGCGTGCCCAGCGCTGGGTTGCGACAGTCGCACTCTCCATGTCGCCATGATCCCGCCGGAGCTCTGTCCGCTGTGCCGTGATTTCTCGCGGCAGCGGAGTTACGCCCCGCCGTTTCGCCTCCTCGCGCCACTCCCACACGGCACGGCAGTGCGCGCAGGGCCTTACCGGTGTCTGCGGTAAAATCTAGGGTTTACCGACTGAATGCCAATGAAATTAAAGACAGTTTTAGAATAATTCGGGGTTTTACCGGTGAGATTTGGTAAATATTAGAATTTACGGGTAAATCCTAATATTTACCGCAGTTCGGGCTTTTACAGTAACATATAGGTAGATGAGTATGTATCAAAACAAACTTACATGTACTTATTTGTATGACTATAATAATATTTCAGTAACTATTTTCGTAGTTTTCTCAATCAATTGACATGACATATTATTGTAATACAAAGAACATCACTGTACTTTTTCTTTGTAGTAGTCGCATAGACAAACTAATGAGGTTGAACTCCAAAACTCCTCCTCGATTTTATGTGAAAATGTTTGGAACATAATAATCGTTAAATAAAATAAAATATCAACATTCACTACTCCAAGATAATTACCCATACAACTATGTGTATTATAATATAATTATGCTTTACATTGTTCTCTGAGCACCTTATGTCAAAAATTATTGTCACCCTACCCTACTACACAATTCAAAAATAGTCGATTTCGGTATCTATTAAGATTTTTAGTTTAATCGTTATTCTTATTAGTAACAAATAACACCAATTTGTTGCACAATTTTTTCCACAAAAAGAGACTATTTTGTATTTGTCTAATCTGTCATACGATAGGCGTATTAAAACGGAAAACAAAATAAATGGAGGATTGAGGGCCCGAATTTTGTCAAGGTCATAACTTTCAAACAACAAGAAATGGTGACCTGCTCTTGCTTTCACAAATTTTCACAATTTATTTAGTATCTTATAGGATTACAAACAGTAGCTTTAAGTTAATGGTTTCATTTTATTTGCGTGATAAACTTTTACGTGTGTGAGGATTGAGGGCCCATTTTGAACGAAGATATACCAAGTAGGACAGTGTTTTGCGATAATATCTTGTTTTCACAAATTTTGTTTGGTATAAGCTTAGATTTTGGCATAAAGACTTTATCTGTAGTGTCCATAGTTTATCAGGTACAGGCGGGCCCTCAATCCTCTATGTGAGAACTGAGGGCCCCACTTTACAGTCCATATCTCGCAAAGTTGACTTTCACAAAATCTGATTCCAACTTTCACAATTCTTTGGGAATGTTCACTAAATCCTAAGCATATTTTCAAAGAGTTTTAATAAAGTGGCCCTCACACCACACGCAAATAAACCTCGGCATTAAAACTTATATAAATACAGTATTATAATTGTGACTATAAAATCACGTGTGTAAAATCACGTAAATCAGCGATATCGGTAAAATTTCGTGTACGTCCTCTTATGTTTGTTTCTGGGATGATAAATTCTTTTCAACTACGGAACCCTTCATTTTGCGTGGTCCGACACGCACGGCCCCGGCCGTGCGTGTTTTTTATTTCATCTACCCAGCGCTCATATTTTTAATCACGTTTTCGAAAATGATTTCGATGAAACTTGCAATATAGGGGTTTACGGGGGCGAAAAATCGATCTAGCTACAATGACGATCATTGTCTAGCTACCTAGGTCTCATAATATCTGGGAAAATTCGTTTTCTCCGGATTTTTACGTAAAAAGATTCGGTTTGGTTCGATTTTGCCGCCGCCCCATACTTACTTTTTACTCGTGAGGTTGAAAAAAGTTTATTTATTTTATTTATTATTTCCAATTTTATTAGTTCGTTTAGTGTTCGTTTTTTTTTTCAATTTAAGAATAAAATAAAATCTAAACAATACTTTTTTTTTCATTTGTCTAAAAAAAGCTACACAATTGTGGCGGGTAGACGGTGGCGCCACCCCCGAATATTAGGCTTTTTTGCGTAGAAATGAAACTAAAACAATGCCGAATATATTCCCTACACTGGAAATGGTTTACAAATATTATTGCCAGTGTATGAAACACCATTTGGCATTGATTTAGTTTCATTTCTACGCAAAAAAGACTAATATTTCGGGGGTGGCGCCACACGGCGATTCCGGGCAAAACCGGTGATGGAGTAATTTAATATATATCAATGGTAATTTATGAATTTAAGCAATATGTTCGCTGGTATACTTAGGTAATTACATTTCTAGGAAAATTAGTTCTCTCTATTTTCAATCGAGCAAAGCTCGGTCGCCCAGGTAGGTACTATAAATAAAGAGGTAGATATGGCACTAGCGCGCGCAAATTGTTGCAAACAAATTCAGACAATTGTTGTAATTTGATTTAGTCGGCTAATAGCAGCGAGCTAAACAAAGCGTGTCGGCCGGCGTGACAGTAATAATATCGAAAATGCCAAGCTATCTCTTTCTATATCATACGTTCCATATTACCTGTCGCAGTCGTACTACAACTACTATACGCCTTTATGTAAGTACATTATTTGTAATAACAACGCAACGATATCTGAACGCCGCTCAGTATGAACGTAGCGTATCTTTCCTTTATAATTAATTGCGTCAGACTGGATACTAAAAAAAATGCGCTCATTTAATTGCTGATTGTCAGCTTTCATAATCATATCACCAAACCTGTTCGATTTCGGTTTGGGAAGTTTATTTTTGTCATTGTAGTTAACCTTCATTGCATTAATCACATTCCACTCACTGGTGTCTTTAATCCAATATGCTAAGGTAAAGTGGTCCACCTTTGTGGGTTTACTTTTATTTTTACCCAATTCCCTCTGCCTGAGAATGTACCAAAGTATAACCATCGAAACTATTTCTAACACTTAATCAGTTGTATTCCAGATACCTTCTAGACATGCAGTTTGTTTGAGTTCATTGGCAGCATAATTAGCTTTATCTTGTTTATAATCGACATCAACCGCGTTGCGGACCCAAACCTACCTAAAACCTATTACCGGTATAAAAGTATCCTGTGTCCTAACCCAGGTCACAGTTTATCCGTACCTATGCCAAATCCGTTCAGCCGTTAAGTATGAAAAGGTAACAGACAGACGAAGGCTTCGCAATTATAACATTAGTGTGGATTATACAAAAGCTCATCTTCTTCAGCGAGATAGAGGTCCTGATGGCTGGGGTGCGATGGCTGTACGGTGACTGGTCGTCCCGCCGCCGGTTCGCGGTGGACGTGATGCGCTGCATCCGGTTCGGCCTCATCTCGCCGTGGCAGCTCGTCGACATTAAACGTAACCCCGACAACGCAGAGATACTGGAGATCGTCAACGAGCCTGAAGTCCAGCAGATGGTCGATGATGGACTTGCGTAAGTTTTGTGAATGCTTAACAAACAAGCTGCTGTGGTCGGGCCACAGCCACAGCGGTTTCTTTCTTCCAGCATTAAATTGTAAATGACAAGTCGCCTTGTAGTCCAGTAGACAAAAGAATATGCCCTTCGATAATTCCAAAGTTTTTTATTTTCGCGGAGTGGATTACTTTCGTGAATTCATTGCTATGTACAAAAATGCTAACAGTTTAGAGTTATGCTATAGGTATTAAGTAGGTATTTCCTATTATTTCGTGTTATAACAATAATATAAAATTTAAATTAAAATACTACACTGTTTCTTAATTAGTACTATCTAAAGTATATATTACTGAAAATGCTAACAGATAGGTACTGTGGAACAATGGAAATCTGAAAATGTCCTTTAACTCATTCAATAAAAAATTTAAGTTTTTCGAATCATTTCCTATACACTTAAAGGGATTAGTTATACCTTACAACAAAAGTTCTAACAGCTAAGTAATATGCTTCACAAGTAATTGTATTTTTACTTTGCAATTAGCGAAATATTGAATTTAAGTTTATAAATTTGCGCCCACATATTCGTGATAATAAGCTCTGCTACCATACAAAAGTTTCAACTTGTACGTGCTATGCCTTTTTGTTTAATAAATAAAATACAATTTGGATATTGTGGCGCGCGGTGTAAGTACGACAATTCGTGCAGCGCGACGCGGTGACAATCAGACCCACACTCACTGCAAACGTGCACGCGGCTACACATCAAGCTATGCATGTCCAGTTTACACTGACCTCTCATTGTAAGGTAATCTTATACAATGCGAAATCAGCTTATACTGGATATGTATAGCTTGATCTGAAGCCGTGCGTACCTACCTCTATTGAATGAGGCGCAAAATCATTTCATTACAGTCACATCTCACAAATGACTAATACGAGTACAGTCAGCGTCAAAAATATCGGAACGAACAGACTGTTCAAAATGATCTCAAAAACTAAGAAAATTAAACTACTCAATTGGGTAAAGCTCTTGTCAGAATTACAGTGTAATATTATCGTATACTGTCTTCATTCTGAAAACAGTCTGTTCGTCCCGATATTATTGACGCTGATCCAATACAGTCGGTTATTTTTTCTGTTCCATTCCGTGACCGTGACTTCGCCCGCGCGTAATTATCAACAATTGTCAAAAATAGTCAAAATCCCGGATTCCGGGATTCACAGATTTAGAGTTCTGATTATAGGATCGAATGTATATTTATGTATTGATCGTCAAAATGTCGTGATTCCGGAATTGATAAATTAAGTATTTTTTTTACCATTACTGGGTAACTTGTTTATCACTAAATTTTCACAGGGGATCATCTACTATGAACAACTTTCACTATGGCATCAACACGTAAATCACGAAAAATAAATCAGCTGGTCGAGTAGGTATTGTGCTTTTGTATCAAACATCGTAATTTTTTTCGTGATTTCAGAGTTGGTCCCATAATGAAAGCTGCTGAAACTGTAAATCCAAGATGGCGGCTGCGAATATTTTCAAATGTTTCGTCATGGGTGTCGTTTTCATTGGTTTCGAAGGTGTTAAGGCCGATAGTGACACTAAAATGTAAATCCAAGATGGCGGCTGCGAATATTTTCTAATTTTACTCTAGTATGTACAAAAATGCTAACAGTTTAGAGTTATGCTATAGGTATTAAGTAGGTATTTCCTATTATTTCGTGTTATAACAATAATATAAAATTTATATTTTCTAATTTTTCGTTATGGGTGTCGTTTTCATTGTTTTCGGTGGTGTTAAAGCTGATAGTAACATTAAAATGTAAATCCAAGATGGCGGCTGCGAACATTGTTAAATTTTTCTTCATGGGTGTCGTTTTCATGCTTTTCGAGGGTGTTAAAGCCAATAGTGACATTAAAATATAAATCCAAGATGGCCGGTGCGAACATTTTCAAATTTTTCGTCATAGGTGTCGTTTTCATGCTTTTCGAGAGTGTTAAAGCCGATAATGACACTAAAATGTAAAGCCAAGATGGTGGATGCGAATATATTCTAATTTTTCGTCAAAGGTGTCGGTTTCATGGTTTTGGGGGCTGTTAAAGCCGATAGTGATGTTAAAATGTAAATACATGATGGCGGCTGCGAACATTTTTAAAATTTTCGTCACGGGTGTCGTTTTCATGATTTTCGAGGATGTTAAAGCCGATAGTGACACTAAAATGTAAATGCAAGATAGCGCCTGCTTTAATGTTGTTGTTTTTTGTTGATGTTTTTAATGTTGATGGTTTTTTAATTACTATCACACGTGTTTTCAGGTTGTAACGCGATACGCTGCACTGCCGCAGGGTTAGTTAAGTAGGCATCAGCCAAGCGTCACGCATTTTGACTCCTCTATCGGCTTTAGCACACTCTAAAACCATGACGGAAAATTTTCGCAGCCGCCATCTTGGATTTACATTTTAACGTCATTATCGGCTTTAACACCCTCGAAAACCATTAAAATGACACCCATGATAAAAAGCTAGAAAATTTTTGCAGCCGCCATCTTGGATTTACATTTTAACGTCACTATCGGCTATAAAACCCTCAAAAACCATGAAAACGACACCCATGACGAAAAGTTTGAAAATTTTGCAGCCACCGTCTTGGATTTACATTTTAACGTGGCGTTAAAATGTAAATCGCCTTTGAAACCCTCGAAAAGCATAAAAACGACACTCATGACGAAAAATTTAATAATGTTCGCAGCCGCCATCTTGGATTTACATTTTAATGTTACTATCAGCTTTAACACCACCGAAAACCATGAAAACGACACTCATTGAGAAAAATTAGAAAATATTCGCATCCACCATCTTGGATTTACATTTTAGCGTCACTATCGGCTTTAACAGTCTCGAAAACCAAGAAAACGACACCCATGACGAAAAATTAGAAAAGATAGAAAATATTCGCAGCCGCCATCTTGGATTTACATTTTATTGTCACTATCGGCCTTAACACCCTCGAAAGCCATAAAACGACACCCATGATAAAACATTTGAAAATATTCGCAGCCGCCATCTTGGATTTTCAGTTTCAGCAGCTTTCACTATGGGACCAACTCTGAAATCACGAAAAAAATTACGATGTTTGATACAAAAGTTCAATACCTACTCGACCAGCTGATTTATTTTTCGTGATTTACGTGTTGATGCCATAGTGAAAGTTGTTCATGAGTAGAAGATTCCCTGTGAAAATTTACTGATAAAAAGTTATCCTCTAATACTCGTAGTAAAAAAATACTTAATTCATCAATTCCGGCATCCCGACATTTTGACGATCAATACAAAAGTAGGTACATTCCATATTAGCCAAAGCCTAAACGTAAGTAAATATACATTCGATTCTATAATCAGAACTTAAAAATTGTCGCTCCGGAATCCCGGGATTTTTTCGATACATAAGTGCAATCCATATTAACTAACATCTGCACTTAAGTAAATTATACATTCGATTCTATGATCAGAAGTCAAAATTTGTGAATCCCGGAATTTTTTTGATACAGAAGTGCAATCCATATTAGCCAACACCTGAACGCAAGTACCTAACTAAACATTCGATTCCAAAATAAGAACTTAAAAAGTGTCGTTCTGGAATCCCGGCATTTTCTCGATGTATAAGTGCAATCCATACTAACTAACATCTGAACTTAAGTACTTAAAACATTCGATTCTATAATTAGAAGTCAAAATTTGCCGATACCAGAATTCTGGGATCTTTCAATCCAAAAGCCCACTCCATACTTAGCCAACACCTCAACTTTAGGTTAATACGCATCCGATTATCCGATCTCTAGTAATAATGTAATGTCCCAAAACCCGGGAGATTAATTATAAAAAAATAAAAAATAAAAATAAAAAAGCCTTTTATTTCCAGTAAATTTACATTCCTTAAAATCTATGTATGTGTTAGTTTTGTTTAGTTCATTCTATGTTATTTATTTGTCTCTTACTTAGTATAATTTTATGTGTATCCTATATATTATATCATAGTATTTATAGTTAGGTACTTCATTTTTTTATTTAATCTACAGGAACCCCAGAATGGGTGAAGGCCTCCTCCAGTGATGCCCATTTGACTTTGTCTTCAGCTACTTTTCTCCAGTTTGGACCAGCTATTGCTTTTATATCATCTTCCCATCTTGTAATAGGTCTACCTCTTGTTCTTTTGCCTAGTAGGCCATTCCAGAATGTTACTCTTTTGGGAGATTAATTATCCCGGAAAAAATGTTGTCCTAAAGAAGTCTCCACTGTTTGTCTCCGTTCCTCGAAGTTCTATTCCGTTCTTTATTTATTACCAGAGATCGTATTTTCGGACGCATATTTACCTAAAGTTGAGATGTTGGCTCTATAGAGGAAAAATAGAATAGATTAGATGGGGTATAGGATATTGATAATAGGAATTATAAATACAACTAGAACTTACTTGTTGGCTCCAATCGTCGTTATGTATTCCGGCAGCCCATAATATGGTCTCTTGTGTCTCTGATCGTCTAACTACAGAAACCTTTATTCGTTTGTCAGAGGAATATTTTTGTTGCGACTGGAACGTATGTCCTACTGGTGCGGTCATTTGTTTCTACGAGTATCTCAGATTGACTTACGCGGCTTGTTATGGAAAATAGTTATTCGCAATTTAAACAAAAGCCATAGCACGTATATGTTGAAACTTTTGTATGGTAGCAGAGCTTATTGTCTCGAATGTTCAGGCGAAAATTTACAAACTTAAATTCAATATTTCGCTAATCGCAAAGTAAAAATACAATTACTTGTGAAGCCTGAACATTCTTGTGAAGCCTTGTGTTGTACTTAGCTGTTAGAACTTTTGTTGTAAGGTATAACTAATCCCTTTAAGTATATAGGAAATGATTTGAAAAACTTAAATTTTTTATTGAATGAGTTAAGGGACATTTTCAGATTTCCATTGTTCCACAGTATCTATCTGTTAGCATATTCAGTAATATATACTTGAGATAGTATTAATTAAATAGAAACAGTGTAGTATTTTAATTTAAATTTTATATTATTGTTATAACACGAAATAATAGGAAATACCTACTTAATACCTATAGCATAACTCTAAACTGTTAGCATTTTTGTACATACTAGAGTAAAATTAGAAAATATTCGCAGCCGCCATCTTGGATTTACATTTTAGTGTCACTATCGGCCTTAACACCTTCGAAACCAATGAAAACGACACCCATGACGAAACATTTGAAAATATTCGCAGCCGCCATCTTGGATTTACAGTTTCAGCAGCTTTCATTATGGGACCAACTCTGAAATCACGAAAAAAATTACGATGTTTGATACAAAAGCACAATACCTACTCGACCAGCTGATTTATTTTTCGTGATTTACGTGTTGATGCCATAGTGAAAGTTGTTCATAGTAGATGATCCCCTGTGAAAATTTAGTGATAAACAAGTTACCCAGTAATGGTAAAAAAAATACTTAATTTATCAATTCCGGAATCACGACATTTTGACGATCAATACATAAATATACATTCGATCCTATAATCAGAACTCTAAATTTGTGAATCCCGGAATCCGGGATTTTGACTATTTTTGACAATTGTTGATAATTACGCGCGGGCGAAGTCACGGTCACGGAATGGAACAGAAAAAATAACTGACTGGATTGGATCAGCGTCAATAATATCGGGACGAACAGACTGTTTTCAGAATGAAGACAGTCTACGATAATATTACACTGTAATTCTGACAAGAGCTTTACCCAATTGAGTAGTTTAATTTTCTTAGTTTTTGAGATCATTTTGAACAGTCTGTTCGTTCCGATATTTTTGACGCTGACTGTACTCGTATTAGTCATTTGTGAGATGTGACTGTAATGAAATGATTTTGCGCCTCATTCAATAGAGGTAGGTACGCACGGCTACAGATCAAGCTATACATATCCAGTATAAGCTGATCTCGCATTGTATAAGATTACCTTACAATGAGAGGTCAGTGTAAACTGGACATGCATAGCTTGATGTGTAGCCGCGTGCACGTTTGCAGTGAGTGTGGGCACAGAATAAATAATAGTACTAACGTACAGAAGTTGCACTCCTTTGATCTTGAAGAAAGCCGATTTTATAATAGCCTACAAAATCTTTTCCCCTCCATGCGCAAGCTAAATTGCTCTTAATCGCCGCGCTTGAGAGTTGTTATTACTTTGTGTCGTTACTCATCCGTAACATACCTACGCCGCTTAGCCGAGTACTAGGGCTGTCCGCAAAAAAAAATAAAATATGGTACCATACCACCATACCATACCATACATACCTTAAGGTATGGTGGTGGTGGTGGTGGGGTATATGGTACCTTTTTAGGGTTCCGTACCTCAAAAGGAAAAAACGGAACCCTTATAGGATCACTCGTGTGTCTGTCTGTCTGTCTGTCTGTCTGTCCATCTGTCCGTCTGTCACAGCCAATTTGCTCCGAATCTAATGGACCGATTAAGTTAAAATTTGGTACACATATGGATTTCTGTGACCCAAACACGTACAGCTAAAGTAAATATATGAATTTTGAATATGAGAGTCACTTTTAGGGGGAAAATAAGAAAATTAAAAAAAAAAGTTTTGTAAACTGTACCGAGTGACATATCAAATGAAAGGGCTTACTATGCGGGTCTCAAATATATTTTTTTTATAATTTTAAAATTAATTGTTTTAAAGTTATTTAAGAAAATGGACGAAAATTGACCATTCCCCCCCCCTTATCTCCGAAACTACTGAGCCTAAAATTTTGAAAAAAATTTAGAAATTAGTTCTATACCTGTAGATTACAGGAAAACCTATAAGAAATCTGTAGTCTTAAAATAACATGGTAAATCTATATATATATAAAAATGAAAGTCCTGACTGAGTCAACCAACGCACAGCCCAAACCAATGGACCTAGAGACTTGAAATTTTGTACATAAATACCTTATATAGTGAAAACATCCACTAAGGAAGGATTTTTGGAAATTCCATCCCTAAGGGGGTAAAACAGGGGATGAAAGTTTGTATGAAAAATCCTATCCCTTGAGTTAATAGACTTGAAACTTAGCACGAATATTCATCTAAGTAAATTATAAAGTTTATCATTTTTAGTTTTCCTAAACTACCCCCTAAGGAGGGATTGGGGGTGTCAAAGTTTGTATGGAGGAACTTTAACACGCGGTCCGATTAACTCAAAACTCAGTTTTTATACTTGAGACCAAAAATTAAGACTAACGTGTATTAGGGTTTTCCAAAAATCTGCCCCTAAGGGGTGAAAAGTTAATTTTATAGCGGAGGATTTTATTGGGGGCTTGATTAACTCTAAAATTGCTGTAAATAATGTTTGAGTCAATTTATGGAAACATACCAGACGATTTTTGAAATTCTTTAGGTATCTGTGTTCGTGAAAACAGAGATACAGTTTGTATAGAAGATGTTAAAGTTTGTATAGAAGAATTTTAAAGCGCAGTCCGATTAAAAAAATGGTACTTTGAGTCAAGTTAGGAAACTTGCCGAACGAATTTTCCCCGATTTTGACGGCATACCTATAGCTGATGTTTTAAGGAGTAACTTAGGCTATTTTTATTTTAGAAAAATAAAGAAAGCGCGCTAAAAAAAGCAAGAAAATTAAAATCCATGAAATCAGACAACCACGTACAGCCCAGTACAAACTTACTAAGCCTCCGCTGTCTTTTACGGCTATAACAACAAATAATAAAAATAAAGCAAAGTTAAAAATTTAAGGGGTCGGTCCCCATACAAATAAACTTTTCATTTTGAAAAAAAAAAAATTTTTTTTTAATCTAGCATGTGGGGTGTCATGTCATTATTTCATCACCGCTGCTCTCAAAACTGTGAAGGAAAACATTGTGAGGAAACCGGCATGTCCTAGAACCAAAAATTCGAAGACATGTGACATCTACCAACCCGCACTGGGCCCGCGTGGTGGATTACGGCCCACTCCCTCTCACCGAGAGGAGGCCTGTGTCCCAGCAGTGGGAACATTATAGGCTGATTATGTGTTATGTGGGGTGTCATCGTCTAGAACTCATTGAGTAGAGTGCAAACATATTTTTTTTTATCTTTTAAAATTAAGTAATAGGGGGCCGTAAAAGTTGTACATTTTAGACCATTTTTGTACGAGCTCTAGCGCAACAATTCAACAAATTAGGAATTTGAAACTTCTTTATACCATGTAAGTACCATGAATACTGTATTTAATCAACAATACTGAAAACGGCGATTCATAAGGTATTTTGTTTAAACATGGGTGATTTTCTGCAACTGCAAAAAATAACCTTGTAATTCACAGTATCATTATAAAATAAGTAAAAAGTTATCTTTGCAATTGTTAAACATATAATATGGTACGGAACCCTTCGTGCGCGAGTCCGACTCGCACTTGACCGGTTTTTATACTTTTATTTTATTTTATGAGTAGTCTATCTAGAGTTGTTTCACTTTAATGTAATGTCTTATAATTTTCAAACGTTATTTTTTATTAATCAATCAAACAATCATCAATTATTTTTAATACACCATCATCTCGTATAATATTTAGAAGTGCTCTAAAGTAAACAAGGTACAAACACGTCTTAAAATTGAAAGTGACATTTGGGCCACTTTAGTCGCCTGAACATGGTCATAAAACAACTAAAGATGCCTTCACGCACCAGTGGCTAAGTTTGTGCGATCGTACGATCGCGGGTAGGTACAATTGCTTGTTAATCCTAAGTTAATCTTTAATTACTTTAAGCGATTTTGGACCTTACTCCTGAAACAATACGACGCGCATACAAACCCCCACCACTCCGGCGAGAGCTCAAGTTAAATGTCGGCAACTATAGTAATTAGGTAGGTAGGTAAAAAAAACGTAGCAACAAGACTCGACATTTCGTAATGGTTTTCGTCATTCAAAAAGTAACTATATCACTAATTTATATATAGTATAGTGATAATGTGAATAGTATACTTAAATTTAAAATCTAAGATTTAATTTTTTCATGGGCGGCCGTACGTGTCTCGCTCGCTGAGCGCGTAGTACACCTTGACTGACTTGTAACCCAGAGTTGCCGCGAGCTGTAGGTACTTATCTCGAGCGGAATGTACCAGTGCAAGAGCCCTGGTGTGGGTCTGATTGTCACCGCGTCGCGCTGCACGAATTGTCGTACTTACACCGCGCGCCACAATATCCAAATTGTATTTTATTTATTAAACAAAAAGGCATAGCACGTACAAGTTGAAACTTTTGTATGGTAGCAGAGCTTATTATCACGAATATGTGGGCGCAAATTTATAAACTTAAATTCAATATTTCGCTAATTGCAAAGTAAAAATACAATTACTTGTGAAGCATATTACTTAGCTGTTAGAACTTTTGTTGTAAGGTATAACTAATCCGTTTAAGTGTATAGGAAATTATTTGAAAAACTTAAATTTTTTATTGAATGAGTTAAAGGACATTTTCAGATTTCCATTGTTCCACAGTACCTATCTGTTAGCATTTTCAGTAATATATACTTTAGACAGTACTAATTAAGAAACAGTGTAGTATTTTAATTTAAATTTTATATCATTGTTATAACACGAAATAATAGGAAATACCTACTTAATACCTATAGCATAACTCTAAACTGTTAGCATTTTTGTACATAGCAATGAATTCACTATAGTTATACACTCAGCGAAAATAAAAAAACTTTAGAATTATCGAAGGGTAAATGGAAAAAATATTATATCTCTACTGGACTATTGAATCGAGTGCGTTTTCAGCAAAGTAATCACTCCATGCGCCGTGCGTAGCTGTATCGCTCATGTTCAAGTCAAAAGCACCAATACTGCCGCCAATGTATCATGATGATAATTAATACGTGGATTGAAACTTAGTTAACCGGCCTCTAATTTAGGGCGAGCGCGCATTGCGGTGCGTTTTTCTACCGCATAATCTGTGAAGTATGGAATGTCTTTGAAGTGCGCGCACTGCGGTCATGCGTTTTGTTACTGTAGGCCCCGCCCAGTGCGGCAGAACTATCGGAAACGCACCGCAGTGCGCGCTCGCTCTTAACCGCTCGCGTGTTTCTTTGAAATACACTTGAAAAATTATGGAGGATCGGTTCTTTTTCTTGACCATGAGCAATTTAACCACAACTGTTGCTCAGATGTTTTACAAAAGCAATGTGCTAAAACTATACTGGCATAAAATTAGCTGTGAATTAGCCGACGTTCGCATGGACGTTAAAAAATAGCGGCGATTTTTTTTCGCGCACTGGGATGCACTCTGTTGTTGTTAGGTTGGATTCTCGAAGGTCGGCTCAACACCGAGAGTTGAAAATCCAGTGCGCTATAAAATCCCGCCGCGATATTTTTACGTCCGTGTGAACGTCGACTAAGTGCCAGTAAATTCCACGAAACAGATCAATATAATTAGTACTTACCTATTCCTAAGTAAATGGCTGACGTTAACAATCTACAAATACCTTGTATTTATGCATAATTTTGCCATATTCATGTAAATAAAAACCGGTCAAGAGCGAGTCGGACTCGCGCACCGAGGGTTCCGTTCCGATTTCTGAAAAAGTGTGCTATTTAGAGACATCGTTTTATTTTCCTTTAATCTTTACATAAACTTCTATCACATAGAATAATTTCAGATTTTTATCTTTGCAAACTTCGGAGATAAGGGGGGGTACTTTTTTTTACATTTTTCGTCAAAAGTCAAAAACTATGCAGCTTGAAAAAAAAAATTGAGGTTGTGCAAACAGCACTCTTTCATATGATACCCCACATGCTCTGTAGCCCCACTTTGAATTTTTAAGACCCCCTTTCAGTCCCTGTTACAAAAAAAAAATATTTTGACTTCTTTCTTATTTGCAAAATAGTTGAGTAAACGTCATCTAAAACTATTCCAAATTTCAAGTTGATAGCATTAGTAGTTCTTGAGATATCCAGCTGTCACAGACAGACAGACAGACTGAGTCACACCATAAGGGTTCGTTTTTTACCATTTTGGTACGGAACCCTAATAAAACCGGTCATGAGCTAATCGGACTCGCGCGCCGAGGGTTCCGTTCCGATTTCGAAAATTGTGCTATTTAGAGACATCGTTTTATTTTTCCTGTAATAATTACTTATACTTCTATCACATAGAATAATTCAGATTTTTCTCTATGCAAACTTCGCAAATAAGGGGGTAACAGTAACAGGGGGTAACAGAATTTTTTTTTACATTTTTCATCAATATTCGAAAACTATGCGGCCTAAAAAAAAGTAAAGCAAACAGCGTTCTTTCATAATGATACCCCACATGCCCTAGTAGCCCCACTTCCAATTTTTAAGACCGTTTCTCTGCTGCAAAAAAAAAAAAATTTTTTTCTTATGTGCAAAATAGTTGGGCAAACGTCATCTAAAACTGTTCTGTTCAGTTCTAAAACTGTTGTTGTTTGTGTTGTGTTCATAAGGGTTCCTTTTTACCATTTTGGTACAGAACCCTAAAACGCCAAGGTTGAATAGAGGAATTCTATGTAGGAAAAGAATATCACATTTTGTTTCAAAAAATGTGTTCAGTACCTTTAAACTTTATCTAAATATACTTAATATGTGTTTTAAAATGCTTTTTCTAATCCACAGTTATGTAATAATAAAATATTGGTATGGTAATAATTCTAAGAACTATTACCACTGGATCGATGTACTCGGGCTATCGGAGCCCGCTGAGAGAAACTGGATCGGCGAGGAAAAGGTACGACACGATTACTTGGAAATTATTGAGACAAAACTAATGACGAAAGACGTGTGATAGGTACTTACAATAAATTACATTCGCTAACTATTATTATTGGTCGTTCACCTGTACAAAGCTATCAATCAAGTGGTATAATAAAGGAGAATAGTAAACAACAAACAGTAGGTAGTTATGTAGGTACCTGCAGTATATCTTTCATCCTACAAACATTATATATAAGCTAAGACCAATTTTTAGACGAAAATAGCAAATGATGCATTCTAAAATGTTATTTTGTTGTAGAACCATGTAACATACAAGGACTTCCTGAACTATTTGGAACAGTTCATGGTCCCCAAAGACCAGATGTACCAACAGATGGCCATGATGCAACCGCCCAGGAGGAATGACGATAATATACCAGGTACGCACTAACGCCGCAGGAGATAATTAGCATTTGCATAATTATATGTTTCCTCATGGTCTACTTATTAGAACACAAACACACATGGTCGTGGTAGTACATGGTCTACTTTACGTTGTATTTATTCTGGTCCTGTAGTCTCGACATAGATAGCGATCGCTTTATAAACGGTGAAAATTGCTTGACAAACACGAAAAATTCGCTTATCAAGCAATTGAGACCGGCTACCTCATTAGGACTTGGCGACCGAATTCGGTCGTAAAGCGATCGCTATCTAGGTCGAAACTGCAGGCCCTGAACGTTTGTATGGTTACCGTCACTATCTAGGTCGAGACTGCAGGCCCTGAACTGTTGTGTAGTTATCGTCACTATCTAGGTCGATACTGCAGGCCCTGAACAGTTGTGTAGTTATCGTCACTATCTAGGTCGAGACTGCATGCCCTGAACAGTTGTATATAGTTACCGTCACTATCTAGGTCGAAACTGCAGGCCCTGAACAGTTGTGTAGTTATCGCCACTACCTAGCTCGAGACTGCAGGCCCTGAACAGTTGTATAGTTACCGTCACTATGTAGGTCGACACGGTCGAGACTGCAAGCACTGAACAGTTGTGTATTTACCGTCACTATCTAGGTCGAGACTGCAGTCCCTGAACAGTTGTGTAGTTACTGTCACTATCAAGGTCGAGACGGTCGAGACTGCAGGCCCTGAACAGTTCTGTAGTTACCGTCACTATCTAGGTCGAGACTGCAGGCCCTGAACAGTTGTGTAGTTACCGTCACTATCTAGGTCGAGACTGCAGGCCCTGAACTGTTGTGTAGTTATCGTCACTATCTAGGTCGAGACTGCAGGCCCTGAACAGTTGTGTAGTTACCGTCACTATCTAGGTCGAGACTGCAGGCCCTGAACAGTTGTGTAGTTACCGTCACTATCTAGGTCGAGACTGCAGGCCCTGAACAATTGTGTAGTTATTGCCATCACCTCGTTGGTCTACCACTCACTTGACCTCCGGCGGTGACGCAGGCGTGATGTTACTAAACGAGTGAAGCAGTCGCGCACATCTGACTGTGACGTAGAAATGGCCCGGTAATTGTTTTCGGTGTAAGCAGATCGTATATTGCTAAGATAAAAATAAATGCAAAGGGGGGGAAAAAGAATTCGCAGAAATAGTACAGTAATAAATACAGTATTAAGAGCGTTAACGTCGCGCACGCTGGCAACGTCACATTTCTAAAGGTTTTTCGTGATTATTTTAATAAATTTAAATCATAGGACAATTTCCTCTCTCAAATTTTTAGATCGTTGGTATTTATAAGTATGTATGCAATTTTTTGACAGTAATTTTGTTATTTACTATTTAGACAATAGAATAATAGAAAATAATTGACAATATTTCATTTTCTAAGAGTAAATACCAAAATAACCGTCAAAAAATAGCATACTTACATACTTATAATAACCAACGATTTAAGAATTTGAGTGAGGAAATTGTCATTTGATTTAAATTTATTAAAATAATCACAAAAAACCTTTATAAATGCGACGTTGCCAGCGCGCGCGACGTTAACGCTCTTAAGTACACACGGTGTCTGTTTTAGTATGGTAGGTTTAATAGCCCATACACCTGGAAAAAATAAACCGAAGGAATATTCGGGTTCCTGATGCAAGTGTTAGAAAAAGTAACATCAGATTATTTTAGATTGACTTTCCTTTCAAAGCCGCCTACGTTTTCTGCATCGGCAATTAAACAATATCAAGTATTTGTTACAATAAGTACTACTTATATATTATCAGGCAGTATGCGAGGCATGGATAACGAGAAAATGGAAATGCGGAGACCTAAATTGGACTTTCCACTACCAGCCACACTGAAAGGGGTTACTGGTGACAAGGATAAATCCTTCCCGACGATGAGCGATTTTTTTGACCGTCAGAGAAAGGTGTGAAGTTAATTATTTTTTAATAAAAACAAAAGCGTTATACAGCAGTGGCGTGCACTCCATACATGCAAATAAGCTCTGCATACCCTGTAGTCCCATACCATACATGCCCCTTTAAATGATAAATAACTAATAAACTACAACTATAACTCAAGAAAAAACATGGTAATTATTCTAAAAATCTAACCGTAGTCACCATCTCACCGTTTACAATGCGATTTACGTGCCATCTATTATTTTTTTATTGGAACTAATTGGCTGGAGCGAGCGGCGAACACCGCGCAGGCAGCGCTCCCGTGGCAAAAGCAGTAACATGCAGTGCTTATTTTTCATACAACGCATCTCGTGTAGTACACAGCAAAAGTGTCACTGTGTGCGTGAAAATGTGTGCGCGTGTTTGAGTTCTGGAAGCAGAGCTTACATTGCAACCCGTCCAAATTGAGCAGCCGTAAAAGCACCGCTTAGTTGTTGATTACAGAGGGTCAACTTTTTTTGGTCGGATTGACCATAATTCGTTCGTTTTAGTTTGTAATTGTACAGTTTTTACAAGCTTTTATTCAACTTGCAATGTTTGAATGTTTGTTTTTTTGACATATTGTTTTGATTGTTTTTCTTGTCAATCACTTGATTGACTGTATAAGTAATTACATTAATATTATGTACTTACTGTAAAAAATTAAAGTAATCTGTGGTTATACCTGTGATCCTGTGCCGCCGAACCCACCGAAGTGTGTTTTTGTATATCAAAATCTTGCGCTTTTTCGACGTTATCTTTTGAGGAAAAAGTTAAATTGATTGTAAATGGAAGGTGTGTACCCGGGTTTGATTTAGCTTTCTTGTTATTTTCTTAAAAAAGTTTTATGATAATGTATTTATGGCTAACATGTTGTGTACCCACATACAAACACATTGTATTGTATCCCTTGCTTTTTTTTTTACAAATCAAGATAAAATAATGTTTGGACCTTTGTCGGATATTCTGATTAAAATAATTTAAGTAGATTTAAAGTATTCGTAGTGGTCGCAAACAAATATCATGCGAAGCCAATGGCGCCGCCGTGCGGTAAGAGTCAGGGTAAGAGTAAGGTAAGGTAGGTGGGGTCGGGTAAAACAAACGGTCGGGGAAAAAAAAAACTTGTTAGATTGTTTTTTTTTTTTCATTTTAGCCGTGCATACCCAGTCTGAAATCTCTGTGCACGCCACTGTTATACAGGGTGTAATAAGGGACATCGAAGCGCAAACTATTACATGATTCTAGATCTAGACTGCATTCAGGTAGGTAATGCACCAAGGTTGAAATTTTTCATTGATTATAAAAAAAAAATCTGCTGTTTCATAGAATAGTGCAAACCTTCACAGTCGAAATGTATGGAACTTTACTAAGTATATGATTTAAAACTTCCTTGCTGGTGGGTCTTGAGTCATGTGATGAATTCATGGTTACGGTTTGCTCGTCGATGTACCTACCTAACACCGTGTATAGTAGGTACTTATTTACCACACCACTACCACCACCACCACCGTATAACCGTATCTGTGTTTACCTCTGCCTAACCCTTTGGGGATTACAGGCGAGATGTTATGTTATTATTTACTTACAGAATCTATTTCAGAGTCAAGAAGGCCAAGCTTCAGTTTGTCCATCGGCCAGATCGCCAACATCGCTAGACCAGGACATGTCCATGCAGATACCCGCCGGGGTTGAGGCCAGAATGAGAGCTCCCGAACTTGCTTGTAAACACCAAAAGCAATTAGAGGTATCATCATCTGCATCATTCTCTTGCCCTTATCCCAATTTATTTGTGGTCGGCAGAACATGTCTACTTCCTTCATACTTCTTTACTAGTCGTCATATCAGTAGTCACTCCTTTCTAGCGATATCATCTTTCACACATCGGTCAAGCCGTTCTCAAGAAAAGGCGTGACCAAGGGAAATAGGGACTCATTTTTTTAAATAGATTTAAACGATTTTAGGAACAAAGGAAACATTTAGAAGTGCAAAAGCAACAATTGGAGCTGGCTCAGCAAGAACGCCGCAAACAGATCCAACAGATTCATATGTGCACCATTGAACAAGATCATGTAACATATATTTTTTTTTTTATTATTTTTATCTTTTTTATTTTGGTGCTCTAGGGAGTGAAAAAAGAATCAAAGAAGGTATCGGAGGGGGGGGGGGGGGGATAATATAATCAAAGCTCAGAATCATAAGCTCAATAGTCAATCCCGATATTCCCTTTGAAACGCGTTACTTAATAGTTAATTTTCCACTGTTGTAAAAAAAACTAAGGAGCAATCAGACATCATGAGTATCTAAGAGCAGTGTGTACTTTTTAATAGGCGTGAGTTGACGATGTGTAAGAAACTTTCTGACCAAGACATTTCACTTTTGCCAACAGCCTTCTTCTAAAAATGAACATATTAAGTACGATCCACCAGAAAAGGACTCTGCTGAAGACCCGAACACAACCAACAGTGAGTCTAGCAGCACTGTGGAGACAAGCCTGACTGAAAAAGTATGTGAAGTAAGCATTTAGGCTGCAAATGCGTAATGACGAGCTTGCAGCCGTGAAACATGATGTTTAATTAAACTGCTCATGTAAAGACGAGCTTGCAGCCGTGAAACATGGTGTTTAATTAAACTGCTCATGTAATGATGAGCTTGCAGCCGTGAAACATGGTGTTTAATTAAACTGCTCATGTAATGACGACCTTATAGCCGTGAAACATGGTGTTTAATTAAACTGCTCATGTAATGACGAGCTTGCAGCCGTGAAACATGGTGTTTAATTAAACTGCTCATGTAAAGACGAGCTTGCAGCCTTGAAACATGGTGTTTAATTAAACTGCTCATGTAATGATGAGCTTGCAGCCGTGAAACATCGTGTTTAATTAAACTGCTCATGTAATGACAAGCTTGCAGCCGTGAAACATCGTGTTTAATTAAACTGCTCATGTAATGACGAGCTTGCAGCCATGAAATATGGTGTTTAATTAAACTGCTCATGTAATGACAAGCTTGAGGCCGTGAAACATGGTGTTTAATTAAACTGCTCATGCAATGACGAGCTTGCGCCATGAAACATGGTGTTTAATTAAACTGCTCATGTAATGCCTCCGTTGCAAGCTATGCCAATGCCACTCTTTGAATTTGCGGCGTTTAGTTAGTAATCTTTCTGATTGAAGTCCAGACTAAAAAGATTCATTTATGATAAATCGTGTTGTATTGAATACAATAATTTTAATACAATACGTCATAGTCTCCCATTCAGTTTTCAGAATTTTGATTAAGTATAAAGACTGCATTCTAATCCACCTAATACATAATACTCCATGAATTCTAAATATTGGATATCTGCGTTCAAGTATAATATTTTAATCGTAGGGCATTAATTGTTTACAAAATCAATCAAGTTCGGATGAGTTACATTCACATTATTACAGTATTAATTGATTTACCCAGAATCAGTACGCAATGAGAAGATCAGAGAAGAGGCACAGTGTGGCTGCCTCATACCTTGCCGCTGCCACTGCTGCTTTGTCGGGATCTAGAAGGCAGGTTTCGTAGTTTATTTTGTTTTCATTTAAAATCTCCTCCTATGGAAAATTTAAAAAGGAAGAAAAACAAGATTGCAGTCAGACATAACACAGTACTACCGGTTCACCTAAAAATTCAAACCTATGTTTTACATAATTTTATTTTGACGGAATGTGTCCTGCTCTAAAAATATATGTATCATCCTTTATATTTACCACATTTTATGTAAATAAAGATACTTATTTACAAACTTAATTATAATACCTGACTAGCAATAGTACTTAACTAAGGTTCATCCTATAGTCCCACATCAGGCCTTCGTGCGCAAGCCGCTACATACCCGTCCCGGTCAGAGGCGACGCCGCGGAACATCGCGCCCATGTCGCAGAACAACATCGGAAGCCCGCCGATATCGCTCTTCAACCAGTCCAAGGAGTCCCTTGCCAAGTTTAACATGTGAGCCTAGTTAAAAATGTAAAGAAATTTATTGCCGGATACACGGTATATAACTGGATGTTCAAACATTATGTAGGTCCACATGTTGTCGTGTTTTGTTTTAATAGAAGACTGCGTTTACAGAGCAGTGGTGGGTGCAGTGGGAGTACAATAAGCTGCGTAGCATCTATCAAAATACATGGAGACGCTTGTTTTATTTAGTTTGTCAATTAACCATAGATCAATAGGGACAGACCAATCAAAGCACCCAAGCATGCACGTGCCAACGGTTTCATATATGAAACATATTAACGGTCATAACGGTCTTGAGTATGTTCGGTCGGTGTTGAGGAATGTTTTCAATCCTACACTCCATATAGATACTATCAATATTGTTTTAGTTAAGTGTTGCTTTACATCCAAGTAAATATATTGCTATGATTTCCATTTCAGGAACAAGTTATCGACGTCCATACTGGGCCCTTCAAACAAGAACTACATCGCTGAAGGGTCTTTGTTCAACTGGGACAGGGAGACTGTCTTAGTTTTTGGTGGAATTGATCTCCTCATTCCATATGGATTCGGAGGAAACACTGGAAAATATATTTATAGGTAAGATCGTCGATTCACTAATTTCAGTCCATTTGTCTCTGAGGGACTGCCGTCTGATATCCATTAACGGGTACACGTCATGTAAACTAAGATAATTATGATGAAGAACTGCAGATTTTTATATTACTCTCCCAAATATTTCCGATCACCTCATTCGATCTCGTCTTATACTAAACTTTCAAATAAATGCGCCAAATGCATTGACTTATACATACAGTAAGGACCGGACCAACCGCGCGAAGAAATGGCACCAGCGCGCTGGCCCTAAAATGAAAGTTTAGGGCCAATGTGACCCAGTCGGCCGCGGTCCGTGCGCGGAGAAGTCACTCTGTCAAAAAAATGCCAAGCTGCGTTGTAAGGCTGCAAAAATTACGATACTAAGATTAAAAAGCAACATGGGATATCGTATCATCAGTAGGTAACCTTATAAATATTACTTTTGTTGCAATTAAATTATTATTAAATAAACACATTTTTTAAGTGATAATTTTACTACCGAAATCCATAATGGCGGCCATGCGCGCGCTGCTGTCATCGCGCACTTAGTTAACGATAACGAAGTAAGCAGTAGTTCGTATGAGTTATGACAGATGTCACAGATGGCGCTACTTTTTGCTTGTATGAAGAAGGTTTAGGTGAAATGTTCAGACGGGCGTATCCTTACTTTTGATATAATTGGCCAAATGGGTGAAAATGTTGTACTTCATCCTTGTATTCATAGTAGAAGTCGATTCAACATCGTTTCAGGTTCGATCCAGTGGCCAACGGTTGGGACTATGTGGGAGATCTCCCGGAGCCAAGACATCATCACTCAGTCGGCTTCTTGAGGGGCCGGGTATACCTTGTCGGTAAGAAAATATTTCTTGATATTGAACTCAATTTCACTGTATCCATCAGTCGAATGCTTTAGTCCACTCTTATTTGTCTTTAAGGTGGGGCGGATCCGCGTGATGACGACATCCGGGGCAAATCAGCGGTAGTGTCCACTGTGTGGAGCTTTGAGCCTGTTTCACGCTCCTGGTACAGCGAGAGTGGACTCATGACGCCCAGGAAGAACTTCGGACTGGTTGTGCATCGCATGGCCATGTACGCCATCGGTGGACTGGATAAGAAGGGCAGGTAAAATAAGATAAGATCAGATAAAGATTTATTTCTCACCACAATATAAATCTACATTTTCAAAATATGATCAAGAACACCATAATAATATTTTTAATTATACTGTGGGAGACTGGTGCCTAAGCTAGGCGTAAGACCTGTATTTCAGTACACCAAAGGTATGTTATATCTTGCAGGAGAAGATCGAGTAGTGGTCACTACTCGATCTTCTCCTGCAAGATATAGAAACAGCTCGGTTGATCATTTATTATATTCCATTGTTTATCTTTAATACAGTGGAACAATGCGTATAAAAGACAAAAAAACGGCCTTATCCTGGGTAGCCTACGGCTTGGTCTAGCTTTGACTCCCTCTTTCAGGGTCCTCCGTTCAGTAGAAAAGTTCGATCCTAAGACGGGTTCATGGAGCGAGGTGCGTTCGATGAGCGTATGTCGAATGGCCGTGGCTTGCGCAAAGTACCGTGATTACATCTGGGTGGCTGGTGGCATGACCGGCGAGAAAAAGAAGCCCGTCTGCAAGATCGTCGAGTGCTATAATTCTAAGACTAATGAGTAAGTTATAATCTCTACACCTACTTATAGCAACTTCGAGGCTAGATGAATATTAAAAATAGAGAGAAGATTTTATTTCATCCACTGCTCCTCGACTTCTAAGATTTGGCATTATTCCAAGGTCATCCACAAATAATAATAATTGTATAATATATGACTAAATGCAGGTGGACAGAAATACACAGTCTGCGGTTCCCCAGATGTTTCTCCACGATGTTTGCAATGAACGATAAGTTGTACATCGTCGGCGGAGCTGGCAAGATTTCGGATAAGGTAAGTTGGTATTCAGAAAGCAAATCTAGGAGCAAAACATTGGTTAGCATAGATAAAAAGGGGACTCTTAGATGTCGCAATTCCTGACTAATGAATGGCATCCAATGGATTTGCCCTTGAACATCAAACTGCATTAAAACCGGACATTATCAGCGAATTAGTTATTTTGTGTGAGTTACTTAGTTAGTGACTTTAAACAAAATGTAAAAGAAATAGGTTCTTCAAAGGTTCTTTCTCAAGCAGGAAAACACAAGGATAAAGATGATAATGATGATGATGATGATGATGATGTGGTGGTATTGTTATTGTTTAGGAAAAGACAGTAAACAGCGTGGGTGCGATAGACGTGTGGGACTGGAAGCTGCGCAAGTGGAAGCAAGAGACGGAGATGTCGATGCCCAGACATGGACACGCACTGGCCTATCTCGGAACACAGCTCATCCTCATCGGTATGTAACGTCATTGTTATCAGAAGCCAAATTTGGGCTTTGCTAGTCATCAGAGAGCTCATGAAAGGAAAAAAATTGTCTAGGTCGCTGCCACCAGGTATGGAGAAGAGGACCATATTTATATTACTAGCTATTGCCCGCGGCTTCGCTCGCGTGTATGTCAAAATTTCCCTATTTGAATCGGATTTTGTTCACAATTTCATGGGTTTTATTTTTTTTGCGCAGAACTCTATTCGTGACTTTTTCTAAAATAAATGTATTGCCTAAGTTACTCCTTATAACATCAGCTGTCTGCCAGTGAAAGTCCCGTCAAAAGCGGTCGAGCTGTTTGATTCGCCGGAACAAACAAACAGATAGAAATATTTTTTTTTTAATTGTTTCTTTGAGTACTTACCTTAAATACTTTTCATATACTTGCATTTAGTGAAAAGCTATAATTTTAAAATTACAAATAGCCACTTCAACTTTTATTTATTTGTATATGTGGGTATGTTTGTTTGTGTATATTGTGTATACAGAGTGTGAAAAGACACATCACAAAGCCGTCAACTACGCATACTGTACATCTAACTAAGAAGTAGCTTTGCGCAAAAATTATTGCTGGGAAACGACTTTTATTTTTAGGTATAAAAAAAGCTATTTTTTTATTAAGCGCAATGTAACGCGAATTCAGGCAAACTGAGTAAAGCCCCCGCCCATTCGGTCTACGGTACGCGTACACTCGTTTTAGTAAGAAAGTAAAAAAAATGCGACTTTGATCTTCAATATCTCCAGAACCAGTGGATTCCCAGGTATGTTCTAGTAGAAAAAAACAATCCAAATAAGTAATGGATAGAATATGTGGTTTTCGGCTTCGGCAAGTGTCTTTTTACACCCGGTATTAATATAGATCAAAAGCCTATAGAGGTCTGAATGCTATGCAAGTATGCATGTCTTAAAGCCAGTGGATTTCTGATATGATATTCTAACTTTGCTCAAGGTTTAGGAAGTATTTATTAAAAACGGGATTGATCATTTTGAATATTTATCTAAGACACTTTCAACAAACTGTTCTAAGCAAAGGTTAAATTTATCTCGGCCCGTTCATCTTCACATACAATAACTTTTTTCGGCCATGTTTTACTGTAATGATGATCGCTGGATGGCGTCATTACCAGGTCATTAGCGATAATAGACTCATTACAATCAGCAAAACCTAACGATCAATAAAATTATACTCAAGAAAATTGGTAGCTTTTTGTTGATATAGAGATTAGGAACATAGAAATTACACAATGTGTAAATATCCGGCTAAAAAATCTAACCGTTCCATTCTTTTTGCATTTGCGTAAGTTACCAAATATTTTTTGAAGCTAAGATTACATAGCAGGTAAAATATTGGTCCAGTACAGATGAACATGGTATAAACTCAAAAAAACCTATTATTTGAGAGCGATTTGAAGTTTTCAAATCATTAGATTTCCATTTCTCTCTCCTAAATATTTTCAAACTTACTTTATTGGCAACGTTTTTGTTGTCATTATCGTTATTGCAGCCACGTTCATTAGAAAGATCGTATGTTTTTTAGTAGGACTGTATTTTTAAGTAAAAAAATCGTAAATTTTGAGTTAATACCCTCATCAACATTATCCAATATGATTTCTATATATACTTAAATATGACTATTTCTTAGAAAGTATTGCGTTTTCAACTAGGTCAGTCATGATTGTTAGAACTGCTAGAAAAGTGATGACTAGGCGGTAGAGTTGTTAGCAAACTATATTATCGAAAGTAAATACTTACATTTTTTCCTTGTCTACATAAATACTTATCTAGGCAAAGTATTATACAAACAACATTTTTGGCTTCAAATACCTAATTATAATCGGTCAATTGATAAGCCTTGCATGCATTAGATGCAGCAAACTAAATATTTATCTAAAAATAATGTTGTGCTTTCCGAGGCACGGAGGAGTCTCGGTTTGTAAAGATGGTCACCCATTCACGGAGCAACCCCGGCAAGCGTAGCTTAACCTGATAGATCGACCCGTAGGTACGGCTGTTATTACTTAGCCAAGATTATCTATGCGCCAGCGGTAAGAGACGTGTGAGACATGTCCAAATTAGGTAGTAGCAATTAGAACTAGCAAAAGTAACCAGTAGTCAGCTGCATGATTGGTTTCCAATATAGGAATCGCATATTTGTCATATATGTTAGTTACAAAACCAGGAAAGTGACGCAACTTATTCAAAGAAGAGACAAAACATTGCAACTTAATATTTATTTGTCAATATTTGTTAACGGATATTCATAAGCGTATATGTTAGAAGAGGACGAACCTTAAATAAACGTTGTCGTCAAAAAAATCGCAATAACGGCAAACACGTATTTCTCACTGGCAGAGGATATGAGGACTGGGGAGTCACCCTGCGAAGAAACGTATTAGCTTAGGATTCATTAATATCTTTAGTTATATTAGGTAGCCTTTTTCCTGTTAAAGGAGGATTCAGATACCAGTCTCATCAGTGGTTTACAATCACGAGTGCAAAATATCCGAAGACTATTGTTTGGATATTTTTCCGAGTTATCCCGGGAAAGCTTTTTTATGATCTACAGCTTAACTATAGGAAGGTACCTTGGTATTTATCGGGTATTTGAGCTCATTTAGGTAGGGATATTTTTAACCCACTCAGTCTGCACTCATATTATTGCACATCTATACATATTTCTGGACAAAATGCGCTATACATATTTCTGGCACAACAAAATGAGTCCCAGACACACGATAAACAGACCGAAAATAGTTTTATATGCTCGAGATATGTGGATTCCAAACTATAAATCGATTCTTATTGTACCTACAGCATATTTGCAGAATAGCACGTAGGTTTATTATTATTGGGGATAAGTATGATAATTTCCTGATCAAGGCTTTTAGGGCTAATAATTGAGTGAGATGGCTATCTGGCCATCAGTCGCTAAGTATGAAAACCATCAGTCGCTTAATATGAAGACCATGATCACCAATAGAACTGCGCACATCGGTCTAAGAAGCTTGATCTATCATCAGTACCAAAGCTACTCGCCCAAGATAGATCTTGATGAATGGTGACCGTGAAGTTACCATTCATTCTTTGGTCTCCTCGTGATTAGGTCGCTGCTGACCGTCCGCGTCAGGAGCCTTTAAGTATTTTACATAGAAAAAAGTCTCATTTGTTGGAGTGCCATAAGAGTCATCGTGCATAGAAGCAGTCAGAGTTGCTGTTTTGTCAAGCGAGATATTGTATCTTTGCAAACTCTTACCCATAAACTACTTATTACCTCCTTATTTTTCTAACGCAATGGTGATGTCTTAGGTGGAGTAACAACCATCTACATGCGAGCCTTGAACAACGTGGAGTCATTCTGTTGCGAGCGCGGCGCGTGGATACGCGGCGTGGCCACGCTGCCGTCGCCGCTGTCGGGGCACGGTGCCGTCACGCTGCCACCCGCCTCGCTCATGTGACCACAGAACACATTTCGGTAAATGGTGCTATTCTAATCTCATTATCTAGATTCAGGGCCTAGGCACACGATTCGTTGCGGCATCGTACCGCACTACAGTGTACGTACGTGTTTCAGGGTGTACGCGTACACCGGACTTGCAATCCGCGAGACGCGTACATCCCACGTTGCGACGCCGGAGCAGGGGGCCTACTCCCTAAGTCCGTCTATCCGTCCGTCCGTCCGTCCGACATAACGATCCATCAAAACAAGTGTAAAAGTTAAATCTTTCGGACGGCCAAAACACATGGGGATTAGGGACAACTGTCAAATCGTGTTGTCATTTATACTTCGTTTCTGGACCCGAACCAATCATCTGTCCGTAGGTGATACCGAGTAGGACACGCCCGTAACGAAGGCCGAAACTATGGACTTCGTGCTTAGGAGGTAGATCCCCAGAACCGCTCAGTTGATTGTGCGGCAGAAGAAAGGGAAATAAATGTTTGCAGTGCGGGGCCGGCGCTGCAACGCGTGTGTATAGGCCCTTCGTTACATCAGATTTCTTCTGACATACCTATTTTTGCCAAAAGTGTATCTCGTATGTAGAGTGCTATTTTATGAAGGTGGCGTTGTATCTTCTTTAAACAACAAAACTCTTATAGTCAACAATAATAAATTCTTCTTAGGGCCGATTTTTTAATCGCCAGATAACTTTTAACTGGATTTTTTTTTGTACTTATAGAAAATACGTGAAACCTCCATATAAATTTATTCCTCAAATAACAGTTATCTGACGATTGAAAAATCGGCCCTTAGAGATTTTATACTGCCAAGTTTGAAGTAGAGCATGTTTGATGGTAACGACGCAAATAAATGTCGAACTTAGTGACAGACATTGCAATTACACAGACAAACTACCAAATCTTAAACTATTTACAGAAAGTTCTTTCTGTCTGATGGAAGTAAGTAAAACATATACAGGGTGTAAGGGACAGCCCTCCGCAAACTAACAGGGTGCATTCAGCTCCTCATTTTGAATCATATAACCACCGGAAATTTTCTAAGGAAAATTTTCATTTTTTCAAATTTTTTTTCAGTTAAATTTTCATTATTTCAATGTAAAATTGCATTGTGTGTTCGCAGCACTCCATTTATGTAAAAAAAAACTACAAAAAAAAAACAGCAAAAAAAAAACCAGCAATGGATGTTGAAATACTCTAACCAACGACACGTGAAATCAGCTGTTCACTGTCTGTCTAGCTACAGAGTTCATCGAACTCACCGCATACCTATTACCTACCCCTCCCAACCAGTAATAGACGCTCCGATTTGTGCACAAAAACACAAACAAATCAGGTTTATTGGATTCCCTTAACGTTCCTGAAAAAAATTCATGCACCGGTCATCTTAGTAAGACATACTGAATTCACCCTATCAGTTTGCGGAGGGCTGTCCCTTACACCCTGTATATATATAATTATATGTCCCATGACTTTTTGGTACCAGGTGGACATTCTCGTCGGCCGGGTTCACTCCAGCTGGACGAGATCAAAATTGAATACTTTATGACGTGAATAATGTTTGCCGTAGGATATTTTAAGTGCACTGTAACTGTAGCTTGTAGTTTGTGAGAAAATTGTTAGTAAACTGTGACGTATCTTGAATGTCTTGAATGTCTTGTGAATGTTAGCTGAGAAAATTTTTTGTACGCGTTAATTTATTAATTAAAAGTTTGTTCAATAGTTTTTTATAACATTAAATACTCTGCTCATTACTGTAAAATTAATTGCTTGTTTTTGTTACCTCACATAAATTAATTGAGGCTTATTTTAATCCAAGTAAAACTAAACCAAACCAATCCAAGTAATGAATATCACATATGTTTTATTTATAAAAAATATAATCTGTTATGCAATCTTATCTACTCTATAAAATTAGATCAATTTTAATGTCAACTTATCGTTATTATCACACGGTTCAATACAATTAATGGTTCGCTTAAACATTTCTGCGATTGTTTGGCCACATGTATCACAGTGTAACTCCATACAGCCGACCATCTGCACCGCGATGGACGTTGTAGGTGGCTCGGAGAGATAGGCGGGATCCATGTCCTGGCTTTCCTTCTTCGTTATCCCGAGCTATCCTACCCCACTCACTCAAGGCTATCAAAAGCGATGAAACTCCATACAGGTTACGCTGTGTTGTCATTTTTCTTGAGACTACTCCCATACCTCCCTGCAAATACCAAACAGGTCGCGCTCGAAGCCCTCGTCACAAGGAGGGTACCTCATGAAGAACAGCACGTTGTTGACCGGCACGAAGTGACTCGGCTTGATGTGTCGTATGACTTCCTGAAACGAGAAACATTAATGACTATTTATAATAATAATAAGACCGTACCAAATCTTCTGGATATGACAACCTTCATGCTCCCGTAATCTACTTGAAGATTAATATTGACAATGTTATCGTGAATTTAGGTACTTAGATGTCACATTTAGGAAAGGGGATTTGTGTGATACAAACAAGATACAAAAGACAATCGTTGCTATGTGTACAAAACAAGTTGATAATGACAAACATTTGAACAAAAACAAGAATACGTATGGAAAAATAAAGTAAGGCCATCTTTCAAGGAATTGATTGAAGGTAATTGACAAGATATCTTTAGTCTGACTGAGATAGTACAGGACAAGGTAACCACTGTTCTGTTATCAAACACATCAAAAGATATGGATAAAACATGGATAAAACGATTGAAGAAATTATTCTATGACTTACTCTTATTAGAAGTACTCGACTAGTAAAAATAAAAAGCATATGTCTGCAACTACTGTGAGTTTTCCAGGGTCAAATATATTTGGCACAGTCCTGCAGTAGTCGCGGGACCATACTCATGATCTGCCTAGCTTTTTCCCAACTATGTTGGGGTCGACTTCCTGTCTAACCGGATGCATCTGAATACCAGTATTTTTAATGGAGTGACTGCCTATCTGACCTCCACAGCCCAGTTACTGGGTAATACGATACCCCTTGGTACGACTGGTTGTCAGACTTTCGGGCTTCTGAAGACCAGTAACGACAGTCAAAGATCCACGAATGACAGCCGGGACCAACGGCTTAACATGCTTTCCGAGGCACGGAAGGGTCTTGGTGAGTTAAGATGGTCACCAAACCATGGATCAACCGCGGCATCGCGCGGCTCAACCTGATCGATATGCCGTGCGGATGTTATTACTTAGCCACAAGCCTAGCTTTTACAGCTCACTGTGATTACCATCACGTGGTAAATATACTAAACTATCTGACCTGCCAGACGTTGTCCTGTCCAAATTACAAATTTCTTTTTTTTTTCTTTTATACCACCCCCGCAAAGAGGAGAATAAAACAAAGAAAACATTCAAATCGGGTAAGCCATTTTTGAGTTTTAGCGAAACTAACGAAGAGTAATTGATTTTTATACTTACATAAAAAGAATATCATAATTACAAACAACCCAGTAACTGGGTAATACGATAACCCTTGGTAAGACTGGCTGTCAGACTTTCGGACTTCTGACGACCCGTACTTAAGCTCTACAACCACCATTACTACCACAGTGTTGACGAAGTTCATAATCGAGTATATAGGGATTATAAAATTCGTAGACTCTTGAGTATCAAGGGAATCCGCAGCAGCATCCACTCTCTTAACAATATCATCGTACTGCAATCACCACACTCAACATCAAATTATTCTGCCACTCCCCTTCAAGTGCTATAAACATTTGGAAGCAGTCTTACAGACTGCTTCAGTTGAAGATTTAATATAAAGGAAACCTGTACTCACAATTGGCATGCCATCGATTTCAGTAGAAATGGTGTCACTCTCGTTAGCTGCGTCCTCGTCCGTGTGAACTATATTCCTCGGATGTATATGTTTGGCATAACCAACAGCACATAAAGCAGACAAAAGTACTACTACTAACAGAAACTTCGCCATTGTTTTGAATTATTTTTTTGGAACTTTGGACGTGTGTTTGCTATCAAACGCTCTGAATTTGTTTGGTGCTTCGCTGTACTTTTACTGCCTTTTAAACGTTGTATTGTTATCTTTGGGCTCGTCGTTTTACGTCACAGATGCGCAAGAGTCAAGCTGGCTGGCTCGCTGTTTGTTTACACTCTACGCAGGACTCAGAAGTAAACAGTCGGTCCCCCTGTTCAATTCTGCATTATACGTCACGGCAAGCTTCCCAAGTCACAGTTATTCTTCGGTTAAGGCAAGTGACGTCGGTCAGAGGAAGGATAATTCCAATATTAAATACGAAATACGTGCAGCTCCTCATGTTCAAGAATTCTTAATATAAATATTGGTAGTAATGGAACAGAAATACTCTGGATAAATGACGCAAGGCCCACTTGCATCCCATTGAGTGCCATACGAATCCAACACGTGTATTTTGCAAGATTGTTGCTATAATAATTACCTAGCTGACTTTTTGCTGACCAGTAGTCGAGTAAAAATACCTACATATAACTTAACAAACATAAAATCAAACGGTGCACCTAACCTCGTTAAATAAACAACCAGAATACTTATGGGCTTGTATAAATAATTATCGCCATCATAAAATTAGAAAATAACCTACCTTTTAAGCATAATATAATAAGGCTAATTGTTTTATGAATACCACCTATAAATTAATGACCTACATAATAGTGTGCATATATTATAGGAACATAACGCATTATTATAAGGAAGTAGGTTAGGAAGTAGCCGGGGTAGCAAATTAGGTCTTGAGCTACGCGATCGCTTGTTTCATTAAAAACTGGTCGAATTATCGGATTCGAAATCTATGAAAACTGGGTTTTAGATAGAAAAGGAGTAGGTATAAATATTATTCCAAGGATCTTGTAATCGGATCAATTAGGTCCTTTCACCAGACTATTTTCTATCTTATGCGTTTTGGTTTTCGTCCATCAGTACGTAGGTACCTTCTAAATTGCCCTTAGGTAATAGGTAATAGGTAATACGGGCTGGTATCCGCAACTCCACGACAATGCGCGTATTTTGCGTATGGGTCTAAATTGCCCTTAGGAGAGGGGCAATTTTTTCCAACGTCGGATATCTATATCCGAGGATTAATTTTGAATTTTCGTCAATTTTATGCCACGAATAAAATATATCTGACTTTGAAAAAAAATCAACCCTTTTAAATCAGCTTAATTGTAACGTGGTATAGTTAAATAAACTTCTCACTATATATGTAGCTCATTAACAATCATTAATCCTTCATTGTTATCTGATTTATACGACCTAATACAATTTATATTTATCTAGTTAGAATGCAGCACGTGTATCTAATCAAATAAATATTGCGCATTATGACATGATGATTGTAATCTATGCGTATTCGTTGAAGGAAACATGTAACTTGTAAACACTAGAAATGTTCGAGGAAGGAACTGTTTATTTTTGTAAGCATAATTCTTAGAATAATTGCAATCACGCCATTATTGTGTTACTAACCTCGGACAAAGTAAATAAAGGAAAAACTTTTCGCACAGACCTACTACGTATTAAAATGAATGGATGACGGAAAGATGACTTGAAGAATGAATGACAAATCTCTATGATTGTCCAGTCATGGTCCAGTTTGTGAACAGAGAATGAGATGAATGATTGATCTTTTTAGATAATATTATCTGAGTTATTATTTTATTGGATAAATCTACCATTCAAAATAATATGCAGCTGGGCTTCATACAGAAGATGACGCGATAACGTTCTTTAGGGTTTTATCTTTGATCGATGCATTCCGATTCCAAGTGTTCTTAGTTTAACTTTAAATATGTTCTTTTATTCGTGTTTTTTTTTTCAGTCTGAATTTAAGTGTGATGCTTATGTTCCAAGCCGACCCCAAGATAGTTGGGAAAAGGCTAGGCAGATTGCTTATGTTCCAAGCGTTGAAAATTTTATACTTAATTATATTTTTCTACTGAGAGAGATAATGAATGTCAATTTGTATCAAGTATACGGTAGATCTATACCTTTGCCAAAACGCTACTATGTACTAATCGGACTAGAATAGAACTAGATAAGTATATAACTACTTTTTCTGTCTGATTGCTGTGCCCTAGCGGCTTCATGTCTGGTGCTGAACCCCTTGAATGTAACATCTAATTACAAGTTTGAACGTTTATGAAACGTTTTCTGACAGTGTCGAAACATCAATAAAAGACGGTTGTTTATTAGGAGACATCTTCCTTAAAACAAAACAAAAATAACGTTCCTATGGCGCGTCGTAATGCTGCCAATGTGTCTCACTGGTGTTGGTGACGTGTCTGCGAGTGATGCACTGCAGGTTCGAGCCCAGGACCTCGCCCGTGGGACACCTTGGTGTGTCTGGAGACAAAGCATACATATGTATAAAACAGTCAGTAACTACAATAACAGTGTTAAAGACACCAATGTCAATCAACAACAACAATCAATGACATCAATGTTTTTCCCGTAGGTTTAAGAAAGCAGGTGTTTTTCATTTTGGACAGCTAAGTTTGAGACCCATGTAGCCCGCAGTCTGCAGCAGCAGCTTTCGCTTGCAACAGTTGCAACTTCTCGAGAAACTCAGTGATGTAAATTGCAAATGTGTGGTTCCGTATCACCTTATAATATTTCGCAAAGCATATAAAAAAAAAACTTCAGTTTAAAAAAAACACGTTTCTCTTCGTCTTTAATTTTTATCATTATTTTATTTCTATGAAAATACTAAACGAAGAATATTTTTCATCTTAAATTTTAATAATAGTAAAGAAAACTTTGTATGTCATAATGATACTAAATTACAAAGTTATTTTTTGCAATATGTATTTATACGGGGTGTAAGGGACAGGCCTCCGCAAACTAACAGGGTGCATTCAGCTCCTCATTTTGAATCATATCCCACCGGAAATTTTCTCAGGAAAATTTTATTTTTTTCAAAATTTTTTTTAGTTTGATTTTCATTATTTCAATGTAAAATTGGATTGTGTGTTCGCAGCACTCCATTTATGTAAAAAAAACTGCAAAAAAAAAAAAACAAAAAAAAAAAAGCTAGCAATGGATGTTGAAATACTCTAACCAACGACGCGTGAAAACAGCTGTTCCCTTTCTATCTAGCTATAGAGTTTATCGAACTCACCGCATACCTATTACTTACCCCTCCCAACCAATAATAGACGCTCCGATTTGTGCACAAAAACACAAACAAATCAGGTTTATTCCCTTAACGTTCCTGAAAAAAATTCATGTACCGGTCATCTTAGTATGACATACTGAATTCACCCTATCAGTTTGCGGAGGGCTGTCCCTTACACCCTGTATTTGCATGGGGCAAACTTTATTTTATTTTTATTATTTGTTATTACGGCAATAGAAATACCCAATCTGTAATTTCAACCTATTACGGTTCATGAGATAAGTACAGCTTGCTGACAAACAGACGGACGGACAGCGGAGGCTTAATAATTATGTTCCGTTTGGCACCCTTCGGGTAAGGAACCCTAAAAAGTGCTTATTATTAAGTAGTTTACTTTTATTAAGTAAAAGTAGTAGGTACTCAAGAAATCAAATCTGACGAGCTCACTGGCTCTACCCATACCAATACTTTCTACTTTTGATATTCTAAGGTCCTATTTTACGATATCCGTATAGCCACTCTACTTCACTATCACTATCATCACTATCACTATCATCACTATCACTACATATTATAAAACAAAGTCGCTCCGCTGTCTGTCTGTCCCTATGTATGCTTAGATCTTTAAAACCACGCCACGGATTTTGATACGGTTTTTTTTAATAGATATAGTGATTCAACAGAAAGGTTTATATGTATAATACACGCATAGTATAGCAGAGAAACACTGATAATTTTAGAGGTTTCTAATGTGATGTCGTAAATAAACACATTTTTTTGCGCTTACCTACCGGTTTATATGTATAATACACGCATAATATAGCAGAGAAACACTGATAATTTTAGAGGTTTCTAATGTGATGTCGTAAATAAACACATTTTATTGCAAACGCTGCCTGAACCCTACGAGATAGATCAAAATAATGTACTACAGTATTGTACACCTTAAAAAGGTCTGCAAAAAAGTCCGCGATGGTATATGTCTATCTCTCAGGGATAACCCACAATAACCATTTTTTATCCTTTACTTTTTACGAGAAATAATGGCTTATTTACGAAGCGATTTAAAGCAATACAGCATTAATCCTTATCCAATTAAGTAAGTACCTTAAATACATTGTGCATTTACTATAGATGGCCCTTTACAGCATGTAATTTAAATGAATATTTTCGAAGATATTACAGATTTAAAAACTTTTTACAAAAAAAAAAACCGACTTCCAAAAAAACACTACAAAGTGAAACATAACTTTAATTTCGGAAGTCGGTGTCTTTGGTTTTTTATTTATTTTCGTTTTTTTGCCACCGACTTCCGAAATTAAAGTTATTTTTCACTTTGTACTGTTTTTTTGGAAGTCGGTTGTTTTTTTTTTGTAAAAAGTTTTTGTTTTTCACTTTTTAGTGGTACCTATCCCACACAAATCTGAATACCACTCTGCAAAATAAATTAGAGCATCATCCACATAGACTAAATGGGAAAAATACGTATTAAATTATTGAATCTAACTCAAAAGCCACTCATCGGAACTTATATATATGAGATGTTTTTAAGAGACAGTATACCATTTCAAATAAAAACTTTGCAAAAAGGCAAACACGTCGCGATAGAGTAGTGTCAGAAGTTTGGTAGGCGTAGTTTTAGTTGACAGAGATAACGAGGCTACGAAATCTGCCTTCTGACAATCAAGGCCACACATAACATACAACTCAAGTTGCGCAATTTGAAGCGGCATAATATATAGTTACCATTAAATCATTTATAGCCAGAGTGCACCTCATGAAAATTCCAATAAGCCCAAACACGGCTAGGATACATTGTTTTATTACTGAGTTCCGATGCCTACCTTCCGGCTTCTTCATCAGATCGGTTCGATGGTACCATTTTCATCAGAACCATTTCGTCATAGTCGCTTAAAAATTTAATCGAGATATCTTATCGCCACCCGTGAAATAGGTACTTATCGTCGTTGAGGAGTTCCCGTGGCCATCTGTGGTGTTATGCTACTTTTTGTCTCAAAAATTTTTTAGCGCACTGCATTTTCAGCGCTCTGCTTAGCGCTGAGAGTTAAAAATCCAACAGTGTTTTCGTCGCACTGGGATGCGCTCTGTTGTTGTTAGGTTGGATTCTCGAAGGTTGAAAATCCAGAGCGCGATAAAATCCCACCGCGATATTTTACGTCCGTGCGAACGTCGGCCTTAGGGTAGGTACTTTTAATCCCGGTAGTACGTTCTCGTGGGATATTTTCCGACATCCACGCGGGCGAAGCCGCGGGCAAAAGCTAGTACCGAATAAATTCAAAAATGGAACAGAATTTGTACGAAATGATCTGCCAACTAAGTTAGGAACTTAATCGTGGGTGGTGAAACAGGCCCTAAAACTGTAGTTATGACTGAAGTGTGTAGTGTAAAGTACCCGTCACGAGAAGCTATAAATTATGTAAACAAACATCTTTTACTAGGTAAACATTTTATACTGCGATATAATAATAAATTGACCATATTCAATCGACATGAAATATAGACGGGTTATATGAAAGTAACAACCTATTTAATTTAGTCGGATCATATTTTAACGACGCAAAGCGCTATCGTTTGTGTTTCTTGGTACCGGAACGCGTCCGTCGCAGGGATTGTAAACTATCGGGACGCCATGTTGAAATAAACGCGTCATTCGAGTTTCGAATGCGTACGAGTTACATGTCACTGATTCTGACACAGAAATGGAAACATCTGAATCTGACGAATAATTATTCTTAAATAATATATGTTAATTAATATTTGTTACTTAATAATTTATATCTTAAACAAATTCATTTTTTTTGTTGGTCCAAATGTTGTGAACTCCTGAACACTTGTTTACAAAATTTATAGCTTCTCATGACGGTTAGTTTTAGACACTATAGACAGGGTAAGAAATAGAGCAAATTAAAACAACATGTTCTAAGAAATCATTACCCTAATAAGAATAAGAATTTAAGAATAGAATAGAATAGTTTAAGAATTTTGTGTATTTGTTAGAACAAAAGAAAACGCTTATCAATTGATATGGAATATAATATCGTAAAACTTATTTACTACTAGATAGGTACTTGTTACTATTCGTTGATAGTAACATGCGTTATTGACGGAAAACTACTACTTGCTTGTAAGTCGAGTATTGATAGGATAAAATGATTAAGTTTGAGAGTTTTTATACAATTTCTGTCAGGAAAGTAAAACAATCGATTGACATTCACTCATTATTTACTAGGTTGATTTTGAAACAGTAAAACAATTGTAGGTATAGTATATAAGCAAATACATAATACATATTAACTTCTAAACACATTATTGTTGAACTAATCCACGTCCTCTCTGTAAGCCGCCCCCGACGTCACCTGCGGAGACTGTTCAGCGTATGATCCGGACAGTCTTCCACGAACCATCTTTGGAGAACAGCGCAGCAGTACTGGTATAGCACAGCCGTATGACTTGCTGTTTGGGAAGACAGCCATCACTTGACCTGTTCTCTGCGCCACCGGCCTCGGCACCTGGTAGGACGGAGAACTCTCTGCACCTCGCGCGAATGGCACAGGCATCGTCGGCAGGAGGTTGTTTAGCATCGCGTCATGAACCAAGTCATCCAAAAAATCTCTTCTCGAACGAGTGATCCGCAAATTAGGTGGCATCAGTTCTGAGTTTTCAGGATTTAACACGTCAATGTCGTAGTCACGACGAGTCTCCAGAGACGGCATCGTTTCATGAATGTGTGTTGCGTAAACTGGCGGCAAAGTGTGAACCGGAGGCACAGGGTTCAGAGCTGCAGATATACTGGTGTGTAGGAACGGATACAAGCCATCCTCTTGCGAACCTGCATTCACTCCTTGATCTACTTCGTAGGTATCTGGATCAGTGTCATAAGATTTTCGTAAACTGTAATTGCTGTTCCATAGAAACGACGGTGATGGCTCGTTTTGGGGGATCGTGCCGTATTCAAGGGGTAATGCAGCTTGAATGCCTTGATCAAAATATGAAGTCTGTGGTAAGGGGTCCAACATAACCAAGTCATCTGGTGATAAAGTGGGCAATCTGATAACATCATTACCCTCTCGATATAAACTTGCGTCGTCGTTTGAATTACTGTTGGCCTCTAAAGGTCTCAGGAACATAGATTCGGGAGCTGGTTGCGGGGTCAGGTTACGTGTTGCTCGGACCAGTTCACTGTAATCGACATTATCATAGTTCGAGAAAAACGGATTCTTGGGAGCAGTCTGAATGAAGCCGAAGCTCACACAAATTATAACACACGCACTTAACATCGTAATTAGTCACTGAATAATGTTCTTTGACAAAACTTTTATTTAAAATGTGTTGAAATACATCAGTGCGAAGTATGAGAACGTCAATTATATTATAACAAAAGTCAGCAAAATTTTGAATGTATGGTTTCACGTTACAATTTCTTATGATATTTGAATTTACTTTATAGTCGTGTTGCAATAATTGGTTTGAATTCCAGTCTGACGTACATTTAATTAAGTATGTTTATTTTTTACCCGACCATGGCGAAGCAAAAAGGAGGGTTATGATTTTGACCGGTATATATGTATGTTCATCTGTTCCATCATAACTGCTAAACTGCTTATCATAATTTGGTATTGTTAGAAGCGTCTTGATCGTCCGCTGGTGACGTCACATTAAATTGAATATGGCGCCCTCTACAGGACATAAAGTCGCGAACTAAAAACATATTTTTTTTAATGATGCCTTGTTGGGTACCAAATTAAAGGTCGTGGCTTTGTTTGCATGCATCCGATAGTTGGGAATAGTTTCTAAAATCACGCCTCAGATGTGATCCAAACATAAATTCTCTCCAAACCTACCCAAAATACATATTAATAATTATTCTTCTTTAAAAAGTGAAAAGCGGCTCTGCAAATACTTTATCACGATAATATAGGTAACCCCAAAATAATTTCAATAAAAAGTAGGTTTTAAAACTAAAACCCGACTACCTACTGAAAAATCACGCTCTAAAAATTATGAAACACTAAATTAACACGTGGTTTTTGGTTGCTATTTCATATGAATAATCCTGTATAATTTTGTGTAAACGTTAAATAAAACAAAAAAAAAAAAACTCAAAATTTTACGATAACCTGCTTTTTAGCATTTCATTTGTTAGATAAGAGTTAATTTTCTTTAAAAAAAAAACTGTTTGATTTTAATGAAGTATTTTTCTCATTAATAATTAAGATTTAGAAAACACAAGTGTTAGTCGACTTCTGTTGCTGACTGTACTCCGGTGTGACTCCGGATTTTTGAAAAAAATTTTCAGATGAGAATATTTTCTTGTTACATACTTTTTAGAGCGTGATTTTTCAGTAGACAGGTTTCAATGTTTGAACTTACTTTTTTACCGTACTGAGGCGAAGCCACAAAGTAGATTATTATTATTTCTGATCGACATGGCAATTGAACCCAGGGACCCTACGGTCCGCAGTTGTAATTAGATTTGTACCATAAAGGTGTTGCAATATAATATCCCTGTAACATGGGATTTACATTGACATGAGATACGCGGTTTACTCTACACCTCTGTCCACCACTTCGTGGAATACAAGCGTGATGTTATATTAATAAAAAAGCCCGCTTTCCACTATGGGATATTTTAATATATACAGGGTGAAATTGAATAGATGCGACAAAATTTAAGGGGGTGTTCTACGCATCAATATGAACAACTTTTACTATGGGACCAAACCTGAAATCGCGAAAAAAAAATCAGCTGTTCAGTACATTTTGACGAATTATGCGAACATTAAATGTACTGAACAGCTGATTTTTTTTCGCGATTTCAGGTTTGGTCCCATAGTAAAAGTTGTTCATATTGATGCGTAGAACACCCCCTTAAATTTTGTCGCATCTATTCAATTTCACCCTGTGTAATTCTTCTGTACGTGTATTTGTCACCTAACCGCTCCTAAACGGCTGGACCGATTTAGATGAAATTTTTGTATATATTCCAATGGGTTCCTGGATGGTTTGAAAACACAATTGGACCCTATAGGTGGCGCTGCAGTCGGGTTCTAGGATCGTTAATTCAGACAGGACAACGTCTGTCGGGTCCGCTAGTAATATATATTTCTTTAAACTATTCATAGTTTCAGATGTAATATACATATCAGTGTAAACGGTTACATTTAAAAGTACGGTTACCTACGGTGAGCTTATATCTCGCGATAATATAAATTACATTATATCCCATACATATTTCTTCCTACAAAATGTAATGTGTCACTGTTTGTTTTCCCTAATAAATAAAATAAAAATACTGGAAAGTGGGCTTTAGATATCATTACGATCAACATAAAAATACATTGACCTACAATAAATTACTATAAGATCTTCACACCAATTACTGTATTGGCTAGGTAGGGCCTTGAGAGTTAAAATTATAGAAGAAAGTTGAAGAAAATGCTTTATTATTTTTGTGATGTTCTATAAACATAAGTACAAAATTCGTAATAAATAATTAAATAAGTTAACATTGTCCATTATTTTCGATTGCCGATACTGTCAAGTCTAAATTACATTTTGTTTTCTTGGGCGATTGAATTTTGCTGTTTTACAATCGTAGATGATCGCAGAACGTTGGTTTTCATGTCGTTCGTCTTCTTGATATCACGCTTGTTGTGGACGCCGAAGTCGTCTTCCATTCTGTAGGAAGGTGAGCTGTAAGATGAGTGGGCCTTAGCCAAGCTGCCCGACACCACGGACGGCGAACAGCTCAGCAGCAAGGGGATACTACAGCCTCCGATGTTTGCATTGGGGAACACGCCAACTGCGCTTGCTGAACCGCCGCCGCCGCCGGAACTCGAATAGCCTGATCCATAAGCCGCTCTAGCGGATTCCTGGGCAGGCTTCCAGCGGAACATTTGATCTGATCCAAAACCTTCCATCGCTTCTCTTGGGTGGAAGTTGGAATGCATGCCGCCCATACCGCCCATTTCATGCATTTGTGAGTGCGACATCGAGTTGTGATGATGTCTCACAGGCTGGTGGAGGTGACCAATCTCAAAATCATGAGAGACGCCCATTTTGCTCGGGATCGGATGCTCAGCCAAGTGAGAGTTTCTCAAATGATCCATGTTACGCTCGGGGATGATACCATGTCCATGTGCTTGTCCGTGAGCCATGCGAAACTCATTGTCAAATTCTTCAGGAGCTTTCATTGAAGACAGATGATCCAAATGTCTGTTTTCATGTGCCCAGTGTGCGTTGTGTATGTGTTGCAGATTATGCAAATGTTCTTCCGCTGCTTTCATATCTGGTACAGTTTTCATAGAAGACAACTCTTCGTGCTGCATCATTTGCTGCTTTTGGTGGTCTAGGATAGAGGTGTGGTCCACAGATTTTGCCAACAAAACATTTCCATTGTGTTCACCTAAATTGTGGAAATTGTGTTCTACTTGCTTTGCAAATTTAGGGATGTTACCATGGTGTTTAATTTCAACGGCTTCCGAGGCAAGATGTTCTTTTTGCTCCGGTTTTTTACCAGCGTTCGCCAGTTCTTTGTGCAAATCTTCTTTTTCTATTTTTTCTTGTTCTGAGTGATCCGCTGACTTTGCAAGGAAATCGATCTTACCGTCATCAGCACTTTTTTTCTGTTCCATTTTGTCTTCAAAAGCTACCTGTCTTGCGCTTTTTTGATGTTCACTGAATGCGTCTGAAGTCAAGAGTTTCACTGTGGTGCTTGTGGTGATAGGCGCCACAGGAATATTTTCTGACGATTTAAACGCAGTATTCTTTTCTACATCCGATTTGGTTTCTGTTCCTTCTTCAATTGCTTTCATGGATGGCACCTGTATTATGTGATGCTCAGATTGACCTGATAACATGTCCATATTAAGTTCAGAACTTTTTTTTTGATGATGATCATTAATATTCTCTTTGTTTAATACATCTTTGTTTTCGGTGTGTATATTGTGTTCTTCTGATTTGGCATCAAGTCTTTTTTCATGTTCTTGAATTTTGTGGTTCTCACTTCTCAAAGGTTCTTGGCGTTTAATGTTTTCTACCATCATTTCAATCATTTCAGAAGGAGCAGTATTCATGTCATCTTCAGTATTTTGTTCCACTGCAGCATTATGTTCACCCAAATGTTCAGTTGTTTCCTTGTTCCGGATCATTTCTTCTGCGGGTTTTTTAGTTTCTAAAGCTCCATTCTGCGCAATATGTAAATTGTTGCTTTCGGATAACACTGCATGCGAATTAATATTTTCTTCAGTTTTTTTATCAGCTACTGTGGATGCTGCCTCCGATTGATCCAAATTTAACGTACTGTCCTGGTTGCTGGCAGCTTTGAAACTATCCTCAATATTTCTCGCTATCTCAACATTTTTCTGGATATTTTCGAGGGCTTCTTTCCACTGGGCCATTCTCTCTTCTTCAGTTTTTGCTATGGTAACGTGAACATCATGCATCTCCTCCGAGTTCCTTGTAGTTGTAGCGTGTAAACTCATCGATTCTAACGTTCCAAAATTTTCATGGATATGGTTCAGGGCTTGTCTAGCTACTTCTATATCTTCGTTTAGTTCAGTGTCAGGTTGTGATTCATGTGCCATTTTTGTTTCCATTTTCTTAAGATCTCTTTGCAAATTCTCTACAGCTTCCTTCGCCATCTTGATGCTATGTTTCACATCATCTTCGGTGGTATGAATCTCAAAACCTTCATGAGTAGAACCCGTCACTGAAGTCCGGACTTTATCATCTTCATTACAAAATTTGACCTTGACTTGTCGTCCGCATGTTTCATTGGAGTCGGCTTGAGCTTTTTCTTCTTCAGAATCACGATACACTTGGTAACCATATCTTTTCTTCACTATCAATGGCTTTTTTAATGTAAAGCTTCTTCCCGTGGGTGTTGAAACTCCAGCGTCGATTTGTACATTTTGAACTTCACTGTTTGGGACTCCATTATTTAAAATTGAACTGGTGCTGATCTCCGATGGTGACTTCCTTTCTGTCTTCAGAGTGTCTGGTAAACTAGATTGTGTTTGAAGGTCTTGAGTACGATCCGTGTTCTCCAAGCCATCCCCGGGCAGGGCTGGGGCCGCAATGGCCAGAGCTACCAGAGCAGATACCACTACAAGTGTCTTCTTCATGTCTGATGCCACGATTGATGCTGGGATCAAACTGTATGGGTAATTTATACTAAATTACCGTCAGTAGTTTTGTTCGATCGAACGTGAAAGAAAACAAAACGTGCTTATAGTAACTGGCTCAGAAATGCTGAGACAACGCCTTCCGGTTTGCAATATTTACGCTAAACACGAATTATATTCCGAGAATTTTACTTAAAATTAATATCACTCACCCAGCATCTATCGATTTAAGTACATTATTATGTTTAGGTAAATGGTGTCAAAATAGATAAACAAGTTAACTGAAGGTGCAAGAATTCTAAAGATCACATTCCAAAACTTATTTTGACACTAAAGATTTATGATAAAAGGGATTTTAAATTGTGTGACACTGTGAGTCTGAGAAATGTATGTAGTATCGAACTTGATCCCTAACAGTGTAAAGCAATTGACGTAATTTTTCAAAACGCATTTAAGAACTGTACAAACATACATATTTAGTTATTTAAGTGTACAAATCTAGGTTGTCCATGTCCTAATAACAACTATGAACCGAAATTATGCAGCCTAATAAAACTTTTATAAGCTCGATTGATAACAGCCATTTTTGTTTTTGATCTCCACTAGGACTTAATAATACTCTCTCTTAATAATATTTTTTTCTGCACCCTAGGTGCCTTTACAAATACTAATCTTAGCTCCTATAATTATGTAGATTATATTCTACATAGTAGGCCATGCAATTAGATATCTGTTCCGGGTTGGAAATCGAACCCGTAGTAGATCATTGCATCCACTGCGCCATGACCTGTTATAATAATAGAGTCTGTAATTTTTCTTTATTATAATAACATAATTACATACATTACAACATGAAGTCTATATTCCTCGTTGAGGTAGGCAGAGGTAAAAGTGTAGTAGGTACACACGGATACATTTCCAGTTTACACTGACCGTAAGGAAATCCTATACAATGCGAGATCAGCTTATACTGGAAATGTATAGCTTGAGCCTTGCGTAGGTACACCAGCATTTCTGCAATCTTGTTCGAGTCCCGCTCGTGTAATATGTGCGACCCTATTTCCATGGCGAAAGTGCTAGGGTATAGCCCGCGGAATTAAAATTTTCTTACGTTTTTTGCAATTTGCAGGTCAGTATCAGGGGGCCTACTCCCTAAGTCCGTCCGTCTTTCCGTCCGTCCGTTTATCCGTCCGTCAGACATTACGATCCATCAAAACAAGTGTGAAAGTTAAATTTTTCGGACGGGCAAAAACACATCGGGAGTAGGGACAACTGGCAAATCATGTTGTCATTCATACTTCGTTCGGGCCCCGAACCAATCATCCATCCGTAGGTGATACGGAGTAAGAAACGCCCGTACCGAAGGCCGAAACTACGGGCTTCGTGCTTAGGGAGTAGGCCCCCAGGTTTGTATGTTGATCTGCATATGATTCGCGACTGTAACAAAGTATATAAAGAATTATAATCATTGGAATTTCACGGGCTACCTTACCGCTTTTCCCTTTAACCGGGCTCAAATCTAGACTGGGGATCCGGGCTGCTAAGTACAAAGAAATCTATCTTTATTTTTATTTTATTTTATCTATATAAATAAAATATATCCATATAAATAATGCAATGCAGCAATGTTTGCGGTGAAGAGCGTGGATGGTTTTCATGCCAGCATGCGGAAGCGTTGTGCGTTTCTTGTGAAGCGCATGCGGGCCAGCTCGAACAGCCTTCTGCGCGTGTTCGTGGGCCGCTGGGACTCGCCCATGTGGAGGCACTGGATGCGACTGCACACTGTGGGTGGTCGCGTCCAGGGCTTGCCATAAACTGGTACTCCTGTGCGGTGCCACTTTGTGATTTTTATTTATTTCTGTGGCTTTGTTTTGTATGTACTAACAATAGTATTAATGTTTTTTGTGTTACTAACAATTTATGGACTACTTATGTCTGAAATAAATGTCTTATTCTTATTCTATTCTAAATAAAAATGAATGGCTAAATGTGTTGCTACGCGCAAAACTCGAGAACTCGGACCAATTCGGCTATTTTTTTTTAAATATTCGTTGAAGTCCGAGGAAGGTTCTTATGAAGAGAAAAATTGGAAAATTGGAAAATCCGTGAAAAATTAAAGTGTTTCTATGTGAATTTTGTATGAATTATTGAAATTTGGACAGGACAAAGTCTGTTGGGCTGGTCAGCTAGTTCCTAATAGAAAAACCCAATCACACTTTGCCCAACCAGTGAATCGAACCCACATTCACCGGTCGTGCTGGCTATACCAACGCTTTTTCTTGCTGAAAACTTGTGTTTACCTAATCTTTGTGTCTATTTTACTATAATAGACTGGTAAAATGATTTTTATTGTATTTTGTGTTCAGTAGTAAATAATTACTTATAAGTAGATAATTCGGGAAGCACAGAACCGGTCGAAGTGGCGATGCTTGGGGTAGGCCTATGTCCAGCAGTATGGACGTTTTTCGGCTGAAGTTATGATGATAATAATGTACGGTTATTATCCTAACTATAAGTAGCTGATCTATGAAAATTATCGCTTTATTTTGATGCCATAGTTCACAATTGTACAAACAACAAAATTTTCACTTTTAATTGCCAAATATACTAAATGTCATGCTCTTTCGTTTGCGCTTATTGAAATACCATTAATCCATCTCTTTCTGCCAAAAACGTAGGTCACAGTTGTATTACAATAAGTTCCATGAATATTAAATTATACTACATACACATATTATATACCGGATGACTTTTTTACCGTCTCGAAAAAAATTGGCCGTATTAGGTGAACAGAGTAGAAGCCTATGGCATACCTAGTATTTTTATTTTTTAATAGCTTAGACAGAAAAAATTATCAAAGTACCAATAAATACTACAAATTCGATGTAAACTTTTCATTTTTGTACCATAAAAACAGAAATTTTGAAAAAAAATAATAAATCGTTTAAAAATATCGAAATTCAAATCATATGCCCCCTGCATATGATTACAATTTTTGATTTTTTTTATTGTTTTTTTTTTTTTTTTTTTTAAAGTTAGCTATGCCATAGGCTTCTACTCCGTTCACCTATACCTACCCAATTTTTTTCGAGACGGTAAAAAAAGTCATCCGGTATATCAATCTGCCTAGCCTTTTCCCAACTACGTTGGGGTCGGCTCCCAGTCTAACCACATACAGCTGAGTACCAGTATTTTACATGGAGCGACTGCCTATCTGACCTCCACAACCCAGTTACTGGGTAATACGATACCCCTTGGTAAGACTGGTTGTCAGACTTTCGGTGTTCTGACGACCCGTAACGACTGTCAAAGGAGACCCGGTATGTAAAGATGGTCACCCATCTACGGATCAACCCCGGCAAGCGTAGTTTAACCAGATGGATCGACCCGTGCGGCTGTTGTTAGCCACGAGCTCCTCACTACAAAAAAATCGGTCAAGAGCGAGTCAGACTCGCGCAACGAGGGTTCCGTCCCGATTTCTGAAAAAGTGTGCTATCTAGAGACATCGTTTTATTTTTCCTGTAAACTTTACATAAACTTCTATCACATAGAATAATTTCAAATTTTTCGCTTTGCAAACTTCGGAGATAACGGGGGGAACGGTATTTTTTTTACATTTTTCATCAAAAGTCGAAAACTATGCGGGCTAAAAAAAGTAAAAAATATGTTTGAGAATGTGCACACAGCGTTCTTTCATATGACATGCCCTAGTAGCCCCACTTTGAATTTTTAAGACCGCCTTTCAGTCAATGTTGCAAAAAAATATAAATATTTCTATTCCTTTCTTATTTGCAAAATAGTTGGGTAAACGTCATCTAAAACTATTCTAAATTTCAAGTTGATAGCATTAGTAGTTCTCGAGATATCCAGCTGTGACAGACAGACAGACAGACAGACTGAGTCACACCATAAGGGTTCCTTTTTTACCATTTTGGTACGGAACCCTAAAAATACCCAAATTGCTATAGGTGTGCCTATAAAATTTGAGGGTTTCTCTCGATTTCCATGGGATTCCTTCATCAGATTCTGACTTGGTGACAATCGAGCCACTTCGAGAGTATACCCTTTCAAACAAAAAAATAATTTTGCAAATCCGTCCATATACGACGAAGTTATGCCCGAACATACATAAAAATATACAGTCAAACCTGGATAAGCGAGAGTTCAAGGGAGCAGAATCTCATTCTCGCTTATAGAGGTTTCTCACTAACCCGAGTTTCTCGCTAATGCAGGTACATGGGTAGCGTTTCTCTCTTATAGAGGTACGCAGCAATAACAAGTCACAGCAAGTACCTACATATATATTTTTAATAGTGTGTATATGTTACGTTCATTAGATTTCGACATATAAGTACTTTATAAGGGTAGGTATCAAGATGCTTACGAAAACAAAACAAAAATTCATGCACTATGTAATTTTATTTTATTTAGAACTTATTTACACACAAACCGACAACCAAACACAACAAAAATCCGTCAATTTCGTTTGGGTTTCTGTTTTTGTATTTTGAATGTTTTTCTCTAACTCATAAATTTTGTCGAATATTGCTTGATCAACAACCGCGTATTGAAAGTGGATGGACCGTCTCCAACGCATTTAAAGCTAGCTTCATTGGAATTATCTTTACTTCTGTTTTTCCGTTTTGTCATGATGCAGAACAGAACTTTCCTTCGCAATTGATTAACTATAAACTGAGTAAGTCCGACAAACGGTACACAGGCACACGTGTCCATTCGAAAAGAATGCGATAAAATAACAACGTTACCTATTTAGTTCCACGAAATAGAATAAGTACAATATTGACGAGAAAACAATACAAAAACAATGGTAGGAAGTTCCACGAAAGCTAAGAATGAGTCATAAAATAGCAGATCTATGTTAAATTTTTAATTTGTTTTGTCATTTGTTACTGTATGTGTGTAGTTCCTCCTAAATAATATAAATAAATAAAGCTCGACTGTCGCTTATAGAGGTATAGATAAGTAGCAGTCTCACTAACGGAGGTCCATGAGGGAAAAACGACTCTCTCTTACAGAGGTTTCTGTTTCTCGCTAATAGAGGTTTTGGGAGCTTAAAATGACGGGTCCTGGCTATTACTCTCACTTATAGAGTTTTCTCACTTAACCAGTTCTCACTTACCCAGGTTTGACTGTATATATACAACGTGTAACGTTAAATGCGCAAAACCTCTTAAGGGGTCATTGTACTCATCATTATGAACAACTTTTACTCTGGGACCAAACCAGAAATCTCGAAAAAAAAATCAGCTGTTCAGTACATTTATGTTTGCATAATTCGTCAAATTGTACTGAACAGCTGATTTTTTTTTCGCGATTTCATGTTTGGTCCCATAGTAAAAGTTGTTCATAACGATGAGTACAATGACCCCTTAAGAGGTTTTGCGCATTTAACGTTACACGTTGTATATATATACACACATCAACACGGTCTAGGGATATTTTTAAAAAAGCGAATTACTATCAATGTGTTAATTATTAACCGACTTCTAAAAAAAGAGGAGGTTCTCAATTCGGATGTTTGTATTTTTTTTTTAATGTTTGTTCGCGCATAACTCCGTCGCTTGCAAACCGATTTGAAAAATTATTTTTTTGTTGGAAAGGGTATACTTCCCAAATGGTCCCATTTTTGTCAAAATCCACATCTGATGATGGGATCCTGGAGAAATCGAAGGAACTCTTCAAATATTATTGGCACACCTATAGCAATTTGGGTATTTTTTATAGTAGCTCGTGCATTTGCTCTTGGAAAGCACCACTTGGTGAAGTGGAACTGATGATGAAGACCACAGATGGCTACCGGAACTACTCAATGATAAATATTTCACGGGTTGCGATTCGATTACTTTAATATGGTTGCTAAGCAATTTCCGCTCGTCACACAATGCGTGTGGTGAGTGGTTGTTGAGGAGTTCTCCTGGTTCTTACCAGCAGAACTCCTCAACAATAATTAACGTCCCAGCATCGGGAAAAGCAATATTTTGTAACATGTGATGAGCAATTGACATTAGACTATTGTAACTTATACAAATTATAAACAGACCCACGAGAAATAAAAACTTTTTAACAAAAAAAAAACCGACTTCCAAAAATCACTACAAAGTGAAAAATAACTTTGATTTCGGAAGTCGGTGGCAAAAAAAAGAAAGTAAATAAAAAACGAAAGACACCGACTTCCGAAATCAAAGTTATTTTTCACTTTGTAGTGATTTTTGGAAGTCGGTTTTTTTTTTGTTAAAAAGTTTTTTTTATATGACATTTATATATTTAAAAGATACGTTATTTAATATTCTACCATTTTTTAATAATGGTTAAGGTACTTAGATTAAAATTTCAGGATTTTATGGAAAAAAATTAAGCATAGACGGAAACCGTGTATGAATTAACTTTTAATTTGTGAGTAAAAACTGAAAAAATAGAAAAATCATTTAATTTGTGTTTATAAACTTGAAGTTGCTGATGTCCGCAACGAATGGTGCTCGTCCGCAGAGGATCTGTGGGTCACCTTAACTTTACACCAATCGAAACCTAAAGTTACTTATAAAATGCATGTTTGTGTGGTTTATATATGTAATCAGCAGTCTGGCAACTCCTTGATGTTACAACTACACAACTTCACTAATAATTTAGCTGACATTGTTCTTAAAAATCCAGCAGATAAGTTCCTGGTTCTTGGTGATCTTAATCAGCCGAATATTGACTGGCACGCGGCGATTGATGGTGATTATCTGTGCCCAAGTAACTTGCATGGACCTGTCCAGACCTCCTTTTGTGATACTCTTACCGCTTGTAATTTGTTACAATACAATTCTCATCGTAATGTGAATGACAGGATTCTTGACCTCGTATTATCGAATAACGAAGTTACTGTCACTGTAGCCTGCAGCCCAGATCCTTTGGTGGAGGAGGACTTACACCATAAGGCACTCTGTATCACTGCTGACTTCGTTCAATTGCATCAGCTGCATTCTCGGCCGCGAGTCAAGTTCTTGTATGCTCTTGCGAATTATGATGCCATAATTGAAGAAATGGTGGCTAAAGACTGGTCATCAGAGCTAAATGGTGGACTCTCGAAGAAGCTGTCAATTTCTTTTATGATACTATTAACTTCCTTCACAATAAGTATATACCTACTAAAACTATTGTACCTCGGGGAAAGTATCCTCCTTGGTATAAAAGCCCTCTTATTAAAATAGTTAGGGAAAAGGCTAACTTTCACTCAAAATTTAAAAAGTATGGAAATCTTTCTGACCATCATTCTTTTGTAATTTTACGTCAGCGGGCTAAAGATCTGGAGAAGGAAATGTTCGATAATTATATTGCAAATATTGAATTAGCCATTTCTAAAAATCCAAGGGCTTTCTGGCGTGAAGGTAAGAATGACGGGTGTATTGCTGCAGAATTGAATATGTTATATATGAAAGGAATGTACCAGCAATGTACTAGAACGTACCTTTAATGAAATTCAATGTACCTCCATGAAACAAGAACAATTACAATAATAAAGTGAGCCGCAGAACTGACAGTCTGAGGTCCGTATTACAGAAGGAAACTCAAGCACTGATCTTTGTTTAAATCTAGTTTGAAACTAGATTCAACCAATCAAATGGCTTGAATCTAGTTTTAAGTAATGCTTGAGTATTGAGTGACGTTCTGTAATACGGACCTGAATGACCGGGCTTCGTGTACCGAGTGCATTTCTTAGGAGACCACGTCTTCTCTATGTGCCTCAGGTTAGAACAGCCGGTCGATTCTGTAAAAATCTCACCGTGAAAACTTAGGTGAAGTGAGTTTGTTTTTGCTAGGAATTGACACTATTGACAGCTCACTCCACGCTCACTTCACCTAAGTTTTCACGGTGAGATGGTTACAGAATCGCACTACTGTATACGGGCAGAACTCGTACGTGATAAGAGCTTGTCGTACTTTTAATGTGGTGTGTCAGGATGTCGAGTTAGATTTATTTAATAGTAGCATTAAGGAAGTAAGGAAAAGTTTGAATAATTGTTTTTTCGATATATAACCATATTTTTTTTGTTTTTAACTTTTTTTTATTGTATTCTTTGAGCGTGAGACTTTAGTTATCTCTCACGTCGCTGTTTTCTCGTATTTGTTAATGTTACTCACTTTAATCGTTGGTGGAAGCTTGTAATTGGCCATCTTTTACACATTGTACATATGGAAATATATTAGCTGTAAGCGTTCCTAAAATTAATAAAATAAAATAAAATAAAGTTAGTAGTCTGAGAAAGCGCCCATGATGTTCATAACACATCGGCAACGATTCGGCATGCTCAGAACAAGGTTGTCAATGTCTTGCTGCGGAATATTGTCCCATGTCCTTCTGAGGTGCGCAAAAAGTTGATCTTCTGTAGCCAGATTTTCAGGAACTTCCTTCAGAGCTCTTCTTTGCAGCATATCCCACGCATGCTCAATGGGATTTAGATCTGGCGATTGAGCAGGCCAGTCTAAGGCCCTAACATTGTGTGTATGTAACCAAGCTGCTACCGTTCTCGCCGTGTGTGCCCGGGCATTGTCGTGCATGAGCAGGAAATCTTGCACCATTTGTGTTCTGTGGGCCAAGATTACGGCCCCAGTACCTGTTGGACGTATCGTTCTGCCGTCATATTGCCCCGCACCCAAACGAGATCCGTCCGTCCTCCAAGACGAATTCCTGCCCAAACCATAATTGTTCCTCCTTGGTATGGGTGAACTTCCTGAGGGTTCTGAAGACGGCTCCATCGACCAGGAACTCGCCAAACACGCGTCCTTCGTGAATCTGGATGGAAGCCGAACCTGTATTCATCCGTGAACAGCACATTGGACCATTGCTCACGGCCCCAGTCCACGTGGTTCCGAACCCATTCTAATCGTCGTCCACGATTGCCTCTCCGTAAAAGTGGGACCCGGAGTGGTCTACGAGAGCGTAGATTGGTTTCATGCAGTCGCCTTCTTACAGTTTGGTCACTCACAAGCACTTGGTGTTCCACTCACAGCCTTTGGACCAATTGAGTCGCCGTTGCATTTGGTTGAGCTCGAGCAGTAATTTGCAAAAATCGGTCTTGACTGGGGGTAGTGATGCGACTTGGCCCCCGGTGCCTCTCCGCTACTTCACCTGTGGCACGATAGCGTGTCCACAATCTTGAAATTACATTTTGGTGGGTCCCTATGGCCTCAGCAACATTACCCTGAACAGACCCAGCTTCCAGCATTCCCACAGCTCGTAACATCTCCGCCCTCGTCAAATGTTGGCGTTGCATGGCTACAATACCTCAATTTTAACTTTATCTTTCGTTTAAAAATGAAAAAAAAACTGTAACTAAACGTAATTCGTATTGTTTTCTAAATTTCGCACAAATGTAAATTCCCTCTCCTACACATCAAGACATTTTTATGCCACCGAAACAAAAGAATTTTCAAAAATTTGAATTTGGAGTTAGTCTGAGATAAATTACAAACAAATCGGTGTAAAGATTCCAATGCGGCCAGTACTTTTCGAGTTATTTAATTGAGTATGAAATATCCCTAGACCGTGTTGATGTGTGTATATATCGTCGCCTTAGAGTGAAAACCTCGGGAATACATTCAAATTTATTTTATTGCGTTTCTAGGAGGAAAACTTCGCAACGCACATCCTGATCTGACTAATTTGTTCATTCGATACTCGTAGCGCCATCTATGACAGTACCTAGTATTTGTATGCTTTAGGTCGGGTTTTTTGTACGAATACCTCGTAAGTATCATTTTATGCATTTCGGACAATCATATAGAATCGAACAGTTCTCGATATGAAAGCGGGTTAAATTTCCACATTAATTAATAAAAAAAAACATAAAAGACGCCGTACAAAATTTCACATCGCGCAGTTTTTTCTTCCTCCTGAGCTCGAGGCTAAGTAATAACAGCCGCACTGGTCGATCGATCAGGTTAAGCTACGCTTGCCGCGGTCGGTCTGTGGATGGGTGACCATCTTTACATACCGAGACCCCTTCGTGCCTCGGAAAGCACATTAAGCCGTTAGTCCCAGCTGTCATTCGTGGATCTGATCTGTGGCAGTCGTTACGGGTCATCAGAAGCTCGAAAGTCTGACAACCAGTCTTGCCAAGGGGATCGTATTAACCAGTAACGGGGTTATGGAGATTAGCTAGTCAGTCCTCCATGTAAAATACTGGTATTCAGCAGCGTTCGGTTAGACTGGAAGCTGACCTCAACATAGTTGGGAAAAGGCTATTAGGCAGAAGATGCCTGCCTAGCCTTTTCCCGACTATGTTGGGGTCGGCTATGTTGGGCTAGGCATATGACGATGAACACATTAATGTTTAACTAATAAGGTATTAAAAACATCGAACTGAATAACTTTTGCTATGGGCAGTACTATTATTTATTCTGTGCTATGGGACCAACTTTAAAACTGCGAAAATAAATCAGCTGTTTTATTACTACCTACCTACTATTACGGGTCGTCAGGAAGCCCGAAAATCTGACAAGCAGCAGTCTTACCAAGGGGTACACCAGGGTACACCATATTATAGATAGTGCAATCCACGAAGACGAGCCCACTACTCCTCCTAACCGTCGCACACATAATTATACTATAAACGGTTAGGAGGAGTAGTGGGCGCGTCATCGTGGATTGCACTATCTATACCCAGTAACTGGGTTGTGGAGGTCAGATAGGCAGGCAGTCACTCTATGTGAAATACTGATTTTCAGCTGCATCCGGTTAGACAGGAAGCCAGCCCCAACATAGTTGGGAAAAGGCAGGCAGATGATAAATTATAATATAATATACAGTAGGTACCTAAGGTAGGTACGTAACGTAACGTACGGTATTCCTACTTTTTACTAAAATGCCGTGTTAGAGACATTCTCCTGAAAAGGAGTCCTTCACTGCTAGACTAGAGGCAACCATAGAAATTTAAAATTCTTATTTATGTAGTCTAACTATGCATTGGTTAAAACCCTTACGTAAAGTAGCTTAGCTAGTACTTTACGTAAGGGTCCGTCTAACTCTAAGTGAACGCATAGCGTTGCAAATCACTCAAATGTGAGACCTCATAGCAATGAGGTATTATAATACTAACATCATTGCCTCATAGCATCATTCTTGAATACCGTTGTAATTGTATGGGATAGCTGTTTTTTTTTAACGATTTCAAAGCGGACCAACTTTGAAATCGTTAAGAAAAAAAACAGCTGTCTATTACAATTATGTCCATGTCATAGTAAAAATTATTCAGTTCGATCTTCGATCAATATTGATCGAAGAGTTCGATGGTCTAAAGCACCCCTTAAAGAAATCTTCATGTTTTATTAAGTCGTAAAACCTTGCCAAGCAACCGTGACGCTAGTAAGTACAGACAACAGCACATCTGGTTATTACCAAAATGTCAAATTTCCCCAAATGATTTTAAACCTTAAAATGTTGATGGTTAAGTTAAAAATCGAATGAGAAAATTTGACAGTTAGTAGATAGTAACTTGACCTGCTGCTGTGTGTACTTACACTAGACTTTTGACAAAACAAGCTCCGTAAATGTATGACCACTTAGGCACATCACGTATTACAGAACGTCACTCAATACTCAAGCATTACTTAAAACTAGATTCCAGCCATTTGATTGCTTGAAACTAGTTTTAAACTAGATTTAAACAAAGATCAGTGCTTGAGTTTCCTTCTGTAATACGGTGCTTAGTTTGGCATCGTGTCGTGTATCACCATGTGCGTGCTTTGATGTCACCAAAGTATTTATTTAAGCCATACAAATCGAGAAAATTCTTATCATTCAAGATATTATATCTGTAAAAACAGATACAATAAAAATAAACCTACTTATCAAGACATCAATTTTAGAGACAAGCATGCATGTATTTTCAACTAGATTTGATGATTTGCATAATTCTGATTATCAGCATTCTTCAGTAATGTTACGACAAACATTTTACATCCACGTACGGCACAGTTAGCATTATGTTTGATGGACTAACTTTGCCCGTGACTTTACTGCTTCAAGATTTTTAGCACCATATTATTTGCCTCGCTCCATACGGTATAAAAAATCCTTAGTAATATTTATAAATGCGAAAGTGAGTTTGTTTGTTGGTTTGTTTGTTTGTAACACTTTCACGCTAAAACGGCTGAACGGATTTGAATTAAATTTGGCACAAGGGTAGAGCATGACATGCAAAATGACTTAGCCTACTTTTTATCGACATACCACGCGGGCGAAGCCGCGGGTGGAAGCTAGTAGTTTATAAAGCACAGAACCGATCGAAGTGGAGGTGATTATCCTATGTGAATATATTGCAGTTCCAATAATATTACATACATAGGTACGTGTCGAATTGATAACCTTTTTTTTGAAGTTGGTGAAAATACGTCAGAAACATTTACTAATTACCGTGTTTTCCATGAAACGCGGCCTCATTTCGTAACACAGTCATATGGCCGACAACAACATTCAACAACATTCATTGCGGTATTTACGTTGTTGGACAGACAAATTTTTCTAACCTAGTTTGAAAAATTCCTGATCCATTGCTCCATTATAATGGAGCAATGGATCAGGAATTTCCTTCAAAATGCGTCTTTCTTTTTCCTTAAAATTTTAACCATGGTGGTTAAATTGATAGGTATGGTACTCTGCTATCAGCTCGCACTGGTTTGACACCTTAACAGAAACACCCTGTATAGATTTTTTTATTTGTTTAATTTACCAACTTAAGTATATCTACTAACAGTTTAAATACCACACATTAACTTATAGGCCATATAGGTCATAGAATATCAATTGCGAAAAGCGAGGCCGCTATGTAAGTACTAAGTATACCTACTAGTAATACTATTCTCCACAACTCTAAGTTGTCGAAGTATTTCAGTTTCTCAGAATAAGAACCCCAAAGTTCGCCATGTGAACTCTATCATAAAATATACTTTTATGAAAAGACAAACAAAACTAAATGTTTTACGTATTTATAATATTTAGCTAACACTTCACTTTTTTGCAGTCTCTACGTAGATAATGTAATGACGAGTTTGCAATTTATTTTAAATTCTTCGATTATTATTGTAATATTGTAATAATTAACAAATTATTACGTCATACTATTGTACTATGTACCGTTGTTTCCGTGTTGAAAGAAAATAATTGTATTCTTCAGAAATTGTGTCAAGTTTCTTCATATAAAAACCATGCCTTTTTTGGGCTACATTATAGGTACTTAATGAGGCCTATCACAAAAATGCTATTTGACAGGTTAGATCAATGGGTTAGATGTATTGAAGCACAGCGACGCATAGCAATTTAGCAGTTGTAATTACGTTTATTTTGAATTTTATAATTTATTTTTTTGATTTAAAGTATGAAATTTTAATTTCTTATGAACTAACGTTTCTGGTATAAATTTTACGTGATAATAACGATAATATTAGTGTAGTAAGGAGAAATTGACAGTTATTTCTGAGTGTTTTAGTAGTTTTATGGTTTTTATAGATATTCCATACAAATATTCTAAGGCCGCTGTAAGGACTAAACCACTTTTTAAGAGATATTATTATATATATTTAATTTTCATATGTAAGTAGTTCAATTCACGAGCTCAAAAAAATGTAGTCGCGCATTTTATGAAAACCTTGCTTCGTAATTTTAGCTTTATTTAAATAGATACCTAAGGAAAAATTGCGAATAGCGAGGCCGCTATGGACTATACTAATAACTATTCTTCACCACTCAATAAGTCAATGTTGTCGAGGTCTTTCAGTTTCTCAGAATAGGAACTCCAAAATTGGCCATTTAACGCAAAAATCACGGTCGAAATAGATAACAGAAGTTATTTCAAATGAATCTATATATGCCACTATGCCATTTGGCATAAATATTTTGCTTTCATTATTTTATTATTTGTCGATGACTCGCAGAGTGGGAGGAAGCACCAACAGTATCCTGAGGATGTTTGCTGAAAGACTGGATGGGCCTACCATGGATAGGTTTATCAAGCATCGTGTATTACATGGGGCTTCATGAAACTGTCTGTGGTTGTTATATTATCAATGTTCTAAGTAGGTATAGGTATACTAACATAGGTTATGAGATAATTTAGACACTAACACAATGTGTGCCTATGTAGTCTGTAAATAAAAGATTTTTTTATTTATTTTTTTTTATTTATCAAATAAACAAAGATATTTTGTAGCTGTATCACTTCCAAAAAATTTTCTGTAAAGTGCCTAATAATATCAGCCTCTATTTATCCTCCGACTGCAACGCAGAGGCCTCTTCTCAAACAGAGAAGGCAAGAGCATTGATCACCACGCTTGCTTAAAAGACAGGTTGTCGTTTTCAGACTTTTATTAACTACTAGCTTTTGCGCGCGGCTACGCCCTCGTGGATGTCGGAAAATATCCCATTGGAACGACCGGGAAATCCTTCCTTATTCCTTATCTACATTATAAAGGGAACCTCTGTGCAAAATTTCAGGTTTATAGGTCCAAGGTTTGGGCTGGGCGATCATGAGTCAGTCAGTCAGGACTTCTCTTTTTATTTCTAAAGATAAGTCCAGGTTTCCTCATGATGTTTTCCTTCACCGATATCAGTAATGTTCAACATAAACTCAGTAAGTACACATATGAATTGAAAAAGCCACATTCGTACCTACTTGCCCGGATTTGAACCTCGTGCATGAGAGGCGAGGCCTTTACAATAAACATGGAAGCCCCGTAAAATAATTTGTTGCTTCAAGACGTACTACCCTTAATAACGGCACCACAATATAATGTGAATAATCGTAGCTCGTAGCCCGTAGCCCGCGTAGCTGTATTACGATGCTACGACTATCTACGAGTGTCTACGAATCTACGACCTACGTTCTACAATAACTTAATTAACTGAAACCCAAAATGTCCTGTTGTTGTTGGATACTGATCCAAAACAATGCAAACAGGACATTTTATTAGATTAATTGATGATTAGAAATAAAACAATCATAATTAATTAAATTATGTATTTATGGAAATGTTAGAAAAGCTCTGGATTAGGACCTAGGGACCTAATTAAAACTTTGGAAAAATAATATAATACATTAGCTGACCCGATAGACGTTATCCTGTCCCAATTTCAATATTCGCATATAAAATCTATTTTCAGTTTTCCAGAATTTTCCAATTTTCCCGGCAACTTTTCCAATTTTTCTCATCTTTTAAACCTTCCCTGGACTACGTCAAACATTTTAAATCCAAAATCAGCTAAATCGGTCAAGCCGTTCTTGAGTTATAAAATTACAACGAAAAGTGGCATTGATTTTTATAGACATAGATTAGCTTTGTTTATTTATTCATTTTCTAATTATTTATCTACATAACTAATTAGTCTGTAACCTGTATAGTCCCACTGCAGGGCAAAGGTCTGGATCTCTTTTTTCCACAAACATAATTTAAAAAATAATCATTTAAATTGAAAAGAGTATAAAGTATGCTTAGATGGTTTTTGGCCATGTTGAGAGAATGAATGGAAGGCGACTAACAAAAGGTATTTGTTAGTCGACAAGCCAGATGTGAGTGGAAACATATATATAGGAAGACATATAGTGACCTTATTGGTGATGTTCTCCAGAAAGGTCACCTGCGTAGTACTGGCAACCGTCATACGTGTATGACCATGTATGAACGTAAAGGAGGCAAAAGTAGTATAGTAAGGATCGTAGCGGGTGGCGTTCTGTAGTTTCTGCCTGCCCCCATGGGGAGAAGGCGTGAGTTTATGTATGTATGTGTATAATTTAAAAAAATAATTAGGATTTAAACATTTCACCACTCATAAAATGTAATTACAGAAACAATTAAAAAGCCATTATTGTGTCTCCCCGATATATCAGCCCGTTGAATCAGGAAAAATATCGAAAAAAAATTATAACTCGAAAATTACAGAAAATCGTAGATCATACATGGGGGTTAAATCGATAGGAATGGTACAAATCAAATCAAATCAAATCAAATCAAATCGTTTATTTGTGATGCATGGGTTACATACAGGTGTTCATTACATAATACTACTACTACTACTTGGTACTTTGCTATCAGCTCGCACTGGCTTGACACCATAAAAGAAACACCCTGTATATGATCCGAAGGGTTAAATTACTGTTCACGGAGTGTAACTCTCACTAGATTCGGCACAGGATAGTCCTTGGAAATGACATGATGGTTGCCTTGTTGCAGCTCTGGGTAATCTTCCGACACCTTATAATGACTGACGGCATGTACCGTATCCATCCAATTGGTGTTTCTCTTCTTTCTCGGAAAACTTTGGTTAATACAAGATGCATTGGATTCTGTTAAAGGCATCATTTCGAAAGCTTTTTTTAGGCCACTGTCAGAAAGTGGGACTTCACAGCTAGGATTAGGATCCTGGGTATTAGAAGCAAGTCCATTGGGTGGAAGGCGTTGACTGGCCGCAAAAACCGTCGTGGTCACTTGTGCTGAATTGAAGATGCTAGCACCTTGCCTTGCTTGCCTTCCCTCATCTGTCTTCACCGTCAGGTCTTCATTGTTGAAACACACAGGTTTACTATCGGTTGTCCTGGTAGAGAGATTCTTGGAAGGAGATACCAACATATCTTCAAAAGATGGTCTCCTTCCATTCAGAATATCTTTCCCTTCTTCATTTAGAGAATTAATGTCTTTAGTTTTGTGTGATGCCTCCTTTGTGTTCTCAATTGGTGCCATGAAGACAGAATCGATTGTTGCAATAATAAGCATGAACGTTATCTTCATTTTGATTAAATTTGGAGATAATGATATGATAATAAGATAATGATAATTATAAACAGCGATAATGTTCCTATTTATAGATACGCATTTACTTTAGAGAACGCCTTTCATAGCTGCATTTTATACTTATACAAACGTGCCTTTTTGTTATGCGTCATTTGTCAAGTCTAAGGACATATTAATAATGCACATTAGGCTTTTAATGCTATGCTAAAGGAATTGCTAGGTTTAAATTGTCTACTTTTATTTTACCTACTAATTTATGAGAGTATGAGGAAAGTAAGAATAGTGGCGGACCAGTGGTATTAGGGTCGATCTCCAAAACGGGCGTATTCGTGTGATCGCTCTGGTGCTTTTCAGATATTGATATTTAATGGTAATTATGTATCTGATTAAAAAGAATGATGTTCAAATAGTACATTTTTACTATCGGCCTTCAATTTACACAAACAATTATGGAAATATTTAAGTTGAAAAAATTTCGCGACCAGAGCAATCATAATTGGTGACAGAGCGATCATAAATGGTGAAATCAGTGAAACAAAAAAAATAATATTGATAAAATATTATTTATTTAGCCGTTTTCAGTCATATTCAGTGTACTTGTAACGAGATTATATGTAAGAGAAATGTATTATTTTAGAAAAGGTCACACACAGGTACATTTTCAATTAATGCTATCTCTGTACGATAGCTAGAAGTTACTCCCGCCCAAAACATAACGGACCTTCCACCATAAGAGCTGATTTCTTCAAAACACACGTCGGCATAGCGTTCCCCTGGTCTTCGTAATACTCGCCGACGTCGGTCTTCACCATTTAGACAAATTCGAGCCTCATCGGAGAAGAGTACGCTACACCAGTTACCTAGTGTCCAAGATAGACAATTTCTAGTGAACCTCAGTCGAGCAATCCGGTGCTCCTGGAGTAACTTTGGGGCCCGTGGTGGTTGTCGAATGCGTATATCAAGCGCTAAAAACCTCCTCCTCACTATCCATAGCCTAAATTGTGCTCCTCGTACCTCTTCAAGTTTCTTTTGAGGTCTATGTTTGCTTTTGAGGTGTATGTTTGTTTTGAATTTGCGGTTCCTCAGCGCCTGAGTCACTAGAAAGCGGTCGTCTCGTGGTTGTGTGCAACGTTTCCACCCAGAACTTTGCCAATTTTTTCCTAAGACGTTTTTCTTCAATAGATAATTTATTTCGAGGCATGATTTCAATCTGCAACAATAGTTGCCATTAAATTTTAGAGAAGAAAGGGTTACAGTTGTGGTTAGCTAAATGTCAATATAATAATATCATCAAGGTAAAATACGTCAAAATCTGTTTATGGGTTTAGGTTACCCAAAGAAACCCAGGAAAGGTTATAAATTAAAGGTTACTTGCATAGTTCATTGTTTGTCATTGTTACAATCCGGTACTACTACTTAAAATAGATTTATAACGTACAATTAATGCAAAATATCATCGCTCTGGTCTTTTTGGACAGAGCAGTCACAGCCATAGCGATCAGAAAAAGTCACAAAATCATAAATGTAGCCGAATTTAAAAGCAGTAGAAAGTTGTGATTACGTCTCATAAAAAGCATCATAACGATCACTTAATTCACATAACAAACACATTCACAAGCTTACTATTTAATTTAAATAACGTGCCATAGCAATCATAAAATTCGAGAACCAAATCCAGAGCAATCATAAACTTACCTTCGTAATGTTGGAAAGCGGGAACGTGGCACACAGGTATCCTCTTCGGCGGTTAGACCACTGCTGGCGTTGCCCCGCGGTATCGGAATAGAGTGTCTATAACGCGTAACTAGGGATGAGCGCGATGTTTTACCTCAGCGCAGAGCGATGAGATAAAATGCCCGGTCACGATTTTAAATTCAAATTGTGGCAAAAGTATTGTTAATATAACTAAAAATATTTTATTACTGTGAAGATTAACTATTTGTTATGTAATCTAAATAAGTTGTTTCATATGAACCTTCTCATTAAAAAGTTAAGGAATATTTTTTTCATTCAATCGGGAGTTGGGTCAACCCAGAGCGATCAGGATTTTAAGGTTTAAGATTTTTTTTTAAATATTTAAAATGAACTTTTTCATAATATTAGCCTTGTATCACGTAGATTAGACACCGAACTGTATATAAAAAAATATTTTGAAAACGTTTTTCGATTTTAAAATGGGTTTATCCAGCCCGACACGAAAAAAAATGCCTATGGAGATCGACCCATTATCGGCCTCGAGTTACGGTATCGATTTCGAACCAAAACGGGCATGCATTATACTTTGTGCAATACACAACATTCATCACTTCGACTGCTCTATAAATCGCTCGTCTCTGTTTACCTCGTTAAAAAGAATATCGCGATAAGACCCGTTTTCGATATTGTTTTATAATGCTCTATAAATGGTAAAAGAAAACATCGTGAGTAATTCAAAGACATTTGACATGGCCAGTCCCTCTCACAGTGACAGGCGTTTTATAGTCTAAAGGGCCCACACATTACACAGTCCGCCGGCAGGCGGTCATTCATAAAAACTGTCAAAAATAGTTTTTATAAATGACCGCCTGCCAGCGGACTGTAAATGTGTGGTGGGACCCTAACAGTAGGATCATTACAGGCCAATTATGTCTGTATATATTATGTTCTAGTTTTTGCCCGCGTCTTCGCTCGCCGAGATCGGAAATTATCCCACAGGAACATATTACCGGTATAGAAAATATCCTATCTACCCAGGTCATCCAGGTCTATCTGTGTGCCAAACATCCAAATCCATTCAGCCGTCAAGACCGGATAAGGTGACAGACAGACAGATAGAGTTATGATATACCTATGTATATAGAGTTAAGTATTTTAGAAACCAAGAAATCAGACCAGATGAGATAGACTGCCCTCTAAGAGACTCATTAGGTCTATAAGACGCCACAATCCTTACCTATCCTGAGCACACCAACAATCCAAACCTCTCAAACTGTAGATCTGCAGGGTGTCCCGTAGGTAATTAATGGATAAACTTGAAATAGCATAGTATACCTAATGACCGTTCTAAAAAAAATACAAAGAAACGATTTTTTAGAAAACATACTGTGCAATTTCTAGTCACACTATTTACTGCCTCTCTGTGCCCTTAGTCAACGGTACAATATTATAACAGCAAATAACTGATGGAATTAATACATTATTTTGTGGTCGTGGTGACGAAGAATGTAAAAAAAAAAAGGTTAGTATTTTTTTCTCAAAAATCTTATCTTATCTACGCACGGCTACAGATCAAGCTATACATTTCCAGTATAAGCTGATCTCGCATTGTATAGGATTTCCTTACAGTGAGAGGTCAGTGTAAACTGGAAATGTATAGATTGATGTGTAGCCGTGTGTACTTACTACTTGAATTTTTTTTTTTAATTTTTTTTAGAACGGCCTTATGGTCTAATATTTATTAGACCATAAGGCCGTTCTAAAAAAAATTTTCAAGGTAATCCATTAATTACGGGAAACCCTGTGTATATATGTGTTTACTGTATGTTTAGTGTGTATAATTATGTTTAGTGTAAACGTCTATGTTTTCTTTGGTATGATTAGGTACATTGCAACAAACAAAATACTGAGGTATGTACTTTTAACTTTTTATTGAAACATTACATTAGGTTACCAGCTTAATCTAATACACTATGAAATTCACTATTGGTGCGTGGCGTGACTGGCTTCAGGGGTCGATTGCTTGTGTGAAAGCGGCTCCTCGTGTTGGTCGTGTTGCTCATGCTGCACGGGTTCATTCACCAGCCGGTACGAGCCAGCCGCAGCAGAACCGTATGCAGGGGCGACGTGAGACTCCACCACATGGCCCGACACTATCGAGGGCGAACAAGTTAACAGTAGGGGAACGCTGCAGCCTCCGACGTTAGCATTGGGGAATACACCAAGCGCAGTCCCAGTCGTGCCCTGCGAAAGCACCCGGCCGCCCGCAGCAGACAGAGCAGGAGACACACCTGCCACACCAGCGACGCCATATCCTCCCAGCCTCGCCATCGGTACATGCCCTTGAGTGAATTGGTCCATGTCGGAGAAGCCCAGCAACTCAGACTCCTGCTGTTCGTCTACGGAGCGGTAGTGTGGCCCGGCGTATCCGTATTGCGGGACAGCTGCATATCCTTGGTTTGACGCACACGGAGCCACGTACTGCAGGCCATGCGGCGCCCGTCGCTCCCTGAGGAACTCTTCTATTTGTTGTATTTGTTGCTTGTTCAAATACCGCGGCTGTTCCCCTTCAAATTGTGTAGGTGCCCCTGCGACTGACAGGACGACGACGGCGAATACACCAGAGAATAATATCGACTTCATGGTAACTGTGTGCTGTGCCGTGACCACCGAGACACTAATATTTATACTTGAGCTGCAATTGACTTTTGTGATCAAATATAACTACTGAGGTTGCAATCTTCACCAGTATATTAAACAAGTACTTGACCGAGATATTTCTGCAAACTCAGATGTTTGATCTCGCCAAAGTACAGCCAATTTTCATAATATGATCGATGTACTAGATAACTACTTATAACTAAATGTTTGCATCAATCAATCTGCCTAGCCTTTTCCCAATTATGTTGGGGTCGGCTTCCAGTCTAACCTGATGCAGCTGAATACCAGTATTTTATATGGAGTGACTGCCTATCTGACCTCCACATCCCAATTAGGTACTGGGTAATACGATACCCCTTGGTAAGACTGTTTGTCAGACTTTCGGGCCTCTGACGACCCGTAACGACTGTCAAAGATCCACGAATGACAGCCAGAACCAACGGCTTAACGTGCTTTCCGAGGCAAGGAGGAGTCTCGGTATGTCAAGATGGTCACCCATCCACGGATGTTTGCATCAATGAATGCGTAAATGCGTACGACCACGCAAAGGAACTGGGATACATTCAACAACCAACACAACCATGCATATTCTTACTTGACAGAAAAAAAATAGGTAGATAAGTAATCAACGTAATGACGAAGATGTGCATTATTTTTAACTAGCGGACCCGACAGACGTTGTCCTGTCTGAACGATCCTAGAACCCGACTGCAGCGCCACCTACCGGGTCCAATTGTGTTTTCAAACCATCCAGGAACCCATTCAAATATACACAAAAAGTGGCCAGTTCCAGAAACTTTCAGTATGTATGCCCCACGTAATAGCCTATAGCCTACAAATTGTTGCATCGTGTCTAGGGGTGTACTCGTATACTATTCTACCCATGAATATGAACAACTTTTACTATGGGACCAAATCTGAAATCGCGAAAAAAAAATCAGCTGCTCCCTACATTTTGACGAGTCTGGTGTAGAACTTAAATGTACCTACTGAACAGCTGATTTTTTTTCGCGATTTCAGAATTAGTCCCATAGTGAACGTTGTTCATATTCATGAGAACACCCTGTGAAAAGTTGATTCAAATTAGATTTTATTCATATTTTTTATTTAATATTTATAATGTAGATATATTGAAATTCACAAAATTTTGAAAAACAAAATCTTCTTTCTAAGCGTAGGTAATTAAAAATATTAATAAAATCTAATTTGAATTGTAATGGGGACAAAACTGTCACATTATAAGCGAAAGAAATTAATTTACTTAGAAATACATCGCTAGGTTTACTTCTTTGTATTGTCTTTTTTAATTTAATGTAATGAATTTTATAAGTACAAAGTAGATAAGTAATTAGAGTTAATGTAGAAATAATCGCCTGTTTTTTTTAAAGTCCGTAATTTAAAAGTACATCGCCGGCTAACTGTTATAGAAGAAGTAATTTTTTATAAAAACTAAAACGGAACAAATTGCGTACTATGCATGTTTCGATAGAACAAATATAGATCTAATTATTTAATGTATTCGTTAAAACGCAGGGCATGGTCAATCGCTAGGTACAGAGACATGGGATAGGCAAGTCTGTAGTTATAGGTGGTAGCTGGTAGTTTCATCCACATTTCGCCCATTTAAAAGGGGCCCATTTAAACAATATTTCTGCCCATCACGTCAAAGATTGCGATCGTAATTATGCATGCATTATTTAGGTACTATTCACAGATAGGTAAAGTACGACACAACTTAGATGTAGCATAGATATGAAAATTTGCATTCATTCATTTCAATTTTACGTACTTATGTATGCATTTCGTTATATAACTTAACAAGTTATTGCGTATGCGTAAAGATCATTTTCGCCTAAAGCAGTAATACCTACATAAAGATTGGTAATGTTGAAGGTGCACTCAGTTCGGATCGTGATCGGTTTTACGAATTGTGCCGATGCTACATCTAAGTTTTGTCGTAGTGTAACATTCATCGGCTAGGTATATTTAGGATTAGCAAGTTCCAAGGTACAAATTCCACAATGCATACCAGCATTTCTTAATCACGTAGGTACGGTGTGCGGAATCAAATACTGTAGCGTCAACAAAACTCGTTCTACATATTAATTTGAACAAATGATTGTGTTTACATGTTCGCCCCACATTTTAAGTGTGCTAAATGTTATTATAATATATCTTCACGCTTCCATTTCTGATCGTGGTAGCGAGCACGATTTGAAAGTTCCTTCATAAGGTATCCTTTTCACAGACTTTATAATACGATCACACAGTCCCTACGCACAAACGCCTCTTCTCTTACAAAGAAGGGACGAGCATTCGTTGCTGGCTTACTTTCATGTTGGCGATTTCAATTCACCAAGCCCTGTAGGCCAATTTTATTCCCTTAGGTAGGTAACGTTCAAAATCTATTCGCATTCTCATATCAGCGATATTCAATGTCGAGAAATGAGAGGTATTTTTGACAGAATAAGAGGGCCTGTTTCACCACCTATGATTAAGTTCCGAGTTCCGATTAACTTGGCAGATAATTTCATACAAATTCAGATCCATTTTTCTTCTTTTTTTTTTGGTGTATAGTGGCTATATTCGGACATCGTGAAATAGTCCCTGAGACTGAGATTACAATGCGGACGTTCATAAAAATACAAGAATTTACTGATGTCGTATGTTTTCAGATATGTGGTATTTTCGGGACGGGGATGTGGTGTTACGCGAATGGATAGAATAACGGATTAAGGTTGTGCGGAAATCGGTTGTCATGGTGGATGGCTATACGAGCAGGGGAAGACCAAAGAAACGATGGATGGACTGTGTGAAAGATGATATGGCTAGAAAGGGAGTGACTACCGAGATGACGACTAGTAGGTATATTCTAGGTTCAGAATAACCCCGCTCTTGGTAACTCATCATCATCATGGATCCTCGTTCATACGAAGGGATATTCAATAAAGTATAATAGTACTGTCTTCACTTTGTTTAATTGTGTGGTGACACTACTCTATCTATTTTCATACGATTACTAAAATAATATTATCTCAGCTAAGAGGAAAGCAATTCACAATTAGAGTTTTCTGTTATTTCCTAGACATTTTTTACTAAAAGTTAAGTACACTAGACTTTGTGATATTCCTTTCTTCAAGCAGCTACACACGCACATGTCAGTAGAGGTGTGAGGATTATTAATCCTTTTATCTATAATGCTTTGTGATCTGTAATTTAGTAAATATCTTTACAAATTCTTTACTAAATGTATGTAATCACAAAACCTTCATTTTTAAGATACTCCGAGATCTGGCTGATGGTGTATGAGGACTGACGGAACAACATTTATGTGCTGTAGTTTTTAATATACCTAACATATTTGTTTACCTAGAAATTCCCAGATTCGTTCTACAATTAATTGTTTTAAGACTTCTACTAAATCCTATGGTTAACATTTTGCGAATTCCAGTGTGGCCCCTCAGTTCACACACACATGACATGAACATTTTAGCAACCCGTCTCGGATTGGTTAGATTTTCTCTAAAAGTATTCTTAGTATAAATTGGGCAGGGGCCATGTCTTTTTGTATTACGGTGCAGTTTATTCTTAGCTTAATTTGTTATCTTAAAACCCTCTTGGCGACTGAGGCCCTAAACCGGTGCCTTGATTTGGCAGACCTAGCACTGAGTGGGCCCTCAACACCGCGGGACCCTTTTCACTTTAGTAGTTACGCCACTGGTTGTCGATATCTTAGAGCCCAAGTTAATTTTTACCTACGCCTAGAAAAAATGTGGGTCATCTGCTGAATAGAACCTCTAGTTAGATAATGTGATGGGACTTTTTCCCTCAGGTCTTATCAGATACTTTACTTTCGAAAGTATTAATATGTTACTATTGAATGTTTATTTTACCTGGACAGTTCTGCACTAGGACGCATTGTTTCGAGAACTCGTCTCTGACGAAGCCCGCTGAACATCGGCACCCGACACGGCAGTCCCACGTCGATGGGCACATATCTATAATCATATAGGCTCGCTAAAATATGTAGGTACCTAAGTGTAGGTACATATTTTAGCGAGCTCTACATTGTTACTGACTACACACATCGTCGCTGATAAGTGACGTAACTGACTTGAAGAAAATTTTACAGGTCAACCTATTTTTCTTTCTTTTTTGTAAACTGTTATAGTTATATCGGTCTCGATATTTGCATTATCATGGGGACCTTAAATCATAGGTACCTACAGATACACCGATTAGACGGATCGATTCGTAATGTATCAAATTACTATAGTTAGTTCGGCTATCGGCATAGTCCAAAATGTCAGATACGTCGTTACTTAAATTAGCGACGACATATTGTTAAGTGTAGTGGCAGACCAACAATCAGATGGGTGGATGACATTCAGAAGATCGCGGGTAAGAGCTGATGGTTAAGACTCGCACAGACCTGGGAAGCATGGCTCAAAAGGAAGGATGACCTAACTCAGTAGTGGGGAGCAAAAGACTGCCGATGATCCTGATGATGATGTTGATGATTGATGATGCTGTCAGTTGCTTTCCTGCCTTTACTCTTACCGGAGGCTATCAACCTTAGGTTAACACAAGTGGGAGGACACCTCCACCCACACAGGGAGAACTCTTCATGATCCCGCAAACACGTTGAAGTCCTGAACAGCATCACACTTCTTGTACAAAATACTAACAAAACGCTAGCCGTTAACATGGCCGTAGCTCGTAGTTATTTATCAACAAACAAATTGTAGGCACGAATTATCGCTAGATTGTTATTGATTTATTTTTTTATGTAGGTACATATGAAATAATAAAAAAACTGAAGTGGCTATTAATTTTGTTAGATGACGCTTGGCCAATCCCGTAGTAAAGGATAACAGCACCATGATAAAGAGCTTCATAATCCACCAAAAATGAATTGGATTTTCCAACAAAACGCGCGGGGATTAAAATGATATACTATCTTATTTCAGAGTCCTATCTAATTATGACTATAAAATAAGATATAAATAACAGTGTTTAAGTTGGTCTTAACAGTGAGAAGTGCAAAGAGTGGAAAAATGATCGTGTATTCCCGTTCGTTCCACTGCCGTCGTCCCACTAATGGGACGAACGGGAATTTAATAACAGAATACCGTCTTGTATGTACGGAACGGAACCCAGAGGAGCTCGTGGCTAAGTAATAACAGCCGCACGGGTCGATCCATCAGGTTAAGCTACGCTTGCCGGGGTTGGTCAGTGGATGGGTGACCATCTTTACATACCGAGACTCCTCCGTACCTCGGAAAGCAGGTTAAGCCGTTGGTCCCGGCTGTCATTCATGGATCTTTGACAGCCGTTACGGGTCGTCAGAAGCCCGAAAGTCTGACAACCAGTCTTACCAAGACCAAGGGGTATCGTATTACCCAGTTACTGGGTTGTGGAGGTCAGATAGGCAGTCGCTCCATGTAAAATACTAGTATTCAGCTGCATCCGGTTGGACTGGAAGCCGACCCCAACTTAGTTGGGTAAAGGCTAGGCAGATTAATGTACGCAACGGAATACCGAGATAAAAAGTAGGTATGTTAAATCCTAAACCATGTGTTTTTTATCCAATTCCACTCAGCTGTTTTATTGCGAAAGCGTAACAAATAAACAAACAAGCTCACTTTCGCATTTTTAATATTGTTTAGGATATTTTTTACCACCGAATAACCAACTCAAATCATTTGGGCAACTCCTACCAATGGGAGTTAAAAATAAAAGTAATAAATTATTCCCGTTCGTCCCACCGCCACCGGTGCGGTGGGACGACAGCAGTGGGACGAACGGGAATAAGTACACGAAAATGCTGCTTTGCCCAACTGAGGGCTGAAAATTATTTATTTGCTCTACTGTGCTGGGTCATCTACAAGTCATCTAACCATAAAAACAACATTTATTAAGGACCCTTTCCTGCACTAGGTAATTCAATCTCACTGACGCACAGTTTGATTGGTGTACTTAGTGGATCAGTGATTGGCTTCAACACTAAAGGGTCGTTTGTACAATATCCGCAGATTTTTGTTTCCTTTTGGGTAAACAAACTAACAATACATGAAGAGATAATTGCTGCATGCTGGCCGCGCTCGCGGAAAGGCTTGATTGTTCCATCATCTCCCACTGGTGTAAGCGGCATGTGGCAGGCTGATGCACTAACAAACCTATTTGAGAGATTTAATTTAAGAATTGTTACTTAGGTAGGTAGCTTTCAGTTGTGCAGCTTGTGCATTATACCTAAACCTCTAGCTATGCTAAGGTTACTTATGTTAGTTAGAAGTTAGTGCCAACCAATATGCCGCTGGGGTCGCGGGTTGTCTGAAGGGGTTACCGCGGCCCTGGCATAGGCAACTGAAGGAACACGGGTGGGTTTTAGTCAGTAAAAGTCTGACACGCCCTCCCGCTCCACCCAGAGCGGGAGAAGTTATTTGATGATTTCTCACCCTCAAAAAAAAAAAAAAAAAAAAAATCCCTTTATTCTGTTAAGGACAGATTCTGGTAACGGCAGATTCTTTATACAACACTAGCTGACCCGTCAGACGTTGTCCTGTCCCAATTTCAATATTCCCATATAAAATCCACTTTAAGTTTTCCAGAATTTTCCAATTTTCCCGGCAACTTTTCCAGTTTTTCTCATCGTTTAAACCTTCCATAGACTACGTCAAGCATTTTAAAACCAAAATCAGCAAAATCGGCCCAGCCATTCTTGAGTTATAAAATTACAACGAAAAGTGGCATTGATTTTTATAGATATAGACTAGCTGACCCGACAGGCATTGCCCTGTCCCAATTTCAATATTCCCATATAAAATCCACTTTCAGTTTTCCAGAATTTTCCAATTTTTCTCATCGTTTAAACCTTCCCTGGACCAAACCTGAAATCGCGAAAAAAAAATCAGCTGTTCAGTACATTTATCTACATCAAACTCGTGCAAATGTACTGAACAGCTGATATTTTTTTCGCGATTTCAGGTTTGGTCCCATAGTAAAAGTTGTTCAAAATGATGAGTACAATGACCCCTTAAGAGATTTAGTGTAAACAAAAACTAATGTATATAGTAGATTCGACAAAGCCCTTTTTCAATATAAAAAAAACCTACTTACACGTCTTATTTATCAGTATCTAGGTACTGTTCATACCGATATCAAAAAGAAGCGTTATGATATAAATTAAAATCATACATTGGCATACAACATAACTGCAATAACCTTGGACGTACAGTCTGCAAAATATCTGTGGACGTGACAATAAGAATTAACTGAAGACTCCACTTTTACATTACAAGGAATGATTTGTCATCATTGTTTGCAATGAAGCATTTCTCAACCGCATAATTCACCTACATTTTATAAATATGTAAACATTTTATTGTTATAAAGAAGTCGGTTAAATAATGACAGAATTACCTACTGCAAAATAATCTTTTCTAGAAATATTTTGATACGTTGGTATGCCTCTGCATATCTTTGTAAATAATGTTATAGGGATGAGAAAAAGAATGCATTTAAAGAGAAACCAGATTTTTTTTAAACAGATTAGCGAAACACAGGATAGGTATAACTGCACGAGGTATGCCCTGTTGTTTAGTGGAGATTATGTCTCATAACCTATTAAATGGCGATACCATAATTATAATAGCTATCTATTGGTAGGTAACGTAATTACATCAAAGTGCACCATATTTTATTAGTTAATGCCTAATCAATTAATGGTGAGATGCCTCTAACAATAAATTATGGTATTGGTAGGTACCTACCTAACATATACTTAAAGAAAATAAATAAATGTTCAGTAAACAATGGAAAAATAGGTACCTACCTCTGCTAATAGATAAATACGTACATGTACCTTTTATCTATTGAATGTAATCAAAGATAGAGCAGAGCATCTTTATCGCCATAATCAGACGAGATAACCAAACTACAGGAATAAGAAAGCTGTACGTGCTATACTTATGTGAAATGGACACGATCTTCATTGCAGCATGATTAATTTTTCCACCAATTGTCTCTCATTACTATACTAATTAGTATAAAATGAATATCTCCATCCTAAACGCCATCAGTTATCAACTTAAAGCAAGATTAACACATTACTTGTTAACTTAAATTTCAATAATGTACCAGAAAAGTGCTGCTCTTGTTGTTGCATTAGTAGTTACCTGTGCGAGTGGCTATCCAAACATATGGCATAGCAACCATCTCACCCCTGTTCATGGCCTCTACGTAAAGCCTTCGACTGATGGGACCACTGGAGATCTGTTCGTCGCAGCCACGGAAGAAAGCGGAGCAAAGTCGCAGTGGGCGGTTGATAAGCCGATCAGCTTTTTGCCAGTTTCAGCTGCTACTCAGCCACAAGCCACTGGAATTCCAATGGCATATGCTTCAGGATACCCAACAACACACGAAGAAAGTGCAACTCAAAAACGAGCTGTCATGCCCAGTGCGATCCCAAGTGCACCAGTTCAGTACGCCTACGCTATGCCCGTACCATCTGGCACTCAAGCTGAAGGTGGCCAGGTCGCTTCGTACCCATACGCTTATACAATCCCTTCAAGTCCGACCGAAACTCCTAAGTGTGAGCACCAGGCTAGTGCAACACAATACCCCTACCAGTTTCCCTTTCAAATGTTTTATCCGCAAATGATGTCTGCTTACGCCAACTCAATGAGTATACTCAAGGATGCAGGTCTTAGTGAGGATTCCGCCAGTACAGTGATGTCCAAGGCGGCACCAATGTGTTCCCCTGCTTCCTACGCCTATCCTATGTATGTGATGGTAGACCCCAATGCGTGGAACCAGAACCAAGCTACCACTGCCACTCCTGCATCACCATCATCAAATACGCAATCGGAAGAAAACACTCAAGCATAGAGAGTTGAATTTTAAACTAAAACCGTAACTTATCGCTATTTATTTTTTATGTAATAAAATTTGAAATTATTTGTTTTTTTTTATTTTATTTTAACAATTCTTATGTATTTCCTGACGATTCCTGACTTGGCTCCTAATTTTATTATCAAGCGGAGTAAGGGCCTATACACGATGTTTTTTAGGGTTCCGTAACTCAAAGTGAAAAAAACCGGTCAAGAGCGAGTCAGACTCGCGCACCGAGGGTTCCGTACCATCATTTATATGTAATTAATGTTGATGATTTCTGAAAAACTGTGCTATTTAGAAACATCGTTTTATTTTTCCTGTAATCTTTACATAAACTTCTATCAAATAGAATCATTTCAGATTTTTCGCTTTGCAAACTTCGGAGATAAGGGGGGGAACGCTATTCCAAATTTCAAGTTGATAGCATTAGTAGTTCTTGAGATATCCAGCTGAGACAGACAGACAGACAGACTGAGTCACACCATAAGGGTTCCTTTTTTACCATTTTGGTACGGAACCCTAAAAACGGAACCCTTAAAAGATCACTTCGTTTTCCGTCTGTCTCTGTCTGTCTGTCAGCCTTCTCTCTATACCATTGACTTAGAATTCTATAGACTGCTGGTTATCTTCCCTTGCATTCACACTAGAAAAAGAAGAATATATTAACGTCACTAGCATACAAAAGAGACAGAGTAAAAATATTTCTGTCCTTTATCGCGTGCCGGCCAAGACCGTCGACGTGCGCAACAAGTTTGACGTTTTTGGCGATTGCAGATTGAAATCCAATTATTTATTAATAATTACATCGAGATTTTACACAAAATACGTGCCGTTTCGTGCTCAATTCTTTAATACCATCTGTGCAACGTTGCAAAATGGTTAGGTGCAGTGTATTACATTGTAAAAGTGATAGTTTGATGAAGATTGCCGGATTGTCCTTTCACACGTAAGTATTCCACCTTTTTATGTATTTTATCGCTGTGTGTGCTGCTATTTCTAATCAAATAGTCGCAGTAATGTACAAACTAATTTGTATTTGTGTTAAATTAAATCTCAAAAAATAGTGATTTGCGCAATATTTTTATTTTCTTACCTGAACATTCAGTGTTGCCACTTTTTGACGGGGAATTTACCCTTTAATAATGGTAAAACTGATTTTTTAAAGCAATGTATATAAAAAAATATTTTATTTCAGACCTTGATCCATTAATATTAGTAATACACACTTCTCATAAGATATTTTAGTAACAAACGTAATAAAAGAGTTTAATTCATATATCTGCACTCACCTGATGCCCCGCATTGGGTACATGTTGTACTCACGGCTACAGATCAAGCTATACATTTCCAGTTTAAGCTGATCTCGCAATGTATAGGATTTCCTTACAGTGTAAACTGGAAATGTATAGCTTGATGTGTAGCCGTGTGTACATGTACATAATGCGTCATAATGGTGCAGTACGGCTGTTTACTGATGACCTTAATGTCGTTGACGCTCCCACGTACTCTGCGCATCATGGAAGCATTCTTTTTACTCAAGATGGTATTAAAACCATCAGTATGTACTTCGGCAAACATTCCTGATGCACTGCAGTAACGTGGAAGCCTCAACCACATCCTGAAAGTATTGATATACTGAACTCTGAAGACGTCGTATGCCGTCTGCGTCTATCGATCCCACAGAGTGCACATGTACAAAGATTGGCAAAACGCATTATCGAGTTATTTTTACTTCTGGTGTACAACGTGCAAACCTGTGGGCCAACATATTGCATGCTATATAGCTACTACTATACTATAAATATATAAGTAAAAAAATCATGGAAAGCAAGATCACTGGTTAAAATGAAAGGTAATGAAAAAATCTACCCGATTTATTATTATTCTAGATTTCCAAATAAACCCGAAATAAGAAACATGTGGATTGCTGCTACTAATAGGCCTAATTGGGCTCCAAAAACCAATTCCAGGATTTGCAGTCAACACTTTGATAGTAATCGTTTAACAAAGAAAACATGCAAAACTTACTTGTACCCCGATGCTGTTCCAAATACGGTAACAAATATGGATGTACCTAACATGTGATTGAATTTTATTACAATGGTTATAAAATTTTAACATTTAATTCCATTAGGTTGCAGGAAATAGAGGAAGCGCTATGATGATTAAGAGCAGCGAAGCCACATCCACTGAAACATTAGAAGGGAGCTCAAAAACAGTTAAATCTGTAAGTCTATAGGATTCATATTTTAACAGCTTAATAACGAGCCGAGAGTTGTATGTACTGACGCCAGCAGGTCAAACTACCCGAAACTGTCAGATTTTCCCAATCAACCTTGAACCTAATACTCTAGCGATAAAGATGAAAATCTATTAAAGAAATTTGACAGATTGTAGTAGCTTGATGTGCTGGCGTCTGTACATAATGTTGTTTCAATAATAAGTGCGTAATATAAAACATTTTCCTTATTTATTTTAGTATTCGTCACCTGAGTTTTCGCCCAGAACATTGAAACGAAAATGGCAGAAAGACCAAGAAATATCAAAACAGCGTTTGAAAAAGCTAAAAGCACTTCGAGAAAAATCTAGGAGGTTGACCAAAAAGGTGGCAGATTTAGAACATGTTCTTACAGAATTAAAATCAAAACTGTTTGTTGGTGAAGAAGATTGTGAGCTATTATCATCGATTGATAATGTGAACAAAGATTTTCTGAAAAAAGTTGTAAATCCGTCTACTAACCGAAAATATTCTCCATCCCTTCGAAAGTTTGCGTTATGCTTACATTTCATAAGTCCGAGTGCATACAATTTTGTAAGAAAACCATTTAACTCTTGTCTGCCACATCCATCCACCTTACGTTCTTGGTATAAAAGCGTTGACGGCAGTCCTGGATTCACTAAAGAATCTTTAGAATGTATAAAGCTCTTAGTGAATCGTGCTCAAGCGCAGAGTAAGACTTTGTTTTGCGCACTTAGTATAGACGAGATGGCGATACGTAGGCATGCACAATGGGATGGAAAGAAGTGCGTAGGGTTTGTTAATGTCGGGGAATCATTAGAAGGTGACAGTGTAGCTGTTGCTAGAGAAGCGCTAGTGTTTATGCTTACGGCAATCAATGATTCCTGGAAAATTCCCGTGGGTTATTTTTTAGTAGATGGTTGTAATGGCGGACAGAAGGCAAATTTAGTAACACAGTGTTTGGAGTTGCTAAACTCTTGTAGGAAATCATAGAACTCTCCTCATAAAATCAATTGCAATGCATTACTTTGAAACACGTATTCACCATGGTACCAAACAATGTTTTGAACCAAAATCAAAAATAAGAAATTTACCTACATAATAAGTTAGTGCTTTTTCAAGGACAATAAAATATTTAAAAAAAATATATTTAAAAAAATTATATATTTTTTTTTAATATTACTGAAGTATTTTTTTATATTTATTTTTTTTTCACTCGAAAGTTCTCGCTGGTGGTGGCGTGTGTGTTGGATCATAACCTTCAAAATAGTTGAGCTAATTAGTGCTGATCCATGCGTCACCACGTTCGTGAACGGGCGCCGTCAGTTGAGACTGGTCGTCTCTTAGCTGTCACGGTTTATTTTTAATTTAGTTGTTTTTAGGTTTTATATTTTTATTACGGACGCTTTTAACGTGCACGCGTACGCGTGCACGTCTTCCTACATTGTTCTCATATGTAGGTATATTTTCAACATGAACGATGTAACCAATATTTTGTAATTTTTTTTGATTTAAAAGAGTGTCCGTGGAGTTTCTTGCCCATTCTTCTCCATAGGGGACAACGGTTTGGAATGGGCAACTAGCTTCATCTTTCTGACTGACCGATCCCTTGACAATTCAAACGTACGTTTGATTAGTTTATTTTGAAATAAATATTTTTTTTTATTTTGCTTTGAGTTTGAGTTTGAATAAAACATTGCAGTCGCATCATTACTCATATTTTTTTATTTTTCCTGAAATACAAACCTCATTAAAAAAATCTTATTTTTTGAAGAATATTGGGTAAAATGTACATCACCTGGTAACCCTAAACAAAAGATGTACTTTTTTTCTGTCCCTTTCGACGGCACGGATTCCATGAGTCTATAGAATTCTAAGTCAATGCTCTATACTTACTTTACTCTTTGGTCAGCCTGTCAAAAGTTTTGACAGACTGACTCAAAACCCTAGGCTTTTTCTCAAGTAGAGTTAGGCATCAAGTTTAAATGAATATCAAATAGGTACGTAGGTAGGTGATAGGTCGTCAAGAAGCTTGATTTTTGAGCTCCAAGGAACCCCCTTGGCCTTGGAGCTCAAAAGTCAAGCTTCTAAGTCAACGCAATAAAAAAAAACAGGCCAAGTGCGTGTCGGACCACGCACAATGAAGTGTTTCGTAGTTGGGATGAATTTATTCCAAGAACAAACTTAACATTGTAGTTGATAAACATGTTCTCCCATACATTCCAACTGTGTAAGTTTGTACTCATAATATTGAGAGATTTACCAAGTTGTTTTAAGACCACACACTTCTTATAGGTTTTCCTGTAATCTACACGTAAAGAAATATTTTCTGTATTTTTATTTTTTTATTTTAGGCTTAGTAGTATCGGAGTTAAGGGGGAATGGTAAATTTTCGTCTCTATTCTTAGATAACTATATAACAATTTATTTAAAATTATTTTTAAAAATGCGTGAGTGTCGTGGAACACTCTGTTGGAACGAAGTTCCTATTAATAATAATATGATAAAAAATAATAATATGGTGTCGTTTCCAAGGTTTCCTATGAGCTCACAATTTCGATTTTCAGTAATTAATTAGGTATGCTATAATATGCATATGTCATATTTGCTGCCATGGAACGACAACCATGACGAAAACGACACCCATAACGGTAAATTTTAAAATTTTCGAATCCGCCATCTTGGATTTTCATTTTGACCTCATCATCGTTTTCAGCGACCCTAAAAACCATGAAAATGACACCCATGACGAAAAATTAGAAAATTTTCACAGCCGCGATCTTGTATTTTCATTTTGACCTCGTTATCGTTTTCAGCGCCCTCGAAAACCACGGAAGCGACACCCATGACGAAAAATGTTAAAAGTTTCGCAGCCGCCATCTTGGATTTTCATTTTAACCTCATTATCGTTTTCAGCGACCTCAAAAACCATGAAAATGACACCCATGTCATTATTATTATTTCATTTTATACATATGTATATATTACATTTTTAAATATTAGAATATAAAAACAAAACACAATGCCAAGTTCGTACAGTCCGATAAGGAACTTCGTTCCAAAAATATATTTGAGACCCATATAGTAAGCCCTTTCATTTGTTATGTCACACGGTACAGTTTGCAAAACTTTTTTTTTTAATTTTCTTATTTGCCCCCAAAAGTGACCCCATATTCAAAATTCATTTATTTACCTACTTTACCCATCCGTGTTTGGGTCACAGAAATTTTCACTTATTCGGTCCATTAGATTCGGAGCAAATTGGCTGTGACAGGCGGACAGACAGATACACGAGTGATCCTTTAGGGGTTCCGTTTTTTCCTTTTGAGGTATGGAACCCTAAAAACTGAAAGTCCGAAAATTATTCATTAGTGTCACTTAAAAAAAAATTTTTGTTGTCAATCTTTTTGCGGTTGGCGAATTGACCGTCACGTTCTATCAATGTATGGGAGAACATGTTTTTCAGCTACAATGTTATGTTTGTTTTGGGATAAATTCTTTTCAACTACGGAACTCTTCATTGTGCTTGGTCCGACATGCGACACGCACTTAGCCGGTTTTTTTACTCGCCACACCGTGAAGGTAAACGCCGTATTTATTTATTTACTAGCTTTTGCCCGCGGCTTCGCCCGCGTGGATGTCGGAAAATATCCCATGGGAACGTTCATGTGGAAAACATATCATATCCCTAACTTAAGAAATGCTGGGTTTCCCTTACAAACTTTCATCCCCTATATCACACACTGAAGTATTGTTTTTGAAAGTATCCTATGTCCTTTCCCAGGATGCTATATAAATATAAAGCCTTGCCAAATTTTGTCGTGCAGTTTTGTAAATTTTAAAATCAACCCCTATTTTACCCCCTTAGGGGATGATTTTTCAAAAACGCTGAACAACATATTTATATATTTCCTATCAAAAGCATACATTTTAATTTTCACATCCCTAACTTAAGAAATACTGAGTTTCCCATACAAACTTTTATCCACTATATCACCCCCTGAAGGATTATTTTTTAAGACCAAAAGTAGCCTGTGTCCTTCCCCAGGATGCTATATAAAGCCTTGCCAAATTTGATCGAAATCCGTACAGTTTTGTAAATTTTAAAATCAACCCCTATTTTACCCCCTTAGGCGATGATTTTTCAAAAATGCTGAACCGCATATTTCTTAATTTCCTACCAATAGCATAAATTTGTTATCCCTAACTTAAGAAATACTGGGTTTCCCTTACAAACTTTCATCCCCTATATCACCCCCTGTAGTATTGTTTTTGAAAGTATCCTATGTTCTTTCTCAGGATGCTATATAAAGCCTTGCCAAATTTTGTCGAAATCCGTGCAGTTTTGTAAATTTTAAAATCAACCCCTATTTTACCCCCTTAGGGGATGATTTTTCAAAAACGTTGAACCGCATATTTCTTTATTTCCTATCAAAAGCATACATTTTAATTTTCACATCCCTAACTTAAGAAATACTGAGTTTCCCATACAAACTTTCATCCCCTATATCAACCCCTGTAGGATTATTTTTTAAGACCAAAAGTAGCCTGTGTCCTTCCCCAGGATGCTATATAAAGCCTTGCCAAATTTGATCGAAATCCGTACAGTTTTGTAAATTTTAAAATCAACCCCTGTTTTACCCCCTTAGGCGATGATTTTTCAAAAATGCTGATCCGCATATTTCTTAATTTCCTACCAATAGCATAAATTTGTTATCCCTGACTTAAGAAATACTGGGTTTCCCTTACAAACTTTCATCCCCTATATCACCCCCTGTAGTATTGTTTTTGAAAGTATCCTATGTTCTTTCTCAGGATGCTATATAAAGCCTTGCCAAATTTTGTCGAAATCCGTGCAGTTTTGTAAATTTTAAAATCAACCCCTATTTTACCCCGTTAGGGGATGATTTTTCAAAAACGTTGAACCGCATATTTCTTTATTTCCTATCAAAAGCATACATTTTAATTTTCACATCCCTAACTTAAGAAATACTGAGTTTCCCATACAAACTTTTATCCCCTATATCACCCCCTGAAGGATTATTTTTTAAGACCAAAAGTAGCCTGTGTCCTTCCCCAGGATGCTATATAAAGCCTTGCCAAATTTGATCGAAATCCGTACAGTTTTGTAAATTTTAAAATCAACCCCTATTTTACCCCCTTAGGCGATGATTTTTCAAAAATGCTGAACCGCATATTTCTTAATTTCCTACCAATAGCATAAATTTGTTATCCCTAACTTAAGAAATACTGGGTTTCCCTTACAAACTTTCATCCCCTATATCACCCCCTGTAGTATTGTTTTTGAAAGTATCCTATGTTCTTTCTCAGGATGCTATATAAAGCCTTGCCAAATTTTGTCGAAATCCGTGCAGTTTTGTAAATTTTAAAATCAACCCCTATTTTACCCCCTTAGGGGATGATTTTTCAAAAATGCTGAACCGCATATTTCTTAATTTCCTACCAATAGCATAAATTTGTTATCCCTAACTTAAGAAATACTGGGTTTCCCTTACAAACTTTCATCCCCTATACCACCCCCTGTAGTATTATTTTTGAAAAAAAATAGTATCCTATGGCCTTCCCCAGGATGCTATATAAAGCCTTGCCAAATAATGTCGAAATCCATGCAGTTTTGTAAATTTTAAAATCAACCCCTATTTTACCCCTTAGGGGATGATTTTTCAAAAACGCTGAACCGCATATTTCTTTATTTCCTATCAAAAGCATACATTTTAATTTTCACATCCCTAACTTAAGAAATACCGAGTTTCCCATACAAACTTTCATCCCCTATATCACCCCCCGTGGGATTATTTTTGAAAAAAAAAGTAGCCTATGTCCGTCCCCAGGATACCATCTATAGCCTTGCCAAATTTTATCGAAATCCGTTCAGTGGTTTAGGCGTGAAAAGGTAACAGACAGACAGACAGACAGACAGACAGACAGACAGACAGACAGACAGACAGACAGACAGACAGACAGACAGAGTTACTTTCGAATTTATAATATTAGTATGGATTTTTTATTTTATTTTTCGTCTCTGGACACCCACTCCGTAAAGGTATTGTTGATAATTGGTAACTCTGTCTCAGAAATGTCAGATTGACAAGTGAAGCAACATGCTTTTGTAACTGCGACGATAAATAATAATTAAATTGTACGTCGTAAATAGTTAACAAGCCAGTGAAGTGGTGATTTTAAAATAAGTCAAGAATAAACTAAATAATATAAAATGGTTTCCAAGAAAAAGAAGAAGGTCTGTAAACATATTTCATAATGTCACAACACGTGTTTCTATTACTGGGTATAACCAATAAAATTTCGGTTTTTCGCAGTATTCATCCGGAGAAGGAGCACAGTTTATGACCAGGAAGGCTGCCCTGAAGAAACTACAGTTATCTCTCAAAGATTTCAGACGTATTTGTATATTGAAAGGTATTTACCCACGAGAACCTCGCAATCGTAAGAGGGCTCAGAAAGGTGTAGGCGGTATCAAAACATTGTACCACACAAAGGACATAAAGTTCTTACTACACGAACCCATAATATGGAAGCTCAGGGAGTTAAAAGTAAGTTTTTCAATACTTAAAACATTCTTTTTTTCATTACTTTGTGCAACAATATGGATCAATAATTCATAACTGAATGTAATGTTCTTCTTTTAGGTATACCAACAAAAAATTCGTCGTGCAAGGGCGATGAGAGAGTACAAAAACATGAAGAAGTTCTTACGGGACTATCCAGATATAAATATAGATCACATTGTCAAGGAAAGATACCCTACATTTGTAGATGCGATAAGAGACCTGGATGACTGCCTCACTTTATGTTTCTTGTTCAGCACTTTCCCGTCCCTAAAGAAAGTGCCCAGAGACCAGTCAATGCTTTGCAGGAGACTTACAGTTGAGTTCATGCATGCAGTCATAGCTGCAAAAGCACTCCGTAAAGTATTTGTGTCTGTCAAAGGCTACTATTATCAAGTGGAACTGGAAGGACAGACCATCACATGGATTGTGCCACATCATTTCTCATTCCAGGTTATTATTGTTTATTACCTTATTCAAATAATGTTTTCTTCTTTTTCTACAAAATCTTTATTAACACTCTTTTTCTACAGCCTCAAAACAAGGATGAAGTAGATTTCAAGATCATGTCAACATTTGTTGAATTCTACACAATGATGCTGGGCTTTGTCAATTTCAAACTATATCACTCTCTCAACTTGGTCTATCCACCTAAATTGACTGCTGCATTCACAGCTGATGACAAAGAGCTTATAGATGAGCATGCCTATGTGGCTGAGAGGATAGCAGCCATGAACTTGTCTTTAGCCAGAGTAGCAGGGTCCAATGATGGTGAAGAATTGCCAGAAATTGACATCTTCAATACAGAGGATGAGGATCCTCAGAAGTTAGAGGAAGCAAAACTTGAAGCAGAAAAGGTCCAGAAACTGAAGACAATGTTCAAAGGACTCAAATTCTTCATAAACAGGGAGGTACCCAGAGAGCCATTAGTATTCATCATCCGTTGCTTTGGTGGTGAAGTATCCTGGGACAAGGATCACTTCGTTGGAGCCACTTTTGAAGAGTCAGATGAGAGCATTGCATACCACATTGTTGACAGACCCACCATGGACAAACAGTATCTCTCCCGTTACTATGTGCAACCTCAGTGGGTGTTTGACAGTGTCAATGCAAGGACACTGCTGCCTATCAATCAATATTTAATGGGAGCTGTCCTACCACCTCATCTTTCACCATTTATTGATAAAATTAAAGATCAAGTTTATATTCCTCCTGAAGAGAAGGCTCTCAATGATCCTAACTTCAAGCCTTTGGGTAAGTTTTCATGTAAAACAATATTTATTCTTGGAACTCATTTTAAAAAAATTAACAAAATATTGTTTTTTACAATATTTTGTACTGCATAATCAAAATAATCATAACATTTTATTTCTATTCACCAGATGATGACCAATCTGGCACTGACATTGAAGAGGCCAGTGATGAGGACAAAGAAGATGAGGAGGAGGCGGATTCTGAGGAGGATGGTGATGCTGAAGCAGCTTTGGCCAAGCAGTACCAACAGGAAGTAGAGGAAGACTCAGACTCTGGTGATGATGATGGTGTGGACCCAGAGAAAAAGAAACTGGCTAAAGAGAAGGTAAAACTCATTAGTTATTACGTCACTCATTTTACTTTGATAATGTTTTTTTCCCGAAAATATTATATTAGGTTGTTGAATGTGAACTTCTCATTAATGTTTATTTTCTTTATTTCAGAAAAAAGCAATGGCTGTGACTGCTGGTGTGCCCCATAAAGATCACCCCTACCAGAAAGAGATAGAAGACAAACAAGCATTCAGGCTGAGAGAGAAGCTTGTTCGCAAGAAGCACAGGAACCTTTACAAGAGCATGAAGGCTGGACAGGAGAAACGCAAGAAGGAAATATGGTTGCTAAGGAAGAAGAGGCGTCTTCATGACGAGAAAGCCAAGGAAGACAAGAAAACAGAAAAACGTAAACAAAGAGACCAAGCATTGGAAGCTTCTGTTTAAAAATCATAAATAAATATTTTATTTCAAAATAATCGTTTATTTTTATTTATTTCTGTATTGTGCTAATTAATTAACAGTATAAATATTTACATCACAATATAAAAAGTTGAAGACATTTCCTTCAAATAACAATGAAACAAGACAATCATAATAATATTAGTCATTTGGTACTATTAGCCGACGTTCGCACGGACGCAAAAATATCGCGGCGATTTTTTTTCGCGCACTGCATTTTCAACGCTCTGCTTAGCGCCGGGAGTCGAAAATCCAACAGTGTGTTTTTTGTCGCGCTGGGATGCACTCTGTAGTTGTAAGGTTGGATTCACGAAGCTCGGCACAACACTGAGAGTTGATAATTCAGTGCGCGATAAAATCCCGCCGCGACTTTTTTTACGTCCGTGCGAACGTCGGCTCAGATATGGCTTATCACGATAAGTTTTATATAATTGTAGTACCAACAGATACATGAAGTACCAGAGATATTGAATAAAAATAAACTAGTTCTCTATAACGTAAATAAAACTTTTTTCTACGTAAATATGCTATATCGCACGAACTTGAGCAGATCACTGTCTATTTCGTTGTTGATGCAACCACAGGAATTAATGTCCATTCACACTATAATAAATCTGTTCATAAATTAATGTCCATTCTTAGCGCCATATTGATTATGATTAGTGATATCATCTTGCATTTTCATCTGCCTAGCCTTTTTCCCCAACTATGTTAAGGTCGGCTTCCAGTCTAACCGGATGCAGCTGAATACCGGTATTTTACATGGAGCGACTGCCTATCTGCCGTCCACAACCCAGTTACCGAGTAATACAGTACTTGGTAACAACTGTCAAAGATCTACAAATTAAATGCTTAACAAGCACAAACGGGTCTCGACATCCCTAATGAACTGTCACCCATCCACGGACCGACCTCGGCAAGTGTAGCTTAACCTTCGATCGACCCGTGCGACTGTTATTATTAAAATAACGGTTGTTGTTAATCTTGTATTAAATGGTACATAAAACTTACAAAGTATAAATAGACATAACTGAGCCCCACATTGGAGTGTAGGGTATGAATGGACCAAAGACAAGAAATGAATAATATCCTAATTGGAATCACTGTCGGATTCGCCTTCAGCGTCGCTGTCCTCAAGCTCAGGCATCGGGAAGCGCAGAACTGCTGCTATTCCGGTCAGCTGATCTAGTTCTGAGGAAGAAGAGAGACAATTACATACAAATTGACATAATCTACAAGCTTAAATCAGAGTTGTCAGCAAAAAAAGGCCATAAATGTTAAAAACAGTATAGCTATTTGATTCAAAACGTCATTACATCCACACTAATTTTATAAAGAGGTACAGTTTCTATGTAATTTCTAGTTGCTGAGTGCCATAGTATACAGGGTGTAAGGGACAGCCCTCCGCAAACTGATAGGGTGAATTCAGTATGTCATACTAAGATGCCCGGTACATGAATTTTTTTCAGGAACGTTAAGGGAATCCAATAAACCTGATTTGTTTGTGTTTTTGTGCACAAATCGGAGCGTCTATTACTGGTTGGGAGGGGTAGGTAATAGGTATGCGGTGAGTTCGATGAACTCTGTAGCTAGACAGAAAGTGAACAGCTGATTTCACGCGTCTTTGGTTATAGTATTTCAACATCCATTGCTGGTTTTTTTTTTTTGCAGTTTTTTTTACTTAGATGGAGTGCTGCAAACACACAATGCAATTTTACATTGAAATAATGAAATTGTAAGTGAAAAAAAAATTGAAAAAATGAAAATTTTCCTGAAAAAATTTCCGGTGGAATATGATTCAGAATGAGGAGCTGAATGCACTCTGTTAGTTTGCGGAGGGCTGTCCCTTACACCCTGTATAATTATGTTTCTCCCACGCTAAAGAAGTGACCCTAGAGCTAGTCGCATGCCGTGAGGGCTGGTTGGGAAAAGAGTTCCTGGAAGGCCTTGGAGGAAGCCTTTGCTCAGCAGTGGGAAATAAAAAAGAAAATGTTTACACTTACGTTCCCCAGACACATGCATGCTAGAGAAGATCCTCACATCGCCGCCATTATCTCGAACTGAATCAACAATGGCGACATAATCTTTCCGTTGCTGTATATCTTGACACCTGCAAAACGGAGAACCTTGGTTTTATTAAAATCAAAATCACAGCAGTGATATAAATAGCGAAAGTCGCGGGAATCAATTGGGTACGAACAACGCAGCAGTCGTTATAGCGATTCTTGGGGATTGTCTTTCGGTAGAGACTATTATGATGATGAAATGAAACTATCAAGCTGGATGATCTTCCTAAGTAGTCAGATCTCTCTTGGAGGCTTACATTCTTCATAATTTGTCTGACAGCTAATTTTCTATTTAAATAGTTTAGTTTTTTGTTTTTATTGCAATATGGGCCACCTCTTATCCTCAATCTCGCCTGTTGGAAAGTGATGGATGGGGTCTATGATGGACGAGCAAGCCCAGAAGATGCCTGTTCACTCTTGCTTTGAAGGCTGACGTGTTATATGTGGAAGATAACACAGATGCTGGCAGAGAATTCCACACTAGCCGAGAGCATAAAAAAATATAATAATAATAAAATCTATCTATCAATCTGCCTAGCATTTTCCCAACTATGTTGGGGTCGGCTTCCAGTCTAACCGGATGCAGCTGAATACCAGTATTTTATATGGAGAGACTACCATCTGACCTCCACAACCCAATTACTAGGTAATACAATACCCCTTGGTAAGACTGCAGACCTTCGGGCTTCTGACGACCTGTAACAACTGTCAAAGATCCACGAATGACAGCCGGACCAACGGCTTAGCGTGCTTTCCGAGGCACGGAGGAGTCTCGGTATGTAAAGATACTAGTTAATACAATACCCCTTGGTAAGACTGCTTGTCAGACTTTCGTTCATCTGACGACCTGTAACGACTGTCAAAGATCCACGAATGACAGCCGGACCAACGGCTTAACGTGCTTTCCGAGGCACGGAGGAGTCCTGGTATGTAAAGATGGTCACCCATCCATGGACCAACCCCAGCAAGCGTAGCTTAACCTGATGTATCAACCCGCACGGCTGTTATTACTTAGTCACGAGCTCCTCAAATAATAATAATAAAAAGAAAATTACCTGAACAGTTTATCAGAAATCATAAGGATCTCAATAGCTTGGGCATCATTCGCACATTCAATGTGTTTCTTTCCGTAGAAAGCTTTAGCAGGTTCCAGTTGCAGCATTGTGTAGAAACTCTCCAACAGCTTCACCTCACTGGCAGCTTTTGTGTCTGAGATCTTCGCCATCACTGCTGGCTCTTGTAATACTTCTGTAATTATTAATTAATCTATTTATATAAAAGAACAAGGTAAGACTCCCACACAGCGCTAACAGTTCCATTGAATTTTGGACAGTAGTTGTAGTTTAAAAAGATGGTGTGTACTGTGTGTGAAAGGGGAATTCGTTCATAATGAAAAATCTTATTTCTTGGGTTTATAAACTTGAAACTTGGCAAAAATGAAAAAAATAAACCTGAGTAAATAAAAAAGTTAGGCATTATTAGTTTGTATGGAAGAATCATAGCGCGCTGTCCGATGAATTTGAAACTCAGCAGTATTAATATTATTTAAAAAAGTAAGAATTATGTTTGTTTATTATTATAAAAACACCCCTAACTCAGTGCAAAGTTTTAAGGTAGGATTTTACTGCTTGCTTCGCATAGTATTTTTTAATATTAGTAAGATTGAATTACATATTCATTATGAAATTATGATGTACACGAAGTTTACACACCATATCATAATAGATTGATGTAATCTATTATGATATTATATTTTTTTTTAAACTCCTATTTAATGCAATCTGTCCTGGGACATTCAGCAATAGGTAGATAAAGATTCTGAACTTGCTCGGTATGAAGCCACGGCTCCATCCATATTATGATATGGTGTGTAAACTTCGTGTATATTTAAAAGATGATAAAAGAATACTTAATCTTATTTATGGATTAATGAAAATAGCCCAGCATCTAATAAAGAAGACAGCAATAACTTTACCAAAAAAATTTGCTTGCTATTTGACTGCTAATTTTTATGTAAATAAAAAGCAATAACAACAAGACTTTATTGATTTGAGAAATACTAACAATGGCAGCACGGAATAGAAAGGAACTTTTAGCTGATTAAACATATCATCATTCTCCTGCCCTTATCCCAATATATTTGGGGTCGGCACAACATGTCCTTTTTTTTCATACTTCTCTAGTAGTTGTCATCTTGGTAGTCACTCCCTTTCTAGCCATATCATCTTTCACACAGTCCATCCATCGTTTCTTTGGACTTCCCCTACACGTATAGCACCGACATTCATACTCAAAACTTTCCTCATGACATTTTCCTCATTCCTTCACATCACATGCCCATACCATGACAACCAATTTCCGCACAGCTGATGAAACATAATGTAACTTAAACATCACTTGAAGTTTCAATTTCAACTATAATGTTGTAATATTATGAAATAATTATATGATTCACACCTATGTCTGATCAAGGGATTTCCCTTTTTAGACAGAAGTTGGACTATAGAAACACAAACAGAAAATTAAAATTATACAAACCCTTTAAAGAATGTTTGAATCCTGATGAAGCTTTGACCAATAAGAACTTGCTTTTATTATCAATGAGGAGTTTGTTATCAGTTTTAACTGCTTGCTGCATCATGTACTCAAAAAACTGGTCTTTAACAAATCCTGGTGATGCAATAATGACACATTTGACAATGCTAAAGTCTACATGTCTCAGGATACCTTGCATCACAGCTTCATAGAATTTATTTAGACCCTGTAATAGAAAAATGTGAAAAACTTAAATAAACAAAAATTTTTTGATTTTCCATGGAGAATTTAAACTTACCTATGTACTTATTTCAAACCACTGCTGGCTCTCAAAAATTAAACTATACTTGGCCATCTTTCTGCATCCTGCTAACATAATATACTTTCATTGATAGGCCAAGGAATTCAACAACATACAGAAGTCCCCAATCTTTTTAGCCGGGCTGAAGTGAGCATCCCATGCTCCTCCAATGTCCCAACGGGTACCTTAATTTTGCATTCTGTGCATCGGCTCGCACCTATGTTCAACCTATCCAAAAAGATTGTGGACAGGTACTAAATTTTAGGCAATTATTGCTGTACAGTAGTACTCAACTAATAAGGCGCGTCGTGAATCTTCATTCGCACAGAAAAGAAAGTATGGCCCCCAAGTGGTTTTTGAATGCACAGGCGTCGCACAGATTAGAACAAAAGCTCTTGGAACACCCGGATCCTTCACAGATGTTCTGAACAGACTAGGAGACTTGAATGACTTCTGGAGTGAGGTGGGCTGGTTGGAATAAGCCCCGACGGCCGATATGGCCCACGCACAATGGTCCAAATAAAGGACTAAGTGCGGAAACCATACTCTCTAACATAGAACATAGATGGCCCCGAAGATTAACGAGAATGCTTAAAACTTACAATTAACCTTAGATCACTACTATAAGGTTCATAATACACTGCAGCTGTTAGTTCCGTCTCACTCGCAAGTATGGCGGCTGCCAAGCGGCGCGTGCTAACATGGCGGCAGCTACTGACCAATAGCGGTACAGGAAAAAACATGGAGCGTGCCGATTGGTCAATAGCATTTCCCGCGCTTTGAAAATTCATCTTCTGTGCAGGTACATTGATAAGCCATATTACTTGGGTATTACTGTAACATAAACATACCTTTTCATGTTGTTGCACAAATCCTTTTCGCTTTCTAGGTATAGTGATATCAATTTTAGATCTCACTAGTGTCATAGAGGGTGTGATGAGGCAGACATGTGCCAGGCCTTCCTGCATCACAACGGCACCTACGTCAGCATTGTTAGCTGGATCACAAGCCTGGTCCACCCTCTCTAAAGCCACAGAATCCCATAGTGGCTTTTGTAAAATGAACTTCCTATTTAGTTCTAAATCTAATGTGTGATAGGCTCCCATCTGAAAAGGATTTAGTAGTTTTCAATATAGAGAAGTTCAAAGTAAAAGTTTTCTATTATTTGTTAGTATATGAGTCCAAGACTACATTTTGAAAACTAAAGAAGCTGAAAGGGGTCCACTATTGCTCATATTTTAACTTTAGTTTCTTACTACTTACAAAAATATACAAAAAAAAAAACATGAGATATTTACCTTTACATACTGATTCTCCACAATATTGCGGCCTTTCAGCCTCAGTACACATGCTTGTGTATCAAAATCAATAGTCTCCACAGTGATAGTGAGTGTGGTCCTCACTCTGCTGCTGGTTGACGAGCCTGTTGAAGACTCCGTCTGAACCTTGCGCACTGTGGACGCCGTCACCGCATCAGCTACCGCGACGAGATTGTATGCGTGCCACATGTCCTCAGGCTCCTCGGGAATGAGGCCGATACTCCTAAAAATAACCGTAAGGTAAAAGAAATTATACCTATTCACTGATTCTCTGTTAGTCTTTACTTGGAATCAAGCAATATGTTAGTTTGCAACTTACCCGCAGCCATCCCTTTCGATATTTTTGTGAACGAGCTTCATCTTCCTTGTATTGTTGTTGATTAATTCACATTATTTATTCACAGACATATCGAACGTACAATCTTTCTTCCGAGTGCATCGGCTTGATGATGAACGGAGCACACACGGCAGCAGCCAGAAATCGGATTTTGGTTGATTCTGATTCTGACACAGGATGGATTGATTGACTGACTTGACTGACTGACAGTCACAGAATTTTCTGAAGACATTTCTTTGATTATTGTCAAAAACGTCAAATTTTGATTAGCATGTTTTTAATTCAATTTCGAATAGTGGTCTTTCTGCATAAGCCACTCAAATGAGGATTCACTTGCTATTTTCTACAACTTTGCCAAAACACTGACAGTCCTGTGCTTGGCAGATTTGAAGATTTCCGTTTTCTATGTAAATTGCTACTTTTTGAAAAGGAGGAGCTCGTGGAGGAGCTTTTGGAGGAGCTCGTGGTTAAGTAATAACAGCCGCACGGGTCGATCTATCAGGTTATGCTACGCTTTCCAGTGTTGGCCAGTGGATGGTTGACCATCTTTACATACCGAGACTCCTCCGTGCCTCGGAAAGCACATTAAACCGTTTGTCCCGGCTGTCATTTATGGATCTTTGACAGTCGTTACGGGTCGTCAGAAGCCCGAAAGTCTGACAACCAGTCTTACCAAGGGGAAGGGGTATCGTATTACCCAGTTACTGGGTTGTGGGGGTTAGATAGGCAGTCGCTCCATGTAAAATACTGGTATTCAGCTGCACCCGGTTAGACTGGAAGCCGACCCCAACGTATTTTAGGAAATGGCTAGGCAGATTGATTGCTACTTTTTGAAAATGTATATTTTCAAAAACCGTAGAATGGAAAATACATAACATAACGACTATATTCCACGAAAAGTAAGGCAGAGGTGTACCTATAACTAGCGTTGCCGGAGAGTAATATTCCGAAGTATTCCCTTCGGAAGTATTCGGAAGTATTCGCCAGTTTTGAGTAGTATTCGCAAGTATTCCCCGAGCTAAGTACATGTGCGGTCACGCAAGTTTATCTATTAAAGTTTGACTATTGACCGCTAGATGGCGTTAATTAACGCCATCTAGCGGTCAATAGTCAAACTAACATTACGTCGTGTGTGTGTCGTGTGTGTTGTTGTCGTACGAGTATGTTGCGTTCATTCATGACTCCGAGTAATATTCGATTTGAAAACTTCGCAATACTTCCGAATATTTCTTTACATCTACTTAGATAAGTACTTACGTAATAAGTTTTTGTATGCGGTTTAGGTGTGAAAGTGGTAGAGAGGTAAATACATAGGTAGATTACTGAGTTTATAAAATAGTTTAAAGTAAGTATCAAGAAAGAAGTCAAGGTTTGACTTCAAGTGCAAAAACACACCGTTTTCGAGATATAAAATACAGTACATTTTTTTTCTTTTGCTTATATCTCGAAAACGGTGTGTCCTATCGCAAAAATAATGAAAATTTGGCCCCCCTTTATAAAACCCATAAACCCCTAAACCTCTACATGTAGGTACCAAAAAAAAAACCATAAAGAACACGTTGAAGCTGCCCCCTCCTAGCGCCCCTCCATGTACAAGAGAATCGGCACTAATATCCGCACAAAATAGACATTTTAAACTCAACCATACAAAAATAAAACAATAATTACCGAGTCACTGGTAGATAACTACTTACAGGGAATTATTCCCGCTAGTAGATAACTACTTCCGCGGAAATATTCGCGCTAGTACGTAGGCATCGAATAATACTCGTTGATTTTATGAATGAACGGGTTTCCTAAATCACGTTCAAGGGCAAGTGAACGCGCTCGCTGCTGGCACCGCGCGCCGACCAACTTCGGGTACTTATTGGATTATCTTTTAAATTTGACTATTGACCGCTAGATGGGGGTGCAGTTCTCATTGCAAATTACAATATTGTTAGATGACAACACCAGCCACTCCCCTCCAGCGCGGCCACGAGTATAAAAGACGAAGCCCGCCAAAGACTCGTCCATTTTGCCGGCTGTCGTAGACTCGTCAACTTCCTCTGTTCATTTCGTGTTTCTTGTTATTTGATTATTTTATTTGTCGTGTAATTTTGCAGTTTGGTATTAAAATTATTTTTTTAATGTTTTAAATGTTTTATTTATAAGATCAGAAGTGGGATATGAAGGCCTTATCCGCTCGAATACCGTCTCTGATTTTATAAATTTGAAGTAGTTTTGCACGTGTTCTATAACGATAGTTTTTGAGGTTAAGTTGAGCAGAGACAATGCCTTCTGATAGCAAGAGGAAAGGGAGACGTCATGTACGAACTCCCTCACCTCCTAATAAATTAGACGAGATTTTGAAAAGACTTCAGGATCTGGAGCAACGGACACGTGGGAACGAGTCTCGACCTGCTTTGGAGAAGAGCCCGGGGTCCTGCCACGCTCTGGCCATGTCGAGCACGCCGCCGCCAGACGCGGAGCCCGCCACAACACCTGCCCGCGCAACTTCAGCGTCTACCGCCCCGACGCAAGAGTTTGCTGCCACACCGTTACCAACAGAGAGCGACGCCAAAAGCATTGCTGAACGCTTCCTAGACGCCATGATGACATTCCCGGTGAGATCAAACCAATATTTTGTCTCTGATTTTGATCCAGGTGTTCATGATGTCGACACGTGGTGCGATGAAGTTGATAAAGCTCGATCGCTTAATCGTTGGGAGGATGGTGAATGTCTTGCTCGCGTAGGTCGTTGTCTTAAGGGGGAAGCCCGTTCCTGGCTTAGCGAGTGGACTAGCACCATGCGTACGTGGTCTAATTTCAAATTAGAGTTAAAAACGTTATGCCCACGGTCTGTCGATATCGCGAACATTCTGTATAATGTTATGTGTACTGAGTCTGACAAGTATTCTACCTATGCTGATTATGCGCGTAAATCTTTATTGAAATTACGCATCGTTAAAGGATTAAGCAGCGAATTACTAACGGCAATTATTATACGCGGTATTACCGACCCACAGGTTCGTGCGTCCGCGAAGAATGCTAAATTAACTCCTGAAAGCATAGTAGACTACTTGTCGAGCTTTGTAAAGTGTAGTGTGCCTGATTCTAATAAGAAACCCAGTGCTCACAGTGCTTCCAATCGTAACAGTAATAGCCAGTTTAAACGTAAATCTTTCGATATTTCTAAGGTACGTTGTTTTCAATGTAACGAAGTAGGCCATAAACGCGAATGTTGTCCCAAACGACTTAAATCAGATTCACAAAGCAATAATTCTGAAAATAATACGAATAGCTCTTCAACGAAACAACGACCAGACAAGTGTGATTTTTGCAAAAAAATAGGTCATACGGAAAGTAAATGTTTCGCTAAGGAACGTGTTAGAAATAATAGCTCTGTTAATTTTTGTCGCGAAAATGAGGGTGAACGTAAGAATTCCGATGTTACTACCGCCGTTATATCAAATATACCTGTCGATGTACTTATCGACAGTGGGTCAGGCGTTTCTTTAATAATTTCTGACTTAATTAAGCACTTTTCATGTCGAGTAAAACCAGCTTACCAATTATTACGAGGTTTAGGTGGGATGGAGGTTATAGCAAAGTCTATGATTACATTACCGATACAATTAAATAATATTACGTTAGAAGTTGATTTTTATGTTGTTGATAAAAGCCATTTAAACGTGCCTGTAATTATTGGTACCGATGTCTTAAATAGGAAAGGTGTTGCATACGTTCGTACCGGTGATTCGCAACATATCATTCATAGTGATTTCGTAAATAATATTACGCAGATAGATCCATCATTGGTCTTCGAAAATATATCGACGCATGTTACCGGGAAAGATAGAGAACAGTTGTTAAAGGTGTTAAACAAATATTCAGATTACTTTTTAACTGGTACAGCTACCACCACAGTTAAGGGTAGCGAAATGCAAATTAAGCTGACTAGTGACATTCCGATTTATTACCGACCATACAAATTGTCTTATGACGAGAAAATACGCGTTCGGGCTATAGTTAAAGATTTATTAGAGAAAGGCATAATCCGTGAATCAGAGTCGGAATACGCTAGTCCAATCTTGCTCGTGAAAAAGAAAGACGGTTCAGATAGGATGGTAGTTGATTATAGAGCTCTAAATCAAATTACAGTTAAAATTAGACACCCACTTCCGTTGATTAATGACCATGTAGACATGCTTGGTAAAGCTAAGTGGTTCAGTGCCCTTGACATGGTTTCAGGCTTTCATCAATTGAGGGTCAGTGAGGATTCCATTCACAAAACTGCCTTTATAACCCCTGAGGGACATTACGAATACTGTAAAATGCCTTATGGTCTGGCCAATGCTCCCGTTATTTATCAGAAAACCATCAGTAAAACCTTGAAATCATTTATTGAATCGGGTAAAGTACTTGTCTACGTTGATGACGTGTTATTACTTTCTGATACAATTGGTGAGAACCTCATTTTGCTAGACGCAGTCCTAGAAACTTTAACAGAAGCCGGGTTTTCTATAAACTTAAAGAAGTGTAGTTTCCTAACTAGCGAAATAGAATACTTAGGTAGAATAATCAGTCAGGGTCAGGTTAGACCGAGCAAACATAAAGTTGAAGCCTTGACTAGGTCGCCAAGACCGAGTAACGTTAAGCAAGTTCGCCAATTCTTGGGCCTGGCTGGCTATTTTCGGCGTTATATTCCTAGTTATGCAATTAAGACTGCCTGCATGGCTGCTTTAACTCGAAAGGGTGTTGTTTTTAATTGGAGCGATGAACACGAAAAAACTAGGCAGGAAATTATTTCGTATTTAACTAGCGAGCCTTTATTAGCGATATTCGATACCGATCTACCTACGCAGTTACATACTGACGCGAGTGCGATAGGTTACGGTGGTATTCTGATGCAAATACACAAAGATGGCCGTAAGCGCGTCGTCGCATATTTTAGTAAGCTGACGGTAGGTGCGGAATCGAAGTATCATAGTTACGAGCTCGAGACCCTAGCCGTTATAAAATCATTGCAGCATTTTCGTCAATACCTTGTTGGGAAACCCTTTACGATAATAACCGACTGTAACGCGTTAAAAATGACTCAACGCAAGAAAGATCTTCAGCCGAGGGTAGCGCGATGGTGGATCTATATGCAGGATTTTGAGTTTACTTTAGAATACCGCAAGGGTTGTTTTATGTCTCACGTAGATTATCTGAGCCGAAATCCGGTTAACGTCATAAATGCCGTTCAGAAACCCCTTAATTGGGCGCAGATAGCTCAGGCGGGTGACGAAGAAACTTTGTCACTATTAGAGAAGTTAAATAACGGTGAGTTAGATTCAAGTCGCTATTTAAAACGTAACGACCTTTTGTATTATAGGTACTGTGTTGAGGGCGAGCAAGAGCGTTACTTATGTTACGTCCCTAAAGCGTTTCGTTTGAGCTTGCTACGTGTATTCCACGACGAACATGAACACTTGGGTATAGACAAAACTATTGATTTGATTCTCAAACACTTTTGGTTCCCGGGTTTGAGGCGATTTGTTTCCAAGTACATAACACACTGCGTCGTATGTATATCGCATAAACAAGTACCCCGAGCCCCCTTACAGCCGATATCCTCTTGGCAAAAGAACCCAATACCGTTTGATACAGTACATGCTGATGTACTCGGTCCGCTTAGAGAATGTAACGGATTTAAGTACGTACTCATAATAGTTGACGCGTATACAAAGTATTGTTTGTTATTCAGCCTGTACAGACAGGATTGTGATGAGTTAAGGCGGGTGATAACTCAAACTATATCGTTGTTTGGTACTTTTAAGCGATTGGTGTGCGACCGCAGTCGGATGTTTGATAACCACAATTTTGTACACTGGTTAACTGATTCTGGTATCGAACTACACTTCATTACGCCTGAAATGCATCAGGAGAACGGGCAAGTTGAACGATACTGTCGTACTGTGCTGAATATGGTCAGGATCGAAGTCAATAATAATGAAAACGAATGGCCGAACGTTTTGTGGAAATTACAGCTCATCTTAAACATTACCAAACATAAGACGACACAATATTCCGCTTTAAATCTATTAGTCGGCACGGAATCCACTACACCAGTAATTAACTCCTTAATTAGGGATGTTACATTTGAGGGCTCAAATCCAAACCGCGAAGCTATCCGCGAGCTACGTAGGCAACGCGCAGATGAATTGATAAATGTAAACAAATCTAAGCAAGACGCGTATGTCAATAAGAATAGAAACCCTCCTAAGAAGTACAATATTAATGATCGAGTCTTTGTTATTAAGAGATCACAAAGTACTGGCAAGTTAGATTGTGGCATGCGGGGACCATATAGGGTTGTGAGTGTTCTACCTAACGATAGGTATGAACTAAAATTGTTAACTGGTTCATATGGCAAAACCAGTCAAGCAGCTGCTGGGTTCATGGTGTTGTGGCGTGGTGAGTGGACGCCTGACACATGTGCTGGTTTCTTTGAAAGTTAGTTGAGAACTTTCATTGGTTTTATTTTTGTTGTATGCACCCAGCTTTTGCTTACACTTGTAGATTATATGTACCAAACAATCACTGATTGCATTTGTTTTGTTGGGTGCCGAGGCTCATATAGATCCTTAGTGGTTTTGGGTGGCACAGACTGTGGAATGTACTATTGAGAGTGCGTTTCATAGTAAAGGTGTCGAGGTTGATGTCGGTGGGGCCCATGCTGACTATAGACCGAGTGTAAATCCTGAAGTAGGTCTTGTGGTTGACCTGCTGTAACCAATGTAAATCCTGATGCGCGCATGGTATTTGGTGTGGGAATATGACCTGAGTAAATCCTACTTGTAATATGAAAAGTCGTCGTGTACGACTGTTTAACTTTTGTGCAGTGTTTGTATTGTCTGGTACATAAAGTCATTGCTATTTGAGTTACAAATCTTTTGTTATCATGTGTAATAACTTTAAGTATGTGATCTTAACGTATTTGCATTATGGTTACAGGTTGCGATGAAGATGAAGCATCCAACCGTGATGACGATGGTGCTGGTCCATCATCGAGAGCTGACGAAGGCTGCGAGGACGCTGCCATGTCAGGAGAGGCCGTGTTAGATGACAACACCAGCCACTCCCCTCCAGCGCGGCCACGAGTATAAAAGACGAAGCCCGCCAAAGACTCGTCCATTTTGCCGGCTGTCGTAGACTCGTCAACTTCCTCTGTTCATTTCGTGTTTCTTGTTATTTGATTATTTTATTTGTCGTGTAATTTTGCAGTTTGGTATTAAAATTATTTTTTTAATGTTTTAAATGTTTTATTTATAAGAATATATTATGTCCCGCATTCGTGATAGTGCATTCATTAATACCCACGAATCAATCTTCCACCATTCTTAAGCTAATCAGCTAACCTTGGTCACTGCAGCAGCAGAAAGCGTCGCATTAACACGACTAATCACGCTAGTTAATGCTACGCTTCTGTGGCACCATCTTGCGGATTCTTGCGATAACAATAGAATAGTCGGCGCACTGCATTTTTGTCCTTGAACCCCCACTTGTCCGGCACTGGATTCGCCATAAAAACGTGTACAGGAGCGCTAATACTTCGTTGACTCATGAATGAATGGCTGCGAAGCTCGGTGGTGTGCCACTTTACTATCAAGCCAATGCCAGGCGAGCGCTGGCGTCGCCGAGCGACTAACGAGAGCAGGTGTTCATTTACAATTCTACCATTTCCCCCTAGATGGCGTTAATTCATTTAACGGCACGGCGTAATATATTCGGCGAGTCGAGTCTCATCAAGCGACCTACGCAAGTACGCATATATTCGTAACTAGGCACCTACTGGTAGGGATGTGACATTATACACAAAAAATCGATTACTAATTAATCGATTATTTTGCCTAGTAATAAAATCGATTAAAAAATAATCGATTTTTGTAATAAAAATAATCGATTTTGTTAAAAAAAATCGATTTTTTCCTTATTGATTTAGGTGAAATCGCCCGAATAGCCCTCGAAAGTCAAATTTTCTTACGTTTTTTGCAATTTCCAAGACAGTATTAGGTTCTATGATGATCAAAATACGATTCGTGACCATAAAAAGTATCCATTTACAATATTATAATCAATAAATTCATCAATACAACTCTATAAGACCCAAGTAATCATATCGAATCCCTCAAATGTCAATTTCATGAAATAGTCATTCTATTTCATGAAATATTGACATTTGAGGAATAAACTAACTAATCAAGGTAAAGTTCATACATTGTTCCTAACAAATTACTAGGGCGTAAAGTGGCAAAAAGATTTTTTTCTTGTCTCTTTTCGCTGGAAAAAATGTACATAAGTAAATAAATTAATTAAAAGCCTGTGGGCAATGAATTTGCGAATAAAAGTTTTGGTAAACGCTTAGAAAGTACGGGTTCGCGGCACTTTGCGGCCTCGCGCTCCTGACTAAAACGCTGGATGTTGCGGCCGTTGCGGGTGAAAAAAATCGACAGTGAAAAATAAATCGATTTTTTATTAATCGATTTTTTGTATTATGTAAATCGATTATAATAATCGATTTTTATTGAAAAAAAATCGATTTTTAATCGATTTTTTCCATAATCGATTATTTTTTCACATCCCTACCTACTGGCAATAATTTCATTCTTAATAGGTAATAAAAAGTAGGTTACCTACTACATTCTTACTAGTAGTATTCCTTCAAATCGAAGTATTCCTTTGAATATTTCGCAATTATTCCGAATACTTGCGAATACTTGCGCAGTTTTGCAACGCTACCTATAACACACCCTCATTTCGCCATGTGTACATACTAGGGAACGAGCCTATTGCCAGTTTGCCATCAACCGGGCACAAATCCAGAAAAAAAAACAATCAATCTATAAAGCAGTTAGTATGAATATGAAGCATCTTTCGTCCTCCGCTTTATTTGCTTCAGTGTAAATCCTGTAATAGAAAATACAACAATCCGTTCCATCACCAAAATAACTGACGTCACTCGGAAAGCTGCCACGCTTAGATGGAATTTGGCTGAACACATCTGCCGCATGTGAGACGATCAATAGGTAGAAACTTACGACCCAGTGGGTCCCGCTTAATGACAAACGACATCGCGGCAGGCCCAGACGGAGATAGTGGGATGAGCTGACTCCTTTAAAAAAAAAACCCCCTCCCCCCCCTCCTCCCCCTCCTTTAATAAATTTCATTTCATTTCATTTCATTTACTCTTCCTTTTTCCTTTTTTTTTAGATTGGTCCTTGGCAGCTCGAGAGAGGTAGAAAGAGAGTAGGTAGGCCTTTGCCCAGCAAGGGCTAATAAAAAAAAACCTGATAATTTGTTACAAAGTTTATACTTTGTGTCTGTAAAAGAAAAATGGTAATAAAACCTTAGAGCATTTAGGTTAAATGCTATAAGAATAAAAAAAAGTGAAAAAATTAAAAGCAAGTTTTAAAGTTTGTGACAAGAAGAAACTAAACGTTCTCCTCATCTCTATTTTATTTGTATCAAACAAAATGGTTACGAGTAAGATAACTAAACGTAACTTTGAAGTTTTGAACGAAGGGGAGGACGGATGAGTTTATTGTATTGCATTTGCATTGGTATAATTTGTTTTCTGTTAGCCGACAGCTTGTTTCATTTTTAAGTGCTTTCTAAAAACAGTGTAAATACTATAAATATTGGTGTTTAGAATATGACATTCGTCCATTATATTTAATTAGATAATGTGTGTGTAGTGGCAGTGATAACGTCAACGGTCAAGCTCAGCTGGTCCCGTCCGACGAGCGGTAAAAATCTCGCGAGTTTTTCTTTACCTTACACAGGTAGCACTTTTCGTGCTCCATTTCTTCAAGGTATGCCGTTATATTTTTTTTTTCTAGATAACACGCTTGCTTAGATACACTAAACGTAAAGAATAAAAATAACACGTAGAACGTAATTGTATATTTTCAATTAGTGTTATTTATTTATACACGTGTTATTAAAACCACGGTGCTTATTTTATAATAACGACATATCGTTAACGTGTATCAAACCCCTAGGTTTGATACCCACGATCGCGAAATTTTGTTTATCTTTATTTACAACGACGCACTGGCCGTGATCCAGATTACGTGTCGTCTTATTGCGCGGGAACTCGCGATATTTTTAGTATATTAGTCGCACGATGATTTAGAATGCGTCGTGTAACTAACATTACTTTAAAGAAATCCGTTTTTCAGTAAAAATAATGTAGCTCGACTCTGAAGTGTCAGTTATTAAGTGTTTTAAGTGATTTAAAAAATGAGTGAGACCCAAGAGACCCTGCCGCCGGACTCGGCTACTGCTCCCCCTGCACCACCGTCATCCACGTCTTCAGAAAATGCATCACTTGCCAGCACAGCAACCTCCCCTGTCACCAAGCCAGCTGACTCCACAAGACCAACTTCTTTGCCCAAACCATCCGGCTTGAAGCCACCCTCCAAGATTGGCCGGCTCTGCTCCAACTCTGCACCCAAACCTGCCGTGCCCATCTCTCCAAGAACTGGTGAGTGTTAATATTATAACTCCTTTAGGACCAACAAACCTTTCTCTTATTAATACTGCTATTATCTCTTCTTACCTAATAATGATGTCATGATTGCCTCTTACAAAGTGATTATTAATTATCCTGGAGACACAGTAAGCACATTGTTATGCTTCATTAACAAACTGCAATTGACAAGATTTCTAGTTCTGGTACATTAATATTTGATATTTTATATTATAAATGGTAATTGCCTGTTTGCCTTATTTATTTTATGTATTTAAGCAATGTTCAATGTTTCATAAATCATTAATTTAAGGCAGAGTTTTAAAGTAATGGTTTGATGAGCTGTCAATTAAAATTTGGCTCTAGGTATATATCGGACTGACAATCCTATTACATCTAATAATGTACAAGAGAGACACAAGGCCACTGGGGAATGGCAAATTAAATGCCAATGGGCTCACATCCCGTTTGAACTGAATATTTGAGCAAGCTTGATAATAATCTCCTATTTTTATCACATGTGATAAATAATAATCTGGAAAATGGTTATTTTATAAATATTGAGTATTGATGAAATGCTTTGAATGCTCATGTATTTGCTATTCATGTTGCAATGTGCCTGCCCCAGTTACTGCAGGCGCAATATCACGATAATACGGCGCAGCGTGAAGTGCGCGTGTGTAGACTATATTGAGCTATTTAACACTGGCCTTTTTTGTAGAAGACCAATCAAGTACATAGTTGGAAATGTGAGAGACCCTAGGGAGAAGTGATTTTTTTTTCATCTTTTTTTTATCGATACTTATCACGTTTGACGATGTTTTGCACGGCCGTGGAAACAAAAAAACCGTATTTATTTCATTTTTACCTTGGAAAGACTATCTTCAAGCTCAACTACTGCCTACCGTTTACCTCAGTCTTGATTCGTTTCACTACAAAAAACTTGTGGTTTCCAAAAACGGTGTTTCCCAATATGAGAAAGTCTGACACGGCTTTTCAATTTGTTTACAATGATATCATCCAATCCTAAAGATACGACAAGGCGTATCTTTTTATATCCTTATCCATTGATTATACTCACCTACATGACTGTTATTGCATCAGACAAATAGTAAAATAAAATCAATATACGAATAAGATAAGGAAAGTACACGGCACATTGTTCAATCGAATAATAAGTGTTGCGTTAGGTCATCATCGCTTATTATATCGATGAGATGCAAAGTGACCTCAGCTCTTCCAGTATTATCGGATAATCACGAAGAGACATCAAAAATATACGACCTTGAGCAAAATGAAGCGAAACCAGTTTTCTAAATAGTTGTTTACCGTCCGTAGCACGCATCGCTTTATCAATTAATTTATATCGACTCATCATAATCACTCAATTACAAATTAAGTTGAAATGTTTGTTTAAAATTAAAAATAGAGTTTGCAAATAGGTATCAAAATCTTCGGTTGAAAGTGAAAATGTTGTTAGTTATATTGTTTAGTATTTTTTCTCATGCTATGATATAGTTGTAGGCGAGTTTCACCGGTGCGCGGTGTTATGTCCGATGGTCGATTGGCGACGGCTCGTGACTGCGCGCCACCAATCGTCGTCGTTGTCCGATTCGTAGCAGTAATCACCGTTTTCACTTCAAGGTACATGAGTACCTAAGCTTTTTAAAAAACTCTACCTATCTTCTAATATTTACTTACCAAGAGCGTCTAGGCCTTTGGGCCTTTCTTTTCTCTGATAATAAAAAAGTACACCTACGTACTTACCTAAGTACTTAATGAAGTTAGTTTCAAACTAATCTAAAAAGTGGATGTCTGTAAAAACTTCTGTTTCATTTAAATTGAGCAATTCGATACCTATCCTACACTAATGACAAGGCAAAAGGTTAATGAATAAAATGCACTATAATGGTTCTGAATTGAAGGTAATCAATTGGAACGTAAGCCAAAATGAGAATGACGCAGTTTTCAATGCTATCAGGCTTTAGTTCCGGTTACTGCTAAACTATACAGAATTACAATTTACAACCGCATAGCTAGAATTCTTTTATTACTTTTAGGTAAATTAATCAAGTATGTCTATTAATTTACGTCGGCCAAATAGTACCCTTCCAGGCGAGACAGGACAAAGTCTCTCGACCCGCAGAAAACGCCTGGATAATGGAATCAAATGAAAAAAGAAATATAGATCATCATCAACATCTTGAAAGGACCACTCTGCTTTCACTAAAACGAAAGCTCATGGATATGTGCATTCTTCTTCCCGGAGCGCAAACATGGTCTCTTACAAAGTGTCAAAAGTCCGCACTTGGAGTCTGCCAACGGGATATGGAACAAAGTGTCAAGTGTCAAACTTATAGACCGCATTAGGTTAGGAAGTCACGTTCGTTTTATTCTTTTTAAAACACAAATAGCGGTCGCTGGCCGCACAACTGCTGGACTGGGCTGGCCACATCCGTCGCATGTCGGAGCAGGAATACGCAAATACCAGTACTCAGTGGAACCCAAATAGCAGGAAACGACTGCACGGCAGGCCCAGAATGAGATGGTGGGATGAGCTGGACTCCTTAAAGGATTGGCCCGCAATCGCAGCAGACCGTGAAAAGTGGAAAGAAGGAAGGTAGGCCTTTGCCCTGCAGTGGGACAACACAGGTTTATAATAAATCTGTTAAAAAGATCTGACAGTTCATCTGCCTAGCCTTTTCCTAACTAAGCTGGGGTCGGTTTCCAGTCTAACCGGATGCAGCTGAATACCAGTATTTTACACGGAGCGACACAGACTTAGTTTGGTCTTAGTTCAGAAGATATAATGAGTTCAATTTTTAAGTATAGTTCAAGAGCTAGATCAAAGATTTTATCGTAAACTCTTCGATCGTTATATCTTCTAAACTGAACTAAGACCCGACTAAATCTGTGACTTGGCGAAAAACTGCGACTAGTTAGCGACAGAATTTGGGAGAAAGCAGATCTTCGCTAGATGGCCTAGTTTTTGAGGTATAAATGTGGCCAAGCTGGGGAGACGCTCTCCAGATCGGCCACCTATGAACCCTTATAACTTTTGAACCAGTAACCGACAAATTGTGAAATTTGTCGTCAAATTTCGACTAATTAGCGACAAATTTTTTGTGTTATCAAAATTAAAATCCCCGATGGTAGCCATGCTAGTGTCTCAGTCACACCGCAGGCTTCTGCGCGAATTTCCGACTCGCCAAGATACGTCGGCCTTATTGTACTTCTAACAACCAGTGAGGCGGTAACTGCACCATATGTTCTCGCCAAAACCAAGCAACCAAGTAAAAGTAACAAAAGACTTAATTCTCTGTTATCTGATATCACATTTTAACATTAACCGTGACACACTTTAAAAACTAACTGCTTGGCCATTAGTCATGTGTCAGTCTCCTCTCACAAAAAAAAACATGATCCAGTTTTCAAAAGTTAACGTCCAATGTTTATTGTTTTTACGATGCTGCCGACACCACAATTCCAACTAGACAGTGGCAAAAAAATATTCCTGTTATAGCATTACCGGTTCTTAATACGACCTTCACTGTTTACTGTTAAAGTACTTACTGCTGTACCTAGAAGGACCGTTAACGGCTCCTTCAAATAAACGCGACACGCGATATAATCGCGGCCGAAACAAACGGGGTGTCCTGCGTGAGCGGCAAGTACGATGCGACAGGACACGATGCAACGCGACACGCGACAAATGTCCTACGTGATTTTAGTCATTACTTCTCGAATCATGGAGAAATACAGTACAATTTACGTACGCTCTGAATCAACCATTTCGTAGTTCGTGGTGTCGCGTCTGGTCGCCTTCAAAATAAGAACGCGTTAAGGTTCTTAGTCGGCGTTCACACGAGCGTAATAAAATCGCGGCGGGATTTTATTGCGCACTGGATTTTCAACTCTCTTTATTGATCCGAGCGTTGAGAATCCAACCTAACAAAAACAGAGTGCATCCCAGAGCGACGAAAGACACACTGTTGGATTTTCAACTCCCGGCGCTAAGCAGAGAGTTGAAAATCCAGTGCGCGATAAAATCCCGCCGCGATTTTATCACGCTCGTGCGAACGCCGACTTACAGACAGAGGCGATATCGCGTCGCGACGCGATATTGTTCTACGGATATAATATCGCGTCATCGACGCGATATCGCCTCTGTCTGTAAGAGCCTTTAGTCGGCGTTCCCCGAGCGTAATAACATCGCGGCGGGATTTTATCGCGCACTGGATTTTCAACTCTCGTTGTTGAGCCGAGCGTTGAGAATCCAACCTAACAAAAACAGAGTGCATCTCAGCGCAACGAAAAACACACTGTTAGATTTTCAACTCCCAGCGCTAAGCAGAGAGTTGAAAATCCAGTGCGCGAAAAAATCCCGCCGCGATTTTATTACGCTCGTGGGAACGACGACTTACGTCGCGTCTCGCTGCATACTGCCAGATAGGCTGCAAGCAGGGTATGCCGTTGAGTTGATCGCGTTCGTCGCGTTCGCAGCGTCGCGTCGTGTCGTATTCGTCGCTCACGCAGGAGACCCCGAAAGTCACCGCTCGTCGCGCGACACGCGGTCCCTTTGTGTTGCGCGCGATTATATCGCGTGTCGCGCCTGTTTGAAGGAGCCTTTACTTTCATTGCAGCTAGAAGGAAGCTGACAACCATAATTATTATATTATTGTCTTACACCGACTAGGCAGTGTAAAAACTAATTGTTATTATTCTTAATGAATGACTGCTTGGTTAAAAACTGCCATAAAACCGATTTCACTGAAATTACGATGAGCTATGTGTTACGGACTGAAGTAAAATAATTCGTAAATTGGCGATAAACGAAGAGTACGCAAAAACAATAATTAAGTGCTGAGCAATTTCTTTTTTATTAGTGTTCGTGTCAAGGATGGCTGTTTCATCAGCTGAACAGTTAACGAATGTTATAGCATCGCGGCAGAGAATATCGTTTCCATGTTCTGTTTGTTTGGGTCTTACAATTCGTCTTCCATTGTCCGTGTAGTTCACTTTCACCGAGGCGTGACGTGCGCTTGCGCTGCGCTACCACGACTCTTGATCTGGTGCTTTGTTACCATATTCTGAAAAGAGAAACGTTCTTATAAGAGTTCTCCTATTTTGAAAGAGACGGCAGAGTACTGGAAATACCACAAATCGAATCAAAATTACTTTTGATGTTTCAATTTACCTTATCACAAGCCCAGTTATGTCTATTTAATAAAATTACATTTATTAATAAGTTTTATTCATCGTGTCTAGTTTTAAAGATGAAATATAAATCACGCGAAGGTTAAAAGCAATGCTATAGGTAATATTTGCTTAGCCCCAAGAGGCAAGAGGTTACTTTCAAACCTCCGGCTCGTTACCTATGTGACCTTATTTGTCACCCGCAGTTACATTAACGACTTAGATTTACGAGTTTAGCTGGCAATTTACTATTTTAAATGCCTATTTAGATTTGCAATTCCACTTGCCAGACAGTAAATTAAATGGAAGGATATGGTGCTAATTAGGATAAGCCCTAACTCATGGTGGAATGTGGTGGCACCACACCAATCACACAATTCAAAAGGAAATGCTTTCATAAAGGTACAGCTTTAAAACCTCCAAGACTCTTGGAATTAGGAGGTTGGTGTGCTTGAAGTACAGAATAGATACTCTTTATCTGTTCTGTGGCTTGAAGTAAGCAAAAATGTGTGTGATTAGTTCTTTATGTGCTGTAGAGCACACTACACCAACTTCTTATTATTCAGCACCAGTCCTAATAGTTAATAGGGTTAACCGTTGCAATAATCCTAACGATGGGCTATCTTCCAATCATTACTTATGCACTGTCGCAGCCTTTTGATCGTTAACTCCGTAAATGGCCTTTTTTTTTTTTTTTTTCTTTATTTAAAGAGCTTTTTCGCTAAATGCGAATATGACACTCTGTAGGTATACAAAAGGTACAACTTAATTAAAATTAGAACATTTTACAGCTAGGTTCTGGGTCTGTTCTTCAAAGCGAACTTAACCATATTTACTATGGGAATTATATTATCCGAAAACGGGATTGATAGATTTATGTTATGCGCGCCAATTTGTGTTCTGAGCGATTGATTCCGGACACATCTCATCAAAATGTGATACGTGTCCTCATCTTCGTTACACGTATTGCAAACGGGTGATGTTAACTTTTTCATCATAAAACCGAATTTATTGAGAGGCATATGTCCTGAACGAAGCCTTAATAATATGGTTAAGTCCTCCCTGGTAACAAAACACTTATCAATCCAAGGTGAATATGAAGGTTGTGAATGGATTGTTCTATACCAAATACCTTTTTCCTTGGAACGAAGATCAAAGTAGTCTTTCCAATTTTGTAAACATATATTTTTTAGAACCGGAATGTAGTCCGTGTAATGTGAATTAGCTGCAAAATCTGTGCCCTCCGAACATGCTTGTTTTGCCAAATAATCTACCCTATCATTACCATCTATGCCTATATGGGACGGAATCCACTGAATTATTATTAGTTTACCCTGAGATTTTAGTTTTAAAATTGTTTTTATGATTGTGTAGGCTATCGGTCTACCTCGAAAAGTCGAAGTGCATCGAGCCAGATGTTGAATGGAACTCTTTGAGTCTGTATAAATAACGTATTTGCCTTGATTCAGGGATTCAATATATGATAACGCTTCAGAAATGGCTATGAGTTCGACAAAATGGCCTTAAGAAGTGATAATCTGTTTGATGTTGGTCTTTGTGCCGTTCGAAGTCCTCCCACTCTACGACTACGGAAAGTAGAACTCATTGTGGAAGTAATGATGCCATAATGTGTGTGAATGGGCCTCTTTAAATTCACTATCAAATTGTCACTTCTAGAGTTGCCATTAGGAGTTTAAATTATTTGTTCTTGGCTTATCAATTACTTAACTACTTAAAGTTAAAACCGACTCGCAAATATACTATGAGAACTGTAGCATTTTATCTATATACAACGTGTAACGTTAAATGCGCAAAACCTCTTAAGGGGTCATTGTACTCATCATTATGAACAACTTTTACTATGAGACGAAAACTGAAATCGCGGAAAAAAAATCGGGTGTTCAGTACATTTTGACGAATTATGCGAACATAAATGTACTGAACAGCTGATTTTTTTTTTCGCGATTTCAGGTTTGGTCCTATAGTAAAAGTTGTTCATAATGATGAGTACAATGACCCCTTAAGAGGTTTTGCGCATTTAACGTTACACGTTGTATATTCTATACATATAATAAAATCGTAAACCTGCTGTGTCTGTACTGTACATTAAAGATTTTTGCAAAAGAAAAGTACTGGAAGACGCGAGAAATAAGTAACACGTAAAAAATCATTTTTTGAAATTTTTGTCTGTTTGTCGGTTTGTTTGTGCCTGCATCACGTAAAAGCCACTCATTGGATTCAAAATCGAATTACTGAAAGACAAGAAGCTTTATTGTGAATAACATTTAGAGTTTATTTCATCAAAATCGACTAACAGAACCAAAATATATTAATTTTTTAAATTAATTTTTGATTTTTTTTTTTTTACCTCATAGTGAGATATTTATGTTGTTAGTATCCTGAACCAACCGTTTTGAAATTAGTCAAGTACGTAGCCTGGGACCTTGAGAAGGACGTAGACTACTTTTCAACCTGTATATTTGTAAAAAAAAGCGGACGAAGTCGCGGGCAACGGCTTACATAAATATGCTCAGTTAAGGTTATATTATCTGTGGTTAAGGTTAGCAGGCTACTATGTAATCTTGACAGCTCTTTAAAATAAACTCGCATTGGCTTCAGAGATAGCATCGGAACCACCAACATTTGGGCGAAGTTAACGACTGCTACAGTCTACAGTGGCATTAAGTTTTTCGGTAATGCTTTCTAAAGTCAGCCTATTGTTTAAAGCGTCGCATCAATCAATTGGCATGACTGACAGTTCGGCGCCGGAGCCACCATTTACGTCGCCATGTCGGTGGCGGAAAATGCGTGATTAGAAATAGTATTTTTTTCGTATTTTTTTTCCATTTATGACTTCCTCTATTCAGCTTCAAATGGTGGCTCATCACAAGATATTAGATCCGCTGAAATATCTTTTGTTTCAAAACTCAATTAATCAACTACATTCTACGAGACACGAAATCTGGGAAGCCTTTCCAAGGTCTTTATTCTCTGTCTTTGTGGAATCCACACTCAACAAGAATAAAAACCCATGCCAATACACAACATTGGCGGTCTGTATTTCACCATCCATCGTTAGGCAGCACTTATTATCCGTTACCATTATTAGCATCCGTACGGATGTCGTAATCAAGTTCCATAAGCCGATGCCGCTTTGATCATAACCGACCGACTTGTATTCCATCACGGTCCATACCTACTACTTTATTTATTTACATTCCTGCAAACACGCATACAAAATCGAATTTCAAGATCGTTAGTTGGTTTATAATTAAATTATCTATTGAACGGTCTTCGGTTGCGGTGCGTGCCTGCAACAATATTATTGAAGCTACAAGTGGTCTGCCTTGAGTGTAAATATTCTAGGATTGGAACGTTTAGTCTGACATTTCCACAAAATGTCAGCTTGTGCACTGAGGACAATCATATTATAACCAGTTGGTATTGGTATTTGCAAACCAATAAAATGATATGCAATAAAAAAATCGTCCTACGCCAAACGTGTTTGACTAACCAGATGCAAGCAGAAGATTACAAAAACACAATCATTTTGCAGTTATGTGTAGATAAATAATTAAAATTAATTCATTATTTTACCATCCCCATTAGACAGTATGTCTTGAAATCATTGAAAAATTACTACATAACAAAAATCAGAGTTTATATCCCAGAATTGGGACCAAATGAAACGCTAGATCTAATCAATTTCAATACTGGTTTTATCCTGATCTGATCTTCCAGGTCGACTAAGAATTTTCTCGTATTGTCATCATACTCATAATTTCTGCGAACAATGTAGGTAATTTAATCAGCAATTATAACTGAATTGCGAAAATGGAATAATAAGCAATTTAATGAGGTTGTTTTGTTTGATTACAATAATTGAGATGAAGCTGATTTTGCACTGAAATAACAATGCTCTTGTGACAGTGACATAATTTGTTGCGATTGCCCAATATTTTATGGGAACAACTGATTATAAATATTGCACGATCGAACTCTACCAGGAAATATTGCGACTGTTCGGTTTTTAACATTGCAACACCGTCGCGTCATCGATGCAAATCAATTAACTGGGAGGAAACAATTTCTTTTGAAATCTTATTGTACGTAATTCTGCTATAATTTGAATTTAACTAGATACCGGTTTTGTATGAATACCTTACAAAACCAAATCCTGTGATTCTTTAAAATACTGAAGCTTCACTTCAGAAAGATTATTATTCTCGTTCAAACTTCAAAGTACGTAGCATAGAAAATTGTGACATTAGTTGATCTTAGTTATTCAAGGTCGCCGTTGCATTATTCATGTCCGCTAGTGATATCATACTCAATCCTACATAATATTCAGTGTACAAATGAGTAGGTACATCCAGTTGCTCAGATTAGTCGGCAAATGTTAGAAAGTAAATTACTGCGGCCAACCATGAAGAATTGGAAATGTTTGGCTTTGAAATCTCTATTTTATTCATACTTTTGTAATTCTAATTGTAGACATATCCGTCGCTAGTTTCCTATGCTAAATCTCTATAGGTAATAAAATTGTCTAGTGAATGATATCATACGTCTAAACGTTTCTCAATTCTTTGCAATCGATACTGGTCGTTATTTAACTGGTGTAAACCCATTCTGCTTACGAGTTGGCAACATCCTGGTGTTTCTTTGAGCAGCGGGTGTTGCTCGCAGGTGATACGATATTCCTGTAACTCGAGTATGTTGAAACCATTACTGGAAAGTGTTCCGGTCTGGCGGCTGTAGTCAACGACGCGCAGGCGCAGGTGTGGAAAATCGTCACAACAATAACTATATTCAGATTCTACGTGTTTTTATGCGCATAATTTCATTGTTTTTGTCGTCGGCGGCGGCTGTATAGGAATTTTCATGAGAATGAACATGAGATAGATTCTAGAATATCTAGTTACATATTAGTGTTTGGAAAACACTGTATTCAATAGCCAAAGGCGTCAGGGATGTGAATTTGTTTATGGAAAATATATTAAAGCATGTTTTGATCCTAAGCGCGAGGCCGTTATTGATGGCTCCAAAATAAAAATTTCTTCACTAATAAATACTAATAATTCACTTTTTGTTACAATCAGCCCCAAAACTTGAACACGAATTTACGTTAAGACAAATCTTGTAATAGTGACGAAACTTTCACCATTACCACAAAATCGTAAGTAGGCTACATAGAGCAGATCTCTGCCAAATAAGTACAATAATGTTTTTTTTTTCTTTTTACATCTGCTGCTTGCTATGCATGTCAATTGCATAGCCCTGGAGGTCGGTTACCAGCAGGTAATACCCATTTGCCTGGAAAACCGGGATTTCTCCATGTACTTACAGCTAAACGGTAATTTGTAATTCAAGTCACATTCACATGGCGCCCGCACCGTTCACCGCTATACTGATTCGATTTAATTTGCTAATAAGGAAATTGATTTTTTTAATACGGTCTATCAAAAACAACAAACCAGACTTATTTTTTTTTATTTACCCAAGGTTTTTGTACGTGACTTGGTGGAACAGGATATCGGCGGAGGTTATAGTCCAGTGAGCGACGGCGACGTGCCAAAACCAATTTACTGTAAACAGTCCCACGGTAATGCGACACCTAATTTTTCATTAGCGCCTGGGAATTTTATAATGTTCAGTCAAAAGTAGAATTGATATGACGTTTTATCAAGTCTCTGACGTTTAGACTTTAGAATTCACACAGTCCCACCAAACTCAAATCATTGACATTTTATGATCTCTTGTTTACCGTTAAATAAAGACTATGACAAAATTCTGGATCTTACGCAATGCAGGATAAATATAAAAGATATTCTGGAATCAGTCTGTTCTAATTCAAATGTGTTTTCTTGATGATATTCCATTTTGTTTTCAAAGAATTCTTATACATCTATGCAATGTTCGTTTTAGAAATGTCATACAAACTCGAAAGTTTTAGCGTGATGCTGATACGTGATGTTTACCGTCTCTTCAGGTAGCACGGCGACCTTTTCGCAGTTTGTTATGCCGACGCACTTTTCAACAACGGGTTATAAATTAATCCTCACTGGGCAAGGAACACGACAGCTACGTGCCTTCCGCCGTAAACTCGCTCCATGAGCCATAATATGCTCGCGGATTGTTTGGATTCCAATCTATCGGTCAAAGCCCCTCTTTTAAGTCAATAATTAACCACACAATATTGACTGTATTGCTTAACTCACGTAATAGTTTGATGCTTGGCTCAATATTTTGCACGGAACAGAACTGCACATGTTCTGTTAAAATATTCGTTTCGTCTAACGTGCAGATAGGTGTTTTTATCGTGTCTTTTTTCTGTTTTGGTCAGGCCTCGTGTGTTCATTAGCAAGTTAACATAAAAATATTATTATGTTGTAATGTTGTGTTTAGTTCGTTGAACGTCTAGGAAACGTCTGGAGATAGACAATTTGGACAGTAAAATTTTCCAGTAGTAAAGAAAACAAAACAAATTAAGTACTTAATTTGTTTTGTTTTCTTTTGCACAATCGATGTATCTAAATGCATAATCACGTATCACATGAAATGAACGTGCATTTTCGCGGCATGCCAAAGTGTGTTGAGAGTCTTGAGAGATCTTCCCAAGTTTGTGCACAGCTAACTTAAAAGTCCCCGCGTGCCTCTAGGGGCAAATATCTCGGGCTCCCAAACCCTGAGTCAGCACTGCCTCACGTCAGTTCGTGCCTCCGGGACGTCGGATAAAATCGCCGACTTCCTTTCAGAAAATATCAATTTGGTTTTTGTGATAAATTGACCGTCCCGCGGCTACACCCGCACGGGTCATTCACTTCTCAGCTAACGTTGGGTTAGCAGTTTTTAACTTGCTTGTGTTGTGGACACAATCGTGTGTATTAGATATAAGTTAGACAGTCAAAAGTTTGCGTGACGTAATACAATTTTACACAATAACAGAAGTATTGAATGCATATTATGGGTTTGCATGATTGGAATTCTCAGTCGAACTATGGTGAAAGGAAGCATAAACTTTATTGTCTAATGTTGCATAAGCTTGCTGACCGCTCTCAAACATGACTGTTCCATAATTCTTATTTTATGTCTGTTCCTTCTGTCTTGTTAATAGTATACTTTCCGACTGTGAGTTATTTTAATGTTAGGTCATACGTAGGCCAGTGCAGTGAAAGGTACTTGAGCTGTTTACTAAATTGTAACGATCAATTGTCTCTTCGGCAGGTGTCTCGCAACCACAAAAGACTAAAACGTTTCCATGAGGATGCGGTGACGTGTCGACCTCCGGTCGCTCGCTTTCTTTGACCTATTAGAAATCGTGACTCGTTCAACCTTCATGTTCCTTACCGTCACGATGGCCGTTTAGTTTCATATGAATGCCGCATCTTAAATCCCTTTCAGTTTCGAAGTGGCTGTCTGAGGTTATCTATTAGAGGATAATGAAACAAAGCGATCAAGTAAAATGTTGTTTAGATAGAGCAATCCCTGTTCTAGTGCGTGGCCGATGAGTAAGAATTCGCAGCACGCACGTCTTATCGTCCTTCGTGATACGTCTTATCACTATTTATAGAGAAGACAAATAATTTCATTGTTCCTTTTATTATATTGCCCAGGCGCAGATAAAGTTAAATGAGTAACAGTTAAGGGCTATATTGTTGTAAAACTAAAATGGAAGTTTCAAATCTAAGTAACCCAGTTGACCTTTCAGAGAGGGCCATCAAATCTCGGGGTGAGTAATTTATCAACTCGTCCTAAATGCCTACGGCCCATTTGGGACGACTTGAAGAAAATCATAATAAATAATATTTTAATTCTGCAAGTCGTCCCACGTTTCTTTTTGTGTGGAATTTTAAACTTTATCAACGTTTGGTACAGTTAGTAAGACAAGGTATCGGTGTAAGATATAACAATATTTTTTAAAGAATTTTTAGTTTTTACTTTCGTTTTGTTCATAGATTATCTAATAGGTATTTAAAAAAAAAACAAAGAAAAGAAACTTGTCCACAAGTTTTAAATATTTCAAAGCAAGTTGCTGGTGACTAATCCTGGCCACTTGGTTATGCCTGTGCAAGTACTCGCCGTTAGAGCCAGACGAGAACAACCAGAGATAATTATGTCTGATGGACTCACCCGGACGGTGGCATGCCCGACACACGTCAACCGACAACCGAGATAACTTCGCCCATAATTGCACAGACGAAACCTTCAGTTTCCGTGAAAAGGTCACCGAAACTTAGCCAGGATACGGACGCTAAGAAATCTACACCGTGCTGAGGCTGCACACCTCGCGGTTGTGGAGGGTCTTCGCATTTAAAAAGCCTCGACCCCCGCACTTCCGCGGGATGTACAGTCTCATCACCGACGATCGTAGGTGATGCGTCCGGTTTGCGGTCAGCAGTGTACGGACCCTCCTACTCAGGGCATCGAGTTCGGTCTGAGTCCATTTGAGTATGCCGAAAGAGTACATCAAGACCGGCATGACTCAACCGTTGAAGGCGCGCACCTTGTTTCCGCCTGAAAGAAAACTAATGAATACCTTCTTTAGGCGGCCAAAGACGCGCTTATTCAACGATTGCTTCGTGTCAGCAACGTTGATGCCTACTGCTTCCGTCATACCCATAGCTAAGGAGTATGGCATCCGAGAGTTGAATTCCCTCAGATTCCATAATCATCTCCTCTCGTTTTACATGCATGACTGCACATTTTTCCACATCAAATTCCATCCTGATGGCGCTACTGAAAGTTTCAGTTAACTTGAGTCGTAATTTGTTGGGGGCAAAGAGTTTCAAATCATCCATGTAGAGAAGGACAGAGAGTTTTGACCTGACCACCTCTCTGCAGCCGATAACCTAGACCTGAATCCTCCAGCAGTGTGCTTAGAGAATTCAGGGCTAAGCAGAACCAGAGTGGACTCAAACTGTCACCCTGAAATATTCCCCGTTTAATCCATACAGGCTCATCATTCTACTGGATCTGTTGACACCCCGGGTAGCGAAGGACCGTCCTCCATTGCCATACACGACACAAGAAAGGTGCATAGAGTTGCATCAATCAATTTGTGATGATGTAATCTTTTCTGTTTATATGTGACAATGTTGTGATGATTTAATATTTTATATCAAATTCTTTTTTTATTATTATTTCCACACTAACACTTTTGCTACTGATTGTACCTTTTATCATTTTTATAGTAACGTGGGACGACTTGCAGAATGGAAATATTCATTATTTTGATTTTCTGCAAGTCGTCCCAAATGGGCCGTAGGAATGTAGGACGAGTTAATGAATTACTCCTCGGGGTGGAAGTGTCACAATGTTTTTTGTTATAACTAGCTTCTTTCCGCGTGAAATTTCTTGTTCCGATGTTCTGTTGTCGATGCGATGCGACGGGGTGGGACTAGTCCCCGTCCCACCGGGGGACGGGGACTAGTCCCACCCCGTCGCATCGCATCGCCCGCCCGCGCTGTTACTTCGTTTTCGCTTAGAGTTCTTTTTTTTATCTTTATTTATTTATTTATTTATTTATTAGGTATACCAACAGCAGTACATACAAAAAAATAATAAGACACAGTAATGTATAATTATAAATTAAACGAACTTACCTAAGTGAAGTTCCATTTTAATTGTACGAACTGCATAGTCTCGAAATGATAAAGAAGACTTGTAGTAGTCGCATCCGCTAGCCTTATGTCACGATTTTTTAGAGCTCAAATACTCAGTACCCCAACTCTAGAAAAAAAAACTTTTACGGGCACAACACTATATCCGTCATTTAGTTCAGAGAATCAGCTGGTACATATATGTATACCTACTAACTTTCATTATTTTACGACAAAGATTCCTTGTTTACAGGGTAGAAATTATTTTTAAATAAGTTTGGGGGGGTTGGGATATAGGTATCATTTCGAGACTATGCAGTTCGTACAATTAAAATGGAACTTCACTTAGGTAAGTTCGTTTAATTTATAATTGTACTTCACTGCATAGTCTCTTCATGATAAAGAAGACTTGTAGATGTTTAGAGAGTCGTAAAATAATTATAGCATGCATAAAAAAAAAAATATTTTTATCACGTAAGTACTTATGTTTAGTTTAAATAAAGTTGAACATTCGAACTTAAAAACAATAGATAAATTTTCACCAGTAACAACCTCCCTATTATAAAACTGAGCAAAAATTGTCGAAGAACTGCTCCAACCAGCTGTTCTTCTAATGGTATCGATGCTGACACCCAGACGCTTAGCCGCCGAGCTGGCTGTGTGTCTTGTACTGTGTGCTGAAAATATCGACACGTCTATTCCGCTCCTTTCCAAAGTAGTCTTGATCCAGCGGCTAAGCGTCTGAGGCGTCATTGCTTTGTGCGGTTTTTTATATGCAATAAAGAGGTTGTTGCAGTCTCTTAAACATGATGTACCTACGTTCTAAATAATTAAGTAAGGCACTGGCAGGGCAAATTTTTGCACTGCTTGTAAAAAATGGTAACATCAGACTTGGCTGTAGACTGCCTGGCATCGACGTTTTAATAAAATCTGGTATTTTAATACATACTTTTTCAGGTAAAACTTGAATGTTTGCTATCTTAATAAGGGAAAAAATGTTTGGACTCATTGGGCCGTTACAATTGCTAAAAGGGTAATTAATTTTTTAGAAATATATTCTAGAGATAGGTTATTTTCGCCTCTCTGAGTTAAATAACTGAGAACAATTGTTGGATACCAAGTAATATCATACTTGGTATAAGGTGGACGAAGCCTAAATACGCCTTTCAAGAAACGGGAGATCCTATTGTCATTGCATATTTTTGAACCAATAATAAGGGATAAAGCTGACCTGCAACAGTTTATACTGCTATAAACTGCACCATCACCATATAATTTTGATAAAAATGCCAAAATATGTGGTGCTGCTGTTTGTTGGTAATCTAAATTAAATTTAAGACAGTATTCATACCACTGCTTCAAGTAAGTACTTGTACTGTTTGAAAGTATTATTAGATAAGGAGGCCACCATGACAGTCATTGGGGCCGCAGACACGCCGCGTCTTGCAAGCGCTTCCCTGACAAGCGCGCGGCAACCAGAATAACGCGTTGACGAAATTGGAGATTGCTGGAATAAGATTTAAGCAAGTTATTACAGGGGCCAAAGTGCATATGTTTAGAAACGGCAAGTCTGTGAAATACCGGGTACCAAGTCTGTGTTGGCCAGTCTGGTACTACCACTATACCCTCCGATTGTTCAGAGATTATCTTTTGCAGGACTTTTGTTATCAAGACAAAAAGCGGAAAAGCATAAAAGAAATATGGCTTCCATGATAAAGAAAAAGCGTCAAGTTTAAAAGCGTCAGGACCATTTTTCCATGCCACATACAAATCACACTTAGCATTAGCCCAAGTAGCAAATAAGTCTGTTTCTGGGACACCATATGTTCTTAAAATAGACTTATAATTATCAATCAAAATTCTGTGTAGATTTTCTAAAAGATACAAACAAATAAAGTTGTCTATTTTCACATCATTGCCATATTTGCCTAGCAACAGAACATAAATGTGGGTATTGTATGCCTCCCATGCAGTTTATGTATGAAATAGCTGTAGTGTTGTCCACACGCAGTACAATTTCATAGTTTGAAGGTTGTTAGTAAAAGCTTTAAGAGCAAGGAAGCTGCCGTTAATTCTAAGTGGTTGATGTGCTGTTGTCATTCCACAACCCTGCAGCTTTTTCGTTATCGCATGAGGCTCCCCAGCCAGTGAGCGAAGAATCTGAAAATATTTCAATAGTATAATTACTACATTTTATCTTGCTGACATCTGTGTCAATGTGCGAAGCAGTGATGCTCGCGAAGGAGGAGGCGGAACGCGTGAGGGAGAGGCAGCCTCACGCGCTCAGTCGCCGCAGGAGACGCCCTGGGCGCCGGGAATCGCGGGGCGATTTCCGGCCACCGTAGGCGCGGGCCTGCGGACGGTGAGCAGCGGGTAGCTCGCCGTCCGGTAAGGACCAGGCCCGAGTCGACGGCGCGTTGTGTTCCACGCGCGCCTCAAAGAGATGTCAGCAAGTGACGGGGCCCAATAGGGCCGACGCCGCTGGGGTCGCGGGTTGTCTGAAAGGGTTACCGCGGCCCTGGCATAGGCAACTGAAGGAACACGGATGGGTTTTAGTCAGTAAAAGTCTGACACGCCCTCCCGCTCCACCCAGAGCGGGTGAAGTTATTTGATGATTTCCCACCCTCAAAAAACACTCCTACTTATTATTGTACTAGTTTTAGAAGAGCGGGGCCTCCTAGCACAGGTATTTCTCTTACTTAAAAGGAGACCACTATGTATGATTAAATATTGTAGAAGTTGTAAAGTTACTGAAATAAATTTTATTTTATTTTTATTTTTAAAAAAAAAAAAAAAAAAAAAGGTATTAATTATTATTATTTTTTTTTTTTTTTTTTTTTTTTTTTGATAAAGGCATTACTTTTTCAAAATTATTGTTAAACTTGTTTAAATAAATAAATTTTTGTCTTTCCATTGCCTTAGTGTACAAAATCTATAATCTATAGCAGGACATGCCGCTACAAGTAATCCAGTCAGATGTGCAAGTTCTCTTATTTTACAAAATATTAAGGATAAAATTTTTTGAATTTCTTGTTTTATAACATGTCTCTTTTTAGTAGGCAAAGAAATAGTGTATTCTTTGGAATTGAATTCAAAACCTAAAAATGTAACACACATACTAGGTTATTTTTAAAGAACTTTTTCTTTATTTATTATAAATCCCAGATCAGATAAAGTTGTCGTGGTTTTTTGTACATTAATACAACAATAAGCATATAACCGATATGAAACCCATTGATCTTAGATGTTGTACAATGGTTTTTAAAATCTTTGTGAACACATAAGGCGCAGTATTAAGTCCAAATGGGAGAACCTGAAACATAATATGTTTTATATTATATAATTTTTGTTTCCAAAGAAAACATTAAGTATTTTTGTCACTATTGTGAATGCGTACTAAAAAATAAGCATCTTTGAGGTCAATGGTGCTCATATAGCAATTTCGAGTAAGTAAGTAGTTTAGTAACTGTATGGTTATCTTCTAGTTTAAAATGTTCTGTGAAAAATGAACTTATTTAGTTCTTTTAGGTTTAAGATAAATCTAGTTTCACCATTAGGTTTAGGTATTGTAAAAATTTTAGAAAGGAATTATCCTTCACATGGTTCACAACAAGTTATGGTGCCACTGTTCAATAACAGTTTTACAGATTTGTCTATTTCTAGACTATCTTTGAAAGAAAAGGATTTATTTACTTGTTGTGATGGTGTACAACTGAAAGGGATTTTATAGCCAGTTATCCAGCTTAAAATTCTAGGGTCAGAAGTTATAGTCATCCATTGATGTTTAAAATATTTCAATCTACCACAGTGTGTTTGGCTAACCTCATTTAGTTGCAATTGTTTATTCTCATGGGAATCTTGTTTGGATAAGCTTTCTGGAAAGCTGATTGTGCCGCTGGTATTGGCTTTTTTGTAAGACTGGTAGAAACAATGTGGCCCGGGCTGGTATACACGGCCCCGAGGCTGGTGTGTTGCCGGGCCCTTGAAGTTTAAATGCTTCTGTTGTTGTAGGTTTGTTGGCTTTTTGGTTTTGTTTATAGTAATTTCTTGAGCAGATTCTTTAATTGCCTTTGAAGTTTTCCAGCAAAACGTCCAAAAAGCCAAGTGTCAGTTTCTGCGTCTTTGATTGCCTCCCTAGTAGTTTGATCCAACCTTGCAATATGAAATACTTTCTTGTTGTGGTCTCCTGATGTTGGTGGTCACACAACAGATGAGCAGCATCCACAACTACATTGATTATAGGAGCATTTTCTTTGTTTTTGCATAGTTTTCCAAAAACTGTAGCAAGTGCAGTTAATGCGCGACCAATGATCTTGTTTGGCTACAATAGCTTTCTCTTTACTGCCTCTTCTACTATGGCAGCTTGTGCCTCTTGTTCAATTTTGAGGGCCCCAAGAGTTTTGCAATTTTCTGGTGGTGGATATATTTCATTTCATTTCTTTGTCTAGGCCATTTTTAATGATCAGCCCATCTTGTGGCCAATTCCTTATGGATTGGTGGTTCAAAATTGCTATCTTGGGGGCATCCCCGAGAAGATTTAAGATGTCATCATCTAAAGGCTCTTCTGTAAGAAGGATGAAAGGAAGGGCCATGTCAATACTTACATGGAAACAAACGAAATACCTATTTCTACTAAATAGTAGAAAATAGTATAGAGGGTGAATACCCATCTTGATACGATTGAATAAGGCTAAATAGCCCATCAAATAGTAGAAAATAGTATAGAGGGTGAATACCCATCTTGATAATATGATTGAATAAGGCTAAATAGCCCGTCAAATAGTAGAAAATAGTATAGAGGGTGAATACCCATCTTGATACCATTGAATAAGGCTAAATAGCCCGTCATATACTTAGTGCGTTCTTTGAGTGGTAGAATGCCTCAATAGGCCTCTGACAAACACGTGGTTTATGTAGGTATAAGTTTTAGGTAGGTACACTGTGTTTTATAACCTATAATGGAGGGAAAAAACACTACAAAATATGAGCATTTACCTTCTTGGTCCTTATTTTTGCCATCCTGAACAGGATCTGGGTATTGTATGAGTGACGCTGACGGCTATGGCATCCGTGACAGCGTGCGCGAACGGCGCCGGCGTCTGCGACGCTTCATATTTTGCATTAAGTCACTGTACTTCTTCAGTTTTCTTTCAATTTGTTCCTCACTGCACTCACGTACGTTTACGGATGGTTTTAAGAAAATAACTCTGCTAAATTACTAATAATTACAAGGGAATAATTTTTTGTGCTGTGACCATTGATATAAAAAGTAAAGATACGGTCGTCCGTACATTTGCCTGACGCGATCGCCACACAGAAACACTAACGCCATCTATTAGAACTACTCTTAACTACGATGTCGATCGGCGCAGGCTGCTCGTAGACGTAACCTTGTAAGAGCGGCGTGGTATTTTTCGAGACATAAAGAAATTATGAAAACTTTTATTTTTCAAAAATTATATTTATTGCAGTTTGTTCGCATAAATAATAAAATTTTCATTGGCCTTTTTGTTATTCTTGACATATTTTCCATTTTGGATTCGTGGTGTTTTCTGACATTGTATATCTTTCAATTATTGACCTTTCATAAATGTAATTTATGATTAATAAGTAATAACACAGGTTGTTCCATTGAGTGAGAGTTTGTATAAAATTAAATTTTATTGTAATATAATTAAATCTTTATTTCATCGGTTACAACGCACGCAGCTGCAAAGTTATGTCGCACAGCGGTACGGTCTTGTGGGCGTGGCCTCGCGTCGTCTAAGACAATTTACTTGTAGCAGGAAAGTAGAAAAGAAAATTGTTTTAAATAATGTTAGAAGTTGATTTATTGACATATTTTTGACTTACAGGTGATATGAAATGTTATAATTTTTTTTGTTATGTTTTTTGTCGTAGTTCACGCAACCCGTCACGACATAATTTGGCTTTTTTGCCTTTAAAATTTACGACCGCACCCGAAGATAGCCGATCGCGGACTAGTTCACTTGGGTTTAGGGGAGGGTCATTGTCGGACCACGTTCGTGGCGTCATTTTAACATGCCGTCCGCCCAGTCCTTACGCAGTAATATATAAGTCAATGGCTGTGACTCAGGCTGCACGAAAAACGATAAATGGCGGATATAGTGTTGTGCCCGTAAAAGTTTTTTTTTCTAGAGTTGGGGTACTGAGTATTTGAGCTCTAAAAAATCGTGACATAAGGCTAGCGGATGCGACTACTACAAGTCTTCTTTATCATGAAGAGACTATGCAGTGAAGTACAATAAAAGTACTGGCATGTATGCCTATTATAGGTATACACAGCATTCACTAAAAACAACAACGTAATTAACTTAAAAATAAAAACTTATGAACATATATAATAAAATACATTTTGAATTCTAAATTCAAAATTGTGAATATTTACATTAAAAAAAAGAAAAATATAAAATGTTAAAACACGGAAGGTGCTTGAGTGGAATAAACTAAGATTTATTAAGAACATGAATTACAATAAAATATATTATTAATTTATTGGTTAGTTAGTTTATGCACTCGCATATCTCTGAAACTGATCTTCTAAACTTGTTAAATGGTACTCCGTGTAAGTCGGTTTCTGACGATTTGCAAAAGCTGTTGAAACTTCTGCATATTCGGACCAAGGATCTTTGCTCGGCTCCTAAGGGTGATGTTAAGAATCAAATGCAAAAATATTTTTTCAAACCCGACTGGTAGGTTTAAACATTAGCGCGTTCAAACATACAAACAAAAAACAAACTTCAGCTTTATTATTAGTAGGTACTAGCTTCTGCCAGTGACTTCGTCCGCGTGAAATGTCTTGTTCCCCCGATCCACCTCGTCGCATCGCATCGCCTGCCCGCGCTATTACTTCGTTTTTGCTTAGCGTTCTTTCTGGCTTTTTTTTTCTTTTTATTCGGGTTCTAAGGGTCCTAACATGATGTTAAGAGATAGCCAACAGCCTTCCTCAAGAATTGGGTTATCAACTGCAAAAATATTCGAATCCGACTGGTAGTTCCAGAGATTGGCACGTTCAAACATTCAAACAAAAAACAAACTCTTACGTACATACATAAACTCACGCCATCTTCCCATGGGGGTAGGCAGAAACTACAGAACGCCACCTGCTACGATCCTTACATACTGCTTTTGCCTCCTTTACGTTCATACATCTGATCTACACGCACGCCGGTTGCGAGTACTATCCACGCACCTGCAGACCTTTCTGCAGAACATCACCCTCTTCAGCTTTATTAGTATCTAAATTGTTCTATGAGGACTTTGACCGTTCCTTGTCGGAAGGACTCAATATCCATAAAACAAATTGGTACACAGGAAAAACAGCAAGGGGACAAAAGAATAATATTACAAAAATAATAACTTGGAATTTGTACCTACATACATAGTTAAAAATATGTAGAGTACATCCTATCCAAAAGTTCATTAGGGAGGAAAACCACAATTGTACCAGCTTCAAACGTAGAATATAGGCTGGTTTTTACGGAAGGTGCCTCTTTTTCCATTTCATGAATGACCTTGATGAGGAAATTTGATAAAATAATACTTAATATAATTTAATTTAAGGAAATTTGATCGAGCTCCGTCTAAATTAATTACCTACTAGCTAGAACTGACCTTTCTCGCATACCTCTCATCACATTTTATAAACATTTCTCTCATCACGACCAGAAGGCCAATTCTCGTACCTAAAAACGTTCAAATTCCAGTTGTAATCTAATGCCAGCGACAATCAAATGTCAAAAATGTAGTTAAACGATATACAATTTTTGACAGTTTGAGACTGACATGAGATTGCGAACGTTGTTAAAAATACGGGAATTGCCCCTTAGTTGACTTACCAATAGATATTCAAACTCAAAAGTCCAATTCACTGAACCCCTAAAGAACTCGATCCCAAATAACTGGAGCTCCATATATATACCTACCTTTTTTTTTGCTTTTCGGGGGGAAACCTTCAAAAGGCGCCCGGGCTTTGGGGAAAAGACTGGGGGGTGTGGGATTTTTTACCTAAAACCACCCGGCAAATGGTGACCCATTTGCACATAAAAGGGGCACCGACCACCGTTACCTCTCAAAAGACCGATACGGAACCTCTCAAAATACCGATCCGTAACCCCCTCTGTGCAACGCCTGTTAGGACTAGCGTTGCAAAACTTCGCAAGTATTCGCAAGTATTCGGAATAATTGCGAAATATTCAAAGGAATACTTCGATTTGAAGGAATACTACTAGTAAGAATGTAGTAGGTAACCTACTTTTTATTACCTATTAAGAATGAAATTATTGGTAGTAGGTACCTAGTTACGAATATATGTATGCGTACTTGCGTAGGTATGTATGCGTAGGTATGTATGCGTACTTGCGTAGGTCGCTTGATGAGACTCGACTCGCCGAATATATTACGCCGTGCCGTTACTTGAATTAACGCCATCTAGGGGGAAATGGTAGAATTGTAAATGAACACCTGCTCTCGTTAGTCGCTCGGCGACGCCAGCGCTCGCCTGGCATTGGCTTGATAGTAAAGTGGCACACCACCGAGCTTCGCAGCCATTCATTCATGAGTCAACGAAGTATTAGCGCTCCTGTACACGTTTTTATGGTGAATCCAGTGCCGGACAAGTGGGGGTTCAAGGACAAAAATGCAGTGCGCCGACTATTCTATTGTTATCGCAAGAATCCGCAAGATGGTGCCACAGAAGCGTAGCATTAACTAGCTTGATTAGTCGTGTTAATGCGACGCTTTCTGCTGCTGCAGTGACCAAGGTTTGCTGATTAGCTTATGAATGATGGAAGATTGATTCGTGGGTATTAATGAATGCACTATCACCAATGCGGGACATAATATATGTAATTTGCAATGAGAACTGCGCCCCCATCTAGCGGTCAATAGTCGCATTTAAAAGATAATCCAATAAGTACCCGAAGTTGGTCGGCGCGCGGTGCCAGCAGCGAGCCGGCGTTCACTTGCACTTGCACACGTGATTTAGGAACCTCGAGCCCGTTCATTCATAAAATCAACGAGTATTATTCGATGCCTACGTACTAGCGCGAATATTTCCGCGTAAGTAGTTATCTACTAGCGGGAATAATTCCCTGTAAGTAGTTATCTACCAGTGACTCGGTACTTATTGTTTTATTTTTGTATGGTTGAGTTTAAAATGTCTATTTTGTGCGGATATTAGTGCCGATTCTCTTGTACATGGAGGGGCGCTAGGAGGGGGCAGCTTCAACGTGTTCTTTATGGTTTTTTTTTTTTGGTACCTACATGTAGAGGTTTAGGGGTTTATGGGTTTCATAAAGGGGGGCCAAATTTTAATTATTTTTGCGATAGGACACACCGTTTTCGAGATATAAGCAAAAGAAAAAAAAATGTACTGTATTTTATATCTCTAAAACGGTGTGTTTTTGCACTTGAAGTCAAACCTTGACTTCTTTCTTGATACTTACTTTAAACTATTTTATAAACTCAGTAATCTACCTATGTATTTACCTTTCTAGCACTTTCACACCTAAACCGCATACAAAAACTTATTACGTCTATAACTAAGTAGATCTAAGTAGATGTAAAGAAATATTCGGAAGTATTGCGAAGTTTTCAAATCGAATATTACTCGGAGTCATGAATGAACGCAACATACTCGTACGACAACAACACACGACGTAATGTTAGTTTGACTATTGACCGCTAGATGGCGTTAATTAACGCCATCTAGCGGTCAATAGTCAAACTTTAATAGATAAACTTGCGTGACCGCACATGTACTTAGCTCGGGGAATACTTGCGAATACTTCCGAATACTTCCGAAGGGAATACTTCGGAATATTACTCTCCGGCAACGCTAGTTAGGACACATCTCTGGGGAGACTGTAAAGGGGTCTTTCCGAAACCTAACTGTGCAAATGTGCAAGGTAGTACGTGACCATTGTACGCCGTCTTCCCTGAGGTCACTCAGATATACCTACCTACCTAATTTAGGCATAAATGCAGGGGTTCTAGTTATTTGGGATCACTAATACAAAAAACTTTCCCTAATGAACAGCAACATATTAAAAACAGCCCAAATCATGACTTACTTTACCATCAGTCTATCCATCTTAATTGTTTTCGACCTAACCCAACAGCCCTGAATTTGGGCTGGAGTTGTTTGGGATAGCGTTCTTTTGAGTTAGAGTGATTTTTACTTTCGTTTCGGGACTGTAGTGTAATCGCCTCATAAGCTTGCCTTTTCATAACGACTTTCGGTAAGGGAACTAACTACACTTATTCAGCTTAATTCAGCTTTTGGCCATAGAAAAAAAAAAACAGTTCCGTATGGAACGACGCGGAAAGCAGAAGCATCACCGATCATCTTTCCGAGCTGAACGGATGCGTACGCATCTCCATATTCTCCATACAAAACTGTATTTTTTTATCTATGGACAAAAGCTGAATAAGTGTATTTAGTCCCTAAAGCTACTCCTCCAGTCCGTCCAAAAGGGGTCCTCCCTGTCCCCGGCCCAAATATTTTTGTTTATTTAATATTAGTCTCTAATAATTCCTTTTCTTGAGTACTCCCCCTACCTGTACAGAGCAGTACTTAAGCAGCCGCAATTACCCGGAATAACAGAAATAGCGTCCTGAATTTAGTATTTGACGCGTCCGCCCGGCCTGGGGGTGGCGGGTGCGCGCCGGTAAAACAAAAACAAAGTAACGTAGAGATAGGTATGAGCGAGGGCGGCGGCGCGGCGCGGCGTAGAGCGGCGCCGGGCGACAGTGCACGCTCGACGACCGACCCCGACGCGTGTGAACACTACAACCGCGCATCTGCAACGCGCAGGATCGCCGAACTTCGAATCGCTATCGCTTTGCATCCCAGACCTACCTAGGACACCCAGAAGAATTGAAGATTTTTTCTCAAAGACCATTGTGGAACCAAGATGCCCGTTGAAACCAAAATTAGCTTTTCCGGTGAGTCTAGATTCTTCAGTAACGTTACCTTTAATATCTATCTAGGCGAATACAGCCCAAAAGATTACTACAACTTACATAATAGTGCTATAAAACCAGTTTGAAGCCATTGATGACTTTGTAATATTCATGAATTTAAACATTCGCAATTTTATTTTTATTTGGAATTTTATGTTAAAATTATAGCGAATATATGATCGCAAATTAAATCTATGATATCATACACTGATTAAGTACCTACCTGCTTAATCATACAATAATTTATCCATTCGATGTAACTTATCCATGCACAGCTTGGATAACTTAGATAGTAATTTCAACTTAAATATTTCATGCAAATATCTTGACGATGCGATGTGCGCATTAAATTTATGCAATTTCAAATTCCTTGTATACTGTAAGCTGTTATGTTAGAATCGTGAACCGCCGGCACGCTAATTAAATAGGAAGGTGCTAAGTGGTAGAAACTATAACAATATAACAATAGAACCATAATAAGCAGCCACAGAATCCTCACATAGAAATAGATTTTGGTTGGTTACTAAATATGAAGATGCATTTGATCCTGAGGATATTGAAATCCACATTACATGTACAAATGGTCTCGCTGACGGTTAAATGTTTATGCAAATTATAATGATAATGACTGTTATTATATCAGTCGCAAAGATGCTCCAAAAACTGTACGCAAATATAACCATGGCTGGGCAGAAATATCTGTTTCATTAAAAACCATTGATCAAATAAGCAAGCAGAGATTTGATAGACTGACAAAAAAGACATCGGAATTCGAACATAATTTACAATACTCAGTGATGCTCCTAGCTCGCATATAGAAGACCCTGTATACAAAACGTTATCGAATTTGTGGTTAAGGTGTCGTCTAGACGTGGATTTCAGAATCCAAACAAGTGACAAGACTCTACAACAGCTGTATAACGTGTTGCAGTCAAAACAATGTGGTTTTCATATTTAGATTTAAACAGACTCGTGACTCTAGCATGATCTCATGGATTTATTGTCACGTAGCTGTTATTCTAACTACTGTTCTTATGTACCAGTGGCATATTAGGGTCTAAATTCATATTTAGAGAAACCAGTATAATAATAGTGTTAATGTAGACATTTGCATGCTCATATTTGCCTATCCTTAAACTTTTATGTCTTATTTTGTTGTCCACTTTCTCTATTCTTTTAGCATCCTTGTTGAAGTGGTCTTAATCATTTATTTAATTTCCTTTGTTCTAAAGCTTGCTCATATCTAGATAATTTTTGTTACTATTTGTGGGATTGATTTTAACATTTTCGAAATGAATACTGAACGGTAGAATAAATATATTTGAATGTATCTAGGTGTTCGTTTGAAAGATATATTAATTTTCTATTCTAGAGAGGCTTAAAGAGGTCGATGAATTCGTCTACAAAAATGCACATCTAAAATCTAAATAAATAATATTTTATTCATGAATTAGGGGAAGATATATCCCAGGGAACGACAACATGAGATAATAAGCTACTTAGTCTGGAAAATTTAGGCGCTCTGTTTGCCTATCCTTAAACTTTTAGGTCTTATTTTGTGGTCAACTTTCTCGATTCTTTTAGCATCCTTGTTGAAGTGGTCTTAATAATTTATTTAATTTCCTTGGTTCTAAAGCTTGCTCCTATCTAGAAAATTTTTGTTAATATTTGTGGGATTGATGTTAACATTTTTGAAATGAATACTGAACGGTACAATAAATATATTTGAATTTATCTAGGTGTTGATTTGAAAGAAATATTGTCTATTCTAGAGAGAGAGAAAGAGGTCGATGAATTCGTCTACAAAAATGCATATCTAAATCTAAATAAAGAATATTTTATTCATGAATTAGGGGAAGATATATCCCAGGGAACGACAACATGAGATAATAAGCTACTTAGTCTGGAAAATTTAGGCGCTCATTTGCCTAATGAACATCCTTAGCTCCAGTTTCATGATACAGCGTAGTTAGGACAATTGCGTAATGGTTAAAACATTTTTAGGCATAAACTGTGTGGTTTAAAGGCGTGTCCGTTTGCCTCCCTCACACTGCCAACCTTGTACTTGTCCTTGCAACCCCCCAGTCGAGCTGTGAACACTGAACACTGCCTAGTAAACTTCTTAACAATTTACATTTTTAACTCGGCAGGAAGACAGCTTTATTTCTTGTTCATTTATTTAGTTAAAATATTCAAGCAAATTAGTTATTGTGTTTTCACTTTGTACACGGACCGTATTCATTCCACTTGAATAAAAACTGGTTCTAATGGCTGTGTTACCTTTTATTCAATCAATGTTGGTGGTCGACATTAATTTCCTAAGCGTGCGTTTATTGTTAGAAGTTTACCATGACCGCTGCGCTGGTCCGATGCACTTATACTTGTTAGTCACTTAATGATTTTACTATTGCAGTGTCGCACGCACTTAACCTTGTTTGGCTAACTAGTTGACATGCCACATCGCAAACCATACTTGCATCCTGGCCTCGTCGTAGCCACATACAAATCATATCGGCGAAATCGCAGTGCGCTGAAGCACTGCACACTGGGTCAATAGCAACATAATATAATTCTATGATAAATTTATATAAGTACCTAATTGTTGAAACTATTTGTTTCAGAACAGGAAAAAGGATATGCTAATATCGCGTAATGCGTTACGCGTTCATTAAAAAAAATACTTTTCATCCTACTAAAAAAATATCAGTTGTCATGCTCTCCTTTGTTAGTCAAATTCAAAGCCGAAACGTGAAAAATTGTGTATATATATCCTATTTATGGCGCGTTTCAGTATATCTACTTACTTTACAACCTTGTTAATAGTTGCGTAAAAGTTTTGCTTCTTTATTATTTTCTATTCTGTAGCGTGACACACGTCATGTTCCTAGTTTAATAATACAAGCTACACTACATTACCATTCAGTCAATGTGGCTATTGGCCATTAGAACATTACCTACCTAAGCCTATAGTGCGATAAAAATGTTACGAAGAACTGAAGGTCATCCTTACCTTAACGGATTAAAAATACTAAAGGTACGATATGTGTAATAAATGTAATAATCAATGTTAATTGTTCGAAGTATTTGTTATTACACAGCAATACCAGCAACAATATTACACAGTCATGTTCTACCATTAACCCTTCCAACCTTGGCTGGAACGTAGAAAGCGGGAGGAGGTCTTGTACTGAAAGAGCTTCGTGAGCTCTTCAACTCTGTTCTGTTCTCTGGGAGAACTCCAGGAGCGTTGCGAAGGAGAGTGGTCGTTCTCTTCTTTAAAAAGGGTGATGAGACCCATACACGCGAGACAGAATGGCTTTTTAATTGTTTCTGTAATTAGCGCATACGAATGATCTATCGTACAGCCATCGTAATGAATACATCGTTATACTTTCTGTACTTGTTATAAATCCTCTTCATAGTTGCAGATCTTTCCAAGAATCTTCCTCATTTCGCGAATCCCCATTTCGGTGCGCAGGTCACGTTCCATATGCTTGCGAAGATAACAAGTCTCTGTCATGTTGTTAGCATTAAGGTAAACGAAGTACCTGCCTGCCCTGTCAACTTCCTGTCTCTTATCCTTATCGGAGATGTGCTCTTCGAGTCGGAATTGCTCAATTACACAGCTAGCATTGTTGTCGGTCAACCATGGCGAAACTACAGAGCAGGTGTGACCTGCACTTTGTGTGATTTCCTTGCATTACGAATATACTTATCATCATCTTGCATCCACGTAGTAGAATATTCTGAGGCTGTATACATTTTCCTTATTTTGTCTTCAATATAATATAATCCTTTAATGTATTGTTTTTGTCGTAGCTATAAATCAACCTGTACAGGTGCTGCCTTGAACCACGGATTCAATTTCGCGTCGATAGCGATTCTTCTCGAGCGTATCAGACCGAGCCAAACATGTCTCGGTAATCAATCGTCACTCAGCGGCTTGTCTTACATGATATTTTTTTATTTTCAAATTGAGATGTATGCTTAATCGCAAACGGAGGTATCACGCCCGCCATGCCGCAAATATTGAATAATAGCCTACTCTTGTTATATGATCGTTTAGCATAACTGGTAATTACATGTTCCAGGACCATGTCCTCCATCTAAATCTATGTTGCGAAAGATACGGCAGGATATCCCGTTTTTACTATGTCATCGTTACCATGACCATGTGGACGGATAGTTCTTATTGTTAGTGACGGGATGCATCTCACGTGGCAATCACTTGTGTGGTTCTGGTGGTATGTACATCTTTTGACGTAATTTAATGTTCATTATTTTAAATTACCTCTCGGAGCGCTCGTCAATCACTTGACCAGTTCTTTTTGCTGTCAGCGGCGCTACTTGATATGATTAAGAAACATTACTTACTCAGCCGATTTTTATTACTGTTGTGTGACTTGTTACGAAATTTCCTCGGACTTCGATATTTATTGGTAAAGTTAGCAGGAAACTCTTGCAATTCTGAGGAAATTGAATTAATTATGAAGTTTCGATAGTACTTGATATAATTATTAATAGTACGTTTACGCACGTTTTATACAGCGCATGAAGTTTGCTTTGGAAGCAAGGTCCAGTTTTATCAATTATCTGACTAACTGAACTATCACGCAGGTATCAGCTCACTCATAAATAAATGTAATCACATGACAACAACTTGTACAAAGGCGGTTAAATAAAATGAATCGTGTGTCTCACTGAAGTCCAAACGACACTGCAAAACATGTTTTTGCTCAACACAATATACCTACCTACGTAAAGGTTGAGATCTTACGATTTGTGTGGAGATGTATTTTCGCTGGTTGACACTGTTTTTAGAGAATTCTTGTCATGTACAGCATTAGTTGTTACTATGCCACATATAATCAATTGTTCATCATTTTATTTTATAACGCATTAATGCTATTAAAGTAACAAGTAATAACTAACAAAACTTTTAAACAGCTTCCAAATATAATTATTCCAAATATATAAATATTCAATAAATGGGTATTCTTTAAGTTTTTTAAATAGCCGTTAGATCTGGAGATCGGCCAAATATGGCTCTACATTTCTCTATAATGTTTAACAGTATAGCACTTTTATAGAGTAGGTTGGAGACGTTCGGCTTATTTATAACCGACGATACCGGCGCCTCCCTGTCTAGACCATCCCGATTTCTTGGAGGATTTCATCTGATCCCGAACAGAGGGAACACCCTCTGTTCGTGCAATTGCATTTCTCCATTGGAATAGGATGAAAGAATAAATCTCCACTGTCTTGCCTGTAAGTAATTCATATTTTAGTAAGCCCAGAACTTTCTAATTGGGTTAACTTTCTCGTCTTAACGAGTCATAAGTTTTATTTAACAGCCGATAACCTAATAGCTACGAACTGGAGCACTTTATCTACGCAGATTTATTACTCTTCAGTCTCTATCCCCACGAGTCATGGCTCATGGGCCGATTTTCTTATCTAGGGATTTTTATATGACCGCAAAGTTAGGAAATCGGCTTTGCGCTTGATTAGAATTTAATAGATCAGTTATATTAATAATGACGAAAAGTACGACAAAAATGATAGAACTTTCGACCGGCAGATAGTTACTGTTAGATAAAAAGGTAAGGGTAAAATTCCATTTCATGTTTAAGTTTACTAGGTATTTCAATCCCTTTGATACAATACTCGTTAAATTAATTAACCAGACTACTGAAGGACGGATTAACAACAGACAGTCCAACTATCATGAATATGAATCGTAATCCATTCAGCTATGTAGTGCTGTCAAGCTCTGTCTATTTGTAGCACAAAAATAATAAACATTTAGCTGTTGAAGCGTTACGTGAGGTATCATTAATGAGAATAATATTAGAAATACATAACGCATTGCAAAACTTTGGAAAAATAATAATAATGTTAAAAAAATACTTCAAGGTTATTTTAACAATAAATTATTTCGTGACAAGTATTAATACGATGTTTATAGCCGTTCATATGCGACCCATTGATGCCTCTGCTGTACTTCATAGACATTTCTCTGATTTTAAAGAAGCAGAGGCGTCGTGTTAAATATTCTATCAATCGTTTAACACACAAGTTCACCTTAGCACGAATTAACAGCTATGTTAGGAACGACAATACGCCTCCGTAAGTTATTGTCAATATTGGTCCAAGTTATATGAAATTCATCGACCGTATCGGAGCGTGCATTGTACATAGTTCCTCATTTATTCTTTTGACCAGTTCTACCTAATTATTATCTAATAATGATTTACGATCAGTTTTGTTTGTTCTATTTATTATTTGCTCTTCATTATCGGTGATAACGTTGATAACTTTGTGATTGTCAGATTCTATGTCTTGTTTCTTACCAACATTATTTGAACCTCTAGCCAATACGTATTGCTTTAAGTAGTTTAAGTTATTAAATACTTTCAATAATGGATAGGAAATGTTATGTAGGAAAGAAATAAATCAATACTTCATTATTTTTGTCATTGAAGTTATACATAGACCGAAACATGTATCAGTTTTGGTATGGTGATTTTTGTAATCTATTATCTATTCATAGTGTAGGCGGCTGAATTCATGTAAACACGACGAGAGTAAATTGCTCTATTGACAAAGCACTTGCGTCAGTACAGTGTTTGAGACGCACTCAAGTTCAAGGTACCAAGTGTTTATGTATTTCAATTTGCTCTCTCTTGTGATGTTCTTCTCAATGAAAACCAGCTTTTTTTATTTATCAGGAAAATTTGATCTTATCGATAAATTCACCACATTGACTGTCTACTTGACACGTAACATACCTATATGCGTCTTTGTGTATACAGGTGGCAACCGAGGTTTCAATTCCATGTATCCATACTTCGAGCATGTAGTAACACCGCTGATTCACCTTGTTTACCTGTAGTACACGTGTGCCAACGACGCTTTAGCCATGGCTAAAGGGTTTGCCCCAGAATCTGCTCCAACAAGATATATTTAAGTACACAAAGTTGATGTCATCGCCATACCATCCGCGTGGTTTAAAAAAAAATTACACGCCCGCGACTGTTTTGCATAGTTACCAAAATAGTAGTAATTTGCACTTGTATATTAACAGAAAGCATTAGGTTATGATAATTTAATGATTAATCTAACGAGTAAGGTATATATGGTATAGCATCGCATGATATCCAAACCTAAATATCAGTGTTCTAATGGATAGGTTTTCCAGCGTACTGTGTAGTAAATAAAGATAATTTGAGTAATTTCCACGCCCTGCAAGCTGAGCGTTATTTGATGCATTTATCATGGACTGAGATAGGCATCGGTATATCTGCAGCCGTGAGAACTTCGTGACTAGTCCCACACCTAACTGTTTCGCTTCTAGTAATGCCAATGCCAGTTGCATTACAGATATCAAGCTTAATAATGCTATTAACCGTTTGGAATGGTATCCGCATTTCAATATAAAATTATGGATTCAGAGTACCTTCCAAACCTTTTGGTTGTCACGTTAAAATCGAACCGCTCATCATGGTGGCTATTTGATAAGTAGACCTCTGGCGCCTGAGCGGTACCTATCTAGAAAAAGTTTGGTTAGTAACATTTACGAACGTGTTTGTTATTCTAGGCGATCCTGATAGCATTTGAAATTCAAATCTTTTGTCAAATTTGGCTATGATGGCATCTTCTCCGTTAGTTCTATTATTGTAAATTCCTAAATTGATCGTCAGGTCATGACTCGTGACTTTTGTCGTTGACAACCAGTTCTCTAACCGTGTTTGTTTCCTTATTCTCATTCTTTTGACAACAATAAACGACAATTAACAGAATTAATCCTCTTCGCAAACTATTCCTAGCTTATTCACGTGCAGTTCGCATCAAGCACCACTTACTAATATTTCGAAACAAAAGCATTCTTCACCGTTATTTAATAAACAATTGATATTTTCCATCTCGTATCTGGAGCAGCAATGATTTGGTGAAACTACATAAACTATTTAAGCCGATTCTTGAGTACGTACAACTTTCTACGTATTTATAAGTTTTCGTATGGAGCGAAAGGCTCGATCTTCACTGCCGGATTGGTATTCCTTACACTCCACTTACTGCTTCTTTCGGATTAATTATCATCATTTAGCGTGTGTGAAGATCCACAATTAGCATGCCAGGTGTGGTGTTGTGCGGCTCATTACGCGCCATTATCGTAGCGGGAGCAAACGTGTCCTGATTTTTGATCGAATTTCATTCCATATGCGCTCCTATTATAGAAATCCTATAGGGCGGTGGTCTCGATCAATCTTTAATACTACTTTATTCATTGTAATGCGACTAATTATTTGTAATGGCGATGTTGATCTATTAAATAGATAACTGCTACAAACGAGCCACGTTCCCTTTAAGCTAATCAACCGTGACAGTCGCATTCTATGTAAACACTAGATTTGCATTCAATTTACTCTTTAGCTATGCTATCTGTTAACTGACCCACTTTGATTTAATACAACTAGGAGTCCGTTATCTAACCGCAGATATAGCGAATAGCTGAGCGATCTTATTGATAGCAGTGGCATCTCCATCATTGCCAATTACTAAGATAAAACAATGGTTAATAAATCGTGGAAGAGTTTCGGGAGGTAATAAACATCAGAGCGGTGAGTGATATAACTTATCTGTTATTTTGGTCAGATGCTAAAGTGGAAACCTCTTTTAATTCGTGAAATACTACTTTTGGCTTAAAATATACCGCATATGGTATGATCAGTCTTTATTGTCATTTGCCAGTGAATACAAATTGGCGTTTCGCGTCTTTCTGTTTACGCGGCCTGTTGTTATTATATGGTAAGCCCAACATTGTCCCCATACCTGCTGATGACTCATGTATACGGCATCATTTTTTCTCTTATAGCATCGCAGCCAATAAATATTTCAGTTATGATAATGTTTCCACAATTAATTGCTTAAAATATGAGGTCGATGATTCATTGGTGTTTATTGACATCGCTATAGATACGATCTTGTTGCAATTTCTCATCGTTGCGTTATACATAGCAAGGATCGCGGCAGCAGTCTGTCGGCCAACTCGGTCGCACTGAGTATTTCTGTTTCAAAGTTTAGTGAACCATATCTAATTTAGTTCCTAAATAACACAATTGACCTGATAATAATCATCAAGTTTATTTGCCTTGATTTTAACTCAAAGAGAAGGTTTTCATTTCCGATAAGAGAAAGGTAGGAAATGAGAATACGGAGTGATATCCGATCATCACGCAACAAGTGGCTATTATACCGTGCATGAGATATAAGCATGAGTAAGTAAATGCATTATTTTATCAATGAATTGACTTCGGTTACTCCGATATCGTTGTAAAAGTTGGTGCAATTTCGAGACTACACTGCAGATTACACGCTATTCTCATGTAGGTACATACATACTCGTAGATCTTAACTATCGTGAAATCTTTTAACGAAGATTTACATGTCCTATTAACTAAACTAAGTAATTGCCATTGAGAATTGCATCTGTCCTGCAACAGCTCGTTGCTTCTCGGTTGCATCAATTGCGCGGCCGACTCTCATGTTAACCGCAAAATTGTCCTTAATTGACGAATTAGTGTCTATTCGGCGGGAAAGTGTGATACCTACACATAGCTCGATTAATTGGAACACTTGATGCTAACTACATTTTAATTTGCGACCCGAACTGAGGAGTGAACTAAAAACATGTAATAAAAGTAATTTAAGTAAATGGTTATTCAAGTGTTTGTAATTTAGACTAGGTATACAATGCCTACACAGTACCGTCAGTTTTTTTTAAACAAAATGTTATCTGTGTCGGACGCTTTAATTCTTATTTCAATTTAATATTGTTTGTATGAAAAAATATCACTATTGGACTCTAATCGGCACTATAATGACAATTGACTTACTGGTTAACTCCATAGAAATTCTTTAGTTTCACACGCCGGTGACTTATCATGCTGTTATTGTATGTAGCCTTTGGAGGTACCCATGTAATGCCTTGAATTTTATTTAACCAGTCACCCTATATTATACTAAGGCATACATACATTGGTACTTGGTACAATGCCTACAAGAAATTAAATAAATATTTATTTTCTAATCTGCTTGTTTTTATCTCGCATACGAGTAGGTACATCAACTTGAACTTGACCACAAAAACCAATGTCGTACCAAAAAGTTTTTCGTCGCACTGTGTTACCGAGTAATCCGTAGTATGCTAATAAAATAGATAAATAATGACGTTGCTTATTATAGCAGTTACATCATATTTGTGAACCGAAGTATTCGCAGCACGGGTGTTAATTTCGATGGTACATATTATTGACTATTTTCCACGATCTGACAGCTCATAATCACAAAATTTTCCTGTGGTTTCATTATCGTTCCAAGACTAATCACATCAGCGAATATGTCAAGAAGCTTTTCAAAATATAAACAGCTCAAAAATCCAGTTCTAACAGTTTTTTTTAGTAGTAGTAGGAAAAGAATTTCCGCGACCCTTTTTCGACAACTTTTTGAAATTTTTAAATTGTTTCAATAATAGCCTCAGGCAGTGCCCCACTTTGCTCGGCCGAAAAATTGCCGATATGGTCTGAAATCATAACAAGTAAATAACTCGTGGAGTTCAAAGATCGCATTAGTGCTGCAAATACCGGTTGCCAGAAGCGCCGTGGTAAGGTAACCCGTTTCCCGTACTCGACTCCATAACTTGCGTGGAATAATGCCTAAACATTATAATAGGTATCAGCATGTCCTTTCCTATACCGCAAAGGTACTTAGAACTGGAATCCCCCGAAGGGTTTTAATAAGCTAATCAATGTGTCATAAACCTACACTTCTATGACGACAAAAAAGTGTGGTAAAAGAGTCGTGATGTAATAGGGATAAAGGCTTCCGCAGACAGGCGCGACGCGACTTTAGTGGAACAATTTCTCAGAAAACTTCATGGAAATTGGTCTACTAGGTCCCGTCGCTCCAGCCTGGCTGACAAGGTTTACGCATTAATACACAATCCAATAATGTGAGCTAGAAAATTTCCCATTGAAGCTGGATCGTTTTCAAAAGCGTTGTTCGACTTCTCAGTAGAGTGACTTAAAAGTTTTAACTGTTGGTATTACTTGATAATTTAAGCTATATACATGATTCACAGAAGGGGAATATTCAGAACTGGATTAGGTCGCCCCCGCGGTGAGTGAGGTATGGCGGGAGAACACGAACATTAGCGTGGGATCAAACTTTGTCACATAATAGCACCTGCTGTTATACCATTGTATTAATAATATGGTTGTTTTTAAAAACGCTATCGAAAGGTTATCTCTCGCTGTTTATTGCATGAACATTAATTTCGTCTTTTATAACCAACTGTTTCTTACCTCAGAACTGTTCGTCCTTGCCACAATTGAATCACAACTCACAAGCTCATTGTCATAGTATGGAATGAATTCAATAATAATGACAAATGTACCTCTTTACATGACAAAAGAAGTCCGTCATTTGTCCGACAAACACGAAAAAAATCCTTCTTGTTATGTTAATCGCCGGCAATTAAATTTAATGCGACCACGAAATATGGACAAATAGCTTAAACACAATGTTTCCGCATCAATACCAATGATATGGAAACGGGACGATATTTTTAACAATTACAAGTATTTTTTTAAATATTGTGTTATCGCGATGAACACGTTGTATGAGTTGTCAAGCCACAAAAGTGCTTGAACGACGTCCTTCCGAAGGTCATGGATGATAAATCACTTGTTTTTATTGTTATTGTATACGTCTACAAGTTAACAACGCAATAAACCGTATTGCCATCAAGAAATACACGCAAATATATAAGTTCTACTTAGATAGACTGAAACCGTTCGCAGTAATAATGGGAAAACTTGCAACTGCGAATATAATCAAAGGAACCCCTCGTCGCAGCCTATTAAAGAGTTCATAATTTATTAGTGTCTGCAGTGCACTGTGCTCTAGCTTTAATTTGTCCCAGACAAGTTTCATTTGAATTCATTATGACACGATGTTTTATTACAGCCATACGTTTGGTTTGAAAATTAGTGTCATTAGATGATGTGATCGCATGTATAATATGACCAATCAAATGCAATATAAACCTACGCGGAAAAGCTTCGGGGTTTACGGAACAGGTGCGTGATGATTGCACACTGCATATTTTAATTATAGCATGTAGTTTGATTGATCACTGTTATTGATTATATCGTAATCGGTCGCAAATTACTGCAAATTATAGTTTACACGACAGTTTATTTAATTTGCAAAAGTTTATATAAAATTGTATTTAACTTCGCGTGCGATTCATTGACTCTTCTGTTTTTGTCACTGTCTAAATTACGATGTCGTTTACATTTTAGTACGTCGACGACATAATTAATGTCCATTGAAGAGAGTTGACTTTCTAATCGTGCTTTACTTACTTCCTCGTGCATTGTTAGGAGATGGGCCACTTGTCACACCACTCGGTTATGATGTAAAGCCCACGCGCTTCGACAAGGCCGATCCGCTGCGCAATTGTCTCTGATGATTAATCAGGCTTCGGACGATCAGTGCCGGACATACGCTACTACCAGTCGGCCGGCTTCACACGTGTCTTAGCATAGCTCGGATCAGTGCAAGTTAAGTGTTGTGTGTGACACCATCAGCATAAATCCAACGAAATATTATGGAAAATATTACTTATCAACTCTACTTTTATGAGACCATTTAAATTATTCAAACCACTTGAATGGGTTACATACCTCTATTTGATCAATAGCAGTAATTGAGCATAACAAATCGCTATAGTAATCAATTTTCTTGAGTAAACAACTTTGAAGTTATTATAACATTATCATCACCCACAGCAGTTGTGAGTTTGTGAGCCTACTCAAATGTGTGGACGTACATACCAGTTGTGCCTTGTGTTTATAGTCTACAGTGGGTGTTTCACACGCTCCTAAGTTATGTGGATTTATCAAACTCTGCCTAAATGTCGCAAACCATCTCTATATCATTAAACATTAACAAAATACCATCGTTTTCTTGTGATCATGTCGAGTGCAATGTACATACTCATGTAAACTAATTCTACCATCTGTCTCAAGATAATTCTATATCATTTCTGTATTTTTTGTCGGCATGTTTTTATTTTTTGCTTTATGTGTCTTTGTTTTTGTTGTCGTAGACGGCAGTTCCACGGACACGCTGAGGAAGCTCAGTGACGACTCTTCGAGAAAACATTTATCAGGTGAGTTCCAGCATGTCCCCGTTAAAACTATTATGAAAAATGTTCTATTTATGATTGCATGAGAGCACAGTAAGCGTGCATGGTCCATGCTTCTCGTGTATGAAGTTCAAGCACGCACAATACACGATATCATCACCTCTCATTACCTTCTATCTGTACATAGTTTTAATGTCATTTATTCATATTGTCACTCTTCTGTCTCGTCGAAATGGGGCAGATTTAATTGAAGCTGAGGAGGACGAAGTCTCTAGCAGTCTGCCGGAGAGACCGCGATCACACCGCAAGGCATCTAGTAAGTTGGTCACTACTCACTACTAATAACAGTAGAGTAACTGTGGAGGTGGAGGCATGCTCTGTTAATAATGTACATAGTAACATGGTGATGGTTCCTATCGCTAGGGGACGGCAGTACCACAATACATGCTGGAAGGAGATATAACTAGAAGTAATTTGGTTTGACACAACATAACCATTAGGAAATCTAATTTCGTAACAGCGAAACATTCTATTGATTTCTACCCTGATTTCAGACTTACATTCGACCTGAACAGAAATCAGGTTCAGTGCATGACAAATACGAGTATAATATTAATACCTAGGGTAGAATGGAATGATGATAGCTAATATTGATTAGTTACTAATGAATTAATGAAGCTAGCGCCGTATGCGATGCATCCGTAGCACGCCGGGACTCGGGTTAATCAGCCATTAACAATGTCGGTTTCCGCGTTTGAAATGCTTCGCGTTTCAATCGCTTTGCATTGATTGCGTGTCAACAAGTAGACGCGCTCGCCTACGATCAATTAGTGACATTGTTTTACAATCGATCCATAATTCTATCTTTTGTTTAGCTTTTTTCCATAACGAATTTAGTCTCACAATTTGCAGACAAAGAAACAACAATTAATTACATAATGAGAAGCTAACTAATAACATTGGTGACTAAGAAATAGAAACGACTTGACATTTTAAAATTGATTAATATATTTTAGTTTTGTTCCGTGGTAGCCACTCGTTATTATTGCAACAAATGTATATAAACACGACCAAGTTTATTCAGAAGTTAAATTTCCGTCAGTAGCTAACTACACGGAGCACTTTAAAATTACATAATTACTAGTCAACAATATGCAGTAACATAATGAGTGTAATAAACCGTATCTTGCTTGTGTACTCAGATGCATGTAATCCAATTATTAAGTAACACCTAGATGTCAAAATTCTCATAATGAGGGGAACTGTTACGAGACGCAGTGAGAAGTGTGAAGTAGAAACAGTAGGAGCACTTGTCTAATAGTTAGAGGCTAATGTGTATGTGTGTGTCGCTTGTGTGTATCGCAGCCAGCAGCACGTTCAGTGTCACCTCCATGGACGCGCTGTGGGAGAAGCACCCGCGCCGCCTCAGCGAGGCTGGCCTCAGGAGGTCATCAGGTAACTAGCACGGTATCTCTTGCCAACATTATTTCTCCACGACAATACGTGACATTCCCATCTCTATCTGTTAATTTAATCTACGTTACAATAATTCGTGTATAATTTTTACACTACGTTCACGATGTCGTGGAATAAATTTTGGTTCCGTATCTTAAGTTTCACTTAGATTATACATAGCAATCAATCCATGCACCATAGACCGCACCCATCACATGCTCTATTGATGTTCGAGTATTTTGATTTCTTGTGCTTGCCATGGTGTTTGCGCAGATTTAGAATGGTTGAAAGCATGAGCTTTTTGTTCTTGGATTTCTATTGCAGCGCGTAGTGGTCTCCGAAGTCAACTGCAGTTTGTTCAGAGTTTCAAGCGAAACGAAAGTCCGCAATGTTGATGTAAGATATGCAAACGAGTTAGCGAGTCACCCAGGTGGCCATGCACTTGCATACAACGGTATATATTCAGTTTATATGCCCGATATGTGTGTTTGGAATATTGAAGAGGGCCATGCATATTCAGAAGACTATATATTTCAATCCTCGATAGACATCAACTTTCATCTACTCTATTTCCTCTAGTAATCACAAAGGATTATGTGATTCTTATAGAATTTCTATGGAACACATCTTGAGGTTTTCAGGAAAAGTAATCATCTGTGCCTCAATTTTAATATATTGGTTTATTATTTCAGATCATAGTGTTATATTAACAGAGGATACTGACAGCTTCATAATTGGCGAACGAGTTTGGGTGGGTGGTACCAAACCTGGCCAGATTGCATATATCGGCGAGACACAGTTCGCTCCCGGCGACTGGGCCGGCATCGTGCTTGACGAACCTATTGGTATGATTACTATAATGTTGGTAACTTTTAAAATGCTCTGCGTTTTTACCTCGTTTTAACTGGTATGACTTTTATAGGTAAAAACGACGGCTCTGTGGCGGGGGTCCGCTATTTCCAGTGCCCAGAAAAGCGTGGCGTATTCTCGCGACTTACTCGCTTGACCCGCGTGCCCCTTATCACACATGCTCCTCACGATGCATCACCGATCTCAGACGCGGGCAGCGTCTTCGAACGCCCGCCGTCCGGCACCAGGCAAAGACGCGCACTCTCACCAAACGGCAGCATACGCAGCATCGTCAGCAGCAAGATGAGTGAGTAATAGTCAGCAACCATATGTGTTCCTGAGTAACATTAACTAAGACTAGAAGAATGAATCCATGTTTTCTTCCATAGATGCATCAATATCGACAACGACCAACGGAGATGTCCGTGTGGGAGACCGTGTCATAGTATCTAGCAGCCGCGGCAGTAAAGCTGGTACATTGCGTTATGTTGGTGTTACCGATTTTGCCACTGGTGTCTGGGCGGGAGTAGAACTCGACGATCCTCTTGGAAAAAATGATGGCTCAGTAGATGGCAAGAGGTATAGTTTCCAAACCAATTAAGAGTGTAGACAAATGCTCATGTCCTGAGTCCCATATCTATATCATACCGATATCGATTCCTCTTTCAGGTATTTCGAATGTTCACCTCGCTTCGGCTTGTTCGCGCCCGTCTCGAAAGTCTCACGGTCACCATCGAACCGCAAGCCAGGCGCGTGCGCTATCCACAGCAACGGACGTGCGACTCCTCTGCGGCGCTCCAACTCGCGGGAATCGCTGACGTCACTGGGCACATCTATCGCGTCTTCCCGCGTGGGGGTGAGGCTCGGGGTGACGTCGCTGGGCGCTCAGGTAGGCTAGCCCCGCGCGCGATCGGCTGAACCTCGCTCGCCGCGATCCCCGCCGATCCCGGCCCGTGCACGCCCGCACCGCAGCGCGCCCAGCCTGCTCGACAAGACGCTGCTCGTCAAGCACGTCGAAAATGACCGCTGCGCCATCATCGCTTTGCCGAAGCCGCGAGTTTATTACGATATAGTATTTCGATCGACCGATAAGAGCAAGGAGCTAAACCCTCGACGTTGGGCTAGCGAGACGCTGCCGAAGTCTTGGCGATGCTCGGAAAGCGTGCTGAGCTTCGACAGTCGATCAGAGCGGTCACGGCGCAGCGAGTCGAGCGGCAGCAGCGCCAGCGGCTCGGTGGTGCGGAGTACGCGGGGCGGGGGCGGCGAGGTGGTGCGGTGGGGGGGTCGGCCGGCCGCCGTGACTCGGGCCAGCCGCGGGGTCGCCTCAGCTACAAGTACCGACATATTCGTGGAGATGCCGCCGCCGCGCACTCACTTTTCAGGCTTCGGGAAAAGCTACCATTTCTCTTGCGTGTCACCCTTTCAGTTCACGTACCCCTATGTGGTGTATATTTGAATTTAATGCTACAGAAATTACGATTTCATGAATTGACGCAGTATCGATTCTTGGCTTGTCAATTTTGATTAATCGTTTGATAGCTTCTTTTAGTTGTGATATTTTGGTGTTGGGCGAGAAAACTACAAATAAACCAAGATCCAATGCACACTATGTGAAGCATCTAATAGCCGGCCCTACAGCTAGTTGCATGACATTCAATGTGCAGGTTAATTGTCTAAATTGCACTGTTGTGCAGCGAGCAGTAGTCGGCGTCACGAAGGGGACTGTAGTGCTATTCTGTAAATATCGCACCGTGAAAACTTAGGTGAAGTGATCTTAAAGTGAGCTGTCAATAGTGTCAATCCCTACCATCGGGTGGAATGACGGCTCACTTCACTTAAGTTATCACGGTGAGATGTTTACAGAATAGCACTACTGGTCTCTATGTTCAATTTGAAGTACAATCTGTACAAGTTATTAGATAGATACAGCTAACCTTCAGGCTTGTACTTTGCCCTAATACAGTACGTGAAAACAATTTACGTGAACGAGACTGGTTAACGAAATGACATGCAAAAGTGATGGTATCTATTCATCTAGAAATTGCTTATTTTTGCATGACAATTGGTTTCAGTTTATTTATGGTCTGTAGCTGGCACTCCTTGGTTTGGCCCTTGTGTTAATTATTTTTTATCTGTTTTATTTCATTTCGTTTTCGATTCACTAATTAGTACTTAAGTTCTTTAGATTTTTATTTGGTTCTATTTTTTTTTTTTTCATTTTTATTATCTTAATTGTAGTGAATCGAAGACACGTTTGGACGTAGTGATTCATCTCATTTGGCTTTTAGTATGCCCATATTTAGTTCCATAAAATATAGTTTTCAAGAGACTGCAATAGTCATATCGTACTGTCTAAAAACATGTTTTCGGACTGTGATATTATTTTTAAGACTCCTTTTGGGACTGTAATATGCGACAAAACTGCGTGTTGTGTGAATTAACAATTGTTTTGCATATACATTGTGATCATTAACACATTTTACGATAGATGCCTTTTATTTAAAGAAGGCCTGGAGCCTGTCAAGGGCTTGATTGCTTGACGCTCCATTGAAAGACTTATGTATCCAAAGAATTCTTATATTAATTGCATATATAAGATGCATTCCATTTATCCTAGTAGTTGTTCGGTACACTCACGTCCTTAGTAGAAACTTTTCTATAACATCTACCAATTCTTAAATTTCGAATATAGACACGATTCCTACTTATCACTTATTAAAATATAATTAAGTATACAATATACATTTTTATACATTCATTAGCACCTCATTAGTATATTTCGTATCTCTTTTTCATTTCTTCATTAGTTTTAGTATTTAGAGCTTTTTATAATTTGCTAATACGACAGTTGGTGTGTGTGTGCTACACAGTCACACACCATTTATCGTGTTGTGTTGTTTCACTCTGTGGTGTATCAGAGAAACCAATGGACTGGCAATAAGTGCCATTGAAACTCATCAAGGTTTCAGCTGTACTGATAGATGTAATTCATACTGATATCAAGTGGTCAAGTGGGACAAAATATTATGCTGTCTTGCAATTCCGCACTCATTGAAAGCTTATAATGTTTTTATAAGCCTATTCTTAGCAAGTTATTTGGGAAGACCACGTTGATTGTCTGAATTGATGAATCATTGAACTCCTCATCTACCAGTACAGTGATATACACCATTCAGTGAGTTGAGTGCGTTAACGCGTGTTGTTTTCCCTCATGTTTGTTGCGTATTGGCACTGTCACTAACGGCACGGCGGCAGCGTGTTGGTGGTCCGCGAGCTTCCTCCACCCCGGTATCCGCGAAGAACGCCCTGCAGGTACAGTACCCCACCATCGCCGCGCGGTAGGCTGGCTACGCGCGCGCCTCACGTGTGCCCAACGTCAGAACATACAAAAAACTACTGAGGACCAAAGTGTACAGCCGGCCTTAGTGGTGTTCTGAAGTTCAGTACATGTGTGGCGCCAGTGTGTTCCAACTGCGCCGGCGGCGACACGGGGCTTCCTTTGTTTTGAACGTTCAAAATATTGAGCAGCTTAATTTTAAGATTGTTTCTTTCATACTAATGAAAACGACAACGAATGTACGTAATAGTAATTTATTTGTGTTTTTGACGTTGATTTGTATACTTACAAACTAAACTCTTAACAATTAATGATGTTAGTGTCCCAAGCCGTCCTGTTGCCCAACAGGGACAATGTAGTCATTCATAAGAGACAATATTTTGTCAAATATAGCGCACTTTTAAGTACAAAACCCACTCTTATTTAAATGATGATCATGTTCCGACAATACATCTGCAAATAGCTTGCAACACACATTGTAACATTAGGTAGCTATGTCAGAATTTCAGTCCTTTTCATAATAGCAAAGCTGTGATACTTTTTTGGTTTATTTTATTAAATATTTATTTGAAAGAAAAATCATGAAGACATTGAGTTATTTATGTTTTAGATGCATTTTATTGTTTACATTTTTCTTAGTTTTTAATACTGATCAGTGCCTGTAAGTAATGATGATATTCATAAATATAAAGACTCATTTGAACACAAGCATTCCATTGCTACTAAGATAGGTTTTCACTTTTAATAATAATATATTATTGTTATAACTAGTAATAAAAATCTCTACTATTAGAGTAACAAAAACATAGACTAGTTTCTAAATGTAAAACTTTGTAAAACGTCATTTTGTGAGAACGAAATAGTGATTAATAAACTTTAGTTTTAATAAACTGTACTACTTTCTCTGTGTATTATTGTCCTACCTTCATTATCCCTCGTTTTTTGGTGATAATAAATTATTAAGATTTACCTAACTGTTGTTTTATTGCATCTATAACGCTGTAAAATAGCTTGTGATGGCATGTGCGAATTACCGGATGGCTTGTGAGAAATATGAGACAACTTGTAACTGTAACACTCGCTGTTGTGGCTGGTTTGCTTCCAAAACTGCCCCTGAGTCGACGGTGCCCTTGACTGAGTAATTGTGGTAAAGTAATTTGATATTCACAACCGATACGGGATTTTTATGGCGCTCGACATAACTGAATGGTGTTACGGGCCAACACTCGTAAATAATTCCGTTTGATGGCTTATTTTTACTTTTGTTATTTATTGTTGCACGCCTCCAATCATAAAAGTGAAACTTAAAGGTTTATGCTTTTGTAAATCACACATATAATAAAAGTAACCTGTTTTGTTTCTTACATTCTGAATTACTTATACTTAGTATTTAAATTTCTAAGAACTTGTCAATACAATGCACGAGCCGATCCTAGAAATTCACGGTAGAGTCGCCTATCTTGATGAGATATAATGTTTACCCATAATAATTTCATCATATAATTTTCTTAGAATAGTTTTACAAGCTAAGTTTAATCTTGACGATAATGTGAGTGTGAGGTAAATAAAATTGCTAATCTAAGATTTTTATCAAACTACCTACTTTACCAAAAGCGCTGGTAATTGAGAAATAATGTCGTAAAAATCATATGGTTAAAGTAAACATATAGGAAAACCTGAGAATATTACCAAAGCTTATTTAATTTAATAAAACTAATTTAAATCACCGTCACCATCAGCCTACAGACCACTGCTGGACATAGGTCTCTCCTGTTGCCATAGACTTATAAAAAAGATGGACTCCGCGCCACGCATATCGAAAGTGAAGCACAGTAAGTATGCCGGACCGTTTGTACAAACACGCCTCGCGCACACATTTACATCATAGTATGCCGACCGGCCGCCATTACGTGACACGAGCGACCGGCGTCTTTGCAGGTACTCAAATCATGCACACATAGATCGGTACGGTGCTTCACTTTCGATATGCGCGGCGCGGAGTCCATCTTTTTTTATAAGTCTATGCCTGTTGCACGCTATTCAACTCGATTCCCGGCAACTCTCATCCAGCTGCTGCCAGGAGAAAATTTTAAATTTAATAAACATTTAAAAAAAAAAATGAAACAAAATTGTTTTCTCCCAATTCTCGAGGAAGTATAAACGCCCACATAATTTTTAATAGTGTGTCAGATGGCCGATTAGATACCTACTTATACCAAGTTGTTTCATATTGCTGACAAGTCCATACGATATGCATGAATGGAGGTGTGGTTATTAGAATATCTTTGTATGTAAATATGGGTGCCGGTGCGTTGGGGTATTCTCTATGTAAATCCTGTTTGATATTTATCTGATTATTGACGCTTGCTCTAAAAGGTTTTGGTATAGATCCGTTACATTATAGCAGTCTAATTAAGTTTACCTATATATAATTAGTAGGTATCTGTTTTCACTACATTAAACTAAATTCTGATTTTTCGTCACATACCTAGGTAGAGATACCTATCGTTTTTTCTAGACAACATACGACAAACATTTTTCTTTCACCTATGTGGTAGGTACTTAGCAAATTAAGTAGCTAGCTGCCTACCTTACCCCTACATCTCTTAGTAAGTCTCTAATACATTCCAAGGCGATCTCTCTCGTGAGACTCTTACACTAGCTTAACAATTCGAAAGCTCTGCTCACAAGTTGAATGTCCAAATTATCCCTTTAGTCATGCATATAAATCTCTCCCATGACATGAGTTCGACGACTCAACCAAAACCACTTCGAACAGAAATACTTATAGAAATACAAATATTTCTAATAAATACCATCCATCTTCGATAGTTTTTCGATTTATACCATTAAAGTATTCAGAGTTTCGTCGGTTTAATATTAAAAACTTTAGAACCCCATTATTCGCTTAGGCAGCTACTATATTATGTAGCTTAAGCCATTTACCATAGATACTCCTAGATGACTGACGAGACCACATTATATACCTACATGCTTAGAGGCTCCTCGGACGAGATCGTAACATAACGAATCTCTCTCCCGGGACTAAACACGAGCTTCATAATAAGGTCATCTATTACTTCCAACTAATTTCGTAATTTGTAGCGAGTACACAAATAGAGTGCTCGATATTACAGCTGAATGCTACCTATAAATATTTCTGGGACGGCTATAATGTCATAGCTAATTACACACCCAAGTTTAGGTCTTGCACCAGTGCAGTGTCCTTAATAGGTATCAACCGTATGCATATTCATTTTGTTGAATCAACATAGGAATGCTAAATTAACGAAACGCATACTTTAGCCATCTCGTTCCCGCATATATGCCATCCTTATATGGAGATAGTATCTGCTCACGTAAAGCTCGTATTCGGAAATTGCGAAGTCGTTTCCAGACATTCCCAGCCGTTGGAACATTTCCGCAATCGATAACTCTATTTTCTCCCATGCGGGTGGGTGGTCCCTATATTCAGCGCTTGAGCGCGCCATATATCTCTGAGCCAGTAAAGTATGAGATCTATGAGTATTCTTGTTTATTATTTTTGGATGAAATTCAACTTAGAAATATACTAATACATACCTTCTTTTACCCTAACATTAACTATACAAATAGCACAACATCTACTTAAGTAGCCAGACAAGCCTACACGAAGAAATATCGTAAATACCAATTTAGCAAATGATAGTCTCATAAATTACAGTTATTAATACTTATTAGACAAGGAGTGGACATGACATGACTACATGCTGCCTACGTGGTGTTAGGTCATGCCAGATCTCCGTCACCGTCACCCACAGCCTCTGGAGAATACTTACCTAACGCCTCGCAGACCTTGGAAAGGGACTGACGCAATTGTTTAATATTCTAGAATAAATGGCATCTGTCAATGTGTGAGAGTGTACAAAAATAAGTGTTGCACGACTACAAAACAAATAAGTTAATCTAAGTTAGGCGAGGGTTGGACTCTCTTGGAAATAATAAACATGACAGCTAAAGTTAATGTTACGAAGTTTGAATGAGGATTTAGCTTATCGCACTTCGCAGCCAGACTGTGCTTGTTCAGAGATAGGTACTATAGGGAAGGATTAGATACCTCCCTGCGCAGACACTTTCCCCCTCTTTATAACTTGGGGGTAGGCAGACAATAAAGATGTAGGGTATTTTAAGCAAAGTATGGTGTATCAATGCGGGGCAATTAGCACGCTTCATGTTTGCAAGTTTTTCTTCATAAAAAGACAATAACAAGTAATGTATTGAAGTGGTAATTAACGTGCTGGCGTCGACGTCAAGGCCGCACTTTGTTATGTTCGTTCGCTATAATATTAACTTCACTTTAACTACTGCCAGAGACTAAAGAACGCAGCGATACAAGAACATAGCTAGGGCTATAAGCACAGAGCATGTAACTTTGCTATAAGTATGACATGAATCAGAATTATCAGAAATAAGTGCAGATTGTTGTTGTTCTTATTAGTTCGATAACTTATCATAGCAGTATCACAGAAAGTATACTAGTGTATGATCGGTAATATTATCACGCTATTTATTTATAGATTTGGGTTGGGTCTACTACGCTAGCGTAATTACTTAATTATGCTTTATGTACTTACTCAATTGTAAGTGTAAGCACAGATAATGTAGGGCTGTTATTTATTAATGACGACCTTACCTTTGATATCTACGTATCTTTTTAGATTATTTTATTACTTATGTGACTAAGCTAAGCTGCCCTGATTAGGTAACTAGGTATAACGAGGATCAAAATAATTAATAAAAACACTAACATTATCATTGATGGTTGTTCTTCAATAAATTTCTATACCTATAGGTATGTAGTTGGTACACTAGCTAGACTTCTAGGTTTGGCATGGTTACTACTACAACTGTGATGAATTTTAAATGTTAACTCTACATAATAAAATTATACATTTTGGTTACAATACAACCCTAGGAGACACCGGTTCTGAAAAGGAAGTAAACCTACAGAATATTGTTATAAGGGGTATTAGTGTAGACTATAGCCATAGGCTCACGAAACATTCTTCTGACTTGGATAGCTTAGATATCCCAATATTACAAAAGGAATAAAATATACGAGATGCAGAGATATAAATACGAGATGTTGATTCGAAATCGAAATTAAATGAGACGACCCTTAACAGTAAACGAAGGAAGTATAAGTACAAACTGGAGCGAAAAATTAGATATTGCACCCTGAAGGCAATGTTATATTAGGGAAATGGGGACGGTCCCTTGCTCCTCCCGACAAAGTTATAACAATGTATAGGTAGGTAGGTAATGCATAGGGTCCTACTTGCAACAATGATATTGACTTAGCTAAAAATATATCTGAGGCTGCTCTGAGGTACACAACTGCATAAGTACCTAGGTATTAAAACATTCTGAATTTCTGACTAATCATAAAATTCAGAATGTATTATTAGGTACTCATTGATGTACTTATATTATAAATCATTATATCACTTAATCGTAAACAACTTAGTCAATGTTCTGGTTAATTTATTTTCACACGATTTGTGGTTTTGAATGGAAAATAAATCAATAACAAGGTACTTAAATAATATTGGAAAATAAATCAATAACAAGGTACTTAAATAATATAGATACGGTACCCTAATAACTTATTAGGTATTGCTGGTAAAATTGTGAATAATTGAAAAGAAAATAACATATGTAGGAAGTCAACGTATTATGGCTATCCAAAATGATATGGCCATAATTATGCCTTCCATTCTACCTTCGCCATTATACTTAATTATGTATGCATGCATTTGTGTTTAATGGCATTCGAGTGTTGGTTTTCAACTCCCTGCTATAAATAAATTACATAAGTACTTACTTATTTTATTTACTTACGTTAAAAATATGTAAGTATGCCTTTGCATTTAAATGTTTGGTGGAAAGGACAACTTCAATGTAGGTCTGTCTAGCTGATTTTTGAAGAAACTAAAGAGGTAAGTTTGATGAACTGGTCATATTAAGGCGAGTATAGCTGCTATCCGGCAGCGCCACCATTAATAAATTAATAAGTCTGGAGATTGGAACATTTTGAAATTTCCTATGCATGCAGAATTTTTTGAATAAAAAAATCAACACTAAACCTAGGAAGGTTCGAAGTTAGGTATAGTAAGTTATAGCAAAAAATTCTACCTCATCTGACTACAGGAAATTTCAAAATGTTCCATAATCTCATAATGTTAATATTTTTCTCAATGGGTTATTATTTAGCGTTAGACTTAGCAGGTAGCTATACCCGCCTTTGTTCAGTTAGCACGCTTTGAAGCCTAATGCCCTACTGTTTGTTACATCGCAACTCCTGTTACAGAACATGCAAACCACCATACTGGGACTTCAAAACTTGATTATTGGAAGAATGGTTCGAGGGCAGATTGTTGGTTGGTCAATCAGAGCAAACATGCAATGTTGTGAAATATATATAAAACGCTGTATTGTAACCACAGCTTTTTTTTTCAGATGAATTGAATTATTATGTTTGCGAAAATAGACGCTGTTTTTTTCCTGAGAAGAATGATACCCCAGATCTGTCACCGCCAGAAATGGGTCATGATGCAAAACAGCTGTTTATTATTTTATAAGTTCGCAGAATATATTTATTTGTAAACAATTTACAATAGGTAAATATTAAGTGATGAATGTACTTTGCGGTCTGGAGACTTAGGTAGCTATTAGGTAGGTTATTTTGGTTGTACCTAAGTCTTGTAGCTCTTATTGTTACCTACTACTTGGTGTATTGTTGGAACATGATCTTCATAGTTTTTATATGGTTGTTTATTGTTTTATACCAATAGGGACACCAAGATAATATTTTTTTCTAATATTAGGAGCTTCTTCGAGAGAAGCAGCAGCATTTAGAGCGACTGATGCGAGAGAGGGAGCTGGAACGAGCAGAGATGGCCAAGATATCGCTGCAGGCTGACCGCGCCGAGAGCGCCCTCTCACAGCTCAAGAAGGAGGCCACACAGGTATTAATACCTCCTTAAATGAATGGTCTTTTGTTTTATGGATTGTGCTAAGTCTTACTTACTAGCCTTTTCAAGGCTTGGCTGCCAATAGATGGATTGGGGTTAAGGACTGTCCCGTATTCTAAAACAATATTCGAGCATTTCATTTATAAAATGTTGTAAATAGATAAGTATGAAAGCTCCCAGAAATTTTATGAAACAGAATGTATATCTATAAACGAAATTAGAATGCAGTATGTCTTTGAGACAGGATCAAGATTTGAGGAGGAGGAGGAAGAAGATTTGAGAGAGGGAGAAGAGGCCGCTGTCGTAAATTGATGCTATTAGGTGCGGTAAAAGAAAACGTTTCATCATAATTGGCGACTAATTAAGTATTTCTATATTAATTGATAATTACTATAAAACGCACGAGCATTTAAGAAATAATATAAAAACAACTCAATTATCAAATAAGTACTTAAACAAAAAATAAATAATCGACTAAAAAATCATGGAACAACGACCATCGAACCCCGAGTCAAACAACGGTCGGGCTTCTACGAAGATCAATAATCTCTAAGAAATCGCACTTATGATTCTTATTACAGCAATAAGTTGGGGAAAAGGAGGCAAGGAGGCACTTCAAATATTTCCTGCACTTTTCTAAGAACCTCTTAGCCTCTTTGAGCTGGCTTTGTATAAAAAAAAAGATCGAGTAGGGAGCATTATTTCTCTTTGAGAACGCACTTTCCTTTCATGATATCTAGACTGGCATCTGTTCCAACCGTTTACTTATGGAGACTTAATAGTCTGAACGCGAGAGCCTGCTTTCAGAACCTTTTAAATAATCCATAAGGTTTTAGGTAGGTACATAACTTATAGACTTATCCATTAGATTTTAAGTCAAAGTCAAATCATTTATTTCAATTAAGTTCATAAAAGGCACTTTTGAACGACAAAATTTACAAGTAAATACAATTGATTCTAGATACTTGCCCCTTGAAAAAGTTGTTTCTTAAGTAGAAGAATGGTCATGAAATTACCTACTTTTTAAAAATGTTTTACAATATTTTGTATACAATAATAAAATTATGTGAGACGATGTACAGACGCCAGCATATCAAGCTACTACAAATCTGTCAAATTTCTCTAAAGCATTAGGTTCAAAGTTGATTGGGAAAATTTGACAGTTTCGGGTGGGTTGACCTGCTGGCGTCTGTACCTAAAATAAAATTATATTTAGGTACCTACTACAATAGATAGGCACAATGAGCAACAAAAGTGACAAAAAATGGTTTGGTAGTACTTTTTTAAATCAATAGGTACCTAACCTATTGATTTTATGATTTTCTGTTTCAGGCGACTTCTGAAAACAGTAAGCTAAAAGCGGAGCTGGACAAGATCAACAAACTGTTGGAGGATGAGAAGCAGAAGGTTGAAGATCTCATGTTCAGAACAGAAGAAGAAAACATTAATAGAGAAGATTATAATGTAAGTTAAAACATAAATTGGAACGAGTTATATCCAAAACTTGGTACAACAGGATCATTTATTTATTAAATTCATGTATTTTTGTTACAGAAATATAAAGAAGCGATGGAGGTAAGTTTTGGCCACCTACTTTTTCATCTATGAAAAGATTTCAGTTCAAAGAACTCTTATTTGATAATTCGCAGCTACTGTAATCGAAATAATCAAGCAAAAAAAAAATTTGTACCATCTTATTTTTCGTATGTTCAGCAAGAGAAAGCCGTTCGCGAGCATCGTATTCGTGAGCTCGAAGCAGAGTTAGACCTCCAGTCGGCGCGTGCGGAAGCCACGGCCACCGCGCTGCGAATGATGGAGGACCAGCGCGCCGCAGACACCATCGCCGCCACCGAACAGCATCGCGAGGAACTGGCAGCTGCGCATAGTGAGTAGTAGCTCTAGCAGTAGAAGAAATATCTAGCTATACTACTAAAAACAACGTCTCTCCCAAGACTCTATGTCTTATGTGAGACGTTGTTAGTACCTACTCTTGAAATATATTTTGCTTCAGTGCTTAAAATACATTTATAATTAACTATGACTATTAACATCGCTTCTGTTTATCATACTTTAAAGTTAGTGTTGTTATTTTCCTTATGGAATACTACTAATATTTTTGAAGTGCTGTTTTAAATTCTCCTTATCTTATTTCAGCTTTATCGTCGGAGCTGCAGAAACTATTAGATGAAGCTTACGCTCTCCTTAAAGAAAAAGAAAGCGAAAAAGATTCATTAGGCAAGAGTATGTCGGAGGAGCTGACTCGACTAAAGACTGATTCTGAAAAGGCACTAACCGAAGCCAAAACAAAAATGGCTATCGCGCAGACTGAATACGAAACACAAGTGTCTGTATTGACTGCGAAACTGCAATTAGCGGAATCAAAGTTAGAAACTGAAAAACTGAATGTAGAAAGATTAAATAAGGAAAACAGCCAAATTATTATAGACCTAAACACTAAGTTAACTCAGCTGCAAGCTGCCGTAGATGATAAAACGTTAGAATTAAATAAAGGTACTTAATAATTATGTAAAACAATATTTTTAAGTACAAAATATTAACGCTTATCTTAAATTAAAACTTGTGTACAATTTTTTTCAGTTGTTGGCGTGAGTAAAGAACATGAAGTTAATCTTAACAAAGAAATCACGAAACTAAAAATGGAACTAAGTGCTAAAATAATAGACTTAGAGCAACTAGAGGACTCTAAGAGGAAAAACGAAACAGTATTCAAATCGTTACAGGATGAATTGGGCCGTGTTAAAGATGAATACAATAGCAAAGTTAACGAATATGAAACTTTGTTGAGTGAAGTCTCGCAACAACACGAAAAGAATAAAACAGAAATGTTAGGATTACAACAAAGTTTGTCTGCGAAGACCAAGGAGTATGAAAAACTACTCGCTGAACTAAGTACATCAACAAATTCTTCAGAGCAACTTGTCAGTGAATATAAGCAGACTATTCACGAAAGAGATAAGGAAATAATAAAACTCAAAGACGACTTTGAGCAAACAACTGCTAATTTCAATATTAAGCACAGCAAAATCGCTGAAGAACATAAGAAAGAAATTGATGATCGTAACACTAAAATAGAACAGCTCATAAAAGAGATTGAAAGTCACAAAGTAACCTTAGATCAAAGTAAAGTGGAATTCGAAGCTCTGAATTCTCAATTCATAATAAACGTGGATGAATTGAAACTTCTAAAAGAAGAGAATGAAAAACTGAAACAGTCTATCAACGAGTTAACACAAAGCAACAATGATCTTAAAGCAAAGATGTCAGCAATGGAACTGGAAGTTGGTGAATACAAGCGCCAGTATGATAGCGCCAATGAGAAGTGTGCTGAGCTACAAAAGGCTAAGGAAAAAATTGAGTCAGAATACATGAATCTTACTGGTCAGACGACAGATTCCAATGAGCAGTTCAATAAGTTATCACAACACCTGAAGGAAACTGAAAAAGAATTGCAGGACTTAAAGGACAAACACAGAGAAGTAGTGAACAATCATGCGCGAGCAGAACAAGAGTTGAAACAAAAACTGTTCAAGATTCAAGAAGACTTCTCTGTTGAACGCGGACAGTTGGTGGTATCAGTAAATGAAAACGTAGAAAAACTTAAGGAAGCAGATAGTAAAGTTAAAGAATTTGAAACTCAAAGTGCCGAAATTAATAACCGTTTGAGAAATCTCCAAACTGATAATGATAAACTTCTTGATGAAAATTCAATACTAAAGAATGAAATAGAAGCTCTTAAAATAAAAGAGCACGAACAGAATAGTGAACATGAATCTATTTGTAAAAAACTTGAAATTGAAATAGATAGGTATAAAGAAGAAGTATCCATTTTAAAAGCAGACGGTGCAACATCGGAAGTGAAGCTTATGGAAAAAGTAGATCAACTGACAGAGGCGCAAAATGACCTGAATAACAAACTCGAAGAAGCAAGAAAACATGAAGATAGTTTACAAAAAATATTAGATGATATGACTGCCCAATTAAATAATCAAAAATCCCAATTTGAAAAAGAAATATCTCAACTACAAAATAGTTTAACGACTACTTGCGAAGAAGCCAATAACTTGAAGAACGAAGAAACCCGTCTAAAAGAAGCATTGGAAGAAAAGCAAAACAATGTTAAAGACCTCACATTGAAGTTAGAAATGCTTGAAGTAGATTTCAAGTCTAATGTAGAAATTGTGACTGAGAAAGATCGCCAAATAGCACAGGTTAATGAAGAATTACATAAAGCTACAGAAAGTAAAAAGCAATTAGAAGAGAAATTAAATGGAGCTGCCTTAGAAACCTCCACACTGAAACAACAATACGAAAGTCTTATAGCAAATGCTTCAGCCGAAGAAACTGTACTAAAGGAACAGCTAGGCCAGCTAGAGGTACTGAAAAAAGAAATATCTGTTTTAGTCCAGGAAAAGACTTCGTTAGAAACTACGTACAGTGAAACATTGGCGGAATTAACAAACCTTAAGAAAAACTATGAAGACGCCGTAAACAAAATTAACGAAAACTTAACTATGAACAATGACCTGAAAAAATCTTTAGAAGAAAAGGATAGCCTACTGAAATCTCAAAATGAAAAATGTGAAACTGATTCAAAAAAACTGTCTAAGCTAGAAACAGATGTAGCTCAGTTAAAACAAGAAGTTTCCAGCAAAGATATTATAATCCAAGAGAAAGAATCACAGCTTACGAAGATGAATGATGCCTTACATTTAGGTTCTAGCGAAACACAGCAACTAGTCGCTCAACTTCAACTCGAAAACACTAAACTAAATGAAACGTATAAAACCGAAGTAGAATCTCTTAATACTAACACAAAAAATTTACAGTCTCAAATAACGGAGAAAGATAAAGAACTCGAAGAACTCAAGCAGTCGAAGGAAAAGCTAACAGAATTACAAAAACTTGTAGATAAGTCCGAACAGGACATCAAGCAGCTAACGAACATCAATGAAGCTCAAAAAATGAACTACGAAGACTTGAACAGACAGTTACAAACTCAGTTTGATGAATATAAAAAGGAAAGCAAGCGCGCAAGACATGACTACAAAAAATCATTAATTGACTATGACAAAGAATTAAAAGAATCCAAAGACAAAGTGACAGCAGAAATAGAAAAACAAAACCAATTGCAGCAAAAACTAACAGAAGCTGAAAATAAAATATTAGAAATGACACAGAAATTGGAATTAGTAGTTGTTCAGCAGAGTAGTGACGTAGAGAAAGATAAGCAGCTAGAGAAATTGACGGTAGAACTACAACTAGCTAAACAGTCTTCTGCAGAAACTGTAGCAAAGAGTGAGATTTTAGTCAAAAACCTTAAAGCTGATATTGAAAATAAAGTCAAAGACTTGAGACTGAAAGAAGACTTGATAGGCAAATTACAAGAAGAAGTTAAGGTAAGAGAAGTTCAAACGGACAACTAAAAACTTGTCTCTGTGAGAAATTAAAATCGTAGTTTCGGATACAAAAGCTTACATTCTTGTTTTCTACTTTTCAGAGCCACAAAGCCAAAGTAGAAATAGCGGAGCGCGAAAAGCTTCTTCTGCAAAAGGAGATGGCTGTAAAGGGTCAAGATTTTCGAGATAAAAATGACAACAGTGCTATAGGTGTATTAGGACAAGGCGATTCTGCAACTACAACTGAAAAGTAAGTTGAAGATATAATAATTTACTAACTGTAGTTCGCGTCACGTAAGTTTGCCACTCTGAAACCAGTCTTTCCGATACGCATGCCGCGGCGCGCTGCTGTTTTAGTATGGATGAGGCAACAAATGATTGCGCAGTAGTCAATCTACTGCGCAATCATTTGTTGCCTACTTCAGAGCGGAAAATATAACTTTCTAATACAAATAACCAACCATAAAAAAATACATTGGCGTAAGACATCCATACTAATAATATAAATGCGAAATTAAGTCGTCTGTCTATCTGTTACCTGCTCACGGCTTTAACGGGTTTGGAAGGAAGTTTAAACACAGAAAGACCATACCTGTGTAAACAGGTAACATATTTCCGACCTCCACGCTGAGGAAGTCGCGTTTATATGTAGACTATTTTTAACACTTCATTAAAAGTTTACAAGATAATGTTTCCATAATATTTTTACAGGGTAACGGACGAGAAGGAAATGATTGACGGCCAAGTGAGTTTCCTCAACTCAGTCATAGTGGACATGCAGCGCAAGAACGAGCAGCTGATGGCGAGAGTGCAGGCGCTCGAAGGTGGCTCAGTAGCCAGTGAACCACCACTTTTGTAAGTAGATACATAATCTGGGTGATTTAGCCTTTTCCCAACTACACTGCATAAATGACAACTTTTTCCGCTCGAATGATGTTGACAGGGGGGTGCCGGGTCGCCCCCCTGTCAACGTGATTCGAGGAAATAGATCACTAACGTAATTAATGTTCTAATGTAACATGTTAGTGTATCCGTAATTTTCTTACGTATCAAGTTTTTATTGATACGTCATGTATAACTCCATTTCTTTTTTGCATTGGGGCAATGATGACTTTTCACTCCTTCCTATATAGACGCCACCTGTACAGCCAACCGCACGTAGGTAGAAACATTTTGACCTTAGCTGGCCTAGCGTAGTACGGAGTTTCATTAGAATACGAGGGTCCATGGATTTTCTTGTCCGTTCTTTTCCATAGGAACATAGCTGCGAGGCGTAAGCTGAGCTTTGCATTTGTGTGAGTGATCACCAAAATGGTACGAGAGCCCATGACCAAAATTTTAGTCTCATCGTTTTACGTTTTACAACGATGCGTCATGGTTTGGTCATGGACTTTTGTACTAAAAGAACAAAAGCCGATTGCCAAAAAGCAGTATAAACCGGTTTTAAACCAAGCAAAGGACGCTTCGCGCTCTAGGCCGGACGACACACCTACACTATGTGCACTCACACAAATGCAAAGCTCAGCTTAGACCTCGCGGACTGTACTACGCTTTGGAATTACCAACAAGCTTCATCTTTCTGACTGGTCACTTGTTTTGACAATTTAAAAGTGCCTGTTAATGGTTTAATTTAAATAAATGCTTTGAGTTTGTGGCCTGCTAATGATGTTTTTACCACTTACGTGTCATCACATCACATACCATAAGCCATGTGTAGAATGAAGAAGCATAATTATTATTTATTTATTATTATTTTTTTGATGCAGTAACGGCCGTAAAGCGCGAGCTGTGGCCCCGCGGTTGTTCTGCGACATCTGTGACGTGTTCGATGCGCACGACACGGAGGACTGCCCCAAGCAGGTGGGCGAGCCCGACGCGCCGCCGCCGCCAGCCAACCGCCGCGCTGCGCCGCCACCCAGACCCTACTGCGATATTTGTGAAGGTAAATCTTCTTAGCGTGTCGAATTGTCGATGGCAAATATCGTTCGAAGAGGTTTAATTTTTAGTTTGGCCCAGGGGGCTTACTATGAGCTCTTATAGCAGGGCAGAAGTAGAACGTTTCCAGTGAGAGAGAGTGACGGTCGTATAATATATAGGATAGGAGGATTGGAAACATTCAATTTCTGCCCTGCTATAAAAGCTCATAGAAAGCCCCCCGTACTCAGCAACGCTTACACCATTCGCTGTCGCAGACATTAGATAATAACGTGTACAGGTGGTGTCTTCACTCTTCTCATGTGCCCATTGTATGTTTTGTAGTCACAGACTTATATTGGCCAATATAAGTCTGTGTTTGTAGTGTTAAATTTATTTTTTGTTTGCTACCTATGTATTTGCTGGTGTACAATCAAATATAATACAAGGTGAAATTTTAATCGTTTTTATCCTCTTAAGAGGTCATTGTACTCATCATTATGAACAACTTTTACTATGGGACCAAATGTGAAATTGCGAAACAAAATTCATCTGCTCCCTACATTTTGACGAGTTTGATGTAGATAAATGTACTGAACAGCAGATTTCTTTATGCGATTTCATGTTTGGTCCCATAATAAAAGTTGTAGTTGTAGTTGTTGTAGTTGTGTTGTTGTTGTTGTGTTGTTGTTAAAGTTGTTCATAATGATGAGTACAATGACACCCCGTCATTGTACTCATCATTATGAACAACTTTAAGGTGAAAGCGCCAGGGTAGCCCGCGAAATTCAAAATTTCTTACGTTTTTTGCAATTTGTAGGTCAGTGTGAGCTTGTATGTTGATTAAAATATGATTCGCGGGGGTAGCTAATATGGCTTTACATAATTATAATCATTAGAATCAGCAATACAACTCCATAAGTTAGCATTTATCTCAAACCTCATGATTTCATGAAATCGCTAGATTTGAGATAAATGCTAACGTATGGAGTTGTATTGCTGATTCTAATGATTATAATTCTGTAAAGCCATATTAGCTACCCCCGCGAATCATATTTTAATCAACATACAAGCTCACACTGACCTACAAATTGCAAAAAACGTAAGAAATTTTGAATTTCGCGGGCTACCTTGGCGCATCAACCTTAAGAGGATAAAAACGATTAAAATTTCACCCTGTTTATATAAATAAATAAATGTACAGGGTAAATTGTGAGTTATTGTACTGGAGATTGTTACCCAAATATGATGTAACCAGAGAAATGATCTGATCTTTTTGGGGGTTCTGCTACTACTTAGTTGATTATGAAAAGCTCAGTAGAAAGTTGAGAATTCTACTAACCATGACCCTTTAAATTATCATTGCACTGTTTTGTTCATTTCTAAAACACAACCAACTTTTGATCCCAGACAGAAAGACGGTAATGTTTTTTGTCCAGTCAACCTCATAATTGCTTTTCTAACTTAAGGTAGAATGTTACTTGTTCGTCATAGAACATCAAAGCCTAATTTTTTTTTGTTTTAAGAACAATGTGACAGTTTAGAATTTTAGATAGTTTCAACCTTAATGAAGTTTCAATTTAACAGGATTTTTTGTCCAAAGTGGCAAAGCAATATTACGAAAATGACTACGATGGCTGTTGACGTTAACTTGTGTTTTTAATCCGTGCTTTTATATTTCCAGTGTTTGGCCACGCAACAGAGAACTGTGATGAAGAGGAAACTTTCTAATTTGCCTATTTAATGACGGATTAGTTTTAATGTTACCGTTATTGTTGTTACATGTTTTAGTTGGCTATTATTTATTATTGTTTACCACAGGCATGGTATCACTGTTTTATAGTTAATGTTTTAGGAAAATGTTTGTAAATAAGTACCCTTGATCTTTTAAATTAGTAAGAGAATCATTGCATGTTATATTTTCTTAATTAGGTGAATGGTAATCAACTTTTCGTATGCATTATCTGGTCATAATGCATATTGAGAAATGATCTTATGGCACAAATTGGTCTTACATCACAATCATGATTCTACGATAACTCTATTGCAACCTATTTTAATTTATTTTAAAAATGATTAGATGAACACCAAAATATAAGTTTTATAACAATAAATTGAATTAATATTATGTGTTTTGTTTCTGTGACAATAATTCCTTATCCCAACATTCCCAACAGAAGCCGTTATAGAGCCAATAATGTAGTACATATTATCTCAGAAATAAAGGTACAAGATACTTTCATTCAAATTGTAGACATACCTAGAATTCTCTACAGCTGCCTGTAAGTAAGCCCTAGGTTCAAACTATGTTTTGGATCCATGGAGCTTGTGGCTAAAGCTGCGTCTCCACTATCCATACTAATATTATAAATTCGAAAGTAACTCTGTCTGTCTGTCTGTCTGTTACCTTTTCACGCCTAAACCACTGAACGGATTTCGATAAAATTTGGCAAGGCTATAGATGGTATCCTGGGGACGGACATAGGCTACTTTTTTTTTCAAAAAAAAACCTACAGGGGGTGATATAGGGGATGAAAGTTTGTATGGGAAACTCAGTATTTCTTAAGTTAGGGATGTGAAAATTAAAATGTATGCTTTTGATAGGAAATAAAGAAATATGTGGTTAAGCGTTTTTGAAAAATCATCCCCTAAGGGATTTCGACAACATTTGGCATTAGATTATTTGATATTAGAGCGTGACGGGCATAATAAATTTTAAGTAATTAACAAAGTCCCCCCGCCGCGTAAGTCTGTCTGTTTGAATGCGATAATGTCAAAAAGTACCGAACGGATTTTCATACGGTTTTCTCCAATGAACAGAGTGATTCAGTGTTATTCATTATGGTTTTGTGTAAATTGGCTGAAATATGACGACGACTGTTGAAGATGTCGGAAAAAATCATGCCGACTGGTAGCTTTATGCCTACTATACACGGTAACGATATATCGTAGCGATTTGAGTTTGTACAGTTATATCGGACGGCCCTATGTTTTCCACATGTACGTTCCCATGGGATATTTTCCGACATCCACGCGGGCGAAGCCGCGGGCAAAAGCTAGTTAGCATATAAATAAAAAATAAAATTAAAAAAATAATTGCAATAAAAATAATTTGCTTGTTCATGCTGCCTATTGCATGACGACTGCTAAATGCAATGCACAATAATAAAAGTATGTTCCGAGTCTAGAATCGCAGCCGCATCCTTATATTAAGTAGGTAATCCCTAATGTGTGCATTTAAGAAAAGGGCAGATCATTTTCCAAAAATTTTATTATAATAATGTATTACTTAATCATATTATTCTTAATTTAAAACATTTATAGTAATATAATATTTAGTCTAAACCTTCCTTCTTCTCTTTGATGGCCTCCTGAAACAATTTTTTTTTTCACTTTATAAAACTAAACATGGATCAATAGAAACATTTCAATAATTTTTTTTGTTAACCTTTTAAGCGCTTGGCTAAATATCAATTGCCGTGGCCCTAGCGCGTGGCTACAAACCGATAAAATGATACTTACAATGAAAAAGTCATACATGTTCTCTGTCGCAGAAATAAGACACAAGCGGTAGGGGCACGGAAATATGTGTCGCATTTATGCAGTCAAAAGGTTAAGTTAAAGTCGAAAAACAATATGTACCAAGGGAAATCGATAAAAATCATAAGCTTTCTGCTCTGAGCACAAAGATCTGGCCAACATGCTAACAACATCAGGCAACTCCTGTAATTTTATTGAAGGAATGCACTAGACAAATAGTGATTGTTTGTGTCATCTTTTGTCCTCATTAAAATAAAATATATGGTACGTAATAGGTTTGCTCCCTGGGATTCCTCTGGCTTTCCTCTTCGGGATAACAGGCATTTTGAAAAATTAACATGCATTATACTTACTATGAAATATTATGTAAGTACTTACCTTAAATCGTTCTTCAAACAGTGAAAGTTCAGAGGTTAGGTCGGTGATAGCGTTCATAAAAGCTTCTTGAGGAGTGTAATCAGAAGTTGTTTGGATGCGCAGCACAAACTTGTGCTCTAGAGGGTGAGGCACCTTGTAACCGGCGAATAGAACTTTCGGGTCCTTCAGCAGCTGGCTGCAAAATATAGATTCACGAACATAATTAAGAAATTGACACAAGAAAGGTAAGTTTTACACAAGCAAGATAATTAAGGACAAACACATACTGCCTTATCATGTTCCCGAGTGTGTGATCTTCCTTATTGACTGTAAATATAGCTGCGTTGGTTACTTTAGTATCTTCTTCTTTCTGCACCCTAGAAATAAGGAAAGGCGTTACTCGTTAATGTAAACATAACTTTGGGGAAGCTACATTTGGCGTATGGGTATGTACTTACTTTTTCTCTCCATCATATAAAAGGAATGATTCGAATGTTGGTGGTGCGTTCATTTTAATTACTTAAATCTGCTTACTTTTGTTTATAATATCACATAAAACAAGTACAGCGTGAACCGTCGTAAATACCAAGTCAGTTTGGATGTTTGGAGTGTAAGCAATGACATTACATGACATTGACAACTTGACAACTAACTAAGTGACAGGTGACAGGTCATACTGGTCATAGAGCAATTTTGTGATGTGAACTTGCATAGTGCGACGCACCGCTCTGCCAAGAACGGCCAAGAATGATACTAACTAAGACCCCTCTTAGTGGATTACCGGTATTATAAAAAAAAAAAACGAGCGAGCCTTACAGTAGTCGCATCTGTCGCATTATGCTGTACAATCTACATCTCAAATTGGTAAAAGTTCTTTCTACTTCCACACAATAACATTTACTTAGAAGCTTAGAGCATTTAACCTATGGAGATGGCATAGCTGAGCGAACCCCTCTGCCAAAGTCGATTGGCCATATGGCCATGCACGTTATATAAAACTAATTCATTCGCCGACTGCTGTCATTGTGTATCGTATTGTGTCGCAAGAAACTGCTCCCAAAAAATGGTTAATTGTGCAGTTTTCTCGTGCAAAAAGCGATCTGCCACTTCAAATTTGCGAAACCATGGTGTTTCTTACCACATGCAAGTATAAATTATACATTCAAACAGTTTTATTTAAGTATAATGTCGAAATAATCGTTGTTGACATTACGATAGAAAAATACAGTGGTACGTTGGTAGCGCAAACGTAGTACAGGTAAGAATTTGCATAGTGCAGGGACAACGTGAATCAATGATTGATAAAATAAATGATTTTTTCAGTCATTATGTTCAGTAACCAGTTTTTTTTTTGTAATGTATCTGGTTAAGTCAGGTTGAAATAAAAAATATATATATTACATAATATTAATTTCAGTTCTTTGTGAGTCGATTTAAATTCTTTTCTTTTGTAGTTTTAGGCTAATAAAAAATAACAGTTTGTTCGTTTCGAATGTGAGTTTTTGCAGCTCATGCAATTTGAAAAAAATTAATCCGCAGTGGAATAATTTAATAACTATTCCACCGCGGACCGTAGGTAGTAGGTACTTACTAGTAGGTTTTTTCAAGGCTGTTATGAAAACGTAGTACACACGGCTACACATCAAGCTATACATTTCCAGTTTACACTAATCTCTCATTGTAAGGAAATCCTATGCAATGCGAGATCACCTTATACTGGATATGTATAGCTTGATCTGTAGCCGTGCGTGCGTACACAATCAAATTAATAGACATGATTTTCCTTTGATTCTGTTGGCACTTATTTAAACTGATTACTTCTATTCTATATTTTTCTTCAACAGATTTCCAAAAGATCCCGTACTATGACAAAATTGGAGGATATTTTGCGGTAATACAGAAACTTGGGGACCCACGCGTACTAGTGCAATCTGTTCGGAACATTTTATGTCGTGTAATTTTAAACAACTTGCAAATAATAGAAGGAAACTAATTGAGGGTACGATACCCACTTTAAAAAACATTCTTGGCACGGAAGAACCGCCTGCAAAATTAAAGATTTTAGTAGGACCGTTTTATTTTTGGCAACACTTCTGAAATGTCAGAATTCCGTCGAATTAAAAATCAGACTGTAGTCGTCATTATTCAGACATATGAATATGAACTAAACATGCGGGTGTGGCTTCATAGCCAATGCCTGCACCCGCATGTTTTCCTACTAAAATATCAAACACATCATTTAGTTTCTTTAATTAGTTACCTAGTTATGAAACACCGAACTCAAATAGTTTTAAAAAACAAAAAATGGACGAGTAAAAGTGTTATTTTTAACAAAATAATAAAATTGGCTGTGTTATTTTATTATTTATATTCTACCCTTCCCACTTTTTGACACGTATACTTACGTTAAACCCGCATTATAAAACGGGGCTCAAGTATGTATCCCGAATTGTGGCTCCACTGTACTATCACACACGCGCGTCCGAAACTTCACATTGGTGAATCACTTGGGTTAGTGACCATTACCTCTATTGCTTGAGAATAATTTTGGTTAGGTTGGGTTAGGTTAGAACAGTGACCCTTAACGCGTAGCTAGTATACAAAATCGCCGGTTGTGTTTGTACAGTGGTTCCCGAATTTCTAAATGCAGAATGATAGGGAAGGTCCAGCAATATCAATAATGTTATTTGAAAAAAATATTTGACTAAAAAATAAATACAATCGTTCTTTTTCTAAAGCACTATTAATTGTTTTGTCATTACTGGCTACCTACGTAGTTTCGCAGGCATTAATCATATTGCGTATTTTTGTGTACAGACGCCAGCACGTCAAGCTACTACAATCTTTATAAATCTAAAGTATTAGGTTCAAGGTTGATTGGGAAAATTTGACAGTTTCGGGTGGCTTGACCTGTACATACAAGAAAATAAAACGAATTAACATTTTATTTATTCATTCATTCATGTAATGAAATAGCAGGTTAAGCTACGCTTGCCGGGGTTGGTCAGTGAATGAGTGACCATCTTTACATACCGAGACTCCTCCGTGCCTCGGAAAGCACGTTAAGCCGTTGGTTCCGGCTGTCATTCGTGGTTCTTTGACAGTCGTGACGGGTCATCAGAAGCCCGAAAGTCTGACAACCAGTCTTACCAAGGGGTATCGTATTACCAAGTAACTGGGTTGTAGAGGTCAGACAGGCAGTCTCTCTATGTAAAATACTGGTATTCAGCTGCATCCGGTTAGACTGGAAGCCGACCCCAACATAGTTGGGAAAAGGCTAGGCAGATTGATTTTTGATTCATGTAATGAAATACCACTGATTGTTTGTGTCCCATCACTAGCACTTTGTGTTTGTTGTCATAGGACAGTTGCGTAGATACGCACAAATTTGTCAATGTGTATGTGTTTTTTTATTGTGTGGCTATTATTCTTTCGTGTGCGTTCGTAGCAACACGAAGCATGTATCTGTGTGTGGTTGTCAAATTTTTGTAGTGTGCTGTATGTGTTTTCCTCGCCCCCCGCATAAAGTGGCAGAAAATGTTGTTCGGTGATTCGCTGCTTGCCATCTCCATAGGTTAAATGCTCTAAGCTTAGAAGGTACGCCAACATTTCAATTCAATCAGTCACTCAAAACTTTTATAAAAATATTTTCACTTCCTGTAACACATTTCCGTCTCTGCAGGAAAGCGAGAGGAAAAACGTTGCATGTCAAAAATAATTGTATTATGAGATAATACAATTATTTTTGATATGTTACGTCTTTCTAAAATATAATATAATAACTGATCCACCTTGAGTCAAGTAAGTTTTTCTGCCTGTAGTCAGCGATGTAGTAGGTTGCCGTCACCTAGCTGAACCAAATTGTTGACGTTGAACGTAATGGTTAAAGCTACCTATTCACTATCTGGCAGATAGTGGCAAGCTCTCTAAGGGAATTCCCCAAAGCAGCCGTTTTTTTCTGGTTGAGCTTTAAGTTGCCTATTTCCGTGAATGGAGAAAAATAACTATAGCCAGCGGCAACAACTCGAGCTGTTATGGTACATTAAAGTAGGCTTCGCGAGTGGCGAGATTATCTCGGCCCGTCCTGGGTAGTCAACCCCGGTCCCCGCTGAGCCGGTGCCAATACGAGATTTTTTTTCACGGCTTCGTTCCGGTGGCGCTACAATATTTAAGATTGACAGCGCCTTATCATAGCAGCTAAGACGGTTTTCGTTAACTGCACAAATGATACCACTGTTGTGCAGTTGACTGTACTTAACTCAATATTCCATTGTACCTACTTCTATCGTAGGTGTGGGTCGTTACGTGATTTTCGCGAAACGTAACGTAACTAGTGACTTCGAAGGCGTCACCAGTTTTGAAAACAAGTGATTTTAGTAACTAGTTATTTTTCAAATTCTGTTCAGTGATTCAACATGGTTATTCTATCGAAGTATTACAGTTATTTACGAAACGAAAACATTGTACCTACCTAATGTAATTACTTACGTTACTTATCACAAGTTTAGTTTTTGTGGCTATGTAATTACATAAATAACAAAATTAACGAGTTTTAACAAAGTACCTATTGCAAAAACATGCATGAGGCAGTCAATAATTCTCGACCATGCGCGAACTAATTTGAACTAAACGTAGGTAAATAAACCATCAATGATATCTTTCCTTCCTCGGTCACTGCATTGTAATGTAACTACTTACAAAATCACGTGTTTATAGTTGCACTCGGAACTAGCTATTCGGTTACACGCCCATAACTAGTTCGGATTAATTCGTGTCACCGCTCGGGATTTCGTCTCATTCATTCGGTCACTGCATTGTAATGTAACTAGTTACAAAAATCACATGTTTATCGTTTCACTCGAATCTAGTTATTCGGTTACATGCCCCGTAACCAGTTATTGTAACTAGTGACGTGAAATAACGCCCATACCTATTCTATCGTTGTTAAGTAAGTGTATCCGCTACTTTATTTTTTGTAATTTTTATCTGTGGAACTTGATATTAAAAAGATTGTCTGTTCATCAAATGCAAGAAAAAATGGTGGTTTTTTATTTCGTCCTCAATAACTAATTAAAAGTAAAAAGGTATCTTCGATCCCGTAATATAAATAATACGTGGGCAAGACGCTCACAATCTGGCGACCGTGATTATGGAACAGAAGACGAAAATACGCTCCGTATTGCGTCGGCATTTTACAAAGTCTGCAAACGCATTCGAAACTGTGCTGAACGCAAAGGACTACAACGAAATCGAGGCGAAGTCATGCTATAAATTCATGGAAGAATGCTACAAAAATTTGAGCAAGTTAGACAGCGAAATTCAAGAAATCTTATTAAGTTCCAGTGACTGGAAAGAAAAAGATCTTGATGACGAATTGAACGATGTCTCAAAATATGAAACAAGATGGATGCTCTTACAAGCGCAATACGAATCGATTCCGACGACGAAGCCGTCTCCAAGATTCGCAGACAGAGATCGCGATGTGAAATTACCGCGTCTACAATTAAAAACATTCAACGGAAACATAAAAAATTGGTTGACCTTCTGGGGTTCATTTCAAAAAGTTGATAACAATCCTGAAATTGACGAAATCGATAAATTCCAATATCTGTCACAAGCGATGGAAGAAGGAACCGACGTTAAGTCATTTGTGGATAGTTTTCCGTTGGCAAATGCGAGCTATAAACAATGTCTGGAAGAGCTCAAAGCACGATATGCTCGAGAAGATTTATTAATACAAGTGTATGTGAGGGAATTATTAGCATTAATATTAAATAAAGAAGCAAATAAGGATCTAACCTCACTATATGACAAACTCAATGCTCAACTGAGAGCTTTACATATATTAGGGGTGGCAAAGGACAAATTCTCTGCATTTCTTCTACCAATGGTGGAGTCAGCGTTGCCAACCGATACCCTCAAAGCTTGGGAGAGAGCGAGACCAGAGAAAATGGATGATGTACTCAGCTCATTACTGGAATTTCTAAAGAAAGAAGTGGAGAGTGAACAGAGAATAACCATGGCTAAATCAACATTCGACACAGAGACAGGTAAGCCTCTCAAAGTAACTGCAGGATGCTTTATGGTAAACACTGAACCAACTCGAAAAGAGCGCACTGATAAAAAATGTATCTGGTGTGAAAAGGATCACTCAAGCATCGAGTGCTATAAAATATCAAAAATGTCTATCGAAGAGAGACGGGAACATTTAAAAAAGAAAAAAGCCTGTGTCTTGTGTCTAAAAGTTGGACATCATGCAAAAGTTTGTAAATGTTTTATTAAATGCTATGTGTGTGGACAAAGACATTCTCCTGTTTTATGCACTGGGATATCTTCTGAAAAAACAGTGAGTGACAATAAAACATATTCAAAGTCCCAAACAAGGGGTGACCAAAAGACATACCCAAAATCTGAAAATAGTGACTCCGTGGCAACTTTACAAAACTTCTCACAGAATACATCTAAGACAACAACTCTACTGCAAACTGTAGCTGTAAAAATCCACTGTGGAGACAGAGTAGCAACAGTGCGATGTTTGTTTGACAGTGGCTCACAAAGGTCTTATATCAAGAAAGAGGTAGCGGAAAAGCTCGGACTACCAGCTGCGGGGAAAGAAGAATTAAGTCATTCTTTGTTTGGAGGCGTCACTGTATCCTTTAAAGAGTACAATATTTATAATTTCACAGTACAAAGTACTGATAATTCATTTAAATATGATATGTCAGCCTTAGAGCAATCTTGTATATGTAAAAATGTTCCCAAAGTGGATAATGAGTCTGTAATAAGATTGTTAAACAAACAAAACATCAGGTTGACTGATACTGAAAGTTCTGATATAGGCCTATTGATAGGAGCTGATTATGCAGGGCTGTTACTGACTGATTCCATTGTTCATCTTGAAAATGGTTTAACTGCCATTAAAACAAAATTAGGGTGGACATTACAGGGAAAAATATCTGTGACAAGCAGCAACATAGTAACATCTTTATTTTGTTCACAAGAGGTAATGAACTTTTGGGATTTAGAGATATTAGGTATTAATGACCCTATGCAGGTGCAGTCCAAGCAGCAAAGAGAAGAGGAGGTGATAGCAAATTTTGAAGAAAATATCCATGTCGACTCTGAAGCCAGGTATGAGGTGCATCTTCCATGGAAGACTGGGCATGATGATCTTCTGAGCAACAAACAGCTTGCAATTCTCAGACTGGAATCTACAACAAGAAAATTAAAAGCAGGTAATAAGTTGGATGATTACAATAAAATTTTAAGTGAATGGGAGCAGGCAGGCATTATAGAAGAAGTACCTGATGCTGAGAGAGACATAGACAAAGTACATTACTTACCTCATAGGGCTGTATCCAAGGAGGCCAGTCTTACCACAAAGTTGCGTCCGATATTTGATGCGTCCGCAAAAGATAAAAATGGTAAGTCATTAAACTCATGCTTAGACAAAGGAATTAATTTCCTTGATAAAATTCCCAAAATATTAACAGGATTTCGCAAAGGTAGTATAGGTATAACTGCTGACATTGCAAAAGCATTTTTGCAAGTGTCAGTGACACCACAAGATAGGGACTACCTTAGGTTTTTTTGGTGGAAGAATGGATCGGGTGAAGAGCTTAAGGTATACAGGCACCGTAGAATTGTTTTTGGTTTAACTGCAAGCCCCTTTCTGCTTTCTGCAACTATTTCACATCACCTTAATCAAATAACAGAGCAAAAGGGTACAGCAGAAATATTAGCCAAGTCATTCTACGTAGACAATTTAGTAACAAGCTTAGATTCTACTAAACAGACCCAGGAATTCATTCAGGAAGCTAAATGTATAATGAATAAAGCAAAGTTCAATTTAAGGCAATGGGTAACATCACCTTTACAAATAAATGAAACTAAAAATAGAATGATCCAGGTGTTAGGGTTTCAGTGGGACACTGTCACAGACGAGTTGTGTTGTAATTTGAATGCTATGCTGCCATATACTGAATTACACAAAATTACCAAAAGAATTCTTTTGTCTTTGACACAAAAAATCTTTGATCCCATTGGATTTACATGTCCAGTCACCTTGGTTTCAAGAGTTATTTTACAGCAAATTTGGAACAGGAAATTAACATGGGATGAAGAATTACCCGATGATATTCAATCACAATTTCAAAATTGGTATAAACATATTGAATGTTTAAACAGTTGCAGATTACCACGAAGACTGTCAGCGGCACAGCTACAAGAATGTGCTACAAGCCTGCATATGTTCTGTGATGCTAGCCAGGTTGGATATGCAGCCTGTGTTTTTCTGAGAACCGAAAACAAAGGTATTGTGACTGTTCGATTAATTTCTGCAAAATCAAGAGTTTCGCCTCCAGAGAAAATGACGATACCGCGACTTGAATTGTTGGCAGCACTAATAGGTGCGCGGTTACTAATGGAAGCGAGAAGTGATCTAGAATTGGATGACTGCAAAGAATTCTGTTGGACTGACTCTGGAGTAGTATTATGTTGGATCAAAAGGGAACTGCTCTGGAATACCTATGTAGGGAACCGTGTCAGAGAAATCAGACAGCATACCAAGACAAGCAACTGGCATCATATTCCAGGATCTGAAAACTGGGCAGATTTAGCATCCAGGGGTTGCAACGCACGTCAGTTGCTCGAGGTTCGTTGGTGGGAAGGTCCAGCTTGGCTCAGACTGCAACCAGAAATGTGGCCGCAATCTGCGCTTGTTGTGGATGAGAAAGAAGCCAACGCAGAACTGAAAAAATCCGTATGTAATGCTAACACATGCTGTAAGGAAAGTATGATACATTCTCTGTCCAGCTACTTCTCTAAGTACACAAAAATAATAAGAATGACAGCATGGATTATGAGATTCATCTTTAATGCTAGTCACAAGAATGACAAGAGGAAAGGAGAATTGACTTATGAAGAGTATGAAAAAGCTGAAAAGAAAATCATTAAAATTATACAAGAAGAAAATAAAGAATTAATTGAAAAGCAGTGTGGAAAAACAATAAAGCTACAAAGTGACACAGACAAGCTGCTTAGAGTACAAACTAAATTGTTACTTACCGATTTTCCAAACGACACGAAGTCTCCGATGATCATACCAGCGAAAAATGTTATCATCCGAAGAATGGTGGAGCAGCGTCACAAAGAGCTACTACATGCTGGCACCAACATGATGATCACTGACTTACGAAAACGATTCTGGATAGTCGGCGTCAGGCTTCTAGTGAAGTCGGTCATAAATGATTGTGTAATATGTAAAAGACACAGATCTAAGCCAACACAAGCACCGACAGCGCCGCTACCTGTAGAACGCGTTCAGTTAAACGCGCCCTTCGAGGTCACAGGAGTAGATTTGGCGGGTCCGTTATATCTGTTAGATGGTACAAAATGTTGGATCGTACTTTATACATGTGCCGTTTACCGCGCAGTACATTTGGAGCTCACAAAATCCTTGTCAACAGAGGCATTCCTACGAACGTTTCGTCGTTTTATAGCCCGTCGAGGACGTGTAAGAATAATGATATCTGATAACGGTACGAATTTCACAGGAGCAAAAAGCTTGTTACATGATGTTGATTGGGATGAAGTACAACGTCAATTAACTATACAGCGCATAAAATGGAAAATGAATGTCGCTACGGCAGCCTGGTGGGGTGGTTTTTTCGAGCGTCTAATCAAAACAATGAAAGAAATATTGAGACGTGTTCTAGGTAGATCAACAGTTACATATGAAGAAATGGAAACGATACTTTGTGATTGTGAGTCCATTATGAACAATAGACCACTCACCTATGTCGAAGACGACAGTGCCAACTCGCTAGAACCCCTCACACCGTCATGCTTCTTACAAGCTCTACCTCAATCGGATGTAACCGATTTGGATCACATTGATGCAAAAAGCTTAAACAAACGGTTAAGGTACTTACAGAAACTAAGGGATGATTTTCGTCAACGTTTTAAAAATGAATATTTAACTACATTGACACAGAGAGGTAATCACAAACACGAAAGCTTAAAAGTCGGGGATGTAGTTCTAGTTGAAGGAGAAGACAAGAGGGTAAAGTGGTCATTAGGACTTGTTATAGAAACATTTATTGGAAAGGATGGTATCAGCAGAGCTGCAAAGATTAGAAATTTCTTCCTCAGAGGTGGAGGGACCGCAGGATAAGTGTAGCAAGGATCCTATTGGTAAGAAATTTAAAATTGTCACTAACCCAAGTACACAAGTGACCAAGGAGGAGAGACGGCAAATTCACACACAAAAGGTAACCCGTACAGGTAGGACTCTCAGAATGCCAAGTAGGTATGTTATATAATCTTACACAATTTCTTTTGGCATTCTCTGCAAGCGTTCTGCAAGTCTTAACAGCATTTTCTTTTAATTAACTAACCACATGTGTAGGATTTCTCATTGTCAGTCATCTAATGTGCCTATGATTAGTTTTAAGATATTATGGAGATTATGTATATTGTTTGTGTGCTCTAATGCCTCCTAGTATTTATTAAGTTCATGTTGTATTGTAACATTTTATTTTAATACAAATGCAAAATCGGATACACATTGAATTTGTTTTCTGGGTGTGGAGGATGTTAAGTAAGTGTATCCGCTACTTTATTTTTTGTAATTTTTATCTGTGGAACTTGATATTAAAAAGATTGTCTGTTCATCAAATGCAAGAAAAAATGGTGGTTTTTTATTTCGTCCTCAATAACTAATTAAAAGTAAAAAGGTATCTTCGATCCCGTAATATAAATAATACGTGGGCAAGACGCTCACAATCGTATTTTATTTTTATTATAGACAGAAGACCTAGACCTAGTAATACTTATATTGAGCTCAAAGATTTAATTCGTGAGGATTATTGCCGGTTTCTTTGCGGTCCCAAAAGTCAAGAAGACCCATAAAATTCTTATAAAGCAGATTATTTAATAAAACAACATGTACAGCAGAAAACACCGTTTATTTTATAATTATGAGAGAATTTCAGATTGATAACCTACATACAGAATATAATATGACTATAAAACCAATCTAACTTGAATTTTACATGTGTCCAGAACTTCACTGTTAATATTCGTATTATAAGATTTTGTAATTGTAACAATGATTGTAGTATTCAGTGTTCCTTTACAAGAAGATTACGAGACAACTTTGTCATAGGGAATACAACTTTAATATAAATTCTGAAATACTTATATAGGTACAAGAAACATCCGTAAAACGGTACTAAACTATTTTAACATTTTTGTCTAAACTAAATTATGAAAAGTAACATGATTTAAAATAAATTATAAACTCTAATACAATATTATAATAATGTTTCACATCATTCAACGCCAAGCAACATCAAAGAGTCAGAAAGAATAAAGCACAATTGTGGAAATTTGATAATTACGAACATTTAACTACAAATTGAAGTCTAGCGACTCTACTGATAACCAATATAATTTGTAGAATATTAGTTCGAGTGAGTACCCCGTCAGAGGGTATGCCGTTGTTCCGCATCATGACATGAGGGCACCTCTAGCAATGTAGCCTCTCTACCGGCAGACAGCAAACTATAATACTGGCACTAAGAAAATGGCAGCACTTCCTCCTTGTGCTACAAGAGAAGACAGTGTTATTGCTTGCACGATATAAGCGGATCATGATATTTTGCTTATACGTTGAGTACCTATACGATGACTGTGAAAATACTTAATAATTACTTAGCTGAAAAATATTTAAGTAACTAACTTGTCACCTACTTTGCATGGCTAGGACTTGCCGGTAGATACTTGGCTTGATAAGGTACCCCGTAATTTATTTGAATATCTAACGATTTTCAGTAAGAATATTCACATGACACAGACAATATACAATTCTGTCGTTCAATAATTAACATTAGTAACTATTATGGGAAAATGTTGAAGACATGAGGCGATATAAAATTGTTTTTCAAAGTTTGCATTCATCATAGGGATCTTAAAATTACATTTCAAAATGTTCGTTGTTTCACAATTATTATTCTTACCAAGCATTACTTTGATTCGTGAAGTGTTCATTTATTTTAATATATAAACAGAGCTACGGGTTGTCATGAATTAGATTCAAGATGCAACTATTGTTTAAATGCTGGTTAATTGTTATTAAATTTAACTGTGATACAATATTACATATACATTTAAGATTGAAGAATACAAGTTTAATCAAACATCATTCATTTAAAATAACATAAAATAGTTGAATAAGCTTAATAAACAGCACTGCAATCATTTTTGGATTACGTTTAACACTTACTACCTAGCTATCGTCTGTTATGTAATAAAACGCTATGAGAATTGACACATAAGTATATAAACTATACTAATTGTGTACGTACTTATACAAAATTAGCAATCCAATCAACAATATGCACACTATTGATTATGAAAATATCTATGCTTTACGATAACATTGAGTTTTGTTAGATCGTACAGTCGGACGCGCCGCGCGCCGAGCGGGCGGCGGGCGCGTCCCGCCGTCCGCGGCAGGCGCGTACTTGAACACGAGAACATCACTTATATGTACACTAGTAACAGAAGATACAATTGCAACATTACCATTGATATTATTAGAATAATAGAGATTATTAAAAGCTGACTAGAAGTTCGGTTATACCTACTCTAACGATTTATTTTATACAAATTAGGATTGGATGCGAAGTGTTTCGCAGGTCGCTCGGCGAAACGCTTCGCGGTCCGAGCGCGCCGCGGTCGCGTGGCTTGTGAGTTGTGCGAACTGTTCCCGGGAGTGCGGACTGCGGCGCACGCGCACAACTACCCTTAACATTAACGTTAGATTGGTGTCAGCTCAGGTACTCGGCCTCGCTTCGAGACCTATTATTACAATACTTATGCTAAGATAGGATGAGATTAGATGCAACTAGCTGGTGTCAGCGCGAAGTGGGACACAGGGCGCGCGCGCGACGGGCGCGGTCGGCGGCGCGGAAGACAAGCGACACAATTGACTGGCTAGTGGAGAAACGCGGCTGACCTCCATGACTTTATAATGAAGCTACTCAGAGAAAAGGTATCACCTAATTTCTCTATTGTTACGAAGGCAACTAGATGAAATCCTACTCTTAAGGATAAAAATCTAATTATGCTATAAATGTTAAAATTAACATTGCTTCATGTTCTTAAATATTGAATTGCAGACGAGTGCGGGCACGCGAGCCGGGCGGCACACTCGCGGGTATTAGTGCCGTTATCCACTCGCGCGCCGCTCCGAGACATGTTATAACAATATGCCATAATATCATACGACTACATAATAATCCTTCTTCGCGACAATCGTTTAATTATAACGTTATGTTCATATAGGAAAATGCTAATACATGTTGGTGCTTAAATTTTCGAGTGACTCTACAATTTATCATTACAAACGGAAAATACTGCTCAATAACTATTCTTATATTGCTGAAGACTCTGTACTTCAAATTTATTAAAAAAGTTACCCTAGCTAAAACGGCTACATTACATGTATTACTGTACAACGAAGAGCGTCTTAAAAGGTATCAAATTAAACTTTATATTCACTCAACTATAAATTTGATAGAAAAGCGCCAAAAATTTCAATGAGTCGTTTATACTATGTATTATTTGAAAAGTTCAAAGTACTCTTACTGTTTATTAAAAGTTACATTCACAATAACAATTCATTATTATTATAAAGTTAACTAAACAACAACTGCATCTACTATCACACATTCGAAAGTTTTAAACAATTTTACAATTGTAATCGAACTTTATTATTGCTACGGCGACGGCACGCCGGCGCGATATGCAGCGTGCGCGTGACGTCACGCCGGCTCCGCACGCCGGCACGACCCGCGAGGCGAGGCGGCGCGGAGGCTATTCATCTAATGGTGAGGTAGAACCTAACGATATCGCACCTACCCGCACACCCTCCGTGCTGATCTCACAGTCAGCACCAGTCTCGCGCAACATTGCCACACCTTGCCAAGGGTGCACGGGCGTACACTCCACCATTCCCTCTAACCTATCAACGAGGTTAAACTATTCAAGATTAAACAGAAACCATTTATTGAGACTTAATGTTTACATGAAAGAGAGATCTTCAAATCTTTGTATCACTTTACTTATAAATACAAACTATATGCACATTATGGCGTCCAAGCAACCATATTGTGAGGATTATAAAAAAAATTGATTGATCATTAATCCAGCTTTCACTAGCAGATATTTAGATACTATAAAATATATATAGTAAGGAATATTATAGTGGAAACCGAGATTTATAAGACTCTAAATACTGTTATGCGTGTAGATACTAGTATAATGTACGTATAACTAACATATGTATATTCATTGATTATTGCACACTAAATTATTATTTAGTTTATTTTTCATAAATAAATATTAGTTTTTTGTGTCATTGCTATGAAAACCGATTTTAGAGCCAGCGGTTATGGTGTGGTTACAGCCAGTATATTGTTCCTAACGACGACAATATCAAACATTAATTTGTTCCTATGAAGTATCTCAGATGATAAGTAATTGAATATATGTAGTTTGAATCTTACAGACGAACTTCTAACAACAAATATGAGATGTTTATACGTGTTGATGATTCGCTCTGTTGTAGAATGTTGATTGTTGCCAGGCGGGATGCAGGCACCGAAATATGCGCAGCGATTTTTCATTGCATGACGGTCCTGAAAATTTTAAATCATACACTTTATTCAAAATAATGCATGGTTCTCGTAAATATCGATTCTCTGTTATACCAAAAACAGTGAGCCACATCTCAGGAGTGTGTGTGTGTGTGTAGTGCGCGCGCAAGTGCTAATCACCGCTTGAGTTAAATTAGCGGTGAGATGGGGAAGTTGCGATTGACAATATTGGCAGAACGACTTAGCTTGGCCTTTGTCTATCTACCCGTCTCACCACTCACATACATCAGAAGGTGAATAGCAGTTGCGCGCGCATTATACGGAAGTCAAGTCAAGCGCAGTAATGGGAGTAGGCAGCGAAGCCACCCGCTACGATCCACACTTCTTTGTGGGTTAAGTCTCTGTATTGATACACTCCTGAAGTGTAGCACACTGTTATAAGCACACTGTTTTATGTAGGTATCTAAATTTATTGCACTAAATACCTGAATTATTATTGCTACAAATATTGTGGATATAAAAAATATGAATGATTATTCCGTGTCTGTGGCTAATGTTAACCGAAACTATCTTACAAGGTGATAATAAACGACCTAAAATATGTTCATAATCTGGAGGTCTTTAAAATTGTAATTCCGGAGATATTTCATATTAAGTTTTATTGGGGTAATTACGATAATGGCTAATTCCGATTGATGATAATTTCTACCAAACGCAGCGGTATTTTACGTAATTTGGCAACATAATGATTAGACGCCATTTTATTGGCCGCCGTCTTTCGCTGTCGCTATACAACGGTCCGCTGCTATAGCGACATTAACTAAAGACACAGGTAGTGCTAGTGGCCAGTAATCATAAAAAAATTCAAACAAACTAAATAATAACCAAAATTAGGATCACTCTATGCAAAGGACTCATTCATGAAGCTAGTGTTCTATGCCAGCTGGTAAGGTCTTTGACTTCGACCCTTTTCTTTTGTTCATCGTTTGTCTATTGTTCTAACCCAGCTGAGAGTAGATTCATGTATGTTTTTTTTTTTGCACAACCCCCAGAAAAAACACTCGAGTGGCGTGACCATTTCTGTTTTTACTCGTTTGAATTTCATCTCTGCGCTACAGGTTGCTCCAAGATGCTATTTTAGAAAATTGTAAATAAATAATATCGTTTAATGAAATTAGAATATCTTTACAAAACGAAAACGCTGAACTGTACACGCGTGTCAAGTTAATGTCGTCAAAGCAGCGGCACGCTGTATAAAATGCCGCTGCCCTAGAATTAATCATCGTCAATCGGAATTATCCTATTATCGTAATTACCTATTATTATTATCGTATTATTAATTACTCTACATATTAAACATAATTACATGTTCACATAAAATCAGTTCGTTTAAAAAGCAATAGAAGCAGCGACAATTGTCACAATTTTGTTATGGACCTTTAGATTATAATGTTCAATAAATAAATATGTAAGTAAGTACCTAGGTATGTGTGTATAATGGGTCTCGAATAATGCATTGTATGACACCTAAATAAATAAATTGAAATGAAGTGAAGTGAATCAACCTATCGATAGAAAATATAAAATATTAGAATGAAAAACCTAGGTAGGAGTAAAAATATGAAACAATACAAGGTGCGAAAATATAAAGAAGTGCTTGGATTATAAAATAGATAAAAAGTAGATTAAATATTTATTAAAATAAACGAAATAAGCGGTCAGGCAACTTCAGGATATACATTTTTTAAATTTTGTTTTAGGATATAAATAAGTTGGAAAAATAGCGGTGTCATATTTCTAGTAGTGTAAGTAGTAAGTTTGTTTCCTAATTATTAGATTTTTCTAGGGCATCCTGAACTAATAGCAAATATTTAACTTACAGCAAATTTCAACGCTCAATATTCCTTGTCGCAAAATATAAATAATTAATATCCTATAATAAACGAGTACAATGTTTATCCTAGTCAAATATTATTATGCAACCGACTCATGCAAATTTCAAACCCCAATTTCTATAATATACTTTTTGAATTTGTCTCGAATAAGATGGTAGATCGATTCGATCGGCGTATAGTTAATAAAGCATGGCTTTACCGAATGATAAAACTACTCAAGTCTCGATTCTAACTAGGGATGCGGTCTATAAAAGCCCAGTTAAATGTTGCGCATCAAACCTGCCCCCGTTCACCCGTTTAGGAGAGGAATGTGTTATACACGTAGACAGTTGCAATCAGGCCGAGCACGAGCAGACACAGCATTATCATTATCTTCTTCTGCACAGTGGACAAACACAACACGCATTAGTGGCTAGCGCTGACAGCGAGCGGCGAGGCTGCGCAGACGCACTGCACAGTCCGGCCGCTCGCCGCGCACTTACAAATTACCTTTGAGCATTTGGCGATCGATGTACGAGAGTGGCCGCTCAAACCAAATAGCTGGACACGTAGCCCACGATGACTATGCCCAGTATGAGCAGGCACACTAGGATCATGATCTTCTTCTGTAGGCGGCGAATGTCGAGTGACGAGTGGTGAGCATGCAACAGTTCGCTTTATACGTGTCTCGCGACACCGGCCCGCCCGACCACTCGGGCCAGACACTTCAAACTCTTATTACAATTTATTACCATGATTATGACTAAAAACACTGCAATAATGTAGTCATAGGCTTCGTTTTGATACAGTCAGGTGGGTGCGTCATTTGCCTTGCACAAAGATTAAATTTAAATCAGGTGTAAAAAAAAAGAAAAACGAAATAATAAATACAAATGTAATTTTCGAAATTATAAACATATTTACAACATGAGTAGTTTTACAATTTAGAATAATTAATAAACAACTTTGTAACACGTCCTTAGCTGGAGGGGCGTCCCTCTAGTTAAGAGCGTTATTAGATGATATTTTTTAAGAAATAAAACATAACTTCTATTAAGGTCTCAACATAATTAAGTAATTAATCATCAATAATAATGAAAATGGCATTAAATTATATTTCACAGTCTTTTGATTAAATAAATAAGTGCGCAAGCTAAGTCGACGTGAACTATAATGGTGAAGTTGAGCTAAAATATAAATTTTTCACTTTCAACTAAACGAATATTACAATTTAATCACAGTTATCGTTTTGTGCTATTCATTAATATAACATACTAATACACACCAAAGTATTTTAGTGCCAAGAAGTATTTTATTTATGCTAAGTATCTGAATAATTTGTGAAAATATAATCAAATGCTTTTATTAAATGCAATAGGTGTAACAAGTAAAATGATAATCAGGTGCCATATTCATTGTCTTAATCCACTGGAAGAATCATTCCAGGCAAAACGAACACAAAACAATTCAAATATAAAATGAACTATACATAAATTATATTTGATTTGCAACAATCCAATGAGAGCGTTCTGCATCACAAACTGAACACAACAATGAACAGATCAGCTAAGTAAACTCTTCAAAAGAATTTTATAACGTTAAATTATCAAGTATAGTTCGCGTCACGTAGTTTACGCTTCTGTTTTAGTATAGATGTCATAGTCAAAGGTCGATAGGCAGTCTCTTCGCGGAATGACTGGTTTATCCTGGGTTTGACCAAAGCCTTCGGGCAAACCACGAAATAAATACCAAGGCCTTTGACTAAAGTATTTTTGGTCAAACCTAGCAGTTCCTAACTTTTCAGTCAAACGTCGAAAGTAAAATAATCTGGTTCGGGCTTTGCCTAGTCGATCCTAGAAGCGACTGGCAGGCTCGGTCAAACGTCGACGCCGAAGTTCGGTTTTGTTAGGTTCCTTTAAACCCTGCAGACAGAAATAGACCTGCTCACGAAAACCCTAACACAAGCCTAACCTAGGTGTTTTGAGGATAGTTAGTTTGACTGGTCAAACCCTGATTTCATTAAATTGAGTTTCGACGTTTGCCTGACCAAATTAGTTTCTCCTAGGTTTGACTAAAATTCTTTAGTCAGAGGCCGAAAAACTTCATTTGTTTGGGCTTTGACTGAGACTTCAAGTCAGACCTGAAGATTGACTAGTCAAACCTAGGAGCGCCGGAGCTTCGAGGTTTGACTATAACATAGCTACTAACCCAAGCCTAACCTAGGGGTTTTGAGGATAGTTAGTTTGACTGGTCAACCCCCGATTACATTAAATTGAGTTTCGACGTTTGCCTGAACAAATTAGTTTCTCCTAGGTTTGACTAAAATTCTTTAGTCAGAGGCCGAAAAACTTCATTTGTTTGGGTTTTGACTGAAACTTCAAGTCTCTGAGGATTGACTAGTCAAACCTGGGAGCGCCGGAGCTTCGAGGTTTGACTATAACATAGATACCTACTGACGAAGTCATTTGTAGCCTACTTAGAGCCGAAAACTTACATGACACGAACTTTAGTATTCACCAACTATAATTGTTAGGCCGGTACAATGAAGCCTCAAAGAAATACTAAGATGTACATGTACAAAGTATGAAAACTTAAACTAGGTAAAATACTGGTCACTATATCTTTGATATTGACTGTTTCTGGACTAAGGCCCGAGATCTATAGACGTTACTTGGCGCGTGCTTTGACTAATGGGACTTTTAATCGTATTCAGTAACTTGAATGTTCGAAGCAAAATCATTTTCGTTTTTATTAAATTACTTATTACGGTTCCGTACCAAAAGGATAAAAAGGATCCCTTATGGAGCGACTCAGTCTGTCTGTCTGTCTGTCTGTCTGTCACTGCTGGATATCTGAAGAACTACTAATGCTATCAACTTGAAATTTTGGAACAGTTTTAGATGACGTTTACCCAACTATTTTGCAAATAAGAATTTTTTTTTTTTGCAACAGGGACTGAAAGGGGCTCTTAAAAATTCAAAGCGGGGCTACTAGGGCACGTGGGTTATCATATGAAAGTGCGCTGTTTGCACATTCTCAAACATTTTTTTTTAGGCCGCATAGTTTTCAACTTTTGATGAAAAATTTAGAGAAAAATACCGTTTCATATTAACGAATGTGTTTTGCTAATTTGATGCCTATTACTACTAGAAATTGTCCAACTAACAGGTGTCAGGAACGCATTCTCTCGACAACCGGACTGTAGATAATATGTTCCCGTATCTGTCTTGCACGTGAAGTTCGACAGTGACGGGAATAGCGCTTAGCCAAAGTTCGTTCTAAATAACCTTTATAGATCTCGGCCTAAGACAGCTATAATGTAGCGCTGTCCTTGGTTCCTGTTCTTGTACCATTATATAAATATTATCAAAACTTTTTTTTTTCAAATCACAACATCTATTTGCGAATATAATTTTAATGTGTTTGATAATGATATAATTATATAGATTGCAATTTTAATTATAAGATATAAACTGCGAGCAAGTGGCTAACAATAAAATAGAGAAAAAGCTAATATTAAATTTATCAACGATCGGCATTAAATAAACTTTAATAAGTAGTTAACAAACCGCGTAAAGCTATTAAATATATTATTTAGTATTATAAATGTCGTTATTTCAGTGTAACTAATAGTAAATACTAATTAAGGGCAGAAGGAAGATAAAGGGACGATTTTTCAATCGTCAGATAGCTTTTATCTGTGAAATAAATATGGCCGTTTGACATTATTTTCTATACAAAAGCTGTGAAAACGTCAAACATATTAACCAAATAAAAGTTATCTGACGATTGAAAACTCGGCCCTTAGAGAAACATCTGTGTAATAGTGCCCTGTATAATAATTATTGTGATGTTTTGACTAACAAATTTAAGAGTTGAGTTGTATAATTATACAACGTGTAATGCTAAATGCGCAAAACCTCTTAAGGGGTCATTGTACTCATCATTATGAACAACTTTTACTATGGGACCAAACCTGAAATCGCGAAAAAAAAATCAGCTGTTCAGTACATTTATGTTCGCTAATTTCGTCAAAATGTACTGAACAGCTGATTTTTTTTTCGCGATTTCAGGTTTGGCCCCATAGTAAAAGTTGTTCATAATGATGAGTACAATGACCCCTTAAGAGGTTTTGCGCATTTAGCATTACACGTTGTATACAGCCATTAATATTAAATATATTTAATAATGATATAAGACCGCCTGGTAATACCAGTAAAGCTAATATTAATATTAAATAACTTACAATTCTAAAGCACAATCTATCTTATTGCACTTTACACATATTGTCTTCGAACTTCTACCGTCACGGTAAAACAATTATGTATTCCTGTTTGGTTATCAAATTATACAACGTTGCTAAAGTATTCAACAAAAAGGCTGCGTTATAAAATATTTATTTTGAAAAAACCTACCTTACAGATAGCGCTGCGTACCATTGTCTCTAATGATTTACCATTTAGTTTCTGAAAAATAGCGAAATGTTAAAAGCTATGCATAACAGCTACATTGAAACTAGGTTATACTTCTACACTGTTTTTTTATGCCTTTTATAACAAATAATGAAAAAGCAGTAATATCATAACACAGCCTTTTTAAAAAAAACCATAAAACACAATGCACTTGCTACATCCATGCATGTCTTGTGACATTATAACAACAAAGTTTGCCGGATTAAAATAATCAAGCTATTACATCCAGATATATGTCGAGTTAATGTAGCTACAGTCTACATTTAATTCAATGGTATACAAACGAATATCAATGTTGGGTGTTTGTGGTCACAAACCAACTGAATTCATTCACTTAGTCCATGGGGGGCCGACGGTGATGACGTCACAAGCCGGTAGTCTTCGCACGAAGTTTAACTCAGCACAATGGCGAGCACTATTATTAATATAACCAGCGTAACAGACAGGCATATTATGATGAAGATTTTTTTCTGCAATGATAAAGGAAAAACAAAAAGAAAATAAAAAACACTGCTATGGAAATATTTAAGTAAAATCGACAACTTTGTAATTGCTGGATGGAATAGAATTCTAATTTTCCAATATGTCAATTATCCTTGCAATCCTATTCACCAACCCGGTGTGGTTCTACCAGAACTTACACAACGTCAGGTATAAATTATAAAACATTTTGACTTAATTTATTTATTTTTTTCATCACAAATAAAACTAATTTGTCGATCATACTTTTTTGGATATGAAGGTTGTCATTCTACATTATTTAAATTGGTATAAATCATGCATTTTATACTATGTTATTGAATGAAAAATAATAGCTGATTGCAACACATTGTTGATATCTATATGTATAGTCCAGTAGACAAAAGAATATGCCCTTCGATAATTCCAAAGTTTTTTATTTTCGCGGAGTGGATTATTTTCGTGAATTCATTGCTATGTACAAAAATGCTAACAGTTTAGAGTTATGCTATAGGTATTAAGTAGGTATTTCCTATTATTTCGTGTAATAACAATAATATAAAATTTAAATTAAAATACTACACTGTTTCTTAATTAGTACTATCTAAAGTATATATTACTGAAAATGCTAACAGATAGGTACTGTGGAACAATGGAAATCTGAAAATGTCCTTTAACTCATTCAATAAAAAATTTAAGTTTTTCTAATCATTTCCTATACACTTAAAGGGATTAGTTATACCTTACAACAAAAGTTCTAACAGCTAAGTAATATGCTTCACAAGTAATTGTATTTTTACTTTGCAATTAGCGAAATATTGAATTTAAGTTTATAAATTTGCGCCCACATATTCGTGATAATAAGCTCTGCTACCATACAAAAGTTTCAACTTGTACGTGCTATGCCTTTTTGTTTAATAAATAAAATACAATTTGGATATTGTGGCGCGCGGTGTAAGTACGACAATTCGTGCAGCGCGACGCGCGACGCGGTGACAATCAGACCCACACTCACTGCAAACGTGCACGCGGCTACACATCAAGCTATGCTTGTCCAGTTTATACTGACCTCTCATTGTAAGGTAATCTTATACAATGCGAGATCAGCTTATACTGGATATGTATAGCTTGATCTGTAGCCGTGCGTACCTACCTCTATTGAATGAGGCGCAAAATCATTTCATTACAGTCACATCTCACAAATGACTAATACGAGTACAGTCAGCGTCAAAAATATCGGAACGAACAGACTGTTCAAAATGATCTCAAAAACTAAGAAAATTAAACTACTCAATTGGGTAAAGCTCTTGTCAGAATTACAGTGTAATATTATCGTATACTGTCTTCATTCTGAAAACAGTCTGTTCGTCCCGATATTATTGACGCTGATCCAATCCAGTCAGTTATTTTTTCTGTTCCATTCCGTGGCCGTGACTTCGCCCGCGCGTAATTATCAACAATTGTCAAAAATAGTCAAAATCCCGGATTCCGGGATTCACAGATTTAGAGTTCTGATTATAGGATCGAATGTATATTTATGTATTGATCGTCAAAATGTCGTGATCCCGGAATTGATAAATTAAGTATTTTTTTTACCATTACTGGGTAACTTGTTTATCACTAAATTTTCACAGGGGATCATCTACTATGAACAACTTTCACTATGGCATCAACACGTAAATCACGAAAAATAAATCAGCTGGTCGAGTAGGTATTGAGCTTTTGTATCAAACATCGTAATTTTTTTCGTGATTTCAGAGTTGGTCCCATAATGAAAGCTGCTGAAACTGTAAATCCAAGATGGCGGCTGTGAATATTTTCAAATGTTTCGTCATGGATGTCGTTTTCATTGGTTTCGAGGGTGTTAAGGCCGATAGTGACACTAAAATGTAAATCCAAGATGGCGGCTGCGAATATTTTCTAATTTTTCGTCATGGGTGTCGTTTTTTTGGTTTTCGATAGTGTTAAAGCCGATAGTGATACTAAAATGTAAATCCAAGATGGTGGATGCGAATATTTTCTAATTTTTCGTTATGGGTGTCGTTTTCATTGTTTTCGGTGGTGTTAAAGCTGATAGTAACATTAAAATGTAAATCCAAGATGGCGGCTGCAAACATTATTAAATTTTTCGTCATGGGTGTCGTTTTCATGCTTTTCGAGGGTGTTAAAGCCAATAGTGACATTAAAATATAAATCCAAGATGGCCGGTGCGAACATTTTCAAATTTTTCGTCATAGGTGTCGTTTTCATGCTTTTCGAGAGTGTTAAAGCCGATAGTGACACTAAAATGTAAAGCCAAGATGGTGGATGCGAATATATTCTAATTTTTCGTCAAAGGTGTCGTTTTCATGGTTTTGGGGGCTGTTAAAGCGATAGTGATGTTAAAATGTAAATACATGATGGCGGCTGCGAACATTTTAAAAATTTTCGTCACGGGTGTCGTTTTCATGATTTTCGAGGGTGTTAAAGCCGATAGTGACACTAAAATGTAAATGCAAGATAGCGCCTGCTTTAAAAATGTTGATGGTTTTTTAATTACTATCACACGTGTTTTCAGGTTGTAACGCGATACGCTGCACTGCCGCAGGGTTAGTTAAGTAGGCATCAGCCAAGCGTCACGCATTTTGAGTCCTCTATCGGCTTTAGCACACTCTAAAACCATGACGGAAAATTTTCGCAGCCGCCATCTTGGATTTACATTTTAACGTCATTATCGGCTTTAACACCCTCGAAAACCATTAAAATGACACCCATGATAAAAAGCTTGAAAATTTTTGCAGCCGCCATCTTGGATTTACATTTTAACGTCACTATCGGCTATAACACCCTCAAAAACCATGAAAACGACACCCATGACGAAAAGTTTGAAAATTTTGCAGCCACCGTCTTGGATTTACATTTTAACGTGGCGTTAAAATGTAAATCGCCTTTGAAACCCTCGAAAAGCATGAAAACGACGACACCCATGACGAAAAATTTAATAATGTTCGCAGCCGCCATCTTGGATCTACATTTTAATGTTACTATCAGCTTTAACACCACCGAAAACCATGAAAACGACACTCATTGAGAAAAATTAGAAAATATTCGCATCCACCATCTTGGATTTACATTTTACGGCTTTAACAGTCTCGAATACCAAGAAAACGACACCCATGACGAAAAATTAGAAAAGATAGAAAATATTCGCAGCCGCCATCTTGGATTTACATTTTATTGTCACTATCGGCCTTAACACCCTCGAAAGCCATAAAAACGACACCCATGATAAAACATTTGAAAATATTCGCAGCCGCCATCTTGGATTTACAGTTTCAGCAGCTTTCACTATTGGACCAACTCTGAAATCACGAAAAAAATTACGATGTTTGATACAAAAGTTCAATACCTACTCGACCAGCTGATTTATTTTTCGTGATTTACGTGTTGATGCCATAGTGAAAGTTGTTCATGAGTAGAAGATTCCCTGTGAAAATTTAGTGATAAAAAGTTATCCTCTAATACTCGTAGTAAAAAAATACTTAATTTATCAATTCCGGCATCCCGACATTTTGACGATCAATACAAAAGTAGGTACATTCCATATTAGCCAAAGCCTAAACGTAAGTAAATATACATTAGATTCTATAATCAGAACTTAAAAATTGTCGCTCCGGAATCCCGGGATTTTTTCGATGCATAAGTGCAATCCATATTAACTAACATCTGCACTTAAGTAAATTATACATTCGATTCTATGATCAGAAGTCAAAATTTGTGAATCCCGGAATTTTTTTGATACAGAAGTGCAATCCATATTAGCCAACACCTGAACGCAAGTACCTAACTAAACATTCGATTCCAAAATCAGAACTTAAAAAGTGTCGTTCCGGAATCCCGGGATTTTCTCGATGTATAAGTGCAATCCATACTAACTAACATCTGAACTTAAGTACTTAAAACATTCGATTCTATAATTAGAAGTCAAAATTTGCCGATACCAGAATTCTGGGATCTTTCAATCCAAAAGCCCACTCCATACTTAGCCAACACCTCAACTTTAGGTTAATACGCATCCGATTATCCGATCTCTAGTAATAATGTAATGTCCCAAAACCCGGGAGATTAATTATAAAAAAATAAAAATAAAAAAGCCTTTTATTTCCAGTAAATTTACATTCCTTAAAATCTATGTATGTGTTAGTTTTGTTTAGTTCATTCTATGTTATTTATTTGTCTCTTACTTAGTATAATTTTATGTGTATCCTATGTATTATATCATAGTATTTATAGTTAGGTACTTCATTTTTTTATTTAATCTACAGGAACCCCAGAATGGGTGAAGGCCTCCTCCAGTGATGCCCATTTGACTTTGTCTTCAGCTACTTTTCTCCAGTTTGGACCAGCTATTGCTTATATATCATCTTCCCATCTTGTAATAGGTCTACCTCTTGTTCTTTTGCCTAGTGGGCCATTCCAGAATGTTACTCTTTTGGGAGATTAATTATCCCGGAAAAAATGTTGTCCTAAAGAAGTCTCCACTGTTTGTCTCCGTTCCTCGAAGTTCTATTCCGTTCTTTATTTATTACCAGAGATCGTATGTTCCGACGCATATTTACCTAAAGTTGAGGTGTTGGCTCTATAGAGGAAAAATAGAATGGATTAGATGGGGTATAGGATATTGATAGTAGGAATTATAAATACAACTAGAACTTACTTGTTGGCTCCAATCGTTGTTATGTATTCCGGCAGCCCATAATATGGTCTCTTGTGTCTCTGATCGTCTAACTACAGAAACCTTTATTCGTTTGTCAGAGGAATATTTTTGTTGCGACTGGAACGTATGTCCTACTGGTGCGGTCATTTGTTTCTATGAGTATCTCAGATTGACTTACGCGGCTTGTTATGGAAAATAGTTATTCGCAATTTAAACAAAAGCCATAGCACGTATATGTTGAAACTTTTGTATGGTAGCAGAGCTTATTGTCTCGAATGTTCAGGCGAAAATTTACAAACTTAAATTCAATATTTGGCTAATCGCAAAGTAAAAATACAATTACTTGTGAAGCCATATTACTTAGCTGTTAGAACTTTTGTTGTAAGGTATAACTAATCCCTTTAAGTGTATAGGAAATGATTTGAAAAACTTAAATTTTTTATTGAATGAGTTAAAGGACATTTTCAGATTTCCATTGTTCCACAGTACCTATCTGTTAGCATTTTCAGTAATATACACTTTAGACAGTACTAATTAAGAAACAGTGTAGTATTTTAATTTAAATTTTATATCATTGTTATAAGACGAAATAATAGGAAATACCTACTTAATACCTATAGCATAACTCTAAACTGTTAGCATTTTTGTATATAGCAATGAATTCACTATAGTTATCCACTCAGCGAAAATAAAAAACTTTAGAATTATCGAAGGGTAAATGGAAAAAATATTATATCTCTACTGGACTAGTATTTACAAATGCTTGCTTATATATTAATTAGATGTTTGTCAACGCTGAAACCATACTTCAACTAGGTTTGCAGACAAAAAATCCCTCTTACCATTTAGAATTCGAAAGAAAACACTAGCCAAGGTATGACTTATGACGCACAATTTATATCAACACCGTTATCATACTGATTTCACTATGATAACGGTAAGTAATATAATCAGCGTAACAGACAGGCATGTTATGATGAACATCTTTTTCTGCAATGAAGGAAAAACAACAAGAAAATATACGTTACGCCATCACCAACACATCCAAGGCCTGATACGGGGCAATTCTAATCTTGAAACATGTACGGTCAGCAACAGAAGTCGGTTAGCACTGCTACTTTTTGACATCATCTAAATTAATACAAAATTATATGATAACCTGCTTTTTTTTTAACATCTTGAATGCCATGTGTGTATGTATACTCATGTTTTGGACAAATAAAAAATCTTTATCTTTATCTTTAGCATTTCATTTATTAGATAGGAGTTAATTTTCTTTAAAATTTACATCGGTTCCAATTTTAATGAAGTATTTTTCTCAATAATTAAGATTTAGAAAACACAAGTGTTAATTGACTTTTGTTGCTGACTGTACCACAAAAAAAAACTGGCAGAAGGTTATCGACTAGGGATTTACGACATTAAGGTCTCAAAAGACATAACCCTGTATACGACCTTGTTCACAACACCAGCAGTCCATTAAAGTAAAGCTGCAAACTAGATTTATGCAATGCAAGCTTCCTTCGTTCCGTTATGTAACATTTCATGCGGCCTAAATACATGTTAATATTGGTGTTTTTACACAAGAAAACGTACACGACAATTTATGAGTTCATGTCAACAGGTTGTAAAAGTTCTACCCAATATAAATTACGGATTTGTCTATGAATACATTACTTTAAAATGTAATATATAAAGGAACGAGAGAAACTTCTGTTCCAACAGAACATACAGCATATTCTATTAAAATGATTTTGGAAATATATTAACACTGAAAGCTTTTTTATATGACACTATTTATATGTACAATTTAAGTAAAATTAAAGGCCTTAAACCGTGCAGTGACTCATACGAACAATACTGAGTGCTATTTATGTCATGACTCATAATTCACATGCAAACTGGCTATGGTACTCAGATATTTATTTACATCGTTCACAAAAGCCAAGTTCACAAACTTTTTTGCCTATTTATAATGGGATGATATTATTATGGGGAGTCTCATACTAGATCTTTGCTTGTCTATTAGTTTTGAATACTAATGATTTTAATGTTTAACAAGGAATTGGTATAGTTAATGTTAAGATGTATTTATTGTGTGCCCTTAAAACATGGGGGAATGTTAATAAATAACTAAATGAAATACTTACAAAAAATTCAAGCACAAAACTTGCTTTAATTTTTTTAGAGAATGTCATTCGTACATGCAACATGCTTTTTGATAAGATACAATTTAAGCGGAATTCTTCTCGTGCATTATTCCTGTTAATTTTAATTGAAGATGGTAATGGAAATTATGTTATAAAAAGTAGTTTTCTGTGGTTGAAAGTCGGTACAACGTTATAGATGTGTCGAAAATTGTTGTTGATTTGCCAATAGCCTCTGTTAAGTAGCGCCTCACCCCAGAGATCCGTATAGTGGTGGAAAAGTTGTAGGGTTTCGCAGTTTAGTAACAGGAGCCGGCTGAGCCGTGGTTTAGTTGGTATGTGATGCATTACCTTCCGCGCCTTGGCCGCGTACTCGCCGGCCTTGCGGATCTCGACGCGGCCGTAGTCGACGTAGTCGGTGGCTTGCGTCACATGGTACTCGATGCGATCTATCAGCTCGCCCTGTTGTGCTAAGGGTACGGCGCGGGGAGGGATGGGACACAACGTACCGCGTCTGACACCGACGGACCGGACGATTGGTTCATACGATTTTATAGAAATCCCCAGTAAATATCGTGTTACAGGAGCCGACCAAAGCGCTGCAGTGAAACGTTAATATATAGTTAGAGAGTATTATTATTAATATTAAAACCCTTTGATTAGCCACAGTATAATCCTTATAGACGAAGTTAAATAAATGTTTTAAACTAGAAGCACAAACGGACACATGTGTTACAATGTATATGACATTCAGTGTTAACCTAGTTATTGCACGGTATGTTATATTGTAAGTTTATGACAGTTATTATTTTATGATACAACAAACACTTGTTACATAATAACATGTTTCAGAGGTTAGTAATATTTAAATGCATGATAACATTACAGTTATTATATAACAAAGACCACCATTTACAAAAGGCAAATTACGCACACACCAATGAAGTCATAGATTAGTGATACACAGAGTCAAGTACAAGGTTAGGTTAAGAAGCCCACTTCAACCGTATGTTAGTCGAGCCGTATGAACACAACAGTCAAAGCATATAGTGTAGACACAAGAATGGAAGGAATGAAGACACAAACACAAGTGTGAACCAATCACCGTATCATCAATAACAAAATGCAGGGTTCAACGAATCAAATCATGACAATGAAACAGAACAGGGCGATGTGGGATTAGGGACGGGGGGCGGACAGACGGACAGGGAGAAACAAAAACAAAAATAGATTAGTAAGAATGAATCGTCATTGAAATGATCACTCACCCGTCGAGCTTTGCTCTGATATTTTAGGGCCTTCTTAGTGTCTTGTGTGGCAGTTTGGACATAGTCCACAGCGTGCTCTACATGATACTCAATGCGGTCGATCATCTCTCCCTGTATCCATACGAACAAGTTTAGTATGTTTTCTACTAGGATACTACTACGAAACTACTCGCTACATACCACATGTTCGTCAACAGGTAAGTTTCAAGACTCAAAAGTCATTTTGATTAAGTGTTTGTAAACTTTTAAAGCGCTTAGAATTAAAGTGATTGTTGCAAGCGACTTTGTCGCTTATAAAGGCCATAATAGGTGCTATTGTAGTACATGAAATCCATCGAAGGATTCCACATTGCACACAGACGACTAGTCTGGTGTTAGTCACCATACAGCCAGCAGCAGTATTGACGAGTATACGCCACTACACACAACATAAATTCAACTCTGTCGTGCTTATGTTGAATTCAACAATCTCTTGAAGAGCTCATAAGGTAGAACATTCACGATCGACGTACAACCATTAGTAAGTCATTGCAATGTAACTCTTATCTCGGTAGGGTAAGGTATAAATTAGAATGATTGCTGAGAGTTTTGTCAAACATTATAATTTATACTTTATAACAATGAGATAAGAGTTACATTGCAATGATTTACTAATGGTTTTACGTCATTGAAATTTGATCGTGAAAGCGCTGGTTAAGTTAGTAGGGTATAGCGTAAGTGTGACCTGGCTTTCAACTAGCATCGCCATGTCCATGAACATGTCGTGCAGCTCGCGGATGGACGTCTCCAACTTGATGATGTCCGCGTGCCGCGCCTCGATGTCGGCCAGCGTCTGCTTAGCCTGCTGGGTCTCCATTATTATCTGGAAAATGTTGAAGAGCATAATGAGTTGTTGTTTTATATAGTGACATAATCAATACATTATTATACATTAAAAGTCGCTTTTCGTGTCTGTCTGTGTGACCATGTTATTCTTCTAAACCACGCAACAGATTTTAATGCGGTTTTAGGCATCATTTAGAAATTTATCCCTACATACAAACTTACAAACAAATACCTCGTTATTATAATAATAATAATATTAGCCCCACCGTCCGCCGTATCTCTACGTTGACGTCGTGGTGGGGCTTGCGCGCTCCAAACTGTAGGTCTGTGCCGGTAGAGTTTACTTTGCCGGAACAGGTCTAGAATGAGGAGCCAGACCAAGAGAGATACATGAACCAGCAGGGCAGCATGTGGTGAGCTTTTGGGCAGTAGCGACCCCACGGACTCTATCTCCCGGGGGAAGTGCCGGCTGGAGTGAACAATGACGAGGAACAGTGCTCCCAACTCATTCTTGCCTTTATTATCTGGCTTGAGTGGAGATTCGCAAGAGCAAGAGTGCTCGGAGGAAGGAAGTATTCCAGTAAGAAGCTGGTAGGGATCTTGACCGTACTTCCGGGATTGTCCTGATAGCCGTGGAACGCCTCTCCACTCCTCAAGCACCTAAGGAAATTGTGCTAGCGACCGTTTCCGGGGGCCCATTATTAAGTGTGCAAGTCACCCCCTGCCAATTTATCTTTGTATATTAAATAACATTGTCAAGCAGGGGACATAGTTCTTCCATAGTTCAAGGTTCAACAAAACATATTGGGCTATGCATAGCCCAATATGTTTTGCTTCCATGTTCTGCAATAATCTTGCACCAATGGGGGGTTGTCCTTGGATGCACTTGCATAGTTCATATAGGGATAATCGTCGGCTGGTGCCTTCTCGTCATTAAAAATTCTCTAAGGGGCCTCTGCAAGTTGGCTCCGGCCCCTCGTACGTCTTCTCAAGGTCCCGAGATATGTCAAAGACAAATAATATTAGTATTATTAGTGTAGATTATTATTACACTTACATACTTTTGTCAAGTAATAAAACCATGTGAAAAAACCAGGGGCAGGTCGCTACAGTCCGGCCGTCAACAGAATGCGTTCCTGACACCTGTCAGTTGGACAATTTCTAGTAGTAATAAGGATCAAATTCGAAAAATACATATTCGTTAGTATGAAACTGACAGATGTCAAAAACACATTCTCTCGATGGCTGGACTGTAGTTATTAATAAGCCTATTCAGTCTCACTGCAAGACAGATACCCCTCCCCTTTCCACTATCACCGGTCTACTCTGATCTTGGGCCAATGCTGCAACAAAAAGTCCAGGTAATCCCGCCATCTCTTTGTGGGCCTTCTGCGAACCTGCTGCACGCCATTTGTGATTCACTGCGTGGAGGGTTTTTTCCCAATCAATGCAATATTTAGTTAAGAAACCTTTAGTTGTCATAATTGGAAGATTGTAATCTAGAAGGAAGCTTTAATTAACTCGAGACTGACATCATAACTATTAATGTCGCTAACGAAAGATAATAACATAAGATATTAGTCATAAAAATATAAACTGATGTGTGCTGATGTGTTCACCGTCTACGCTCATGGTATGAAACTTTGGCTCGTGCATCCGAAGAAATAATACTCAATGGAAAAATCTTTGTAGTCTGGATCCTGGATCCCTATGTATCTAAACGATCCCCCAGCCAGCCAGGAATATCCTAGCGTAGCTATTACTATAAATATCAGTATTTATATAATTGTCATCCGCAAAGCTGAACACACGAGTGTCTAACGTTTTTCAGCAAAAAAACATTTTACTGCAATGCACGCTATCGATTGTATAATTACACTGTTCGGAGGACACCACACCACTAATCATTATGCAGTCACGGCTAAATGTTAGCAACATTTAAAATTTATAGCAGTGCATTAATAATAAATCGCCTTGAAATTATAGATTAAACTTCCATGAACCCTGTAAACAATTTGAGGAAATATGGAGTAGTTTATCGAGTACTGTCAGTTTTATTTATCGATTGTGAATTATAAATAGATTCTCATAAACATAGTCGTATATTCAAGTGACGTAACAATAGTGCCAGTAACGCCCCTCAATACTGAGGATGACTAGCACCGTAAGTTATTGAACTACGCTACAATATCCGCAACAGAAATACTTGAAGAAATGGATTACTGTCATATTCATATGCGATGATATAGCAATTTGATATATAAATTGTCAACTGTTACCTGAACAGACCCGGTATACACTCGTACCTTTACTTCGTAGCATTTTGCTTGACATTCCAACTTCCGTTTATATACAGAGCCTGGGATTTGCTCCTATAGTAATCCCGGTGCGCGTAATTGCTAGGCTTAGACATCGCGCAAGCTTTGCCAATACAATCATAGGAGATGTTTCTGAGTAAGCTTTTAACAGTCTTTTCGGAATCGTAGTATAACAAGGTGGTAATGTCGCCCAACATGTTTAGATAATGTGCGCGATAATGTCACACCTGCTTATGCCTTAACCTATTCAACATTCTGTTAGTGTGCCGAGCAGGCTGGCAACGCCGCGTATCTCCCGCAAGCAATTTGTCAAGTTTTGATTTAGTGCTGCAACTTGCCACCAGTTACAATGGTAATCCTTAAGGGGTTAGTAGGTACGAAAGTTTGGGACGTGGAGCGTGAGTTACAGTACTTTGCAGAAAATATGAAACAGCGGAAAAACGATACACTTTTTTTGTGTTTCTTGACACCAAGAAAAGTTTTTCAAGTTAGTTTTTTGGCTCCAGGCTTGTGGTTTATAATATCATTTTCGGTATAGCACTTGGGCAGAACACAATAGATCTTAGATGGCTTCTTTAATTATAAGGCCCTTTTAGTGGACCATAATATAGTCCTCCAGACCGAATTTTGGCCATGGCGACCAATCTCAGCGGAAACCAGATGATCATTTTCTGTATAGCACTTGGGCAGAACACAATAGATCTTAGATGGCTTCTTTAATTATAAGGCCCTTTTAGTGGACCATAATATAGTCCTCCAGACCGAATTTTGGCCATGGCGACCAATCTCAGCGGAAACCAGATGATCATTTTCGGTATAGCACTTGGGCAGAACACAATAGATCTTAGATGGCTTCTTTAATTATAAGGCCCTTTTAGTGGACCATAATATAGTCCTCCAGACCGAATTTTGGCCATGGCGACCAATCTCAGCGGAAACCAGCCTTCAGCGCGACAGGTCAATCAATCAATCAACTCAGCCTATCGCAGTCCACTGCTAGACATAGGCCTCTCCCAGTCTGCGCCATAACACCCTGTCCTCCGCCTTCCGCATCCAGTTTGTCCCAGCCACTTTCTTCAGGTCGTCGGTCCATCTAGCTGGGGGGCGTCCCACACTACGCTTACCGATACGCGGTCTCCACTCCGGGACTCGTCTGCTCGACCGGCCATCGGTCCTTCGACAAAAGCGCCAAAAGACGACAGCGCGGGAGGTATTTAGTGCACAAGTGTGTGCGCAGACACAGATGCACTCTCTCTTCCCTCACTCTTATAGTCCGATGGGACGGCAATCCGACACGACCGGAGAGAGATCAGGCACAGGGCCAATAGCTTAACGTGCTTTCCGAGGCACGCGGGTATCACAGCGCCAACTTCCAAACTCTGAGCCGTTACTAAGAAATTTGTAATGGAAAAACCCAATAACACTTTGCCCGACCCGGGAATCGAACCTAGGAGCCCATGCATGCATTCGTGCTTGCCACCACGACAGCAACGGGGTAGAACAGAATAGAACATAGTAACGTTGCGTTGCGACAAAAGTCGAGCACAGTCCTCAGTGCTCGTATTTTACTTATGAAACCACAATGCATCTGGAAAGTGTCATAGAATAGAGTGTACTGACCCCCTGCGTGAATACTGCGGAGTTGCCCTGCTCCAGCATCTCCTCGAGCTCATCGTCGGTGGTGGCGCGGCCGGTGATCTCCAGCTGCCGCTGTATCCTGCTCTTGCAGCGGTCCCGGTAGTCCGTCTGCGTGCGGTTGTACTCCGTCATCACCTCCACGAACTTGCGCGACAACGTCGAGTGCTGCGTCTTTCTTATCCTCAAATCCGCTGACGATTTATTCGAGTGCTCTTCCTGCTCGATGTTCTGCTCTATGTCTGTGAATCAGTTGAGACAGAATAAACAGCTGAATTCCAAATAGCGTCGCAAATAATATATAAGACAAAGAAAAGCACTAACGCTAAGTTGTAAGTAGTTCACTTACGTTTTAACTTTCCTCTGACTTTGTTGGCAGTTTTCTTAACGTCAGCCATGAGATCTTCCAGTTCATGCTTTGTTTCTGTAAAATAAAATAGGCTTTGTTCAGAAAATGTCGGTCTGTTAAATAACAGAAACATTGCAGTTTAAAATGTCCTGGTAGTTCATGAATAATACAACTCGCTCTCTCAGCAATAATAACATAATTTTGAGAGCGACTGGACTGCGAACTGTGTCGTGTGGGCGGCCGCTCTAATTGTCTGTCCACTAATCGAATTCGCCAAAACGATCGATAGTTTTCTATTACGGTCGTTGGTTTTAAATATTTATACATACATACATAAACTCACGCCTTCTTCCTAGGGGGTAGGCAGAAACTACAGAACTCCATCTGCTACGAGGGAATACTCCTTTTGCCTCGATACGTTCATACGTCTGGTCATACACGCACGCCGGTTGCGACTACTACGCACCTGACCTTTCTGAAGAACATCACCAATAAGGTCACTACGTCTTCCTAGGGCGTTCCCTCCCGGCGTTTCCTCTCGCATCTGCCTTGTGAACCTTTTGTTAATCCCCTTTCATTCATCCTCTCAACATGACGAAACCATCTAAGCATAATCTTTTAAATTTTTGTCACTACATCTTCTTTTAAATCGCACCGTTGCCTCATCATTGATAATGATAAGATATAATTATTTGCTGATTATAATCATTTCAAAGCAAGTATTTTGGAGCAGTGGTGCCAGTGAGCGGCCGCGAATTACGAAGTGTAGGTCGTAGGATCGAACCAAGACAGGCGCTTTACTTTGTGTAAATTATTTCATCACCACTGCTTTCAAAACGGTGAAGGAAAACATCGTGAGGAAACTCACGCATGTCCTAGAACCAAAAATTCGGAGACTTGTGACATCTACCAACCCGCACTGGGCCCGCGTGGTGGATTACGGCCCACTCCCTCTCACCTAGAAGAGGCCTGTGCCCCAGCAGTGGGAACATTATAGGCTGATTAAGTATTAAGAATTTCATGGCTTAGTTTACTTATTGCCCCTCTACCTATACTCGACCCCAAGAGTCAACCAAAGAAAGGTGTACTAAAAATAAACAATCAATACAGACCGACCGAAAGTCTTGTACGAGCAGTTATTTGGATATCAATCAAAGTCGTTGTCCCTACGTGACATTTGTACGTAAGCACGTCTGTTCAAGAGGTTAATCGGCTTAATAACAAGCCGGCGTTCCCGTCTAATAGCTGCTTAAAGGAGGGAGCAATACAATTTGCAGTATAGTTGGATGGGATAAGTGAACGATCCTGCACCGTATTGGAAACATTATTAGATAACGACAGGATGTTTTTCAGTTACGAATGGCTTCGAAAATCTTTTTGACTTTGAACGATTCTTTTGTTCATTTTAAAGACTCACATTTGCTCCATCAATTAGTAAAACGTTTTAATATAATATCGTTCCAATTTAAATATTTCCAATCGCTTACTTTTAAACCTTTCTTCGACCATATATCATGTTCGTTTCATGAAATATCTCTCGGTATCGGGAACGATTTCCTCAGACATCACCATAACGACTTTTCCTGTGTATCTCGCCCCGGAAATTGCACTTCCTGAACGAGTGGGGGAATGAATATATACCCAAACCGTGACTAATCGATAACTGAAAAACAATAGTTGTAGGCGTTGATAATTTTGCACGGTTTGATACGGCGACCGGACAGGTCCCTTGGGCATAGGATTTAGCATAACTCGCTGCCAATTTGCATAATTATTTGGTATGCATATTCGAAAACGCGCGAATAAATTGTGCATAGCTGTGAGTAACTGAATATTCAGTTAGCTTTTAGTTGAATTTTGAATTTCCAGGGGATAACTGAATAAATATACGGCGTATAGTGTACAAATTGTCGCGTGTAGAGGCACTTTCCCGACAATGTTGTTTCAGAGCGGAATCCCTTGAGGGGTATTATCACCTGCCAGTGCCTGGCATTATGTTCAAAAAGTTAAAGCTAGATGAGCTCGAATACCTTATTCAAGCTTGAAATCCGGGTGACTTTGGCGGCATTTAGGCACTTTAGTGAATATTAAAGTTCGTGTGCACTGTGGGTCTATTTTTGGAGAACATCATGTTGAAAAGAGTTAAAAGAGCTGGACATGGATAGGATTTAGAAATTATAACAGAAATTTATATTTAAGATACTGCGTTTCATTTGTGAGTAAAATATTATTGTAATTGAAATAAGAAAAAACCGGCCAAGTGCGTGTCGGACCACGCACAATGAAGGGTTCCGTAGTTGTAAAGAAATATCCCAAAAATAAACTTAACATTGGATCAAAAAAAAATATGTCATTAAATTACAAATTCACAATTTTCGGACTTTTCCCTTTACTTGTGCTGGGAGACCTTGCTTCTTGCCAAATTTCATTATTCTAGGTCAACGGGAAGTACCCTATAGGTTTTGATTTACTTGCGACAGTTGCGAGTATCAAAATGTGTCAGAAAAGGGCCGTATTTTTTATTGCGTTGACTTAGAAGCTTGAGTTTTTTAGGACTTCAAGAGACTATAGACTTAAGTATTTGATATTAATTTCAACTTGATACCTCTACGCGTTCCTGAGAAAAAGGGTCTTGACAGACTGACAACTTTGAAATTTCTTTTTATGTGATAGAATTACAAATTAACAATTTTCGGACTTTTCCCTTTACTTGTGTTGTAAGACCTTGCTTCTTCCCAAATTTCATGATTCTAGGACGACGGGAAGTACTCCATAGGTTTTGATTTACTTGCGAGTATCAAAAAATGTCGCATAAATGGCCGTATTATTTTATTGCGTTGACTTAGAAGTTTGATTTTTTTAGAACTCCAAGGGACCATAGACTTACGTATTTGATATTAATTTCAGCTTGATACCTTCACGCGTTCCTGAGAAAAACGGTCTTGACAGACTGACAGACAGACAGACGGACAAACAAGTGATCCTTTAAGGGTTCCGTTTTTTCCTTTTGAGGTACGGAACCCTAATAACCTCCTCTTTTTTTTAAAGTCGGTTAAAAAGACATTTTAAGTAAAATGTAAATGAGAAACGGCGCGGCGACTGAGAAGCTGATGACTTCTATACAGAGTGACTTGTAATTTGACGTATTCCTTCCAGGACGTGGTAGCGTGACCCATTAGCAACAATTAATATTAAGCACCCATCATAAAGCCTAAATATCACTTTTCTATAAACCCTGAAATTGAATGGCCTTCATTGTTATTCCATTGGATACTTAATACTTTAACAAACTTTTAGATGTAGAAGGAATACGTCAAATTACATTTTCCCTGTACAGCATGAAAATATCTATTTTTTTCCGTGGTATTACAAAATATTTATGTAAAAATAAATGAGGCCCGTACATATTGTACCTACCTAGCTATCTAAGATAGCAAGTGCTCATCGCTAGATACGAAAACCATTTTATGCAGAGCACAAAAAATATCTCTAAAATTCCTTTTCATTGAAGAAAGAATTCCATTGAAATAATTTACCTGGCCCATCCCGTGTAGACAACGCAAAAAAAATACTTCTAAAAGAAAATCCAATTTTTCCTATCGTCGATTCATTTTGAAGTTGATCCTTTCTATTCTATACCTTTTGGGAAATATTTAAGTAATAAATTCTCTCTATTATAACATCTAGACAAGTTTATACTACTTTAACATAATGCTATTTGTTATTTCAATCTATTTTCTCTAGTCGTAGACTTGTGAGATACTTTAGTAGTAGATATATTACTGAGTTACTTGTAATTAACATTTGCCTGAGAAACACACACTTAAAAGAAACACTAAACAGAACTCGCCTGCTACGTATCATCCTGGGAGAATCGTAAATGTCGTTAGAAAGAATTGTTACTGCTGTAATTGTAGGCTGGTAACATTTAATTACTGTTATACATTACATACATAAATGTATAATGTAGACCCAGTTTAATAATAACATTTTCACATGTCTAATTATTTCAACCAGATTGCGTTATTGTAACTCGGCTCCTTCAGGTCCATGAGCGTGTTAGGTATGTCGTAATTAAAAGTGTCGGAAAATGTAAAGGTTCGTTAACGCGATAAAGCACGGCGGGCGACGTTCAACATGTATCACCTGCAGCTAACCGCGTCTCGTTCACACCAGATCGATTTCATTCACTAAACACACAGCTCATTCATAGCCACACCATCAATCGTGACTTCTTTACGTCTTTCATTCGGCGACAAGTTCATCTTCCATCAACTTTCATACAAAATGTTTGTTATTTCCTATAATGTATGTTACGAAGAAACTTTTACCTGTATATTTATTGCAGCATTAGCATATTTGCTTTTGTTATGAATATGATATTGCACGAATCCATACTAATATTATAAATTCGAAAGTAACTCTGTCTGTCTGTCTGTCTGTCTGTCTGTCTGTCTGTCTGTTACCTTTTCACGCCTAAACCACTGAACGGATTTCGATAAAATTTGGCAAGGCTATAGATGGTATCCTGGGGACGGACATAGGCTACTTTTTTTTTCAAAAATAATCCTACAGGGGGTGATATAGGGGATGAAAGTTTGTATGAGAAACTTAGTATTTCTTAAGTTAGGAATGTGAAAATTAAAATGTATGCTTTTGAAAGGAAATAAAGAAATATGCAGTTCAGCGTTTTTGAAAAATCATCCCCTAAGGGGTGAAATCGGGGTTGATTTTAAAATTTACAAAACTGCACGGATTTTGACAAAATTTGGCAAGGCTTTATATAGCATCCTGGGGAAGGCCATAGGATACTATTTTTTTCAAAAATAATACTACAGGGGGTGATATAGGGGATGAAAGTTTGTAAGGGAAACCCAGTATTTTTTAAGTTAGGGATAACAAATTTATGCTATTGGTAGGAAATTAAGAACTATGTGGTTCAGCGTTTTTGAAAAATCATCCCCTAAGGGCGTCAAATAGGGGTTGATTTTAAAATTTACAAAACTGCACGGATTTCGATAAAATTTGGCAAGGCTATAGATGGTGTCCTGGGGACGGACATAGGCTACTTTTTTTTTCAAAAATAATCTTACAGGGGGTGATATAGGGGATGAAAGTTTGTATGGGAAACTCTGTATTTCTTAAGTTAGGGATGTGAAAATTAAAATGTATGCTTTTGATAGGAAATAAAGAAATATGCGGTTCAGCGTTTTTGAAAAATCATCCCCTAATGGGGCAAAATCGGGGTTGATTTTAAAATTTACAAAACTGCACGGATTTCGACAAAATTTGGCAAGGCTTTATATAGCATCCTGGGAAAGGACATAGGATTATTTCAAAAACAATACTACAGGGGGTGATATAGGGGATGAAAGTTTGTAAGGGAAACCCAGTATTTCTTAAGTTATGGATAACAAATTTATTTTATTGGTAGGAAATTAAGAAATATGCGGTTCAGCATTTTTGAAAAATCATCCCCTAAGGCCGTATGATAGGGGTTGACTTTAAAATTTACAAAACTGTACGGATTTCGATGAAATTTGGCAAGGCTTTATATAGCATCCTGGGGAAGGACACAGGCTACTTTTGGTCTTAAAAATAATCCTACAGGGCGTGATATAGGGGATGAAAGTTTGTATGAGAAACTTAGTATTTCTTAAGTTAGGAATGTGAAAATTAAAATGTATGCTTTTGATAGGAAATAAAGAAATATGCAGTTCAGCGTTTTTGAAAAATCATCCCCTAAGGGGGTGAAATCGGGGTTGATTTTAAAATTTACAAAACTGCACGGATTTCGACAAAATTTGGCAAGGCTTTATATAGCATCCTGGGAAAGGACATAGGATACTTTCAAAAACACTAATATTATAAATTCGAAAGTAACTCTGTCTGTCTGTCTGTCTGTCTGTCTGTTACCTTTTCACGCCTAAACCACTGAACGGATTTCGATAAAATTTGGCAAGGCTATAGATGGTATCCTGGGGACGGACATAGGCTACTTTTTTTTCAAAAATAATCCTACAGGGGGTGATATAGGGGATGAAAGTTTGTATGGGAAACTCAGTATTTCTTAAGTTAGGGATGTGAAAATTAAAAAGTATGCTTTTGATAGGAAATAAAGAAATATGCGGTTCAGCGTTTTTGAAAAATCATCCCCTAAGGGGGTAAAATCGGGGTTGATTTTAAAATTTACAAAACTGCACGGATTTCGACAAAATTGTGCAAGACTTTATATAGCATCCTGGGAAAGGACATAGGATTCTTTCAAAAACAATACTACAGGGGGTGATATAGGGGATGAAAGTTTGTAAGGGAAACCCAGTATTTCTTAAGTTATGGATAACAAATTTATTTTATTGGTAGGAAATTAAGAAATATGCGGTTCAGCATTTTTGAAAAATCATCCCCTAAGGCCGTATAATAGGGGTTGACTTTAAAATTTACAAAACTGTACGGATTTCGATGAAATTTGGCAAGGCTATAGATAGCATCCTGGGAAAGGACATGGGCTACTTTTTGTCTTAAAACATAATCCTACAAGGGGTGATAAAAGGGATGAAAGTTTTATGGGAAACCCAGCATTTCTATTTCTTAAGTTAGGGATATGCCCTATGTTTTCCACATGAACGTTCCCATGGGATATTTTCCGACATCTACGCGGGCGAAGCCGCGGGCAACAGCTAGTATTTTAATATTTTGAAATGGATGTAGATAAAAGGCCGCACAGCCTCACACAGTCTGCCGCCTGCTCGAGCTCGCATGATGCGAAATAAATGGAGCAACATACGCTGCCACGGGAATATCAGAAATGTGCAGACAAGGCTTCCTTAAACTCCATTTACATGGTACAAGTTTATTGACTGTGGCGTACCATGAAATTTAAGGATAATTAATTAGCACCGTCGTACAATTAAGTCGCATGCAATTTTATTGAATGGCAAAACTAGCATTCAATTATTTTGTAAGTATGCCATTTTACGGAATCATACGCGTGTAAACACTTGCATGCTATTCTTGAATGGCAATAAAATTAAACGTGCTTTATGGCATGCGATTATTGCTCTTGAACGTTCCAGTAACTTGTACTGTGTAAACGGAATTAGAGGCTTTTGTGACGCTACATGTTGCCTTGGTTTACGCTACTTCAGAATTAAATGTTAGCCAAACACGTTAATTATAAAAAGGCAACTGTAGTAAAACGTCCACTTCGTACATATTAAATAAACGATTAACGCATGAATAAGTTTGAAGTGAAACGGACTCGTAACTAAGTTTCAAAGGTATAAATTGGACTGTTTTATTACAATAAACGTATAAACTGTTATCGTGAGCTTGTTCGATATTAACGACAGCAACGATGGCTTATTCGGAGCTATTTAGGTCGGGTCAATGGCTAATCGCGGCTATTCGTGACGCTCCTGCTGAGGGTCCCTTGTTGTCGAGTGGGCTCCTAGGCGCCGTATTATAATAACACCTAAAAAATTATTGCCGCAAAAGAACCTTCACAGTCTCCCTTTGAAATAAAATACACTTTAACCCTTCCCAAAATGTCTTCAAAAGATAAAATATGAGCTTTATTAAAATTTTCTAACTAAGTATACTTAAACTTTTTTCGCTTAGAATGGAAGGAACACGGAGGAATTTTTAATAATTAAAGCTGAAAATATGAACAGGGTAGAAACAGGTAAAGTATTTGAAGTCGAGCCAACGTCACCGGAATAAACTCGAACTAATCTCGCGACAAAATCAACATTGCTATCGCTAATAATTCATTTGGCTACCATAAATAGGCTAAATAGCACGAACACATTTCAGAATCAAAACTATGTACTCCAGCTATTTGTTGGAATAATAAATGAAACATTCCGAGTGAACGTTTGATTAAAAACTAATTTGTACGCTACACGCAGACTAACGATAGCATTGAAAACTCAACAGGAAACAGGATAAAAAAATAACTACCGAACGGTTTTTTGATATCCAGTCATCCTTGTGTATACTGTATGACGTCGACGTTATCACTAAAAGAAATGTCACGCCTCCTGAATAAAGGCAGCTTCACTTAATCTGAAGTATCCCCATGAAAGCAGACAGACAGACCGCCCCCACGTCTACGTAAATGCCACCAACTTCGCCCTTTCAATTAGTGTGTGGGTTTTCTGCGAGCTAACTTCGAGACCTACCCACGCCCTACTAACAGCAATAACGATAACCATGGCGTAGTCCATGGAGCAACATATTTATTTATAGACAGTAAACTTTCTGAAGTCGTGGGTTTTTCACAGACTCAATCATTGAGATTTTTTTAAGGTGTGGGAGGATTTGCGGGGGCTAAATAACATAATTTCATGACACGAATTAAACATTTTGTGTTGGAAATTGGAATATAAAGAAAGTGAAAACAATGAAAATGGAATTTAAGAAATCGTAACCTTTTGATGCATAGTAATAACTATCTGGTCGACCGAGCTCTGCTCGGGATAAAAAATAAAAAAACCGGTCAAGGGCGAGTCGGACTCGCGCACCGAGGGTTCCGTTCCGATTTCTGAAAAAGTGTGCTACTTAGATACATCGTTTTATTTTTCCTGTAATCTTTACATAAACTGCTATCACATAGAATAATTTCAGATTTTTCTCTTTGCAAACTTCGGAGATAAGGGGAGGGGGGGGGGGGGGGGAACGGTATTTTTTTTTACATTTTTCATCAAAAGTCGAAAACTGTGCGGCCAAAAAAAAATTAAAAATAGTTTGAGAATGTGCAAACAGCGCTCTTTCATATGATACCCCACATGTCCTAGTAGACTTTAAATTTTTAAGACCCCCTTTGAGTCCCTGTTGCAAAAAAAATATAAATATTTTTATTTATTTCTTATTTGCAAAATAGTTGGGTAAACCTCATCTAAAACTATTCCAAATTTCAAGTTGATAGCATCAGTAGTTACTGAGATATCCAGCTGTGACAGACAGACAGACAGACTGAGTCACACCATAAGGGTTCCTTTTTTACCATTTTGGTACGGAACCCTAAAAAGAGAAAACGAATTTTCCCACACATGAGACCTAGCTATATCGATTTTTCGCCCCCGTAAACCTATATTGCAACATTCATGGAAATCGTTAGACCCGTTTTCGAGAACGTAATTAAAAATATAATACAAACATTGTTCATTTAATAGTATAGGATATGTTTTGTTACTTGGCATAAATATAGCACAACTACATAAAAGCATGTATTCACGCTCTTCTAGATACGCTCACAATAGGCCGGCCTGGCAACCCGTCATGACTTAATGAGACTTAATAAGACCCTAAAGAGCTGTCATTACGACCACTTATTATGTACTTCATTTATTCCAGCTGGGTAATCTCAGCTACAACAACCAGCACGTTACTTCCCAAAGTTTTAAGTAGGATGTTGAATACCAGACAGTATCCTACGTACACTAATAACATTAAAAACTATGTTTCCTAATTGGGTTTCCAAACAACGATGATGGCAATTTAATATCCCATCCCATACGGTCGTCTGTCTTGACGACTACGAAGAGAGTTGAGTATAGTTGCCGCGTCGTATTGTTTAAGGAGTAAGGTCCAAAATCGCTTTAAGTAATTAAGGACCAGAGCTACAGCTTTCTGTAAAGGAGCTCGTACGAGGAAGTACTACCATCATGCCTTTTTGTGTCAAGCAGCGTTGCTTTTCAGCTTCTTTTCTAGGATGGTTACGCAGATGCGATGCCTCTAAAGCTGGCTTCCCATGGTGCACGATATTGCGGACGGACGCGGACCAGCCCGCACCGACGCACAATGGGAAGAGTATCGTCCGTGGTAGCGCAGACACGTCCGTTGCGGTGCGACCCAATCCGCAGCGAGTTTCTCTTTCACTTTGCATTTTGGAATGACAAAATGGCTTCGAATTTCAAGACCTACACAGACTGAAACGCAACGTTAGAAGAGCCGCATATAGGTACGTGGCTGTCCGTGGTCGTCAGCCGTACATGATAATCCGCAGAATCACGCACCGTGGGACGCCAGCTTAATATTGCAGATGTCCATAGGCGGCGGTGACCGTTGAACATAATAAGTATGTGGGCCGTCTCAGCTTATTTGCCATCCAATAACATAAAAGAATTGTGATAAAACTTACTTTCATCTGATTGCGGTGCTGATAGGATGGCACTGTGCTTCTTCTTCACTTCTTCCACGTTCGCCTGAATCTTGTCTATCATCTCTCGTATCTCTTCAACCTGAACAGAAAAATAATTGCCATTGTTTCATTAAGTTCATAAAGTCCATAATTGCCGGCATCAAGAGAAATTGGCTTTTCTCATTTACGGAAGATAAAGTTTTCTTTATTCATTAACATACAAACTTAATTATTTTTCTCTCGTCCAAACGTACATAATAATGAACTCCGGAACAGCATGAATTTTTAACCGACTTCCAAAATGGAAAAGCTTATAAAATATGTTTGACTTATGTATGTTCATCGATTTCTGCGTCAATTGTGGACCGATTTTAAATATTCTTTTTTTTTTTTGTTTGAAATGGTATGCTCTCAAGGTGGTCCCACTGTCACCTAGTCAGAATCTGATGAGGGGATCCCATGGAAATCGAGGGAAACCTTAAAATTGTATAGGCTCTCCTATAACGATTTGGGTATTTTTTATAGTAACTCGTGCATTTGCTCTCGGAACGCACCATTTAGTGAAGTGGCACTGATATAAAGACCACTTATTTCACGGGTTTCGATTCGATTACTTTAATATGGATTGCTAGCAAATTATACTCGCACAATGCATACGGAGAAGTGGAGCTGATGGTGACTTCAACATCAGCTCCAGTTTTCTCCAGTTCCCTCTTACTAGGAGAACTACGTCCCTGCATCGGATAAAACAATATTTTGTAAAAGGTGATGAGCAGTTCTCATTATGCTATTGTAACTTAGATAAAATACAAACTGACCCACTAAAAAGTGAAAAATAAAACTTTTTACAAAACAAAAAACTTCTTTTTAAAAAAAAAAAAAAAAATTACTTTCTTAAAAAAGTTTTTCGATACACGATTTACTTGCGTGTCTTTTATTATTTCAAAATAATGTTGTAAACAGAAATATTTGTTTATTTGTAGTTCCCATGAATGTTTATGATTAGATTTCATATTATCAAGCTGATAAGTGATATCAAATTTTCTCTATCTGACAGCGCTGACTAAGACCACACGAAATAAGCCTAAAGCGGAAATATTTAAATTACTCTTTTATTTCGTTCAAAATACTGTATTAAAAATTCATTAAAATATTTAAATTCTAAGTTTTTACAAACTGTTTTTTTTGTTGTTGTTTTTCATAACTTAATTTTAGTTATATATAACGAAGAAGCGAAACCGTCGCTGAACTTAATAATTATTTTATGTTTTTCCTCATAGAAGTAACTAATTGTATTATTTTTGAGTGACAAAGTACATCAATCTGCCTAGCCTTTTTCCAACTATGTTGGGGTCAGCTTCCAGCCTAACCAGATGCAGCTGAATACCAGTATTTTAGATGGAGCGACTGCCTATCTGACCTCCACAACCCAGTAATTGGGTAATACGATACCCTTGATAAGACTGGTTGTCAAGACTTCCGGGCTTCTAACGACCCGTAATGACTGTCAAAGATCCACGGACCAACCCCGGCAAGCGTAGCTTAACAGCGTGCCGCTGTACTTAGCCACAAGTACATAAATATCTTAAATCGTAACTATGGGAGACCTTAACAATGGTCAGGAAAAATCACGCAAGGCAGAAAAGAAAGAAGAATGACGAGAAAAATGCGCTCACAAAATTTCATTTATAATTTTCGCACCTTTTATTTAAGCGTTTTGCCTCAGCTCATTAATTCTTTAGCGTCGCCTGACTAGCCATCTTTTAGCACAAAGTTAATTAATTACTCATCGTTGGAGCGATGGGGCTATTTTTTCCGAAGCAGTACAGTTCGCTGTTTATCTCTGTATCAGGCTAAAGAACGTCTCGAAGTCTAGCCGAGGCGGCGCGGCGTTGGTTCTGCTGGCAGCAAGCCAGCTGATACACCCTGACCTAACCTACTATGGCTACTATTCTGGCTAGATACGTTTTATATATAACAAAACTTTGTGGAAGGAGTTGAAGATATTATGCTAAGTGGTAGGGGCAGGATCTTAGCGCGTTGCCATTATAGTTATATTGCCTACTATCTTAGGTAGTCCAGAAGTCTTTTGAAGAAATGCAAGCCCTGTTGAAAAGGTATGCTTCATCATCATCTTCCTGCCCTTATCCCATGTTACTTGGGGTGGGCACAATACGTTTTCTTCTTCCATACTCCCCTGTCAACTGTCACGCTATCATTCACTCCCTTCTCTTTCATATCATGAAAATCAATTATTGTTGTTAGTTAATAAGGCAATAATATTCAATTAAGGTTTGGGGTCAAGGTTTGATGGGAAGTTTCATTTGTGTCTCAAACTAGGTTTTTATCTACACTTATTAGCTGTTTCCCGCGGCTTTGCCCGCGTGGATGGCAATACTTATTTCCCTATTTGAATCTGATTTTGTTCACAATTTCATGGGTTTTATTTTTTTTGCGCGGAACCCTAATTCTTTTTCTAAAATAAAAGTAGCCTAAGTTACTCCGTATAATCAGCTATCTGCCAGTGAAACTCCGTCAAAATCGGTGCCGTTTCTGAGATTAGCCGTAATAAACGGACAGACAAATATTTTAAAAATTGATTTTTTTTGTTAAAATTTTGTAATATAATTATGTAGGTATTTTCATATGCATTTAGTAAAAAGCTGTTATTTTGACATTACAAACAGATGCTTTAATTTTATTTATTTGTATGATACTGAGGAAATTAATGTCCACAATTATTAGGAAAAGTATTTTTGTTGGCAGACGGAAAACATACAAACCCTACGTAATTAGCTGACCTACATTACCTCGCGCTTCTTTTCATTGTCATTAATTAAAAGTAAAAGTTGAATGCAATGAAAAAGAATAATACAATGTCAAGTTAGTCTCATTTTGAGAGCTTAGCACATTCCACAACATTAAGTAAAAAAAAAAAAACAAGGTTTAAACAAAGTCTAGGCTGGTGTTAACTAATTGGTTTAGATTGCTTTTCGGGCCATGTTCAGCGTTAAATTTGCCTTAGATTACTGGCTAAAGTCCAACCGCAGAACAAACGCTCTAAACTGCATTCAGTTTAAAAGAAAATTATTTTTCACTATGGGTGGGTTGCACCATCTTACTTTAACAATAACAAACATTGCACTACCTCATCTGACTAAAAATGTGAGCATAGGAAATTTCAAAATATTCCATAATATCTCTAGACTTATGATTTGTTTCTCAATGGTGGCGATAGTTGGCGGCACTACTCGCCTTAACGAACATTAGTGGACAGCAGAAATGCAGACACTGACATACGGAATGCAGCGGGTGCAATGATTGTTACTGTTAATGTAAGATAGTGCAACCCACCCTTGTTAAAGTTCATGTTAAACAAAAAAAGGGCTGTTCCATTTGACAGTTTGTTAGCTGACGTCATAACTTTAACTGTAACCTTAACCGCCCACGCTTCGCTAGTAAAAGTTATTGTTAGATATCTGTCACTTCTGTCAGACGCGTTGAATTTCATGTCCCTGCTCCACGTTTACATGTGATTCTATGGTCATATTAACTTTGATGGAAACTATAACGTAGCCCTTGGTGCAACCCACCCTTAGTACTATCTAAACGAATTGAGGTTAATCAGACTCATCGTGTAAGCATTTTATCAAGATTCAATCAGTAAACACAATAGGCAGTACTGAATCACCGGAACAGGCTGATAACTGATTCAAAAGAATACATAATTAAGCGAAAACTGAACGAAGGGATCGTTTTACTGTTTCAGAGGCAAAATATGTTCAATCAGCTTGCAGTTCTAGAAATGAATTAAATTGAACGTGAATAGGGATGATGACAATTTTATTTTTATTTTGTTACAGTTGTGACGTAGCTAGCCGGGACTCTGCAACTTTAATGCTAAGTATTTTTTTATTAATATATTATAAAGCAGAAAATACCGTCTAATATTTTTTTATTATCAGACTGACGGACTAAATAGAATTTCTTTTACTCAGACATCATCCCTATTCTTCGTGTAATTAATCTTTTACCGAGCTCTGAGACCACAGACGCTGCATGAGCGAAAATAACCATAGATATCTTGCGAATTACTGAGGGGCAATTCTCGTAATTTTAAGAACGTTCGCATTCGAAACTCAGTCGCAATCTGTCAAAAAAGCATCTAATTTCCCTACATTTTTGACATTGATTGTCGCTGAGATGACACTGCGACTTGAATTTGACGATTTTTAAGTACGAGAATTGGCCTTCTGGAGTTTGAAACCAAAGAAATAACCGATTTTTTAAGATAACACGTAACAATAATATGTAATATGTGTTTAACCTAATTGTATCGGTCATTGAATCGGGCACATTGATAACTCAAAGTACGGTTCAGGGTCGGGAATGCGGTTGAGTCGATAGGAGGACGTCCGTGCCCGGGTCGTGCGACACTTCACATCATGACTCACCAATTAATCAGATTAGCCCGATAACCGATATCGTCCGGCGGCCAGCCGATAGCAAACTTAACGATTAGTCTGCGATACCACATTGTGATGTTTAATAAACGTTACTGGGATTCTAACTATACCGTCTAGACTAGTAGCTATGTACACACGCAAGTCAAGTTTGACAAACTGTCAAATTGTCTCATTCGATTTTGAACTTAACCGTCCACATTTTAAGGTTTATAATCATTTGGAGAAATTTGACAGTTTGGCCTGATGTGCTTGTTGCCTGTACCCATTAAATCTGGCGTCGCTATAAATGAGGGTTTTCATGAAAATAACGCCACCAGTTGGCGTCACTTTCACAAGAGTTCACAGTCAATCAAACAGTCACGAGGTCACAACTAAACAAAATACAGGACGAACAATTCAGTGTCATTTTTAAGGGGTCATTGTACTCATCATTATGAACAACTTTTACTATGGGACCAAACCTGAAATCGCGAAAAAAAATCAGCTGTTACCTACACAACTTGCACAACTCGTCAAAATGTAGGGAGCAGCTGACTTTTTTTCGCGATTTCTGGTTTGGTCCTTTATTAAAAGTTGTTCATAATTTATTTTATTTATTTTATTTTACAGAAAGCTTACAGACTAATAGACTAATAGCAATAATGATGAGTACAATGCCGCCTTAAAATTTAATTTCATCGTGTATAGACACGCTCGACACTTTTGACAGGTGCCCGGACCTGGGGGCCTACTCCCTAAGTCCGGCCGTCTTTCCGTCCGTCCGTTCATCCGTCCGTCTGACATTACGATCCATCAAAAGAAGTGTAAAAGTTAAATTTTTCGGACGGGCAAAACACATCGAGAGTAGGGACAACTGGCAAATCATGTTGTCATTCATACTTCGTTCGGGCCCCGAACCAATCATACATCCGTAGGTGATACGGAGTAGGAAACGCCCGTAACGAAGGCCGAAACTACGGGCTTTGTGCTTAGGGAGTAGGCCCCCTGACGTTTCATTCCTGTCACCTAGTGAACGTCATTTTAGAAAACCCTCCTTACATTGTTTTCATGAAAATGAGACTGAGAGATTCATGACACTATTACGCCGTGCGCTGCGTTAGGCGTGCGCACGGCGCGGGCGCCCGCGTGGCGTGCTATTTTCATGTAATCTCATAGATCAGCGCAGCGCAGCACACATGAGATTACATGAAAACAGCACGCCACGCGGGCGCCCGCGCCGTGCGCACGCCTAACGCAGCGCACGGCCTAACGCAGCGCACGGCCTTCCACAGACATGCCATAAGTTTTGAACAATAAATGTCGAGTATAGCACAAATAAATAATAAACAGGACTACTACTCTATTCGCTGCCAGGATTTGAATACATGTTCGATCTCATTACTATAATCCGTTTTGTTATTACGACTCCACTTTCTACTTTCGATTCCAACGGTACAGTAAAAAACCGGCCAAGTGCGTAGCGGATGTCAGCGACAAAATCCAAATTCGCGATTTTCCATATTGTTTATTTTACGAATTCTTTCAAATACGCAACATTATTTTTCATAATTATTATTTTTTCAAATTTCTATATTTCCGAATTCTTAGGTTTCTGAACTATTTATTGTCCTAACACCAACATTTTCCGAATGTGTACAGTTCGATACAAAATGGAAAATAAACGGATTGCCATATTATATTTTTTTTCAGCTAATGAAACATAAACTTTAAATCAAAACCATTTATTTCAGCTAGTACTTTTTGTAAGATTGTCTGTTAACCTACATAGGGTAGCCTCTTGATTTTATTGTCTTATATGTTATGACATGTTTTTTACATGGCATGGTATTTACTTTTTTCTTTTTAGTCTGGTATTGTCCTTTCTTAATTCGTTGCCTAAATCTAAACTTTTGATACCTTGAGTTACATTACTGCAATTTTCGTAGGGATCTCAATTATTAAAAAAAAAAATAGCCTATGTTACTCGCTGATAATGTAGCTTTTTATATGTGAAAGAATTTTTAAAAGCGGTTAAGTATTTTTTCAATTTATCCATGCATCTATTTGATATTACAAATCAGAGGATTTCATCAGAGATAAGAATGCTTATGTAAATGACACATATAATTCCCTCCAAATAGTATATTATGTATTACAAGTTGAATCCATAGACTTATAAAAAAAGATGGACTCCGCGCCGCGCATATCGAAAGTGAAGCACCGTACCGATCTATGTGTGCATGATTTGAGTACCTGCAAAGACGCCGTCGTCGCTCGTGTCACGTAATGGCGGCCGGTCGGCATACTATGATGTAAATGTGTGCGCGAGGCGTGTTTGTACAAACGGTCCGGCATACTTACTGTGCTTCACTTTCGATATGCGTGGCGCGGTGTCCATCTTTTTTTATAAGTCTATGGTTGAATCATGTGTGTGGAACAAAATCTGTTACAAACTTTTTATTGTGATTGTACTTATTTAGGGGAAATACAGAATGTGGACTAAAATGGAACATGTATTAATAAGAAAGTGTAAATAAAAGAATATGAAAAATTCGGAATATGTAAAAATAAGAATTCGGAAAAATAAGAATATGACGGAATAAGAAATCGGACAATTTAGACCTCGGAAAGCATCGCCGACACCGCGTAGCGGACCACGCACAATGAAGGGTTCCGTAGTTGGGTTGAATTTATCCCAAGAACAAACTTAACATTGCAGTTGAAAAACACATGTTCTACCATACATTCCAACTGCAAATGTACGCACAATATTGAGAGATTTACAATATTATTTTAGGACCATAGACTTCTTATAGGTTTTCCTGTAATCTATTAGGTATAGAACTATTTACTGTTTTTTTTTTTTTTCAAAATTTTAGGCTCAGTAGTTTCGAAGATAAGGCGTGGTCAATTTTCGTCTATTTTCTTAAATAACACAGTAATCCCTTTCATTTGATATGTCACACGGTACAGTTTAAAACACTTTTTTTTTATTTTCCTATTTGCCTCCCAAAAATGACCCCATATTCAAAATTTAGTTATTTACGTTACACGTCCGTGTTTGGGTCACAGAAATTCATACGCGTACCAAATTTCAACTTAATCGGCCCATTAGATTCGGAACAAATTGGCTATGACAGACGGACAGACAGACACACGAGTGCTCCTATAAGGGTTCCGTTTTTTTTCCTTTTGAGTTACGGAACCCGAGGAGCTCGTGGCTAAGTAATAACAGCCGCACGGGTCGATCCATCAGGTTAAGCTACGCTTTCCGGGGTTGGTCAGTGGATGGGTGACCATCTTTACATACCGAGACTCCTCCGTGCCTCGGAAAGCACGTTAAGCCGTTGGTCCCGGCTGTCATTCGTGGATCTTTGACAGTCGTTACGGGTCGTCAGAAGCCCGAAAGTCTGACAACCAGTCTTACCAAGAGGTATCGTATTACCCAGTTACTGGGTTGTGGAGGTCAGATAGGCAGTCACTCCATGTAAAATACTGGTATTCAGCTGCATCCGGTTAGACTGGAAGCCGACCCCAACATAGTTGGGAAAAGGCTAGGCAGATTGATTGAGTTACGGAACCCTAAAAAGGTCGCTGCCGCCACCGAAGTAAAAACGTGATCCATTAATTCTGCGAGAGTCGCAACTGTTAGAGATACGTATGTAAGCTGAAATGGAGTTACAAATGGGGCCACAGCGTAGGCTCCAGCTAGATTTGGTATTAATATGAGGTATGCTACTCATTAGACTGCTTGTGTACGTCATTTAGCAAAACTACGAAATGTTTTAGTCGTCATTACAAATTTATGTTGGATGCTGCATTTTATTATATCAATTTTAAGCTCTACCTAGAATTACTGACTATGACTACAGTAAATCAAATAAAATCCACAGGATCCAAGTTACTAAGCTTGGATACTGTGGATTTTACGAAATCAAAAATTGAGGCAATCCTCAATTTGGGTTAACTTAAAGCGACTCCAATACCATGACAATACAAAATTCAAAGTTCCGCTTCACAGTACATTACGCTCCTTTCTCAACATGATCAATGAATTTTATCGAAGCTATTGCTGGAGGAACGCAATGGAACGTGAACGGAAACTCGCTGGTTTGTGTTCTCAACATAAAAATCTTTGTTTGATGTTTTGGTTAAACGAAGTTCCGTGTCATGGTCAGACAGCATTTCTTTATCAATTGACCTTATCGAACTTTAAATTGTTTCATAAGCAGCTTTGTGTGCGTAATCAAGATATTATGCTTTTTTTTTTAAATAATATTATTGTAGAATGATGCAGTGCAGCTGTGCCACGACAAGTTAATTTTAAAATTTAAAAAACCCCCGACACATGTTTACTCTTATTTTTTTTGCTACTCCTTCATGAGACCCTGATTGCCATCTATCAGATAACCTATTCATTGAGACGATTTCAGTGAGCCCAAACTTTATAGTCCGGGAGGTACCGTTGCATTTCAGGTACCCATTTTACGCCGATCGATTGCCTATTTTTTCAGTAGTTCTCGAATCACTAATAAGTAAACCAAGCGTCAGCTGACGCACCCGCGGTGGGTTTGGGTGTGGGAGGTTGCGAAAGTTGTAAAAAAAAAAAAAAAAAAAGTCATAGTACGCCGGCTGAAACCTTTTTACATAAATAGTTGACATCATACTGAGCTGAAAAAAAATAGTCAGCTGCACTGTGGAAGGGGGAATATGCGTCAGCTGCTCACATGAACTTGTAAAAAAACACGTAAATAAAAAAGTCATAGTAAGCCGGCTGATGTTGACATGGATAGTTGATCTTGTATGACTAATAAGTAAATCGACCGTCAGCTGCTCAAGTAGCGGTGGGTTTGGGAGTGGGAGGTTGCGAAAGTTGTAAAAAAATAAATAAAAAAAAGTCTTAGTAAGCCGGCTGATATTGACATGGATAGTTGATCTTGTATGACTAATAAGTAAACCGACCGTCAGCTGCTCAAGTAGCGGTGGGTTTGGGAGTGGGAGGTTGCGAAAGTTGTAAATAAAAAAAAATAAAAAAGTAATAGTACGCCGGCTGAAACCTTTTTACATAAATAGTTGACATCATACTGAGCTGAAAAAAAATAGTCAGCTGCACTGTGGAAGGGGGAATATGCGTCAGCTGCTCACATGAACTTGTAAAAAAACACGTAAATAAAAAAGTCATAGTAAGCCGGCTGATGTTGACATGGATAGTTGATCTTGTATGACTAATAAGTAAATCGACCGTCAGCTGCTCAAGTAGCGGTGGGTTTGGGAGTGGGAGGTTGCGAAAGTTGTAAAAAAATAAATAAAAAAAAGTCTTAGTAGCCGGCTGATATTGACATGGATAGTTGATCTTGTATGACTAATAAGTAAACCGACCGTCAGCTGCTCAAGTAGCGGTGGGTTTGGGAGTGGGAGGTTGCGAAAGTTGTAAATAAAAAAAAATAAAAACAGTAATAGTACGCCGGCTGAAACCTTTTTACATAAATAGTTGACATCATACTGAACTGAAAAAAAATCGTCAGCTGCACTGTGGAGGGGGGCATATGCGTCAGCTGCTCACATGAACTTGTAACAAAACACGTAAAATAAAGTACGCCGGATGAAATTTAACTAGGCGATTGTTTAAATAATTTAAAGTACGAAAACAACAATCAGCTGCGTGCGTAGCGGTGGAAAGACCGTCAGCTGCCGCAGTAAAGATACAGATTATTCCAGCAATGCACAGTACCTTTCAGGGTCCAGCTGACAGAGTTCCCCTACCCGCACCCAGCTGACTGATAGTTTTTGTAAACGTAACTATTAAACTATCATATTGTCAAATTTCAACCGGCATAGTGGTAATTAAATGCTAATGTCGGGACATGTGTAAAACTATATCGTAAGAAAACATTTTGTTTTTTTTTCTTGTTTTATTTTATACTAGTTTTCGCCAGCGGCTTCGCCCGCGTGTATTTCGGAAATTATCCCACGGGAACATACTACCGGGATAAAAAGTGTCCTAGAGTCAGTGCGGAAAGAGAAGCGGCTTAAGATTTGGTGGCGCAGCTGTGCTTAATTACCGTATTTGTGATGTTATCAACACTGTTACGACATTATAGTGCGACATTATATAACGTCTAGATTATTATGAGGCTGTGTTAGAATATTATAATGTTTTTAGATTCTGTGTTAATAATTGTTTTGATGAAATTTTTAGTAGTCATACATAATGTTAGTTCCATTTTACGCCACGCCGCTTCTCTTTCCGCACAGACTCTATCTCCTATTCCAGGTCATGGTCTATCCGTGTACCAAATTTCATCCAAATCCGTTCTGCCGTTTTAGCGTGAAAGTGTAACAAACAAACAAACTTACTTTCGCATTTTTAATATTAGTTAGGATTAGGATATTTAAACGAAATGCATGATATAAAATAATATTGACTGTAAAAAGGAAATATAATCATTTAATGTAAAGAAATAGAAATAGGAATAGAAATATAAAAATTAATGACTGCAGAAATTATTCTTTATGACTGGTATCGCAATCATAATCGTTCTCTGATAAATCATCATCAGAACTCTCCTCTGTTAAAACGTTCTCTTCATCTTGTTCAACTTTTTGAGCTCGATCCTCTTCATCATCATCTTGTAATGAACATTTTAATCATTAAAATTAGGCTACCAGAAATATACTAGCTTAAAGAAAGTGTCACTGACAAAAAATCCATACCGGCAATATTTTCGCTGCTATCATCCGATATTCTCGTGACTGATGGGGGTACTTGATCTGCTTCGAACCATTTGAAGATATTTTCTCTTCTTTTTCTTCCCTTCCCCAGTCAGTGGGCGACAATTGAGAAGGGTCTTCAAGGTCAGCATGGCTCCAAAGGTGCGCTATGTACGACGTGCGCAGTAAATGCTGGCGTAGCTCGGATTTACACGGGGGGAAGATTGCCCCGCGCGTCGATATGATTTTTCATACTCATAATTATTTAAACAATCACCTAGTTACATTTCATCTGGCGTACCATAACTTTATTTTACGTGTTTTTTTACAAGTTCATGCGAGCAGCTGATGCATATTCCCCCCTCCACAGTGCAGCTGACGATTTTTTTTCAGTTCAGTATGATGTCAACTATTTATGTAAAAAGGTTTCAGCCGGCGTACTATTACTTTTTTTTTTACAACTTTCGCAACCTCCCACTCCCAAACCCACCGCTACTTGAGCAGCTGACGGCCGGTTTACTTATTAGTCATACAAGATCAACTATCCATGTCAACATCAGCCGGCTTACTATGACTTTTTTTTTTTTTTACAACTTTCGCAACCTCCCACACCCCAACCCACCGCTACTTGAGCAGCTGACGGTCGGTTTACTTATTAGTCATACAAGATCAACTATCCATGTCAACATCAGCCGGCTTACTATGACTTTTGTATTTACGTGTTTTTTTACAACTTCATGTGAGCAGCTGACGCATATTCCCCCTTCCACAGTGCAGCTGACTATTTTTTTTCAGCTCAGTATGATGTCAACTATTTATGTAAAAAGGTTTCAGCCGGCGTACTATGACTTTTTTTTTTTTTTTTACAACTTTCACATCCTCTTACACCCAAACCCACCGCTACTTGAGCAGCTGACGGTCGGTTTACTTATTAGTCATATAAGATCAACTATCCATGTCAACATCAGCCGGCTTACTATGACTTTTGTATTTACGTGTTTTTTTACAAGTTCATGTGAGCAGCTGACGCATATTCCCCCTTCCACAGTGCAGCTGACTATTTTTTTTACTATGACTTTTTTTTTTTTTACAACTTTCGCAACCTCCCACACCCCAACCCACCGCTACTTGAGCAGCTGACGGTCAGTTTACTTATTAGTCATACAAGATCAACTATCCATGTCAACATCAGCCGGCTTACTATGACTTTTGTATTTACGTGTTTTTTTACAACTTCATGTGAGCAGCTGACGCATATTCCCCCTTCCACAGTGCAGCTGACTATTTTTTTTCAGCTCAGTATGATGTCAACTATTAATGTAAAATGGTTTCAGCCGGCGTACTATGACTTTTTTTTTTTTTTTTTTTTTACAACTTTCGCATCCTCTTACACCCAAACCCACCGCTACTTGAGCAGCTGACGGTCGGTTTACTTATTAGTCATACAAGATCAACTATCCATGTCAACATCAGCCGGCTTACTATGACTTTTGTATTTACGTGTTTTTTTACAACTTCATGTGAGCAGCTGACGCATATTCCCCCTTCCACAGTGCAGCTGACTATTTTTTTTCAGCTCAGTATGATGTCAACTATTTATGTGAAAAGGTTTCAGCCGGCGTACTATGACTTTTTTTTTTTTTTTTTTTTACAACTTTCGCATCCTCCCACACCCAAACCCACCGCTACTTGAGCAGCTGACGGTCGGTTCACTTATCAGTCATACAAGATCAATTAACCATGTCAACATGAGCCGGCTTACTAAGACTTTTGTATTTGCAACGCAAACGCCCGGACTATATACCTCTCATATAAGTTGGGTATCCTGTAAATTCCAGATAATGTTGCAGCATCAGTTCAAAGTTACTATGTTATTCTAATGTCACTGAAGTAACAGAATACCAAATTTCGACACAATCAGATAAGTGGAAGATGCTCCATCAACTAGAAAAGAGCTGATAATCTTCAAACGGCTGAATAGATTTTTTTTTAATCACAGCTAAGAACACTCTCGATCAAGTCACCTTTCTAACAAAACAAAAAAAAATCTAAATCGGTTCAGCCGTTTGGGAGCTGCGATGCCACAGACCACAGCCACAGACAGATACACACGTTAAACTTTATAACACCCATCTGTTTCCGTCGGGGGTTAAATAAATATGTCATCTATGAATTAATACTGGACTACGGACAGCCTATAAGAAATTAAGAAATGTATGTGTGGCAATGACGTAATTACGTTAAGTGCACGCTCCCCGTCGCGGCCACCATCGTTCCACCACGAGCGACATGTTCGAGTAAGCACATCTCTCATCCACACATAATAACATGTAAATGAATCGCACGATTATGATGAATACCAAGCGCAGCCTGAATATTTATGACACAGTTGTGTGTTGTGTTGTGAATTAAATGAAAACGCGTGAAGAATTCACGTCACGAATGAAAACTGGCGACGACGACTCGTATTTTTTTATTGTATTCTGTATCAGAGAGAAAAGTTAAGGACGGGAAGGAAAATTAGATCTCTCCCTGGGGCAGTCTACTACCGCCTCATTGAGGGACGACGCGCCGGTTTAGAATATAGCATTAGCATTTTTATACAGTTCTCAAAGCATTTAGATACTAGAATCGTAGGGACGTTTATCGTTACCATAGATCTTATTATACAGGGTGAAATTGAATAGATGCGACAAAATTTAAGGGGGTGTTCTACGCATCAATATGAACAACTTTTACTATGGGACCAAACTTGAAATCGCGAAAAAAAAATCAGCTGTTCAGTACATTTTGACGAATTATGCGAACATTAAATGTACTGAACAGCTGATTTTTTTTTCGCGATTTCAGGTTTGGTCCCATAGTAAAAGTTGTTCATATTGATGCGTAGAACACCCCCTTAAATTTTGTCGCATCTATTCAATTTCACCCTGTATATTTATAATATTAGGTTTCATTATTATAGAAAGAAATGCAGAAAGATATTTCTTATTCTGCAACAAATTATAGTTCACATTCAAAATGAAAGTTTCTCGTGAGATAGAGAAGTTAAAACTCCAAACACCAAAAAAAACCGGTCAAGAGCGAGTCGGACTCGCGCACCGAGGGTTCCGTTCCAATTTCTGAAAGTGTGCGTGTGTGTGAAGTGTGTGCTATTTAGAGACATCGTTTTATTTTTCCTGTAATCTTTACATAAACTTCTATCACATAGAATAATTTCAGATTTTTATCTTTGCAAACTTCGGAGATAAGGGGGGGAACGGTATTTTTTTTAAAATTTTTCATCAAAACACGAAAACTATGGGGCCTAAAAAAAATAAAAATATGTTTGAGAATTTGCAAACAGCGCTCTTTCAAATGATACCCCACATGCCCTAGTAGCTTCACTTTGAATTTTTAAGACACCCTTTCAGTCCCTGTTACAAAAAAAATATAAATAATTTTACATTTTTCTTATTTGTAAAATAGTTGGGTAAACGACATCTAAAACTGTTCCAAATTTCAAGTTGATAGCATTAGTAGTTCTTGAGATATCCAGCTGTGACAGACAGACAGACAGACTGAGTCACACCATAAGGGTTCCTTTTTTACCATTTTGGTACGGAACCCTAAAAAAGATTACATTCGACCATATTTTAAGCGGTGAATTACGTCTCTATTTTGCAATGCATAGCCCTCCACAATACTGTATAAGATTTCCACAACAGGTCTCGTTCCCACCATTTAAGAGCCTATACTACCTCAAATGGCTTAGCATGATCCTCCGTTACGTCGAAAATACAGCAGCTTTAATTTTGAATTAAATATATGGTAAAGTTGAGGATTAATGTTAGGTACTATGTTAGACGAAAACACGATTCCTTGAAATTTTCTCGATACAAAAAAATCCCAAAGTTACCTCCAAACCGAACAAAAAACCGCTGTTATTCAAAAAATACGTCAAATTGGATCATGAAACTTTGCATACTAACTGAACTAACTATAAAGCAGGTCTTATGTTATATACTTTTTTTAAATTACCATTATTTTCACTGTAAAAAGAAATTACCTAAACTATCAGCGTCTTGACGTTCATTCCCTTCCGCCCGACACCCCCGTTCAGTCTCGCTTCGGCTGTCGTACGGGAGGGCTGTGTCGCTTGCGCTCAGAACACAAATTACACAACAGGACGACGTAAAATTAAAATACATTGAAGTACTTAGGTTTATAGTGTTGGCGCAATGGGAAATAACCGTAATAAAAATAAGAAGCGACGGGGTTGGCGTAAAGAAACAGGCAAACATATGATAAACGTACTGAAGTAAGTAGGGTAGTTGCGCCGGTTGGCGACTTAGTTGAGTTGCTAACTTTAGACAAATCAAAATATACGCCATTTACACGTAAAATAGTTGGCATGTGAAGATTTGTGTTTGTCCACGATTTAGGATAAATCCAGGTGGGGATAACTTTTATAAAAAATAAAAAGTTACCTAAATAGGTTTGTTTTTGTTTTGACACAATACCTATACAAGAAATAGGTAGGTATCTATGTAGTAGGTAATTGTTTTTTTTATAATGTTGCCTCACTCCAGGACTTCTCCTGAATATCGGAGACGGTGCCAACATGCATGGTATATACAAGTGCAGGGACAATTACATGTCACCGGTAGGCAAAAATATATTTTCGGAGTATGGTCTGGATGCGACAAAGACATCAAAGTTGAAATTATAGAGAGAGATGACCAATATTGGGAAGAAATGGAACCAAAATTAGAACATTTTTACATTACATGCATGTTGCCTGAGCTATGCGATCCCAGACATGTTCGCAATATGCCAATTAGAGATTTAAGCGAATTAAAATAATTGTTGTATAATTTTGACGATCTTTAATTACTTTCAAAATACTTATGGTATATACCTACCATACCTATCTACCTACCCTACCCACCTACCTACCTACCTACTTGCCTGCCTACATTCCTATCCTACCTACCTACCTACCTACCTATCCTACCTACCTACCTACCTACATACTTACCTACCTACCTACCTATCCTACCTACCTACCTACATACTTACCTACATCCCTATCCTACCATTCCTACCTATCTTATATTTATACAAACCTTATGCGTACCTACAGAACCCTCAACGCAATGGTGACTCGCACTTGACAAGTTTTTTGTAGCAGTGGAATTTAGTGTGCGTCTATCTGACAGGCCCCAACGAGATTCATCAACGGGTGATAGCTTTTCATAAAGACATTATTTTGTACCTAAAGAAAATAAATAAGATATATTTTGTACCTCGACAGTTTTTGATTAAATGACGTTTTTATGAAGTGTCTTGCTAGCGGGCCCTTTATGGTTATTTTTATTGTTATTATACTTACAGATCGCACAATAGTGTTAGGAGCTTGATACTATTATGTACCTTACAAATCCAAAATCTCGACTTTCTGTGAGCTACACTTCAGAAGATATTCGTTATTTAAACAAGCGTCCAGCCAGCGGGCCCCTTTTTTAAATACTACTATTTTATATCATACAATAGTGTTAGGAGCTTGATACTATTATGTACCTTACAAATCCAAAATTTCGACTTTCTGTGAGCTATACTTCAGAAGATATTCGTTATTTAAACAAGCGTCCAGCCAGCGGGCCCCTTTTTTAAATACAACTATTTTATATCATACAATAGTGTTAGGAGCTTGATACTATTATGTACCTTACAAATCCAAAATTTCAACTTTCTCGAGCTATACTTCAGAAGATATTCGTTAATTAAACGATCGTCTAGCTAGCAAACCCCTTTTCAAACATTATACCTACGTTCATAATCCAATAGGGCTATAACACCAAAACTGGGATTAAGAAAAAGAGTAAGAGAGTTAAGTACGACGCTAATGATGACGATGTAAATTAAAAGATAAAATGTAATAGTAATTATAATCTTTAATCTGTTTAAATTGTTAGGAACAAAAGATGTCTAAACATGTCGACAGTAATTTTAAATAATTTTAAAATTTCAGACAACGCGTAACAAATGTCAATTTAGAACTTAGAAATTTAAACAACATCAAAAACCTTATACAACATCCCTATACTATTAAACGAGTAATATTTGTACTCACGTTCACGAAAACGGCTCTAACTATTTCGATGAAACTTGCAATATAGGGGTTTACGGGTGCAAAAAATTGATCTAGCTAGGTCTCATACTTGGCAAAATAAAAAAAAAATAAAAATTCGTTTTCTGTAACATAATAATGACTGACGAGCTAAAGCAAATAAAAAATCACAATTAACCCCTCAAGTGTCGAATGCACCCCATGTGTGCATAAGAAAAACCCTTTTTTGTTCGGTACATAAGCTTATATCACATATACAATAAATGTAAAAAAACATCATCCGATGGAAAACCAATCAAATCATTAGTTGTGAACTTATGGAGTTCGCAGCTAACCTCCCCTCCCCCCCCGCGTGCCAAGTGTGCAAAAGGACAAAACTTTACATAATAGGTATATAAGCTTAGATCACGTATATATAAACGTAAAAAAACATCATCCGATGGAAAACATATCATTATCAGTAGTTGTGAACCTATGGGGTTCACAACTAACCCCCAACCCTCCCCACTCGCTGGGGTTTTGGGTCTAAAATCAGCCAAACTCAGACACTTGAGGGGTTAATTAACGAATATCTTCTAAAGTATAGCTCGCAGAAAGTCGAAATTTTGGATTTGTAAGGTACATAATAGTATCAAGCTCCTATTACTATTGTATGATGAAAAATAGTTGTATTTAAAAAGGGGCCCGCTGGCTGGACGCTTGTTTAAATAACGAATATCTTCTGAAGTATAGCTCACAGAAAGTCGAAATTTTGGATTTGTAAGGTACATAATAGTATCAAGCTCCTAACACTATTGTATGATATAAAATAGTAGTATTTAAAAAAGGGGCCCGCTGGCTGGACGCTTGTTTAAATAACGAATATCTTCTGAAGTGTAGCTCACAGAAAGTCGAGATTTTGGATTTGTAAGGTACATAATAGTATCAAGCTCCTAACACTATTGTGCGATCTGAAAGTATAATAACAATAAAAATAACCATAAAGGGCCCGCTAGCAAGACACTTCATAAAAACGTCATTTAATCAAAAACTGTCGACGTACAAAATATATCTTATTTATTTTCTTTAGGTACAAAATAATGTCTTTATGACAAGCTATCACCTGTTGATGAATCTCGTTGGGGCCTGTCAGATAGACGCACACTGGAATTTATGAATCGATTTGCAAAATATGTAACATATACGTAGGTATGTATATGTAGGTACTTGCATAGACCTACTACCTACATAAATACACGGCGCAAACTATAAAACGTAAACTTACTACTAAACCAATGGGCGGAACCTTCAGCGCTAAGCTAGCTCGCTCTTGACTAGTATTTTGTAGCAGTAGGTAAAATACTGCACACGGCTACACATCAAGCTATAACTTTCCAGTATAAGCTGATCTCACATTGTAAAGGCTTTCCGTACCATGAGAGGTCAGCTTATACTGGAAAACATAGCTTGATGAGAAGTTAGTAGGTACTTAGTACATTGAAATTAATTTTGCGATATATAATTTCATGTTCGTACCTATAATGACAAGTTAATATTAAATTATTATTGATAATTTTATTACTTAGTACTCGTCCGATATTAGTGTAGTTTACTTTAACAAAATCGCTTTGACCTTGTGTGTCCGCGTCACCGCGAGTAGTAGTGTGCGAGCGAAATAAAGAGTGAGGTGGCGCGGGGAAGTGGGGGCGAAATTTGAATTTGAGCTGAGGTTGTATAGGCTCTTAATATAAGTAGTCGTACGATAATATCGATTGCAGTAATCGTTCACCCCTTTGTGAAGCTTAAATGTGGGAGTTTGCGGAAAATTACCTGACTGCTTAGAGTGCTTTGTAATTAGATAATTACCAATTAGCTGCAGGCATGACCAATTAAGAGTATTAAACCCCAATATTATAGTAGCAGTAGTTAACTTTATCTTAATTCTAGCGAAATCAGGTTAAGGGTCGGCTATAAGAAATCGTGTTATCAGGTTTTGAATAAGTTAGTTCAAAAATCTTAAAGTAGTAGCTCAAGAGTTTCACCAACACATAAAAATGAACCCATTGATTTTTTCTTTTATCCATAAAGAAAATTTGCTAAATTTTCAGAATTTTCACGCCCTCAATCTCCAAACAAATTACTATGCCGAAAATTTAGAAAGTTTCCGAACTTTTTACGCAAAACAGAAGTAATGTCATGGATAACAGAAAAATTCTACGGGTTCGCTGTTCTTTGTTGTCTTTATACTAATTAGGTGACCTCTTATTTATGCCATACAAAATACAGCACTGTTTTTTGCACGTTCTTAGTGATACTCAATTTTTTTTTAACAATTATCTACAAGGTTTATACTCAATCCAATTTTTTCACTGACTGGTGAAACTCTTGAGCTAGCCAGACGTTTTTTTCGTGGCTACTTTAAGATTTCTATATAAACTTATCACAATCCCATAACATGTTTTTCTATAGCGGAGCCTTAAATCCGTTTTCTATTTAAGTAAGTATTGTATTTTATTCTTGACTACTGTACTGTTCGACATAATAATCTTACATAACAGCAGTTCGTACACAATTGAAGTTACTGTAGTCACTGATTTATGTGTTCATGAAATGACCCTGGTATTGTATTGTATCTAATAAATGTACTCAGACATTCATATAGTAATAGATATATCTGTAGATAATTATGTTTATACCATTCCCCCTCTAAAAAGCTTATTTTATTCACTGAAAACAGTGAATAAAAAGCACTTTTACTCACTGTTTTGATGTTTGAAAATGGAACACACCAATGTATTCGACCACAGATGTAGAGTACCTAGGCTAGATACGGCATGTTATTAGATAGTATGAAAACCGAACGTGTCATCTTTTTTATACCTACGATAACTTCACCCCAGCCATTTAGTGATGTGCTCAACGTAATCAGAACTGTTTCAATCGCTAAGCGTCACTGAGCTAACAGACTTTTTTTAGTACGAACAGACGAACATGCAGGGCACGCTTGGTCGTGGCTTGCCGTATCTAGTGTAAGTGTAATCTTTGTATTCGACCTATATTGATGTGTTCTAAATTCAATTTGATTGGTCGACATTTTCGACAAGGAGTTTAGCATTAGAATAAAACTGTTTTATGTTGTTTGCTTGTCCTTAGTAAATTGGCGCTATTTTGAATACTGTAAGTTTAGTGTTACTTTAATCTTTAGTTTTGTGTTTGTTTAGTGTTGTTCTAATCGATTAAAAATGCATTCTAGTGATGAAGATGTGTTAACACCTGAGTTTATGAAAGAGAGAGCGGCCGATATAGTGGAAAACTTGCTACCCAAAAAATCACGGCTGGTTTACATCAAAGCCAATTTAACTTTCCTTTTTCTTCATTATATTATTATATCTATTTTAACTTAAATCTTTCTTTTTCTCGTGGTCATAGTATAAAGTATAGTATGCAACTCTTGAATAAAACGGATTTATATCGAGGGCCATGAATCACTCGCGTCGCTCAGGATTCTAACACTTGAATCACTCGCTACGCTCGTGATTAAATCTTCATGAATCACTCCCTACGGTCGTGATTCAATAGTTAGAATCCTTCACTAGCTCGTGATTCATCTATGGCCCTCGCTTTAAATCCATCCTTTATTCACTAATTGCATAATATACTATTATACCATTCCCCCTCTAAAAAGCTTATTTTATTAACTGAAAACAGTGAATAAAAATCAGTTTTACTCACTGTTTTGATGTTTGAAAATGGAACACACCAATGTATTCGACCACAGATTTAGAGTACCTAGGCTAGATACGGCATGTTATTAGATAGTATGAAAACCGAACGTGTCATCTTTTTATCATACCTACGATAACTTCACCCCAGCCATTTGGTGATGTGCTCAACGTAAACAGAATTGTTTCAATCGCTAAGCGTCACTGAGCTAACAGACTTTTTCTTAGTACGAACAGTCGAACATGCAGGGCACGCTTGATCGTGGCTTGCCGTATCTAGTGTAAGTGTAATCTTTGTATTCGACCTATATTGATTTGTTCTAAATTCAATTTGATTGGTCGACATTTTCGACAAGGAGTTTAGCATTAGAATAAAAACTGTTTTGTGTTCTTTGCTTTCCTTAGTAAATTGGCGCTATTTTGAATACGTAAGTTGTACGAACACAAAGTTTAGTGTTACTTTAATCTTTTGTGTTTGTTTAGTGTTGTTCTAACCGATATAAAATGCATTCTAGTGATGAAGATGTGTTAACACCTGAGTTTATGAAAGAGAGGGCGGCCGATATAGTGCAAAACTTGCTACCCAAAAAATCACGGCTGGTTTACGTCAAAGCCAATTTAACTTTCCTTTTTCTTCATTAAATGTCTATTTTCACTTAAATCTTTCTTTTTCTCGTAGTCATGGTATAAAGTATAGTATGCAACTGTTGAATAAAACGGATTTATATCGAGGGCCATGAATCACTCGCGTCGCTCAGGATTCTAACACTTGAATCACTCGCTACGCTCGTGATTAAATCTTCATGAATCACTCCCTACGGTCGTGATTCAATAGTTAGAATCCTTCACTAGCTCGTGATTCATCTATGGCCCTCGCTTTAAATCCATCCTTTATTCACTAATTGCATAATATACTATTATACCATTCCCCCTCTAAAAAGCTTATTTTATTAACTGAAAACAGTGAATAAAAATCACTTTTACTCACTGTTTTGATGTTTGAAAATGGAACACACCAATGTATTCGACCACAGATTTAGAGTACCTAGGCTAGATACGGCATGTTATTAGATAGTATGAAAACCGAACGTGTCATCTTTTTATCATACCTACGATAACTTCACCCCAGCCATTTGGTGATGTGCTCAACGTAAACAGAATTGTTTCAATCGCTAAGCGTCACTGAGCTAACAGACTTTTTCTTAGTACGAACAGTCGAACATGCAGGGCACGCTTGATCGTGGCTTGCCGTATCTAGTGTAAGTGTAATCTTTGTATTCGACCTATATTGATTTGTTCTAAATTCAATTTGATTGGTCGACATTTTCGACAAGGAGTTTAGCATTAGAATAAAAACTGTTTTGTGTTCTTTGCTTTCCTTAGTAAATTGGCGCTATATTGAATACGTAAGTTGTACGAACACAAAGTTTAGTGTTACTTTAATCTTTTGTGTTTGTTTAGTGTTGTTCTAACCGATATAAAATGCATTCTAGTGATGAAGATGTGTTAACACCTGAGTTTATGAAAGAGAGGGCGGCCGATATAGTGCAAAACTTGCTACCCAAAAAATCACGGCTGGTTTACGTCAAAGCCAATTTAACTTTCCTTTTTCTTCATTAAATGTCTATTTTCACTTAAATCTTTCTTTTTCTCGTAGTCATGGTATAAAGTATAGTATGCAACTGTTGAATAAAACGGATTTATATCGAGGGCCATGAATCACTCGCGTCGCTCAGGATTCTAACACTTGAATCACTCGCTACGCTCGTGATTCAATCATCATGAATCACTCCCTACGGTCGTGATTCAATCGTTAGAATCCTTCACTAGCTCGTGATTCATCTATGGCCCTCGCTTTAAATCCGTCCTTTATTCACTAATTGCATAATATACTATTGATGCATAAGCGAATGTTTATAGGAAAGAAAATTTATTTTTATTCATCTTAAACGTAATGTTTTTGGAACGAAGTTCCTTATCGCGTGTTGTGAAAGGGGGCTAGACGGAAAAAAGTCTCACGAAAAGTTGTCACGACACTTTTTGCTATAGGTAGCTATTGTAAGCCGTGCGGCGTGCGCATGTTTCTCTGTCTGTCTCTCTCTCTCTCTCTCTCTTATAGAAAGAAAACCAGATATTTTCATTTCTATTTCGCATTGAACAGTGTGGTGTCGCGATGATGATGATGATGATGATGATGATGATGATGATGATGATGATGGCGATGGTGATGATGATGATGATGGTGGTGATGATGATGATGATGATGATGATGATGATGGTGATGATGATGATGATGGTGGTGGTGATGATGATGATGATGATGATGGTGGTGATGATGATGATGATGATGATGATGATGATGATGATGATGATGATGATGATGATAAGTATAAAAATAAAATTTTGTTACAATTCCTTCACTAATTAATCGAAAGGAACTTCGTTCCATCCGGGTGTCCCTTGACACCTCTCAAGTTTTTTTGTGTTATATATGGTTATATTATAATGAGACCCGATTGAATATTTAAATACGGACTTCGAGCTTACTGACTGAATAATGAAACGTTAAAATATACATAAATCTTTCTCAAGTCGCTATTTTCCAAGCAAGCAATCAATAAAACCTAGAACATTTGACGAGGCCAATGAGGCTGAATGAAACTTATCTATTTAAAATATTTCAAAAACCTAATAGTTAAAGTAAATACCTGAGTACATAGGTACTATCAAATTCCGATTTAATTGAGATCAATATGTTATTAATATTATTTGGGTAGCGTGCTAAAGTATAAGTAGATATATAACTGTGCTGTGTAATGAATAATTAATCAATCAAACACAAATCATTGAATATTGTGTTAATAGAGTTTGTGGTATCGGTTTTTATGAGCTTCGGAAACGCGAAAATATCAATAAAATGTACAGCCATTTATAAAAAAATTTCAGGGTTGGTTGGTAGCCTGAAAGTCACTTCGTAAAAGTTATCGAATGAATAGGGTGAACATTTCTCGTTGTATTCTATTCAGCTTATTCGCAATTTGAAGGGCATCGACCTCTCGTAAAGGGAGTTAATGCCCATAGTGACCACGCTGGACAAGCGAGGTTAGCGACCAATATACGACCTAGTATTATTTTTGCATAAATATACATAATGTAGACGCACAGTCGCCCCAGTCCGCCCCACAGAACAACAAATATATAGGTAGGTACTAATAATAAAGCTAAAGAGTTTGCTTGTATGTTTGAACGCGCTAAAATCTAGAACTACTCGGATTTGAAAAATTATTTTTGCATTTGATAGCCCAACTCTTGAGGAAGGCTTATAGGCTTATTTAACATCACGCTAGGACCCTTATTACGAGACGAACAAAAAGAAAAAAAAATCAGAAAGAATGGTAAGCGAAAACGAAGTAATAGCGCGGGCAGGCGATGCGATCCGACGTGGTGGGTCGGGGGGACGTCACGGGCAGAAACTATATAGTTTTATTTATAAAGGTAGCTGTGCTCAGAAGCGGGTCATGTTTGCGGGCACCGGATTAACTAGGATTATGTAAGCGACGTCATTACAGTCACAGTTCAACCAAGCTATACGAATTAAACCCCCACCTTGTACCAACCCTTACGAAATACTTCAGAGAAACGGAGGAGAAGTTTTTTCTACGTAACAACGTAATAACAAGACAAAAGCTCTGGTCCCGAAAAGTAACCAACTTTTATGAGTGTGCTGTAAGTAGGTACTAACTTTGTTGTAACTTTTACAAGAATAGATTTGTCATTAATGTAAGTAAAATAAGTACACGGTATAGTTCAATATTCGGGTTCGTATCACTACGCTACGCCAAATGCTCGGAAAAGTCTTCCGGAAATTGAGCTGGTAATGACGTATTTTACATTGTTTTTGATATAAATACGTTAAATAGATTTTGTTATTATGTAAGTTAAATAAGTACAAGGTATAGTTTAATGCGCGTAGTACTCGGGTTCGTAGCACTACGACTACGCTACGCCGAATTCTCGGAAGTCGGTCGAAAATTAACTGGTTATAATAACACCTATAATATTGTTTTGGAAATAAATACGTAAAACAGATTTGTTTTCACTAAGTAAAATAAGTACCTACAAGGTATTTCAGGTACATTATGCGTAGTATTCTGGTTCGTAGCGCTGCGACTACGCTAAGCCGAATGCTCGGAAAAGAATGTTGGAAATGAGTGGGTTATATTAACGCCTATAATATTGTTTTGTAAATAAATAAGTACGTAACACAGATTTGTTATCTATCATGTAAGTAATATAAGAACTACAAGGTATAGTAGGGTAGGTGTAGTAGGGTAATATGCGTAGTATTCAGGTTCGTAGCGCTACAGCTACGACGGCTGCGCTACGGAGAAAGCTCGGAAAAGACAGTCGGAAATGAGCCGGTAATAACGCCTTTAACATTGTTTCGGAAATAATACGTCATTCCATAACCATATAATAATATATTATTATTCATATTTCATTATTATTAGTTTCTATGACAAAGTCTCGATGTTTTCTATTTATTGCTAGGATAGTGTGACGTCACTTGCCCTTGTACTCGAATGTCTGTAACGTGTCCTTATAGGCGTCACTTAGGAACAGCTCCCCATAGGACCAAATAGATCAGTTGTCTTAAATCCTCAGTCGTACGATTGATGATGTAACCCAGTAAGCTATTTATAGTCACTTCTAGGCTACCCCCAAAAAGATAAGGAGAGGTGATGAACGGTTGTGTTAATTCACTTTTAATGAAATGAAATTATTCAGTTTTCATGGATGTTATTTATGGCAAGTAGGTTACATTATAATTTAATTAATAGAGTGTTTTAATAACCGCATATCCATTTATCTTGAAAGCGTGCATTTACACTTTACGCAATCCCAACCACAAAATGTTGCCTACGTAAATGTATGGGTAGATTGTTTTGTGGGCTTTTGAAATGACGTGCTAATTTGCAAAATATCATGAATTCTGAATAAACCGAACAACATACAAATCGCAACCCCAGGATTCCCCTTTGTTTCATTCTTTCAAACCACATCACAAAAACAATTATATTATTACTTCAATAAGGAAGATAAAAAAAATGTCGTCATGCGGGAATCGAGCTCGAATTGCTCGAAGCATTAATCACAAAAAGCTGACACTAGGTCAATGCACCAGTTGGCTCGCTTGCGTATTATGTCATTGATATACTGTGACAAAATGACACGGACTTTCTTTGTATCCGTAAAGCTGGGCCATTCAATAAGGACCATCGTATGCCACGTATCGTGATGTCACGGCCCATGGTTTTCGCACTCACGGACAGATGGCGAGACGCAAAGCAAACGGCGTGAGGCTATGTATTATGGCGCACACGGAAAATCCATGGATTGAAAGGATCGCCTTTTAGTGCGGTGGACTGACCGTGAGTGCCCAGCTTAAGAACGGAAGAGAACAATTGATACAAGCGATAATTCCCCAGGGATGGTAGTGAATTTGTGAATTAGCTCAATGGTAAAGTGTCACTTTGTTTCAATATAATGATTTCATGATGAACTATGACTGTTATTACTGTCAATTGATGTCCTGAGCTGGTGTCTATTTTATTTTAAGTAAAGCCCTGAATAGGTAAAGACAGGTAAAAATCTGTACAAAAACATAATAAAATTTCGTAAGGAAGGATTTGAGGATTATTTAGTTTACTAGGAATTGCATGTGTCTCTAATTATGCTGTATATCCATGAAAACTTTAACCTAAATAAGTGTAGCGCCATTCTTAATCGATGCAGTCATACTCATGAGTACATGAGTCACGTCAGTACTTTTACTTAAGGGAAACATATAGTGACTAATCTACCCAATGAAGTACTAATCAATACCAATGATTAATAGGCTGTGTCCACGGTTTAAAAAAAAAAAACTGAGTGGGATGGATAACACGAAACAATAAATTATGCAAAGGCTCGTCCTCTTCAATGAAAAATGTTTTTAAATACTCGTTCGAAAAAATACACAAAAAATTCTGAATTCAATTCTCAATTCTTGAATGCGTATCATAAAATCATAATGTATACAGTTGGTAAGGAAATTGTTATAATAGTCACAATTATGGACCCTGTCGGGCACAAACAAAAAATATAAAAAAATACATGACTACTTCGGAGAAATTGTAAACTTAAGTACTTACATAATACTTTTCCAAATTCCACGTTAAATCTTATCTATGAATCAATAACAATAAAATTGGATTTCGCATTCACCGTCCAATAGCTCCAATTAAACAGCTGACTGGGCCTTAGGCAACCGTGAAAGTACGCCTTTCGCATGTTCCTCCGTATTTCAGGACTCCGTAGAATAAACACTGTACGAAAAACATTAAGGGCAAATAAATTGAACGAAAGCTTCAATTTACTGTTAAACGTAATTGGTTCAAGTAATTAGCATTGCGAATTGATAATGCAAATAGGTTTAGAACGTAGGGACATAAAACCGATAATGTAGTTGTTAGGTACCTTAAAGTATAAGTATATTGACGTTTTACAGTACACATGCTGTAGGCCATGCTACGGACACGCGAATGCGTTTGTCTCGCACGCCATGGGTTTCATTTCACACCGTTTGTGCATTGTGCAGTAAGTACCTACCTATTTATAACGTTAGTTTTCAATATTTAGAGACCGCTGAAGTTTTGCCATAGCAGCACATAAAAAATAGTAAATAAGTAATCGTTAACTGGCTTCATCCTCCAAAATCGCCAACGTCGCACATGTCCACAGGCGCCTTACTTCGATAAGGACATCGATTTTTGGATGGATATGGCTCAAGAAAGGGATAATCGCTATTAGCGTGATTTACAAGAAATCAGAAACGGATATCAGCGGGACCTCACACGAAGACTTTGGAAACAACAACGTGTAATACAGCATAGCAGTGATATAGAAAACAGTTTAACCCCGTAAAAAGAATCACCGGTGAAACTGGACTTGGAAACAACTTGGCGGCGACGTCGTTAAAAGTGCCCATCATCCATATACCATATCACCCGTCTCCTCCACACTTACTATAGGGTGCATACTGGGTAGGGTTTATAATCCTTATCCATATCCTAAGGGCACGTGTTCCCTACCATTATCGCGCCCCCCGGTCTACTCCTTGATATGCAATGGTCTCTGTTGCACCATAATGTAACATGAGGCAACTGTGTGAACCTTTGGGTTCATTCATTCATTCATTCAATCGTTAACTGTCTTTATCCTGTTACAAATAATTCGGAGAATCTACCGCCGGTTGTCTCACAGACATTGTTCATCTTTGAAGCATGAAATACCACAGATGAGGGTAAACATAATGAAATACCTATAGCGACACGCAATAACGTAATACAAACAGAACAACGCTTACGTGCACGACGCGAAAACAATAGGGAGGAATACGCTGAAACTTTTGTACAACTATGCTGATTGGAAAACTCGGCCAGACATTATAGCCGCGTGTCAGTGGAGCTTGCACAATGGAATTGCTGTACTTTCTATGAAAGCATCAAAGGTATGATGTAACGTTACAATCTCCCTCTATTCAAGAAAAGAATTCTTATCACAGCAGAATATTTAACCCACTTCACTAGCACCAAAACCAGCGATAAATCTCGCAGCGAAAAGGAACGTTTTCCTTATAGACTTTATAACTATAAACATATGAATGTGGCATTCGCTTCGAAGTCAAAGAGAATATTTTTGTAATGTGGTGGTTAAAGAAATTCCTTAAGCAGCAGATGTTAAAGAAATGAGTCATACTATCACGAGTTCATTATGCGCTGATTGCCAGAGCGCTAGAAGCGACCACACTGACGCGTCCGTGTATCTTTGCGTAATGAAGTCACGTATGATTCATATTCCTTAAGATTAAGACAAAATATCTCTTAATGATGGTGATTATCTCGTGATGCTCGATATTGAATTGCGAAAAAATTCATAATATCCTTCACTGCCTTCCTATGACATCATGATGTCATTGACCAGCAGCCTAGAAACTGGTTTTATATGTGCATGTAAATATATGTATTATAATAAAGGTATATGTTACTTAAGAACCGGAATACGAAGACTTTATTTATACCATTTTAAAGACTGCATGTTTGCTAGAATTTATTATGTATATAATTAAAAGTGGCAGGGCTCGTGGCTAAATAATAGCAGCCGCACGGGACGATCGAGCAGGTTAAGCTGCGCTTGCTGCGGTTGGTCCGTGGATTGGTGACCATCTTTACATACCAAGACCGCCGTTGGTCCCGGCTGTCATTCGTGGATCTTTGACAGACGTTACGGGTCCGTATTACCCGTGACTGGGTTGTGGACGCCAGATCAGGCCAGTCGCTCCATGTAAAATACTGGTATTCAGCTGCATCCGGTTAGACTTAAAGCCGACCCAAACATAGTTAGGAAAAGGCTAGGCAGATAGATAATTGTGAGTAGTTATCACTGTCCGTTTGAAAAATTTAATAAGAAAAAAAGGGCTGAGTAACCAAGTTAGCTGCGAAATTTACACTACAGCTGTAATTAACAAAGCCTTCAGAATATAATGTTGGTACTAGACAGCCAGTTGTGTAGCAGCCCGGGGTTAATTAAAGTCTATTAAAGTGGATTACGCGTTAATGGAGTTAAAACAAAAGATTTCTTACCTCACTGAAGAATTCATCCATAAAGCCTCCTTCGACGGCGACGTTGACGTCGTCGGGCCCGACATCGTCATCGTCGCTTTGCGCCTGCACAGAAGAAATAAAAATATTAGCACAGATTCAAAATACATGTTTACAGAAGGTTTCGGAAAGAATACTGAACCGCTTTCGAAAATGTTCTTAACAAGTTCCAAGAAATCACTTCAGGACATCAAGAGCGTTGAAAGATGTATAAATAAGCTTTTATACAAAAAGATAAAAGAATTAAAAAAAAATAATGAATGTCGTATCTGTCACATACGACATTCAGTGCTCAGTAACTGGTAATTAAATATGAGCGAAGCCGCGGGCGGTCTCTTAATATGATATGAATCGTTATTATATAAAGACGTTAGTTAATTGTAATTACACTTTAGCATTGTGGAGTAAGAAGAAATAATGAATGGCTCGGTGTCGTGGACGGCCGACACTCCATTTATCCATGTTGCACTTGTAACTCAAGCTGACGTGAGGAGTGGCGCAACATGTTACACTTCTCAGGACTTACACTTTGCTTTCTTTAACTTAAGATTTTCATTTTTATACAGCAGTAGAAAACATGAGTATATTTTTACCCGACTGCGAGACGCAAAGGAGGGTATAGTGTTTATCAGTCAGTATGTATGTTTGTGCCTTTGGTGGCGATCCAAAGCCAAACGCGTGGGGCGATTTTGATCTTTCTTACGACAGTCGATTTGTCTTAATCTTGTTGATTTTTTATACAGACAATTGTACAACATCTGACTAAAAATCTGAGCATAGGACATTTTAAATTGTTCTATATCTCCAGACTTATGATTTTCTTTTCAATGGTGGCGCTAGTTGGCAGCACTACTTGCCTTAAAAAAAACCGGTCAAGAGCGAGTCGGACTCTCGCACCGAGGGTTCCGTCCCGATTTCTGAAAAAGTGTGCTATTTAGAGACATCGTTTTATTTTTCCTGTAATATTTACATAAACTTCTATCACATAGAATAATTTCAGATTTTTCGCTTTGCAAACTTCAGAGATAAGGGGGAACGGTATTTTTTTTACATTTTTCGAAACCAAGTCCTTAACCAAGGTCGAAGTCGATAACTATGCGGCCTAAAAAAAGAAAAAAAATGTTTGAGAATGTGCAACAGCGCTCTTTCATATGATACCCCACATGCCCTAGTAGCCCCGCTTTGATTTTTTAAGATCCCTTGGGTCAGTCCCTGTTGCAAAAAAAACATAAATATTTTAATTTCCTTCTTATTTGCAAAATAGTTGGGTCAGCGTCATCGAAAACTATTCTAAATTTCAAGTTGATAGCATTAGTAGTTCTTTAGATATCCAGCTGTGACAGACAGACAGACTGAGTGACACCATAAGGGTTCCTTTTTTTACCATTTTGGTACGGAACCCTAAAAATGGAAACAAGATGTCTGTCTCCAAACAATCTCATGCAGTCGAAGGCTAATAGGACTATTGTTAAAGATGCCTCCGACTGCATGAGACTGCTTGACACAGAAAAGGTCATCTTGTTTCCATCTTTTTTAAAGTTCACTTTTTTCGCAGTCCGGATTTTAGATTTTTTTAATTTGGTTTTTTTATTTGTGGGCTTTTTTTTTTGTTCATTTATTCGCTTTTTGGTAATGGAAATAAAAAAAGCCGCTTTATTTATACACTAGCGGCCCCGACAGACGTTGTCCTGTCTGAACGATCCTAGAACCCGACTGCAGCGCCACCTACCAGGTTCAATTGTGTTTTCAAACCATCCAGGAACCCATTCAAATATACACACAAAATTTTATCTAAATCGGTCCACCCGTTGATAAACCACGTTTTATCAGATTTTTTTAAAGGATCCTATGTCCGTCTCCTAGTTCTAAGCTACCTTACCCACCAATTTTCAGCCAAATCGGTTCAGCCGTTCTTGAGTTATAAATAGTGTAATAATAATAATCATTATAAAGGAAGTGACTAATGAGATGACGGCTAATAGAGATGTAATAGAAGAAGAAGACATAATATCGGGACCCCAAATAATTAAAGCTAGGTTGGTACAGTAAGCCACACGTCAGCAGTCATACCTTTATGTTGAGCTGGCTTAGCTTAATACAGATGTAAATAAAATAGAATATGAGGCCAGATAACGCTGGTTTTGTTACAACTTACCTGCCCTACCGTTCTATGTAAGTATAGTACGATAGGCCGTATGTGTCAAAGTTCAAAGGGATATTGCTTTCGTTAGCTCGTCGTCCCTGGAGACTACAATTGAAATCGCAAAAACTCAACTTTTCAGGAAAAAATAAGAACCGATTTTTGGTATAGCCAAAAGTAAAAGTGAGAGAGCAGATTTTATAATTTAAGTATTGTTTTAGTACTTCGATCAATAATGTGCTATTATTGATCGAAGTTTTAGTATTAAAAAAACATTAATTTACTTTAAAATTCAGTTAAAAAATATTATATCCTAAACTAACTAAAACTATTAAAAAACTAAAATATGGCGTCGAAAAATTTCTCAGCATCGCTATCGACTGGTAAAGTACACACGTTATATGGCAATTAATGCTAATTCTCTGGCCCAGGTAAAAGCCAGCCCTTGGGTCACGGGAAGTGTCAATAATTAATTAGATTTACCAATTAGAAGATGTTAAAAAATTATGATACCAAGGAACGCACGCATAAATATTTGAGGAACTTCTATTCAAATCTGCTTAATACACTTTTCAACCTTTTTAATTCTTTAAAAAAAATACAGACAAAAGTTTATTCACCCTTTTTAAATAGTTTACACAAAATACATTTCTGAACGCATGCATAAATGTCAATCATCAATCAGTATTTGACAGGATGACAGGAGGAAAACAAATGTTTGACAGGTACGAAACAAAGGAACATAATTAAATGGAAAATGATTCATTTTCATAATTATTTATTCTTTAAGTTTTCATTGTTTCTAAAATGTATTCTGCTATTCAGGGCGGAGACAAATCCAACGAAACAAAAACCATGAAAATTGATCCAGCCGATCTCGAGTTATAAGTGTTGTAACAAACCCGTCTTTGTTTTATATATATAGATAATTATTTAATGACTACATATCTATAGTGAAATCAAATAACGCGAGGTGATAAATGATAATAGAGTATGATTTTAATAAGGGTTTTCCTTCATTGTACTTTCACATTAGCGATTATCCTTATTCCTGACCAATTCGATGGTGACATGCACACGTGTTCATAATAAAACAATTATTCAGTACAATACGTCTAACTAGAAACAGGACTGTCGCCTTTCCTATAAATTCATAATGAGATCAACTCGACTCCACAAAAGACATTACGTATTATACGTCGCTAATGAAGTTGTATATGAAACGCTGAAATACAAAACCAAAGGAATAATAAATGAACGAGGGGATACAACGTGGTTGTTTTAGCAAGTCGTGACGTAAGCAGGGGTCGACATCGGACGTACACGAAAAGCAAAATAGAATCCACTTAGTTGAGGCGAGCTAGCCATTATTCAATTTATACGGACAGTCCGTGGATCGACAAAGGCCTACCGTTGCGCGTTGGGAATTCACGGGGACGATGCAACCAGGTAGGGCAAACATCACTCTACATTACATTACTAACTCTGAACCTAACAGTATTATCATGTCAACTCAAAATATAATTTACAGACACTGTCGTGGTGGCGCAGGTTACGAGTTCAAATCCGGGCAAGCACTAATTTATACTTTTCTGAGTTTATCTTAGACATTACTGACATCGGTGAAGGAAAACATCGTAAGGAAACCTAGACTTACAGTTAATACTAGCTTCCGCCCGCGGTTTCACCCGCTTAGACCGGTATAAGAAGTAGCCTATGTTAACCAGGGTATAAGCTATCTAATCTAGGTACATACAAAATTTCATCAAAATCGGTCCAGCCGTTTGAGCGGGAAGAAGTAACAAACACACACAAACTTTCGGCTTTATAATATTACTGTGATAAGTGTGAAGTGGCAGTGGGCTGGCCATGTTTGTCGAAGGACCGATGGCCGGTGGAGCAGACGGGTCCTGGAGTGGAGACCGCGTATCGGTAAGGGTAGTGTGGGACGCCCCCCAGCTAGATGGACCGACGACCTGAAGAAAGTGGCTGGGGCAGACTGGATGCGGAAGGCGGAGGACAGGGTGTTGTGGCGCAGCCTGGGAGAGGCCTATGTCCAGCAGTGGACTGCGATAGGCTGAGTTGATGAAGTGTGAAGTGTGGTAAGTCTGAAATCGCCAACTCGTCTTGAGCAAGCGTGCATGGTGATCAACGCTCGTGCCTTCTCTGTATGAGAAGAGGTCTTTGCCCTGCAGCCTGCAGTGGGACAGTAAGCCTACCGACGTTCGCACGGACGTAAAAATATCGCGGCGATTTTTTTTCGCGCACTGGATTTTCGACGCTCTGCGCCGAGAGTTGAAAATCCAACGAGTGTGTTTTTTCGACGCGCTGGGATGCACTTTGTTGTTGTTAAGTTGGATTCTCGAAGCTCGGCTCAATACCGAGAGTTGAAAATCCAGTGCGTGATAAAATCCCGCCGCGATATTTTTACGTCCATGCGAACGTCGGCTGGTATTATACACATGAGGTATGCTTTATCAATCGATGTAATCACTAATCACTTGTAGAACACAAAACAACGATTGATTAAAAACATTTCTTTCAGCGGAAGCTTTGTTTACTTATCTTCTGACAACTTCAAAATATAATTTTCCCATTTTATGACAACAAAGCGTGAATGGAGGTGGCTCGTTGGCAGTCAGAGTCAGGGGTCAGGCCGTGCTGTGTCGCTGCCAAAATAGGTCACTGTGACACTATAACACGCACCGACCGACGTCAAAACATTCATTTAGTCAAGTTTAACGACATTGGCTTCCATTAGGACACCTCATTATCAGCCGTTTATTACTAGTTTCCACTACAAGGATTCCAAAAACAAGATAATTATAGCTGAAAATAACTTAAGTCATGTAAAATCATTCACACAGTTAGTCCAGTCAGTCAAGTTTTTTGCTTTAATTCAGTTAATAGAAATGTACTGCGATGTTTATATTCAGACAATGTCATAATGAAAGCGAGACTATGTTTAGACGGAGAAAACGGAAATGAGATTTTGGAATTTATACGTAGGATGACTAAGCAATAACAGCCGGACGGGTCGATCGAGCCGCGGTTGGTCGGTGGACCATCTTTGCATACCAAGGGGTCTTGGAAAGCACGTTAAGCCGTTGGTATCGGCTGTCATTCATGGATTTTTAACTGTCGTTACGGGTCGTCAGAAGCCCGAAAGTCTGACAACCAGTTTTACCAAGGGGTATCGTATTACCCAGTAACTGGGTTGTGGAGGTCAGATAGGCAGTCGTTCCATGTAAAATACTGGTATTCAGCTGTATCCGATTAGACTGGAAGCCGACCCCAATATAATTGGGAAAGGCTAGGCAGATTATGATATATACGTTGGACTAGAAATCTATTCTCGGCTGTGGGTCACTATTTAGTTTTCACAAGACTGGCCATCATAATATAATGGTAATGGTATTTTTAATTGGCTTCGATGGCTAAACGGTTTAGTCCGAGCCTTCGATAGGAAACTTCTCCCACTTTTCTGCTAAAAATAGTCGTTGGCATTTTACGACTATTTTTAGCAGCAATGTTAGAACGAGGCCTTAACATTTAACCTCTTATCACAAGAAGTATTTACAGAATTTATTTATAATAGTTTGACCTTATGACATCGGCACGGGATACGGTGTCAACACGTGTGAGGCGTAACTCGGCGTAATAATTGACACGACGCGTCGTCGGCTCGTCTTGACGCCTACAAACAGCCCGTACCCGTTTATACGCATGCGAGCATAAAAAGGATTTTGTATATACGATACAAAACGTAATTGTACACATTTGTGCCGCTCGTTATCCGCACAGTTATCCTGATTTAATAGCGCAGGAAACGGCCAATTGTTTGCAATGATTATGAACCCTTCTGACACGGCGCGTGGGCTTGCAAATCACAATTACAACTCTTCTCATTATTACTTTACCATTATTTGATTAAACAAACACAATAATAGTAAAGTGAAGCCGTTGGTCCCGGCTGTCATTCGTAGGTCTTTGACAGTCGTTACGGGTAGTCAAAACAAGCCCAAAAGTCTGACAACCAGTCTTACCAAGGGGTTATCGTATTACCCCGTAACTGTGTTGTGGGGATACCTATCTGATCCCCACAACACAGTTACTGGGTAATACGATCGCTCCATGTAAAATACAATACAACAATTCAGCTGCATCCGGTTAGACTGGAAGCCAACCCCAATATAAACTTTTTAAACTTTCGCGATTTGTACACATTATAAAACAATATCGAAAACGGGTCTTACGTCGTCGAAACAAGACGTCAAAACGTCAAACGTGAAACGTCGGGAAACAAGTAGATACCTGCAGTGCGATTCTGTAACCATCTCACCGTGAAAACTTAGGTGAAGTGAGCGTGGAGTGAACTGTCAATAGTGTCAATTCCTAGCAAAAACAAACTCACTTCACTTAAGTTTTCACGGTGAGATTTTTACAGAATCGACCGGCTGTTTACCTCGTTAAAAAGAATATCGCGATAAGACCCGTTTTCGATATTGTTTTATAATCCCAATATAGTTGAGAAAAGGCTCAGCAAATTCATTGACAAAAAATAAAAAATAAGTTGGAGTGTAAGATGACGTTACCACAATAATATTATTCGTAGATATCAAAATGTTATTTACATTTTATCTAAATGACAACTTGTCGTAACTTTATGAATCATTATCATACTTTTGTTCTTACGATAAAATACAGAATTCAAGGTTTGACGATTCTTATTATCTTCTCTCGGATAGGAACAACCTTTATTATCATTAAAAAAAATCATAACAAGTATTTTAGAATATCTTATCAGAGACACTTCCAATGTAAGATTATTTCCAGGTTTCGGGAGAGTAATCATGAACAAAGCTGGTACTTTTAATTAAGTTAAGAAACTATAGACAATTCTGTAGAATTTCTCAATATTATATAGAACAGAGGTAGAGAGAGCTGATTTACAATTTGTTGAAGGTCCTATCCCAGTGGCGTAGTAACAGTATAACAGAAAGCAGACAGAGAATTAATTTCGAGCCGACCGACGCGGTCATGGTCGCCACCGGCTCAGACAAAGGGCTCAGGATGACCGCCTTAGTATATAAGTAGCTATGAACTGCTTAGAGCAAACCGAACAAGGTATTACTTGTGTTCGATATTTCGAGCGCCTTTAGATATAGGACAGACAGTAACAAGAAAATAAGACAAAGAGATTTTCCCGTAAAAATTCAAGTTCTTAAAGTAGGTACCTAAATCAATCTGCCTAGCCTTTTCCCAACTATGTTGGGGTCGGCTTCCAGTATAACCGGATGCAGCTGAATACTAGTGTTTTACATGGAGTGACTGCCTATCTGACCTCCACAACCCAGTAACTGGGTAATACGATACCCCTTGGTAAGACTGGTTGTCAGACTTTCAGGCTTCAGACGACCCGTAACGACTGTCAAAGATCCACGAATGACAGCCGGGGCCAATGGATTAAAGTGCTTTCCGAGGCACGGAGGAGTCTCGGTATGTAAAAATGGTCACCCAACCACGGACCAACACCGGCAAGGTTAGCTTAACCTGATAGATCGACCCGTGTGGCTGTTAATAGGAGAAAATTCAATATCTACCGGAGAGAGTACCCGATTTTTTCAAAATTCCATTAAATAATCTGTAGCAGTTAGCTGCAAGAACATTACAAAGAAAACCACAATTCCGAATGTTCAGTTAAATGGCCGCACACGAGTCTTGTACTATTTTCGTGGCATGGAGTGTGAGGCAGCGAATTGGGAGTCACGTCACGTATTTCAATCGGACCAGATCTGATAACGTCAGCAGTATTGGCTTCCTAACATAGGTCGGTCTGGCGCCGATTTTATTTTTGTAGCCTAAATATTATTTTTTCATTCACTCAACTTTTCCTGTTGCTTTCATTAAATAAAAAATATTTTGCTCTTCGAAGCGAGGTTTTACGTCGAACGTTCGTTGGTAGTTGGTGCTGATTTTTTTGACTAGATATTTGAGCTTTTTATTTGTGTACATAACTTATTTTGTTATTAAAAAATTACATAGCATTTTGTGGGATATTGGATACTAAGAAAACTAGAATAAAATAAATAATATGCCGCATTATGACGTGTGTCTTGAATATTTCGGAATTCATTAGAAATACTGGACTACATGGTTGGATATTATATAAGAAAGTTTTTTTATAAGATAAACTTGAGTAATTTTATTAAAATATTTTTTGAGCTGGTACTTAGTTATAAAATTTAGCTTTCAAAGTATCGGCAAATCGAGTTTTCTTAACTTTCTTTGCTTGTTTTCACTTCATTTGAATATCACGTAAGTACTGGCCTACGCATAATAATTGAGGCCAATTTTACAAGTAAACGAAATAAAATGTTCGTACTCACTAGGTAATAAAACGTATCGGTAGGAAAACCAGTAAAAGAATTAAAGCACTACATAAACTAAGTACTGATTCAAGCTGCTTTCGTATAAAATACATTTAATTAAATATTCAGCAAAACGGCGGCCTCTCGCACAACCCAGAAACCAGAACAAATTCTGCTCCTACATCACGTTTGGTTAAAATATTTAAAAGTTTAATCAGTTAATTGTGGTTGTTCGCGTTTAAAATTTAACAAAGTTTAATTAAACAGTGTCAAGCGGCGTTAGTACGAAAATCCGGGTATACCAGGAACCCAAAACGTATTTCAATTTAATTGCAAGGGCAACGTGGCGATTTTCGTTAACCCTGTATATCGTGTGTTGGATTAAACCGTCCTAATTGGTTATAACTGGTTCGTCAACCTTTTCGGAATACAGATTGATATGATTTTCAACTCATCCCTTGCGCATACAGTTTGCGTTGCGTACCTAAAGTTGAGCTGAATTACGCAATCTTGGCCTTCACCCCTCAAACTGAAGTACCCTGCCGTCTCGCTCGTCTAGACTTATACCTCAAGGATAAGTATTAATCCTATTTTTCTGAAAAACTTAAGTAGATGACTTATGCCCGGTTTCTGAAGAATTCTTAAACGGAGTTTAAACTCTCAATACCTAGCTATTGATTCGACAAAATTATCTATTTATGCGACTTCCTTCCTTATGCTTGGTTTTTTGAGGTCATCAGGTAAACCCTCGATAGTAATTCAGTCGACTTTTACGAAGTGTTCAGAAAACCGATATCGAACCTATAATCACTATCGAATGGATTAAACTCCGTTTCAAAACCTCAGGAACCGGGTATTAATTAGGTAGGTCCAAGGTAATTATATTAGCAGTGGTTTTAACGCAAGTTTTCTATATAATACTCTTATCAGGTAAAACAAATCTCTTGAATATAAATTAAAGAGAAGACCAAGTTCGTATAAGATAGATAAGACATTTACAAAATACCTACCTACTAATTGAAGAGAAATTAAATTAAATTGCAGAGTTAGCACACTCTTCGGAATCAATATTTCATAACATAACATAACATAACATAAACATGACGATATATGTATCCCCGATAGATCAATATTTCAATGACCTTCAATAGACTTTACAGCAAACCGAAATGCATTGCGTTGCACTTTCTTTGTCATGATAATTGGCAAATTTTACGCTGTTCAAATATATTTTTCTCGTGTTTTGTATTTTAGTTTATTTCTGGAACGCGAAAACCCCAACGTATGTAACAAGATAAAAACAATCCCTGGTAGTACGAGTCGTCAAGGGGATTATTTAGATCTGGGTCAATAGGAGGCAGCATCCCTAAATCTCAGCACATAATTACGGGCGCGGAACGCGTGGCGCATCTAGATCGCTCGTCAGCACTTACAACTTTTTGACCCGGCTTATTTGTGCCCCCTTCACAATCTCGACGATGCAATTAATTTCTACATTGTACGTATAAGTTACACTATCTAGCAACAAGTATGATTTTAGTAGACGAAGTCCACATAACACGGTCGTATTTATGAACTGTTTCAAGCAGTCGTGCAAAAACTGGCAAAGGTACTCTAAATTCTGCTTTGACTGATATTAAGACCATACAGTTTTCATTACTTAGATCACTACACAGATAGCGTTAAACTATAATGAAATGTACCTACCTACCTGCCTTTATAGTCTGTGCTAAATAAATGTATTTTCTTTCTTCTTTCCTTCTTTCTTTCTTTCTTTGTTTCTTACTTTATAAACATTTGATTACACTGCGAACTTTCCTTTTAGAGCATACGTTTCTTTAACGTCCAACTGTAAAAAGATCTAAACTCATGGGATATGTCCATCATTTACCAAGTCTGTTTGAAGATTATTATATACAGAGAAGGACTACGGTCCGGGCGGGTAGACTTGCCCTGAGGCAACGGAGAATTGCGGTATTAACAAGTTTTTCCACTTGAAACAGTCTCGGAACATGGAGCGGCATCCCCAACCACTCAGTTCACTACATTCGGATGTCGGACACACTTAAATCTTCTTTGAACACTAATTTGCTCTACTTGACATAGTTTTATTGACTTGATTCATGCTATTTTTTTGTTTCAATTCATAGTGGCGTGGACAATAAACGGGGTCAGTCTGTTCAACGTGCTCGTTCTGTGAAACGCCATTGTGTGTTATGTTAAGATGTTATTGATCAATCTAGACAAAAAAGGACCAGAGATTGCACTGAAATACTTCCCAATTCGAATCAATGCGAAACGATCTTATAATTATGTTTTATATCAAGTAATGATCAGGAAGTGTTGGGAGTGTTGGGAGGATCGATCCATCAGGTTAAGCTACGCTTGCCGGGATTGGTCAGTGGATGGGTGACCATCTTTACATACCGAGACTCCTCCGTTCGTGCCTTGGAAACCACGTTAAGCCGTTGCTCCCGACTGTCATTCGTGGATCTTTGACAGTCGTTACGGGTCGTTAGAAGCCCGAAACTCTGACAACCATGTCTTACCGAGGGGTATCGTATTACCTAGTGAGTTGTGGAGGTCAGATATGCAGTCGCTCCATGTAAAATACTGGTATTCAGCTGCATCCGGTTAGACTAGAAGACGACCCCAACATAGTTGGGAAAACGCTAGGCAGATTGATTAATAGATTGAATTTAAGTAAAGTAATTTAAGTTTAGTAGCCAGGAAGTGTTGCCGGAACAACAAAATTTCGTACAAGATGACCAAGCTGGTTCAATGACTATAACACTTTATATTGGCCCATACTGCGGACTATAAAATCCCTTTGAGTAAAGTCATCTAAGTGCAGATTTACAGCTCAGAACAATATACCTGGTTCCATAACATGAGGTTCAACATTAAATGATAACCTTGGCATTATTACTTTGCCAACTGTTCAACACTGGTCTTCGATTCGAGTGAAAGCAATTTATAGAATCGAAACTTATCCCATTACTGACTTGATTCTTTCCCTTGATGACTAGGTATACTATCACTGCTTTCAGGAAAGCTTCACTAATCTAATTATATAAAAATGAATCCCTATTTCCCTTGGTCATCGCATCACGCGTGAACGGATGGAACAATTTCCAAAATTTCGCAGAAAATTGGAAAATTTCAGAAAACTTAACGACTATTTTAACTTCACGCGTTTACATTAGAATATTCATAGCTAAGACAGGACAATGTCTGTCGGGTCAGGTAGTCAATAATAAATTAAGGTATTCACTGTATATCTTCAATTAACTAAAACGTTTGAAGTATGGCGTAAATGTTCACAGGATAAACTTCAATATTTTCAGCAGTGAATTTAAAAATCACAAACGGCCAGCAAAAACATTCTGACTTAATTAAAATCATGTTTACACAGTTACTTCATATTTCAATTAAATGTTATGCGTGTTTATTGGCAAGATTGAGTGGTGTGACCTATATTAATACAAGGTCACAAATCAAAAGCCGCGGTGTTACGCGGCCCACGACTTTACAGGCGGTTGGCCATAAAGCCCGACGAAGGGTGCCCTTGTAACCCACCGCTGATGCCGCTTATTTACGACCTCTACGCCATATCTGGTATTATTCCCAATGCTGTTCTTCTGCGGATAAATAATTAAAGTCAAAATGTCAGAGTTGTTTTTCTCTTCGCAGTCAGATGATCAGATCATAAAGTTAATGCTCATTACATTACGTCATTATTTAGAGCATCTAGTAGTTACTTAGTGGATTATTTGATATGGCTGCAACGGATGTAAGATACGAATAATATTTTATCTACACCCATGCTATAAATTCTCTATAAAAGTTTCTGAAATAGTTAGCTTATTGCCAACATTAAAACAGCCAGTGTCATAGTAACCATGGTAATAGCATCCAAACGGGTGTTTTAATGTTGTACTGAATTTCATAATGCAACTCGTTTTCAAAAAAAGAACATTGTAATGCACGCGCGTTTCACTACAACAGCGCCGTAATTTAAAAAAGAACTTATTCGAATTCACGTCGTAGGTATACTATGATGCCAGCCGCCATTTTCGATACGAGTATTAGTATTGCAAAAAACTGTTTCAGAACCTTTTATAGAGGATTGATAACATGGATGTAGATAAAGTCTTGTATGCAACTGTACATAATTAGGTATTAAAACACTCATGTGATACTATTATCACACTCGGCTTCGCCTCGTGTGATAAACCCGCATTCGTGTTTTAATACCACTTATTATACGTCAGTTGCATAAATAACTATTATATTAGCAGCAATTTTGTGTAACAAAACTTATTTTCCTTCGTGTATGCAGTATAAAGCGGCGTAACAAAAATTGCTGTTCCTACACAAGCCGGTGTAATAAAAACTTCACTGCAATGACGAATAAGCGGGACGTCGCCGTCGTCGTCGCCCAATAAAAATGCTGAGCTGAAATGCAAGCAAGCGTGTGAGCGACAACAATAGGCACCACGACGTGCATTGACAGTAGCGGGAGAAGGCGAGGAGCGTTGCGGACTTGCGGCAGACCTTACGTAACTACCCCAGTTCGCCCCTGCCGCACCCTGCCTTGACACTTCCTAGAGCGCTCGTCACTTGGTCGCATACGTGTTTCATTTGCAACTGATATCGAAATGTATTTGCACAAAATATATGGTGCTATCCAAAATGTCAAGTGTCACTAGAAAACTCGCCTAATTTCAGCAAGCTAGATATTTATTATTCTGTTCTCGCTGTTTTTCGTCAAAAGACGGTAGACGGAAGTTATTCGGCTTTTCATTCGATTATTTTGTTTGTTTTCCTGAGAGCCGGAAAATTAATAATGTAACAAATATTTTCCGCAGTAAATAACCGACCAAGTATGAGTTGAGCAGCTGCATGATTGGGGTTATTTATCCTTCAAAGAAAGACCTTTAAAAGCCGATAAAAAAATATTGGACGGTCGGTTGCTATGTTGATGAAGCGCTCTACATATTACGACGGATTGTGATATAGGTTAGCCCCGCGGGATACCCAATAAAGATAAGAGAACTAAGAAAGAAAAGAAAACTGAATAATGTAAATGGTCGTCAGGATATCACGTAACTCCATTGGAAACAGTATCCGAGTTGCGTATCACCAGCGACAAATGAGCCGGGAAGGGCTCTCGACCGTCGCACGTCTTATGTATCCTCAAAAGTTACTCGACCCACATATTGAACAGCCTTTGTTGGAAAACGCTGCGTCACTGACCGTATCTAACAACACCAACTATCCGAAACATGTCTGAAATATTTACCACAACATTAACTAATGAACTCAATTTTGGAAGTTGTAAGTAATTGATGTCCCTTTTTGATATTTGGCGGGTCAGACCTACTGATTGTTTCATTTAGCTGTCTAGGTTTATTTTATTCGGGTCCAACTATAATAAACCTAGACAGCTAAATGAATAAATAATTCAAAAATAATGAAAAATCTTGAACAACTTAATATCCCAACGTGATACCATCATTTTTATTCATTTTGACAAAGTTTTTAACAAAGCCGTACTACAGGTCGCTCTAGTCAGGATGTGGCCTTCGTTAGTTTCTTTAAAAAACCGTTTTTAGCATTGTCCGCCTCCATTTTACTAGTCATATTTGAAGAAAGCTTTTTATTGTTGTAGTACCTAGATATATTATATCATGGTCGAAGCTGTTGTCACCATTATAAGCGAAAGCATTTTCGCTGTTACAAGATCAACAGCAATCTCCCAAAAGAGAATTTTCCCAAAAAAACCGGCCAAGTGCGAGACGGACTCGCACACAAAGGGTTCCGTACCATATTATATGTTTAACAATCGCAATGATAACTTTGTATTTCGTAATGATACTGTGAATTACAACGTTATTTTTTGCAGTTGCAGAAAATCGCCCATATTTAAAAAAAATACCTTACGAATATTAGTATTTCTTGATTAAGTACAGTATAAGGTACATTATATAATAGAGCTCGTACAAAAATGGTATAAAATTAACAACTTTTACGGCCCCTATTTCTTCATTTTAGAAGATAAAAAAAATAAAAATATATTTGTACTCTACTCGACGAGTTCTACACAATAACATCCCCACACACAGGTTATTTTTTTTTTCAAAATGAAAACTTTTCTGTATGGAAAAAAAAAAGTAAAGTTAAAATTAAAGGGGGCAGCCCCTTTTTTATTATTTGTTGTTATAGTCGTAATAGAAATACACAATCTGTGAAAATTTCAACTTTCTACCTATTAAGGTTCATGAGATACAGCCCTGTGACAGACGGACGGACGGACGGACAGCGGATGCTTAGTAAGTTTGTACGCACAATATTGAGATACTAGCTAGACTGCCCGTGGCTTTGCCCGGCGAGGATGTCTGATTTCATGTGTTTTAATTTTCATAGTATTATTTACTTTTCATCAAAAGTATAAAATACTGAATACTGAGTTTCAAGTTAATCGGACTGCGTTTTAAAAATCTTCCATACAAACTTTAACATCCCTAAACACCCTTTGAGGGGTAGTTTTGAAAAACTAATAATGACAAACTTTATTACTTACATAAGCAAGTATTTATGCTAAGTTTCAAGTTCATTAACCAAAACAATAAGATTTTTCATATAAACTGTATCCCCGCTTTTACCCCCACAGGGGTAGAATTTCAAAAATCGTCTGGGATGTTTCCATAACGTGGGTCAAACCGTTAGTCAAACATTATTTACACCTATTTTCGAGTTAATCAATCCCCAATAAAATCCTCCGCTGTAAAATTTGCTACCCCTTTTCACCCTTTAGGGGTAGATTTTTGGAAAACCCTGATACTCGTTAGTTAGTCTCTAGTTTTGGTCTCAAGTACAAAAACTGAGTTTTGAGTAAATCGGACCGCGTGTTAAAATTCCTCCATACAAACTTTGACATCCACCAATCCCGTCTTCTGGGGTCGCGAGTTGTTCGAAAGAGATAGCGTGGCCCTGCCATAGGCAACTGAAGAAACACGGGTGGGTTTTGGTCAGTGAAAGTACCTATGACACGCCCTTCCGCTCCACCCAGAGCGGGAGAAGTCATTTGATGATTTCCCTTCCACAAAAAAAGGGGGTAGTTTAGGAAAACTAAAAATGATTAATTTTATAATTAACTTAGATGAATATTCGTGCTAAGTTGCAAGTCTAATAACTCAAGAAATAAGATTTTTCATACAAACTTTCATCCCCTATTTTATTTATTTATTTATTTATTAAAACTTTATGCACAAGTAAAAAAATACTGTACAAAGGCGGAGGCGGAATTCTTCCTTAATGGATGTTAACACTATATAATCTATGTGCAAAATTTCAAGTCTCTAGGTCCAGTGGTTTGGACTGTGCGTTGATTATAATCAGTCAATGAGTCAGTCAGGACTTTGAATTTTTTATATATAGATTTACAAGACCACAAACTTCTGATAGGTTTTCCTGTAATATATAGGTAAAGAACTATTTTCTGTATTTTTTCAAAATTTTAGGCTCATTAGTTTCGAAGATAAGGGGGGGGGAATGGTCAATTTTCGTCTATTTTCTTAAATAACTTCAAAACTATTTATTTTAAAATTATAAAAAAATATATTTAAGACCCTCACAGTAAGACCTTTCATTTGATATGTCACACGGTACAGTTTGCAAAACTTTTTTTTTAATTGTACTTATTTTCCACCAAAATCCCACCCCTATATTCAAAATTCATTTATTTACGTTACATGTCCATGTTTGGGTTACCAAAATACATATGTGTACCAAGTTTCAACTTAATCGGTTCATTAGATTCGGAGCAAATTGGCTGTGACAGACGGACAGACAGACACACGAGTGATCCTATAAGGGTTCCGTTTTTTCCGTTTGAGGTACGGAACCCTAAAAACAACCATACATATCTTTTCCGGGAAAATTCTCCTTCCCTTAAGTAACATGTAAGTATTACTTACATTACCCATGTATTCAGACATTACTTAAGGCTTGTCCGTTGCAAAAAGCGCGATCACTGTCGGACTGCATAGAAAAGAAAGAGAAGCGCGATGACACAACGCTTGCAAAATATGAAGTAATTATCGATTTACAAAAAATCTGTTGATTAAACTAAAAAAGTAATGACAAGAAATACTTCCCTATTAGTTTGTAAAGAACTGTATAAATTTATGAACACTTTTAATGAAAACTGTAGGATTAATATGGTAACAACTCGAAAAAATAGACCGAAATAGACCTCACAAACTAAATAGATTTCAGAACACATGAAATCACTTCTTATGTATTGTAGATTACTGTGTATTTTTTCCTATCAGAAAGATGCTATAGTTACTGTAAAAGATGGTTACAAAGTTACTTAGTTTCGCCGTATTTTAGGAAGGAGCAGCCTTAAGAGCGTAGACGGGCTGCGCGGGAATTGAAAAATAGGTATTTGAAGAAACTATTGCCGTCGCGCTGCGCTCTAGCAACCGGGCGGAAAAAAATTACTACTTTTGGAAAAAAAATCCATGTTTTTAAAATAAAATTAATTTGAAATTAGAATTCTTAGCCAAACAAAAATTATTTTGATTTGAAATGGCCAGTACTGCAGAACGGCAATTTCATAGGTAAAGACCTAATATATAGATTTACTTGATAAGAGCAGTCATTATTTTATAAACTCCCCTGTAAATATTTATGTCAAGTCAAAAGCAGAATTATCACACCAAGCAGTATAGTGCAAACTTTAGTTACGTATTTATACCTAATGCTTACGGTTTGTATTTTTGTAAGAGACACTTCGCTAAAGTTCATTTCAATTATTAGTTAAGTATAAACCCTAAAAATGTCATTGAATTGTTACTTCGTTGTCTCTTAAAAACAAAATGAGCATCAAACACTATTCAGTAAATCAGTATAGGATAAACGTCGATATCGACTGACATCACTATGATTTCGATAAAAACTTCGACACTAGTCACTTCCCTAATTGTGTACGTATTAGTCTAACCCTCCCTCACCTCAGCTCAGAACGATTTTACCTATAAAAAACCTTGACCGATCGACGTTTCGTATTCTCCTGTTTTCTCCTCGAAACCTAAGCCAATTAAATTATATTTGGTATCAAAATTTAAAGGAAGAATAGATCTATGCCCCTATTACTTGTTTTTATTTAAAAAACTTTTCAATTTTCTTTGGTAGTCGTCTGATTACGTAGGTAAAAACGGGGTATTTTTTTAGGTTTTTGGTAAGTCATATTTATTTTTTTAATAAATTTTTTGAAAAAAAAAAATGACAGGGGCATGCCTTCAATAGACCTGGATTTTTATAAATAAAAACGATTACTCTAGAGGCATTATCCAGGAAGAGAATAGGGGAATACATTTGTATGGAAAAATGCAGCCCGTCTACGCTCTTAAGAAAACTAAAAACAACGAATAGCAACACAATTACTATTGCTCAAACCTCGTATTTTTAGTTCAAAGTAAACGCAAGATATTAGTCACGGGCTCAGCCGTGAGATAATTTGCACGATAACAGTCAAACATGCGGCCTTGTTTCAGCATTCAACCCATGTTACAACGACACGATCCCCCAACCTCCCCAGGCGAGGTCGCACTGTTTACACTAAATTACCAGAGAAATCCCATCATACAGCTTATCGCGATGTGCCGAACTGTTCATGTTATTGTAACTGTTAACAAGGGTCATAAACCCGTGTGTCAAAATATTAATTACTCGTGTTTTACGTCATTGTTTGCTGGAATGTAATAGCCCAGGCCAATAAGGAATTAAAGACAATCCGCGAAAAAAATCCTAGTGAAGGGTTTGTGGGGGGTTAGGGTTGTGAGGGGTAACATGTATGATTTCTTAAACTGTAATAACATCTTTGTATACCATGTTTTACGCAAAATGACAATGGTAGGTGATAACAATGTTGTGTGAAAAATTCTTATAGAAATCAAGTGCAAAGACAAAAACTGCAAGGAAACCATTTCTTTGCAAAAATCTCGGAAAGTATTGGGTTTACGTCAACTTATACTATTTTATTCCTTTTCAAATTCCGCACAAAAAAGTCCCAAATAAAATTCATTTAGGATCAATAATTCTCCAGATATTAGCCTAAGAAAAAATCGAGAAAGCGCACAAGTACTCCTGGTACTGAATCTGTGCGTATAGTAAGTAGTGTATGCTAATAAAATGATGTTTTTATGCTCAAGGAAGCCGTTTAATAGCCACACTCATTTTTTTTTTTTGCTTTAAATGTCCTACGTTGAATTCTTACAATACACAAGAATCGGAAATAAACGATACTGAAATATACCCAATGAAAAATGATGAAAGTTTCGAAAATAATGAAAAATAAGAAGTAATAATCAATCTGATCCTTTTCCCAACTGGGGTCGGCTTAATACCAGTACCTACAAGGAGCGACTGCCTATCTGACCTCCAAAACCCAGTAACTGGCTAATACGATACGCCTTGGTAATACTGGTTAAAAATAAGAAGTAAGAAGAGAAGCAGAAGACCAGAACGAGGAACAGGAAAAAGACCTAAAACTGCTGTGATCATTCAAAATCGTTAAGGCCTATGATTTCCAGCATAGAAAAACGTGCGTGAAATAATAAATACTATGTGTACTATATACTATCGCAACTTGAACTTGAACTTTTCACACTATATTTCTAATGGATAAAGATAATTCCAGGATAAGGATTTTTCCGCAGACAAAATGCCTTTTTCCAACTATGTTGGGGTAAGTCTAACCGGATGCAGCTGAATACCAGTATTGTAAATGGAGCGACTGCCTGTGTAACACGATACGCCTTGGTAAGACTTGTTGTCAGTGCTTGTCAGACTTTCGGGCTTCTGACGGCCCTTAATTGTCAAAGATCCAAGAATGACAGCCGGGACCAACGGCTTAATCTACTTTCCGAGGCACGGAGCGGAGGCGTCTCGGTATGTAAAGATGGTACGTGGATGGGTGCATCCACGTACCGACCACGACAAGCATAGCTTAACCTGATCGATCGACCCATGCGGCTGTAATTACATATCCACGGGCCCCTTATTTTCCTGGGCCATTATATTGTGCAGGTAATACTAGAATACTAGCACTCTTTACAGTTGCTGAATGCCATAATAATACTATTGTCTTCAAACTGTCAAGGTTATTGTTTTATAGAAAATGATAGGATGCATGTTGCATTGGTTCTTGTGTTCCATTATGGATAACATTGAGAGTTGAGACATCTGTTTTTATATTTCTCCGGCTAGTTACACTATTTGTCCACCGCACCGAGGACGGGACTTCAACGATAAAATTGATGACGGCGCCATAGTAAAAAATGTACTGTCTCTACTTCGTCGCCTTCATCTGAGACCGTTCCGAGTTTTTATAGTTTAAACTTCAATTTGTACTGAAATAACATAACATAAGCGCCGTATGGTGTCTATAATGATAAAGCAATTATTCCATACAAATTGACGTAAGTTAACGTTAACGTAAACGCGATCGAGTATGTATAAAAATTCGCACTAATGCCCCGGCCACACCGACGTCAACGTCAATGCCAATCATCGCCATAAACATCGCGGTAGTTATATTCGGTCAAATTATCGCAATAAGTTGTGGCTACACCTACGGCCTACGTCCTTCATCGCGATAATCAACGGCATATCCCGTTGATGTGGTCCCGACATAAGGCCAATGTTTTCTCGTTACTGTGATCTTTTTATTGGCGCATGTTTATGGAAGAAGAACCATGGTTAGTATAATATGACCACCATATGGATCTCGGCATAGAATTTGCCACTCTCATTGCTGGTATTGTTAAAAGGAATTAAAATTATGAGATTTCTCAAAATTCTCTATGCCAAGACAATGAGCAGAGGCATCCCCTTTTTTATTTGCCAAGCGTGATAATGGCGTATTTAATTATGATTGCCAGCAGTGGAAATGTAAGGGAGCTTATAATGATTTCTGGCGAGAAATTATTTTAATGTTTTAAGTAAGTAATAGCCATTAGATTTTCTTTTCTAACGTTCTAAAGTAACGTTTAACAGATCTAAAAGTTTAAGAATACATTACATATCGGGTGTACCACAATCGAATGTACCAATTCCAATTAAAAAGTCCAGCCAGGACGTTTTGATCGAATCGTTTATCGGTATGCACCGTTTGAGTTATGTTTCGACTGCGGAACGAGCTGTTCCAAAACCGGAGCACAGGAAATGCATAACGTAGCGCCAGACGTATTATAGGCACTCGCAGCCGCACGCTAGTTTGGTTTCCGATGTTTCGAGACAGTTGTGATATCGCAAATTCAATTTACTGAACACTGCATTGTAGAAATGTGAAAATGAGAGGAGCTCGTGGCTAAGTAATTACAGCCGCAGTGGTCGATCCATCAGCTTAAGCTACGCTTGCCGGGGTTGGTCCATGGATGGGTGACCATCTTTTCATGCCGAGACTCCTCCGTGCCTTGGAAAGCACGTTAAGCCGTTGGTACCGGCTGTCAATCGTGGATCTTTGATAGTCGTTACGAGTAGTCAGAAGCCCGAAAGTCTGACAACCAGTCTTACCAAGGGGTATCGTATTACCCAGTTACTGGGTTGTGGAGGTCAGATAAGCAGTCGCTCCATGTAAAATACTGGTACTCAGCTGCATCCGGTTAGACTGGAAGCCGACCCCAACATAGTTGGGAAAAGGCTAGGCAGATTGATTGACCTCATACAACATTTTAGTAGTGATTCACCAGAATCAGAAAAATCCCAATTTTGATAGGAAATCGAAGTATAACCCGACAACAACGGCGGCTATGGTTTCTCGGTATCAATAAATCTGAATAGGATAATTTGGCATAAAGTCCCAGCGACCTCAAACAGCTCGCCGAGTAGAGGCTTTACTTGGAAAGTCGCCAGGAACATTAACACAAATAATATGTCGTAGACTAGGCTCTGGCGGAGCACGAACTTGATGGTACAGCTACGCAGAACAACATCGTGTGTGCATCATTGCAAAAAACGCTGCAACAGTAAAAGCAAATTGAATAATCACAATTTTCGATCACAGAAAACTACGATCGAAGCGTGCAGTCTACAGAACAGCACTTTTATCTATGGTGTTTGTTCATTTTTAAGGAAATTGGTCGACATTTCGTCGAAGTAACCGAATGCATAATTATTAGAAGCGCATTATGGTTCAAAAAGGTATTGTATTGTTTATGAAAATCTGATAGTGCCTTATTGCTCAAGTCTGGGTTGTTGAAAAGGTTGCTATTCAAAAGAAGACTCATTCATTCAGACATTGTATGAGACGGATGCTAAAAATAGACGCGACGCATAAAACGTGAATCAGCTGTTGCAAGTGCATGAGACGTGAACTCCTCACCTTAGCTTCATACACCTATTATGCAAGGCTTTCATATATTGTAAAGTTATGTTGCAAATATCATCTTCTCGTCCATGTTACTTGGGGTCGGCGCAAAATGTTTTGTTGTAATAAGTTTAAAAAAATAATTTTGTGTACAGTCCAACTTTTTAATTCTTTATCCTGACTGATTGACTGACTCATCAACGCCCAGCCCAAAAGCCTTGAACCTAGAAATCTGAAATTTTGCACAGCGGTTCCCTTTATAATGTACACAAGAAATAAGGAAGGATTTCCCGGTAGCATGTTCCCGTGGGATATTTTCCGGCATCCTCGCAGGGCACGATATCAGGAGTCCCATTATTTGTGGAACAGCACCACATTTGCTCCAGGGAGGAGTCGTCTATGAATCTCCACCTGAGCAGGATTTCCTTGCTTCGACCAACCAGTGGCCGAAGTCTGTTTAGCCAAGTAGAACAAAAATTAGCACCATTACGCATACGAATCCCTGGTTTTCACAGACTCGCAATATTTTTGAACGGCCTATCCAACGGGTATCGTTGGATAGGCCATTCAAAAATATTGCACACCATGGGATAGACGAGAAAAGAAAATCATCCCCACTTTACGTGCAAGAAGTAATTTTTTTTTTGAAGATTTTGTTTTATAAAAGACTGAAAGACCACTTTGTCGGCGTGATTATATTATTATACCTATGCAAAATTACAGCTTTCTAGTACTAACAGTATCTGAGCTAAGCCGCGGACAGACAGCCAGACGGACATGACAAAACTATAAGGGTTCCTTGTTTACTACGGAACCCTAAAAAGGACGAAACTGGCGTATGGTACTTAGTCTGTTGAATTAGGTCCATAAGCAAAACAATTATGCAAACAATAATTGGATTACGCGGGTAGCTTAGCCCCCGTAGCCTTGAGAAATCCGACTTACAAGATTTGAAATAGGCACTCATTTCTTTATCAAGGACTTTGATTTAAGCGTGAACAAGATAATTGGTAATTAGTACCTTTGCAACTGTGTTATGTGTAAGATCAGAGATGCGAATGCCATGATTGATGTTGCAAATCTGACGGCTGTTGTGTTGGTATGAGTCAAGTTTAGTGAAGGTCGCGTGCCGGATGCCGTGCGGAGCTGATAACAGCGCCAGCTAACGTATTCAACTGCTCAGTGACATAAACTACAGTCCACGAATTTGGATAACACTTCTGTTTACCACACTAATATTTGTATGACATAGACTAGGGGGGAAACCTGGCAAAGTAATTTAATCTTCCAGTGCACGCAATGTCGACGTCACGACACAAAACAAGCAATAGTCGACAGCTTGTTGCAAGAAAATGCCCCATTACTTTGATATCCATCTTCCTTGTGTTCCAAATACTCGGAAATGGATCGAAGAACACCGTTGCCGATGTTTTTGCGGTTACTATAATACACGTAATCGTGAAACCTTCAGTAAAATATAAATGTAGTTAACAACCATATCAGTTCGGAATATAAATAAAGTTTGATAAAACGATGACGACACTTTCGTAGCAGCACCATTGTGAATACATTTGAATATCCAATGCTCGTGTGAATATTTTTCTAAAACGGGAGGTGTCGTCTTTACCTGGAAGAAAGGTTTCACTTGTCGGCTTTATGGAAGTGCATTGGCTGTACATAAAGGCAAGAGCTTTGCAATACGTTCATGGTATCGACAGCAGAACAAATATTTGTTTGCTATTTCATATATTTACGGCACTAGACGCATGCTCTTCTATCGTCGAGTTCGAGTCGAACTTGGAAGAAAAAGTTGGATCGATAGGAATCGCAAGTTGAGGGTTCTTTGTTGATGACTATTGGCTAGGATTTAGCGTTGCCTGCGTACTTTTGTAGCAGCTTAGTAGCTCTTTCTTATTGGTTTTGCTAGCGCAGCGCAGGCTATGGGCCGACAGTTGGAGAAGAAAGAGTTATGCACGACAGTTCCAGAACATAGCTTGGAATAGCGCTGACCAGTGCTTCCGTACTATACCTAGGTACGTAATACTTAATCCACACGCAACACGTTCTTGCCTTTCATCATTTAGATAGTCATTTCGTAAATACATAATTAAAATCGATATGATACGCTTTTTTCGTCATTTGGATTAATGAAGTGCTTCGCGGCTTTCGAGTGGCATAAGTTTGAGAAAAGGTTTTTAATTTTTATCTCCTTAGTGACGCCAAAGAAACCAGAATCTAATAAGACCAAAATTAATGATCTATCAACATCAACATTCATATTTTTGAATGTCAGTAATTTATGTTAATTGGGTCAAAACCAAAATTTTGTACAATTTCATAACAATTTCATGTCCACCGACTTTTCCTTATTCCTCAAAAAAATCTGTAATGGTAATGCTATTTTAAAAAATGGATTTCATAGCGGAATACTACCTTAAATTCATATTTAATTTATTAGTTGGTGGTTCAGTTATATACTTTACGAAATATTATGAAAATAATAAAACGGAATGGAAAATACCATATTATTCTCCCTCAAAAAACCTGTGTCCAACTATCGATTTCAATGTTTGAAACCGCAAAAACTTCGAAAAGGGTTTTATTTATTCAACATAGTATCCAGCATAACGAAGTGTGCGTAAATCACTCAAAATCTAGGCAACTTAGGTGTACTAACAATTATATGTAATAATTAAAAAAAAATAAAAACAATGCGTCTCAAAAAGAGTTCATTTATGTTATTCCTTTATGTAACGCGTTATTTTCCAATAAAATACTTTTTTTTAAACTTACTACTGGGAACATTGACGGAAATGTCACGCCATTTACACCACCAATTTCTGCGCGGCAGTCATAATCTTGTGTCAAGAAAGTCGAAAGGTGTTGTGCGTGTGGAGTGACAAATAAACATTTTGTGGTTTCTCTTGAAAATTCATAAAAAAATAATGTGTAAGTATGTTTGATCTTAATCTTATTATCTGAAAACTATTTTGTTTGTGCTATTCAGTCGCATAAGAGCTGTAATCATTAAGTGAATAGTGTGTCTTGAATTGAAATGAAACACTTCAAAAACATCGTCCATGTTTCCTTTATGTTACATTTTTATGTTACGTTATTTAAAAATTGCATTAAGGTGTATTCACAAACACAGGCATGTACTTTTTGTAAGAACGGTTAATATTTTTATCTTTACAATATGTTTGGTTACCGGTTACCGATACTAACAACATTTATTTTATAATACTTAATGCATTTATTTTAAGAAAACCTCTGGCAAAGTGGCAACTAATGAAAACTTAGTGAAAATTAACTAAATAGGTACCTTTAAATGAAGGAGTATGCGCAGTGGTAGCCCGCGAAATTTTTTTTTTTTGGGTTTTTTGCAATTTGCAGGTCCGTGTCTTGATCAAAATATGATACGCGGCAATAAAACATAATTATGTATTTCCATAATTTTAACCATAAAAATCATCAATACATCTTTTCGTGCAGATTCGTTAGATTTCATTCGTTCGAGGAATCTGCACGGAATCAATTAAGTTAATTAAGTAAAATTTGATTTTTATGTAAAGATTTATATTCCCTACTTATGTTATCAATAATTGTTATGTTGTCATCATTCTGATATCATTTTGTAGACTGACTCAAATACTTTTGGTTAAACATAATTTCACATGCAAAATTCAAGGGTTGTTTTTGCGAAAAAGTAAAAAATGTAAAAAAAAAAGTTTTTTTGTGTGTAAAGTTTCTTGTTTTTGTATGTTTTTTGACTATTTTTTTATTTTATTTAGTTTTTCCATAGACTCAACGTCTACCTTTAAGATATTAGCATTTTATTGCACATTCCCTAATGCAGCCGTTAAAAATGGCCGCCATTAGCGGGGTGTTGGGTTAGGATTTTTTATAAAATTAGATTTGTCGATAAAAAATAGTATACAGGGTGATTTTTTAATGACCAGCCAAATTTTCACAGGGTGTTCTACCCATGAATATGAACAACTTTCACTATGGGACCAACTTTGAAATCGCAAAAAAAATATCAGCTGTTTCATACATTTTGATCGAGTAGGTATTGAACTTTTGTAGGAAACTGCTGGTTTTTTTGTCGTGATTTCAAAGTTGGTCCCATAGTGAAAGTTGTTCATATTCATGGGTAGAACACCCTGTGAAAATTTGGCTGGTCATTAAAAAATCACCCTGTATGATATGCCCTTTTAGTATCGGTAACCGTTAACCAAACACATTCTAAGTATATAAAACAAATTCGGTTCAGTTTCACATTTATAACTTAAGAACCGCTGGACCGATTGGATTTGTCTTGTTCGTCGGGTCAGCTAGTTTATCAGAAATATCGGATTTATCGAAACCTGCTAAACTCAAAGTGTTTGGTTTACAGATAATGTAATATGCCTTTATCGGTTGCAGAAAGGCAGAAAATGTATCTAGAGCGGCTAAAAAATAACGATCCCGAAAAATGGAATCGAATGCAGGAGAAAAATTTTGACCAGAGCAAAAAATTCTACAAAAAAAAATATAGTAGAGCTATCAGACACAGAGGAGACCAGACGAAAGTACTGGAGGAATTTAAAAAAAATACTGACAACAAGCAAGAAGTAGAAAGTGTGAACCTCGAAAAAATACCAAAGAAAATATCAGAAGAAATACAGAAAATTAACCAAAGAAAATGAAAAGATTAATCGGTACTACCATCGGTAGCCCACATTGAAGTGACTACCTGTTATTTTAAAATTAACATCACGTGAAAGCTTAGACCAAAAACTGAAATGTTTTTTTAACGGCATTGTAGTTATTCTTTTAGGCGTCGAAGTGAAACTTTGTTATGTCAATCTTTCAGATTGTTACATTTTTATCATGAATAAAAATAATTATAAAATACTTGACTGTTTTTCTCTTACATCATGAACACAGCCCTTATTTTCCTTTATGTTACTTTTATGTTATTGTGACATAAAAATAACACAAAGGAAATGATCCAAAATTTTGGTTTTGACCCAATTGTCAAAAGATGACATCATATAAACAAAGGTACCCACCATGATCCAATATATGTCTCACTTTTATAATTAAGTATGTTATTTGCAATGTACATTTTAAACACCTAAATATTTGATAAGCCTGGGTTGCTTTTAACTTTGTGCATTGTTCTATTAGAATATGGGAAAACATTATCATTGGGTTTGCCAAAAAAACAATAGGATAGGAATGTTAAGGAAAAATTACTCAAAGATCAAACTTTATATACCGAGGTACTGAAAAATTGCTCAGGTTTGTAGATTAATAGGTTAAGGTTGAAATATGTTAATTGATGATCTAACAATGTTACCTTTTAACACAATGTACTTGTGTCTCGCTATTAATTGGGATAATGATCAACGGAGAATATAATGAAGGTTTTATTACATTGATGACAAAAGTATAAAATGCATCTTTGGAAGAAATTTTACCCATACAAAGTGGCATGGTACGTCTTTTTGAGTGTTACTGAAACTAATTGATTACAGAAATTGTTGTCTGTTTGGACAGAAATTATTGTAAGTTCAGCAGGTTTAAAGATCTATTTTTCTAGAACCTTGCACATTGTATTGCTTAATAGTTTTTTCGCTGGTATTAAAATAAATTAAATTATTGTTCAGGCTACTTTTCATCGGTGTCATATCACTGAGAATCATACTACATAATTTAAAATAGAGCTAAGCCTATGCAGCAGTAAGTAACCTAGTAAAATGTTTTGTGAAATGTTTAAAAGTTGAGTGGGCAGATAGCCTTTTCAATGAGGTTATCCAACTATGAAGTTTGCTAAATTATTGATAAAAAAAAACAATGGAAAATGCAGATAAACTAGGTAGTTGGTAAAACTGCGGAACGCAACAAATTGTCTCGCTTCAATGACAGCTATCATTCAGCGGTGTCAAGTCCGGGGTGGGGCGACAAGACTATAGAACACCATTGGAAGTAGAACCCTGGAAAGTGATTCTCTGGATCTGTGGGAACCAAGACCAAGGTCTTGATCGTACATAACTGATATGACACTATTTCAATGCTGTTTCTTTATGAATTCGAGGTCATCACTAAAGCCTTTGGCTAAAGTAGCGCTAAGAAACTAAGGAAAACTAACTTACCGCTTGGAGCGCCGCTAACCTATCCTTCGTCATCCTTTACAGAGAATCACACACCAAGTAAACGTTTTATCTCGTTACACAATCCCATTCACAGATATTTTTCTAACAAACGTCACTAAACTAAAGGACACGAACACTACGTTCACTTCACTCAAAAAATCGATACACACGAAACGAACAAAACTTCACTACCTGTCTCATGTACTGTGTGAAATTTTGCAAAGTTGTAGATGGCGCAACTGCTCGATACAGTATGTGACGTCAACAGAGCTGTCGGTAAAGCAGGGAAGGCGCTAATTTTCAGTTGATTGTATTTTAATTTGTTGAATTTAAAATAGCATAGTAATTGCAATATAATTTCACATTACAAAGTATTTTATTTTTTAAAATGGTTTAATCTTTTATTAAAAGCTTAAAAATTCCAGTACAATACGAGTTAAATATTTAAAAAAATATCTCAACTGACTACTGGAGTCATTGCGCCTGTCGTTGTCAAAGAAATCTTCCGCTTAGTCAAGTGACGCCATTGTGAGCCGTAACGACTTTTAGCTGCAACGAGTTTAATCTCGATTTTCTTATACAATCTTGGTAATAAGTGCATAAATTTTGTGTAATTTGATTCTATACTTCATACGGTTCTAATCGTTTATTATATTTATGTTGTTACTTGTGTAGTTTTAGTGTAATTTGTGTTAATGTTCGGTGCTATTGAGCTAAATTCCTGTGAGCCTAGTTGAGCGCCATTCGGTGAAAAGTTAAAGCAAATTTGAGTTGTCAGTTTCATAGGGCCAGTGAGTTTGTTTAATTCCTCGCCAAGTGTTCATTTTCTGTTTATCTTTGAATATCAAAACAACCCATGGAACATCAAAGAATCTTATTATTTGCGCCAAACTTTCGTACGTTTAACGTCACGAAGTCTTTGTCAGTTTTTTGCTAATGTTGAACTTTTCTGTTGCTTTTCAGAATTAGAAGTATAAAAACAACAAAAATGGCAGATGATATGCCCACATTCAAATGCGTGCTGGTCGGCGATGGTGGTACTGGCAAAACTACATTTGTCAAGCGACATTTGACTGGAGAGTTCGAGAAAAAATACGTTGCTACACTCGGCGTTGAAGTGCACCCTTTGGTCTTCCACACAAACCGTGGTCCCATCAGATTTAACGTATGGGATACAGCTGGTCAAGAGAAATTTGGAGGACTAAGAGATGGCTACTATATCCAAGGTCAATGTGCCATCATCATGTTCGACGTAACCTCTCGTGTCACCTACAAAAACGTACCGAACTGGCATAGAGATTTAGTTCGTGTTTGTGAAGGCATTCCTATTGTTTTGTGTGGCAACAAAGTAGACATCAAGGACAGGAAAGTCAAAGCAAAAACAATTGTTTTCCACAGGAAAAAGAACCTACAGGTGAGACCACATTGCCACTCATATTTGCCATGTTTTATACAATTAATAAATACAACTCACAAATGATGCAGTGCAGTAGATGAGCATGTATCTAATTCCATATTGTTTTGTTTCAGTACTATGACATCTCAGCCAAGTCTAACTACAACTTTGAAAAGCCTTTCTTATGGTTAGCTAGGAAATTGATTGGTGACGGTAATCTGGAGTTTGTTGCGATGCCTGCTCTCCTGCCCCCCGAAGTTACAATGGACCCACAATGGCAGAACCAAATCGAAAAGGATCTCAAAGAAGCACAAGACACTGCGCTGCCAGAGGAGGATGAAGACTTGTAAAAATAGCAATAACTAAAGCAAAATTTCAGTGCAAACTGCATTGATTGTGCAATGTGTACACAGTGTATCAATTTAAAATTCATTCCATAAGTTCAAGTGATCAAGGAGTTTGTATAAAATTTGACACAAACATAATAATTATTCATAATTTCTGTATTTGCTTTAATCAATTAATCTATGTTAAAAGAATTTTAGATAAATTTGTTTTTTATTGTAAATGCACTTGAATCGTAACATCATATTGCTGGACTATGATGTATCAAAGTAACATCCCTGTATTAAATGAGGCATCTTTTCCAAAGAGCTGAATCTAGTATTTATTATGTGTATAGGAAACACTAATTCTTCGCAAATGCTGTGTAATGTAAATTCCTGATGGTACATACATTTACTATAATTAATGCTTTACTGTTTTGTCAGAGGCATGTACATTACCAGTGAGAATTGTATTTTGATTTGTACGCATGACTGACAATATTACACTGTAAAATTGTGGTGATAATTTTTGAAATAAAGTTGGAAAAACACATCTTGTTTTTCATTCCACCCTGAACCTGTAGAAGACTGCAGATTAGCAGTGTTACAATAGTGCTTAATACACGAGCAGCAATCTCAAGAAAAACATTGGGTAATGAGGTGTGACTCATCTTGTGCAATAGAATGATCTCAGAGCCGGTAACGTAATCGTTATCACAACAGCAGGCCGGGAACAAATTTATACAATACTAACAGCGCCCCGCGGTTTCACCTGCGTAGATGGATGGATGTCAAATTATTGAGCTTTCATATTCAATAATTAGCTTTTCATCTAAGTATAACTCCAAATCCACTAAATCGTGAAGAGGCGATAACCCATTCCAAAAAAAGTGTTTTAGTGAGATAAGGCTGTTGGGTCAAAGGCTTGATACTATAATTATGAAGTAGCTGGAGATTTTGTCTCTGGGACACGCTTTCTGCTGTTAAAGGGTGTGTGGCTGACACTAACTTGGCCACCATCAGGGATTTTACTTTTGATAACACGAAGATTTAGTCGTTAATTAGTCGAAATTTGTCGCCAAATATCAGAATTTGTCGGTCACTGGTTCAAAAGTTATAAGGGGTCATTGGTTTCCGATCTGGAGGGTCTCCCCAGCTTGGCCACCTTTATATCTCAAAAACTAGGGCACCTAGCGAAGATCTGTTTTCTCCCAGATTTAGTCGCTAATTAGTCGTCAAGTCACAGATTTAGTCGGGTCTTAGTTTAGACGATATAATGAGTTCAATTTTTAAGTATAGTTCAAGAGCTAGATTGAAGAGTTTACGATAAAATCTTTGATAATTTCGACTAATTAGCGACTAAATCTGGGAGAAAACAGATCTTCGCTAGGTGCCCTAGTTTTTGAGATATAAAGGTGGCCAAGCTGGGGAGACTCTCTCCAGATCGGCCACCAATGACCCCTTATAACTTTTGAACCAGTTACCGACAAATTCTGATATTTGGCGACAAATTTCGACTAATTAACGACTAAATCTTTGTGTTATCAAAAGTAAAATCCCTGATGGTAGCCAAGCCAGTGTCAGCCACACTTAAAGGGTGACTCACGACTCTACGACTCACCTTTTTTTTCTGTTTGGATAACTTGGCGGAGCAATCGTAACGCACACATTGTTTTCACACCAGGCAGAAAATCACTTAATACTTTATACATAATTATTCGCCAAAGGAGTAGGTAAGCGTAGGCAGGCGTTTAATGTCGTCTATTTAGGGCTCATCAACAGTAACTGGTTTTACGTCGCTGTTGATGAGCCGTAAATGGTAACGTGCGTCGTGCACCACGTGCTGTCACATTATACAGGGTCAAATTAAATTATGTAGCTACCGAAACTCCGCAGTTGATATCTAAACATGATAAAACAAAAAAGAAATTAATTTGATGTTTTTTGTTTGGGCTCATGAACCACCAGTACCTAGTGTAGTTTTTCTCTGTGTATACTTCACAGAAGAAATTGGTATCGATATCTGAACAGATAAAACAGATGTTATCAACTCGCACTTCAAGTTACAATACTACCAAGTACCAGCGGTCATTGACCCAAAAAAATCATCAAATTTAATCTTTTTATTTTGTCGTGTTTAGACTTTAGACATCGATAACCATCACGTCTGCAGTTTCGCTAGTTAATTTAATTTGACCCTGTCACCCTGCATTTGACCCTGTCACCCTGCATTTGACCCTGTCACCTTGCACTTGCACACTGTATAAGCATTTATACAAATTCGACACAAATATGCTAAAAACAAAATCAAAAGGCATTAGATTTTCAATTTATTGAACTTTACATTGGTAAATGCATACAATAATAATTTGAACTACACTCCTAAGCTTAACATTTTAAATCTAACAAAATTTACTTCTTGGAAGAAGCCTTTTCTCGGGCCTTCTTGCCTTCCAAGAGCTTCAACCTGTCTTCCTCAGATAAGTTGTTATTGATTTTGGTAATAACGCCAGTACCGAGCGTCATATCTCCCAAACGCAAAGTAAATCTTTGACCAGTTTCACAAACCATGGGCTTTAGAAGACGCAAGCTCAACCTGAAAAAGAGCAAATATTTATGTGAGAAAGATAGAAACCTTCTATATTAATTATTTTATTAATAAATAATAATTTAAAAAGTAAAACTTCTACATGCTTTTGGTATGAGTATGTCCGTAACTCCGTCTAAACGCGTATTTGGAGTGCAGGTGGAAAAAGGTGGCTATTTAAACTTCTCAGAAATACTTACGAAGCGTCTTCACCAGGCATAATCATCTCTTTGTCAGGAATAACTACTTGTGAGGCACAGTCCCATGTCATGGAGAACATTTGTAATTGGATGAAGGAAGTGAATGGTTTTGACCGGCCACCCTCTTCTTTGCTCAGGATATAGACAGCAGCTTCAACATTGTCATGGGCTTTAACTGTGCCTGGCTTAGCCATAACCATGCCACGCCTTATCTGTTCTCGTTTTACTGAACGGACGAGGGCTCCCAATTGATCACCAGCCTGGGCCTCATCCAAAGTCTTGTGGAACATCTCAACACCTGTGACTGTAGTCTTCATAACTTTACCGTGTCCAACAATTTCACATTCTGTACCCTTCTTTAGGACACCTGTAATTAGATAATGGTTACATCAAAAATCAATGTTTTGTTGTGAAGCTGGATTAATATGTCATCTATTTTGTTTATGTCTGGTGTATAAATTGACACAAACCTCTGTGCAAACGACCAGTGACCACAGTACCACGTCCAGGAATGGAGTGTACAGACTCAACTGGCAAGAGGAATGGCTTGTCTAATTCACGAACAGGTGTTGGGATGAAGGCATCAACTTCCTTCAAGAGCTCTGAAATAGCTTCTGAACCAATTTCAGGACTCTTACCCTCCAATGCACACAAGGCTGATCCTGTAAAAGAGAATGTAGGCATTTCTTAATATGCTAAATTTCTAACACAAAGACTAGTTCTTATCAGGCTGACCTAGGAGTAGATTTTGGTGATGTTTTTAATTAAACCTTGTATGTTGTTTACCTTTAATCACAGGTATTTTATCACCATCATATCCCATCTCAGACATAAGCTCTCTAATTTCCATTTCTACAAGCTCCACCATTTCCTGGTCAGCAGCATCCACTTTGTTGATGAACACAACTACGTGTTGAATTCCAATCTGTTTGGCAAGTAGCAAGTGCTCTCTTGTCTGTGGCATCACACCGTCTGTTGCTGCAACTACAAGTATGGCACCATCCATTTGGGCTGTTCCTGTGATCATGTTCTGGAAATCAAACAGTTTTTTTGCTGTATTTAATGTTTTCTCGTTTGTTGATTATGATTATTCTATTGTAAATATCAAAATATATAAAGAGGGTATATTTCACAATGTCTGAATAGCCACTACTCACCAAATAAATTCAAAATGGAACAGAATTTGTATGAAATTATCTGCCAAGTAAGTTAATAGGAACTTAATCGAAGGTGGTGAAACAGGCCCATAAGATACAGAGAAACAGTTGTGTTTGGGTCAGTTAGAAGATCCTTGTGCCTTGCGTTGATTTGATGTTTGAAGCTATGATATTACCTTGATATAATCTGCATGTCCTGGACAGTCTGTGTGGCCATAATGCCTGGATTCTGTTTGGTACTCAACATGGGCAACATTAATGGTAATACCACGAGCTTTCTCTTCTGGTGCATTGTCAATATCTGCGTAACCTTTCTTCTGTGCAAGGTTGACATCTGCTAATACTGTAAGGAGAAAATGGGAAGTAAATTTACAATTACGAAAGAGTCCGTTAAAACTTTAAACCAACCCAAATTAATTTTAACAGGTATATTCACCATGTTAGTTAGTTTAATATTTTGTAGAAATAACAATGAGAGTAGCAAGTGTTTTACCATGCGCTAATCCATGATTAAATGTCTTAATTCTGGTGGAATACCTATAAAAAGCATTAACATCAATGTTTATTTTAATTGCTGATTTATGAACAGTTTGGTGAAATTATCAACAGTTTGGTGAAATTATCAACAGTTTGGTGTGATTGATTCAAAACTACTGCCAAAGTTCATCTCACTAAGATGAACTGCCAATCTAACTTTTTACTATCACAAGTCTGAACTAGTTTAAATTAAGGTCATAAAAATAGAGAACTTGGCACACAACAATACCTTTAGTGATGGCTGCTGTAAGTGTGGTCTTTCCATGGTCAACATGTCCAATAGTACCAACATTACAATGGGGTTTTGTTCGCTCAAATACAAGTTTCTCTGCATAGTTCCTTCTGAGGATAATACTCAATGGTGTCAAGCCAGGCAGGCCAGTGCTCCTAACGTGTGAGCAATTATTCTGTTTGAGAAGTAATTTTACAGCTGAAACACATACAAAAATATTCAATTATCTGCACTTCAGTAGGTAATCAATAACATTTTCGAGTTTATTTTTATAAGGGTTGACTACCAAATAAGTTGATTTTAATCTACACTAACAAATCGTATTATCACGGCATGAATAACTACAATAAATAACGCTTGAGTGTCGGTACAACCTAGTTTTATATAATCCTCTGATAACCGAGTGTGGTATATTTACAATGGACTAATAAATTAAAATGAATAGAATACTCTGCAGTTCATCCAAAGCTGGAAGTAATAATAAATAGTAGAACACAAGGCCAAAGGCAGGCTTTATTAACTCAAGCACTGGTAAATATATATTACAGCTTGCGTTACCTGGGTTAACCAAACTTTTTGCGAATGATATGCTAGCCATTCTTGGAGATGATCTACAGCAGATGCTGCAGGTATTACGAAAAACAATTTACTCAAATTGTGTTTAATAGTATTTCAATATGAATTTTATTCGGTAGGCGCACGCCGACGTTCCTGATTTTCCAGATTTTCTCAATTTTCTTCTTTTTGACTTGACGTGACGGAGACGGACAGCCAGCCAAGTGCGAAAATGTCTAAGCTGTTAAAAAATTTGGAATGTTGTCTATGAATGTAACTAGAGCCGCACCCTAGCCAAGTTGGCCAAGTTGTTTTAGTAATAATATTATATAACTATCATAGTCTTAGAGCATTTAACCTATGGAGATGGCATAGCTGAGCGAACCCCTCTGCCAAAGTCGATTGGCCATATGGCCATGCACGTTATATAAAACTAATTCATTCGCCGACTGCTGTCATTGTGTATCGTATTGTGTCGCAAGAAAGTGCTCCCAAAAAATGGTTAATTGTGCAGTTTCCTCGTGCAAAAAGCGATCTGCCACTTCAAATTTGCGAAACCATGGTGTTTCTTACCACATACAAGTATAAATTATACATTCAAACAGTTTTATTTAAGTATAATGTCGAAATAATCGTTGTTGACATTACGATAGAAAAATACAGTGGTACGTTGGTAGCCCAAACGTAGTACAGGTAAGAATTTGCATAGTGCAGGGACAACGTGAATCAATGATTGATAAAATAAATGATTTTTTCAGTCATTATGTTCAGTAACCAGTTTTTTTTTTGTAATGTATCTGGTTAAGTCAGGTTGAAATAAAAAATATATATATTACATAATATTAATTTCAGTTCTTTGTGAGTCGATTTAAATTCTTTTCTTTTGTAGTTTTAGGCTAATAAAAAATAACAGTTTGTTCGTTTCGAATGTGAGTTCTTGCAGCTCATGCAATTTGAAAAAAATTAATCCGCACTGGAATAATTTAATAACTATTCCACCGCGGACCTTAGGTAGAAAGTACTTACTAGTAGGTTTTTTCAAGGCTGTTATGAAAACGTAGTACACACGGCTACACATCAAGCTATACATTTCCAGTTTACACTAATCTCTCATTGTAAGGAAATCCTATGCAGTGCGAGATCACCTTATACTGGATATGTATAGCTTGATCTGTAGCCGTGCGTGCGTACACAATCAAATTAATAGACATGATTTTCCTTTGATTCTGTTGGCACTTATTTAAACTGATTACTTCTATTATATTTTTCTTCAACAGATTTCCAAAAGATCCCGTACTATGACAAAATTGGAGGATATTTTGCGGTAATACAGAAACTTGGGGACCCACGCGTACTAGTGCAATCTATTCGGAACATTTTATGTCGTGTAATTTTAAACAACTTGCAAATAATAGAAGGAAACTAATTGAGGGTACGATACCCACTTTAAAAAACATTCTTGGCACGGAAGAACCGCCTGCAAAATTAAAGATTTTAGTAGGACCGTTTTATTATTGGCAACACTACTGAAATGTCAGAATTCCGTCGAATTAAAAATCAGACTGTAGTCGTCATTATTCAGACATATGAATATGAACTAAACATGCGGGTGTGGCTTCATAGCCAAAGCCTGCACCCGCATGTTTTCCTACTAAAATATCAAACACATCATTTAGTTTCTTTAATGGGGAGCCACACGCAAAGCTGTTTGTAGATGGCGCTCTGAACGACTGTACATTGTTTTACAAACAAATCTATACAATTTGACAATCGTTCGTTACGTCAAATCAATGAAAAAAGTACAGTCGATCATGTGCCACCTAGCGTGATAAAAAGTTAGTTTTCCTCCCCATTAGTTAGTTATGAAACACCGAACTCAAATAGTTTTAAAAAACAAAAAATGGACGAGTAAAAGTGTTATTTTTAACAAAATAATAAAATTGGCTGTGTTATTTTATTATTTATATTCTACCCTTCCCACTTTTTGACACGTATACCTACGTTAAGCCCGCATTATAAAACGGGGCTCAAGTATGTATCCCGAATTGTGGCTCCACTGTACTATCACACACGCGCGTCCGAAACTTCACATTGGTGAATCACTTGGGTTAGTGACCATTACCTCTATTGCTTGAGAATAATTTTGGTTAGGTTGGGTTAGGTTAGAACAGTGACCCTTAACGCGTAGCTAGTATATAAAATCGCCGGTTGTGTTTGTACAGTGGTTCCCGAATTTCTAAATGCAGAATGATAGGGAAGGTCCAGCAATATCAATAATGTTGTTTGAAAAAATATTTGACTAAAAAATAAATACAATCGTTCTTTTTCTAAAGCACTATTAATTGTTTTGTCATTACTGGCTACCTACGTAGTTTCGCAGGCATTAATCATATTGCGTATTTTTGTGTACAGACGCCAGCACGTCAAGCTACTACAATCTTTATAAATCTAAAGTATTAGGTTCAAGGTTGATTGGGAAAATTTGACAGTTTCGGGTGGCTTGACCTGTACACACAAGAAAATGAAACGAATTAAGGCTCTTACAGACAGAGGCGATATCGCGTCGCGACGTGTCGCGTAGCGGTGTTGCGACGCCATAATATCGCAATATCGCTCGCGATATCGCCTCTGTCTGTAAGAGCCTTTAACATTTTATTTATTCATTCATTCATGTAATGAAATAGCAGGTTAAGCTACGCTTGCCGGGGTTGGTCAGTGAATGAGTGACCATCTTTACATACCGAGACTCCTCCGTGCCTCGGAAAGCACGTTAAGCCGTTGGTCCCGGCTGTCATTCGTGGTTCTTTGACAGTCGTTACGGGTCATCAAAAGCCCGAAAGTCTGACAACCAGTCTTACCAAGGGGTATCGTATTACCAAGTAACTGGGTTGTAGAGGTCAGACAGGCAGTCTCTCTATGTAAAATACTGGTATTCAGCTGCATCCGGTTAGACTGGAAGCCGACCCCAACATAGTTGGGAAAAGGCTAGGCAGATTGATTTTTGATTCATGTAATGAAATACCACTGATTGTTTGTGTCCCATCACTAGCACTTTGTGTTTGTTGTCATAGGACAGTTGCGTAGATACGCACAAATTTGTCAATGTGTATGTGTTTTTTTATTGTGTGGCTATTATTCTTTCGTGTGCGTTCGTAGCAACACGCAGCATGTATCTGTGTGTGGTTGTCAAATTTTTGTAGTGTGCTGTATGTGTTTTCCTCGCCCCCCGCATAAAGTGGCAGAAAATGTTGTTCGGTGATTCGCTGCTTGCCATCTCCATAGGTTAAATGCTCTAAGATCATAGTTCTTTGGTCTTTGTCCGGGATTTAGAATTTTCTGCGTTTGATGTTGATAAATCAGCTAGCCAGTCTTTTAAAATGACCAGAGAATATACAAACTTATAAAAAAGACTTATAAACTTACAATAATACAAAATGTTATTGAAATACATGTTATGGGAATAATTAAGCCATACCTGTCCGCTAAGTTCCATATAATAATTAAACAATTATCTCATAAACAAACGTACAGACACCAGCAGGTCAAGCCACCCGAAACTGTCAAATTTTCCCAATCAACCTTGAACCTAATGCTTTAGCAATAAAGATGAAAATCTGTCAGATTTTACTAGCTTGATGTGCTGGCGTCTGTACCTATATAGTACCTTGAAACTTCGTCGCTGACTGGCGACATGACACGATGTGCGCTCGGACACGTTAATGAGTTGACTAGTACATTTATTTATTCATTCCAAATTGCACGATCTGCTCAGAAATTGGGTTTTGATTTGCCTGGTTATCTAAGTATTTATTCAAATAGGTTATAATCCGTTTGTAAAACTGAAGGAGGGTACTCAACCTGCCCAGACAGCTGTCCGAGGCTCCTTGCCAAGGATGAGCCGAATTGATGAGAAGGGCTTCACAAAAGTGGAAAAGAAGAAGAAGAAGCCCAGCTCTCGTAACCTGTGTGGTACTGCACCGAGTAGACCCAACATGTTGCTGCGCCCTGCTGTGCTTACGACGCAGTTGTACATTTCACGTCTGCATCACTCCACGACAGTTGAGGAGGCCGTGCAGTATGTGAAAGTGAAGACCAACTGGACTCTGAGGGTTGGAAGATTGGAGTCCCGCCACGACGTCAACTATAAACCCGTGCGCGTAAACATGGCACCTGGCTCGAAAACAAAATTGTGTCTAAACACTATGTTTTGTCACGTATAAATCATCGTAAAATAATATGCTAAGAGAAACTACTCAGCGCAAATTAAATGTTGATATTCAAAAAACTAAAATAAAACTCAAAATTTTTTTGCACTATGATCCAAAAGTAATGTCGAAAAGGCGAAATGACCTGATTGCACAAGTACCACTGACTAAAACGAAATTCGCGGCTATGCAATATCAACATCGATCTGCTCAACTGTATAATAGGTTTAACAAACAAATATACATATATCCCAACCAACTATATGACTGTAAAAAAAAACTAACAGACTGGATAAAGCCCTTTACATACACATATACTGAGTCACTCCTACAACACATGAACTAACACACACACACACACACCCACACACACCCCCACACCCTCACACCCCCCACACCACTCACGGAGGTCAGTCACTTTCACATCACACCACTTCACTCACACACATCACATCACATCACACCACTCTCACACTTACACCCCACACCTCTCCTACTTCACAAGCGAACACACATACCTACTATTTTTTGTAAAATGTTGTCTTAAGTAGTTTTTTTTTTTATCATCTTTTATCCTACCTAAGAAAGAGCGGCGTCTTCTAACACAGGCATTATCTGCTTAAAAGGAGACGCCATTCACCAACAAAATGTTAACAATTAATGGTAATGAAATAAACATTTTTGTATTTTTTTTTTGTATTTTGTATCACAGATTAAGTAGTATTCCCATGTTCACTTCAATAATCATAATCTATAAAAATAAAAAACCGGTCAAGAGCGAGTCGGACTCGCGCACCGTTCCGATTTCTGAAAAAGTGTGTTATTTAGAGACATCATTTTATTTTTCCATACATAAACTTCTGTGATATAGAATAATTTCAGATTTTTCTCTTTGCAAACTTCGGAGATTAGGAGGGGGACCGGTACCTTTTTTTTTTACATTTTTCATCAAAAGTCGAAAACTATGCGGCCTAAAAAATAAAAAAGTGTTTGACAATGTGCAAACAGCGTTCTTTCATATGATACTCCATATGCCCCCTAGTAGCCCCACTTTGAATTTTTAAGACCTCCTTTCAGTCCCTGTTGCAAAAAATACAAATATTTTTATGACTTTGCAAAATAGTTGGGTAAACGACATCTAAAACTACTCCAAATTTCAAGTTGATAGCATTAGTAGTTCTTGAGATAACCAGCAGTGACAGACAGACAGACAGACTGAGTCGCACCATAAGGGTTCCTTTTTTACCATTTTGGTACGGAACCCTAAACAGAAATGCCTAAATGTATTACTCAGCGCAAAACTCGAGAGTGGCTGGACCAATTCGGCAATTTTTTTTTTTCAAATATAAGTAGTACACACGGCTACACATCAAGCTATATACATTTCCAGTTTACACTGACCTCTCATTGTAAGGAAATTCTTTCTATACAATGCGAGATCAGCTTATACTGGAAATGTATAGCTTGATCTGTAGCGTACCTACGTTGAAGTCCGAGGGATGTTCTTATGAAGAGAAAAATTTGAAAAATTGCCGGGAAAATTAAAAAATTCGGGAAAACTTAAAGTGCATTTTCTATGGGAATTTTTGTGTAAGGACAACGTCTGTCGGGCAGCTTAGTAAATTGAAATATTAAAAATAGCTTAAATCAAAAATTTATTTCAAAGTGCTACAATTATGCTGTACTGTGTACCTATAATGTAACTTAGGTAAACTTTAGACTTGAATTAAAAATCAAAGTCACTACTTGGTGTATCTATCCTGATACTGAACTCTGTTTCTGACGGCTGAGTAGCGTTCTCGGGCACGTAAGTTGCAGAAGTGTCTGAAAACATACAAAATAGTCTTAGACTACAAACAAATTGTTGCAGTGAACGTTGATCACATCGTCGTTTAACTTTATACGTTTAATAATTTAATAGCACAGACATTTTTTATTTAGTCTGAATTAAATATATATATATTTTTACCATTATCGATCGATTCTACTTCCGTACTTCCTACTTGAACTGCCATAGAGTTAGATGGCTTATCAACGGATTCCTCAGTGTTTAAATTTTTCGGCTCGCTGTTATTCGGAATAGCGTTATTATTTTCAGCGGGTACATTACACTCATTTACGATAGCGAGTTTATTCGGAATGTGACTTTTGTCTCTCTTAGCCCTTTTCGGAGTCCCCAGCATGATAACGTTATTATTATTTTTACTTGAATGCTCAAAGTCACTACTTGGTGTATCTATCCTGATACTGAACTCTGTTTCTGACGGCTGAGTAGCGTTCTCGGGCACGTAAGTTGCAGAAGTGTCTGAAAACATACAAAATAGTCTTAGACTACAAACAAATTGTTGCAGTGAACGTTGATCACATCGTCGTTTAACTTTATACGTTTAATAATTTAATAGCACAGACATTTTTTATTTAGTCTGAATTAAATATATATATTTTTACCATTATCGATCGATTCTACTTCCGTACTTCCTACTTGAACTGCCATAGAGTTAGATGGCTTATCAACGGATTCCTCAGTGTTTAAATTTTTCGGCTCGCTGTTATTCGGAATAGCGTTATTATTTTCAGCGGGTACATTACACTCATTTACGATAGCGAGTTTCTTCGGAATGTGACTTTTGTCTCTCTTAGCCCTTTTCGGAGTCCCCAGCATGATAACGTTATTATTATTTTTACTTGAATGCTCATTATCATTATTGATATCTTCGTCGGATTCAGAACTCTCAATAGGAAAATCGATGTTAAACTTCCTTTTAAACTGTCTTTGATATTTCATGACATCATGTTTCTTAATTTTCTTAGGACTTTTAATAGTTCCCATATATCTAGCTGTGAAGCTGAATCGCGCCAAACGAATATCCAGTGGTATTTTCTCGGCCTCATTGGCCTGTGCCATGGCTGCTTTAAGGCGACTGTTGTACTTTTTGTTTTTCAGCAAATTGTTCGACATGTTTTTATTAGAAGAAAAAGGCCTTAACTGGTCAGGAGCAATCCACGCTCGAGTAACTTCCATGTTGTCAAAAAATACAACATTGTAATGAGTCTGAAAAGTCAAATGTGTTTAGTTGACAATTACTTTTTATCATTTTGGAAAAGAGTTTCTGGAAGTACTTTTCGGAGACCTTTGCCCAGCAGTAAAAAAAAATGTTACTCAATAAAATTAATATACATAGTCCTCTCCAATCGCACACCTTTCAGCAGGATCTCGATACTCCACTCTATGTTCCACTTAGCTTAAACTTCCAAACAAAACATGTTGTTTAAGAGGAATTTCAAAGAAAATTATAAAACTTTACGGGTATATCAGAGAAGCCATCGAGCCAGTAGTACTGCTCGGCGTCGGGACAGTCATCCACCATGGCAGGCCACCATGGCCAGCCATCTAGGCGGGCCCACACCAGCGACCCTGCTGCATACTCGCTATGAATCAAGTCTTCCTCATCATGCAGACGCAATGGAGCTTCGGGCACTGAGCAACTGGCGAACTCTTTGTCTGCAAAAGAAAATAAAAGTCTTAAGCGACTTTTCAATATTTAAGTACCTACTAAGTAACACATCAAAGCACATTATGCGTTTAAAATCTAGAATCGTTTGGCAGGAGGAGGGGGGTGGGGGCGGTGTGGGGGGGTGGAGGGGGGTACCCTGAGCCCCCCCCACCACTCCCATGAAAAGGTAATGCACCGTTCTTGAGAAAAACTAATTATTGTAACTTAACCTCAAAACACTTTAAAGTTACTTTTAGTATCGTATGGCAGAAGTAGGGGTTGAGGGGGTTGGGGGGTACCCTAACGCACCCTCCCCCACCACTCCCATGTAAAGATAAGCACCATTCTTGAAAAAAAAACTAATTATTGCAACCTAACCTCTAAACACTTAAGTTGCTTCTGCAACGTCTCCGGCGCTGCGGGAAGTGCAGCCCCTTCGCCCTTACGTAACAAAGGACAGGCACCCATGCTCACCTCCCCAGCTTCGGTTTGCTGGTCGCCTCCGGCGACCAACCTCAGCCGCTGCGCCTCGCATGGGTGCCTAACCTTTGTTACAGCGGGCGGGGGCTGCTCTCCCTCCGCGCCTCCGGGTTTTTATATACACTCTAGTATGCCAGCCAAAAGACTACGTAAACTTGGCGAAACAGTTCTACCCATGTTTAGTAAATACATAAATATATACCTATTCTATTTCGTAACATTGTTCGTTACTTTCATAGTGATAAAAATGTGCCAACCTGCATTCATCCAACAATACCACTTCTTGGGCAGTTCCTGCCTGTCGAGGACATCATGCAGGAAGCGCCAGCGGTCACAGTCATCACATTGTGCCCACAGACCGGCTGTGCGGCGTTTCTGCAGCCAAAGCATTTTCTGCTTGTGAGAGATCTCGGCCGGCGGCTGGCTGAGTACATCCTTGTATGAGCTACCAAAATAATGTATGTTTGCATTCATATTTGATCGTAAAAAGCTTTGGTTCTATGGGAATCAGGATAATGGCAAACGTATTTTTTTGTTCCTCAACTTGGTTCTGAGTTAGAGGTAGTACTTATGTAAGTAGGTATTATTGCGAACGGCCGTAAGTCCAGCAGAAGACTAAACTAGGCTGAATAAATTGGAAAGAATTTTATATTGTTACCTAACTTAAACGATTAGAACCTAAAATTGTTAAACATTTTCCTGTGTACCTACATAATGACAATTTGTTACCTACCTGCTTCTCTGAGAAGATGTGGTAAAGTCAACGTTTTCGGCAAAAGTAAGTTTCTTTGGGTTTTGCCCGTGGGGAGGCATTTTAGTTTCGGGCTGTAAAAATATTGTAAGTATTACTTTTTCGGTCACAAATTTACAGTAATTATTAGTGAAGTGAAGGTTTAGAGAAAAATTTTTTTTTGCAAATTAATCGGATTCTTACTAGGTAGTATGAAAAACATTTTGTTTAAGTACTTAGATATTTTGTGAAATAATAAACGCTTGGAATCGTCATCGCGTGGCAGTGGACGTAATCAAAGGTGGAACCATAGGTGGAACATTATTTTCAGTCTATATTTTGGAATTTATCTTGTTTTAGAGACTGAAGTAAAATTTTAAAATATTTACTTTACAACAAAACAATGCTTACAGATGGTTGGCGCGCTTCTTCTTTAGGCTCAGAAGCCTTTTCTTTCGGTAAATCAGCACTTTTCATGATACGTGTTAAAAATTCGCGATGATGGAAGAAAAACACGTCAACAGTTTTTACAATTATTTGGGTTTCGCGCCAAAATATAAAGTATTCTATTTTTGGAAAACCTCGAATGGGATACAGGTCTTTTTAGATCTTTTTCATTTCATGAGAATGTATTTTTTTGTCTACGTATTCAGAAATAAAATTCTGTAAATTAACAAGTATTTTAACTACTTATAATACTGAATAATTATTTAGCTGTTGAGATAAGAAAATTATAGTTTATGATAAAAAAATAAAATTACGCCACTCAAAAATAAAATTAGTCATGTCCGCTACTTTATTTTAAAAATCATTTGTATATCGAATTTAAAATAACTAAAAATAAAAACATCTAAAAAAACACATTGCGATAAGTTTGTTTCTTATTTTATTTATATTATAAGCGATACTCTCATAAATACATATTTTAACGGAAGTGCGCATCCGAAAAATCGGCTGGCTGCCGGTCGGTCGCCATATTTGTGGCGAGCTAAAAGGATTTCGTTCTTCAGAGTTTTCGTCGTTGTCGACGAAAGGGAGTAGTTATACTCCCTTTTTTGTGTTCAAAGTTACGTATTTGTCTATTTACCGCGTGGTAAAGGTTATTTGTATAGGAAAATATATTTTTCTTTGTTTTGTATTATAAACATGGCTTTCTAAAATGTCGGCCTTGCACGTAATATCGTTATCTCCTTGCGGAGTCTCCCGCTCAGCTGTTTGTGTGGATGTTGGAGGAATCCAGAATGGACAAGAAATCTTTAAATCGATCTTCTCAACCTCAGTCGAGGGCATCGGCCATCGACTGTAAGAAAAATACTGGTGAGTCTCGTAGTCATGTCTAGTTAATAAATACATAAACTATTAGGATATATGCTGTTCTTTGCAGTGTGTGGGTGGTGGTGTGATGATGCCTATTTTGTTTTTCTAATCACGTGATTCATAATGGTTGAGCAAAAAAAATAACCATGAAACTACGCTGTAGTAATAGGTAATCTAGCGCCATCTCTGCGTGCTTGATAGGCGATAGGCGGATAGGTATGTAATTAGGTATTTGTTGATAATGTCATGTCATTGTCGTCGCTATATTGTTGTGTGCCGAAACTGAAAAAAACAATTGCCTACTCCTTGTTTTTAGATTTGACGCAGCGGCCTTGGCCACGTAATAATAAGAAACGTGAAGGACCTGGAAGTGCTCCCAAAAATGAACCTGGCAGGAAGAATGTGCCGGCACAGCGTGGTAGGGGACAGGTTGACAGGAGACCCCGTGCTCGTGGTCCCGCCGGTTACCTTGTGGGTGGAACGACGAGCCCCAGGTAGGAACATCATTTTAAGTACATACATTCCCACTTATAATTTTCACCATCTCATGGGTGGTAAAGGTTACATATTGGAATGTTAAAGGAAAGGTTTTGACAGATATTATGTGTAATTTGATAAATCTAAATGTTTGAATTTATCAATTTTTATCCACCATGATATAATCCATTCAATCTGCCTAGCCTTTTCCCAAATATGTTGGGGTCGGCTTCTAGTCTTACCGGATGCAGCTGAGTACCAGTATTTTACATGGAGCAACTGACTGTCTGACCTCCACAACCCAGTTACTGGGTAATATCACAATACCCCTTTGTAAAACTGATTGTCAGTCTTTTGGGCTTGCAATGACCCGTAACAACTGTCAAAGATCCACTAATGACAGCAGGAACCAATGGCTTAACGTGTTTCCTGAGACACTGAGGAGTCTCGCTATGTAAAGATGGTAACCCATCCTCGGACCATGGCAAGCGTAGCTTAACCTGATGGATCAACCCGTGCAGCTGTTATTACTTAGCCACAATCTCCTTCATGATATAATCCATTGTTGCACCAACTAAATGGCTATAGCAGTCAACAATAAATCTTTGTGTCTTGTGCAGTGTCCTTGAATGCATTAATTTGTTGGCCATAAGTTGAATGATAACCTGCTTAATCACTGTTATCATACCAATAACAGTTTTAATTTGTAAACATTTGTTTACAGGTTAGAAGGGGATGATGAGCCAGAAATTGGCTCAGTTTTTGTGCCCGGAAGCAAGAAGCGAAACTTGAACCATTTGCTGAACTTCATGTATCCCACACGTGGGGTACCAGAGCATAGGGGTCCCCAGCTGCGGCGTCCAGGTCAGCAGTACCGTGGTCCAAGCCGGCATGAACATGATCTCTATCTGAGGGCTTAGTAAGTTCACACACACTTTACTAATGACCCTATTGGACACAGATTCAAAAGCTGCTGATTTACCAGACTTAGTTTCTTCACAGGATAAGTAAGTTTAATCAATAAAAGTGGCTTTTATTTTAGGTTATCTAACCTTAAGAACATGGGCAACTAAATTGCTCAGTATTATGCAATTGTGGCTAGTGATGACCTCCTGCGATACCAAGCAAGTATGGCTATGCCAAGATTGTGCAGAATTGCCAAGTATTATGCAACTTTAGTGGCCTATGTAAATTAAACATTATCAAATTATTTTGTTCTTTTCAGCTATTCTACAGATATTCTTTTTTTGGTGCCAACAATCTAATAGCTGAATGCAACTCAATTTGAAGCTGCTGTTAAATTCTCATGCAGTATTTCAGCTATTAATCTTTATGTTACAGTTGCCAATTTGTGGTGAAGGAAGATGGAGATTATAAGCCAAACCTGTTGGACCCCGACATCCCAATAAAGTGGGAACATATTGAAGAAATTGTAAGTAGATTATTATAATGAAGCAATTTGTTAAATAAAGTAAAAAATTCAGGTTTATTTGGCTGCTATATTATAATTCTTATAGTATGATCTTTTCAACGGGCAATTATTGACACAAATGACAATTAATTTATTTCCAATACAAGCCATTTCTGGTTTAATTGTACAAAACAAACATGAACCTGTATTAGTTTTTTTTGTTTGTTACACTTTCACGCTTTTGTTACACTTTCACAAAACGGCTGAGCGGATTTGGATGAAATTTGGCACTTGAGTAGACCATGACCTGGATTAATACATAGGATACTTTTATCCCTGCAGTATGTTCCTGTGGGATTATTTCCGACATCCACATGGTGAAGCCGTTGGCAAAAGCTAGTAAAAATAAATATCACACCAATTTATATGGTGGTGGTGGTTGTAATTTTGATGGTGTGCATAATAAAGAGTATTGTATTCTATTTATTAGGGTTCCGTACCTCAAAAGGAAAAAACGGAACCCTTATAGGATCGCTTCATTGTCCGTCTGTCTGTCAGTCAGAAAAAGGGTCTTGACAGACTGACAGACGTTAGTCTGTCAAGACCGTTTTTCTCAAGAACGCATGGAGGAATGAAGTTGAAATTTATATCAAATACGTAGATCTATGGTCCCTTGGAGTCCTAAAAAAATCAACCTTCTGAGTCAACGCAATAAAAAGATACGGCCATTTATGTGACATATTTGATACTCGCAAGTAAATCAAAACCTATAGGGTACTTCCCGTTGTCCTAGAAACATGAAATTTGGCAAGTAGCAAGTTCTCATAGCACAAGTAAAGGGAAAAGTCCGAAAATTGTTAATTTGTGATATTATCACATAAAAAAATATTTTCGAGATGTCAGTGTGTCAAGACCCTTTTTCTCAGGAACGCGTGGAGGTATCAAGTTGAAATTAATATCAAATACGTAGGTTTATTGTCCCTTGAGTCCTAAAATAATCTATCTTCTAAGTCAACGCAATAAAAAATACGGACATTAAATAAATACGGACATACAACATATTTTTATACTCGCAAGTAAATCAAAACCTATAGGGTACTTCCTGTTGGCCCAGAATCATGAAATTTGGCAAGAAGCAAGATCTCACAGTAGAAGTAAAGGAAAAAGTCCGAAAATTGATAAGTAATTTGTAATTTTATCACATAAAAAATTTTTTTTTTTTGAGATTAGTGTTAAGTTTGTGAAATAAATTCTTTTCAACTACGGAACCCTTCATTGTGCGTGGTCCGACACGCACTTGGCCGGTTTTTTTTTATAAGTAGTGTGGTACTGCACTTAGTATACTTAGTCAGATTTATACTTCATTCTTCTTGTATTGTGATAAAAAAAAATAACTGCCTATTATTATTCTACTGCAGGCCATAGGATTCTTCTCATACACATAATTAATTAACAATGATCATGCTCTTCAGGTGGTTAGAGGCACTGGTCGCTCTGAGTGTCCGATATGCCTGGGCGACCCGGCGGCGGGTCGCGTCGACCTGTGTGGCCATGTGTACTGCTGGGCTTGCGTCCTGCACTATGCTGCGACGCACGAGAAGCAGCCGCCGCCGTGCCCTGTGTGTACTACTCCACTGCACGTCAAAGATATGAAGCCCACCAGGATTGTGCAATGGGGATCGCCTGCTGAGGAGGTAAAATAATATTCCATTGTTAATTAGCTGCTGATAACAGCATATTATTGGAGGAATTTTAAACTCGACAAAATCAAATCAATTCCTGTATGTACTATTATTATGCTATTCCTGTTTCCCTTATGTACTTTCTGAGGCATACATAAACTCACGCCTTCTTCCCATAAGGTAGGCAGAAACTACAGAACACCACCTGCTACAGTCCTTAAAAAATACTCCTTTTGCCTCATTTATGTCCATATATCTGGTCAAACACACACCGGTTGCGAGTACTACTCACCTGACCTCTCTGAAGAACATCGCCAATAAGGTGCATATTATGTCCTCCTAGACCTAGGGTCCCGGCGTTTCCACTCACATCTGCCTTGTAAATACCGTTAGCCACCTTTCATTCATCCTCTCAACATGTCCAAATATTCTAAGCATACTTTTCCAATATTTGTCACAACATCTTTTAAACTGCACCATTGCCTTATTGTGATATCATTCCTCAGCTTTTCATAGTCACACCACACATTCTAGCAAGGAATGCATTTCCACAGCTTTTATTCTACTTTCATGCTTCTTTTGCCACACCCAATATTCACTTCCATACATAAGCGTAGGCACCAGCACACCATTGTGAACAGCCAGTCAAGCCTTTTTGGACATCAACTGCAACTGCTGTTTTTGCATTTCCCGCATTTACTCTCCTTTCCATCCCTTCTAAATAGACTCCTCAAATCTCTCACTCTCAAATCAAAGACAAACTCACTTGCTCCACACTTGTTATCATTTATTGTCACATCATACACCAATACATACTCTTCTCTTTCAGAAGCATAACATTCAATATCGTTATTCTAGGTAACAATGCGACTTGTGCGTCGTCTGCGGGGTTCCACAACGGTGGAAGTGGCGCCGCCGCGGGGACAAGTGACAGAGGCACTGCCATCCATCCTGCCTCTGGAGAATATCAACGATGCACCCTATTGCAAGATGTTTTCTGCCTCTAAGCAACAGGTATAATCTCTTATCAAGTGTTTGAATCAATACAACTAGTAATCATTTGAGGTTCTTTATTAAAATCAACATACTTAAAATAATTCCAGGTCCATGAAATTCTGAAAAGGGAGAGGGATGAAATAGAAAAACAAATATTAGCAGAGATTGATACAACTGAAATAGTTTTCTTGGAACAAGCTCTAGAAATGCTCAAGTTTAAGGAGGAAAACATTAATGTTAGGTTTAATGCACCAAAGGTTACTGAGAAACATGAAGTTGAAGATGCAGTTCCTACTGTATATGAGAAGCAGGAAGTAAACCAGAATAAACTAGATTGGTTTGACGTAAATGACGAAGGAGGAGCTGCTTGTGTTGACATAATGCCCAAGTTAAAGGAGGAAGATGTTGCTGGAAATGACGATGCAATTGCTCCTGTGTATGGTAAACAGGAAGAAAACCAAAATAAACCAGACTGGTTTGACGGACGTGACGAAAGAGGAGCTGCATGTGTTGATATTATTCATAATAATATGGAGGAACTAAATCTTAATGCAGTTGATTCCAATTTGAACCCAAATGCACCAGCATTTGAACTTGACAATATGCAGCCAGAAGAATTTCCACTGACCGAATGTATACCTCAAGAAGCTAAACAAATTGAGGATAATGCTGTTACAGACATAGACAAGCTCAATCAATCAAAATACTTTTATTTCTATCAAGCTGAAGATGGTCAGCAAGTATTTCTGAACAGTTTGAATGTGCGCATTCTGAATGCATCATGGGGTGCATTAGCAGCTGCTCCGCAAGTTATACGCGGTCGCGTATTACACCGTGAAACTTTCTCACTCAATGAACAGGTAAGACAACACTGCTATTGACTTAACATAATTTATATAATAACTACATGCAGCTATGAATCAACTCGCATTTTGTTTACAGACTAGAAAACACATGCCATGTACTGCACATTTGCCTCTCTTCTGTGCATATGATGTTGTTGAACTGGAGTTGCAGCCACCATTTGTCACTTCTTCAGCATTGCAAAGTTTTACAGGTAATTGTTTTAAAATAGATATGTTACGAGCTCTAGTAATATTTTTAAATTCATAGTGGAATACTTACGAATTGATTCTAAACGCAATCTAATAACAGTTCGTATCTTGATTTCAGGTGAATTGGACCGTCGTGCTCAGACACGCGCTCGTCAGGAACGTGACGAAAGACGCCGCGAACGCGCTTACCGCCGCGCTATAGATGGTCCTCCAAAGCCCGACTTTTTCTCTGAAGTAGTATTCCCTCCAGCTGCGCCTTCGTTTTCCAGCCCGCCACTAGACCCTGGGCCTTTGACCTCATTTGTAAACTCCAGTCCTTCCACTAGCGTTGGATCTCCGCCCCCAGGACCATCTTTTGCCAAGGTAAATTATTTTTATTCAAATAGTATAGCTATAGCATGAAGAGAAATTAAATACTTTGAAGTATAATAATGTACATAAATTGTTGTTTCAGATGGCGAGCACCAGTGGCACCTGGCGTGTCCGCAAGGTAGCGGAGGCCCTGACCCCGCCCCCCGCCGACGACGAGATGTCTGCGCCGCGCTCGCTCGTACTCAGTGACGCAATAGAAGCCGCTCTTCACGCCGCCTCCTCGCCTTCTGCCAAGAAAAACAAGAAATCTAAGCAGAAGGTTCTCTTCACCACTGGTATGCAGCGCACCGCTTAATTTGCAAAGTGATTTTATATAGTTACTACTTAACTTGTTAACTAATTTAATTTTGTTACCGATTTGATTCTTAGTTTGCTAATGCAAAAAAAAAAAGAAGAAATTTATTATGTACTTTATTTAGCTTTTTGTAAATTCTTCAAGAATTTTACAAGTCATTTTTGAATGACTTGCTGTTTATTATGGATCATTTGTAAGGGTGGTTTCAGACTAGGCGTATTAGGGTCGTATTTGTTTGCACACGCGCTTAATCGCAGCGTTTCGCGCTTCGACAATCGCAGCCTCACGTTCGGACAAACCAGTAGGTCCATCAGTAGCAATATCAGTAAACGCCAGTCTGAAACTGCCACAACAGAACAATTTGATTACTTTCTGTTAATGTGGGAAGAAAATGATAATAAAGACATTCAAATGATTATGCTATATTGTATTTTATTACTAGAAGATTTGTTCTCCATGTAATGGCAAGATATAAAGTTTTGCCCAACTTTGTATCAACAAGATTTTTGGTGAAATAAAATTAAACACTGACCTCACAGATTTTAATTTATGAACAACCTTTTCGGGCACCCTCTACCCAAAGGGTGCCAAACAGGACCCTTTGTAAGACTACGCTCCCGGCTGTATTACACAGAGCTGCATCTCCAGTGCTTCAACAGTACTTGTTGTCAAAAAAAACCGGTCAAGAGCGAGTCGGACTCGCGCACCGAGGGTTGAGATGACTGTATTTTTTTTTCTTGTGATCTTTACATAAACTTCTATCACATAGAATCATAGAATAATTAAAGATTTTTCTTTATGCAAACTTCGGAGATAAGGGGGGGAAGGGTAGATCTTCGTTATGTGCCCTAGCTTTTGAGATTCAAATTGGGCTAATCCAATCCTCTATGTGAGAACTGAGGGCCCCACTTTACAATCCATATCTCGCAAAGTTGACTTTCACAAAATCTGATTCCAACTTTCACAATTATTTGGGAATGTTCTCTAAATCCTAAGCATATTTTCAAAGAGTTTTAATAAAGTGGCCCTCACACCACACGCAAATGCTGCTGGTCGGCACTGCGCCGCGCCGGCCTGCTCTATAATCGATAGAATGGCTGATTATAATGTTCTCTGTGGCTGATTGTGAAGTAGGCTCTTCTTGGTGTTTGAAATAATCACAATTGTTGAATATCCATTATGGCGCCTTCAGGTTGTCAGCTTCCGGCGCGCCAAGTATAAAGTACTAGCTCTTGCCCGCGACTTCGTCCGCGTAAAATTTCTTGTCCCCCACACCCACTAACCCCCACGCATCGCGTCGCAACGACTGCCCGCGCTATTACTTCGTTTGCGCTTAGCATCCTTTCGGACATTTTTTTATTTTTGTCCGACTCCTAAGGGACCTAGCGTGATGTTAAATAGCCTATATCCTTCCGCATCGCCTGCCCGCGGTATTACTTCGCGCTCGGCTTCTAGGGGCCCTAGCGTGATGTTAAATAGCCTATATCCTTCCGCATCGCCAGCCCGCGCTATTAATTCGCGCTCGGCTTCTAAGGGCCCTAGCGTGATGTTAAATATCCTATATCCTTCCGCATCGCCTGCCCGCCCTATTACTTCGCGCTCGGTTTCTAAGGGCCCTAGCGTGATGTTAAATAGCCTATATCCTTCCGCATCGCCTGCCCGCGCTATTACGTCGCTCTCGGCTTCTAAGGGCCCTAGCGTGATGTTAAATAGCCTATATCCTTCCGCATCGCCTGCCCGCGGTATCACTTCGCGCTCGGCTTCTAGGGGCCCTAGCGTGATGTTAAATAGCCTATATCCTTCCGCATCGCCAGCCCGCGCTATTACTTCGCGCTCGGCTTCTAAGGGCCCTAGCGTGATGTTAAACAGCCTATATCCTTCCGCATCGCCTGCCCGCGCTATTACGTCGCGGTCGGCTTCTAAGGGCCCTAGCGTGATGTTAAATAGCCTGTATCCTTCTGCATCGCCTGCCCGCGCTATTACTTCGCGCTCGGCTCCTAAGGGCCCTAGCGTGATGTTAAATAGCCTATATCCCTCCTCAAGAACTGGGTTACAAAATGCAAAAAGATTTTTTTCAAATCCGACTGGGGTAGTTCCAGAGATAGCGCGTTCAAACAAACTAACAAAAAAACAAACTCTTCCGCTGTATTCCACCGACATTATTGAAATAGTGATCTGTAGCCATCTTAGAGCATTTATTAAATGCTCTAAGGTAGCCATGCGTACAGCTATTCACACAGCTCTTCACACTCATAGAGGTGCGTTCAATTACTACGCTCATCCGCGTTCGACGGCACACAGCACCGTCCAATTCTGTGCTGTTCCGAACGCTCCGCGTGTCGTCAGTCGACAATCATGAGCGTACTGAATATTGAAACGCACCCCAGAGTGCCAAAAATCATCAAGCCAGCCGATGAGCCGAGCCACCACCTTCAGTATATTATAATGTACGCACGGCTACAGATCAAGATATACAATTCCAGAAGCTGATCTCGCATTGTATAGGATTTCCTTAGAATGACAGGTCAGTTTAAACTGGAAATGTGTAGCCGTGTGTACTCTGTGGAGCCAGCCCAAGCCAGAAGCGAGGCCAGCATAAGGGTGGCATTCCATTAGTCAAATATCTTTGTCCAATGTAAATTTTGATCAAAGAAATTGGATGACTTCATCAAACATGAGTTCATGTAAATTGGATGAGTCATCCAATTTCTTTGATCAAATGGACGCCAACAGGTCAAGCCACCCGAAACTGTCAAACCATCAACCTTGAACCGATTAAAATCATGAGGATCCAACTGAATACCAGTAGGTATATTACATGGAGCGACTGCCTATCTGACCTCCACAACCCAGTAACTGGGTAATACGATACCCCTTGGTAAGACTGGTTGTCAGGCTTTCGGGCTTCTGACTACCCGTAACGACTGTCAAAGATCCACGAATGACAGGCGGGACCAACGGCTTAACGTGCTTTCTGAGGCACGGAGGAGTCTCGGTATGTAAAGATGGTCACCCATCCACGAACCAACCCTGGCAAGCGTAACTAGCTTAACCTGATGGATCGACCCGTGCGGCTGTTATTACTTAGCCACGAGCCCCTCCTTACTTAACCTTGAACCTCCTTGAACCGATTAAATTCGTAAGTATGTATGTACCTGGCTTTACATACAATGAGCAACTGGCCAAGCGTCCAGCTGAATAGTTGACATTGACAGATCTGACGACTGACAGTCACACTAACAAATGTCAAATCATTGGACACTGTCTTCACACTAGCGCACGTTGAATGAATCCAATCAAAGAATTTAATCGTATTGTTGTGAAGTGTATATTTACTATTGTAAATGGGATTTATTTAAGTTTATGCTACTTTTGCAATAAATTAAACATTTGGTCTCCAAATATTATGACTGCTAGAAGAAAAGATTACATCTTCGAGCCATTTAAGGTTACTGAAGTTAGATGTCGGGGTTTCGAAAGTCCCAGACCTCGTAGCGGACACAGGATAGCTTGTGATGATGCCAATATCTATTGTTTTGGTGGATATAATCCCTCGTTACCCATGACCAATATTCAAAGGGATAATCCGACCTGGACGCCGGCGCGGCCCTTGTTTAAAGAACTTTGGAGTTTTTCGATAGCTAGTCGAAAATGGAAGCAACACAGAGTGATTGAAAATATGCCGGAAGAATTAGCGTCAAATGCTATGTGTATGAATGGCAGATATCTAATGGTCTGTATAAACAATATTTTGATTTTAGTATTAAGTACATATATCAAAATATATTAAGCAATTTGAGTCATTAATTTTGTTAAAATTTGCGTTTCGTTATAGATATTCGGAGGCACAGGTGCGCCCTTTGGCAACAAGTGTAGCAACGACGTGATCGTGTGGCGAACATGCAATGAGGATGCCAGACTGCAGATCCTAGATGTGACTGGTACCAGACCTCCCGGACAGTATGGTCAAGCTATATTGTGCCATGATGGATGTTTTTATACAGTTGGTGGAACCAACGGCTTTGCATATAACTGTGATATTTATAGGTATTTATTTAATCTTTTAATAGTCTTACAAATTGCTCTGTGTAAAACAAACAAAAATTATGTAATGTGACAAACAATAATTATTGGTTTATTCTACAGGTTAGACCTACGAACGCTAGTCTGGGAGCCAATGTTTGTTGGTACAGGTCAAGAAGGTGAGCCATTAGGCAGATACAGACATGAAATTGCCCGTGTTGGTAATAAACTGTACATAATTGGAGGAGGAACAGGGGAGTGGGCATTCGAACTCATGGAGATACCTATGTTTGATTTTGAAAATAATACTTGGTCAATGTTAACTCCAAAACCTGATGATAGTGGGAAAGATACTGTTGCACCTCTGCCGAGAAAGTGCCATAGTGCAGTACAGATTGATTCTCCGGATGGCCCGCAAGTGTTTGTAGCAGGGGGTTCAGATGGAAATTCAGTTTTTGAAGATATTTGGAGGTTAAACATCTCCGATTTACAATGGACTATGATGCAGAAGACAGTGTTACCACATCCTCTTTATTTTCATTCATCGGCAGTTACATCATCTGGTTGTATGTATGTTTTTGGTGGTATTGAACCAAAGGAGGATGCAACTAGTAGAAATAATATACTGTATAAGGTGTGGTTACGTCTGCCAAAATTGAGTGAAATGTGCTGGGAAGCATTGTTGCATTTTCATCCAAACTTAGATCAAGTAGATGGTAGATCATTATTAAATATTGGAATTCCAGGTCACTTTGTGCAGAGATTACATATGCAGTGAAGATGTTTGACATTTTTTGCTGTAAGCAATATTTTCTTCTAATTATGTACATATTTGTCCAATAACCACTTGTGTGCCGGTAATTACAGAAACAAATAAAAAGCCATTGTGTCTTGCATACATTTGCGCTCCGGCATACAAATGGTTTATGAATTTGTTTTTGTGCAGCTGAACATTTTTGTTGACAAATATAACTTAATCATTTGTATTATAATTTTAAAATTTGTTTCATTTGCCTGAAGGTTCATGAAATGCGTGAGTTATGAATATGTATAAGTATAATAAGTTATGAATCTGTCTGTCTGTCTATTTGTCCGTCCGTCCGCATCTTAGCTCAGAGGCTGTTAGTACTAGAAAGCTAAAATTTGGCATGGGTATACATATTCATCACGGCGACAAAGTGGTAAAATAAAATTATGATAATTTTTTTTTTACGGTACTTTCCGTAGGTACCTACACGTAAAGTGGGCATGTTTTTTTTCCTCGTCTACGCCATGGTGTGGGGTGTTGTTGGATGGGTCTTTCAAGAATATTGTGGGCTTGTGAAAACAATTTTTCGATTTAGGGATCCGTTTCTGAAATATTAAGCTTTAAAGTGCTAATTTTTGTTAGAGTCAAGTGTCCCCCCCCCCATGCCAGCTAAACGGTTAGTTTTGGATGTGTGAAAAAATTCACGGTAGTAGTATATATAACGAAGTTAAAAGGAAAACTATCACAGCTAAGTATGCTTTTCAAGTTTACGAGTAATGGTCATTTATTCATGAAACAACAAAAAGCCCTCTTCTTAGTCCGCATTATTATGCAACTATGGAACCCTATTGCTGCGCGTGGCCCGACACGCACTTGTCCGGTTTTATTTCCCTACTCATAGGTAATAGGTAATACAAGCTGGTATCAGCAACTCCACGTCAATGTGCGTATTTTGAGTATGGGTGGGAAAATCGATTATTCGATCCACCCCAGCTCCTCAAAGAAGGCCAGAAGCGCCTTGATGTTACTGACAACCTCACGGAGCGTACCTGGGTTACCGAAGTACTTTGCCCTGTATGTGGCGACAACCGGTCAGTTTAGAAACACACGAAGCTGCTGCACTGTCTCTTCGTCCTCCATGCAGACTGTCTGTGACTCCTATGATAAAGAGTTTTTTTAAATGACCCGTGGTCAGTTATAGTAGCTGTTGTTTAGTAAGTCGGAGAACCTGTTTCGTGAGGCGGCCCTCAATTGTAGGGAGTGCTTCCTTAGCTTGCCTACTACACTCACCTTGGTCTGACCATAGTTTTTGATATTGGTCCCTGGTACGTTTCCTTACCATAGTGCGTAAGTACCAGAAGGGGAGCGGCACTATAATAATAATATAATATATCATTTATTTCGGGTAAAAATGACCCATATCATAAATACCTTACAGACTATCATACATATTTATAAAAACCGGTCAAGTGCGAGTCGGACTCGCGCACGAAGGGTTCCGTGCCATATTATATGTTTAACAATCGCAAAGATAACTTTTTACTTATTTTATAATGATACTGTGAATTACAAGGTTATTTTTTGCAGTTGCAGAAAATCACCCATGTTTAAACAAAATACCTTATGAATCGCCGTTTTCAGTATTGTTGATTAAATACAGTATTCATGGTACTTACATGGTATAAAGAAGTTTCAAATTCCTAATTTGTTGAATTGTTGCACTAGAGCTCGTACAAAAATGGCCTAAAATTTACAACTTTTACGGCCCCCTATTTCTTAATTTTAAAAGATAAAAAAAAATATGTTTGTACTCTACTCAATGAGTTCTAGACGATGACATCCCACATAACACATAATCAGCCTATAATAGGACTGTTTTACACTAGAATAAAACAATAAAACAGTCATTATGTGCCGAAAGAAAGACACAGTGTCAGATTTGAAGATGCTGTCTATGATTCTGGTTTCCAGGAGCTTAAATATTGAAAACATACCTGTTTCTCTATGGATTTATGTTGTTACCTCACTTCCTGCAGGGGTTGCCGTCACTAGTTCCGGTGACCGACCGTTAAGGTTCTCATAGTGTCTTCACTTACCAGCAAGGGCCTTGCTCTGACACTGTGTCTTTCTTTCGGCACATAATGACTGTTTTATTCTAGTGTAAAACAGTCCTATTATATGCCTAGCAGAAAGACACAGTGTCAGATTTGAAGACTTGTTTGATATCTGCTGGTGAAGGTAACTGTAAACGCTATGTGAGATAAATAATTTTGTTTAAGGAATGAAAGAATTTTCATTTCACATCAACATTTATTATCAATTACCAATAGTATTAGTAAAGTAATATTACAACTAAATATAATCACTTAGAAAACAATAAACAAATTGGTAGGTAATTCAAAACATAAATAATCAACTTTGGCACATATAATTCAAAACTTAAACAATTAACTTTGGCACATAAAATCAATTTATTCTTATTAAAAACCTGAGAAGTTTAATCGCAACAAATCTTCCTCTTCATTATTTGTATTTTTAATCATTTCTCTACAGTAAAACTTCCTGAAGGTCTTATCACTCTTCCAGTTTCCTCTGGCTAATATCTCATCTACAGGTACATTCTCCCACCATCCTTTGGATGCTACAGCAGCTCTGATGCTTCCTGGAGAAGCTTCCAGGTTTAAATCTTTAAATATAGATTTAATCCAACCCGCCATGATAGTTCTTGTAGCTGGTTTTATTTCGCCTTTTATTGAAACAAATAGATTAGTAACGTTACTATTAAGGCGCCTATGCTGTGAAGCTTGAATCAATTGTTTAATATGTCTCATGGGACATATATTAGCATCTGGGTGCTTTAATAAAGACCATCCAGACTGTCTATATTTACTTGAGTCTGTTTTTGATCCAAATTTGGGCCATAATAAAATTTTTTCTTCTTCTTCTTTATAATTGTTTTGAGATATATCCAATAAGGTCAAGTCATGTATTCTTCTGCCTGAGGCTAACAATAAAATAATTGCAGTTCTTCTTGAAATATCAAAAAGTGAATTTGTGCTTGGCACTGTCTTCAACCAATTGAATAACAATTTTGTGTCCCAAATAGGGGATTTTAAGGGTTGAGGTTTTGCTAATGCTATGGCTTTTAACACTTGTTGAACAAAGAAATTTTTTGAAAGATTTTCTGCATTTGAAGCACAAAAGGTAGAAATAGCCGATTTATGCAATAAAATCGTGTTAACTGAGAAATTTCTTTTTAAATGCAGATCTGCTAAAAATCTTGCAACGTGCCATCTGGGTTCTTTTGGTTAATATTATTTATGGTACAAAACGATAGCCACCTTTTTATAGGGGCTTTGTAAGTATTAAGAGTACTCTGGCGCCAACTATTACTTAATAACTTAATCTCATCTTTACTCCAGTTAGCTACTTGGTCTGACCACCCCCAATTTTCCAAGCCTGGAGGGACAACTTGTCCACTTGTGGGGGACAGAACCCCGTCGATCGATCTATCAGGTTCTTCCGCAGATCTGATATTGGTACTGGATCTGATAGGGCCCTGGCTTGTAGATCGGTCAGCCAAAAGCACTGGTCCCACTGTGGTGCTATTACTATGTATGTTCCTTTGGCCTTGTTCAGATGATGTAGCACCCGAGGGATCAGGTTGGGGGGGGGAAACACCCAGCCCAACTGAAAGTCCCAATCTTGACTGAAGGCGTCGCAAAAAATTGCTGACCCATCTGTTGAGTCCCAAGTTACGTATTGTGGGACAACTGCGGTTTCTTTTGACGCGAACAAGTCTACGTCTGGAATACCCCATCTTTTGAATATAACATTCCTGGCTTGGGGTTGTAGTTGCCATTCGGGAACCGGTTTTCCTCTCGAGAGACAGTCTGCAATCCCGTTTAACCTCCCCGGGAGGTATGATGCCGACAGCGTTATGTTGTGCTGCTCGGTTAGGTGAAGGAGTTTGTTTGTTAGGCCCAATAGGGCTAAGGACCGGGTTCCCCCCTCGTTCCTTATGTAAGCTATGAGGGTCCGATTGTCTGACTGCACTAGAACGTGTGCATCCTTCATGTAAGCACCTTGTCTGACTAAGGCTGCATACACTGCAAACATTTCCTTCACATTGGAATGCCATTTTTGTTGGTGGCGATTCCACTTGCCTGACAACATGATGTTGTTCAGGTGTGCTCCCCAGCCCGCGTCCGCCGCGTCTGTGGTGAGAAAGTGGGTAATCTTGGGGCTGTGCATTGCTCTTGCACTTTTGCCTACGTTTTTTACCCACCATTGTAACTCTCGAGTTACAAGAGGTGGTAACTCCCTCTTTTGCCTTGGTCTGCACCCTCTGAATGATTTCAGAAAAATCTGAGTTCGGCGGCAATGAAGGCGACCGTTTGGAGTTGCCAAGTTTGCGAAATTTAGCATACCCAGCAATTTTTGTGTTATTCGGAGACAAGACTCTTTTTTTTGTAATAAACTTGTTGCTAATTCTATTATTTTTTGCACTTTTTTTACAGGAAGATAAATTAGTTTTGTTTTTGTATTCCATGTTATCCCCAAATATTCTATTTCCTGAGATGGGGTGAGAAGTGATTTTTGATAGTTTACATGCCAACCCAAATTTACTAGAGTATCTACAGTTATTTTGGTGTGTTCTATAAGTTGTGTCTGATTTTGACTGGCTATTAAAAAATCGTCTAAATAGACTATTATTCTTATGCCTTGTCTCCGAAGGATTTCCGCAATCCAATTGGTCACCGATGCGAAAGAGTGAGGAGCTGATGAGAGACCGAAAGGCAAGGCTGTCAGCTGTAATATTTCGCCTCCATATATTATTCGCAGAAAACGCCTGTGGGTTTCCTTTATGCTCAAGTGAAAATATGCTTGATGGAGGTCGATCTTTGTCATCCAGTCTCTGTCTTGTAGGAACTGAATTACATCCAGTCGAGAAATTAGCTGGAAATGTCGAGTCGAGACATGTAAATTCAGACTCTTTAAATTGAAAATAGGGCGTATGCCCCCATCTGATTTTTTGACTAAAAACATTTTGGAGTGAAAGCCGGGTGTCAAGTTTATCGGTTTTTCTAAAATGCCTGAATCTTTTAACTGTTCTATGACTTCTGTCATTTTCTTGGATGGTTTTGTTGCAAACTTGTTTATTATTCTTTTGTAAGGGTAATGTAAAGGAGGTTTTGTTAAAAATGGTATGCGACTCTCCGCTATTATTTTTTGAATGTATTGGCTGGCCCCGAGCTGTTTCCATGCTTGAACATGGAATTTTAGGCAACCGCCTTTGAATGCCTTGCTTTGATTGTCACTTATCTTTAACGTTGGAGGTGTCTTGGGGACCTGTACGACGAAAGGAATGCTTCTTATAATTATTCTTAACTTTTTTGTCAGAGTTAAACTTATTTTTCTTATTAAAATTGGTTTTATATGATGGCTTGAAATTTTTATTGTTTACCTGATTGTTATTAGGGAATTTCTTTTTATCTTTTAAGTAACTTGGCATGTTAAGCCATACCTGGGAGCCTCCTAAAGAGTCAACCAGAGGGATGAGCGCTTCTCTGTTGAAGAGATTCTCAGCACTAGGTGGAATGTTTTGTAATGCTAATTTTAGATTAATGTTATTAACTTCCTTTAGAATGCGGTCACGTCTTACTTCAATACATTCTGCTCGCTTGCCACAAATGACTTGCATGCAGGATTCCATATTTTTATATGAAGGAGACGTTGGACCAAATTTTTCAGATAACTTATTATAGAGAGTGTTTGCATTGAGCTCTGTGTCCGAACTAGCAGCCCAATTTACTACCTCCTGTAGACCACTTTTTAAAAGTTGTCTATTTTCCAAAACAGCATTTGGCAATCCCGCTAACAATTGTTCCGTGCTAGCCAAATAATCTGTACCTTTGTTAAGATGGCACAGTTCCTCATTTAATTTTAACCCTATAAAACCTGGTGTTGCTATGTGGGTGTGTAAGTCCTTCTTATATCGAATACCCTTCCAGGCCTGAGAATTAAATTGTTGAAGGTTATTTAACTCTGCTAATTTTGCAGGATCGGCTACGGGTACAACCTTGGATTCATCGAAACTTATTTTTAAATCTCCCAAACACATATTACTAGGTGGATTACTTAACCTTGGCGGTTTATTTAAAAATTGAGTATTACTAGAATTCGCAGAATTTACGGAGTCGCAACGACCGCCATTATTGTTTTCCTTATTATAATTTGTACTAATAGCCGTGAAAATTTGCGGCATTTGAGCTACGCAGTCTGACAGGTATGTAACCTGGTTAATAAGTGTGTCCATACGAGGATCTGAACAGGTTCCGACCTGTTTGAACCTGCGCCGCTTAGACCTTTTGTTAGGTGGCGGCGAGGCAAAGCCTTCCTCGTCTTCCGAAGACGAAGAACTGCTTTGCGATGAGCTTGAGCTCACAGCTCTTCGCCCTCCATCCGGAGCAGCGATTTGAGCTGCCGGTTCTGGTGCAGAATCCTCCGAGTTCATATCGTAAGGTACTTACCGACTCGCTGAGTCGAACACACAACACTACAATAGGTACACTGAATTTAACTTTAACACTATTTTCGAACCTTATAAGGTTCTTATTAGTCTTTTTAACTTTGAAAAACTTTTTTGCTCCTAACACGGCAAAAATCATAAACGCTATGAGAACCTTAACGGTCGGTCACCGGAACTAGTGACGGCAACCCCTGCAGGAAGTGAGGTAACAACATAAATCCATAGAGAAACAGGTATGTTTTCAATATTTAAGCTCCTGGAAACCAGAATCATAGACAGCATCTTCAAATCTGACACTGTGTCTTTGTGCTAGGCATATAATGTTCCCACTGCTGGGACACAGGCCTCCTCTCGGTGAGAGGGAGTGGGCCGTAATCCACCACGCGGGCCCTGTGCGGGTTGGTAGATGTCACATGTCTTCGAATTTTTGGTTCTAGGACATGCCGCGCCGGTTTCCTCACGGTGTTTTCCTTCACCGTTTTGAGAGCAGCGGTGATGAAATAATGACATGACACCCCACATGCTAGATTAAAATTTTTATTTTTTTTTCAAAATGAAAAGTTTATTGTATGGGGACCGACCCCTTAAATTTTTAACTTTGCTTTATTTTTATTATTTGTTGTTATAGCCGTAATAGACAGCGGAGGCTTAGTAAGTTTGTACTGGGTTGTACGTGGTTGTCTGATTTCATGGATTTTAATTTTCTTGCGCGGAACCCTAATTATTTTTCTAAAATAAAAATAGCCTAAGTTACTCCTTATAACATCAGCTATATGCCGTCAAAATCGGTGAAAATTCGTTTGACAAGTTTCCTAACTTGATTCAAAGTACCATTTTTTTAATCGGACTGCGCTTTAAAATTCTTCTATACAAACTTTAACATCCCCAAACCTCATTTGAGGCGTAGTTTTGAAAAACTAATAATGACAAACACTATTACTTACTTATGCAAGTTTTTGTGCTAAGTTTCAAGTTCATTAACCAGATTAATAAGATTTTTCATATAAACTGTATCTCTGTTTTCACGAACACAGATACCTAAAGAATTTCAAAAATCGTCTGGTATGTTTCCATAACTTGACTCAAACATTATTTACACCAATTTTAGAGTTAATCAAGCCCCCAATAAAATCCTCCGCTACAAAATTAACTTTTCACCCCTTAGGGGTAGATTTTTGGAAAACCCTAATACACGTTAGTCTTAATTTTTGGTCTCAAGTATAAAAACTGAGTTTTGAGTTAATCGGACCGCGTGTTAAAGTTCCTCCATACAAACTTTGACACCCCCAATCCCTCCTTAGGGGGTAGTTTAGGAAAACTAAAAATGATTAACTTTATAATTTACTTAGATGAATATTCGTGCTAAGTTTCAAGTCTATTAACTCAAGGGATAGGATTTTTCATACAAACTTTCATCCCCTGTTTTACCCCCTTAGGGATGGAATTTCCAAAAATCCTTCCTTAGTGGATGTTTACACTATATAAGGTATCTATGTGCAAAATTTCAAGTCTCTAGGTCCATTGGTTTGGGCTGTGCGTTGGTATATTAGTCAGTGACTCAGTCAGGACTTTGATTTTTTATATATATATAGATTTACCATGTTATTTTAAGACCACAGACTTCTTATAGGTTTTCCTGTAACCTACAAGTATAGAACTATTTTCTATATTTTTTTCAAAATTTTCGGCTCAGTAGTTTCGGAGATAAGGGGGGGGGGGGGGGGGGAATGGTCAATTTTCGTCTATTTTCTTAAATAACTTTAAAACAATAAATTTTAAAATTATAAAAAAAATATATTTGAGACCCTCATAGTAAGCCCTTTCATTTGATATGTCACTCGGTACAGTTTACAAAACTTTTTTTTTTAATTTTCTTATTTTCCCCCTAAAAGTGACTCTCATATTCAAAATTCATATATTTACTTTAGCTGTACGTGTTTGGGTCACAGAAATCCATATGTGTACCAAATTTTAACTTAATCGGTCCATTAGATTCGGAGCAAATCGGCTGTGACAGACGGACAGACGGACAGACAGACAGACACACGAGTGATCCTATAAGGGTTCCGTTTTTTCCTTTTGAGGTACGGAACCCTAAAAACCACAAAAATAAACTATTGTATACGTAGTCACGGCGTCTTATTGCGCTGTGTGGTGTCGCGTAACCTTCCGCGGAATCGCCAATACACGACACCCTTCGGCCAAGACTCTTCCTGAGGACGGTCTCACTCACAGAACAGATAAAGAGGTCTCACTATATTAAGTCGGAACTCGCTCCACAAACGACGAAAATTCGTGTTGTGTCGCGACGCCAACTTCTCGACCCTTAAGATCCAGCTGGTCTTCGTTCGAACATACTCCATGGTCTCCTCAACCTTCGTGGTGTAATGTAACCGCGACACATAGAGCTGCGTCGTAGGTATTGCCGGACGCAGCATACTTATTGGGTCCTGCCGCGCGGTTCCGCACTGGTTCCGGCTAGGAGGCTTCTTTCTCTTCTTCCTCTCCACTTTTACGAAGCCATCCTTATCACACGTGCCTAGCTGTTTCGAACCCCTGTCGGCAGGTTCACAGCAGCTCTTCTTATCCCCCTTCTTGGTCTGCGCCACAGGTTTGTGCGTGGCGACGATAGCAGAATAGGCACGTTTAGGGGTCGACGTACCTACATGAGTCACTACCTCGACCGGCATCGAGTCAGCGACGGCGGCGACGCATGTTGCAACGCGTGCAATATCAGCAGCGGGTGACGCAGTGGAGCCGACTCAAAACTGCCGATGCTAGCGTTTCCCGGCACGTAGCTCACCAATGATGGTTCGGCACGTAGCTCACCAATGATGTTGTTCACTTCCAACTTGGACTGTACCTCGGTCAGGCTCGCCTTGAGAGTTGTAATGTCCTTCAGCAACCTGGTGACGTGGACGTGGTCAAACGTGACTGGGGGCAACTTATGTAGCTCCTTCGCCACAAAAGCAGGCACGTCGGGTCGGTGCTCTTCATCAATGTGATAATGTCCTGCACACACTTCTGGCCACCAGCCCTCCGACGGGACTGCATCTGCTCGACTTTGCCGAGCTATTGGAACAGCAGCAGTGCAAAACTGCTGATTTCCTCCTCCTTGAAACTGGACTTACAGATCTGCAAGATGCTGACTTCGTCCATGTAGTCGATGGCATGGTAGATAAATGCCAAGACCTCGTTGGCTATGAGCGGTTGTGAACTCATAGCGACGTAAACCGAGCAGCGGCTAAAGCCGCGCAACACATGAATGTAATATTCTTATCGAGCAGCGCAAACACGTCCGTACGCGACCGTGCATTGCAGTGCTATGATACTGCTATTATGGGTTCTGGTCCCACTGGTGGCCATGCTCGACCACCTTCTGGCAAGTTCGTCGGCTGCGTCGTTGTCTAGCGAGCCGCTGTGTCCATTGTAACATTCAATGGTTATATTATTGAGTCTAACCACCTGGTTGAGACGCTGGTGGCACTCGTATATTAGCCCAGAGTCCACTGTGTGACTACTTAGCGCTTGCAGGACAAACATGCTGTCTGAGACAACAACATAACATGCTGTATGCGTATCCAGTGGTGCCTAACTTCCCTGGCTATGATGGCTGAAGCACCTAGAGAAATGTCCATGCATTCGGCCTGGAACAGTGTGTTATGGACCCCCAATAGTGTGGCTATGTGTACCTATATTGGAAGTCCTCCGAAAAGATTCTAGCACCTGTGCCACTACCTGTTTTGGATCCATCCGTGAAGATGCACAGCTCTGTGCGTCTCAACCCCTCGCATCGGCGATCCTCGTGAAGTTGAATTTTGTATTTTTTATCAATGATAAATTGTTTGGGTACCCGGTAACTTATGGCTTTCGTAATGGGGAACTCCTTGTTTAGTCCCTCAAGCAGCCGGTGTGTGATGTGTTACTCTTACTCCGGAGATTTAGTACATTAAGACACCGCCACCATCGTTGCTTCCTGCTGAATGAATAGGGAGTGGTAATCCCAGCATGACTTCGACTGCTGCAGTCGAAGCCAAAGACTACTCCTTTGTATATGCTGTAGTTTATTGGAGGCTGTAACAAGTTTGGTGTGGGGCCACCAGACCACAGCCCCGTAGGTGATCATGGGGCGGATCACTGCGGTGTATAGCCATTTCTTAATTCGTTGATAGCCATAGTATAATTTTGGGGGATAGGCCCCATTTCTTACCTATCATTTTCCTGCACTGCCAGAAGGTGATGCAAGCCCTGTTTAGCTGGTTGTCTAAATAACTACTCCAGTTTAACTTACTGTCTAGAATGACCCCGAGATACTTGACTTCGTTGGTAAGCTGAAGTTCTGTATCGAACAGTTTTGGTAGGCGGTAAGGGCCTAATGCTCGTTTATGGGTAAAAATGACTAGTTCAGTTTTAGTGGGGTTCACTAATACTTAGGTCGAATTCCCCGCTCCATCTTTCTGCAATACGTAGCGCTTGCTGAGTGAGGTTGCTGATCGATCTTGTCACCTTCACAAGGATTGGAGGTCATCTGCATGACCTATTGTGCAATAGCGATTAGCATTGAGTTTGGTGATGAGGTCATTGATCAGCAGATTCCATAGTGGGGGCGACAGCACCCCTCCCGGCGGGCAGCCTTTGGCTATCATGGCCAACTGTTGGTCACCCTCAAGGTGAACCACTCCTTTACTTAATATGTTTATAATCCAGTCCGTTAGTACCTTTCTACTCTATGTCCGGAGAGGGCGCTGCTGATGCTAGTTTTGTCGAAGGCTCCTTCGATGTTTATGAAAGTTGCCTTTCTGGTAAATCGTTTCCTCTATCTGTCCGAGCTGTAGGTATGCGTGTTGATTACCGTGTAGCGGTATCGTTTTCAGAGCGCCGTCCTTCAGCTTCCTGTCGCACAGCCTTCCCTACTCATTAACTCTTTAAACGTTGATTGACACCCAGGTGTTCAGATAACAATAAAAAATCTATTGTGTCTGCTATTTAGGCATGGACATAAAGTTTACCGCCACTGCAACATAGGGTGTGCACGAATTGCTAGTGCGCGATTCATTTCTTTGCCAGCCACACATTCGTGACCGTCAGTCGCAGACTCGCAGTGGACGATCCCTACATCTACACTACATAATATTTTATAACAAAGTCCCCCGCCGCGTCTCTGTCTGTCTGTATGTATGTATGTTCGCGATGATCTCAAAAACTACTGAACGGATTTTCATACGATTTTCACCAATGGACGGAATGATTCATGAGGAAGGTTTAAGTATATAATTCAATTGCCTGAAAATGACGATGATTGTTGAAAATGAAGGAAAAATCATGCAGACTGGGAAGCGTTATTGGCGTGCCCGTTACTATAATACATAACAGCAGATTATAATTATAGCAATATACAACGTGTTAATGAAATAACCCAAAACCTCTTAAGGGGTCATTGTACTCATCATTATGAACAACTTTTACTCTGGGACCAAACCTGAAATCGCGAAAAAAAAAATCAGCTGTTCAGTACATTTTGACGAATTATGCGAACATAAATGTATTGAACAGCTGATTTTTTTTTCGCGATTCCAGGTTTGGTCCCATAGTAAAAGTTGTTCATAATGATGAGTACAATGACCCCTGAAGAGGTTTTGGGTTATTTCATTAACACGTTGTATATGTTATCGGTAATCTGTATAATTCAGGTATTCTATACAATACCTAGGCAATGTATAGAATACCTGAGGAGTCCAGGCAATGTATGAAATATTATGAATATTATTGTCCGTAACATACTTTGCCTAGGTAATGTATACATTTCCCAGGTATTGTATAGAATACCTGCTGGTTCACCGGCAAAGTGTAAAATAAATAGATTTGGTATATATTTATCAATGTTATGTAAGTACCATGGGAGAAACGAATATCCACCGTAAGGACTAAATAGATTGCTTGCAACACACAGCCGCTATAGTAATACATACTTGCTAACACTTGTTCATCGTGTGCACGTGACTTTTAACCGACGAAATTAAAGGGGGAGGTTCTAAATTCGACACGTATATTTTGTTTTCAAATTAGTCAGATGTACTCAATACTCAATTATTTATTGCATTCCACAAGGTACAATGCGTGTGTGTAAGTTTTCTCTATAGTAGGTACTTACCTATAAAATGACGGCCAAATAAAACAGTTCATGTTTGCTCAAAATTAACTTTATGAAAATTAACAATTAGGTACTTACTCATTAAAAATAATCTTTATAAAAAAGGTAGGTAATATAATACTTTTTTTTGCAGTAGAATAAGAATTATTACACTCAAAAAAATTTTTAACAAAAAAAAAACAGACTTCCAAAAATCACTACAAAGTGAAAAATAACTTTGATTTCGGAAGTCGGTGTCTTTCGTTTTTTATTTACTTTCTTTTTTTTTGCCACCGACTTCCGAAATCAAAGTTATTTTTCACTAACTTCTGCCCGCGACTTCGTCCGCGTTAAATTTCTTATACCCCCCACCCACCAACCCCGACGCATCGCATCGCAATGCCTGCCCGTGCTATTACTTCGCGCTCGGCTCCTAAGGGCCCTAGCGTGATGTTAAATAGACTATATCCTTCCGCATCGCCTGCATGCGCTATTACTTCGCGCTCGGCTCCTAAGGGCCCTAGCGTGATGTTAAATATCCTATATCCTTCCGCATCGCCTGCCCGTGCTATTACTTCGCGCTCGGCTCCTAAGGGCCCTAGCGTGATGTTAAATAGCCTATATCCTTCCGCATCGCCTGCCCGCGCTATTACTTCGCGCTCGGCTCCTAAGGGCCCTAGCGTGATGTCAAATAGCCTTTATCCTTCCGCATCGCCTGCCCGCGCTATTAGTTCGCGCTCGGCTCCTAAGGGCCCTAGCGTGATGTTAAATATCCTATATCCTTCCGCATCGCCTGCCCGCGCTATTACTTCGCGCTCGGCTCCTAAGGGGCCTAGCGTGATGTTAAATAGCCTATATCCTTCCGCATCGCCTGCCCGCGCTATTACTTCGCGCTCGGCTCCTAAGGGGCCTAGCGTGATGTTAAATAGCCTATATCCTTCCGCATCGCCTGCCCGCGCTATTACTTCGCGCTCGACTCCTAAGGGGCCTAGCGTGATGTTAAATAGCCTATATCCTTCCGCATCGCCTGCCCGCGCTATTACTTCGCGCTCGGCTCCTAAGGGCCCTAGCGTGATGTTAAATAGACTATATCCTTCCGCATCGCCTGCATGCGCTATTACTTCGCGCTCGGCTTCTAAGGGCCCTAGCGTGATGTTAAATATCCTATATCCTTCCGCATCGCCTGCCCGTGCTATTACTTCGCGCTCGGCTCCTAAGGGCCCTAGCGTGATGTTAAATAGCCTATATCCTTCCGCATCGCCTGCCCGCGCTATTACTTCGCGCTCGGCTCCTAAGGGCCCTAGCGTGATGTCAAATAGCCTTTATCCTTCCGCATCGCCTGCCCGCGCTATTACTTCGCGCTCGGCTCCTAAGGGCCCTAGCGTGATGTTAAATATCCTATATCCTTCCGCATCGCCTGCCCGCGCTATTACTTCGCGCTCGGCTCCTAAGGGGCCTAGCGTGATGTTAAATAGCCTATATCCTTCCGCATCGCCTGCACGCGCTATTACTTCGCGCTCGGCTCCTAAGGGCCCTAGCGTGATGTTAAATAGCCTATAGCCCTCCTCAAGAACTGGGTTATAAAATGCAAAAAGATTTTTAAATCCGACTGGGGTAGTTCCAGAGATAGCGCGTTCAAACAAACTAACAAAAAAAAACCGGTCAAGAGCGAGTCGGACTCGCGCACCGAGGGTTCCGTTCTGATTTCTGAAAAAGTGTGCTATTTAGAGACATCGTTTCTTTTTCCTGTTATCTTTACATAAACTTGCATCACATAGAATAATTTCTGATTTTTCTCTTTGCAAACTTCAGAGATAAGGGGCGGGGAACGGTATTTTTTTTACATGTTTCATCAAAATTCGAACACTGTGCGGCCTAAAAAAAATAAAAATATGTTTGAGAATGCGCAAACAGCGCTCTTTCATATGATACCCCACATGACCTAGTAGCCTAACTTTGAATTTTTAAGACTTTACTTTTTTTTAATTTTTCAGCCCATGTTGCAAAAAAAATACATATCGTTTTATTTCTTTCTTATTTGCAAAATAGTTGGGTAAATATTATCTAAACTGTTCCAAATTTCAAGTTGATGGCATTAGTAGTTCTTGAGATATCCAGCTGTGACAGACAGACAGACAGACAGACAGACAGACAGACTGAGACACACCATAAGGGTTCCTTTTTTACCATTTTGGTACGGAACCCTAAAAACAAACTCTTCCGCTATATTCCACCGACATTTTGCACAACGCCATCTATGGGTAAATTGATAAAACGTCCGCTCTAAACATGTTTGCTCAAGAGGAACCGGTATGAATTAAAGTTATTTTGCGTTTTAGTAATTTTATATTATCTCCGAAACTGTATGACCAATTGCCATACTGTAAAGGCCTTATCTCCATGATGTCCTTGTGATCATAAAATATCTTATTTTGATAAGGATTAATGTTTTGTTGTTTAAATAATCATCCAAACGTAAGTATGTCTAAAGAATACTTTTTTAAAACAGTAAAAGATGTATAAAAGATAAAATATAAAAGATAGAAATATGGTGTCGCGGACTTTTTTGTAGAATTATTTAAGACGGACCAGACTGCCATACATTGTTATCAATAAAATTATAAACAACCGTTTAGGCAGCGCATGCAAAAAAGTCTGTTTAAAGAGGTATTTCTTTCCGACTTGTTAGACAAAACTTGTGATAGCTCGGCTAATATGCATGATATAAATATAATTTATAGCCTATAGCACTCAGGAATAATGTAGCTTTCTACCAGTGAAAAAATTTTTAGAATTGGATCATTAGTTCCGGAGATTACCCCCTACATACAAACTTACATACAAATTTTACCTCTTTATAATATTAGTATAGAAGTATAGATATAGATTTTGTAGTGATTTTTGGAAGTCGGTTTTTTTTTTGTTAAAAAGTTTTTATTTCTCGCTTTTTAGTGGGTCTGTTTATAATTTGTATAAGTTACAATAGTCTAATGTCAATTGCTCATCACATGTTACAAAATATTGCTTTTCCCGATGCTGGGACGTTAATTGTTGAGGAGTTTCGCTGGTAAGAACCAGGAGAACTCCTCAACAACCACTCACCACACGCATTGTGTGACGAGCGGAAATTGCTTAGCAACCATATTAAAGTAATCGAATCGCAACCCTTGAAATATTTATCATTGAGTAGTTCCGGTAGCCATCTGTGGTCTTCATCATCAGTTCCACTTCACCAAGTGGTGCTTTCCGAGAGCAAATGCACGAGCTACTATAAAAAATACCCAAATCGCTACAGGTGTGCCTATAATATTTGAAGAGTTCCTTCGATTTCTCCAGGATCTCATCATCAGAACTAGATTTTGACAAAAATGGGACCATTTGGGAAGTATACCCTTTCCAACAAAAAAATAATTTTTCAAATCGGTTGGCAAGCGACGGAGTTATGCGCGAACAAACATTAAAAAAAAAAAAAATACAAACATCCGAATTGAGAACCTCCTCCTTTTTTAGAAGTCGGTTAAAAATAATTATTTATTCTTAGGAACTGACTTTAATAAATTTTGTACTCCTAATATTTATTTTATAATCAATTAATTATTCTTTAAATAAACGTTTTAGGTATTCTATACATTGCCTAGGTATTGTATAGAATACCGGATTATACAGATTGCCGGTAACATATATACATATAAAATAAACATATATACTTACAGGAAAAATAATCATTTTTACCTGTCTGCAACGATGTCGAATTGACTGACGCTACATCGAAGTGTTGAGACGTTTGTATGACGCTGCAGTGATGACTGTCTAGATCCAAGATCAGAAAACCTGCCCGATCCAACTGCTCAGAGGGCTCGAGGGGTGAGACAGGGGAAACTTTGTCTGCTCAACAGCGTAAATAACGCAATGAATGTTGTTGAACTGTCAAAATACACCATTGTTTAGCGGTGCACAGAATACACCTTTCCAATTTTCATCGATAGTTATGGTGATATTCTGCCCCCCATGTCATGATTACAGTAGGTAAGTCAAAAAATGTAAATGGTGGAAAATCGCACTTTTGATTCAAAACTCATAACACCAGTAACACGACTTACTGTAATTATGACATCGGGGGCAGTATTAGTCTCCGAATAAAATAGCCGTTCGACATGCAGACTGACGGACAGACTTCTAAGTATACGCGCAGTAGGTATGGCGAAATCTTGCCCAAACCATAAGATGAAGACCGTATTTCCGTAAAATATTATTCATATTCTGCTGAGCATGAGGTCCTAGGTTCGTTTCCTGGGTCGGGCAAAGTGTTGTTGTGTTTTGCCATCTGGAATCGGTTGATGACGATGCGATAGGCTCGCCGCCTATTACAATAACTGCTGAAATGTGGGTATGTACCTATAGGTGCACCTCTGCCTAACTCTTCGAGGAATACAGGCGTGATGACAAGGTATATTCCTGAGGTCTTTTAAGAATAAAAAAACCGGTCAAGTGCGAGTAGGACTCGCGCACGAAGGGTTCCGTACCATATTATATGTTTAACAATCGCAAAGATAACTTTTTACTTATTTTATAATGATACTGTGAATTACAAGGTTATTTTTTGCAGTTGCAGAAAATCACCCATGTTTAAACAAAATACCTTATGAATCGCCGTTTTCAGTATTGTTGATTAAATACAGTATTCATGGTACCTACATGGTATAAAGAAGTTTCAAATTCCTAATTTGTTGAATTGTTGCGCTAGAGCTCGTACAAAAATGGTATAAAATTTACAACTTTTACGGCCCCCTATTTCTTAATTTTGAAAGATAAAAAAAATATGTTTGTACTGTACTCAATGAGTTCTAGACGATGACATCCCACATAACACATAATCAGCCTATAATGTCCCCACTGCAAGGACACAGGCCTCCTCTCGGTGAGAGGGAGTGGGCCGTAATCCACCACGCGGCCCAGTGCGGATTGGTAGATGTCACATGTCTTCGAATTTTTGGTTCTAGGAGATGCCGGTTTCCTCACGATGTTTTACTTCACCGTTTTGAGAGCAGCGGTGATGAAATAATGACATGACACCCCACATGCTAGATAATTTTTTTTTTTTTTTTCACAATGAAAAGTTTATTTTATGGGGACCGACCCCTTAAATTTTTAACTTTGCTTTATTTTTATTATTTGTTGTTATAGCCGTAATAGACAGCGGAGGCTTAGTAAGTTTGTACTGGGCTGTACGTGGTTGTCTGATTTCATGGATTTTAATTTTCTTGCGCGGAACCCTAATTATTTTTCTAAAATAAAAATAGCATAAGTTACTCCTTAAAACATCAGCTATATCCCGTCAAAATCGGTGAAAATTCGTTTGGCAAGTTTCCTAACTTGACTCAAAGTACACATTTTTTTAATCGGACTGCGCTTTAAAGTTCTTCTATACAAACTTTAACATCCCTAAACCTCATTTGAGGCGTAGTTTTGAAAAACTAATAATGACAAACATTATTACTTACTTATGCAAGTTTCAAGTTCATTAACCAAATTAATAAGATTTTTCATATAAACTGTATCTCTGTTTTCACGAACACAGATACCTAAAGAATTTCAAAAATCGTCTGGTATGTTTCCATAACTTGACTCAAACATTATTTACACCAATTTTAGAGTTAATCAAGCCCCCAATAAAATCCTCCGCTATAAAATTAACTTTTCACCCCTTAGGGGTAGATTTTTGGAAAACCCTGATACACGTTAGTCTTAATTTTTGGTCTCAAGTATAAAAACTGAGTTTTGAGTTAATCGGACCGCGTGTTAAAGTTCCTCCATACAAACTTTGACACCCCCAATCCCTACTTAGGGGGTAGTTTAGGAAAACTAAAAAAGAATAAACTTTATAATTTACTTAGATGAATATTCGTGCTAAGTTTCAAGTAATAGTAATAGTAATAGTAATCTTTATTTAATTCTCTCTTCACAAAGGTTCACTTAGTTTATTTTATAAATAGAGACTAGAATAATAACATTACAAAATCAAAAATATGATCCTTTGTGAGAGACTGGCAACAAGTCAAGTCTATTAACTCAAGGGATAGGATTTTTCATACAAACTTTCATCCCCTGTTTTACCCCCTTAGGGATGGAATTTCCAAAAATCCTTCCTTAGTGGATGTTTACACTATATAAGGTATCTATGTGCAAAATTTCAAGTCTCTAGATCCATTGGTTTGGGCTGTGCGTTGGTATATTAGTCAGTGACTCAGTCAGGACTTTGATTTTTTTATATATTTAGATTTACCATGTTATTTTAAGACCACAGACTTCTTATAGGTTTTCCTGTAATCTACAGGTATAGAACTAATTTCGATATTTTTTTCAAAATTTTAGGCTCAGTAGTTTCGGAGATAAGGGGGGGGGGAATGGTCAATTTTCGTCTATTTTCTTAAATAACTTTAAAACAATAAATTTTAAAATTATAAAAAAAAATATATTTAAGACCCTCATAGTAAGCCCTTTCATTTGATATGTGACTCGGTACAGTTTACAAAACTTTTTTTTTTAATTTTCTTATTTTCCCCCTAAAAGTGACTCTCATATTCAAAATTCATATATTTACTTTAGCTGTACGTGTTTGGGTCACAGAAATCCATATGTGTACCAAATTTTAACTTAATCGGTCCATTAGATTCGGAGCAAACTGGCTGTGACAGACGGACAGACAGACAGACACACGAGTGATCCTATAAGGGTTCCGTTTTTTCCTTTTGAGGTACGGAACCCTAAAAATGGATGACTAACAGGTACCTAATCGGAAACAACGAAGCAATTTAATAAAATACTTGTAAAAAAACCGGCCAAGTGCGAGACGGACTCGCACACAAAGGGTTCCGTACCATATTATATGTTTAACAATCGCAAAGATAACTTTGATTTCGTAATGATACTGTGAATTACAACGTTATTTTTTGCAGTTGCAGAAAATCGCCCATATTTAAACAAAATACCTTACGAATCGCCGTTTTTAGTATTTCATGATTAAGAACAGTATAAGGTACATTATATAATAGAGCTCGTAAAAAAATGGTATAAAATTAACAACTTTTACGGCCCCCTACCTACTTCTTCATTTTAGAAGATAAAAAAAATTAAAATATCTTTGTACTCTACTCGACGAGTTCTACACAATAACATCCCCACACACAGGTTTTTTTTTTTCAAAATGAAAACTTTTCTGTATGGGGAAAAAAAGTAAAGTTAAAATTAAAGGGGGCAGCCCCTTTAATTTTAACTTTACTTTATTTTTATTATTTGTTGTTATAGTCGTAATAGAAATACACAATCTTTGAAAATTTCAACTCTCTACCTATTAAGGTTCATGAGATACAGCCCTGTGACGGACGGACGGACAGCGGAGGCTTAGTAAGTTTGTACGCACAATATTGAGATACTAGCTAGACTGCCCGTGGCTTTGCCCGGCGAGGATGTCTGATTTCATGGGTTTTAATTTTCTTATTATTTTTTACTTTTCATCAAAAGTATAAAATACTGAATACTGAGTTTCAAGTTAATCGGACTGCGTTTTAAAAATCTTCCATACAAACTTTAACATCCCTAAACACCCTTTGAGGGGTAGTTTTGAAAAAGTAATAATGACAAACTTTATTACTTACATAAGCAAGTATTTGTGCTAAGTTTCAAGTTCATTAACCAAAACAATATGATTTTTCATATAAACTGTATCCCCGATTTTACCCCCACAGGGTTAGAATTTCAAAAATCGTTTGGGATGTTTCCATAACTTGGGTCAAACATTATTTACACCAATTTTCGAGTTAATCAATCCCCAATAAAATCCTCCGCTGTAAAATTTGCTACCCCTTTTCACCCCTTAGGGGTAGATTTTTGGAAAACCCTGATACTCGTTAGTTAGTCTCTAGTTTTGGGTCTCAAGTACAAAAACTGAGTTTTGAGTAAATCGGACCGCGTGTTAAAATTCTTCCATACAAACTTTGACATCCACCAATCCCGTCTTCTGGGGTCGCGGGTTGTTCGAAAGAGATACCGTGGCCCTGCCATAGGCAACTGAAGAAACACGGGTGGGTTTTAGTGACACGCCCTTCCGCTCCACCCAGAGCGGGAGAAGTCATTTGATGATTTCCCTTCCACAAAAAAAGGGGGTAGTTTAGGAAAACTAAAAATGATTAATTTTATAATTAACTGAGATGAATATTCGTGCTAAGTTTCAAGTCTAATAACTCAAGAAATAAGATTTTTCATACAAACTTTCATCCCCTATTTTATTCCCTTAGGGATGGAATTTCCAAAAATTCTTCCTTAATGGATGTTTACACTATATAATGTTGGTTTGGACTGTGCGTTGATTTTAATCAGTCAATGAGTCAGTCAGGACTTTGAATTTTTTATATATAGATTTACATGACCACAAACTTCTGATAGGTTTTCCTGTAATCTATAGGTAAAGAACTATTTTCTGTATTTTTTTCAAAATTTTAGGCTCATGAGTTTCGGAGATAAGGGGGGGGGGGGGGGAATGGTCAATTTTCGTCTATCTTCTTAAATAACTTCAAAACAATTTATTTTAAAATTATAAAAAAAATATATTTGAGACCCTCATAGTAAGACCTTTCATTTGATATGTCACACGGTAGTGGTACAGTTTGCAAAACTTTTTTTTTAATTGTACTTATTTTCCCCCAAAATCCCACCCCTATATTCAAAATTCGTTTATTTACATGTCCGTGTTTGGGTTACCAAAATACATATGTGTACCAAGTTTCAACTTAATCGGTTCATTAGATTCGGAGCAAATTGGCTGTGACAGATGGACAGACGGACAGACAGACAGACAGACACACGAGTGATGCTATAAGGGTTCCGTTTTTTCCTTTTGAGGTACGGAACCCTAAAAAACCGGTTAAGTGCTAGTCGGACTCGCGCACCGCGGGTTCCGTTCCGATTTCTGAAAAAGTGTGCTATTTAGAGACATCGTTTTATTTTTCCTGTAATCCTTTACATAAACTTCTATCACATTCACATAGAATAATTTCAGAATTTTCTGTATGCAAACTTCGGAGAATAAGAGGGGGGGGGGGGGGGGCACGGTATTTTTTTTTTACATTTTTCATCAAAAGTCGAAAACAAAATTAAAAAAAATTTTGAGAATGTGCTAACAGCGTTATTTCATATGATACCCACATGCTCTAGTAGCCCCACTTTGAATATTTAAGACCCCCTTTCAGTCACTGTTGCAAAAAAAAATATATATTTTTACTTCTTTCTTATTTGCAAAATAGTTGGGTAAACGTCATCTAAAACTGTTCCAAATTTTAAGTTGACAACATTAGTAGTTCTTGAGGTATCCAGTTGTGACAGACAGAAAGACAGACAGACAGATTGAGTCGCACCCTACGGGTTACCATTTTGGTACGGAACCCTAAAAGGCCCGGACTCGTTGGTTTATTAAGCTAAAACCGGCAGAAGTTCCTAAACGGAGATTCCGGCTTTCGTTCCAGCTGTGTAATTTTAGTTCATAGTCGAGGCTCAGTTGGTTAGGTAATTGGAACATTAGCAGTTTTATGTTATTATCTAGCGGCTGCTAATTAACACCAGGTACGTTGAGATATAGTATCTTCATAGAGAGAGAATGTCACTAGAGACTGTAAAATTCGTAATGATGGTTCAGAGTTCATTAATATGAATGACTTAGATGTCGATGTCGCATGAGCAACGTGAACCTGACTCCCATTTCAAGGGCAGGTGGTGGCGGTCGCGACTCGCAACAAGTGCTAGGCGCGTCGGCGTAGGGCGTCGGGACGCCGCCGTCCGTCGCCGCCGCGGTTTCGCGCCAATTTGCGCCCGCAGTGATGGGAAGCACGCCTCACGGGCGGGACACGCTCGCCTCGTCCGCGTACGCTCGTGATCCGAATGCGGATAACTGTTAATAGTTTCCAACTCAACAGTTAACACTTGGGTCCTAGAAAATTTACACGTCACTTCACATCTGCTCACTTGGACAGCAATATGATTATTTTTTGTTTAAAACCAAAAGAAGTAGCAATCATGCTCCTTCCGGATGCATTCCCGAAAAGTGTAAAACTTCTCAAGAATACAACAACTGTGCGCTCATTTTTAATCGGGAGTGGTAGTTCCTAAATGTTATTCTCGAGGACACTTATAAGCGATGACGGACACCACTGAGGATACGGTGCTGGAGGTATCGACGGTGGCGTCGGCACCTCACCGGACACCTACTCCTGAACTTCATGCGACATACACTACTTTTGAAATCTTGGTGGCATTGGTGGCGGTTGTGGGGAACGCTATGGTGATCTATGTGTTCCATCGTGAGCGCAGACTGCGACGACGCACTAACTATTACATTGTGTCTTTGGCTGTGGCAGACTTTTTGGTTGGTCTGCTTGGAATACCGTTCGCGATCCTAGCGTCAGTAGGCCAGCCGCGGAACCTCCATGCGTGTTTGTTTACGGTGTCGCTGTTAGTGATGCTGTGTACTATTAGTATCTTTTGCTTAGTGGGTGTTTCCGTGGACCGCTACTGGGCCATCCTGCATCCGATGTGCTACTCGAGGAATGTGCGCACCAGAACAGCTATTAGTGAGTACCACAAAGTACCATCTATTTATTTTATCCTAAGTTCGTTGAAAGAAAGAAGGTAGGTAGGTACCTACATGCTCTGACCATTTATGACTGCTTATTACGTTGGTTTATTATCTCAAAATTGCCACCGTGTTGCGGTGGTCACATTATTGCATCTTTTATTGCTAACTACTTGATGGTGATTGCTTTAACACAATGGCAATCAATCCATACTAGAGAATAGGACGTAATATTTGTTTAATGTACAATCAATTCATATGATACTTATTTGTCTTCAAAGAATTTTCCGATAGTTAACTGTGACAAAAGACGGAACAGGAAAGATCAATTACGATTCCTAATCGTTTTCCACAGTTTTTAGTTTTCCACATAATCTATCTGAAGCGTAAGAATTTCATGAATGAACATTTATTTATTTTTCAGCACATTTAACGTTATTTACGCACTGCGCCGCCCGCCCGTAGCGATGGTTTCTATAACATTTACAAGTTTAACTACTTTAAGACTTCAGACTGATGTTTACATTAACGAATTGATTAATGAACGAGCGTAGCTGTAGGTTTAAATTAAATAAAGAAGAGAATTCAGGCCTCCTAGGTACAAACAGGTACGGTTTCTCTAGTACGCTACAAAGCTATTCCGAACGCCTTGTTAAATTCAATTTGGAACCTTTGTATGCTAGTGGCTTAACAAGATTTAATAAACCTGCATAAGATCTTACATTCCACGCTGGACTCTTGGACTCTTCAGTTCTGCTGTCCCTCATAAACATCAATCAATACTGGGTTACCTACAGGTACCCAGTTTTCGATATTCAGATGTTATCATCTGAATACCGAAAACTTTTGCACTTCTGGTCTTTACAAATAAGACCTCATATATAGGTACCTATTACACATGAATGTGCAAACAACGCTATTTCATATGATACACCACATGCTCTAGTAGACCCACTTTGAATTTTTAAGACCGCCTTTCAGTCCCTGTTGCAAAAAAAAAAAAATTTTCCTTATTTGAAAAATAGTTGGGTAAACGTCATCTAAAATTGTTCCAAACAAGTTGATAGCATCAGTAATTCCTGAGATATCCACCGGTGACAGACAGACAGACAGACAGATAGACAGACAGACAGACTGAGTCGCACCATAAGGGTTCCTTTTTACCATTTTGGTACGGAACCCTAATAAGGATTTGGGGATTTGTATTAGAACGTCATAATCAACTCAAATGTCAAAATCGTCAACATCGCCTCGGAAGTGTAAGCCGATTAGCCGACGGTTGAACATTAATACAGTTTACACGAACACGAACAATTATTTTCAGATTTGTAAACCCAGATCAAAGATGCTGCCACAAAAACATTTGAACCAAATTATAACAAACACTGACATTGTTACAATCAACTAAGTATTTTAGGTCGGTGAAAATCGTTTTTCACGAAAAAAAAAACAACATTGTTTTTTCCAGGGTAAATAGTACGCATTGACCCAAACCAACAAATGAATTAGTTCATAAAGAAAACAGAAGAAAGGGCTTCCTATGGCGATCTTAAAAACAAGTTTTTATTGGAATTCGTGACGTTCAATGTATTTAGGTGACTGTGATTCTAATAAACAAAATAAATGTAAGGTTTCTCTTCTTTGGTTTCAATTTGATTAGATTTGTAACCTATCTATAAATGAACGATCGATAGGACTAAAGCTCAATTTACACGATGCAAGATTATTGCCTGTGGCATACAATAAAATTGAAGTACCTACTACTACATTGCACATGTTTCGGTAGTTTTTTGGTACTTAGTAGTTACATCCAAGATTAACGATGTTTTTACTCCAACAGAACAATGTGTCCTTTGGCTATCAAACTCATGCCAATATCAAGCCCCACAATTTTATAGATAAGTATATATATTTTTTAACTAGCTTCGAGTTTCGAGTACCCCAGTGTATGGTTTCATTGACAAAGTCATTAAAATGCAACTTATGTCATAGATAACAAGAGTAAGGGTTACCTTAACATCATTTTGATCAAGAAATAGGACGGATTGGTTGAGCCTTTGTTACACATGCCACAAATCCAATTTTTGCAAGTGATGCAACTAATACAGTCAGCAAAATGGTAGTAGAACTGTAGAACTGGAAGTCACATTTACAAATGCTCCGTACACGTTTAAACCATGCTTTGGTGCGCTGTTAAAGTAACCCCATAAACGGTCAAAGTTACCCTTACTGTTAAAGTAACCCCGTTTTACCGGTAAAAATGACTTGCATCTTCTAAACAGTGTTGACGCCGAGGGTGCAACTTTTATTGTTGCACCGTCAACAACGTAACTTAAGTACGCCAGAACGGCTGAACGGATCTGTATGAAATTGGCACAGATATAGATTAAAGTCTGGAATAGCGCATAGGCTACTTTTTATCCCGAAAAAATTTACAGTTCCCGTGGGATAATTTCCGACATCCACGTGGGTGAAGCCGCTAAAAAATTTTGAATAGTAGTTAGCCTCCCGCTGTGAGGTTCGAGTCTTCACAGTTCTGTGAATTTATTATCAAAACGAACAACAGGTGTGGCACTTAACTCACTACGTAATTTTGTATGTTTACTAATATGCTTGTAAAGCCTGCACTAGGTACTCGCGAAGTTGATCGAAGTACGAGAGTGTAGAAGGGCACTTCGGTTCGCTTCGTGCAACTGTTATAACCGCTTTCAGTGCAGGCTTAAAATATTATGGAGAAACTACCTAATACTGAGAAAATATAAAGATAAGGATAAACAGGAAGACATATGAATAAAATACAGAGACAAAGAGTAAAACTTGAATGGAACTCATGATTTAATTGACGTGGCTGAAAAGTGCTGTCACGACAATTAGCTTATTAGAGAGAGAGAGAGAGAGAGAGAGAGAAAGTAATCAGCCTATAATGTTCCCACTGCTGGGACACAGGCTTCCTCTCTTCGAGAGGGAGTGGGCTGTAATCCGCCACGAGAGAGAAATACTTTGAATAAAACTTGCTTCATGCTTGAGCTTGTTATTATGATTCACGTTTGTACTTAATAGTTTCATTTTCCTTTCTTATTCAAATTTTTGCTATCAATATTATGATAATCGCTAATAGCGTGATATCGTCCTAGGTCCTTTTTGGTCCTTCCTTATCAGCTAAGTATCCTCTATCTATTGTTTAATCAGGGTTTATCATCCAAACGACATCCAAACAAATGCCTGCAAATAGCTAGTACATAATAATTAATTTATTTGCACTTATCATCAATACTAGGTACCTACAGCCTTCGTTACGATGTCTTGTGGTCATCAGTATCAGGTTATATTTAAACAAGTGCGTCGTCAGACGATCTTTGCGGTTTCTCTTTTGCTTCTTTTCCTCATTTTCCATACATTACTTTGATTGTTTGAGGAATGTGCTTCATTATTATTTATTTATTTTTTATTCGGCTTTATCGTAGGTATTCGTTAGTCTACTATCTCTAGGTAAAACAACAGGTTATTTTAATTGCGTCCGTACACAAGGCTACATATTAAAGCTACACATTTCCAGTATAAGCTGACCTCTCGTTGCGAGATCAGCTTACACTTTAAATGTATAGCTTGATATGTAGCTGTGTGTAGGTACCTACTAGATTTAAAAGAAGCTCTACACTTAAGCTTTGGCGTAATGTTTGATGATCAACCTGAGCTTCAGAAGGCATTCATCAACCAACAAAGTAGGCAAAAGCCATAAATTAGGAGAAGCAAAATTCTGACTTTTAATAGTTCTCCTGAAAAGAGGTCCTGAATAAATAGTCAAAGATTTTTTTATGGAATAGGGTTTCAACATTTTGGTGTATGCTTTTTGACTATTATAACTGCTATTTATTTTCAAGGTAGGGCCTTAATACCTTTAAGTTATTAAGGGGCGTGCCGCTTACATGTTCAATGCTGGATTATGTTCATAAAGCTGTAGGTAACTGTTTCCATTGTGCTAGGCGAACTGAACTGAACTGTTTCCATTGTATTGTCCGAAGGGGTTACCGCGGCCCTGGCATAGGCAACTGAAGGAACACGGGTGGGTTTTAATCAGTAAAAGTCTGACACGCCCTTCCGCTCCACCCAGAGCGGGAGAAGTTATTTGATGATTTCACACCCTCAAAAAAAAAAAAAAAAAAAAAAAAAAAAAAAAAAAAAAAAAAAAAAAAAAAAAAAAAAAAAAAAAAAAGGGTAGTTGTGTTTTCGATTCAAAACCGTTAGTTTAGGTACGTTACGTTGTCACACTTGTTTGTGCTTGGGCGTCTGTAGTCATGAAGTAAAATGGTAGCTTTGTAAGTTACATGTATACATGTCATTAATAGCAGCCGTTGTAGCCTTCATAATAATAATTGTTTCACTTTGAAATACACATCATAACACACAATGTGTCTGCCACTCGTTAATTTTCATGGTCTCTTAAATCGGCTCACTAAGTGCGAAGAAGATATTGGTACTCCTTTATGTTTTTGGCCTTAGCAATTCCCGTTGTTTAGTCAGCCAAGGCAACCGACATAGCCCGAAGAATTGTCAAACTAAAATGGCAGGGCAAATTGCTTGCAGAACAGATGCCCGATGGGACCGAAAGGTTCTGGAGTGGTGGACCGGTGACCTCGTTGTATACGAGAAGCACAGGACCGATAAAGTCTTTCGGCTGAAGTAATAATGATGATGAGCCAGCATCAGCTTTACTTGAAAAGAAGTTGTCTTCTTCAGAAACCAGTGATTGGATATAGTAGATTTACAAGGTCCCGGTTTTTCGCAATATTTACGATCCAATATTTTTCAGTATAGGCAGTAGGCATCAATTGATACGTATAACACCTTATACGTCGTAAATAGTTTGTCGGAGATCGTAATTTGAAGTAAGAAGTTAGGAAGACAAAAAAATTGTGAGGATAAAATTACAATTTGGTAAGCAATTCTTGTAAAACCTCGTATTAATCAATCAATCTGCCTAGCCTTTTCCCAACATATGTTGGGTCAGCTTCCAGTCGAATCGGATGCAGCTGACTACCAGTATTTTACATGGAGCGACTGCCTATCTGACCTCCACAACCCAGTTACTGGGTAACTCGATAGATTGATAGATAGAATACTCTTTATTGTTTCGGGCTTCTGACGACTCGTAAAGACTGTCAAAGATCCAAGAATGACAGCCGGGAGCAACGTGGTTTCCGAGGCACGGTATCTAAAGATGGTCACCCATCCACGGACTGACCACGGCAAACGTAACTTAACTTGATCGATTGACCTTTGATAAAACCTCGTATACAGGGTGACTGGTAATTAGTGACCGATACTTAAACACATGATTGTACTCATGATAACAAACAACTTTTACTATGGGACCAAACCTGAAATCGAGAAAAAAAAGAATCAGCTGTTCCCTATTTTTTTTTTTTTGTGCATGGGAAATCATCAAATGACTTCTCCCGCTAAACACACGATTGTACTCATAATAACAGACAACTTTCCCAAAAATTTTTTTTTTTAAATTTACTAATCGCATTTATGATCCTAATAATTCCAATAAGATATTGAGTACCTAACAAGAATAATACACGTGGAGCTCGTGGCTAAGTAGTAATGGACGCACGGGTCGATCCATCAGGTTAAGCTACGCTTGCCGGGGTTGGTCCGTGGATGGGTGACCATCTTCACATACCGAGACACCTCCGTGCCTCGGAAAGCACGTTAAGCCGTTGGTCCTGGCTGTAATTGGTGGATCTTTGACAGTCGTTACGGGTCGTCAGAACCCCGAAAGTCTGACAATCAGTCTTACCCAGGGGTATCGAATTACCCAGTTACTGGGTTGTGGAGGTCAGATAGGCAGTCGCTCCATGTAAAATACTGCCAAACCCCAACCCCCACACCCGACCCCAACATAGTTGGGAAATGGCTAGGCAGTTTGATTTTAACAAGAATAACATCATCCATAATAATACCACCATCAGCTGTTAGTTAACCCGTCGCATGCCAATTAGCAGAGCAGTGGTGACCCAGTGGTAACGGCCGTGACTTACGAGTTGTAGGTTCGGAGTTTCGGACACTGACAGGCGCTTTACTTTGTGTAAATTATTTCATCACCACTGCTCTCAAAACGGTGAAGGAAAACATCGTGAGGAAACCGGCATGTCCTAGAACCAAAAATTCGAAGACATGTGACATCTACCAACCCGCACTGGGTCCGCGTGTTGGATTACAGCCCACTCCCTCTCACCGAGAGGAGGCCTGTGTCCCAGCAGTGGGAACATTATAGGCTGCCTATGTTACACTAATTAGCAGACACAATAGATTTATTATTGTTATCCGTACAATCGACAAAGTTAATTTAGTTTCCTACTTATTCCTTTTTACAAACAAAACTATACACTTTTAACATGCATTATCCTTTTTCATTAATTGAGAACAAACGTACTTACCATGCGCACGTTGTCAATTGTTAGTCGCTTGACCCCGTTATTCTATCTCTCCGATATTCTCCGTGTGGCTGCATACCTACGAAATATCTAGGCACCGGGCGCGATCCCGGTAAAAGTAGGCACGCACAACACTGTATCGCTCACACTGCACACACACACACACACACACGTGCTTAATTCTAATACCGGTTAGTAGTAGCAGTTTTAACTAACACTAATAATTAACGAAATGACAAAACACTATCTACGGAATCACACTATTAAAACAACAGTGAATTCTCAGTGAATTCACTCGTATAACAGTAAGTAGGGCGGAGCACCGAACGAGCTTCGACAGCCGCGGAGGAGCCGTTTAGGTACGCAGTCTTTCCTTGTCGGCAGCACCAGTATTACTAAGCTAATTACAAACTTTCGGAGTAAACACGCGGCGTGCCTCAAAGAAGTACTCCTTTATGAGGTATGCATCTTGCTTTATTGTTTATTTAAAACTATTTTGAAAACACATCTTTACTGCGAACTAGAATTCTATTACTAGAAGGATTTTAGGAATAACCCAAACGAGCAAACCATTTACAAATTGTAGACAATGGATGTTACTGCGGCGCTCTGCGATAAGCATATTCAATAGGTACGTGACTCATAAAACGCCGCCGCCGGCGATCTCGCCTCTATTGTTTATTTGAAACTGTTTAGAAAACACATCATTACTGCGAACTATTACTAGTAAGTATTCCTAAAGGAATGCACATTTTACAATCCAGCAAACCATTTACAAATTATAGACAATAGATTTTACTGCGAAGCTCGGCGTTAAGCAAATACAATATGTACGTCTTTCATAAAACATCTGCTACTTTCTAAAGGTTATAATTTAAATGGTTGTTTTCGCAAAAATAAAAATAACACAAATATTTTCATGCTAAAGCTTACATAAACTAAGGGTACGGCTAGCGGCTGTCCTTCACAACTATCTAGTAGGTATTTTCGTACCTACTTTACGTGCGTGCGCTACCACTAAATGCATTATTGTTCAAGCTATTCCAAGTTTCCCATCCCACTTTTCTAGGCTAGACTAGCAGTCTGTCTACGATATTTGAGTTTAAATCAGAAGTATTCGGCAAAATTAATTTTATAATGTTGCTAGTCGCGTTGCTACAGGCACAGGTTGCTTTATTACTGTACAGTAAAGGCTCCTACAAAGAAGCACAACGCGCGACGCGACACAAGTACACTGCATGTCGCGCGACTAGCGGTGCCTTTGAACTCCCTTTTAAATCATGCATGCCGCTATAATTGCCCTCTAAGTAAGTAACTAAGTAGCATACGCAATGACGTTATAGCCTCTATCCATACAAAAAAGATTGTGTGAGGTCCGGTGGCAGCCGGTAGCCATTTAGCGCGCGCAAGTAGGTATGTGGAGTGCAATCCATACTAATTTTATAAATGCTAAATTAACTCTGTCTGTCTGTCTGTCTGTCTGTTACGCTTTCACGTAAAACGGCTGAACCGATTTTGACGAAATTTTGTACAGAGATAGAACAGACCTTGAAAAAGACATAGGCTAAATTTATTATTTAGGAGTTTTTTTTTTTTTTTTTTTAATTTATTTTTTATTTATTTATTTAGGAGGCGCGAAATAACCGAATTCCACGCGGGCGAAGCCGCGGGCAGGAAGCTAGTATCTTTTTAGGTACGAGTACAAATAAAACTTGAAATGACTGGCGTGGTTAAAAAATTGGAATCAACTTGGCTATTTACAACGATTACTAAATCAACTACTTACTTAGGTACTAAAGTTTTTTTAAATTAAATGATTAAATGAACTCACATTAATTGTTGCATGTGTCCACCTTGCACTTCAACACATTTAGTGGCACGTTTAGTAATATGAGCCTGCACGCGCTGCAGAATTCTAGTGTCACTTTTCACTATTTCGAAACTGTTTTCAATCCTAGTTCTTAGTTCATCGGGAGTATGTACTGGTCCATCTCGGTAGACTAAGTCTTTTACACGCCCCCACAAAAAAAAGTGTAATGGTGTTAAATCCGGTGACCGCGGAGGCCAAGCAACTGGCCCCCCGCGACCAATCCACCGCTCTCCATAAATAGCACTTAAACGATCGCGTACTGAAAAAATTACAAATGAAATGACGCGCCCGACTACTGCAATTACTGTAGTGTACGTATACAGATTTAAGTAATAGGACGCGTCATTTTAGAGTAGACAAGCTCTACAAATACAGAATCGGAATTAGTACTATTGATCGAATACACGCCGATAGTATTAGTAATACCTACTTACCTATACTCCATTTACAATAAGATTAGACATTTAAACAAACCTTTTTTACAGTCCTTTCAACCGATTTTCTACTTCTATTCGGAAGGCTTAAGGATGAGATTAAAGGCAAAAAAGTGGTTACAATACCAACTGTTTACTGCAGCTTCCATTATCATGCCTCCAACGCATTAGAAGTCAAAATCGGTTGAACGGACTGTAAAAAAGGTTTCTTTGAATGTCAAATCTTATTGTAAAATAGAGTACACATGAGATAGAACGGGATTACCGGTAAAGCTATTAACAGTTGATAACGCAAAGGCGCGCGCACCTTGTTTTGTTAGTAGTATACAGTAGTACCCAACTGATATGGCTTCTATGTTAAGGATTTGGTTTCCGCACTTAGTCCTTCATGTGGACCATTGTGCGTACTGATATGGCTTACCGAGGTACCTGCGCAGAAGATGAATTTTCAAAGCGCGGGAAATGCTATTGACCAATCGGCACGCTCCACGCACCGTGCTTCTTTTTCCTGTACCGCTATTGGTCGGCAACTGCCAGCATAATGTTAGTCAGCCGCCATACTTGCGAGTGAGAGAAAACTAACAGCTGCAGTGTATTATGAAGTAATCTAAGGTTGATTGTAAGTTTTAAGCATTCTCGTTAATCTCGGGGCCATACTTTCTTTTCACACGACGATTCACGACTTCACGAGATTCACGACGCGCCTTATTAGTTGGGTACTACTGTACCTTACGTTGCATATTAAAAGTACAGTACTACTAAACACGGCGGTTTTGTACAACTTTTTGTTAACTACCTAGGTACATACGTACACGGATGCGGGGTGCCTTCGTTAAAAGTGACAGTCACACTAGAGTTCTGCAGCGCGTGCGGGCTCATATCACTAAATATGCCACTAAACGTGCTGTGCAAAGTGGACACATGCAACAATCAATGTGACTTCATTTAAATCATTTAGATTACTAAATTATTTAAATAGCCAAGTTAGCGTTAGCGTTGTAAATAGCCAAGTTGATTCCAATTTTTAACCACACCAGTCATTTCAAACCTACTTGTACACAGATATTGCACTCCACATACCTACTTACGCGCGCTAAATGCCTACCGGCTGCCGAATATTTCTGATTTAAACTCAAATATCGTAGACAGACTGCTAGTCCAAAGCCTAGAAATGTGGGATGGGAATAGCATGAACAATAATGCATTTAGTTGTAGCGCACGCACGTAAAGTAGGTACGACAATACCTACCAGATTTGTTCAAGGTTTAGCATGAACATAATTTGTGTTATTTTTACTTTTGCGAAAACAACCATTTAAATTATAACCTTTAGAAAGTAGCAGATGTTTTATGAAAGACGTAACTATTGTATTTGCTTAACGCCGAGCTTCGCAGTAAAATCTATTGTCTATAATTTGTAAATGGTTTGCTGGATTTTATAAGCGCAGATTATTGACAAAATGTGCATTCCTTTAGGAATACTTACTACAGATAGCGCGCGAGTTGAATGCAGTCGGGGTCTGAGGTAAAGAGCGCCCCGCTATCCGCACGCCCCACCTCACGCGCCTGCAGTGTAGTGCTAATTATAATTGGGTCACAGCACTACCGCATTCCTAAGCTCTGCATTCAACTCGCGCGCTATCTGTAGTAATAGTTCGCAGTAATGATGTCTTTTCTAAACAGTTTCAAATAAACAATAGAGGCGAGATCACCGGCGGCGGCATTTTATGAGTCACGTACCTATTGAATATGCTTATCGCAGAGCGCCGCAGTAACATCCATTGTCTACAATTTGTAAATGGTTTGCTCGTTTGGGTTATTCCTAAAATCCTTCTAGTAAAGGTCGATTTACATCAAACGAACAAAGAGCTAGAGCTGGAACAAGAGCATTCTTTCGTGGTCTTTTAGTGTAAACGAAAACTCGTATTCAGCGTTTGCATCAAACGAACAAAGAGCTAGAGCTAGAACACAAGAACGCTTTGAAGAGACCGCTCAGGGGCGCGAGCACGTCCGAACACGCAAGAACGCTCTAAGCATCTGTTCGCGCGCTCTAGCGCCGTTTACATCGAGCGAGCGAGTATTCTTAGAATATTCCATAGAATCTATGCGAACGCACTAAGAACAACGAAAGAATGCTCTACGCCTATTTACACTAAAAGAATTTGATATAGTGGGGATAGAATGAGCATTCGCTCGTCTGATGTAAATCGACCTTAATAGAATTCTAGTTCGCAGTAAAGATGTGTTTTCAAAATAGTTTTAAATAAACAATAAAGCAAGATGCATACCTCATAAAGAAGTACTTCTTTGAGGCACGCCGCGTGTTTACTACGAAAGTTTGTAATTAGCTTATTAATACTGGTGCTGCCGACAAGGAAAGACTGCGTACCTAAACGGCTCCTCCGCGGCTGTCGAAGCTCGTTCGGTGCTCCGCCCTACTTACTGTTATACGAGTGAATTCACTGAGAATTCACTGTTGTTTTAATAGTGTGATTCCGTAGATAGTGTTTTGTCATTTCGTTAATTATTAGTGTTAGTTAAAACTGCTACTACTAACCGGTATTAGAATTAAGCACGTGTGTGTGTGTGTGTGTGTGTGCAGTGTGAGCGATACAGTGTTGTGCGTGCCTACTTTTACCGGGATCGCGCCCGGTGCCTAGATATTTCATAGGTATGCAGCCACACGGAGAATATCGGAGAGATAGAATAACGGGGTCAAGCGACTAACAATTGACAACGTGCGCATGGTAAGTACGTTTGTTCTCAATTAATGAAAAAAGGATAATGCATGTTAAAAGTGGATAGTTTTGTTTGTAAAAAGGAATAAGTAGGAAACTAAATTAACTTTGTCGATTGTACGGATAACAATAATAAATCTATTGTGTCTGCTAATTAGTGTAACATAGGCAGCCTATAATGTTCCCACTGCTGGGACACAGGCCTCCTCTCGGTGAGAGGGAGTGGGCTGTAATCCAAAACGCGGACCCAGTGCGGGTTGGTAGATGTCACATGTCTTCGAATTTTTGGTTCTAGGACATGCCGGTTTCCTCACGATGTTTTCCTTCACCGTTTTGAGAGCAGTGGTGATGAAATAATTTACACAAAGTAAAGCGCCTGTCAGTGTCCGAAACTCCGAACCTACAACTCGTAAGTCACGGCCGTTACCACTGGGTCACCACTGCTCTGCTAATTGGCATGCGACGGGTTAACTAACAGCTGATGGTGGTATTATTATGGATGATGTTATTCTTGTTAAAATCAATCTGCCTAGCCATTTCCCAACTATGTTGGGGTCGGGTGTGGGGGTTGGGGTTTGGCAGTATTTTACATGGAGCGACTGCCTATCTGACCTCCACAACCCAGTAACTGGGTAATTCGATACCCCTGGGTAAGACTGATTGTCAGACTTTCGGGGTTCTGACGACCCGTAACGACTGTCAAAGATCCACCAATTACAGCCAGGACCAACGGCTTAACGTGCTTTCCGAGGCACGGAGGTGTCTCGGTATGTGAAGATGGTCACCCATCCACGGACCAACCCCGGCAAGCGTAGCTTAATCTGATGGATCGACCCGTGCGTCCGTTACTACTTAGCTACGAGCTCCACGTGTATTATTCTTGTTAGGTACTCAATATCTTATTGGAATGATTAGGGTCATAAATACGATTAGTAAATTAAAAAAAAAAAAATTTTGGGAAAGTTGTCTGTTATTATGAGTACAATCATGTGTTTAGCGGGAGAAGTCATTTGATGATTTCCCATGCACAAAAAAAAAAAAAAAATAGGGAACAGCTGATTTTTTTTTTTTCGCGATTTCAGGTTTGGTCCCATAGTAAAAGTTGTTTGTTATCATGAGTACAATCATGTGTTTAAGTATCGGTCACTAATTACCAGTCACCCTATATATGAGAAAAACATTCAGGAGTAGTATTTGTCGTTGGGCGCCATAATTCTCAGTTCAGAAGATTGATGGGAAACCATCAATGGTTTGTTTGTCTCGTTTATTATACCTACCGTAAATTAGTGTGTGCCGATATTTTATTGAGTTTAGACGCCGCTGCAGTCAAATAATAATTATTTCAGAGATTTATGCGAAACTCGTCATAAACGATGTAGGAAAATGGGTAGGTAAGTCAGACGTCACAGGGCATTTTTGTCCAATATGCGGTTTCTGCAAATTCTCTCATATTCTGTCCCTAATTGGCTATTGTTATATCGATCAATAATAATTCATCACTGAAGCTATCATGTTATTTCACAGCAGCTGTAATGATTATAGATTAGATTGGGCTTTCATAAGCCAGGAGAAATATAATTCGGACCCCGACTATACAAGACCAAAGGACAGTTAATTAGTTAGAGGAAAAAAAAACCCTTATTTTCTTTTCGTGTAATTAAAGACAAGGCAATTTCAAGAGACATAATAAATCGCCTTTATTATCCTAAAATAATAACAGTCATCACCACCAAGCAAGTTATCATTACTATGACCTAGAATAGAATTTTCCTTCCCTTAATGACTTTTAGCAATGTATCTTCCAAGAAACCCGATACTTTGATAGGGTTGTGGAGTGAGGGGCTATGGCTAATAACGATGTAATCTAACCAAGTGACGATCAAACCACACGATCCGACATTTTGGAGTAACATGACACTGACGATGATACCAGCCAATGTGAGCTTGATCGTCTATACTTATTAGCTGCTTCTATACTAATAACCATTTTTAACCGACTTCAAAAAAAGGAGGAGGTACTCAATTCGGATGTCATCGAAATGCAGTGTCACGTACTATAATTTCACTTCAGTAGATATGTTAGCTTACTTCTGTTTTGGAACGTGTTTATTTTTACGATAGTCATCATTTCTGCCTATGCCTTTTCCCAACTTATATGTTGGGGTCCGCTTCCAGTCAAACTGGATGCAGCTGAATACCAGTACTTATTTTATATGGAGTGACTGCCTCTCTGACCTCCACAACAGTGTCTGGGTAATACGATACCCCTTGGTAGGACTGGGGTGTTATGCTTTCGGGCTTCTGACGACCCGTAACGACTGTCAAAGATCCACGAATGACAGCCGAGACCAATGGCTTAACGTGCTTTCCAAGGCACGGAGGGGTCTTGGTAAGTATGTAAAGACGGTCACCTATCCACGAACTAACCGCGGCAGGCGTATGTAGCTTAACCTGATCGATCGACCCGTGCGGCTGTTATTACTTAGCCACAATCTCCTTCATGATATAATCCTATAATTAACTCCTCCTTAATATTATAAATGCGAAAGTGAGTTTGTTTGTTACGCTTTCACGCTAAAACGGCTGAACGGATTTCGACGAAATTTGGTACACGGCTGGACCATGACCTGGAAAAGGACACAGGCTACTTTTTATCGACATACCACGAGGGCGAAACCGCGGGTGGAAGCTAGTTTACGATAGTGGACGAAAATGGGCAGGTACGGTTCCCTTGCAGTAGTTTTCAGTTTTAAGTTAAGTTGTTAAAAGTGAATTCTTAAGTTTTGATCAGTTTTTACTATTTCAACTGATCAGCAAACATTATCCACAGAATATCTAAGTAGAGAATATAAATCGTGAATTCCATTGTATAACGGCTTGTTACGTACACACGGCTGTATATCAAGCTATTGCTGATCTCGCATTGTATATGATTTCTTTACAATGAGAGGTCAGCTTATACAGGAAATGTATAGCTTGATATGTAGCCATGTGTACAAGATAAATGCAGATACAGAAATAATACAAAGAGTGCTCGTATATTTCGGTAATGTTATTTGCGGTTATATCTCTAATCGTTCTGGAATGGAAGCTAAATAAACACTGACATACACCTGTCGTTTGGAGTATTTATGCTTTACAGGTGTGATACGAGTTGCGCGCTGAAAGTTTCGTAATATTCTGACGAAAAGTATCGAAAGATTTAAGCATAGAAAAGAAGAAAATTCACCAACAATTTTCAGTGTTGGTCAAAACTAGACGAGTAGATTTAGTTTGTCTACAAATAAAAAGTAGGTAGCTCCGGCGATCCTCGTATCTCAGAAATGATCTCAATGTCTCAGCGACAACGACAATGCTCAGGAAATCGCTCATCGTGATATCTAGCAGGAAGAGCGCGCTTTGTAGGAGTCGCGCATTGTCCGCGAGCCGGAGTATTGTGGCGTGCGTGGACGCAAGTACGCTCAACTAACTGACGAGTCCATGACCACTCATGACATAATCCGCGATTGTTTTTAGGGTTTCGTACCTCAAAAGGAAAAACCTCAAAAGGGAAAACAGAACCCTTAAAGGATCACTCGTGTGTCTGTCTGTCCGTCTGTCACAGCCAATTTGCTCCGAATCTAATGGACCGATTAAGTTGAAATTTGGTACACATGTAGATTTCTGTGACCCAAACACGTACGGCTAAAGTAAATAAATGAATTTTGAATATTTAGGTCACTTTTAGGGGGAAAATAAGAAAATTAAAAAGAAAAGTTTTGCAAACTGTATCGTGTGACATATCAAATGAAAGAGCGTATACCATGAGGGTCTCAAATATATATCTTTTATAATTTTAAAATAAATAGTTTTAAAGTTATTTAAGACTAGCTTTTGCCCGCGGCTTAGCCCGCGTGGATGTCGAAATATATCCCACGGGAACATGCTACCGGGAAATCCTTTCTTATTCCTTGTCTACATTATAATGGGAACCTCTGTGCAAAATTTCAGCTTTCTAAGTCCAAGGGTTTGGGCTGGGCGTTGTTGATGAGTCAGTCAATAAAATAAAATAAATAAAATAAATATCCTTGGACATTTCACACAACGCCATCTAGTCCCAAGCTAAGCAACCTAATGCTTGTGTTATGGTAACGAGATGGCTGATAAACTACTTATATACATTTTTTTTTTTTTTTTTTGTAAATACATACATATTATAGATAGAAAAACACCCAGACTCGGAACAAATACTTGTAGGTCGTACAAATATTTGTTCCATGCGGGAATCGAACCCGCGACATGCTGCGCAGCAGTCAATCGCTCAACCACTGCGCCAACCGTGTCGTCAATCAGTCAGTCAGTCAGGAGAAGCTACTGATCCTAAAACTAAAAAAAAAGAAAATAGTTCTATACTTACCTGCAGATTATAGGAAAACCTTTAAGGAGTTTGTGCTCTTAAAATGGCATGGTAAATCTCTCAATATTGTGAGTACAAACTTACATTTACTGTTAGAATGTATGGGAGACCATGTTTTTCAACTATAATGTTAAGTTTGTTCTTGGGATAATTTCATCATAACTACGGAACCCCACGTTGTGCGCAGTCCGACACGCACTTGGCCGGTTTTATAACACTACACTATAATGACTTTATTCCGACACACATTAATCTTCGTAAATTTTACTAGGATGTCATAATTTCAAATTACGATCGGGTAAGAAAACATCAAGAATAACATGACGGGTCACGTGTATGTCTGCAACCTTTCATTTCACATTTCGTTCACGGACTTTCACCCCAGTGTTATGTCGAGGGGCGACAGACTGGCGCCGGCCAGTCTACATGGCGGCCATGCGACCTCATCTCCCAAGCTGCGGCAGTCGCGCGCCGGGACCCGCCCTTTACGCTGTACCATGGATATTATCCACGGGATATTTGTTTACGTCTTTAGTATCAATGTTTGTGTTGTTGCTAGAGGACACGGTGGATCACACGGAGGGTCACACGGGGGCTCACATGGAGGGTCGCACAGTTATGCACACGGTCATCACGTGACTGCGAGCCACGCTCACTACTCGTACCATCCACCCCAGCACGTCCATTTCACGTGCCGCACCTGTTCCTCCACAGAACTGTATCCTGTGTACAGGTCCATGCCACCGACCTACGTGTACACTTACAAAGAGTCCGGCGGCAGGTACAGCGACATACTCACTGGCCTCTCTCTGTACAACCTAGGACGTTCCTCTAACATGGGCTGGTCCCACACGCATCAGTACAACGCTCATCCAGGTGAAGCTTGTTCTCTACAAATCATCGAACGGTCGCACTTCGAAGAGACGGAGTTCCCGTGTTTTATGATATCTTCATTTATTGAGTCAACGACGACGGAGAATTCTCGTCCGGTTGATATAGCGTCGTCAAAGATTGATGTGAAGCCCTTTGTGAAGGACACGGGGCCGGCATTACAAGTGACAGATGAGCAAGAGTGCGTGTTATGGCATAATTTAACGATGCATAAAGAGAGGAACCATGTTCCTTGTGCCTTGTTGAAGGAATACGCGAACTCTGTGCGGCAGTCCGGCGTCCCCACGTACATTTGGATGCCCACGCTGCTGGGAACTGTCATAGCTTTGTACTTGTGCTGTGCGTGTTGTTGTAAGGACAAGGAAAAGGAGAGTGTTAAGGAAGAAGCTCCACTTAATGAGCTGCGTGTTCCAGGATACTGTTCTAATTATTGAAGTGATCATTTTAACTTAGTGGCGTTTTTGCAATTTATTACAACTGCTTCGTTTTACGACTTACTGCTGTGTTTGTACCATCTAATTATGATACGCCAGTGTACATTATCTTATAAAAGATTCCATCACATTGTATTCAAAATATTCATTATATGTATGTAGGAACATGTTATGTAGGTACTTAATATCCTTATTCCTAGTTATATTAAGTAGTCTGAGTCTTCATATCGCATAGGTACAGTAATTTTCATAACACGCGTCATTTTGTACTCTGAAAAAAGATTTTTTGTTACATAATATTTTCATCTCACTAACTTTAAATTCGTCTTTGAATAATCCTGCCAAGTGCCTGTCTTATGATTAGTTTTAGAGCGTTGTGTTGTAGGTAGATTTTTATATTACATAAATAAATAAAACACAAAACTTACGTGAGTACAGTTATTTATCTATTCGTCTTCTTACCTTGTCACTACTTCTGAGGCATCTTTTTATAATTTCATAAAAATCAAGAGCCCTATTAATTAAATTAATCCTGTTTTCAAATCAGGCTGTGCGCCATTGAATCAAGACAGATTTTAGATCAGTGAAAACAATGCTGGTGTGCAGACTCACAACGTCTCATGTTCAAAATTATCAAAATTTACTGAATCAAACATTTAAGGCGAGTATAGTCTTGAAATGGTGGTTTTTGAGAGCCTAATGCTTTTAAATGAGCCTACAGAAAATTCCAGATAAAATATGTAAGAAACTTTGATATGTAGGTACAATCTGAGCATTTGAAAATTTTAAGCAACATTAAATACCATGCAAAAAAAAAAAAAAAATTAGGTTATTTTCAACTTTGAATTCGCCACTGCTTCTAAACTACAAGTGATATTTTTAAGGCTTAGGCTAATATTGGTAAATGACTTACTTATCTTACGACTGTACATTTTTATCTTAAAATAATAATTATGTTTTACAAAACGCAACTTTAACAGTGGAAAATTAGAAATATTCGCTAGCGGCAGATGGGCAGATCGAAGATTATACTCACCACTAGAGAATTAGCATTCACACTAGCAATTCCTAAATTGTTCTCAAAATACTGTAAACGTGTTTATAACCTTTACAACGGAACTATTTCACAGTTTTATTTATCAATTTCGTTCGACACTCCAAATAAAGAGCCGTACGTCGAATCGACGTACACTTCAAACAGAATCAAGAGCTATAGGTTATGGTAATTTAAAGCACATAACATAGTGTTTGATATCCGATAACTGAATGACCGGAAGGGTGAAATCTGCCATGAAATGTTTCGTTGGTGAGTTTTGTTACAGGGCCTCAGTCCCATCGTTCGGACCTATTGCTTTATCATTCTGTAAATATTAATTTACTTACAGTCGCAGTCTGTGCCGAAATTTGGCCCAGAATTTGACAAACCTTATCATCTTCCCTAATTTTTTTTTTCAGATTTTTTAAATCAGCTGTTCTCTACATTTTGTCGAGTTAAGCGAACATAAATGTAGGGAACAGCAGATTTTTTTTTCGCGATTTCCGCTTCGGTCCCATGAAAAAAAAAGTTGTTCATAATTATGACCCCGTAAAAGGATGCCTATGAATTCAATTTAACTCTACTACCACAACACAATACCTATGTATTTATCCTAACTTCCTACTAATATTATAAATGCGAAAGGTTGGATGGATGGATGTTTGTTACTCAATCACGTCAGAACGGCTCAACGGATCTGGATGAAATTTGGCACAGAGTGTAGTTATAGTCTGGAATACCACAAAGGCTACTTTTATCCCGGTAGTACGTTTCCGTGGGTTAGTTTCCGAACTCCACGCGGGCGAAGCCGATGGCAAAAGCTAGTAACACAATAAAATGAGTTGATCACACCATGTTTATATGGGAGTAATCACTGTCGGACGTCGCGTGTCGGTAGTCTGTGTCAACATTCGGTACTCCGTAAGGTATTGATTTACTTTGATCACGATTTATCGTTGGAATTCCGTGTTATGTTGTGTCCAAAATCAGTTTCTTACTACGAAATCATACGTTTTGTTTACGCCTGTTGTCACCGAAGGGTTACGCTGCCGAGGAACAGTTTGGAAACTGTGGCAAAAAAGTTCAAAATATGTTTGTCCTCAAATTCAGCTTCGCGAACTTCGCTCACTAAGTGTTCTTACATACGAGCGACACGCGTCAACAGCAGAGGTAACTGTATGCGTCGACGGCGCGGGCTGTCGTGAACGAGCCGACGACCGCTGGCGCCGTCGACAAGTTGGCGGCAGCCGCCAACCTAAAGCGAGGCTTGCAGTTGTAGCGTGTTGCGTCGACTATTTTTTCACTCCTGAACTTGCGTCCACTGACAAAATGGCGGACGCAACACGCTACAACTGCAAGTGTCGCTTTAGATCGGCGGCGCCGACTCGTGAGTTGCCTCCGTTGACGCGTGTCGCTTGTATGTAAGAACACTTACATAACATACATAATCAGCCTATAATGTTCCCACTGCGGGGACACAGGCTCGGTGAGAGTGAGTGGGCCGTAATCCATCACGCGGGCCCAGTGCGGGTTGGTAGATGTCACATGTCTTCGAATGTTTGGTTCTAGGACATGCCGGTTTCCTCACGATGTTTTACTTCACCGTTTTGAGAGCAGTAGTGATGAAATGATTTATACAAAGTAAAGCGCCGAACCCGTTCGGTACGTAAGGTTCGAACCTATGACCTACAATTCGTAAGACACGGCCGTTAATTACCACTGGGCCTCCACTGCTCCATCAAAGTATAAGAATACTATTACGCAGTCATAAGGTCATCAAGTGCACATGTGACAGGGCAGGCAATCATGCGACGCAAAATGAGAGGTGGGTCATAAACACGCACATTTTGCCAACTTTGTTTCAGTCTCATGAAATAGGAGGCGAACCTATTTATTGCCTTTATCTTTATGATAGATAGAGCAAAGCAAACATATTCTTAATTACCTATCCAATTTTATAAAACATGGCCGTTCGATAGTTTAAGGATCCCGCAGACAGGCGGGACGTGACTCCGGTAGAACAATTTCAATGAAGAAATTGTTCTGTTCCGTGGTGGTACCCTATTCTTTCGTAGCACGTGGCTCAATTAACCACGTGCAATAGCAAAATAAACAAACTACTGTTAAAAATAAAATGCCAGTTTTAAATAATCCGTGAAATACGATTATAAATATACATAAACACCTTGCCCACGTAATTATCTATCAAAAGCCGTAACTCAATTTCTTTTACAGTTTGAGAATAGCTTTTTGCTTCTGATGAACATTAAAAAAGATTTTTGACTGTGACATGAGGCGGCCGTTTGTATTGTACATGGCACGTAGAAAAAAGTGTCTGTCAACAAGCTTCCACAGTGATCCATATATACAACACTGAAAACCGTGCGTACTCGGCGTATAAAGTAATAGTTTTTCACGGCAAGAAAAAGGTCTGTGTACGCACGGCTACAGATCAAGCTATAAATTTCCAGTATAAGCTGATCTCGCATTGTATAGGATTCCCTTACACTGAGATATCAGTGTAAACTGGAAAAGTATAGCTTGATGTGTAGCCGTGTGTACAAAGGACCTAAAGGTTCTAACCTACATGAAAAATTGTGAACACCTACACCTGAAATTGACTATGAATTTTTCAGTTTAACTACAAAATTGAAAAATGAAAAGTCAATTTCAGTGAGGCACATGTACAAGTTTCATGTTGCATAAAAATAACAAGTAACTCGAGATACGACGATTTAGTCAGCGTTATTGATACCACGATGAAAATATTTCGATACATGAAATAGTAGCACATGTAAAAGTGAGTCGATCGTCCACTGCTATTTAGGATGTCCACGGAGAGGTTTGCCACCTTGCCAGCGTTGGATTTCGCAGTATAGTTAAGTATGCTATTTAGTATTTGTACTATATTTTCATGATATATGCAGTATCGCAATGCCAGGATTGTACGCGAAAATACCCTAATTTTACCTCCGAACATCTATGCATATATTCTTACGTCTTTCCCTAAATTTAAGCATATTTCTTTACGTATAACAAGTCAACAACAACAACATCGAATCAAAAAAAGTCATTAAAAATAGATGGCTCAAAGAACAAAGCTTATAAAAACCGTTGCATTTTTATCGGTGAGCATGATTTTTACCGCATGAAGCAGTTATGTATGAATTTTGATTATAATTTACACGCACTGAAAAACATGGCAAAAAAACCGGCCAAATGCGTGTCGGACCACGCACAATGAAGGGTTCCGTAGTTGAAAATAATTAATCCCAAAAACAAAGATAACATTGTAGTTGAACAACTAGAAATCCCAAAAAATATTTTGTATGCGATAAAATTACAAATTCACGATTTTCGGACTTTTGCTGTGATACCTTGTTTCATGCCAAATTTCATGATTCTAGGTTTTGATTTACTTGCGAGTGTCAAAATATGTCGCTTATATGGCTGTATTTGCAATATAAATTGAGGATATAAACTAAAGGTATACTAATAATAAAAAAGCTCATACAAAATCAAATAAAACGTTGCTTGAAAAATGAGTGCCCCATACGTACGTCCAAGAATCATTAAACATGTTCAGTTTCACGATAAAAAGTATAGAATCATTAGTTAATTATTGTATATGAAGATTTCGACTGCAGTGCATTGTAGCGTTAATCTCTCAAAATAAATAATAGAAATATGATAGATAACTCAAGTGGGTGAATTCATATTATGCTTTCTCCTAAACACTATGTAACAATGCTTCGATGAAAAACTGCGTCTTCCTTGAAACATTACGAGCTCTGTTTTGATTTTATTTCTGGAAAAGTTTACTTCAACTGAATTCCACAATTATTTATGGAAATGTAACATTTTAGAAAAGTGTTGTTCTTATTTATAACGTTTAAAAGTGATTTATGAGGTTTAAAATGTAAGGAAAATTATGATCGTCCTCTTTCCTTAAATTATCTTCAGAAGATTTTGAAACGCATCTGTATTTCAAGTGTTGACAAGGATGACCACAGAATGAATCACATTCTAAATTAATAATAAAAAGTGGTGAGTTTGACGACAATCCTTTGAGGAATGTATGCTTGCTTTGTGTTCAGAGAATAAGGAATATTCAAATCATAAGTAAGTATTAACCTCGTTTACTTATATTTACAATAGTAACTACTTTAGTTTTTAGCCCGCCCGTTTCTTGTTCCCCGACCGATCCCTTGGCAATGCATCGCCTGCCTGCGCTATTATTTCGTTTTGGCATATAATCGTTCTTTTTGACTTTTTTTTCATTTTTCTCGGCTCGTAAGGGTCGTAACGTGATGATAAATAACCTACAGCTTTCTTCAAGAATTGGGCTATCAAATGCAAGAATTTTTCAAATCCGACTGGTAGTTCTAGATATTAGCGCGTTCAAACAAACAAAAAAACAAACTCTTCAGTTATTAGTATAGATAACATTGATACCATCACGACTGTATACCCCAAAGGGTTAAGTTGAGTTTGCCGGTTAGGTATGTTTCCGTAGAGGGCTAGCTATCTTCACCCTAGGTCCTAATTTATTTTTTACAACATTTTTTCCAAGACCAGCCAGCTGAATTTCATCCAAAGAATCCATTAAATTACTTGTTATAGAACCTAGAGAACGCAGTCATCCTGTTTTGCCTGTTATAGAAGAGATGAATTCTGGCTGTAAAATACATGATCTATTTTATCATTCATGTGTAATGGTCTAACCGGATGGAATCGAAGATATAAATAAATATCTTAACATAACCTACATATTACCCTATTATAAACATTTTAAAACATTTTGTTTTGAAATAACATTCCATTGCGCGCGGGCAAAATCAATGCCGCGGAAGGCCGCGGATTAAATAGATTATAGTTTTACAATAGCTCTGCATTTTGAATAACGATCCATTATTTTGTACAGAAAAGGTCTCCTAAGGAATTTGTTTTTATGCTAGCTTTGGACGGAGGAGCTCTTGACGATACCCCACTTCTGACGGCGCCGGCAGCGGCGGCGCCCGGCGGCGCGGCGGTTCACTTCGAGTTTTCAGTCGTTTTTCCTAGCTTTTAATTTTGTTTACATATCTGTCTTTGATTAAGCTTTTGTCACTGCTACTTCGCATTGACATTCTCTTAGGATTAAATCTACTTTTTAGTGCTGCTAACATCTTCTGCGTTTTGGTAAGAAACCATTAATGCTATAACATTTAATTGATTTGTATCCTATAGTTGTTTAATATTATCAGTAGGTAACCTACTATTTTTGCATTTGTTTTATGTATTTTCTTCGTTCGCCTACAGATTTTTTAGAATACTCAATGGATTTATTGTTACTGAACATGGACGGTCCATGTTCAGTAAGTAAGTTTCACGCTCGACTTATCTAAAATTGATATTTAATCCTTTCATAATCTGACAGAAGTGGGTCTTCCTGTTTTGTATCGGACTGTGGGATTGATACTTATATTATATTTGAGTAAAACCCGTGGAAAAACCAAATGAAATAGCTAACTATAGCAATATTTGTCCCTAAATTAGTCCTGCCTACTAATTTTAACTGTTACTTAGGGAAAATGAAGAGGAATGATTTTCATGTAAATACATAAAAATAAATAATTAGGTAAGTACAGTAGTAACTAATAAGAGATATGTACTTAACCATAATTACATTTGATAAATAGGAATGGATAGAAGCTTAAAATATATCAAAATATTAGTTAAAGTAAACAACTTACAAGCCCATAGGAACCGATGATAGGAACCATTAAAAATAGTATTACAACATGATTAAAACAAAAAAGTTTTACTATAACCTAAACAGACCATGGCAGGCCGAATATCTACCAAAAAATATCAAAGCCATATTTCACGAAAAAGAAACAGAAAATTTTGACAGCGACTGGCCAGTTCGTTTTTAAAAAAAAAACCGGTCAAGAGCGAGTCGGACTCGCGCGCCGAGGGTTCCGTTCCGATTTCTAAAAAAGTGTGCTATTTAGAGACATCACTTTATTTTTCCTGTAATCTTTATATAAACTTGTATCACATAGGTAGAATAATTTCAGATTTTTCTCTTTGCAAACTTCGGCGATAAGGGGGGGGGGGGGGGGGGAATGGAATTTTTTTATAAATACCGTTCCCCGTTATATTAAACATTTTTCATAAAAAGTCGAAAACTATGCGGCCTAATAAAAAAGGAAAAAATTGTTTGAGAATGTGCAAACAGCGTTCTTTCATATGATACCCCACATGCCCTATTAGCCCCACTTTGAATTTTTAAGACCCCGTTCGGTCCCTGTTGCAAAAAAAACATCAATATTTTTATTTCTTTCTTATTTGCAAAATAGTTGGGTAAACATCATCTAAAACTGTTCTAAATTTCAAGTTAATAGCATTAGTAGTTCTTGAGATATTCAGCTGTGACAGACAGACAGACAGACAGACAGACTGAGTCACACCATAAGGGTTCCTTTTTTACCATTTTGGTACGGAACCTTATAAATGTAAAGATCCGTTTAGACAAAGACAAAGACAAAGACATTTATTCGTCGGATATGGTACAACAAAGCTGGTATTTATAATTTTGGTTCAGGACACATCCGCCGCTAAAAGCGGCATACGAATATTTACAATAGGTGCACATAGGCATAAAACCTAACTCATATAATACATACCTATACCTACTCTAAAAAACAATACAAAACACTTAAAATTATAGATTAGACACATTAATTATTATACTTTGGTATAATCTACATTATAAAATAAACAATAAAACCTAATAAACCTATACTCTAAAAAACAATACAAAACACTTAAAATTATAGACAGACACATTAATTATTATATTTTGGTTTAATCTACATTATAAAATAAACAATAAAAACACAACAATAACTTAGACAAACAATTTAACAAAAATAGAAATCTAAATAAATCTAATTTAACCCTTAAAATAAAAAAAATCTTTTAATGTATAAAAGTTATTTTGAATAAGCCATGTTTTTAGTTCGTTTTTGTAAGAATGAAATGGCAGTTCTCTAATTAATTTTGGAATGTGGTTGTAAATTTTTATGGACATAAGGTAGCTGTTTCTGTAGTGGAGAGTGCTGTTACAAAATTGGTTTTTTAACTTGGTGGGGTCTCTTTTTGTAAATCTATTGTTTTCGGCTACTGTGGAGAAGAAGTGTACCTATCTATGGTTTATCCAGCTAAGAGGATTTCATGTTCCGATGAGTCACCTGTTCACCACACACTACAGACGCGTGGTCAACATAGGTAGCCGAACATTGATTAATATGGCGCGTGCTCGATCTGACGTCACTATCACTGTAATATGTAGTAACCCATGTTGTTTGGCAGACACTACTAACTAGCCATTATCGTCGTATCAGCTGTAGCCACCGTAATCCTTGGGCGGATTGATAAAGCCTTTGATTTTAATATAGAATCAAATAGTCATAAATGTTTGATGGTATGACGATTTTTGGTTTAAGCAACTCGTGAATTGTAAGTACAATGACCGTAATCTGTGGATTAACTTTTTCCCTGTCCTGCTATCACATAGGTGCTTGTTTCACTGACCTATTTGCTTTGCAAATAGTGAGTTTTAGGTATACTATTTCTAATGAATAAACGACTAGCTTTTGCACGCGACTTTGTGTGCTTGAAAAATATATCCTATGACACTCGGGAATACTGTAGCTTCTCAGCAGTGAAAGAATTTTCGGAACTGGATTAGTAATTTCGAAGATTACCCCCTACATACAAACTTACAAACAAGCAAATTTTACCTCTTCATAACATTAGTATAGATAAATTATTTTATTTCTGTAAGTAGGTTTGTACAAACACTTTTACACGTCAATCATATTTTAAAAACTAGATGAGGTTGGCATTTCCTATCCGAATGCTCTGAGAAGAAAGGCCGAAACAAACTCAGAGGTCATAGCTTTTTTAAAGTCCAGACATTATTGATCAGATCATGTGAGGACCATATATATTGGTGTCTGAAATGGTCTTTTGAGGAAAGAACTACACAGATATGACTGGACCTATAAAATTTATAGTCAAAGTTTGGTGAAAAAACGTTTAGTCAGCCGCAATATTATCGTTATCACTTATACGTAGCTACTAAGCGTAGCTTCCTATCAACTTTTACTAGTGTACCTACTTATAAAATGTTTACCAAGAAGTAAACGTTGATTACAAAAAAAAAATGTTGAAATTTTTTCAGTCCTTTCATTGGTCTAATGGTCTGATATCGTCTGGTTTAATTTTTTAACACTAACTTTTAGTAAAGTGAAACACTGTTGTGTTTCACATTATTGGGAAATAAACATTCATTATGCTGATATGTTCTCACTGCTGGGGGGTCCCAGCAGTGAGAACATATCACAAGGAGGTCTGGGTAGAGAGGGAAACGCAACGCCATCTCTAAACTATAACCACGTCAGTAAACATATTTTTTTCCAGCCTGTAAACACTTGTAAATAAAAAAAAAATAGTTGAAACCTTGTTCTTATTTGTTACAGGAGTTTATTAATGGCAGCTAAAGAAGCCAGCTAGCCAGCTATGGAAGCTGACAGTTATAGCTATGCCTCTATAAATTGTCCTCGTGTTTCTTAATTAGCTTCTAATTAGCGTAAATCTGTGACAAGACGTTTCTCCGTTGCGCTCCATTAACTACTGTGAAGTTAGTAGGTAAAGGAATGGGATCTTCGGCTTTATTTTAAATCGAAAAAAAAACCGGTCAAGAGCGAGTCGGACTTGCGCACCGAGGGTTCCGTACCATCATTTATATGTAATTTTTGTTGATGATTTTTGAAAAACAGAATAATTTCAGATTTTTTGCTTTGCAAACTTCGAAGATAAGGGGGGAACGGTATTTTTTTTTACATTTTTCATCAAAAGTCGAAAACTATGCGGGCTAAAAAAAAGAAAAAATATGTTTGAGAATGTGCAAACAGCGCTCTTTCATATGATACCCCACATGCTCTAGTAGCCCCACTTTGAATTTTTAAGACCCCCTTTCAGTCCCTGTTGCAAAAAAAAATATAAATATTTTTATTTCTTTCTTATTTGCAAAGTAGTTGGGTAAACGTCATCTAAAACTATTCTAAATTTCAAGTTGATAGCATTAGTAGTTCTCGAGATATCCAGCTGTGACAGACAGACAGACAGACAGACAGACTGAGTCACACCATAAGGGTTCCTTTTTTACCATTTTGGTACGGAACCCTAAAAAAAACTAAATATATTTTCTACTGTGTCCCTGCTTTGCACGGTTTTTACAAAACTTGAACTTTTCTTTATTATAAGTATGTAAGTTAAGAATGTATCATCAATTTCATCATCCTACCTAGCCTCTTTCCCAACTATGTTGGGGTCGGCTTCCAGTCTAACGGGATGCAGCTGAATACCAGTATTTTACATGGAGGGACTGCCTATCTGACCTTCACAATCCAGTTACTGGGTAATACGATACCCCTTGGTAAGACTGGTTGTCAGACTTTCGGGCTTCTGGACGACACGTAACGACTGTCAAAGATACACGAATGACAGCCGGGACCAATGTCTTAAAGTGCTTTCCGAGTCATGGATGAGTCTCGGCATATAAAGGTGGTCACCTATCGACGGACCAACTTCGGCAAGCGTAGCTTAACCTGATGGATCGACCCTTGCAGCTGTTATTACTTAGACACGAGCTCCAGATACAAAAATATAAATGTATTACTTATACAAATATATCTTCCGCGGAATAAATTCTCTAAACCACGATCACAGACAGACACGAAAAGCGAGTTTAATTTATAATATGTATAGATACAGTATGCATCAACGGTGTGGTCTAATTATGAACTATCCTTTAGTAAACTTCAATACCTATTCGAGGACTGGGGCGCATCCAATGGGACGGCTGATAATTTTTTCGCGATTACGATATTGATCCCATGAAGAAAGTTGTTCAGTTTGATGGTTGTTGTTGGTTGGATGGTTGTTTGTTTGTTTGTTTGGTTTGGGTTCACCTACATGTACATGACATTTATTTTTGGTAGGTACTAAATTACTTACAATAATATTTGTACTTAACTAAACTTGATAAAAAAAAACTAATATGAGTTCCTTGTTTTGTCCGGTTTGCTTCCAGTTTTTAGACATGCGGTTTTTCTAAGAAAAATAATGCGGACGATTTAAGTGTTTACTTTCTAACAAGTTCGTATTATAAACGATAGCCACATTTTTCACATAAAAAAAACTCCGAAATATAAGAGTATCAAGCTATTTCCATTTGAATGGGTACAATAACGTTTGATACATGAAAAGTATTATGTATTTATATAAATAAATGGAAGTATTGCAGTTCACTGAATAACTAAACGATGTTGGAACCAAGCCAAGTGCATAAATGTTTTTTCCAAGAACCGAGATGCGTCCCAGCATGTCGTGTACTCTAATTTAATTTATTACTTTCTATAAAATTAAAATAGGGCGAGCAAAACGATGATTTATTTATATTAATGAATTAATATAAGCCTACAATTAAATAAATCTGTAAAATAAGTGTATAATTTAAAAAAAACAGTCTTTTATTAGTCTGGATATCATCTAGGACCTGGGGGCCTACTCCCTAAGTACGAAGCCCGTAGTTTCGGCCTTCGTTACAGGCGTTTCTTACTCCGTATCACCTACGGATGGATGATTGGTTCGGGGCCTAACGAAGTATGAATGACAACATGATTTGCCAGTTATCCCTACTACCGATATGCTTTTGCCCGTCCGAAAAATTTAACTTTTACACTTGTTTTGATGGATCGTAATTTCAGACGGACGGATGAACGGACGGACGGCAAGACGGACGGAGTTAGGGAGTAGGCCCCCAGAGTCGCTGTCAAGACCAATCAAACGAGCCCAAACTCGATGGGGTTGCGTCGTTTTATTACTGAGTTCTCACGGCCACCTTCCAGCTCCATCATCAGATCAGCTCCGTGTCATGATAATATTGCACTGTCATCCGATTTACATTATGCATGTAAAATTGCTGCTGGATCGGAAACCGGGAAGTGGGTCAAATTTAACTTGCAAGATTAGATTACAGACAGACAGACAACGGGACAGGTGAAACTAATAAAAGCTAGTAATAAGAGGATGTTTATGTATGTACACTTTGTAGCCCGTCATAGACAATCACACAATGTGTACTTGTATAATTTCTAACGTGACGATTTTATTTATTACTAGCTGCGTCCCGCGGTTTCACCGGCGTAGACCTGGATAAAAAATAGCCTATGTGTTAATCCAGGGTATAAGCTATCTACATAACTAATTTGATACAAATCGGTCCAGTGGTTTGATCGTGAAAACTAAGAAACATACAAACACACACACACACTCACAAACTTTCGCTTTTATAATGTTAGTGTGATTATTTATTTATAACTTTAATTATCACGGTTCAAAACCAATTACAATAATTAAAGGCAGACACACATGACTACATGAGTGACATGACCCAGAAAATAAATTATAAAACTATAAAATTCAGTTATAAACATTAAACAATAAAAATTTGCAATAGATACTTCCATGAATCCCTCTCACAGTGCTTCTGACATGCCAATATTATCTTCGTCCATTCATCCGCAAAGATATCGTCGATCGTCGACGATTGTCGTGGACGTTCACGTTTACGTCTATAAAATGTACGTGACGTGCACGTTATAAAGTTATCGTGGACGGAAAAAAGCGTCTTCATATATATCCATACATTTTACGCGCACAATCACTGACGTAGACTGAGTATACTTTTTTATATACTTAGTGTCATAGTCATAGTGTAGTAGTCATATTTCGTCGTTTACTCCTATGTCGGTACCACAGTGGCTGCGATAAGCTTGGTTCAAATGATAAGTACATACATAATCAGTCTTTAATGTTCCCACTGCTGAGACACAGGCCTCCTCTCTTCGAGTGCGAGTGGGCCGTAATCCACCACGCGGGCCCAGTGCGGGTTGGTAGATGTCACATGTCTTCGATTTTTTTTTGGTTCTAGGAAATGCCGGTATCCTCACGATGTTTTCCTTCACCGTTTTGAGAGCAGTGGTGTTGATGATATTTAGACAAAGTAAAGCGTCTGCCTGGGTTCGAACTTACGACCTATTACAACTCGTAAGTCAGGGCCGTTACCACTGGGCCACCGCCACCACTGCTCTCAATCACTTACGCGCAGAATGACTGACGTCAACGTCAAGATTTCACAAAAAAAGTAAACTGATTAGTGAGTGAAATTTGACTAATATGCTGTCAGTACCACAGGATGGCGAAAAAATAACAAATGGCTGCGATAAGCTTGGCTCAAATGATAAGTACATAATAATGAGGAGCAATCCCTAGTACTCTCATCAATGCAGAGTTTTTATCGCCAAAAGCTGTCTTTCACAAACAATCCGCTTGTAATTTTTTAGGGTTCCGTACCAAAATCGTAAAAAGGAACCCTTATGGTGTGACTCAGTCTGGCCGTCACATCTAGATATCTCAATAACTATTAAGGCTATCAACTTGAAATTTGGAACAGTTTTAGATGACGTTTGCCCAACTATTTAGAAAATAAGAAAGAAATAAATATTATATGTCTTTTTTGCAATAGGGACTGAAAGGGGGTCTTAAAAATTCAAAGTGGAGCTGCTAGGGCATGTGGGGTATCATATAAAAGAGCGCTGTTTGCACATTCTCAAACGTTTTTTTTCTGATTTTAGGCAGCACAGTTTTCGACTTTTAATGAAAAATGTTTAAAAAAATACCGTTCCCCCCCTTATCTCCGAAGTTTGCATACAGAAAAATTTGAAATTATTCTATGTGATAAAAGTGTATGTATAGATTACAGGAAAAATAAAACGATGTCTCTAAACAGCACAGTTTTTCAGAAATCATCGACAAAAATTACGTATAAATGATGGTACGGAACACTCGGTGCGCGACTCCGACTCGCTCTTGACCGGTTTTTTTTATCATCATTTGTATTGATTTTTGAAAGTGACTAATGATAACTAATAATGATCAATATAATGTGACTATATTATTGGTTTTTCTGTACAATTTTCTTGTGTAAAAAGAGTTTCAAAATAGACAGTATTGATGTTCAGTAAATAACAAAACGTGCCCATTTGTAGCTGAGATTTTGTCACAGAAATGGTTTTCAAGCAACTGTGGTTCTGTTTCTCATCGTCAAGATAGCTGCTTTAATTTAGAAGGAAAAGAGTTTTTCTAAAGACAAAAAGATGATTTTATCTTTATGTGTATAATCGTATATAGGGTTACTGGTTATTGACTGTACTCATCACTATGAAGAACTTTCACTATGGGACCAAACCTGAAATCGTGAAAAAATCAGCTGTTCCCTACATTTTGATGAGTTTGATGTAGATAAATGTACTGAACAGCTGATTTTTATTTCGCGATTTCAGGTTTGGTCCCATAGTAAAAGTTCTTCATAATGATGAGTACAGTGACCCCTTAAGAGGATATTGGTCGATAACCAATAACCCTGTATACATGCGTTGTTCTTCTTAACTACGCAACGGATTTTGATGTAGTGATGTTCACCATCAATTGTAGAATTTATTTCGGAAAGTTTAAATGCATAAAGGGTCCCGCAGAGAGGCGCGAAGCGACAGCGACGCGACTCAAAAAAAAATTTCTATGATGGTAAAATAATTTCTATGAAAAATTGTTCCATCGGAGTCCCGTCACGCCTGTCTGCGGGAGCCTTAATACATTAATATTAAACTTACTTTTAAAATATAGACCAGTTGATGTTTTGTCAAGTCACAACAACTTTGTGAAGTAGGGGTGGGTCGCTCTCGCTAGTCGAGGAATAATTGAGGAATCCATATTAAGGGCCATCACACATATTGTTTATTAAACGTACATAAATAAACAATTCAAGGTGTGTTTATTCGGCCGGCCACAAACTTTATTGCCATCATAATAAAATATGAGTGATGACACGAACGAGGAAGCCTATTAACTAAGTGTTGATAAATTAATTCAGTTCTCCAACAACAAAGTGAAACATAAAATGATTATTCCTTTGAAATAATAAACGGCTAGCTTTTATTAAAAGAAATGAAAATCTTTGATGGTTTCAATTCAAATGCTATTGAAATGAATTGTGTCGTGATACACAATTACAAATTACAAATACTGAAAAACAACAACAACTAAGGAGTTGTATTTGTATTTGTTTTGTTTAGTTGTTGTTGTTTTTCAGTATTTGTATTTGTTATGTTTATATAGAAACAAGAAAAATATCCTACTGAATCAATCAACGCTTACCGCAGACGCCTGGTGAAAAAAACTCTGGCCTATATTGTGGCGTCATAATATCATCTTGTTTTCCGCAAGTCATGCTTGCGGAAAACAAGATGATATGACGCAATATGGGCCAGCCTTTTTTTTTTTGAGGCGTGAAATATCAAACGAAGTGTACCATTTTCCTTAAATTTTGACGATGGCTCCGAGGAGGTCTTATGTATGACATCAGTAGTATTGAATGGGCGATTAATTTTACAGCTTTGAACTGGCGTCATGAAAACCTCGGCGACACTGACTAACCTTAGGAAGATAGTTTATAGTTCTGTTTTAATAGGTTTATCTCATAAATAATTTTTATGTATGTATCGCGAATCACACGTAGGTAATGGTAGCTTAGCGAATAGACAAAAGGGTTCGTGGGGTAACGAAGTGGTGTGTAACACGATCTGTCTTGAGGAAAAAGCCATTAAATCGGTTTAGTTATAATTTCAATTTAGATTTCGGTTTTCAGCAAAAATACCGCTTCATTTGCTCTTTTTTATCAAGTGTGGGTGTCGAGCGCGGGGTCTAACGACCCCGCGCTACCAATTTTTAGGTGGGGCGAAGTGCTATTGAATTTTATTTTAAAATTTTTTCAGCGAACTCGAAATAGACCGTATTTACCGTTGGGTTAGATAAAAAACATAATGTCAAATTGTGACGTTGCAAAACAAGAAATGTAACTCGCAGCGACATCGTTTGTGGACTAATAGAATCACATTTGACAGAGGCCACAGTTTAAACAACAGATGGCGCTAGAGATCGAACGCCTCTTTAAAACTTAATATATATCAAATACGTAGATGTAAATTAATTAAAACACACAAAAATTGCATAAAAGCATAAAGTTTAATAAATTTAAATAATTAGGAACATGTCGGAATCGAGAGTATTTAGTCTGTGGCATGGAAGGTTCTCGCGAAGGACATTCGAAGGACACAGAGGGGAGAAATCGTGGCATTTCATTTCGACAGAGCACAGAACGAACAAAGGATATTTATTATAAAGGCACTTGTTTTTACAACGGTGATCCGAAACCCGAGGGGTTCTCAAGTGCATTAAAAGGCTGTACCCTGTGAGTATTTCGTCCTCCATTTGTTTCCCATTCTGGAAGTCCAAGGCACATGTATTTGACTACGGAGATTTTGTTCCAGGTCTGGCTGTTTTACTAGCCTGGACATTGGAGGTCCGGGATTGATTAATGCCTGAAGCCATCCGGAGAACGTGCATCGTTCAGGATTGGCTCGACGAGGTTTGAGACAGTGTGGCCGTCCATGGTACAGGAAGGCCTTACCAAGCTGAGTCCTCGTTCGAGGAAACATCAACGTTCCAGGTAACAGCAATCCTGCTGGACTTCTCCCGTAGGTCGCGTCTATTCGTGGGTACCAAGGTTTTTAACTTTGGTGCCATGCCAAGGGATTCTGTTCCACTAATTGAGTATAATTGGGTATTAATTGAGTTGTAATTGAGCACTAATTGAGAGAGACTTGAGCATTAATTGTGCTGATGTTAATTCTAATGAGGGAGATGCATTAGACCTGTCTACTGGGTTTATTTTCATACAGAGAGTTAGGCCTTTGTTAATGTGGTAAGTAACAAGACCAGTAATAACTTCTTTTTGTATTAAGTTGTGTCACGGGTATACTGTACCATAGTGAGTAGGTTTCTTAACGTGCACAGCCCTGGTTGGTCAATTCCTTGCGATGAGCTAGATGGTATTTAGGCGTTCACCTCGCGGATCCTTACAAGCAACCTGAGTAGTTATTTTGTAATATCTCATGTGGTGTACTTCTGTTATACCTTGGTACGGAGACAGGGTCTAACAGGGGTACACATCTTAGTGTGTAAGTCTAGGAGGAATTATTTATGATTAGTTGCCTCATTCACTGTATTTCTATGCAAGGTGATACTTCTTGTTTATAGTGAATAAACTTTGTATGTGTATTGAGGTATGTGTCTTTAATTTCATTCTTTCCAGATATTTATGTATATATACCTTTATAAATTTACTTTCACACGGTTGGAAACTTTATGTTTCATCTACAATCGATAACCTGTCAAAAGGGCAATGTGACAAAATGCAGCGAACCCTTTTGCTTCGCCCACGTTAATTCATTATTTCCTCTTCTCGGTTACCCATAGTAGCTGATGAGAATGAAAAAAGCCTCAACTTACTGATTTATTGGTCTTAATCAACCGCATCTCTATAAGATAAAATCTGCCAGGGTAACCCGCGAAATTTAAATTTTCTTACGTTTTTTGCAATTTGCAGATCAGTACTAGGTTGTATGTTTATTAAAATATGATTCACGATCGTAACAAGTATGTATTTAACATGTCAAATCATGACATTGGAGGCCAATTCTAACTTAGAGAGTTTCATTGATGATTGTAATGATTATATTTCTGTAAATACATATTTGTTACGGCCGCAAATCATATTTTGATCAACATACGACCTTACTGCAAATTATAAAAAAAAAACCGGACAAGAGCGAGTCGGACTCGCGCACCGAGGATTCCGTTCCGACTTCTAAAAAAGTGTGATATTTAGAGACATTGTTTTATTTTTCCTGCAATCTATACATATAATAAATCTATAGACGAGGCGTTTCTGTACATTGCAAATATTTAAAAAAAAAATAGTGGGGGTGTTAAAGAATCACCAACAGATGCCATTTCTACCATTTTTGTCGTTTTTGTCTGTTTGTCTGTTTGTCTGTTTGTCTGTTTGTCTGTTTGTCTGTCAGAGTTCATAAATATTTGTGCAAGTATCACGTCAAAAGTACAAAACCAAAATGGTTAAATTTTATGCTCAAATATTGTGTGTAACTCAGAGTTTTAGTTAGTTTTTGTTTCATCGCAATCGCTTCAGTCTATCAAAAGATATATGAATTTAAAGTGTTCAAGAAGAACTTTTCAATACGGTATCTTCATACACGTAACGACATCTATTGATACCAAATGGTACTAACAATAAAAATCGCTTTATATTGGTGGTTAACCTGATGGGTCGATCCAGCAGGTTAAGCTACGATTGCCGGAGTTGGTCAGTAGATGGGTGACCATCTTTACACACCGAGACTCCTCCGTGCCTCGGAAAGCACTTTAAGCCGTTGGTCCCGGCTGTCATTCGTGGATCTTTGACAGTCGTTAGGGGTCGTCAGAAGCCCGAAAGTCTGACAACCAGTCTTACCAAGGGGTATCGTATTACCCAGTAACTGGGTTGTGGAGGTCAGATAGGCAGTCGCTCCATGTAAACTACAGGTATTCAGGTGCATCCGGTTAGACTGGAAGCCGACCCTAACATAGTTGGGAAAAGCCTGGCAGATTGATTCTATTGGTGGTTGATTACTTTGATTAGTAACGCTAAAAGAATTTCAAATATAAAAAACCGGCCAAGTGCGTGTTGGACCACGCACAATGAAGGGTTCCGTAGTTGGGATGAATTTATCCCAAGAACAAACTAACATTGTAGTTGGAAAACATATTCTCCCATAATTCCAACTGTAAATGTAAGTTTGTACTCACAATATTGAGAGATTTACCATGTTATTTTATGACCCTAGACTTCTTATAGATTTTCCTGTAATCTACAGGTAAAGAACTATTTTCTGTATTTTTTTCAAAATTTTAGGCTCAGTAGTTTCGGAGATTAGGGGATATATTGGTAAATTTTCATCTATTTTCTTTAATAACTTTTTTTTAAATTATTTTAAAAGTATAAAAAATTATATATCTATTTGAGACCCTTATAATCTCATATTAATTAAGCCCTTTCATCTGATATGTCACACGGTACAGTTTGCCAAACTTTTTTTTTTTAATTTTCTTATTTGCCCCACAAAAGTGACCCCCATATTCAAAATCCATTTATTTACTTTACCTACCTGTCCGCGTTTGGGTCACAGAAATTTTTACGTAATGGTCCCAATAGATTCGGAGCAAATTAGCTGTGACAGACGGACAGACAGACAGACACACGGGTGATCCTATAAGTCCATTTTTAGGGTTCCGTACCAAAATGGTATAAAAGGAACCCTTATAGTGTGACTCAATCTGTCTGTCTGTCTGTCACAGCTGGATATCTCAAGAACTATTAATCCTATCAACTTGAAATTTGGAACTGTTTTAGATGACGTTTACCCAACTATTTTGCAAATAAGAAAGAAATAAAAATATTTTTATTTTTATTGCAACAGGGACTGAAAGGGGGTCTTAAAAATTCAAATTGGGGCTACTAGGGCATGTGGGGTATCATATGAAAGAGCGCTGTTTGCACATTCTCATTTTTTTTAAATATTTTTTTTTAGACCGCATAGTTTTCGACTTTTGATGAAAAATGTAAAAAAATACCGTTCCCCCGCCCCTTATCTCCGAAGTGTGCAAAGAGAAAAATCTGAAATTATTCTATGTGATAGAAGTTTATGTAAAGATTACAAGAAAAATAAAACGATGTCTCAAAATAGCACACTTTTCAGAAATCGGAACGGAACCCTCAATGCGCGAGTCCGACTCGCTGTTGACCGGTTTTTTTTCCTTTTGAGGTATGGAACCCTAAAAATGGGGATATAATTGTAAGATGATAGTTAATACTAATAACTGATGTGGTGTTCTGAGTGAAAAAGAATGCAATGTCAGATAATAATCCTATCAATTTTTCATACACAGAGGAGAGGGGGAGTGTTTGAGAGGGGAGGGGCAGGGGACGCGGTGAGGGGGAGGGAGAAGCAGTAAGGAGGTGTGAGGGGGAGGTAGGCGGAAGGTGATGCGGTGAGGGGGATTAGAGGGGAGGGTGACAGGGGGGATGGGGATGGGGATGGTAAGATGTGGTTGAGAGGAGAGTTAGAGGAGGAGGGTTGAGGGGTTGGGTGAGAGGGGAGGGGGGACGAGCGCCTTATCACCGTTGTTGCTTTTTGACCGAAAAATAGAAAGTCGGAACGGCACAAAAAAAAGGAGTAAACGCCAGTCGTCATCAGAGCTGACAGACATACTTTTTTTTAAATCAAACTGCGTTTCCCTTTGTAAGTTTATTTATTGTACGCAGAGCGAGCTTCCAGTTAACCACTGTATCCGATAGATGTTGTATAGATGAAATCGCGGTGTCAATTTTCCCCAGAAGAGTGACACTTTTTCAGTCATAAAATAGATGCTGTCCTGGAATTCCGGTCTCTGGACCTGGATTTCTTTCTAGAGGTCGAGATTATTTGAGGCATCTTTATAACCGACTTCAAAAAGAAAGAAGTTTTCAATTCTTCTGTTTTTAGGGTTCCGTAGCCAAATAGTACATAGAAAGGGAAGTCTTATCATTACGTCCTGTCCGTCTGTCCGTCCGTATGTCACACACTTTATGTTTGAAAGAATTTTCTCCAAGATGGTGAAGATCAGACAATTGAACTCCTCAATAACGTACAGAGTAGGTATATGTACTGTGATTTGGTACAGAAATCAAAGAAAATTACTGGCTATCCGTGGTCAACTAATTATGACCTTCGATCGTTTTTAAAAGTTTTGCCTCCATAAAATGGATGTTCACGGTATAAACGAAAGACAGTATGATGCGCAGTCCAAACCGTACAGATCCATCCGCGATTTGGAACGCAGTCCACAGATCCGTGGTCCAAACTACGTACCGTACCTACGTACGTGTAAACCCCGCTATTCGTTCTTTCCGAAACAATAGTTTGGAATGGCGCGTTGTGTTTCCAGCAGTCCGAATACGTGTTAAACCCCGCTATCATAAACCGCAGTAACTGCAGGGCTGTGGTAGAGAACCCCAGGTAGCGGTTCCCACCAGGCAAGATCTTAAGATTCTTCATTTTTATTGGAGGAGTGATACCTACACCATATCTAAGCGACACATTATGTATTGTTTTCCACCATGCACGCGAACGAAGTCGCGGGCACAGCTAGTCTTTACATAAAATTCTATCATATAGAACATTTTCAGATTTTTCGCTTTGCAAACTTCGGAGATAGGGGGGGGGGGGGGTGTGAGAACTGTATTTTTTTTACATTTTTCATCAAAAGTCGAAAACTGTGCGTCCTAAAAAAAGAAAAAAAATGTTTGAGAATGTGCAAATAGCGTTCTTTCATATTCAATACCCCACATGCCCCAGTAGCCCCACTTTGAATTTTTAAAACCCCCTTTCAGTCCCTGTTGCAAAAAAAAAAAAAAATATTTTTATTCATTTCTTATTTGCAAAATAGTTGGGTAAACGTCATCTAAAACTGTTCCAAATTTCAAATTGATTGCATTAGTAGTTCTTCAGATATCCAGCTGTGACAGACAGACAGACTGAGTCACACCATAAGGGTTCCTTTTTTACCATTATGGTACGGAACCTTAAAAACGTAAGTAATTTTGAATTTCGCGGGTTACATTGGCGCCTGCCCCTTAAGTTGGTTCAGTTGGAGTCTCATTTCGAAGAGTATGTTCAGTTTACAGGCGACATGTAAAGTGTCAACTTTCTTGGCCCGTGCCGTCTCTCTAGAGACTTGACCGGAATATTCTGTAAATGACCTCTCAACCTTTGATCTTTAAATGGGTAAATAAATTCGTTGCTCGCGGTTACTATGTCCAAGAAAGAAAAAAACCGGGTAAGAGCGAGTCGGACTCGCGCACCGAGGGTTCCGTTCCGATTTCTGAAAAAGTGTGCTATTTAGAGACATCGTTTTATTTTTCCTGTAATCTTTACATAAACTTCTATCACATAGAATAGGAGTTTGTTAGGGGAGGGGGTTGAGAGGGAGGGGACGGGGTGGTGAGAGAGAGAGGGGGAAGTGGAAGTGGTGAAGGGGGTGTGAGAGTGGGTGAGAGGGGCAGGTAGGGAGAGGTTAGCGGGAAGGGTATACGGTGAACGAACGTGCTAATCTCTGGAACTAACAGACTTTGAATTTTTTTTTGCATTTTATAGCCCAAATCTTTGGACCTTTACGTGCCGAGCTAAAAGAAAAAAAAGGCAGAAATAACGCTAAGTGAAAACGAAATAATAGCACGGGCAGGCAATGCGATGCGACGGGGTGGGTCGGGGGAATAAGAAATTTCACGCGGACGAAGTCGCGGGCAGCAGCTAGTACGAGATATGGTTGGACTTTTAATCGTATTACAGTAACTTGACACAACTTCCTTCGAACTCGAAGGAAAATAATTTTCGTTTTTAAATTACTTATCGTTTATATTACAATAATATATAAACGAATATAACGTGTTTCAATTAAAACTATAAGCAATTCTTTTTTTCACCTCATTTCCTTTGTATTGTCAGGAACTTACCCATTCAACTGTCAAGTTACTGAATACGATTAGAAGTCTAGATCTAACATGACAGTTATATCGCAACTAATATGACATGCATCGGGAATGTTACAAATTGGCTTACTTATCATATCGCGCCTTCACATGGCACGCACAATTTTAATCACTTAGTATAGTGAGTCTACAATTATTTGTGATGGTCTACAGTCCGCAACAAAAGTCGATTAACACTTGTGTTTTCTAAATCTTAATTATTGAGAAAAATACTTCATTAAAATCAGAACTGATGTATATTTTAAAGTTAATTAACTCTTATCTATAATATGAAATGCTAAAAAGCAGGTTATCGTATCATTTTGTGTTAATTTAGATGATGTCAAAAAGTAGCAGTGTTAACCGACTTCTGTTGCTGACCGTACCTACCCCTATAATTTAAAGTTTGTCATTTACGCAATTGTATAGAAAGGTCAAGCTCAACAGTCAGGAAGTACAAGTACATGATTGTACTACTGTACAGTCTGTTGCAAAAGTATCTGACAGAAATGTAAACAAATAGATCAGAAACGTACTTGTGGATGCCAATTTTGTAGTGCCACTTACAAATTGAGTGCTTTGATTTGATGATTTGAATATCTACTTAGTTTTGAAAATCTAATTTAAAATCACATTTTCATTTGACAATATATTTCTTCAAACAATAATTTGTTGGAAAAAATGGTGAGATATAAAGTTGAAACCTTCTGAATACTAATTGTCATTGTGTTAATAAAAATAATATCCTTTAGTTTAGTGAGTGATTGCGTGAGAGTTTAACCTGAACAGGCAATTTTATCAGATACTTTTGGACATAGTACTTTGGGCGTCTTGAAAATGTAGTTCTATTTTGAATCGGCTTAAAAACCTTTTGTATTATTATTTTTTATTGTATTCTGTATTTCAATACCATAAAAAATAATAATACAAAGTTTATTTGTACACTTAGAAATTCTTACAAGAATTAAATAAATGTTGTACAATAGAGTCACATTAAAGGGCAAACTGATGCTTCCTAAACTAGGCCAAACGCACAGGTTTTTGGAGGGACATTGGCTCTTAAAACACACTTTTTAGGAGCCAATGTTCCTCCAGATATAGCATAGAAGTATTGAGTAACTACCTACTTATAGAAATTACAACATAAATTAATCAAACAATAGCTTCATTTAAATACATTATTAGTACTACTAAGAGACAATTGTAATACGATTCACGGTTTCGTCTTCGTCATAAACTTCTGGAACCAATTTGTAAGTTTGATTTTAACTTCGTGTTTAGTCAGGAAGTCTATCCCTCTTACAAATAAAACACGGAATAAAGTTATATCAGGAATAACAAAGGAATAACCATACATTTTCATAGGTTTAAATTTGGAATAACTTTATTCTGTGTTTATTAGTAAGCCGGTAAGTGTATAAGTTTATTTATTCCATTATACAATCGAGAATGTGAAAGTGTTTGATGGTAACTAATAAAATAGGCCTGACCCTTGTCAGTATATTGCGGATTCCAGTAGTCTACCGGGTACATACATCGTTTGTTTACTTTCTGCGCAATTCGTAGAACAGCTATACTCAATGTAGGTAGGTACTTGTTTTTGTGGTACACCCATTGGTTTCAAAGATTTTTTTGTAATTGGCATTTTCATGGTTTTATTGAATGGAGGGAAAAAAATTATGATACCAATAAATTGGACAAAACAGGGACTTATTGAACGAAAACTCCTACAAACGATCACCATTTAGAGATAAAAATTTAATATTTTTGTGTAATAATAGATTGCCATGCCTAAATGATAAATGGTAGGATGTCGGTCATAGTCATGGCACTAATTACATTTTAGGGGCACCTTAATTTCATTAAAGGCTGCGTGGGTACGTGAGTGTTTGTGCTTCTGCTTTTTAATTAATTTAGACAGTTTTGAAAATCTCTTAACATTTCTTATTCTGAGTTTGGCATTTTTATTATTACGTTGAGTAAGAGTGGTAACAAAATGGCTGTAAAACTGAAAGCACGTAGCACCATAAAAATGTTGCTACGAGCTTTACTTTTTTCGTAGCACTTCTGCTACGGCGCTACGCCACTTTTTATGATAATTTTGGTACCTTGGTTTAAAGTATAGGAGGTAATATGTTGTGGCAATTCATGTTATTTCCTGAAAAAAAATGTGTTTATATTTTCGATATCACCCTAAATCAGTGTGTGAGAGTTAACAGATATCCCAGAAGTGGTAACATCATGGTAAAACCGATTGCATCATATATTATCATGTGCCTCTTTAGTATGAAAATACTTGATGTATAATAAAATATAACTATTTACCATGTTTGGAAACATAGCGGAAATATATGGAGATTTTGTCTGCGGATTTACACACAATTTCACGGTGAACTCGTTTGATCTCCATAATATTAGATGAATTTTCTCCCACAATTCTCTGATATATAATATTAGGTAATGTTCAATGGAAACCTGACAAACAGTTGACCTGAAAACTCGCTTTGAATTTATTGATTTATTTGTAAACAATACTACGTAGAGCTATAAAGAAAATAAAGAAAAAATGTCCACGGAGCAGTCGGTCAGTTAGAATTAACAGTAAAACTTTTATAGCGGAGTGACGTTTCAGAATCCTCGTTTTAGTTTGTTGAGATAACGCTGTGTTAATGTCTAGTTGACAGATATTTATTGCGCCGACTGTACTTTATTTTATTTGTAACAATACTATGTAGCTTTTCCAGTTTAAATAACACGAATAAAATAGTGGACATGAAATTATGTAGTTGAATAATGGCTTAGAACAATAAAAAACCGGTCAAGAGCGAGTCGGACTCGCGCACCGAGGGTTCCGTTCCGATTTCTGAAAGTGTGCGTGTGTGTGAAAAGTGAGCGACTTAGAGACATCGTTTTATTTTTCCTGTAATCTTTACAAAAACTTCTATCACATAGAATAATTTCAGATTTTTATCTTTGCTAACTTCGGAGATAAGGGGGGGAACAGTATTTTTTTTACATTTTTCATCAAAACACGAAAACTATGGAGCCTCAAAAAAAATTTAAAAAATTTTGAGAATGTGCAAACAGCGTTCTTTCAAATGATACCCCACATGACCTAGTAGCTTCACTTTGAATTTTTAAGACCCTCTTTCAGTACCTGTTACAAAAAAATATAAATATTTTTACTTTTTTCTTATTTGCAAAATAGTTCGGTAAACGTCATCTAAAACTATTCCAAATTTCAAGTTGATAGCATTAGTAGTTCTTGAGATATCCAGCTGTGACAGACAGACAGACAGACAGACAGACAGACTGAGTCATACCATAAGGGTTCCTTTTTTACCATTTTGGTACGGAACCCTAAAAACCAAGACATAGCGCTGTTGCGACAGTGACGTGAGGCCGGTTTTTTAAACATGTGTGCAATTAGTGAGGTGTAGTTTAGTTGCAGTTTGGTGTAAATGTGTGCGTGTGAGCGTGTATGCACAGAGTGAGGTTTAGATTTGCGCATGCTTCAGTGTATTGTTCGCAGCACTATGTCTTGGTTTTATATTTGGTCTGAGAATAAAGTTAAGCACTTTTTGATCGTAATTAGGTTAAAATGTACCAATTTAGTTTAGTTTTGTGTAGTTTGGAACTTTTTCGGTTCTTCGTCCAATTACTGATTATATAACCACCTTTATCGATTGCTAAAATGATAACAATCTGTTGTTCATTCTTCATGAAGGTGACCGCAAATTATGCTAAAAGTTTACTTGGAAGTCGGAACGAAGTAATGACCCAGTTCATAAGAACGACATTGGTGTTAATGGCGAAAACAATAGGAAACGTGACCGCCATCCAATGCCAGACGCGAAATGTTAATTTATTTCCCTCTGAAGTAACTTTTAATTGAAAATGATGTCGGAAAATTTGCTGCAAACAGGTTATGTTTATAATAATTACTAGCTGCTAAAACGTCTATTATTTAATCGGTGAAAAAAATATTCACAAAAAAATTTAAAGAAAGAAAGTGAAAGTTTGAAAGAATAGCAAATATATTTGAAATCCTTGCTCATCCCACAGGAACACTATATTGTTTCGGGATATAAAGTGACCTATGTGTTTTTCCAGGGTGTCAGCTAATCTCTCATCAAATTTCATCAAAATCGGTTGAGCCGTTTGAGTTTGAAAGAGTAACAGATATATTTGAATTCCTTGCTCATCCCAAAGGAACACTATATTTTTTCGGTACATAAAGTGGCACATATATTAATCCAGGGTGTCAGCTACTTTCACACTAAATTTCATCAAAATCGGTTGAGCCGTTTGAGTTTGCAAGAGTAGCAAATATATTTGAATTCCTTGCTCATCCCACGGGAACACTACATTTTTCGGGATATAAAGGTGCCTATGTGTTAACCCAGCGTGTCAGCTACTTCCACACCAAATTTCATCAAAATCGGTCACGCCGTTTGAGTTTGAAAGAGTAGCATATATATTTGAATTCCTTGCTCATCCCACGGGAGCTCTACATTTTTTCGGGCCAAAAAGTAGCTTCTGTGTTAATCCAGGGTATAAGCTGTCTACATACCAAATTTCATCCAAATCGGTCCAGCCGTTTGAGCGTGAAGAAGTAACAAACATGCACACACACACACACGCACACACTCACAAACTGTCGCCTTTATAATATTAGTGTGATTACCTATATTTTGGTACCCATAGTGAATTGAGGGAACTACTTAAATAATACTGGAAATTGCAAATGAAGGTGCCTTTGTAAACCTTGAGGCATCGGATCGTGTCTGTGTCTAGTCATGTACAGTCAGGGAAATTAATTGTTTATGAATTGACAAAGCCGACTTACAGCCATTTCATACAACTGTCAAATAATGACAGTCATGATTTGAACAAACAGTTTAAGTGCTTAGCTGCTTTGCAGTTTCATCTGCCTTGCCTTTTACCAACTATGTCGGAGTCGACTTCCAGTCTAACCGGATGCAGCTGAATACCAGTAATTGGACCACAACACACAACCCACTTAAAATGTGTAATACGATACCCCTTGGTAAGACTGGTTGGCAGACGTTCGGGCTTCTGACGACCCGTAACGACTGTCAAAAATCCAAAAATGATAGCCGGGACCAACGGCTTAACGTGCTTTCCGAGGCACGGAGGGGTCTTGGTATGTAAAGATGGTCACCCATCCACGGACCAACCGTGGCAAGGTAGCTTAACCTGATAGATCGACCCGTGCGGCAGAGGTAATCTTGTAATAGTACATTTTGATACAAGTGGAGAACGTTTGTTATTGTATTCGAGGCGGAATTAACATCCGAGCCGTAGGCGAGGTTGTTGTTGAGCCGAGAACTGCAATAATAAATGTCCACGCGTATCAAACGACGTTTTTCAATACACTTTTGAAGAAATAAAATTAAATAACGAAACCGCATTGAACCAATTTGGACTAAGAATAAGTTATCTGTGGCAACTTTTATTCCGGCACACGTGTTGGAAAATGAAAAATCTCACGAGTGTGAAATATATTGCATTGTGAACATAATCGTAGTGCGATGTGAACCAGTTTTCGAGGAAGTGTATTGAAATAGTAGATTTTGATACAAGTGGAGAACGTTTGTTATTGCATTCGAGGCGGAATTAACACCCGAGCCGTAGGCGAGGTTGTTTTTGAGCCGAGAACTGCAATAACAAATGTCCACGAGTATCAAACGACGTTTTTCAATACACTTTTGAAGAAATAAAATAAAATAACGGAAAATATTTTTGTCATGAATTATTAGGAAACTATGATTTAAATTTTCTTTTTTTTTCGCGCCTTGCTTTCGCCAGGTTGAAGGAGAAGCAAAGGTATAAAGCCGATAAACAGCCTAATATGAATAATAGAAAATTCTAATATTTTCGAGTTTAGAACACAAATATATGTTAATTTGTTCATAAACGTTTTTTTATTGTAATAATCATAGTTTTTGATGATATTCTATTTATAAACATTATAGGTATAAATATTCAAAAAATATTAACGCTGTAAAGACGCATACCTCTTTGCCGAGATTAAACAAAAACATTCACCTCCGAATAGAGAATTGTGAATAGAGGCATTGAACCAATTTGGACTAAGTATAGGTATAAGTTACCTGTGGCAATTTTTATTCCCGCACACGTGCGGGAAAATGAAAAATCGCTCGTGTGTGAAGTACATTGCATTGTGAACCTATTCGTAGTGCGATATGAACCAGTTTTCGAGGAAGTGTATTGAAAAAAATATTTCTGTTAATTCTGAATGCAATTATGAACATTCTGTATGCAAATCCCTAGTATCATAATTACAATGCGATTCAACTAAGAATAGGAACGTCAATGACTTCGAACTGTCAACTGAAACTTGAAATATACGGCTTGCAAAGTTTTATAGTGTCATACTTATCCATTTTATTTTAGTTCTGTTTTTGGAATTTGTTTTTGTTAAAATATGTCACTGACTTTGCAAATGTGTAAACAAGGCGCAGTTTTGCTAAATCTTCACAATATGGCGCAAGGTCATTCCTATTCTTAGTTGAAACGCATTGTATAAGTGCATTTCACTAGTTATCTCATCTCTTTATTTTGTTGTGGATGGCAACAGAACAGTGCACAGTGTTGTCTGACAAAGGTAGGTAGTTAGGTACTTCTACGGCTTGTACAGATAGATGAAATGTGACGGACGATGTCCCCAAGAAAAAAGGTTTGGCAATAACTATTCAGTGAGGCTGCTATTTTAGCTACTTTCTCAGTGACATCGTTAATACCTAATATCAATTTTTTTAAGTAAATGGAACTCTTTCCCCCTCTACACGCACTACACACTTATCAAATCATTAGTGCGAAAACATTTAAGGAGAAACAAGTAAGTGCACTCTAAAATGCATTTACTTGGCTCTGTCACACTGTATAATAATAACAAGGATCGTAAACACAAACAAATGAAGCTCTAGAGAATGAATAGTGGCAAATAATATCTTAAGAAAAAGTACTAAATCGTGATTGGTGTTTTCTAGGTAATGTTCTTTACTATTTTATTTTAATTTTTGTTAAAAAACATGTAAGTAGGTAAATATATTTTAGAAAAGGCTAAAAATATTTCTTTTCCGTCATTTCGATTATTAAAAATGATTAGACCTGTATTTTTTCTTTTTTTACGTACCTACCTAATCAAAGATTACGGCGATACATTGAATTGCAATGTGGTATGAGTTCATGGCCTTGCTAGATTTTATACGTGGTTTGTTACAGTTGTATCGCGAGCCCCCACTCCGCAATTTTAATGCGTTTTATTTAAGTATTTTTTTATTAATATAATAAAACAAAAAATACGTGTCTAATATTTTGTTATGAACTGACTGACGGACTAAATAGAATTTCATAAAGTGAAAGTAAATGAAACTATTAAAAATGAAGATTTAAGCTGCTGCGCTTACTAATTCCTATTAGTTTCTAGGTTAAGCTATCAATACATAGGTACAGTACTACAGTTTGATGTTGGCCTTCACACGTTTCCAATTCCTATGCGAAATGTGAATTGAATTGCTTATTAATGACTTGTTTTCTACCTTATTCACGCAAAACGCGTCTCCTAACCGTTCATCTTTGTTTAAGTGGATATTTTCGTACTTTTACGTCTTTTTAGCAATCGCCATAATCATTTTGGCACGTTAAAGTAACATTTGTAACATGTGGGCAAAGAATTTCAAATGACGCGTTGATATTCGAGTCACGTTTTCTCCGGAGTAAATAAAGGCAATTTGGAGGTTACGTAATGAGTATGTGACTAATTTTATTACTTTCACTGTTATTTCATTACCTATGTGCTTAGAAACTTTAGGTCGGGTTGGTATAGCATATAAGAAATGGACCCAGTCATTAAAACTCATGGAATTAGCATCAGTTCCTTGCTGAAAAATCTCCGAAGTTTGCAAAGAGAAAAATCTGAAATTATTCTATGTGATAGAAGTTTATGTAAAGATTACAGGAAAAATAAAACGATGTCTCTAAATAGCACTTTTTTTCAGAAATCAGAACGGAACCCTCGGTGCGCGAGTTTGACTCTTGACCGGTTTTTTTTGAGGGGTTTTCTTAAGAGTCGCCTCTATACCTGCAATGTCGGAGGACGGGAGGACCTAAAAACTAACATACGCCAAGTTATTGCCCAGATAACCCACGAAATTTGCGATAAAGTCATCGAAAATTACCCCGAAAGAATCAACTGCTGAAGAAGTTCCAGAGGCGGCCGTTTGCCTCACATCATTTTCCATAGTTAATGAATAACAGTAAATATTCAAATAAAGAAAAAAGAATTAAGCTACTTTTACATTGCATGCAGCTGAGATGAGAATGCTAAGAGAGGGATGTGTGGTGTTACACGAATGGATAGAATAAGAAATGAGTACATAAGAGGAAGTCGGGAAGTGGCACCGGTGGCTGAAAATTTGTGCGGATATCGGTTGTCATATGATGCGGAGGAATGAGGAACATGTCGTGAGGAAAGTTTTGAGTATGAATGTCGATGGCTATAAGAAAAGAAATGAAATGAAAACCTATAACGAATGTGAGCACCAAGAAAGTATTTTTAAAGTTCACCCCCGAAAGGAGCTAAATAGGGGATGAAAGTTTGTATGCAAGTTATAGCCATTATTGCCGATGGGGAATCTCATCGGGCACAGCCACTTCTACATTTCTAACTCTATAATTTTATATGTATTTTGCAAACTTTGCCCAGAAAAAAAAACATTATCGATGAGTTCTTGGCAGAGAATTTAAAACAAGTAGGTAAGTACTTTCTTTGTGAAATGTCCCTGTGGACTTCGCTGATGAGTTACGAAAAATGTCGAGGTTTTAAAATTGATAACTAAATCAAGTGTGCCTGGATCATATTATGGTAATGTTGAGTAATGTTTATGACATAATGATTGGCCTTAGTAGCTCAATCATTATGTCATAGGTATTTGTCCTAACCTTCAAAATATGAGCAATGATGTTACGTTTACATTCTACGCTTAAACAAAACATACTTCCATCAAAAAACAAACCGATATATATAAATAATTAATCAATCAAATTCAATGTATTTCCGGTTGAATCTAGAATTCTAGACAAACGGTATGTTTGACATCTCGATGATTGACGCAACATTCTGACGAAGTAAACCTGACGCGTCTGGCTATAGGTATCGACCACGTCTTTCATCTACAAACTTACTTTAGGTTACGATTATTTTGGACTAGCTTTTGCCCACGTGGATGTCGGATTATCCCACGGGAACGTACTACCGGGAAATCCTTCCTTATTCCTTGTCTACATTATAAAGGGAACCTCTGTGCATAATTTCAGCTTTCTAGGTTTGGACTAGGCGTTGATGAGTCAGTCAGTCAGTCAATACATATCTTTTATTTATATAGACGTTTGTGTGTAAGGTGAATATCTAACTGTGGCTATTGGGCTTATTAGTCTCTATTTCATGATTGCGCTGGAGCAATTTTCATTATTAGATACCTTTAGAGGATCGAGTCCTGTCCAATATAAATGTTCCTTCTGTCTGACGGGTATTTCGTATTCAGTCGCAAATTCGCAGACGATGTTGTTCTTGTTATTAGGTTTAGCTAATTTGTTTTAAATGTTACATGGGTAAAGCAATATATAAGTGTACCTAGTGCTTGAAATAACAGAAAATGCAAGATGTCATGTTAAATACATAGAGGACTCTTTAATATTAACCAGGCAAACATATAGATGGAATCGAAAATCTTTTCTAGTCGAGCCGCAAGTTTCGCATCTGTGGCTGTCATATAAGGTTTATCAGAAAACTTGCACAAGTATCGAAGTTTGGAGCACATGCTGCAAGCCGCGCCGGTTTTATTACTAGTATTGGCAGAACAGTTCGGATATTAAACAATTTCTTCTGAAATACAACGTGTAGATTATTTGTATGCAGTTTCACTACAGCTAAACTTAGTGTTATTTTTGGCTAGGGCCCTTTATTAATTTTTGCAGTGTATTGCAAAAGGGTGAAAATGAAGAATGGCCACATTAATTACGTTACTGAGTTGTGTTGTGTGCCCTTCGGCTTACAGCAATCAGAAGGTTTAACCTTTTAAACACAAAGTTCAAAAGAGTTCAGCGGACTTTATTTAAAACTAGCTGTTCGGGCCCGGCGTAGCCCGGGTGAATTTCACGTCTCAATCTTTAGTAAATTTTCCAAAAAAAATCTGTCATACAAACCTTGTCCTGACTAAAATTTGAACACAACAAAAAAATAAAAAAAACTTTTTACAAAAAAAAAAACAACCGACTTCTTTTTTTTGAAAAGTCGGTTAAAAATAGGTGCAACTGTTCTGAAGTGATGCGCTTACATACATTCAGCAATTGAATTTTTATTTATATAGATTCTACATTTCTAAGTCACACCACAAAGAATCAGCAAATACGAAATGTAATTGGTAAGTAGTAGAATGTTTCCCGATCCGTCACATAGTCAATTCCTTGGGAAAATGTGTCATCGCGGTGACGAAGGACAAAGGAAAGACGAATATGATAAATTATGTTTTTCTGAAGAAGAAATTGGCTGGTAACATATTGTTCGTGCGTGTTATAAAAGTGACTATTAGCTGTTTATATAAGCTCTGTAATCTTTCTATAATGTCTGGTAGCCGTTGAAGTGTCGAGAGATCTCTGGTGATAATAGCTTGATTTATCGAATGTAATGACAGTGTTAAACTAGTGTAGCTTTTATTAGCTAGGTTTCCGTACGTAAAATGGGACCCTATTACCACAGTATAAAAACATACAGTAGGACGACGCCTTTGATCTCGTGGTAAATGCCGACAACGTCTAGACATTGTCGCAACAGCAAGGGTTGTACCAAGTAAACGATATTAATTAATTAATTTGTTTATTTGAGATTAACATCGTCATTAACATTATTATTATTATAAACGACATTTGAGTGCCTGCTTATTTCTTAAGTTTTTTTTTTCAAATTATTTTATTATTTTTCTTTTAAGTTATATTATTATTCTTAGAAGTTCTTTTATTTTTTTCGACATGTATGTCATTATCATGGCTTTTGAGGTCGCTGATGACGATAACGAGATTAAAATCAAAATTCAAGATGGCGGCTGTGAAAACCCTCAAATTCCTCGTCATGGGTATCGTTTCCATGGTTTTCTAGGATGGTAAAGCCGATAGTGAAGTCAAAATGAAAATCCAACATGGCGGCCGCGAAAATTATCAAATTTTTCGTCATGACCTCATTATCGTTTTCAGCGACCTCAAAAACCATGAAAATGACACCCATGACGAAAAATTAGAAAACTTTCGCAGCCGCCATCTGGGATCCCCACTTTGACCTCATTACCGTCCTTAGCGAGCTCAAAAACCATAAAAATGACACCCATGACGAAAAATTTGAAAATTTCTGCATCCGCCATCTTGGACTCAAAAACCATGAAAATGACACCTATGCCATTACTATTATTTCCTTAATTTCATTTTATACATATAAGTTACAGTTCCGCCATCTTGGATTCCAAAAAGGATGCCTTTTTCGTATCAAGCACCCCAATTATACTCAAAATTAACACCCATATCAAATTATAAAAAAATTACGTCGTCCACCATCTTGGATTCCAAAAAGGATGGCTTTTTCGTAACAAGCACCCCAATTATACTCAGAATTGACACCCATATCAAATTATAAAAAAAATTCGTCGTCCGCCATCTTGGATTCCAAAAAGGATGGCTTTTTCGTAACAAGCACCCCAATTATACTCAAAATTGACACCCAAATCAAATTATAAAAAAATTACGTCGTCCGCCATCTTGGATTCCAAAAAGAATGGCTTTTTCGTAACAAGCACCCCAATTATACTCAAAATTAACACCCATATCAAATTATAAAAAAATGACGTCCGCCATCTTGGATTTAAAAAAGGATGGCTTTTTCGTAACAAGCACCCCAATTAAACTCAAAATTGACACCCATATCAAATTATAAAAAATTACGTCCACCATCTCGAAATTCACCCTTAGTAAATAATAAAAAAAGTCCACCATCTTGACACGGAACATACAAACAAACACTTTCACAATTATAATATACTTAATTATAATATATAAGACTTGCAATCACTCACAGCACACGTCGTATGCACCATTTTAAATAAACAAATAAAAAATAAACACGCGTTAGCCCTGAATAACATATCCCGAACTACTAACATCGTTTTGTTCGCAATTCGGGATCGGCTTACCCGCGTCTCGCCCCTCACACCCCGCACGATTGCCCTGTCTAGACGTCTTCGTTGGACGACTGTATGATTTTTAGACTGTGCTAGACTCCGCTGTCTGTCTGTCTGTCCGTCTATCACCAGGCTGCATCTCATGAACCGTGATAGTTAGACAGTTGAAATTTTCACATATGATGTATTTCTGTTACCGCTGTACCAAAAAAGACTAAAAACAGAATAAAATAAATATTTAAGGGGGCTCCCATACAAAAAACGTGATTTTTTGCCGTTTTTATAGACTCGGACTCGCACTTGGCCGGTTTTAATATCATCATCTGCCTACCCTTTTCCCAACTATGTTAGGTTCGGTTCCAGTCTAACCGGATGAAGCTTAATACCAGCATTTTACATGGAGCGACTGCTTATCTGACCTCTACAACCTAGTTACTGGGTAATACGATACCCCTTGGTAAGACTGGTTGTCAGACTTTCGGTCTTCTGACGACTGTCAAATATCCACGAATGACTGCCGGGATCCGAGGCAAAAGAGGGGTCTTGGTATGTAGGTAAATATGGTCATCCACGGACCAACCGCAGCAAGCGTAGCTTAACATGATCAATTGGCCCGTGCACAGCCACAGCCTCGCAGTTTTAGAAAAGAAAAGAAAGAAAGAAAATACGTTTATTTGCGGTAAACATGACGCAAAGAACAACAAAATAAAATAACTACTTATAAAACTAGTTTGGGGAAAATATGCGCCACATCTACGCAAAACGGTCACCGCTCAGCATAATGCCGCGACCCCATGTGAAACGGAGCCCCAGCACTGGTTTTCAGCGATAGCCGGCGTTGACGCGATGACGTCGACCGGTGCAGCAGCACCGGTAGCTTAGCTTTTATATGTAAAAAGAAAAGAAAAGAAAAACTGTTTACTCACGAGAAAGTGACGCACATTGTATACATGAAATTGTTTTATAACTTATTATGCCTAAAAACTAAAATAAAACAAATGGGTGGGTGGTATGTCTGAGTTATGCAAGCTCTTGCTAAAACTTATATTTCACAGCCTATAGCTGAAAGTATCCGTTGAATTAAACATAATATAACATCTGTGTTCTCCGAAGGGTTTAGGCAGAGGTGTAAGGTGCATTGTAATTAATCCAGATTAATTTTGGAATGAAGTTCTTTATGGTAATAAGTAACTTTGTTTCCATTTTTTACAGTAACTAAAGCACTTTTTTGATAGAAAAAACTCAGCTCAATAATCTAGAATACATAAGAAGTGATTTCATGTGTCCTGAAATCTATTTTAGTTTGTAGAACCAAAGAAAAACAACCGGTCAAGTGCGAGTCGGACTCGCGCACGAAGGGTTCCGTACCATATTATATGTTTAACAATCGCAAAGATAACTTTTTACTTATTTTATAATGATACTGTGAATTACAAGGTTATTTTTTGCAGTTGCAGAAAATCACCCATGTTTAAACAAAATACCTTATGAATCGCCGTTTTCAGTATAGTTGATTAAATACAGTATTCATGGTACTTACATGGTATAAAGAAGTTTCAAGAACCTAATTTGTTGAATTGTTGCGCTAGAGCTCGTACAAAAATGGTCTAAAATTTACAACTTTTACGGCCCCCTATTTCTTAATTTTAAAAGATAAAAAAAAAATGTTTGTACTCTACTCAATGAGTTCTAGACGATGACACCCCACATAACACATAATCAGCCTATAATGTTCTCACTGCTGGGACACAGGCCTCCTCTCGGTGAGAGGGAGTGGGCCGTAATCCACCACGCGGGCCCTGTGCGGGTTGGTAGATGTCACATGTCTTCGAATTTTTGGTTCTAGGACATGCCGGTTTCCTCACGATGTTTTCCTTCACCGTTTTGAGAGCAGCGGTGATGAAATAATGACATGACACCCCACATTCTAGATTAAAATTTTTATTTTATTTTTAAAATGAAAAGTTTGTTGTATGGGGACCGACCCCTTAAATGTTTTAACTTTGCTTTATTTTTATTATTTGTTGTTATAGCCGTAATAGACAGCGGAGGCTTAGTAAGTTTGTACTGGGCTGTACGTGGTTGTCTGATTTCATGGATTTTAATTTTCTTGCGCGGTACCCTAATTATTTCTCTAAAATAAAAATAGCCTAAGTTACTCCTTAAAACATCAGCTATATGCCGTCAAAATCGGTGAAAATTCGTTTGGCAAGTTTCCTAACTTGACTCAAAGTATCATTTTTTTAATCGGACTGCGCTTTAAAATTCTTCTATACAAACTTTAACATCCCTAAACCTCATTTGAGGCGTAGTTTTGAAAAACTAATAATGACAAACATTATTACTTACTTATGCAAGTATTTGTGCTAAGTTTCAAGTTCATTAACCAAATTAATAAGATTTTTCATTTAAAATGTATCTCTGTTTTCACGAACACAGATACCTAAAGAATTTCAAAAATCGTCTGGAATGTTTCCATAACTTGACTCAAACATTATTTACACCAATTTTAGAGTTAATCAAGCCCCCAATAAAATCCTCCGCTATAAAATTAACTTTTCACCCCTTAGGGGTAGATTTTTGGAAAACCCTAATACACGTTAGTCTTAATTTTTGGTCTCAAGTATAAAAACTGAGTTTTGAGTTAATCGGACCGCGTGTTAAAGCTCCTCCATACAAACTTTGACACCCCCAATCCCTCCTTGGGGGGTAGTTTAGGAAAACTAAAAATGATAAACTTTATAATTTACTTAGATGAATATTCGTGCTAAGTTTCAAGTCTATTAACTCAAGGGATAGGATTTTTCATACAAACCTTCATCCCCTATTTTACCGCCTTAGGGATGGAATTTCCAAAAATCATTCCTTAGTGGATGTTTACACTATATAAGGTATCTATGTGCAAAATTTCAAGTCTCTAGGTCCATTGGTTTGGGCTGTGCGTTGGTATATTAGTCAGTGACTCAGTCAGGACTTCGATTTTTTTATATATATAGATTTACCATGTTATTTTAAGACCACAGACTTCTTACAGGTTTTCCTGTAATCTACAGGTATAGAACTATTTTCTATATTTTTTCCAAAATTTTAGGCTCATTAGTTTCGGAGATAAGGGGGGGGGGAATGGTCAATTTTCGTCTATTTTCTTAAATAACTTTAAAACAATAGATTTTAAAATTATAAAAAAATATATTTGAGACCCTCATAGTAAGCCCTTTCATTTGATATGTCACTCGGTACAGTTTACAAAACTTTTTTTTTTAATTTTCTTATTTTCCCCCTAAAAGTGACTCTCATATTCAAAATTCATATATTTACTTTAGCTGTACGTGTTTGGGTCACAGAAATCCATATGTGTACCAAATTTTAACTTAATCGGTCTATTAGATTTGGAGCAAATGGGCTGTGACAGACGGACAGACGGACAGACAGACAGACAGACAGACAGACACACGAGTGATCCTATAAGGGTTCCGTTTTTTCCTTTTGAGGTACGGAACCCTAAAAAGGCTAAACCCAGGTCTATTTCTGTTTATTTTTTCGAGTTTTTACCATATTACTCCTACAGTTTTCATTAAAAGTGTTCATACAGTTCTTTACAAAATAATAAGGAATGATTTCATGTGATTACTTTTTTAGTCCAATCCCTAGATTTTTTGTAAATCGGTAATAATTATGCGGCATGCGATAGGTGTACTGGCAGAAATCGTCCCGTAACGACGTCAGATTCAAGTGTCAAAAGTTTTTTTTTTCCACGACACCTCCCGACTTTTTTATATAACATGTTACAAATTGCACCAGTATTGAATTTAACTTCAACTTGTTCTGCATTGATGTCATTTGATGTACGTAGTAACGAGAGCAACACACGTTAATCCGATTGATCGAAGTCCTGACAAATCGAACTACCCACATACACGTGGAGATCGTATTTGTGTAACCACACTGTAACTACACATTCAGGTAGCTTTGAGTGATACCCAACCAAACTGCTGTTCGATACCGATACCAGTTTAATTTGCGGTATACAGGTTCGCAGAGTAATGTTGGTTCGTCCCATCAATTACGCTAGACCCCTGGCTGTTACCCTGTTACCCTTTTGGGGTCAACAAACCGATAATTGCGCTACTATTATTGAGCTTCGAAGGTTTTTGCACTTTCTCGTTATTGCTTCTGATTGTTTGGTTAAAGGTTAAGTTCAAATGGCTAACCCTATTTGTTTTGGAAAGCAAATATGTGAGGCGTGTTTCAGGAATATTACCAGCTTACTAGTTGAGCTCCTTCATAAAAGTGTTGTCTGTGTAAAAAAAGTTTTGCTACTTTTTTCTGTCCTATTCAGCACAAATGTCTCCCTCCATTCCTTGCTTATTTTGTGATCCCACGCTTCCTTCCAGTATTAGTATACAAGGTATTAGTGATTTTATGAACAACTTTTACTATGGGACCAACATGAAATCGTGAAAAAAAAATCTGCTGTTCCCTACATTTTGCTGAGTTAAGCGAATATAAAGTGTTGGTATATAATAATTCTGCTGTAACTACATTTAAAACATTACACGAAATCTAGCATAGAGGCTGCAGACAGATTTTCATTAATCGCATGAATAAGCACGTGAATAAAATCAAGAATGAAGATTAGGTACATGTCAAGTAATTTCTCATGAACGGACCTAGCTCTGCACTTACAATGGCACACAGGGTAAGTCATATTACATAGGGTAGTGTGCATATACTCGTACATATAAAACTGGGGCACCATCTTAGAAAAGCTTTCTATTTTCATTCAAATACTGTCCTCATTCGTTAACCGTTGCACTTCTACAGCACTTTAGAGGAGGCTATTGTCATCCATCAAGCAAACCCATGATTAATGACACCATCCAGTTTCCCGTCCTAGTTGTTTATTTCCTTCACTGTAAATGGATAAATCAATCACTTCATAGGTGACAGAGAAGGACCTTGCTTGCCTTGAACTGCAAGAAATACATTTTTACTAAGTGAAGGTTCCTGCAATTCACTAAAATTCTAAACTTACGAGATTTGACAGTCAACTGGCAATTTTATTATCATTTCGTTTATTAATTTTTTTTTATCCTTAAATAATAATAATCTAATAATAATCTTTATTACATAAGGAAGTGGTTACAATTAATGTGAAGTCCCTGACACTTGTGCTAGGTGGTTAACCTGTGTTACAAGAGCCAGTGCCCTCTCCCGGGAGGAAATACTATTGAAAACTTATGCAATAAGATTAACAATGAAAAATAAAAAGACTAAAATAATACAACTTAAATAAATAAATGAAAATTGTTTAGAATGAGCCTGTAGTGGTGATTGTGTGTGTGCGTGTAATGTGTGTGGTGTGTGTGTGTGTGGGTGTGTGCTTGAAGTATGTGTGTGTGTGTGTGTATATGTAAATTGAATTGGAAGTACAGGAAAAATTTACTGGGATCGCGAGTAAAGGATGAAGTTGAGTGCCTCTCATTGGCTAGAATTGATATTACGAAAGAGTTTTTAGAATTTGCTCTGTTTCGTCGTAATTGAGGGACAGTAACCAAGGCTTTAGATTCTGCTTGACCTTATGCAGGGTTAGTTTATAAATTGATAGGGTCTTGTTGATTTTATTGTACATAATTGAACTTTGTACGCGAAAGTGTCGTCGGGCAAGCGCAGAACGGTGCTGGATAGATTCGCAGATAGGAAAGCCAATCCGCCTATTGGATAGATCTCTATCAAGTGGCATCGTGGAATGTCGACGCAAGACAGTGCGGAGGACATAGAGTTTTCTCAGCGTGAGTACTTGGGCTTCGGAGTACAACTGGGTTGTGGGGTAGTCCCTTTTACGGAAATACATAACTTTGAGGACAGCCCTCTGAGCTCGTTCCACCCTAAGAATCACGGTTTTGAAAGTTCCCCCCCACACCGGGATGCAGTAGGTAATAATCGACTCACACAGGGAACGATATACAAGTGATGCCGTTTCAATGTCGGCCGAATGTCTGAGCTCTTTAAATAAATAAATTAGTTTACGAAGCCGGGAGCATAGAGCATCCGTATGAACACTCCAATCTAGCCTCTCATCGATATGAACGCCTAAATATTTAACATTTGATACAATAGCAAGGCAATCGCAATTACAAGGTGAGGCGTCATGACAAATATGCGCTTTTATTTTAGTTGAATCCGTTGGTGGTTTAGGTGAATTTGGTGGTAGAAACTGAATTACTTTAGTCTTAGAAACATTGAGCGTCAGGAGGTTAATGGAGAGCCAGTCCAAAACAGTTCGCAAAGTGAGTTCGGTTCTATGTTTAGCTTTATCCCAGGTCTCATCATAGATCAAAAGTGCTGTGTCGTCTGCGTAAGTAAAAATGTCACAATGAGTAAGGGACAATTGACAAAGGTCATTTATATATATTTGAAAGAATATATATTTATTTGAAATTATAGCATAATATATATTTGAAATTATAGCAGTCATATAAATTAAACTTCTACTGTATCTCGTTCACTGTCTGCAAAGGGTCACCCACAACCTTTACGATACCTCGTAGCATCCGTAATGTAAATTCGTTGCAATCTACATAGTACGATAAAGGCTCCTACAGACAGAGGCGATATCGCGGTCGCGACGCGATATTTCGATATTATATCCATAGAAAAATATCGCGTCGCGACGCGATATCGCCTCTGTCTGTAAGATCCTTAATTCGTAGCGTTCAGTTACGAACTATCATTATCATGTTAATTCGTAGCAATCCATTACGATAATTTGTAGAAAACCTGTATGATGATTCGTAGCAAACCTTCGTAATAATTTGTAGTGCTCCGTTACGATAATTTGTGCAGTGAGACATTATGATATTATTTCGAAGAAAACCTTCTTAATAATTTCTAGCACTCCGTTGCGGTAATTTTTGTAGTGAAACTTCATGATAATTCGTAGCAAACCTTCGTAATATTTTGTAGCGCTCCGTTACTATAATTTTTGTAGTGAAACTTCATGATAATTCGTAGCAAACCTTCGTAATATTTTGTAGCGCTCCGTTACTATAATTTTTGTAGTGAAACTTCTTGATAATTCGTAGCAAACCTTCGTAATATTTTGTAGCGCTCCGTTACTATAATTTTTGTAGTGAAACTTCTTGATAATTCGTAGCAAACCTTCGTAATATTTTGTAGCGCTCCGTTACTATAATTTTTGTAGTGAAACTTCATGATAATTCGTAGCAAACCTTCGTAATATTTTGTAGCGCTCCGTTACTATAATTTTTGTAGTGAAACTTCTTGATAATTCGTAGCAAACCTTCGTAATATTTTGTAGCGCTCCGTTACTATAATTTTTGTAGTGAAACTTCTTGATAATTCGTAGCAAACCTTCTAGACTAAGAGGTCACAGGATTTTTCGTAACGATCATGGATACGGTTAGATTTACTTCGATGGGTTGTAGAGTAGTCCCCTAATGTGAATGACGTCGGTCTGCCTGCTCTGAGTGGTTGCAACTTCGAGTTATAGCGCTTACAAGAGTTACGAAAAAAAAAACGATCAGGAAAATGGTCAGTTTTGGTATACATTCAAAGTATGGCGTCTCCGCAGATGAAAAAAGTTGGTCTGCCGGCTCTCACTGGTTGCATTTCAGAGCTATGATGCGCGCAACATTGTTGCAAAAATAAAACGATAAGAGAAATGGTCAGTTTTAGTACCCATTCGAAGTATGGTGTCTCCACAGGTGAAACGAGTTGGTCTGCCAGCTCTCAGTGGTAGTATTTCAGAGCAATCGTTGTGTATGCAAGACGCTTATTTTTGGAGAAAGCCTAAAAATACATCAAAAAACGGGACAATAGGCGAATTTTTCAAGTGCACGCCGGCCGGTGTCGTACCCCCACCCTACACCTGCGCCCGGTGCGTGACCGTTCCCCCTGTAAAGGAATAGGGAAAAAGCTAGAGGTGTCAAGAGGTGTCAATAAGAGAAATGGTCAGTTTTAGTTCCTATTCAAAGTATGGTGTCTCCACAGGTGAAACGAGTTGGTCTGCCGGCTCTTAGTCGTTGTATTTCAGAGCATTGTTATATGCAAGGCGCTCAGTAATAGAAAAATTCAACTTAACGGTAATCAGTAAAATAAAGAATGAAATCGAACAAATCCAATTTTTAATAATTCAGCTTATGCCGTGAGGGACAGTTCCAACGGCTACCTGAAGGTCATTGCTGAGAGGGTAGAAAGTCCTCTATGGAGGCAGTGGATACGCATCCACGTTAGATAATAGTTCCTATTGTATATACTAACATTTATTTTTAAGTTCTTTTACATGTATTTACTAACACTATATGGACACCTTTAGTCTGAAATAAAGAAATTGAATTGAATTGAATTATTGCTTTGGGTAAATCACAGATAAATAATTTTGTAGAATATAGCTAAGACTTAGAGTTAAATATTTACTTACTTCTAACAGTCTATATGTTTTCAGTTGTTTCATTAGCTATACTACGTATACGTATCCAAAACGTCGATCGTTACGAAAAATCCTGTCACCTCTCGGTCTATTCGTGATAATTCGTCGCACTTCGTTACGACCTCGTAAACTTACTCTTCATGACAATTCGTAGCACTTTCGTAGCGCTCTATTACTATCATTTGTAGAGAACTTGCAAGTGTGTAGTTGCTGTGTAGTTTGTTGCGGTTACATTCTAATCTGTAAAATGTATTGCAACAATGTCACTAAACATGCGGCTGAGTGAAACGGAAGGCTATCTCAGATTCATTAGTCAGTGATTTTGTTCTATTTGTTGGCACAGTTTAGTCGATTTTACGAAGCTATTCGATTATATCAGACTAGCTTTTGCCCGCGGCTTCGCCCGCGTGGATGTCGGAAAATATCCCACGGGAACGTACGCACGGCTGCAGATCAAGCTATACATTTCCAGTATAAGCTGATCTCGCATTGTGTAGGATTTCCTTACAATGAGAGGTCAGTGTAAACTGGAAATGACACATTTCCAGTTATCGTAGCTTGATGTGTAGCCGTGTGTACTACCGGGATAAAAAGTACCCTAAATGTTAATCCAAGTAAGCCGACGTTCGCACTGACGTAAAAATATCGCGGCGGGATGTTATCGCGCACTGGATTTTCAACTCTTGGTTTTGAGCCGAGCTTCGAGAATCCAACCTAACAACAACAGAGTGCATCCCAGCGCGACGAAAAAACACACTGTTAGATTTTTAACTCTCGGGGCTAAGCAGAGCGTTGAAAATGCAGTGCGCGAAAAAAAATCGCCGCGATATTTTTACGCCCGTGCGAACGTCGGCTAGACAATATCTTCTCGCACTGCTTATACAGGGTGGCCGGAACATTGACGTCCAAAAATAAAATTTCGGTCCCTCGTATCGTGGGGTATTCGAATCACCCCCATGTATGTTCCGCGACTTTTCATAGTTTTCGAGTTATGAATTTTTTTCTGAATGTTTGAAAATTTTTGACCTGACCAACCTAAAAAAATTCTAAAAAAAAAAGTAGAGGGTTTTATCGAGTTTCTTTTTTTGCAACTGAATTTTCATAAGTAGTACTTTTATGCATAAAATAATCAGCTTCGTAACTGTGATGAAAGTTATGAAAATGTTGATCTAAAGTGAAAAATTTACGTTCGGTAAATAATGACTCAAATTTTCAACTTTAAATTAAAAATCTTAACAGGTGACTTCATAATTCCTAAGTAGGCTTCAAGAATACGCCAGACTCTCAGCTTTCATAATCATAAAAAAATGAAGTACTTAATAGGGCTACTTTGTTTAAAATCGGCCTTCAAAGACAGCGAGGTGGAAAAATTCTTAAAATTACCCATCTGAGTAATTATTTTTTTTTGGCTATTTTCTCGTTCCTAAGGTTAATTAATGATAAGAATACTGAAAACTAACCACATTATATTCAATATTCATAGCCATTACCACACGTGGGCGAATGAAAATCCACTCGAAGTGAGAGCTTCGACATTTCAACATCGCTTCAGCGTTAACTTGTGGTCTGGTATCCTCAATGGCGAACTAATTGGTCCGTTTGAACTGCCGTCCAGACTTGATGGAGAAACATACAAAAACTTTTTGGAAAATGAACTTCCATTGTTGCTGGCAGATGTGAATCTCGAACTCAGACGAACCATGGTGTTGCAAAATGACGGCGCCCCGTGTCACTATGCAACCCAGGTCCGAAATTACTTAGATGAAACATACCCCAACAGATGGATCGGACGCAGCGGACCAATTAGGTGGCCTCCACGCTCACCTGATCTCAACCCCATCGATTTCTTTATTTGGGGCTATTACAAGGAAATAGCATACGCCCGAGACTGTTCAAGTGAACAAGAGCTGAGGCAGTTGATTGCAGAAGCTGAACGTGTTGTGAGAGAGAACAGAGACGCTTTTAGACGATTGCCAGACAATTTCTTACGTAGGTGTAGAATGTGTATTGCTGCTGGTGGTGGCCACTTTGAAAACCTTTTGTAAATGTTAAAAATAAATTAAGTACTTTTTTCACATTATCATCTGTGTTTTATTCAAAACCACTTTTTACGTAAAACTTTTCTTACCCAACTCTGAAACTATTTGTTGGTTAGTTTTCAGTATTCTTATCATTAATTAACCTTAGGAACGAGAAAATAGCCAAAAAAAAATAATTACTCAGATGGGTAATTTTAAGAATTTTTCCACCTCGCTGTCTTTGAAGGCCGATTTTAAACAAAGTAGCCCTATTAAGTACTTCATTTTTTTTATGATTATGAAAGCTGAGAGTCTGGCGCATTCTTGAAGCCTACTTAGAAATTATGAAGTGACCTGTTAAGATTTTTAATTTAAAGTTGAAAATTTGAGTCATAATTTACCGAACGTAAATTTTTCACTTTAGATCAACATTTTCATAACTTTCATCACAGTTACGAAGCTGATTATTTTATGCATAAAAGTACTACTTATGAAAATTCAGTTGCAAAAAAAGAAACTCGATAAAACCCTCTACTTTTTTTTTTAATTTTTTTAGGTTGGTCAGGTCGAAAATTTTCAAACATTCAGAAAAAAATTCATAACTCGAAAACTATGAAAAGTCGCGGAACATACATGGGGGTGATTCGAATACCCCACGATACGAGGGACCGAAATTTTATTTTTGGACGTCAATGTTCCGGCCACCCTGTATAGTACCCGAGGAGCGGCGCGCAGATTGATTTAAGATTGCTGGAGAATAATCAATCTTAAAACCAAACAATAGTAAACGGAAAATGACCAACTTGCATGCCTTTGAAAGCAACTTTAAAGCGAAAGTATAAATCCTCTTTATTCCCTATCCCTTGGGAATTAAAAAAATATTAAGACTAAGCCCACGTTCAATCCCGCCGCGATTTTTTTACGTCCGTGGGAACGTCGGCTAAATGTTACGTCAAGAGACAAACTACCCAATCCCTTAAATCTCTTAAAAAGAGGTACTTACACAAACATTTTAACAGTGTTTGTGAATTTTAAAATCACCCCTAGTTTACACCCTTAGGGGATGATTTTTTCATAAATCAAAATCATTTTGAATTTTCATATCCCTAACTTAAGAAATGCTGGGATTCTCATAAAATTTTCACCCCCTGTAGGATTATTTTTTAAGACAAAAAATAGGTTATGTCCTTCCCCAGGATGCCATCTATCGTCTTGCCAAATTTTAGCGATACCAGTGCAGTTTTGTGAAATTTAAAATCATCCCCTTCTTTACCCCCTTAGGGGATGATTTTTCAAAATCGCTGGACCACACATTTCTTTATTTTCTACCAAAAGCATAAAGTATTATCATAGCCCTAACGCAAGAAATGCTAGGTTTCTCTTACAAACTTTCATCCCCCATATAACCTCCTGCAGGATAATTGTTTAAGATAAAAAATAGGCTGTGTCCTTCCCCAGGATGCCATCTGTAGCCTTGCCAAATTGTATCGATATCCGTGCAGTTTTGTAGATTTTAAAATAACCCCTATTTGACCCCCTTAGGGGATGATTTTCCAAAAACGCTGAACCACTTATTTCATTATTTCCTACCAAAAGCATAAATTTTAATTTTCATATCCCTAACTTAAGAAATGCTGGGTTTCCCATACAAACTTTCATCCCCTATATCACCCCCCGTAGGGTGGGTTATTTTTGAGACAAAAAGTAGCTTAAGTCCTTCCCTAGAATACCACCATAGAGCCTTGCCATCAAAATCTGTTCGGTGGTTTAGGCGTGAAAACGTTACAGACAGACAGAATTATTTTCGAATTTATAATATTAGTATGGATAATAATTGTTATTTTCCTCGCTAGAGAGCTCCGATAAATAAAGTGCTATAGGGCGAAGCGCGGCCTTATGGACCGTCGCCTGCTATGTCTCTGCATTTTAAATCTGTAATATCTTCGAAAATATTCATTTAAATTTCATGCTGTAAAGGGCCATATTGATCTATAGTAAATGCACAATTTATTTAAGGTACTTAATTGGATAAGGATTAATGCTGTATTGCTTAAAATCACTTCGCCAACAAGCCATTATTTCTCGTAAAAAGTAAAGGATAAAAAATAGTTATTGTGGGTTATTCCTAAGAGATAGACATATACCATCGCGGACTTTTTTGCAGAACTTTTTAAAGTGTACAATACTGTAGTACATTATTTTGATCTATCTCGTAGGGTTCAGCCAGCGTTTGCAATGTAAGCGCAAAAAAATGTGTTTATTTACGACATCACATTAGAAACCTCTAAAATTATCAGTGTTTCTCTACTATATTATGCATGTATTACTCTTAAAAACCTTCCTCTTGAATATCTCTATCTATTAAAAAAACCGCATCAAAATCTGTTGCGTAGTTTTAAAGATCTAAGCATACATAGGGACAGACAGACAGCGGAGCGACTTTGTTTTATAATATGTAGTGATAGTGATAGTGATAAGGTAAGTAATTCTTAGCAACTATAAAATTTACCTCACAATGATTACTCATTCTTATTGCAAATAGTGCCCATTCTAGTGACTGTAGCACTATCTGCAATTTTCTCAACTGGTTTATTTGTACACGCCAAATGTCAGAAAAACTTAATATCGCAATCGTGTTTAATTAACACAATGTATTTACACCCGTTCGATGAGTTGCACTAAACCACATTAGTTTAATGGAAACTTTAAATTCTTACCATCCCATAAATTATCAAAAAGAAAGTGACAGCATCAATTTAAATTCTCCATTAAAATAATGTGGTTTTGTGCAACTTGCATGTAATTAATGTGTCGCAAGGCGCCATATCACGTACATTTTAAGCTATGTAAACAATTGGAATGGACACTTTGACCGCAGTTGGGCACGAATATTCTGACTGTTGCCTGAAGTCATACAGAATTTAGGCTATTGGCACGTTTTCACAAATCGCTGCGGGTTTGTTAGTTTTAGTTTAGACAGTGTAGTATTTATCGAGGAACGAGCCATGCCCCTAATGGGATTTCTCTTCAGCAATGACGAACATCCAAAAAAACTTACATACATACATAAACTCCCGCCTTCGCCCATGGAGGTAGGCAGAAACTACAGAACGCCACCTGCTACGATACTTTCGAAAAAAGAGTATTCTTTTTTCCACGTTTACGTTCATACATTTGGTCATATACGCACGCCGCCCGGTTGCGAAGACTACGCATCTGACCTTTCTGAAGAACATCACCAATAAGGTCACTAATGTTTTCCTACGGCGTCCCTCCAAATAAACAAAGTTTCATACCCTGTTTAACCGCTTTCATCATCATCATCATCTGCCTAGCCTTTTCCCAACTATATTGGGATCAGCTTCCAGTCTAACCGGATGCAGCTGAATACCAGTATTCTACATGTAGCGACTGCATATCTAACCTCCACAACCAAGTTACTGGGTAATACGATGCTCCTTGGTAAACCCTCTAGGGAATGAATTTTAAAAATCTTACCTCAAAGCTCACTTTCGCTATAAGTATAAGGAACTTTTCTGCAAAATTTAATGCTTCTAGACCTAACGGTTTAGGCTGTATGTCAGTGAATTAACGAATTGGCATTCATTTGGAGCATGAGTTATGTTTTTAGTTAAACTCATTGATATACGAGTATTAGAGGAAGATATGTTACGCGCTAACATCGCAATCACTAAACCTGGATTCAGCGCACGTCTACTGCACCGAAACTCGCACATTTGTGATCATCACTGATCACCGTCGCAAACCTACAGTTACCGATAGACAAGGGCAGAGATCATAGGAGCCGGCGCTGTCGTGTAAGTGAAATCGCGTTAGCCGTCGAATACGATGATGAATGACATTTCATGTCTATCTCGCTCTCACAAACATGGCGAAGCCAACATTAAATACTTGTTATTATAATTTTCTACAAATTAAAATTTTTGGCTGTACCTAGGAAATAGTTAGGTAATACGGGCTGGTATCCGGAACTCCACGACAATGCACGTATTTTGCGTATTATATTATATTATATTCGTATATTAAAATGGCTGTACCTATGAGTGAAAAGTAATTCCGCGGAACTTGTTTTCAGTTTTTGAACTATTTGTGCATTTTGAAAACACATGACCTTCATGTGTTTTCAAAATGCACAAATAGTTCAGCAACAATACCTTTATTGTTGCTGCTTATTTAGACGATTACGGTAATTTTACTTAACGTGCTACACAATCGCCAGTTCGATTGTGACTAAGGTCAATTGTGTGCGTTAACACAATTTATGCGGTCCACGTCGAGGAGCGCGAACCTTATCTTCCTAATTTATACATCAATGGATAAGCTCAACAAAGTTCTAAAACGGTTTAAAGGTTAACGCCTCCGCTCACCTTTTTATAATTCGATCCCATATGACTTTAGCTTAGGACTTCGTCCAATCTCGTATGTTGTAGCTCAAGGCAATTATTAACCTGAGCAAGATAAAACCGGTTAACTGTAAAGTAAAGTAAAAGAAAACAAACTAAATTAAAATTAAATTGATTAAAGAACACCAACAGCATACATAATATTAAACATTCGCTTACACAAGTATTTAGGAAAGGTATTACTTACTGCAAATTATAGGCGTAGGTACGTAACATTTAAAGAAAAAGAGACATTGGGCAGAAGCTGCTTATTTTAAACTAAAAGTAAAATTTAAAATTAGTTGAAGAATGTAGTTCTGTTTAATTACAGGTTTTTTTAAGATTGAATAAATACTTAGGTACCAATCTACTTCTATCATGTTTGTTTTAAATGCGAAAGTCGTGTATAAAATGGATATTATGTATGTTAGCTACCTAGATGTTTATTACTCAACCACGCCGTCCAGACTCAACGGATTTAACAAAATTTAGTACATAAAGAGGTAGAATATGTCCAGGATTAAGCGGATTAACACATAGTGGAGGTAACATCCCGTAAACCAAGCAGTAAATCATGTAGAACACGCGAGGTCGCGGGAAGCACGGCCTCACACACCTTATTTATCACAATTACTTGACAGACTGTGGAAATTCTTTTATTTTTATTAAAGTTGACAGGAAATACAATTTTTATCTTCTCACTTCTAATGGGTAGGGACCTCTCACAATAAAAGATAACGCAATGACTAAGGGCCTATACAAACAATACGTTAGGCTGAGGCCTCATTAGTGCGTTGCGTTGCGTCGCGTCGTCGCATTTCAATGACGCTTGCTCGGTTCTAAAATCCTCATGTCTTTTAGAACGAGCAAGCGTCATTGAATGCGACGCCGCAACGGACTAATGAGGCTTCAGCCTTAGGGCGCCGCATCGCAAAGATTTCGCTGCATTGGCGGTCACACGGACGTTGCAGCGCCACACGGACGTTGCGGTGCCACACCGCAAAGATTTCTTTCCCTTTCTTCTGCCACACAAACAAGTGAGCGGTGCAGCCGGTCGATTCTGTAAAAATCTCACCGTGAAAACTTAGGTGAAGTGAGTTTGTTTTTGCTAGAAATTGACACTATTGACAGCTCACTCCACGCTCACTTCACCTAAGTTTTCACGGTGAGATGGTTACAGAATCGCACTGCTGTTCCGGGCGGCGTCGCAACGCGTAGACCTCTCCCCGCCACGTCTCGCGGATTGCAAGTCCGGTGTACGTGCGGTGCGGCACCGGAACGCACCATATGGCACACCATGAATTTGTATGTAGTACGCCGCAGGGACACCGTTCTGGTGCCACGCCGCCGCGCTGCCGCAACGCACGTGTGCGTGGGCCCTAACATCTGACGAAATAGTGAGCAAACAGTATCACGTACTAATCCAGGTGATAACTTCAGTGTAAGTGCCACAGGATAACGAATACTCGTCACGTCCAAAGCTCAAGGTCGCGGAAGCTGAACCCTTTCATTTCCGTAGTTCGGTGGACTGGTAATAAATAACTAGGCTGCGACAGAAGGCGTTATCTTCTCCAACAGATATTGCGTCTTTGTGTTTCATTAGCGAAAAGTGGTGTCTTCCCTCTTCGTTTTTGGCGAAGTAGATGCTGCGACATGATTAGTTAAGTACTTGCTTTTTACCAGTCTATGTATGTTTGTATTTATGTTTCACTTACCCCTAAATTTCTTATCCGATTTTGATGAATGAGGTATCAATCGATTCCTTATTATGGTCCGGGTGACATATACTATATTTTAACAAAATCAATATGATGGATCCAAAAGAATGTCACCGAAAAGAAAATTAGAATTTATATCATGTTTTAATTACTTTCTGAAAATATATTGGTTATCTATAAATTATAATTATAATGAAGTTTTAAATTCCAGGATCACATCTAAACTTTTCAGATTTTGCGAATTTTTTCTTTTCATTTCTTACATATTTTTTTTGTCATCCTGTTTAATTGCGTGTTAATTTAGATTACAAAGTTGACATCTTTTATTCTCTTTAGAACTTTATCTTGGCTGCCATTTTTACGAATCCGTGACCTTTCCACCCGCGCAGGGTCGCAGAGGGCAAACAAATAACAATCTTTACGGCGTCACTCTTTGACCACTACTTCTCCTGATTCTTTCTTAGAACCCACTTAACACATATTATCCCAAGGTGTCAAAATGTTAAAAAACAATTGTTTTCTTTATGGAAATCAAAAAGTAGCTTATAAATGAGACGAAAGTAAAGTTTTTATGCTTATGAATTTCATATAGGCTGAATTTCAGGACCACACCTTAAATGGGGCGCTGGGAAAATATGCCTACGGGTTTTGTATGTGGATACTTATAAACACGGTTGTGGATTTAGACATCTTTTATTTTACATTCACAAAATTAGAACAAATTAGAAAAGAAAAGAAAAATCAATACAAACAAAAATGCTTCAAAAAATGATTAAAATGCGAGAATATGCTATTTTATCGTATGAAAAGCTTGAGAACAGTGTTGATGCAAGACAACTCTGCATTTATTGCTTCTAAATTTTATATTCTTGTGACATTGGCGACATCGAATTTGAGTTTCGTTTCTGAAAATATAGTGCCCCTGTTCATAATAATATGTAGTCTTATCGAATCAGGCAGTCTTTTCTTGGTAGTAATAGACAAATTGATTCCGGATCGTTTTGGAAGAGATAAAGAAGCTTTTCCAAGTACCTATCAAATAGGTATGTACTATTTATCTTGTCAATGATTATAAATCGTGAGAATCTTTAGCTTGTCCTCCTCGTGAAAGTAGGTTTAACTGAAATGCGTTATTAGTACACACATATGTAGGATCATCATCATCTGCCAATACCATCTCTGTAACTCAATAGCAATTCTATATTTACCAACACTTTAGTCAAGCCTATGAACTCCGCCCATAATTTTGATAAATAATTGATGACAGTGAGCTTGGTCTACTCGTTTATCACACCTCTCACCTCTTCACCTCATCTCATCTCATCTCTTCACCTTGCCAAGTGGAATAACACCACTTTCAGCTGTTCTTCCCGTTCATCCTGATTCCTGATTGGAATTCCTTGTACAGTTTCTAGGACTTATGTTGATGTTGATAAAATCTGGTATCGCACTTCAGCTTCAGCCAATAATTTACTAATACTAGTTTACCATTTGAATCCTCGCTTCCACTGTCTTCATCACTCAATTTAGTATTAGTTTATAAACATTAAAAAACATAAAATCACTCAATTAAAGATAAGTCATAAAAAAGTTATTACTTACGTTTTCCTGGAACTCATGTTGGCGAAAATTCACAGATTTCAAAGAATTTTTGTTCTGAAACTGTAGTATATAATCAATTTCAACGTATATTAAGTTATAGCTACAGACGTCTGGTATGCAAAAATATTATAACATCTACCGTAATTTGTTAAATAGTAAGTCGTTTAATGTAAAAAGTAAGCGCACCTTAAATGGGGCGTTGGGATAATAAGGGACTAGTGATTTTTACACATCTTTTGGGTCACAGAACTCTTTTGAAAATTAAAATTGATCACAGGCGTAGAACTGAAATTGTGACGTTGTAATCTTGAGTTGAGTCGTGCGTACCTTTGTGATTTAATTTTATTAATGATTCAGATGGTGTTGAACTGGAAAGGGACCTTTTAACTTGAAGAGGGTCTTCGAAGGGCATTTCTTTTTGATAGCTAAGCAGGTCATTCAAGGACGACTGGGACATAATCAACTGCACTTGTTTAAAATAATAAATAATTAAGGATAATATTTCAGTAAGTTATGTTCACGAAAGACTTTGATGTTATTGTGAAAGAATGTCCTTGTTTGTGTAGGAGTTAGTTCATAAGTTCCGAGCTCCTTATAATTATTCTGATAATGGTTATCCGCCGTATTCAATTCAATATGACAAATTACGTAAACCCTAACCTACGCGTGCTACGGAGGGCGCTAAATTGCTAATTTTTAATTTGATTTGTAAAATCCCTCTTCAGTTTCAGTTGTATCTACGTTGAACATTCTGAACGAGTGATACTAATTTCCCAGGTGAGTGCACGGAATGATTGCATCCTAGCCACGTGATTGTTGTTTTAACTCCAAAAACACTAACATTATTTATTTCCATGTCTTTCTGTAGCTAGCAAATTGAGTATCGGGGAGGAAGCAAAATTTCAGCAATATTCCCCATGAATTTATTTGAGTTCAGCAAAAGGAAACGGTGTGTACATAAACAAAATTTAATTTTTCATATTGAACTCGTAAAACTATTTGTATTTAGCATACGGTGTACGACAGCCACAGCCACACATGGTTGACAAGGCTATCTCGTCGCCTTGGACTGACGCTGACTGACGTGAAGTTTAATCAGTTGGTGGGTTGGCGCTCCGGCCGCGAGGGGGTTAGGTACATTAATTACAAATTGAGAGTACGAATTACTGTTTACCACGGTGAAATTACTTTGGAGGTTTGAAATAGTTGTTTTGGTGGGGGGGACGAAGATTACCCGGAGGTATTGTGTCATAGTATAGAAAGTACCTACAAGTTCCTTTCGGTGGGATGTGATGTCGACTAGTTGAGCTACATGCCTTTTTTTGAGATTTGTATACATTTTGTATACAAATCTTTTTGTTGCTGATCCTGTCATGCAGTACCTGCCCCGATACTAGCTCGGCACAGCGACTGAAACGATCCTATGATGACTTTTTAACCGCCTTTCTATTAGTCCGACCTGGTATACCCGGCTTTCCTGGATGCCTATCAAACGTACAACAGAATTGACATGCTTTCTATTGGAAAGCTTTTTTTTTAAAGGGCAAGCATAGGTAGTAATTTCAACAATTTATTATTATTACTGATCTATCATAGATTATCGTGCGTAAAGGTGAGCGTCCAGTGGTCCGCGCCGGCCGCAACGCACGCACGGCACGCGACGGATTTCGGTTTGCTTGGTATTTTTTTTTTAAATTTATTACTGAAATTACAATACAGCGGTGTTTCTTAAGTCTAAACTCGCCAAAATTTGACGTTTGATGGCGAGTGATATAGCACATAGAATATGAATTCATATAGCACTGCGTCCACTACCGGTACCTACCGCCCGCATTTTCGTTTTTTCATACTAACAAACCAAAATCCGTTGCGTGCCGTGCGTGCGTTGCGGCCGACGCGGACCAGTGGACGCTTAGCTTAATGCGTCATTGCTTGCCTAAAATATAGTTTTCAGTGACGATAGCAAACGACTAATGCTTTTTTAATGACGACTACAGTCGATAGTGTTGCGCGTACTTCAATTTCGGTAGTGGTCATTAATCTTACGGAATAGGTAGACAAATTAGGTAGTTTATTTAGTATACCTACTTCTATTTTTATAAAACTTTTACGATATCAAAGCAAAAGCTGTCTGGTACATCTGAACGTGTATGCCATCCAAGAATCAACACCCTAATTGCGTACCACACTGTCAATCTGAATCTGTATCACTTTGAAGCAAATAGCTGATGCATTGCTTCATTTATTCGAAAAATTTGTCAGCTCGACAACGTTAATAACGCAATGAATGTTGTTGAACTGTCAAAATGAAACCAACTCCGATTGATGTGTGTTACGTAATTACACACACATTAACTAATCCAATCCCAAAGAATTGTTTGTCCTGTACATGTGTAATTCCATTCTGTATCTGGAGAAGGGCGTTGTTAGCTGCGCTACAGTTTATACTATTGCAGCTATCATCGTTCTACTTTTGTACCTACTTCTTGTGTTATTATTCCGGAATATTTTTTTTAATTTAATTTATTTAATTTAATTGCCCCGCTGATTCCATCAGACTTACGGGATTCGTGAACATATACAAGAAACGATTACCTAACTAGTTGTTCCGTTTCATCAATTTGCTTAGATTTGCTTCTAATAAAAAACGTTGGAAGCAATCAATCTTGAGGCCGTAAATGGTATGAGATCTGACGAATCTGAAGACAGAACGTACCGTAAATGGTAGCCTTAACAGTATAATAGTAAGAATAAACAGAGGGAAGCAATGTTTGCCTTCAAAGGAGGCGACAAGCAATCTGCGAGTGTTTGAACACTGTTCGCTCACTTCACCCCGTCCCGTCACTGAAACAGGAAGACGGAAATAGATATAGATTATGTTTTCTTTGGTCTAGCGTTTAATCTAGCGAGCTGTGTTTATCTGGTATCAGAAAAAGGATTTTTTAAGGGTCTTAGCAGACATGCTAGTTTTATTTTTAATGATCAGCGAATTAGTTACTTTCTGGATGCTCGATAAAGCGATAACGCTGTAGGAGTCGCGAGCTAAAACTTGATGCAGCTGATGAAGATGCAAAATATTAAAAAGTAGTACCTGCCTAGGTAGGAACAGTGCCCTCCAAAAATTAGTTGACATTTATCCACTTCAGCTGTGATGACACATTCTGGTTTAAAATACCTGATTATGTTTATGATAAGTCATTACATTAGTTGAATTAGTAAAAAAAACGTTTTAGTGTACAGTTCAAATAGTGACCGTGCTTTAGGTCCTGTAGTCTCGATAAACTAGACTTTTAAACCATGATGTGGCATCACAGCGGGCTGAAGTGGGAAACTGACAACAAAGGGTCTGTCCACATCTCCACGTCACTTAGTGCGGGTTTTTATTATTATTATTTTTTTTTTTGATACGGGCGTTCTCGCAATTGGTTCCGGGAACCTTTTTTGCTTAACCGGGCGTCGGCGGGGCCAGAAGGGCCCCTCGCCTTACAAAATAATTTATTTAAGTAGCACAGCTAAGGGCGTCCCATAGTGGGACTCGAACCTAGGCTTAGGGCGCTACTGATTACTGAACAAGAGGGGACTTGTAGCAACGAATAGCCCTCTGATCTAAAAGAGAATTCCTGTCACCCCTAGTCGGGTGACCTTTTCAATACGCGAAAACATTATTCTTTAAACTCCATCCATATTTTGTGTCCACATTGTGCTGAATAAAGCTGGAACATACAAATTGGTGTAATACATTTTATAGCGGACAATGAAACAGATTAGCATCACCGACATGACCGTGGCCTTTTTCCCAGTATTTAATCTATTAATTCATCACATACGAGTACCTACCACGGATATCTATGGTACACATAATGTATTATGTGGACTGTACGGTTTTATCTTGTTAGAGTATCTGCCTTGTCACTGCTGTCTGAATAAGGCATTATTTATTGAGTAGCATAATCAGCCTATAATGTACCCACTGCTGGGACACAGGCCTCCTCTCCGTGATAGGGAGTGGGCCGTAATCCACCACGCGGGCCCAGTGCGGGTTGATAGATGTCACATGTCTTCGAATTTTTGATTCTAGGACGGTTTCCTCACGATGTTTTCCTTCATCGTTTTGAGAGCAGTGGCAAAGAAATAATTTTATACAAAGTAAAGCGCCTACCTGGGTTCGAACCCACGACCTACAACTCTAAGTCGCGGCCGTTTTCACTGGGCCACCACTACCTACATAGATAATACACTATATCTACCTACTCTCATTATTTATTGAATAATCGAAATGAATTATGAACGTTTCAAATATGGATTAATGTTTGAGTTGTCAAAAATGATCGACGTTTTAATAAAAAGAAATTTTCTTTCATCTTAAAAAATATTTACGAAGGTAGCTTCTCATAGATACCATAATAATTATTAACACCCGACATTTCGTCCGGGTGTTAATTCTGGAGCCGAGAAAACAGTCGCTAAAGTATTTTACATCATAATAAAGTCTTTGACAAAACTTTCGCGTCTGAGATTTGAGTCTGATTTTCTCCACCGGACTGAAAACACTGATAAAAAGCTCGTATTTACAATGTACCTGTAACTTTGTAAATAAATCTTGCTAACAAGAAAAGTTTTGCAAAGATGCATTTAATGGAAATGTGGCAATTAAAAACTACGGGAGCACAGATAGCCAAGCTTAGATGTATTTTTATGGTTCCGTACCTCAAAAGGAAAAAACGGAACCCTTATAGGATCACTTGTTTGTCCGTCTGTCTGTCTGTCAGTCTGTCAAGACCCTTTTTTTCAGGGACGGGTAGAGGTATCAAGTTGAAATTAATATCAAACACGTAAGTCTATGTTTTCTTGGAGTTCTAAAAAAATCAAGCTTCTAACTCAACACAATAAAAAATTACGGCCATTTATGCGACATATTTTGATACTCGCAAGTAAATCAGTCCCAGAATCATGAAATTTGGCAAGGAGCAAGATCTCACAGCACAAGTAAAGAAAAAAGTCCGAAAAATGTTAATTTGTAATTCTATCACATAAAAAAAAATCAAGTCTGTCAGTCTGTCAAGACCCTTTTTCTCAGGAACGCGTAAAAATATAAAGTTGAAATTAATATCAAATACGTAAGTCTTTGGTTCCTTGGAGGTCTAAAAAAATCAAGCTTGTATGTCAACGCAATAAAAAGATACGGCCATTTTGCGACACATTTTGTTACTCGCAACTGTTGCAAGTAAATCAAAACCTATAGGGTACTTCCCGCTGACCTAGAATAATGAAAGGCAAGAAGTAAGGTCTCACAGCACAAGAAAAAGAAAAAGTCCGAAAATTGTTAATTTGCATTTATGGCATAAACAAATATTTTTTGGGATTACAATGTTAAGTTTATTTTTGGGATAAATTCTTTTCAACTACGGAACCCTTCATTAATTTTTTTAATTATTACACCACTTGTGAATCTAACTGCGTGAAAGATGATCTATATGGCTTTATAGGGGATGACTATAATAGAGAAGTATGGAAGAAAAATACAAAGTACAAGGGTAGGAGAATGAAAACTTGTGAATTTTAATACCTCTATTTACCGTCTACTACTACTTGTAACATGGTGTAGGTACCTATCTAGTTACACATAGGTATATTGACAGCGCCTGATAAATGGGAATTAGCGACTACCACATGTTTCTCTCTTATTAGACGTAAAGGCGTTGTATGGTCATCCCTTATACAGATAATTAATTTCTTTTACGACATCTAGCGGGTGGGAGTTCACTTTATTTATGTCTGGGTTTACGAAGGATTTACATAGTATAAATGCCATGCAAGAACCGTAAAACAAAAAGTAAATCTGACAAGTTTTGTAGGTTTTTGAAGCTGCTTTTTGCGCTTACGACGTTTGTCTTCATTGCTCAGTAGGTACTGCAATAGACTGCTTGATTATAATTAAACTGCTCGTAGAAATTGTTAACTAACTGTTGCAGTGGTGAGTGGTTTATAGACCATTAATTACTAATTACAACCTCCTTGGTCTAGTGATTTGAGCGCTTCTGCTGAGCATGAGGTTCTGGGTTCACTTCTCCGGTCAAGCAGTGTTATTGGGTTTTTCAATCTGGAAGTTCTCAGTAGCAGCCCGGAGTTTGGATTTGTGCAAGGTTGATGGCAATAGCTTTCCCCCTATTACCTGGGACACTCCTCAAAATCATTTAAATAAAAAGCGACTCTTACTACGACAGAATAAAGTGCAATTCAGGTCGCACAACGCTTATTACCTACAGTTATATTCAACTACATCTTGCCTCTCTTTCTATCGCGTAAACTGATACCTTCTGACCTATACTGAATTAGCCCCGCGGACGGGGCCCGACGCGTACTTGTAGCTTCATACCTAAACTGCGGAGTGTCCCATCTGTCACTAACTGTGACAACAACTGTGACTCACTGATTGTGTGGCACTAACTGTGAGGAGGGTGTGTGTGTGTAACATGTGTAGTGTATCTGTGCTATTACATGAGACTTAAACATAACTGGCGAACTGTGGATGGACGTACTACTTATAGTTAGGTAGGTACACTTCTAGCCAATCCTTCGGGAAACAAGATTAGACTCTAGTCTAGCTGATGCTAGACTCTAGTATATATGGCAATTCTGCCTAGACCGCCTAGCGATAGTTCTATTGACGTTTTGACGATTGTGCTAGTTATTATAATAAATATACTATAAAGACATAAATTACACAGCAGAAGCAGTAGCTGGCATAGGAATGTCGGTTAGCAGTGTATTCGCTAACGTTGATTAATTGTACGACGACGGCTCCAGCGACGTGATGGCTCTGATGGCTCCCCGATGCGCTGCCAACAGTTATAATTACGAGAAATTGTGCTTATCAATCAATAGTTAACAATGCATGTGTTTGGTAAGTAGGACTTCAGTAGATATGTCGCAGCCAACTGGTTTTGTTAGCTAGTTATGAAATGATGCAATTAGGAACAATTCTCGCCTCCCACCAAAATAAAATAACAACTTGCGTTATTTTTTACACACCAAAAATTGTGTAAAACGGGACTTTTATAATTCAAACCGGTAGGTCATGATGCATAGAATAAAAAACAGTAAACATCAGTCAATTTGAAAGCTTTTCATTCAATCAACGTCACTTGTTCGGCTTATCACTGAGCTTATCACCCTATAGGTAGGTACAGTACCTTCTGGTGTTACGTAAACAAGTGGGGTTTTATTACAATTTTATTTTGTACAGGTCATTACCTTAACAAGAGGATTTCAGGGGATACATTGATATTGTTATCGAAAGTGTCCTTACATACTTAGAGTTAGTGAAATATCCAACAAAAATAATGGATTTGTTGTGTGTTTGTTCTTTATTGTTTGATGGATTCATTTTACCTATGTACAAAAAAAATATAGTATGTTAGGTTAGCTGCTCTCGTAGTGTAAGTGATGAATAAAGCCACGAAAATCTCGTTTAATATCTAACAAATAATCTAATTTATTAATCTCCTAGGAATAACAGCTATAAAAAATACTTTCGTCTTTACAAAATCACTTACGGAAAACTGAATGGCATTACATAAGTATTCAAAGACAAGTTGCTCATATATTATTAAAGGCGTAACAGTTTGTTTTTTTTTTAACGTAAATAATACTATTTTAATACATTTTATACCGAATCGAATAGGTATTTATTTTATTACATAAGCATTTAGATAATAATCTCTTTACATACCTACTTATACAGGATGAAATTTATAACATGCACCAAATCGGAATGGGACATTGTACTCATCATTATGAACAACTTTTACTATGGGATCAAAACTGAAATCGCGAAAAAAATATCAGTTGTTCAGTACATTTATCTACATCAAACTCGTCAAAATGTAGGGAGCAGCTGATTTTTTTTCACGATTTCATGTTTGGTCCCATAGTAAAAGTTGTTCATAATGATGAGTACAATCTCCCATTTCGATTTGGTGCACGTTATAAATTCCATCCTGTATATTTATGCATTTTACAATTTATTATTTATTATGATTAATAAGTAGCTAGCGGCATTTGCTTCTTCCTACTCTTTCCGTCAGGGTCGGGTTCCGTAGACATAGCTAGTACATTGATGAAATTGAAATAATAAGCTCGGTTTTTTTTTTTGTCAAACAGTGTCGAACAACACACATTTAAGCGATAAAGTTATTTTGCGCAGAGGCCAAGCTACGATTTTTGGCAAAGGTTAACAAGTTGATAACTTAGAAATAAATAACGTTTAAAACGTGACATTTGATATTGACGTGATATTTAAACAAGTGTATGCAATTAAAACATACTTCAGTACTTCTGTAGAAAAATATGTTGTGTATGGATGACCGAAATGTCGTAACTCATAACTTAAGAGTAAAATAAAAAAACTTATTTATAGCTTTTTGCCCCTTTTGGAGAAAGTACCACTTCAATCAAAAAACCCCGACGACAAAAAAATCTATAGAGTCGGAAAACCTGCAAGTTTCGACGGTTGTAAAATACGACCTGTTGAGGAGGAGCAACAAACTGACAGACTTGAAGCAGAGACGCTTCGCTCGCTCGGTCACTATGAACACTGATTTAATTAAACATGAAACACCTATGAGAAAAGTAAGTTTTTTAAAGAAATTTGAAATTCCTCATATCTCGTCTTTAAATCAGTGTTCTTTCAAAATATATTTTTGGGAGCTATTCTGTAATCCAATTGGAGTAACAATTCTGTAATCCAATTGGAGTAGTAATACACAGTAAGTACCTTAGGAATAGGTTTGATTTACAAATTATGTTGGTACCTATTTCGTTGTATGAACTACGCATGTTCCGGGTTTAAGGGGGGGCTTAAGGGTTGGGTATTTCACTGTGTAATGTAATCCCAAACAGCTGTCATCATCATCATCATAGCCTTTTCCCAACTACGTTGGGGTCGGCTTCCAGTCTAACCGAATGCAGCTGAATACTAATATTTAACATAGAGCGGCTGCCTATATGACCTCCACAACCCATTGAATGATAATACGATAACCCTTGGTAAGACTGGTTCTCAGACTTTCGGGCTTCTGACGACCCGCAAAGATCCACTAATGACAGGCGGGACCAACGGCTTAACGTGCTTTCCTAGGCACGGAGAAGTCTTGGTACCTATGTACAGATGGTCACCCATCCACGGACCAACCGCGGCAAACGTAGCTTTTAACCGGATTGATCGAGCCATGCAGCTGTTATACTGTACCCACAATACAAGCCCCTCAAAATATCTGTAGGTAGGTAGGAATTCAACAAAATATCTTTTCTGAGTACAATAATGATTCGTTACTAGTTAATGAGAAGCAATTACAGTTATCTGCAAACATGACCGAGAAACGGGAAAAGTACAGATTATGTTGTTTATTTTCGAACTAAAATAAGAATAGGTCGAAAAATATTGTTGATGATACGTGCCCGAAGTGGACGCACTCTGATTATTTTGTTTGTCCCATGTCACCTAAACATATTGATATAGGACAAAGATTAAAGGGATGAGGAATCTTAAATAATAGAAAGAGTTAAATGTTTGTCTGTAAGTTTGTATGTAGGGGGCAGTGGCGTAACTACAGGGTGGCAAGTCGGCAAAATGCCACGGGCCCCCAGCCGGAAGGGGCCCCCGGTCAGAGGAGAATCCCAACTCCCAACATTTATTATTACTTATTATTGTATTTTGTTTTTGACATATCTCCGGACCCTGGGGTCCCGGACCTTTGGAAGGCGTACGAGGGGCCGAAGCCAACTCGCAGAGGCCCCTTAGACAATTTTAAATGACGAGAAGGCACCTGCCGACAATTATCCCTGTATGCCCTATGCAATTGCACCTAAGGACAGCCCCCGGTTGGTGCAGGACTATTGCAGAACATGGAAACAAAATATATTGGGCTATGGGTTTGGATGGCTATAGTGGATTGGGTAGGTACCTTGAACTATGGTAGAACTATGTCCCATGCCTGACCAATATTGTATAATATACACCGATACACTTAATAATGGGCCCCCGGAAACGGTCGCTAGCACATAGTGACGTACGACAAGGGGGCAACATGTCCTGAGGTGCTTGAGGAGTGGAGAGGCATTCCACGGCTATCAGGACAATCCCGGAAGTACGGTCAAGAATCCTACCAGCAATTTACTGGAATACTTCCTTCCTCCGAGCTCTTGTGCTCTTGCGAATCCCCACTCAAGCCAGCCAATAAAGGCAAGAAAGAGGTGGGAGCACTGTTCCTCGTCATCGTTCACTCCAGCCGGCCAATAAAGGCAAGCCAGAGGTGAAGAACAAGGCTTCTCCCGGGAGATAGGGTCCGTGGGGTCGCTACTGCCCAACAGCTCGACACATGCTGCCCTGCGGGTTTCTGTATCTCTCTTGGTCTGGCTGCTCATCCTAGACCTGTTCCGGCAAAGTAACCTACCGCCACAGACCTACAATTCGGAGCGCGCCAGCCTCACCACAACGTGACAAAGATACTGCGGTGGGGTTATTATTATTTATTTTAATTTAGTAGAAAAAATAGTTTTGTCTTTAATTTATTTAAGTTACTCTCTCTACTTAGTTGCATACACAAGTAAAAAAAATCCGGTCAAGAGCGAGTCGGACTCGCGCACCGACGGTTCCGTACCATCATTTACACTTGCGTGCAAAAAAATTGGCCCACCCTATGCTCTCTATTTGAGAGACGATAGCTCAAAGATATTAATGTATTTATTTTATTATTTTATACTGTGTGAAGGTAGGTAAGATAAAGTTTATTTACACATACACATATACTATGATAAAAGCAATATTCTTGACAAGATCGACTCGATTCTTCTGATGTTCTCATCAATCACTTTTGTTTGAAAAAACTGCGGGACTTTTTTTTGTCAGTGAAGTTGACATAAGCTTAATTTTGTTTATTACTGTTCGTTTATTGATAATTTGACTTGAGTTTTTAACCAACTTGAAAAAAAGGAGGTTTTTCATTCGATCTGTATGTTTTTAAATTCGCGTTTTTTTTCAAAAAGTAATGAATCAGTTTTGATATTTTTTTCACTTACGTAATCTACATACAGTCAGGAAGGTTTTAGTACACAATATATTAGGTTATTGTTAATTAAACTTGTTAAATTTTCTCCTTTCATATCGAAGAGAATGGGGTGGGTCGATTTTATTGCACGCAAGTGTATATTAAATTTTTGTTGAAGATTTCTGAAAAAGTGTGCTATTTAGAGACATCGTATTTTTCCTGTAATCTTTACATAATTTCTATCACAGCGAATAATTTCAGATTTTTCTCTTCGCAAACTTCGGAGATAAAGAGGGGAACGGTATTTTTTTTAGCATTTTTCATTAAAAGTCGAAAAGTATGGCTAGGCTTAAAAAAAAATGTTTAGAATGTGCAAATAGCGCTCTTTCATATAATACCCCAAATGCCCGACTTCGAATTTTTAACACCCCCTTTCAGTCCCTGTTGCAAAAAAAACATTATATTTTAAATTTTTTTCTTATTTGTAAAATAGTTGGGGAAACGTCATGTAAAACTGTTCCATTCAAGTTGATAGCATTAGAGTTCTTGAGATATCCAGCTGTGACAGACAGACAGAGTCGCACCATAAGGGTTCCTTTTTACCATTTTGGTACGGAACCCTAAAAATACTATTATTGTTGGTTCAGCTTCTTTATATGGAGGGGCCCATCCGTCGAATTTGCCACGGGCCTCGAAGGGTATAGTTACGCCACTGGTAGGGGGTAATCTCCGGAACTAATGATCCAATTTTTTCACTGGTAGAAAGCTACTTCGACCGCGTGTTTTGTTTTTAATACTTATACAAAACACGAAGTTGCGTGCAAAAGCTAGTATAAGATAAATTGTAATGAATTACAAATTCGTACTGTCATTACAACCTTCTTGTGGCAGATTATGACAATGCTATTCTATTCTATGGGCTATTTAGACAGTCGTGACTACTTATCGTACCTATTATTGATGTAGTAAACTTATTTTTTTTTTATATTTTTTCCTTTTGACATTAATATTTTCTTATTTTATTTTTGAGACATTAAATTATTTTAATTATGTAACTTATTAATAAATTAGGTTTAAATGCCATCCATAAATATTTGTACGCCTTCTGGTATAGCATAGCGCGCTTGTATATATATTTTTTTTATAACAACTATTATTGTACCTATGTTAACAAATGATTAAATGACTTATGACTTATTATGACTTATGTATGACTTATTTATTTCTTATGATGTTCAGCTTTCTTCGCACTATAGGTATCGACATCTACCTTACATTCATTAATTCGCTGACAAACAATGCCCGCTGACTCTTGAAGTATGAACACAATATAACATACTTACATATCATCACGCCTTATTTCCCTGCAGCGTTGGGCAGAGGTCTTGCGGACGGCGAGTAGTGGGTGGGTAGCTAGCCGTCCGCTAAGGACCGGGTCGACGTGCGCGCCTCAAAGAGATGTCAGCAATGATGCGGTCCGATAGGGGCGATGCCGCCGGGGTCGCGGGTTTTTCGAAAGAGATACCGTGGCCCTGGCAAAGGCAACTGGGTGGGTTTTAGTCAGTAAAAGAATGACATGCCTTCCGGCTCCACACAGAGCGGGAGAAGTCATTTGATGATTTCCCATCCACAAAAAAAAAGGGTTGGGCAGAGGTTTACCCAGGTACACCTACACTTTACTTTTTATGAAGCATGAATTTTGCACAAACGTTCCATGAACAGCATCATGTATTAGAATGGTGTGGTCAAATTTAAGGGACACACCAGGCACAGACCAGACCAAACTGATCTTTCTCCATAGGACCAACATCATTATCGCGAAAAAATAATCAGCCGTCCCGCATACATTGGATCGAGTAGGTATTGAAGTTTAGTATAGGATAGAGGATAATTTTTTCGCGATGATGATATTGGTGTCGATGGAAAATCCCATTGGGCACACGTCTTGTTATTAACATAAAATTATAATATGTATTTGCCTTGTAACCAGTAGGTAGGTTAGTAACCTGTACCTACTAGCTACGGTAGTACCTACTCACAGAACACATAAAGACCTCTTTATCTGTTCTGTGTACCTACTTTTGAGTACTAAGCCGACGTTCGCACGCACGTAAACATATCGCGGCGGGATTTTATCACGCACTGGATTTTCAACTCTCGGTGTTGAGCCGAGCTTCGAGAATCCAACCTAACAAAAACCGAGTGCATCCCAGCGCGTCGAAAAAACACTGTTGGATTTTTAAGTTTCGGCGTTAAGCATAGCGTTGAGAATCCAGTGCACGAAAAAAAAAAACGCCGCGATATTTTTACGTCCGTGCGTCGGCTAACTTATTACTAAAAGGTAGGTACTGATTCTTCTTCTAATTATTATTGAGAGGCCCAAGTTCACTAGTAAACAGCCATCCATAAATTCGAAAGTAACTCTGTCTGTTACATAGTTATACAGGGTGGGACATCGACGCACAAACGGTTACCACGTATTCAGTACATCATTCTGAGCGCCCTTTAGAGAAATTTTTGATCGGTTATTAAAACAAAAATCTGCAGTTTCCTACAATAGTGCAATACCTACACGGTGAAAATGTATAAGAGCAGATTTTTTTTTTCAATAACCGATGAAAAATTTCTATATAAAGGGGAAAGGGGGCTCAGAATGATGTACTGAATACGTGGTAACCGTTTGCGCGTCGATGTCCCTTCCACCCTGTATATAAGCTTTATATTTCTATGGTCTGTTAATTTTTCACTCCTGAGGTGAAGGATTCAGATGTTTGGCACACGGATAGACCATGACCTGGACAACAGGACAGGTCAGGACATAGGACATAGGACAATTTTTATCCCGGTAGTACGTTCCAGTGAGATAATTTCCGTACCTCCATGTGGGCGATGTCACGGCTCACGGGCAAAAGCTGGTTAAAAAAATATGTTATGTATGATCTATATCATAAATTATCTTTTATGATCCTTGCGTCTATGACCTAATTGCTTAACACAGTATCAATCGGAATCTGAATCATTTTGAAGTAAATTGATAATCCATTGCTTCATAATGTTCGACAATTTTTATCTGATCAACAACGTAAATAACGCAATGTATGTTGTTGAACTATCAAAATGAAACCGATTCCAATTGATAGTGTGTTAACTGCGCTGCGGTGCAGATGTATGAATGTAAGCGAAGCAAAAGGAGTATGTAAGGATCACAGCAGTTGGAATACTGTATAGTTTCTGCCTAACCCCATACAAGAAGGCGTGAGTTTATGTAGGTATGTGATCGACTACAGAGATTTTTTTTCAAGATCTATAAACAAATCGTCGGACTATACCGAAACAGCAGTAAACATGTTTGTCATGATGTCAAGAAACTTACAATAGTTAACAACAACTATGGGTATTAATTTACCAAGAATAGGGATCATATGACATGTGTCATTCGGAATTTTCAGTGCGTTTTAAGGTTATCTGAATCGTCAGGGGTGAGCATAAAGTGAAGATTACCTCGTTGACGTAGATACAAGTCACAGAATAATAAAGCAACAGTAGTTTATCTGGACAGTGACCTTGAATTAAGACCTACGGGCCGCTCGGTAGATATACAGGGTGATTTTTTAATGACCAGCCAAATTTTCACAGGGTGTTCTACCCATGAATATGAACAACTTTCACTATGGGACCAACTTTGAAATCACGAAAAAAAATCCAGCGGTTTCCTACAAAAGTTCAATACCTACTTGATCAAAATGTATGAAACAGCTGATATTTTTTTTGCGATTTCAAAGTTGGTCCCATAGTGAAAGTTGTTCATATTCATGGGTAGAACACCCTGTGAAAATTTGGCTGGTCATTAAAAAATCACCCTGTATACGCGTCCGTCCGTGCGTAACTGCCGCGCACTCGAACTGTTGCGTACGGTGACTGAGATTTCGAAGCGCGTCGTTTCGGCCGTTTTCTATGAAGATAAACTACTGTAAAATTGTTATACTGTGGTTCTATCGAGTAGTGTCAGGGCGTCGCGTCGGTCGTACTATCTACCTACTGATATTTTCTGAATGATAGATGAAACATAATCTAAGTTACACATTGTATGTATATTAGCAAATCCTATTATGCAGATTATGAGAACTAGAATCCCATGCTTAGTTTACGCTAATTTTTCAATATTAAAACCAATGTCTGGACTATAAAGCCGGCCAAGTGCGTGTCGTACCACGCGCAATGAAGGGTTCCGTAGTTGGGATGAAATATCCCAAGAACAAACTTAACACAGTAGTTGAAATACATGTTCTTCCATACATTCCAACTGCAAATGTGAGTTGGTTGACTAAGTACCTAGTTATAGTTTAGTTAGTTGTGATAGTTTTTCTTTTAACTTCGTAACCTATACTAGGTACTGCCGTGAATTTTTCACTTATCTAAATGGTTGTTATACACAAACCCACAACATTTTTGAAGGGCCTATTCAACGATACCTCACACCATGGGACTGACGCGAAAAAAAAAATCATCCATACTTTACGTGATAGGGAGGTACGACAGCAAAATTTTTTTTTTTTAAATAGTTTATCTTGCCTTGCCACTGTCATGTCGGCGCCAGCGGCGCGGCGCGGCGGCGTGAAGACACACAGACATGGAAACTATAAGGGTTCCTTGTTGACTACGGAACCCTAAAAAAATGTCTTTAAGTTTCTTTCAGGGATGGTCAGGACATAGGCCTTATAACATTTGACAAGAGTTACTAGATATTTTTCTATAGTCTGAAGAACTAAGACGCGAGTACTAGTTATCAATTCAGCTCATCGAGGCTATGGTCAACTTATTTTTAGTACTTAATTCAAGGCTTTTTGGTAGGGTTGTCTCATAGATTTTGGTTACCTACTTATTCAGCTAAATCAGGGCGTTAAGTCTGGCTATAAAAATGCTTGCTGGTATCCATACAAAGGCGATCCTTGCCAGTAGGTAGTTAAATACTCAGTACTTGATAAAAGGGACAATATGTGCGGTGGAGCGGTGAAGGTTGGACATCTAATACTCGCATTGTGATGTACGAAGGGCTGACCATCCGTGAGCGCTGTTTAATACATTATTTTCTTGGTATTCTTGACAATGTTTAGTATAGGAATTTTCATAGACAGGATAAAAAATTAAATTAAGTCTCAAGCTTACCGTTAGGGCTTTTCCTTGCTTGGACATCAGTACGTACAGTCTACCCAATCATTTCAGGGGTGTAAGCAAACAAAATACACAGCATTTAGTAGATATTATGAGTGAATCTGATTAAGAAAAAAAAACCGGCCAAGTGCAACTCGGACTCGCACACGAAGGGTTCCGTACCATATCGCAAAGATAACTTTGTATTTCATAATGATACTGTGAATTACAAGGAATTATTTGTTGATTAAATACCTACAGTATATGGTACGTGATATACAGAAGTTTCAAATTCCTAACTTGTTTAATTGTTGCGATAGAGCTCGTACAAAAATGGTCTAAAATTGACAACTTTTACGGCCTCCTATTTCTTTATTATCTATATAAATAAAAAGAGAAGTGCTGACTGACTGATTGACTGACTCATCAACGCCCAGCCCAAACCCTTGGACCTAGAAAGCTGAAATTTTGTACAGAGGTTCCCTTTATAATGTAGATAAGGAAGGAATTCCCGGTAGCAGGTTCCCTTGGTATATTTTCCGACATCCACGCGGGCGAAGCCGCGGGCAAAAGCTAGTTGAAGATAATAAAAATATATATTTGTACTCTACTTGATGAGTTCTAGACAATGACATTCCACATACGTAGGGTAAGGGGCAAATTGAAAGTTTATTGTAGGACCCAATTTAATTTTAAACTTTATTTAATTTTTATTATTTGTTGTTATAGCCGTAATAGAAATACACAATCTGTGAAAATTTCAACTGTCTACCTATTACGGTTCATCAGATACAGTCCTATGACAGACAGACGGACGGACAGTGGAGGCTTAGTAATAGAGTTCTGTTTCGTACTCTTCTGGTATAGAACCCTAAAAACAGCTTTTTATTAAAACATTCTGGTTCGATTTTTGTACAGGGTCGGTGCATTTCATTCATTCATTCATTCATTCATACACCTATGGACATAATTACTGTAATAGGATATCTAAACATCACGATTGGCTGCCAAGTTTGCGAGCAACACAATGAGATTGAGGAAAACGCAGTCATTCATAAATATACGGAAACCGGTCAGGCGTGAATAATGAAATGGTAAAGCCACTCAACCGGTGAGATACAGACCTGCCAGCTAAAATGTGAAGATAGGGCACACAATCGGTGCATCTTCGGAGGGATATTTTATTGAGCTACTAGCAGTATATAAGGTGTAGGTACCTATTCATACACGAAATCTCTTAGGGGGTCATTGTACCTACTCATCATTATGAACAACTTTTACTATGGGACCAAACCTGAAATCGCGAAAAACAAATCATCTGTTCAGTACATTTATCTGTATTATAGATAAATGTACTGAACAGATGATTTTTTTTTGCCAAAAAAAAAAAATCACACACACAATAAAAAAAAATCACAATAAAATCACACCAATCAAAATCACACAATCAATCATTTTTTTTTACAAATCATCTGTATGATGATGATTTTTTTTCATCAATTTGATTTTTTTTTCGCGATTTCAGATTTGGTTCCATAGTAAAAGTTGTTCATAATGATGAGTACAATGACCCCTTAAGAGATTTCGTGTATGAATAGATACACCTTATATATCTGGCGTCATCGTCAGACTAAACTAATAATATCTAGGTACCCGTGTCCTTATTCAATAGAATGCAAAACAATTGCATCAATGGACCAATAGACTTGTGAAGGTAATTTCCTCCATTCAATTGTTTTTCATCGCTCACGGTTACTCCATTTACCTTCAATGCCGTTCGTTTCAAGCCTACTTTGATGAATCGTGATAGTAATTACTAGTAATAATTATTTGTAAACAACCTTTTGCAAAAACAAAAAACAACCTACGTCCAAAAAAACACTATACAGTGAAAAATATCTTTAATTTCGGAAGTCGGTGTCTTTGGATCTGTATTTTAGTGTTTTGCTAGCGACTTCCGAAATTAAAGTTATTTTTCACTGTGTAGTGTTTTTTTTGGAAGTCGGTTGTTTTTGTGCAAAAAGTTTTTTATTTTTCACTTTATAATTAGGGTAACTACCCCACACATATTCGTATATACCATACACATACAGACGTTTTAAAACCTCCTCCTTTTTGGAAGTCGGTTTTTTAACCGAATTCCACTTTTTAACCGACATAGTTTTTACTAACAAGTGGTTAACCTAACAATCTTGCCTCGTGTTTACATATTTCTTAATTATTTAGGCATTATGTTAATCCAGATTATAAACTATCTTTATGGCAAATTTCATCAAAATCCGTTCAGTAGTTTTTGCGTGAAAGAGTAATAAACATCCGTCCATCCATCCTCACAATCTTTCGCGTTTATAATATTAGTAGGATATAAAGATAGCCGTTTTAAAATATCATAAAAATATTAATTTATGTTCTTTTAAAACGGCTACCTTGTAAGCACGTGTAAATAGACTATCTGCTGATATTATTTACATAATAAAATAAGAAAAAATTAAACCTGTTATATATCTGCGATGTTATTACTTATCGTTTAGTTTTAATGACTGTGATGAGTACATTTATTAGGTACCTACTTTATGTGCATTAAAGAGGTAGTTAATGTTGCTTTGCAATAGGAAATGATGGTCAATATAATACAGTGGAATCAGTTTATTATGACTCCGCCTATATTGACTAACCGCAATTGCAGTGCGAAGTTTGGTTTTCATATAAAATTATATATAAGAATAATTTATTTGTGAAACATGCGTTTGCATAAACTGACAAATCAGACATGCATTGTTTTAAATAAATAAATGTTGTAAGCGTCCATGTAACCATATGTATCATGTGTGTGTGTATACCTATACAGAGTGGCGATTAGGTTATCACATTACCTGAAACCATGTATTCAGTACAGTATTCTGGACCCCCCTTTTTTTTTTTTTTTTTGAGGGTGGGAAATCATCAAATAACTTCTCCCGCTCTGGGTGGAGCGGAAGGGCGTGTCAGACTTTTACTGACTAAAACCCACCCGTGTTCCTTCAGTTGCCTATGCCAGGGCCGCGGTAAACCCCTTCGGACAATCCGCGACCCCAGCGGCGTCGGCCCTATTGGGCCCCGTCACTTGCTGACATCTCTTTGAGGCGCGCGTGGAACACAACGCGCCGTCGACTCGGGCCTGGTCCTTACCGGACGGCGAGCTACCCGCTGCTCACCGTCCGCAGGCCCGCGCCTACGGTGGCCGGAAATCGCCCCGCGATTCCCGCCGCCCAGGGCGTCTCCTGCGGCGACTGAGGGCGTGAGGCTGCCTCTCCCTCACGCGTTCCGCCTCCTCCTTCGCGAGCATCACTGCTTCGCAGAAGGAGGTGACGGCCTCCCATGCACTCTCGCTCCGCACCATGGCCTGGACCAGGCTCGGACGCGAGAGATCGCCGCATTCTGGACCCCCCTGCGTTGAAATTTTTCGTTGGTTATTTAAAAAAAAATCTGCTGTTTCCTACAAAAATGCAATACCTACGCGGCAATATGATAATGGGACCAAACCTGAAATCGCGAAAAAAAATCAGCTGCTCCCTTCATTTTGACGAATTTATTATGCGAACATAAATGCTGAACAGCTGATTTTTTTTTGTTCATAATGATGAGTACACCCCTTAAAATATTGTCACTGTTTAATCTTACACCCTGTATATAATTCTGTTATAATACCTATATTATCGTACATAATTTTTGTATAGTGAATTATAATTTAATGAAAAACGAACGTACGTACTACGTAATTTACGTTAGATTATCGTGATATTTTTTTCAAAACAATAGTGCAGCTGCTTTATTACAAACATGGAGCAGACACGGTTCGTTGAGCCGCTCTGTCGCAGTCTGAACCAGCTATTTAAACACCACGCAAAAAGTATAAATAATGAGCTAATGCACTGCACTGTCGTCAGACAGTGACAAAATTTGATGGTCATTTCGCAAAAAACCAAAGAACCTACTGGCTACTTAATTATTGTTTTAAATAACCTATCATCACAATATTGTTGTTGTTTTAAATACAGGGTGTAAGTGTAAACATTGTTATCCTTTTAAGGGATCATTGTACTCATTTGAACAACTTTTAGTATGGGACCAAACCTGAAATCGTAAAAAAAATCAGATGTTCCGTACATTTTGACGAGTTATACAAAGATAAGATAAGATAATAATATTTAGATAAGTAACTCATTAATTCTATAAGGAAAATACTTTGTCTTTGAGGAAATTCTGGTTTACAACCTGAACTCGTCTTATTTTTACAAAGTGAGATACAATGGATCTATTATTTAATACTATTATTAGGTATTATTTATTAATTGTCTGTTTAAACTTCATGCTAATATGCATAATACTTGTTGTTGTATTTTGTTTAGAAATTTTGTGCTCGATTGTTTGTCTTTATGTTCTCACAATGGTCATTAATTCATTAGGTACATTTTGGTTAAAAATAATTTCACTAATATGGGAACACAGGAACTATCAAAGGAACTCAGCGTTGTTGCCTTTAATTCACCACCTTCCTGCCCTTATCGTATGTTACTTGGGGTCGGCGCAACACGTTTTTTCTTTCCATTCTCCCCTGTCAACCGTCACGCTATTATTCCCATCTCTTTCATATCATTCCTCACGTTGTTGTCTTTAATCACTTAGTACAAAACGATACTTTTGGACATAGAACCGGGCATAACAAATGTTTTGAATGGACTGGCAAGTGAATACCAATGTTTGTCATGTGAACATTCATGAACATTCCCAAAATTATTTTCATTCACTTCTGTACGATGTAAAGGAATAAAAGAATTTAAACTAATTGTTAACATTCCGACCTTCACGAACCAGATAACACGGTCTTATTGTGGCAATTCTGAACCTAGTAATTACCATAGTTATTACCTACATTAAAGAGAAAATGTAACACTTTTGAGAAACAATTTAATGTCTATAACTATAACAGTGTTTTAAACAACATAAGAATAAATAAAAAAAAAAAGAATAAATTATACTTATAAACACTACACAAATAAATACACCAGGAAAATACTTGCTAGTAAAAGTCTTAAGTTTTGTTCTCGGGAAAACATTGCACTTCCACTCATACTGACATTGATGAAATAAAGAATCCTTTCACATTCCGCGTGGTAGTTAGTCATTCCTTCTCTGCTGTACATGATCAGTCTGCAATCCGCGTTCTTGGTAACGTACAGTCGCATGTGAGTGATGGGGTCCAGCACCGTAGTCACTCGCCAGTCTTTGATCTCGTGCTGAGAGCTCTCGGTAGGCAGGATATCTGCATCACGACTCCTGGGCTTCTCGCTCCATAGGCTCACGTCGACACCGTCTTCCATCATCTTCCTCGTGTTATAGTCGTGAATATAGTTGCTGAGAAACGCATGAGCGATGCCACAATATATAGCGACGGTCTCCACCAACTCGACGTCTTCTATTCTGAGCCAGCACTGGTCCGCGCGGTCGTTCCGGTTCGGCAATTCGAAAGGAATGGGGAACACGTAGGGTTTCACATCTTTCGCGGCCACTTCGGAGCACAACACGAGTGCTTGCAACAGAGTGACGCCGATGACTTCGAGTAGCATTTTAAATGTGCTGCCGTGACGAAGTCATGATTGTAACTAAACGACAGTCGTGACGGCTCGGTGTCGCTACAAAGCGTTGCAGAATGGCTAGCTGCCTTCATAAACGTTATTACAGGTTAAAAACGATTATTAGATTGCAATTTACAACTCATTGTTGTGGGAACGAAATCCACGTGATTGAATGGATGCCATCAGTTAGAACAATTCACCATAGTTATTGTAATTGTTGTGTTCGTATTCACAATATAAGAGCGTATCCGCAGTTAGTATTAATAAACGGAGGCTTTGTTCCTTTACGACAAACTCCGGTGCTTATAAGGAATGTTGACAGGAATGATTGTTACTATAAGGTTTGTTGGCAATAATGGCAGAATAAATAAATAAAGGAAGTTCACATGCGCAGTGCTCTGCAGTATGACCTGCAAAAGGAGATAACGATCTGAGGTGGCGCTCTGTAGTTTCTGCCTACCCCCATAAGAAGGCGTGAGTTTATGTATGTTTGCAGTCTACTTATTTTATGGAAACGTCTACATTAAATTCGTCAGAGACAAAATCGATTGCTGGAAAAATTAATGTACCTATGCATTTCCGACCCATTAAATCTTCATGAGGCCCATATTCAGCAGGAGACGATTACGGGCTCTAATTGACTATGACTCCTTATGGATCCAAATGACGCTTCGTGCCCACGCCTTTTTAGTCAGTGCTGCAATGTTTGTCTGCAGTGCAAGTGGCTTGAGTGAGGCAGGATGATGCAATTAGTTTCAGTTTTATACGGCAATGATCCTACGTCCCACCATAGAGGTGCGGGCCCAGGCGGCGGTCAAGAGATCAAAAGTACGAGCCCCAGCAGTTGTGAACCTATGGGGTTCGCAACTAACCCCCAAGCCCTCCCCGCCGCGCTAAGGGTTTTGGGTCTAAAATTAGCCCATCTCAGACATCTGAGGAGTTAATTCGGAGTTTAAGAAGAATTCATTGGACTATGCTGTTTAGGGTATGCCCAACATGCGTCTCCAGTACCTAATTTCAAAAGCGTCAATGCGTCGTCGGTCTGCTGCTGTGATGGTCCAGGATTCCCGTCATACGGAAAAATAGGGAGTATCAGTGTCCTGACAATGCACTTGGCTTAAATGATGTTTTCGTTCATGTTATATTTCTAGGTCAGAATCAGTAAACGGGAAAACATCCATACTAATATTATAAATTCTAAAGGGAAAATTATAAGTGCAGCAACAAAAGTTTTTTTTAGCACCTGCAACCTAGCGTCTTTTTTTGTATGTAAGCAACGAGTTAATAGAACAGCTACTATTATATTAATTCATCATCTTTAGTATGCCAACAGAAAATCAAAAAACCAGCGTCAATTTACGAACGTCAATTAATATGACTCAGAGCTACCGATAAATATATTTACTTCTGAATTAATAACTCAGCAACTAATGTTGTAAGTGGGCTACTTTATATTTATATTTTAGAGATTCAACATCTGTCTGCTAATAAAATCAAATTTCAGCCTCAAAATTAGCCATGAAACCTGTTCAAAAATCAAAATCAAAATCAAAAGTTCCTTTATTCAAATTAGGCTGAGAATCAGCACTTTTTGAACGTCAAAATTACAGTAAGACAGTCCCCACAAAACGCCCGCCCTTCACCACTTCCTAGTGCTTTAGCTGGGAAGAAGAAGTAGCGGAACAAACTCCCCAGCAGCACAGCTGTCTGTTCAGTTAGAAGAACTAGATTCTATACAATAGTACCTATGCAAAATAATTTACGCAACACAATACATTAAATTATATTTTTGTCAAATAAAATAAAATAAACAATTTTAGTACTTAACTCATGTAACCTGTCATTATGTAAGCTGATCCTGGAGAAAGAACATAACATAAACATTGTCTTGAATTAATCACAGCGACCAACTATTCTTATCGTTTAAGTAATCGTTGATAGAATAGTATGCCTTTGAACAAAGATTGGATTTAACTTTAATTTTAAACGCATTGAAAGGCAAATCTAGCAAAGAAGAAGGTAGCTTGTTATAAAAAGTTATACCAAGACCAACAAATGAGTTATGAACCTTATGAAGCCGATGAAATGGAGCACGTAATTTGTCCTTATTTCTGGTGTTAATATTGTGAATATCACTGTTTTTACTGGTTTATTCAACAAATTAATAAATCATATTAATTTTTCATGAAAATTAGCAACACAAGCGCAGGAGTAACCTAACGCTCGTAACCTGCGACATTTCCAAATACAAACAAACACAGAGTTGCAGATGTTTGTTTTTGATGACAATACTTTTTGTATGTTCAATTTGGGTAGGTATAATAGTCGAGCCATCAATTACTTTTTTTTTTTTTTTTGAGGGTGGGAAATCATCAAATAACTTCTCCCGCTCTGGGTGGAGCGGAAGGGCGTGTCAGACTTTTACTGACTAAAACCTTCGATCAATAATAGCACTATTATTGATGCTATTATTGATCGAAGACTAAAACCCACCCGTGTTCCTTCAGTTGCCTATGCCAGGGCCGCGGTATCTTCTTCAAACTACCCGCGACTCTTCAAACTAACCGCGACCTTCAAACTACCCGCGACAGCCATCAATTACTTGTGGTAACATTATAAATAGATATAGGTGACTACATGAAATTAGAGCTTTCATTGACCATTATGTGATGACAATAATAAGGTAATATTATGTTCAATTATAGTAGATTCACTCATCAATTATTTATGCTAACGTATGTAAATATAGGTGACTATATGAAATTAGAGTACGTTGAAATTATTTTATAGATGCAGTTAAATACACTTATTAGAAGCTGTCAATGCGACACACAAATTTGGTTACTTAAAAATTATCACCATGCTGTATCATAATAACAGTAGCTTATTTTACAGTATATGGTCGCTTGAAAAGCATTTATTATACGCTAAAAGTTAGTCGCTGACCTATTAATTCATTAGACAACTAATAGTAGATTATGCACCGAGGGGCTAAAGTTGTGTCTTATGTCACGGGCGTCATATTGAATCTCGAGCGCAATGAAGGATTCGGGATTTAACTCCCGAGCGCAGCGAGGTAGTTAAGAGTTTAACTCACGAGCGAAGCGAGGGAGTTAATACAAGAATCCTGAATGCAGCGAGGGATTCAAGCTAGCCCAAGGCAAAGACACCTTTAGCCCAGAGGAGGATACTCTACTTTTTACACCTACTGTGAGAAAATAATAGCCATAGTACGAAAAACAAAGTATTTATTAAATAAACAAACAGTAAGAATAACATATTTAGAACTAGTTAGTTATATGCACTTACATATTAATTGAAGTTAATGGTAACATTTGAGACATTAGTCCAGTTGTGCAAAGATAAAGTTAAGTTTTTATTTGGTACGTTTATAGATGTTGATGTGTAACAAAATTTTATTTTTATACTTATCATCATCATCATCATCATCATCATCATCATCATCATCATCATCATCATCATCATCATCATCATCATCATCATCATCATCATCATCATCATCATCATCATCATCATCATCATCATCATCATCATCATCATCATCATCATCATCATCATCATCATCATCATCATCATCATCATCATCATCATCATCATCATCATCATCATCATCATCATCATCATCATCATCATCATCATCATCATCATCATCATCATCATCATCATCATCATCATCATCATCATCATCATCATCATCATCATCATCATCATCATCATCATCATCATCATCATCATCATCATCATCATCATCATCATCATCATCATCATCATCATCATCATCATCATCATCATCATCATCATCATCATCATCATCATCATCATCATCATCATCATCATCATCATCATCATCATCATCATCATCATCATCATCATCATCATCATCATCATCATCATCATCATCATCATCATCATCATCATCATCATCATCATCATCATCATCATCATCATCATCATCATCATCATCATCATCATCATCATCATCATCATCATCATCATCATCATCATCACCATCATCATCGCGACACCACACTGTTCAATGCGAAATAGAAATGAAAATATCTGGCTTGCTTTCTATAAGAGAGAGAGAGAGAGAGACAGACAGAGAAACATGCGCACGCCGCACGGCTTACAATAGCTACCTATAGCAAAAAGTGTCGTGACAACTTTTCGTGAGACTTTTTTCCGTCTAGCCCCCTTTCACAACGCGCGATAAGGAACTTCGTTCCAAAATTAAAAAAAAAAATAAAAAAAAATGAAAAATGGTTCGTAGTTATCTAATTATTCTTACAATATTATGTCTTCGAAAACATGGCAACGATATGACAGTCGTTATGATTTTGTAGGAAATCGAGAATATCATCCACGCGTAGTAAGGGTTTCGAGAATAGCTTTCCTCTTTCTGGCACCAAAAGGTGTTTGTTAGTACTATACTGCCAATTTAGCTGAGCATGTGAGATTCCAAATTCAAATCACATTATTGACCAGCGGGTCATAATGAAATCCAGTACAACATTATTGACCGGCTGTGCCCCCGGCCACTAATGACTCACTTTAGGTTAAGGTTGCTTGACATATAATTTGACATTTTCGAGCAGGTGGTGTGAAAATATATTTTAAGACGAGAACGACATTCTAAAGAATTAAGAGGAATGTGGGTGCTCTTTTCTCCATACAAAAAGATACAAACGCTCTCGCCTGTTTTCTTTCTGGTTAATGACCATAAAGCAATGATTTTGTACAGAAATATAAATATCAGTTACTTGTATGCCCCTATGTTTTCCTTTTTGATGATATATTATTTTTGTAAGAACTAGAAACCCTCCAAAAATGCTCAAAATTGCCTATTCAGAGACCGCTGTCAACAGACGCCTAGTATACCAATTTGACAACTATTAACGAAAAAAGAAAAACATAGGGGCATAGTATATCCTTCTTATTCAGTTTATGAAATATCTTTTAAATTGGTCCAATATTGGAGAAGGAAATAGGCGAGAGCCAAACCTCGAAATATGACTTTTTACATAGGCTATTTAGTCGGATCTGCAGTTGTCCTTATCGCACGAATTCGAGGGCGGAGCGCTCGCAGAGCGACAGCAATACCTTCTTAAAATACCTAATTTTCAAAAGTCTGGCCACCCGCCTTTCCTTAGCACCCATTCGAAAGTAACTCTGTCTGTCTGTCTGTTACCTTTCCACGCCTGAACCACTGAACGGATTTCGATAAAATTTGGCAAGGCTATAGATGGCATCCTGGGGAAGGACATAGGCTACTTTTTTTCTCAAAAATAATTCAACAGGGAGTGATATAGGTGGTGGTTTTTTGTATGGGAAATATGAAAATTCAAATTTATGCTTTTGGTAAGAAATAATAACATTCGCACACCTAGATCTAAACTGAGACAACTCAAAAAAGGTAATTTTTCAGGAGATGATAAAAACGTAGGTATATCTGCATTTTTTGTTAGGGAAGTTATATAATTTAATTTGATTCTAGATAATAAATAGCTTGTAAAATGTAACTTTATACAAACTGGGGCATAACTCAAAATTACCGATTTTAGAGTTGTCTCAGTTTAGATCTAGGTGTGCGATACGATTTGACAGTTGTCACTTCTACCGATGTGTTCTTGCCCGTCCGAAAAATTTAACTTTTTACTTATTTTGATGGATCGTTATGTCAGACGGACGGACTGACGGACGGACAGACGGACGGACGGACTTAGGGAGTAGACACCCTGGTCCTTACCGGACGGCGAGCTACCCACTACTCGCCGTCCGCAAGCCCGCGCTTACGGTGGCCGGGAATTAAAATTCACAAAACTGCACGGATTCGGATAAAATTTTGCGAGGCTATAGACAGCATCCTGAGGAAGACCATAGGCTACTTTTTGTCTTAAAAAATAATCTTACAGGGGGTGTAATAGGGGATTAAAACTTGTATAGGAAACCCATGGATACCTATAAAAATTCAAATTTATGCTTTTATGTGGTACAGCATTTTTGAAAGATAATCCCCTAAGTGGGTGCAATAGGGTTTGTTTTTAAAATACACAAATAATATTAAAATGTTTGTGTACCTACCTCTCTTTAAGAGATTTATGGGATGAGATAATGTAATCATAGTTCGTATGTTGAGGTAGTAGTTATTTAGTCTTTATTTTATTTGACGTTTTTTCGAGGAAATTATTACAAAAATTAACTTTTGAACAAGTGGACACTCGGTCAAAAGCCTGATAATTGTTATTAGAGCGTGACTGGCATAATAAAAAACCGGTCAAGAGCGAGTCGGACTCGCGCACCGAGGGTTCCGTTCCGATTTCTGAAAAAGAGTGCTACTTAGAGACATCGTTTTATTTTTCCTGTAATATTTACATAAACTTCTATCACATAGAATAATTTCAAAATTTTCTCTTTGCAAACTTCGGAGATAAGGGGGGGAACGGTATTTTTTTTTACATTTTTCATTAAAAGTCGAAAACTGTGCGGCCTAAAAAAAATAAAAAATAGTTTGAGAATGTGCAAACAGCGTTCTTTCATATGATACCCCACATGCCCTAGTAGCCCCACTTAAATTTTTTAAGAGCCCCTTTCAGTCCCTGTTGCAAAAAAATATAAATAGTTTTATTTCTTTCTTATTTGCAAAATGGGTAAACGTCATCTAAAACTATTCTAAATTTCAAGTTGATAGCATTAGTAGTTCTTGAGATATCCAGCTCTGACAGACAGACAGACAGACTGAGTCACACCATAAGGGTTCCTTTTTTACCATTTTGGTACGGAACCCTAACAAAGTCCCCCGCCGCGTTTATCTACCTGTTTGAATGCGATAAAGCCAAAAAGGATCGAATGGATTTTCATGGTTTTTACCAATAGACGGAGTAATTCAGTGTATAATACATAAAAGATTTTTGTAAATTGGCTGAAATATGACAATGATTGTTGAAGATGTCGGAAAAAATCATGCTGACTGGGATCTTTAAGCCCACCATACACGGCATCGATATATATATCGTAGCAATTTGAGTTAGCACAGTTATATCGGACGACCCTATGTTTACCACATGAAAGTTCAATTACGTTTAATTTTCCGACATCCACGAGGGCGAAGCCGCGGGCAAAAGCTAGTATTATAATAATTACAGTTAAATAAATACAGAGGTCAAAAGTTCAGTCATTCGGGAAAAGATGTCTTAAAAATTGTACGAACATTGGGTTGTTAATGACGCCATTATTATCTTCCGAAGTTTCCTGGTCTTCTACAAGGTGTACATATTATAAATGACCTGAAAAGAAGATCTGAAAGACTGAAGACCTGAAAAGGGCAAAAATGTTCCCTACATTTTGTTTCACACTATAGCGGGCCGCTCCTGCTTCGCATGGTTTTTACGGCTTGACAAATTATGGCGATGGCGAAGTTTAATATTACTGTATTATACTGATGAAAATATTACCCACTACATTTTCCACAGATTTTTTAACCGACTTCTAAAAAAGGAGGAGGTTCTCAATTCGGATGTTTGTATTTTTTTTATGTTTGTTCGCGCATAACTCCGTCGCTTGCCAACCGATTTGAAAAATTATTTTTTTGTTGGAAAGGGTATACTTCCCAAATGGTCCCATTGTTGTCAAAATCCAGTTCTGATGATGGGATCCTGGAGAAGTCGAAGGAACTCTTCAAATATTATAGGCACACCTATAGCGATTTGGGTATTTTTTATAGTAGCTCGTGCATTTGCTCTCGGAAAGCACCACTTGTTGAAGTGGAACTGATGATGAAGACCACAGATGGCTACCGGAACTACTCAATGATAAATATTTCACGGGTTGCGATTCGATTACTTTAATATGGTTGCTAAGAAATTTCCGCTCGTCACACAATGCGTGTGGTGAGTGGTTGTTGAGGAGTTCTCCTGGGTCTTACCAGCAGAACTCCTCAACAATTAACGTCCCAGCATCGGGAAAAGCAATATTTTGTAACATGTGATGAGCAATTGACATTAGACTATTGTAACTTATACAAATTATAAACAGACCCACTAAAAAGCGAGAAATAAAAACTTTTTAACAAAAAAAAAACCGACTTCCAAAAATCACTACAAAGTGAAAAATAACTTTGATTTCGGAAGTCGGTGGCGAAAAAAAAAGAAAGTAAATAAAAAACGAAAGACACCGACTTCCGAAATCAAAGTTATTTTTCACTTTGTAGTGATTTTTGGAAGTCGGTTTTTTTTTTTGTTAAAAAGTTTTTTTTTTGTTATGTAGGTACGGATTAGCTGATTTTTTCGCGATATCGGGTTTGGTCAATATGAGTATGAAATATTTTAAGGTTTTCAGTTATTCCAATTATAATTATTTGTAGGTAGGATAATGTATGTGATGATTTTCTTAGTCTTGTATTGTTTTACTTGTTAGTGTTATCAATTGAATCAATTCCGAACCAATGTTTCTTGGTTCTTGCTTATGCATGTAGGCCAAAGTAGATTAATATTATTTGTTACTGTGGTGATATAATTTAAATCCAATTTAAAGTAGGTAGGTACCCAGTTTTTAGTAGCACCACTTTTAAAGCACTTCTGCAACTAAAAATAAAATACTCTTAACAGGCACTTAACAAATTAATAAAATAATTATGTAGGTATTTACCCATTGTGTATGGGTTCTAGGTATCTATAGTTATCTAGGTACATCCTATTTCTCAGTTGTTTTTTCAATCATGGAATCGATTAGGAAGCCTCTTATCACATACCGAACTACCTGGCTCACTTGTAGAGTCTACGTCACTGTCTGCGTCTGCGCATGAGTCACATTGACGTCTGAGACAAACCAGTTTCTTAGTAGCAGGTAAGTTTCTCACGAAACGTTGATTGTTCGACAAAATTCGGAGCTCTGTGTGGTAAAACCTAACGTATTTTGACATATTGAACATTAATTTAGGTACCTACAGTCATGAACTGTACCTAAATGTTATCCTAGTTACCCTATCGAAGTAGTTAGACACTTTTTGACTACAATAAATTAATTATGGACTTCCCATTGTGTACAAAAATACATATTAAACCGGTCCCATATTAAACTAATTGCTTGTTGTGCTACACTTATCTGGCCAAATGTATGAATTAGTTTGATGTTTACTTCACCTCTAGCCTTCTCTTATCTGTTGTCTGCGTGAGTGACAGAGACGGCAATTGAGGTTCCCTGAATAGTCGTTTACGTCATACACGCACACACTGCTGAGCGAACTTGTTTTAAATAAAACCAATCAACGAGCACGGGATCAAACGCGTTTGAGCTCTCGCATGTTTACGTCATGCAAAATGGCCAACAGAATATTTCTGTTGTGCCTTTTAGTCTCGGTACTAACTGTGAGTTATATAGAAGGGAGAGGCGGTTCAAGAGGCAGCAGCAGGGGCAGCAGCAGGAGCAGTGGAAGCAGGAGCTCGGGAAGCAGCTCCTCTTCCTTCGGCAAGAGCTGGGGGTCATCAAGTCACAGCGCTAAACCCAGCTGGGGTTCGAGCTCGTCCAGCTCGAGCTGGAGTAAACCAAGTTCATCGTCGTCGAGTCACTGGGGAAGCACATCGTCACACAGCTACCCCTCGTCGTCATCGGGACTCTCGGGATCATCAGGATCTCACAGCTATCCTTCATCATCGTCAGGATTATCTGGATCAGGATGGAATCATGGTTCTTCAAGTTACCCTTCATCATCATCAGGGCTGTCCGGATCTGGATCTAGCTCTTACAATAAGCCATCGTCATCTTCAGGATCATCATGGAGTTTTGGTTCCTCTAGTTACCCCTCGTCGTCATCAGGACTGTCTGGATCTGGATCAAGCTCTTACAATAAACCTTCGTCATCTTCTGGATCGTCATGGAATTTTGGTTCCTCAAGTTACCCCTCGTCTTCCTCAGGACTGTCTGGATCTGGATCAAGCTCTTACAATAAACCTTCGTCGTCGTGGTCAAGTTACCCTTCATCATCATCAGGGCTGTCCGGATCTGGATCTAGCTCTTACAATAAACCTTCGTCATCTTCTGGATCGTCGTGGAATTCTGGTTCCTCTAGTTACCCCTCGTCGTCATCAGGACTATCTGGATCTGGATCAAGTTCATCACACGGATCATCGGGATCTCATAGTTACCCGTCAAGTTCTTCAGGAATGTCTGGCTCTGGATCTAGCTACAAACCGTCACCTGGCTCGGGAACCCATTCTTATCCATTTGGAACCGGATCATCGGGATCTCACTCAAGCTACAATAATAATTATAAACCGACCCACACGTACAATACAAACAGTGGAACTTCAGTTCATCATACGACACATTATTACCATAACACGGTACCTTACGCTGTGCCAACGTACTATACCGCACCACAGTACGTATACATCCATGAGTACAGGAACTCCAACAGTCGCTACGGAGACTTGCTGACAGGCTTGTCTCTGTACAATCTTGGTCGGTCACATAGTCACTATCACGACCATTACTACTATGATGACTACTACAGGCGCAGGTACGACAACCCAAGCTCTTCTTCATACAGGCAAGAAAACAAACCTCAAGACCAAGCTAACTGCATATTGAAAGTGAATGAAAATGGACGAGTTGAAGTGTTAAAAATTCCATGTGAAATAGTTTCGACTTTCACCCAAGGAAGCAAAAAGGTGATGGAGCCATCACAACAAACTCAAGTGAACAAAACAGTGTGTACCACGACCACTACAACGATTAACAATACAGTGTCCTCGATGCCAGTAGCGCCTGTGGTGCCAGTGCTATCAGTGTTACCAGCAGTGGCAGTTAATGGTACTCTGAACGTTAACTCTACGGTGACAGCGATGACTAACAAAACTGGGCAAGTAAACGGATTTGGTTCTAACATTATGTGGGGGTCGTTGTTGGGCAATGATTCTTCTCTTAACGTTATGAAGTCCGTTTTGGGAAGTGCAGTACCAGTAAATGGTACCTCTGAGACAGGTATGAACCTTGCGGTGCCAATTAATGCCTCGTTTGCTAACCCTACTGTGAATACTACTACGTTAGCAGTAAATAGTTCATCAGCCAACATTACGAAGACTGTGACAACAGTTAATGCAACTACTGTAAACGTCACGGTATGTACTACAAACTCCACACTCGTTGATCCTTTGACCGTGCAAGGGCCGCCAGTCAATGCTAAAGACATGGAATGTGTCGTAGAGATCCAAACAAGAGATGGTTTCTTGAGTAATGTTATTGATTGTAGCACTCTTATAGCGTATGCGAAAATGCCTGAACCAAAGAAAGACACCGGAATACTACCAGAAAGAGCTAAACTGAAGTCATGGTTGGCTAATCCGCCTTGGTGGATGTCATTATTTATAGCTGTGTAATTTAAGTCCAAAACGTATGTTGTTATTGTATAATTATCTCAGTTTATGATGTATGACACAAGACACTATGTACTTAGTTTTGCCATTACTGTGTCGATAATGTTGCTATTAAACTCAGCACACTATACAGGGTGTCCCGTAAATAATGGATAATCTCTTAAGGGGTCATTGTACTCATCATTATGAACAACTTTTACTATGGGACCAAACCTGAAATCGCGAAAAAAAATTAGCTGACCAGTACATTTATCTACATCAAACTCGTCAAAATGTAGGGAGCAGCTGATTTTTTTTTCGCGATTCCAGGTTTGGTCCCATAGTAAAAGTTGTTCATAATGATGAGTACGATGACCCCTTAAGAGATTATCCATTATTTACGGGACACCCTGTATATACTAAAAGTCTATATACCTACTTACTTAAAACGTCATTGTGTGTGCAAACTTTTAACTTTGATATTGCATTTTTATAGATCTTTATTGTTGTTTGTGTTTGAATAATTTAGTTAGATAATAGTTCTCTATGATGTGCCATTTGTTGCATTTATGCATCATAATATTTTGTAAGAAAACTTTCTTTATGTTAATAAAGATGTTCATAAAATAGTGTTTGCCTTTCACTTCAATCTTTTTGTTACGAATGTTTTCTCAAAGAACTCACCACTTGCCAAGTTTATTAGGTACATAATAATACGTATGGGCATAATAATACTGTTCTATTATTACATATAGTTATCACTAGACCTATAATTTCCTATTAATACAAGGAAAAATCTGGTTAAAATCATAAAACAATTTATTACTATTGAATACTTTATATTTATACAGTTATTACTCAGTTATTGACTTGATATAATTAACGAGTAACGTTTAATACCTACTGATAAAATGTTTTGAACATGCACATTGATATCGCTTATGCTCGATTTATTATATTCCCAAGAATGAAAATAAGAGATAGCTCAGGAATAAAGGTTATATTATACCTACTAGCTGTTGCCCGCGCCTTCGTCTGCGTGTATGTTGTATTTCATATTGTTTTATAGAAATCCAGGTCCCAGGCAACCTATCAGTCAAACTTCATAACAATTTGTGCAGCGGTTTATGCGTGAAAAGGTGACAGGCATACGAACAGAGTTACTTTCGCGTTTATCAAGAACTTTCTAATGAAACCTGCTGTAACGTCGAACTAATTAAAAAAAATCCGTATTTGGGAGTTATTTAACAATATCATAAATTCATAATAGATACATGACTATATGTTATAATACATTCACAGTAATTATCTGAATTCATGTAAGTACACGTACAGACATAGTTTTGGTGGTCACCTTGGAGCAAGTATTTATCTAATTTTTGACATTTGTCTCAACTCAGCGTCTTCGGTTCGAGTTTAATTGGATGTGAATGTCTGATGACCTTGAACTTGAACAGACTAGAACTTGTTTTTATTTTCTGGTCACGTGTAAGGCGTCTGCGTTATAATATAATGTTCCCACTACTGTGACACAGACCTCCTGTCTTAGAGAGGGAGTGGGCAGTAATCTACCACGCGGGCCCAGTGCGGGTTGGTAGATGTCACGTGTCTTCGAACTAGGACATGACAGTTTCCTAATGATGTTTATCTTCATCGTTTTGCGAGCAGTGGCACAGAACATCGTGGCGCTAGTCGGCAGCGAGGAAATGGGGGCGACCAGACTTTTGAAAATTAGGTATTTTAAGAAGGTATTGCTGTCGCTCTGCGAGCGCTCCGCCCTCGAATTCGTGCGATAAGGACAACTGCAGATCCGACTAAATAGCCTATGTAAAAAGTCACATTTCGAGGTTTGGCTCTCGCCTATTTCCTCCTCCAATATTGGACCAATTTAAAAGATATTTCATAAACTGAATAAGAAGGATATATACTATGCCCCTATGTTTTTCTTTTTTCGTTATTAGTTGTCAAATTGGTACACTAGGCGTCTGTTGACAGCGGTCTGAATAGGCAATTTTGAGCATTTTTTGAGGGTTCTAGTTCTTATAAAAATAATAGATATATCATCAAAAAGGAAAACATAGGGGCATACAAGTAGCTGATATTTACATTTCTGTAAAAAATCATTGCTTTATGGTCATTAACCAGAAAGAAAACAGGCGAGAGCGTTTGTATCTTTTTGTATGGAGAAAAGAGCACCCACGTTTCCTCTTAAATGTAGATTTATGACAAAATGCTTCGTAAGTTCTTAACATATTTAAATACCTCCGACTTAATGCAATTTTTACTGCACAATAAGGTACCGTTTACGTATAATCGTATAAAACAGAAAATAGACGTAACTGCTACTGTTGCAGGCAATAACCTCATTGGTTGTAGGCACTAAAACCGGGTCGAAAAAATTTCAACTACCTAGTGATGTATCGGTTTTAGTACGCAGGGCTACAGATCAAGCTATACATTTCCAGTATAAGCTGATCTCGCATGGTATAGGATTTCCTTACAATGAGAGGTCAGTGTAAACTGGAAAAGTATAGCTTGATGTGTAGCCGTGTGTACCTACTACAACCAATGAGGTTATTGCCTACAACAGTAGACAATAAATAGTCAAATAACACATGGAAAATCCAATTGGTTTTATAGGAATTATTATCGTTGTATTCAGCTGACATGTTTATCATAATATTATACGATTTAATTATGAAAAAATAGCAGTTTAATGCGCCTAGCTGTTCGGTTTTGCTATTATTCTGCTTACTTCAATTATTTGGTAGGTACTAGCGACCCGCCCAAGCTTTATACGCTCGGGTGTCGGGGTCGGAGGTCGGTGTTGATGTTGTGACATGTCAATAAATCGAGATTTCTGTGCTAGATCTAAGTTAAACAGTAATGAATTTAACACATAAACCTTCTGGAATAAAGTCGCTAAATGTTAGTGAAAACCGCATCCATTCATTGTGTACTTTATAAGTAAGCGGTCAGTGAAACAGACACTTAAAGCGAATTTGTTTTTATACTATGTATTGATATTGATCTAAATAAACGTATGTACTTATTTGCAATCAAGATAACAAGCTTTCTAAGCTATCTACTTAAAATTCATTGTGGCCAGAAGGCTAGGCAGAAGTGGAATGTGTTAAGTGTGTACCATCTTATATTATCTCCGCAAAGTATCTATGCATAAGTCTCGCGTATCTGAAAAAAAATCATATCTGTAAATTGTTGCTAAAATCTATTAAATACTCTTCCTTGGAGATCTGTGAATCTGTGATATAGTAAAGAATAACAAGTAATGTGACCGAATAAAAGCCAAGCAACCAAATTATTAAACAAACTATCACTCACAGTAATCCGACAGGCGCCTTTCTTGAAACTTTTACTCATTCGATGATTCGAGCAAAAATGTTTCTGAAATGGACTGTTTCGATCTATTGAGAGAATTTGCTCCTATCTTAGAAGCCCTTTCGCTCCATTATCCCGGCCTGTCATGTTATCAATTTCTTTTGACCGTAAAATGAGCTTTATTCGCAGCTTAACGGCGAAACTTGAACGTTGCAGTTTTTGGTCAGTTAATGATATTGACGTCATTCACCTTAGGTGTTGTTTTTATTATGGAACTTTGTCATGATTTTTACATCCTTTCATGGAAGTATTATTATTCCTTTATAGGTATTATAATGTGGCGTCCTCAGTCATTACCTGTCATCTAAACGCTAAGCCTAACGTTTCAATTAGGATAAATGTTTGGTACAGTACCCGGCGATAAATATTGCATATCGACCTTTTGAAAGAGACAATCGTCTAATTTCGGCTTCGTAGAGCGTTATCTCTGTCGCACACTACCTATGTGACGTTTTGTCAGTCGTTGTTCAAGTGCGATAGAGTGCGGTCGCGTCCAGTTCAAAATATGTATATATCTAGAGTTGTTAACACCCCCAAATTTAAATAATTTAAAGTTGTACTATGGCATCTTTAGGAAAAAGAGGGAAACCTTTACGAGGTCAGTCACGCGAAATTATGTACAATGTTTATAAATATTTTGTAACCGAAGCTGACAGATTTAAAAACAGCTGTAATTTTCCAAAATAATTAAATACGTAAACATAATGTGAACATGTTTTTGTTATTTTATTTTATTTTATTTTACCCCAACCTAAAGCCATCACTTATAGAAAAATTGGTGTATTTTATACAAAGAATAAAAAGAATTATCAAAAGAAGCAAATCATAATTGTTTTAACAGCTCCTAATATATACCGGACTGTTTGTATTTCGTGCGACAGAGATAACGCTCTACGAAGCCGAAATTAGGCAATTGTCTCTTTCCAAAGGTCGATGTGCAATATTTATCGCCGGGGACTGTACGTTGGTTTGTTTTAGGACATGCTACCCTTAGACTTGGTTTAAAAAAGAACGGTAGGGTTAACGTAGTTACCTAAACGGCTTTACTAACACTGCAGTGTCTGGTTACCTACTTAGGCTATATTTCAAAATTATTGCCTACTGTTATCAAATGGTCTCATTAGAAGGTCAAAGTCACCCAAAAGGCAATGGAAAGGGCTATGCTTGGAGTTTCTCTGAATGATGGAATCAGAAATGCGGACATCCGTAGGAGAACCAAGGTAACCAACATATCCCGAAGAATTTCCAAACTGAAGTGGCACTGGGCAGGGCACATTGCTCTGGCCGAAAGGTTCTGTAGTGGCGACCGAGTACCGGAAGTCGTCGTATTGGAAGGCCTTCATAAGGTGGACCACCTGGTGAAGGCCGCAGGAATCCGCTGGATGCGCGACGCACGGAACTAGTCGAAGTGGCGATGTTTGGGAGAGGCCTATATCCAGCAGTAGACGTCTTTCGGCTGAAATGGTGATGATGTTATCAGGCGATAATGTATACAAAGATATAATAATAAATAATAAAGGCAAGGTTTTTTTTCATTTATAAGCAGTCTAATAATTCTTTCGAGAAATAAAATCCATGTTGTAGCATATCAAGGAAAATCTTATTTATAAAATTACAACGTACAAAAACTAGATTTAATCTAGGTACATGATTAATATAGTGTTGATCAGAATTTATCGTGATCATAATTAATGTAGTTATGCAATAGCTAGTTGTCATTGCAAAAATTTGGTAATTGGACATTTCGGAAATTAATGGAATTGGACACTGCGGGAATTGGACATTCTGGGAAATGGACATTTAGAAACTGTTGGAGATTTAGAGAATTGGACATTCTGAACCTGAACCGGACTTTGGTGTATCTGTATGTAAGCTATATATAGGTATACTGTGGCCCGAAGGATGCTTACGATTCGAAGGATAATTTTCAACAATTCCTCAATTCAGGCTATTGAAGTCAACACGTTATTTATTTGTTCATTAATAACCAAATTATATTTACAGTTTGTACCACACATAACTACAAGTTGATGTGTGCCTTTCCTAAGTTGCGATATAAATCGGTCTTCTCCCACGTAAAAAATCGTTGTTTTGAGAATGCTGTAGATTTTGCTTTTGGATGTTATTTTCATAACATCCAAAAACTTTATGTAATATGTACCTACCTACTTGTGTGAATCTCACAACAACTTAACTTTTCAACTAGTTCTTTCAACATCGCCTTTTCCCGTTTCAGGTATAATCTCAGTGTGCTGGGTGTCGGGCGCCGGTGTGGGTCTCCTACCACTCTTCGGCTGGCATGCCGGCAACAACATGCCCGGCTGCTACTTCGTCGAGGTCATGGACTACAACTACCTGCTGTTCCTCTACTTCGCCACCATTGTGACGCCCAGCGTACTGCTTGCGGGTTTCTATGCTCACATCTACCGCGTTGTTGTTAAACAGGTCATTTAAGTTTATACATTTAAATCGGAAATACAGCGAATTGATCCCTTTACGTCGAGTGCCGCAAGTACAGTTATGCCGGGGCCACACTATACGTCAACCTCAATGCCCATAAACACTTTAAACATCGCGATAGTCAATTCAGTCAAGTTTCGGTCAAATTATCGTCGTGAGTGGTGGCTACACCTACGGTTATTGCCCTTCAACGCGATAATCAATGGCGATGTCCGTATAGTGTGGCCGCGGCATCAGAAATAAAAGTGAATGCCTTATTCAAAGTTATTAGTACCTTTATGCAGTATTAAGATGAAATTATGAACAACGAAACAAGCGAATTGAAAATTGCTATGTGAAATAAATGTGATTTAGTAGTAAAATTGTGTGATTTTATTTTTGTTTTCAAACTCGATGTAAAGGGAATAGAAAGCGTAAACATCAGTATCCTTTCAGAACAATAGCCTTTAATACTCGACGTAGACGGACTCGACGTAAAGGGAACAATAAATACCACACAGCAGAAATGTGTCATATTTAATAAGCTGCACCATAAAAAACTTCAATATACCTACTCGACCCAAATGTAGGTAGTGTTACCACGGGGGTTCCTCTAAAGTTAAAAGAGAGGAGAGTTTCTTTCGGTTGTCTTATGGGATGGTGGCTATGGCGAAGGTTTCTAAATTAGAAGTGTTTAAATAATAAGCAGAACATGAATATAATATTAATAGAACACCAAATAAATTTAAAAAATGTGAAATAAGCCTTTATTTTGTGCTAGAGTTAAAATAAATCAAATACATAGATAGCCAGAACGCATTGATTATGAAGACAGTGACTTTCATTTTAACCACGTGTATGTTTTCTTAAAATTATTAGAATTATTAGATATTTTTTTGGCTCAGAAAGTATTAGCATTTTGCCTACTTGTACTTATTTCTAACAATTAAAAATAAATAAACGTTTTTTTATATTTCCAGCTAAGCGAGGTGATGACAGTGGATGGCTGTCGGGGACGTATCCCCGGCGGTGGCACCATGCTAAGGGTGCTAGGAGCCGCCCAGAAGCGAGAAGTCAAAGCTACACAGAATCTCGCCATCATAGTATTCTTCTTCATCATCTGCTGGATCCCACTCTACACTGTCAACGCGATCAAAGCCTTCATGCCTGACCTGGACATTCCGAACCCCCTCACATATATCTGCATCATAGTCTCCCACTTAAACTCTGCCATCAATCCCTTCCTGTACGCATATCACTTGAAAGATTTTAGAGCGGCGTTGAAGGGTCTCCTCTGCTCCATTGCAGGCAGAGGGGTAACCATACAAGCAGCGTACAGACCACCGATACCTGTCAGGAGACAAGCTTTAGAGAGATGCAACGCTCTGAGAGAGAGACCAAAAGTTTACGTGAACTCCCCAGTGTGGTTGCGGCAGAAGGAAGCAGAGGTGAGCACAACAGAGGAGAGTAGAGCTGTGGCAGTAACAATGCCGGTAGTACCAGACGTGGAACCATTTATAAACAGAGTAGCTGACGGTTCCAGTGGCTGTCACACTCCTGAGGGCAGAGACAGCGAGGCTGGGCCGTACCTTATAGAAGCTAACGAAGAGAGGTGCCAAAGTCCGTACAGAAGGGTTGAGGAATTGATCCGTCGCGTGAGAAGCGTCAGTGCGGATCACAGCTGACAGGAGCCCTGCCGGAGCTTCCCGGCGTATAGTGTCACTTGAGGAGATGTCAGAAGAAACAAACATTCCTAACAGTAGAACAAATTAGAATGTAAATATTTATAGTCGCTTTTAGTGGTTTTTGCTAAGCATTAGAAAGTTACGGTCTCTCGAAATAGATGATGTTGAACGGAATTTTTAAGTGTGTTAAAGTTAAACCTTTAATTTAAGTAAATGAGCTGAATGTCTGTTTGTTGTTTTGTCGCTTGTATGATTGTATTAAGTTGTTGCTTCTATGGAAATATAAAATTAAATCTGATATAAGTGTATATGCGTTTATTTTAATCCAGCGTACCTAATTTCCACACTAACCCTATTTCTGAGAAAATCCTAAGTTTTTGACAGAAGGTAACATGGGAGTGCATTACTAGGTATTCTAATTTTGTTTGCTGAGATGGTTTAGCTGACATAAATGGACGCCAAATACATTTAGTAAGTAATTATAGTTTGGCAGCTATTTCTGCGCAAGCTTTAAGGCGACAGCGTCAGGGTAGCCCGCGAAATTAAAATTTTCTTACGTTTTTAGGGTTCCGTACCCTAAAAGGGAAAACGGAACCCTTAAGAGGAAACGTGGGTGCTCTTTTCTCCATACAAAAAGATACAAACGCTCTCGCCTGTTTTCTTTCTGGTTAATATCCATAAAGCAATGATTTTTTACAGAAATATAAATATCAGTTAATTGTATGCCCCTATGTTTTCCTTTTTGAAGATATATTATTTTTATAGGAACTAGAACCCTCCAAAAATGCTCAAAATTGCCTACTCAGACCGCTGTCAACAGACGCCTAGTGTACCAATTTGACAACTATTAACGAAACAAGAAAAACATAGGGCATAGTATATATCCTTCTTATTCAGTTTATGAAATATCTTTTAAATTGGTCCAATATTGGAGGAGGAAATAGGCGAGAGCCAAACCTCGAAATGTGACTTTTTACATAGGCTATTTAGTCGGATCTGCAGTTGTCCTTATCGCACGAATTCGAGGGCGGAGCGCTCGCAGAGCGACAGCAATACCTTCTAAAATACCTAACTGGCCACCCGTCTTTCCTCTTAAGGATCACTTTGTTGTCCGTCTGTCTGTCTGTCTATCTGTCAAGACCCTTTTTCAAAGAAACGCGTGGAGATATAAAGTTGAAATTAATATCAAATACGTAAGTAAGTCTGTGGTCCCTTCGAGTTCTAAAAAAAACAAGTTTCTATGTCAACGTAATAAAAAAATACAGCCATTCATGCGACATATTTTGATACTCGCAAGTAAATCAAAATCTATAGGGTACTTCCCGTTGACCTAGAATCATTAAATTTGGCAAGAAGCAAGGTTTTACAGCAGAAGTATAATAGGAAAAGTCCGAAAATTGTTAATTTGTAATTTTATCTATATAAAATTCAAAGTCCTGACTGACTGATATCAACGCACAACCCAAACCGCTGGACCTAGAGACTTGAAATTTTGCACATACAATGCGTTTCAACTAAAAATAGGAAAGTCAAAGACCTCTAACTGTCAACTGAAGCTAGAAATCTAAGGCTTGCAAAGTTTTGTAGTGTTATTCTTATCCATTTTAGTTCTGTTTTTGGAATTTGTTTTTGTTAAAATATGTCACTGACTTTGCAAATGTGTAAACGAGATGCTATTTTGCTAAATCTTCACAATATGGCGCAAGGTCATTCCTATTCTTAGTTGAAACGCACTGTAGATACCTTATATAGTGTAAGCATCAAATAAGGAAGCATTTCATCATTGGAAATTCCATCCGTAAGGGGGTTAAATAGGGGATGAATGTTTGTATGAACAATCTTATTCCTTGAATTAATAGACTTGAAACTTGGCATGAATATTTATCTGAGTAAATTATAAAGTTTGTCATTTTTTGTTTTCCTAAACTGCCCCCTCAGGAGGGATTGGGGGGTGTCAAAGTTTGTATTGAGAAATTATAACGCGCGTTCCGATGGACTTGAAACTCAGTATTCACACTCGAGACCAAAACTGAAGAATAATATGTATCAGGTTTTTTCGAAAACCTACCCCTTAAGGGGTTGTTAAGGGGTAGTCAATTTTACAGGGCAGGTTTTACTGCGGGACTTCGAAAATTGGTGTAAATAATCTTTCAGTCAAGTTACGGAAATATCCCAAACGATTTTTTAAAATTCCATCTCTGTGGGGGTGAAAACGGGGAATATAGTTTAGATGAAAAATCTTATTCATTTGGTTAATTATCTTGAAACTTGGCACAAATACTTGCCTAAGCAAGTAATAAAGTTTGTAATTTATAGTTTTTCCCCCAGAGGGAAGGGTAGTGGGGAGTGGTGGTGAGGAGGGGACGGGTAGGGGGTGGTGAGGAGAGAAAGGGGGAAGGGAAAGGGGTGGTGAGGAGGGACAGGGGGAAGGTGAGTGTGTGGTGAGATGGAGAGGGAGGTGAGGGGTGGTGAGGAGGGAGAGGGGAAGGATGATGGAGGGAGGGGGAGAGGGGGGAGATGGATGAAAAAAACCGGCCAAGTGCGTGTCGGACCACGCACAATGAAGGGTTCCGTAGTTGAAAAGAATTGGGACTTAGTTGAAAAACATGTTCTCCCATACATTGATATACGTCACGGACAATTCTCTAACTGCATATTTAAGTTTGTATTTCCAAAAAACTATTCATAAACATAACATGACGCCTTATTTCCCCGAAGGGTTGGGCAGAGGTGTACCTGTAGTACACCCACATTTTGCCAGACAAAGAAAACTAAAACCTATTTTTTTTATGTGACAAAACTACGAATAATCAATTTTCAGACTTTTTCCTTTACTTGTCCTGTAAGACCTTGCTTCTTGCCAAAGGGAATTGCCCATCAGCCACACAAAAAAATGCTTGAAATGGACAACAATGAAATATACGCCAAATTGCACTACAAATCGTAGGGAATACATTACAAATTCAATAATTATCAAAAAACTAGGTAAAAGCCAGTTCCAATATTTTTTCTAAAATACAGGTTAAGTCAAGGTTAAGGATTAATATGCAATAATTATACAACAAAACAGCATTCAAATGTTTTAATCATCATTAAAAACCATAAAGAAACTGTGCAGGAGGATAGACATTGGATTGGTACCGGGCCCAAGCTAAGTACCATATTATTGACATAGTATGAGCACAGGTACCAACTGTTCGCCGTCCCACTAGGCAGTTAACGATGCTATATATATATATTTTTTTTTATTACTCTTAGGAAGGCTTACAGGCTAATTACAAACAATATTTAACCACAACGTATTATCAATTTGCTAATAACAAGCCTCCACAAATGTATAACATATCGATTAATTTAAGCTGAACAGTAGTAAAGTTAAGTAGGTTAGTTTTATTGATTAGTAGGTTAGTTTTATCAATTAGCAGGTTAGTTTTATTTATTAGTAGGTTAGTTTTATTTATTCATGTTGCTAATATAAGTTTAAGAACCACTAGCCGGTGCATCATCCACAAAAAATGACTTGGCTAAGAGCGTCCTTGCCGTGCTTATCTTAGTACAAAATAAGTCAACATCATGTTCAGAAGATACCTCATTGAAGCTTCGAGCGCTTCTTATAAGAAAAGCATTACGCCTATAATTCGTACTGGCAGAAGGCACACCTAGAAGCGGCCTTTTACGCAATCCAACAGTGTTAGTGCGAAATGATAACTTTGCTAATAGTTCCGAGCAGTCAATCGAGCCATTGGCTATGTTCATCAAAAAACATATATCATTAATGAGTCGCCTACGATCCAGTGGGAGAAAATGGTATCTCTTACAACGGTGACTGTAATCAATAGATATTTGGTGCGCCTTATAATCGAGATATCTCAGAAACTTTTTCTGGATACCCTCCTCCATATATGCCTACTTGTCGAATATCTGGTCGACTGGTTCCTGGTGTCTCGGTGATAGTTTGAATTGCTAATCTTAGACATCCATCACAAACAACACTGTCTTGTTCAACCTGTGAAAAAGAACAAAACATAATGTACTTATTGTTGTATGTCAGTGCGTTCAACATAAATAAGTAAGACACTGGAATCTCAGTACTTACAGCGTGTGGTGTTATCCATGCCTATATTAAACGACGTACTTCATCATTTTGCACTGATATAAGATTACGTCTCATCGATGCAATATCGAGATAGCAATTAACACAGTGTACGTTTCTATCCATTTTTAAATAAACACGGCACAAGTCCGAAATAATAGCAGCGTCGTATAATATAAAGCAGGTTCAGGTCCGTCGTCAAAAAGCCGAGTCGAAGTTTCGGCGGGTCCAATCTAAGCCCGTGTTCAAAAATGGGTAACGTGTACAGAAGTAAAATCAAAATCCTTAAAAAATGGCCAAAGTCGTCGTTAAATATCCTAAAAAGTAATATACTAGTAACACAAGTCGCAAACGCAAAACCATGAATCGATCAAATCAACAATCGAAAAAATTAAATGCAGTAATGTCAAAGTGTCAGTTTACGGCAAAGGACATTATGATGCATACAGCCTACGATACGTTTTCTATTTTGAAAATAATTTGATTTTAATTAATATTGACATGCATATATTATTTTAATTAGATTTACGGTATAAATAGGTCGAATTATATTAAATGAATGATAACTGTGCAATAATTCTATAATATAGTTCGTTAAAGATTATTTGACGATTCCTGTTTGGCTGAATGTCGATTACTCATGTCAAATAAACACTGACCTCCATGATAAAATAAGAAGGAATTAGAAGGATATCAAGTTAAATATTTTAAAGATCGTTATATTTTCACCCTAGGTATACAAACTTGAGAATTATTTCATTATACCTAATTTATTCTAAATAGAATTAAGGACTGTAAGTAGTTTCTGTCTATGTCAAGCATTTTTCAGGCATTCCCCTTTCATGATTCTAGGACCACGGGAAGTATCCTATAGGTTTTGATTTACTTGCGAGTGTCAAAATATGTCGTTGAGATGTTATGTTGTTATCCTAATGATGGTGATACCGTTGGCGGCTGCTGGAGTCGCGGGTGCTGATGTTGGCACTGGGATGATAATATTCATCAGCGCTGGGACGATAGAGGGTCTGGAGGGCGCCGAAGCTGGGATAACTTTTTGGTGGTTTAGCGAGGTCCATAGAGAGTCCATCTGAGGGCTGAGTTGCTCGGTTATCTGTGAAGAGGCTTTCGTTTGCACGCTTGCCCAATTTAGGGGAGGAGGATTTGGGAGCTTTGGGGCAGTCCCGATAATGAGCCCTGTTTAGCCGCAGAGAACACAACTAGGGGCTTTGAGCATTGGGAGCAGTCTTTGGGCGGGAGTAGTCCGCTGTGCTGTGCTCGCTCAAACACTAACGCCCGGTTTCTCGACGGCTATTCAAATCTAAAATTAACTAATCATGTGTAAAATCTCTTGTTAAGTCGAAAACGAGTTGCACGAACGGTGATTAAGTACTTTGATTTGAATCTTTGATCACTTAACACAACAATCAAATTAGTACAAAAATCTCTTGTTAATTCAGAATTTGGGTTTCTGAACAAACGATTAAGCTCGAATGTCATGTCAAGCCACTGTCAAATGTTGTGTTAGCTAATCTGTCGAGCTTGGGCGATTATCTTTGCGTTCCCTGTGATTTTCTGTTTTCTTTCGATATTTTCTAGTTATAATTAATAAAACAACTTCTGCTACCCATAACGGACTGCTTTTCTACTAAAGATTTGATAACCGAACAATTATATTTCCTATAAAAACAAACAAACGTATGTAAAGATGGTCACCCATCCACTGACCAACCCCGGCAAGCGTAGCTTAACCTGATAGATCGACCCGTGCGCCGACTTAGCCACGAGCTCCTCCTTAAAATCTAAAACCAAACAATAAAAATTCTATAGGTACCTAGGTACTACGGTACATTGTTTTGTTATAGATTTTTTTTTTCGTACCTACGTGATGAGGTATAGGGGTTTAAGGGTTTTATAAAGGGGGGCCAAATTTTCATTAGGTATTTTTGCGATAGGACACACCGTTTTCGAGATATAAGGAAAAGAAAAATAAAACCAAACATTCAAATTTTCAATAAAATGGCGCCTTGGTCAACTGTGTCAACTTGACATTCAATTGGACGAATTATTTGTCAAAATGAATGAAGAACACGATGTTGCCATACACCTAATCTATTTTCTTTAATCAGTTGACATTGATCGTTGATTAATTAATTTTATCGTAATCGCCAATTCAGCAACCCAATTTGATTTGACTGGTCTGTTAATTTAACCAGTTTGTTAGTTGATTTTAGATTTGAATAGCCGTCGAGAAACCGGGCGTAAGCCACGCAGTAAAATCCTCCCCTTCAAAAAAAATTATCCCTTATGGTCCTTCAGGGATCAACTTTCGAAAAACCCACAAACTTATTATTGTTTATTTTATAGTTAATCGGACCGCGCTTTAAAATACTTCCCTAAAAACTTTAACATCCCTAACCCCATTGAGGGGTAGTTTTGAAAAACTAATAATGACAAACTTTATTACTTACTAAGCAAGTAAGTATTTGTGCTAAGTTTCAGGTTAATTAATCAAATTGAATTTTAAAAAATTGTTTGAGATGTTTCTATAACTTGACTAAAAGATTATTTACACCAATTTTCGAGTTAATCAAGCCCCGCAGTAAAATCCTCCCCTGTAAAATTGACTGCCCCTTTTACCCCGTTAGGGATAGATTTTCGAAAAACCCTAATATACATTATTCTTAATTTTTGATCTCAAGTCTAAATACCTACTAAGTTTCGAGCTAATCGGACCCCGCGGTAAAATTCCTCCTTAAAAAACTTTGATATCCTCCAATCCCCCCTTAGTTTAGTAAAACTAAAAATGGCAAACTTTATACTTTACTTAGATAGGTATTCGTGCCAAGTTAAGGAGTAAGATTTTTCATACATACTTCCATCCCCTATTTTATACTCATAGGCGATGGAATTTCCAAAAATCCTTCCTTAGTATTAGATACCTTCTCTTTACAAAGAATTCCAATTTCCAAATTTCATATCTCTAGGACCAGCAGTTGAGGCTGTGCGTTGATGTATCAGTCAGTCAGTCAGGACTCAGGACTTTGAATTTTATAAACACAGATTATATTATTTCTGTAAAGTTTCTGTAAAGGCCAATTCTCGTACCTAAAAACGTGTTTTTGTATTTTATATGGGTGTTTTAATGACCTGAAATAAATGAATTTTAATTTTTAATTTAATTTAATTTAAAAACGTTCAAATTCAAGTCGCAATCTCATGCCAGCGACAATCAAATGTCAAAAATGTAAATTATTGAGACTGAGATGAGATTGCGAATATTTGAGATTATATTGTTGCTAAAATTTATCATACTTCTTGGAGATCTGTGATTTAAATAATAAAGAATGGGTGCTAATTAATGCAGCTTCCTTAAAATGTCATTCTCGTCTTCAAATATATTTAGTTGTGTAATGAATTAATAGGTCAGCGACAAACTTTTAGCGTCTAATAAATGCTTTTCAAGCGACCATAATTATATAGATCGGACTAACTTACCTAGTGACGTCCGATCCTTAATTATGTGAAGTGATCTCGTCCTCATTGTACACATGTAGTTTGTACTTCTCATACCCGCTAATCACATTATTTAAAGATGAAAACCTTCATCATAAAAAAAATATTAAAAAATAAAAATATTTTATCTGTGGTCCGCCCGTTGGCGCGTGCTGTCCTGGCATCTGTCAATCATTCTTTCAAAGCATAAGAACGGGACTTCACTATGACCGATACGGGCATCGTATAGTCCCGGCATAGTGCATACAGCACAACACAACTTTTAGAGGGGGTTTAGATAAGGCAATCCATTACACATAAGTAGGTTGATTATCTGGGAAGGGCTGGGATACAATGAGGACGAGATCACTTCACATAATTAAGGATCGGACGTCACTAGGTAAGTTAGTCCGATCTATATAATTATGCTTCGTGATCTCGTCCTCATTGTACACATGTAGATGTTCAAAGAACAAAGTTGTGTTGGTAATAAGTTCAGCATATTGTTTAATAATAGAACATTGTAACTTCACATGTTATTCTAAGTTTGTTACTTACTCATTCATTATAAATGTATTTCTATTTATGAACCAGTCTTCCAGTTAGCTTAACTTAATTTAAAATTCTCTAAATGTTATTAGTTCCTGGAATTCTTATTCGGTCCTGAATCAACTAGTCTCATTAATAATTTAATATGGCACACATCAATTATCTACTTATAATCAGACATTTAACATGGCCATTAAAATGTAACAATCACTGTGTATAGAGCACACAGCTTGTGCAAAAGCTCTAGATTGGACAAGGATTACTAATGGTTGATAATTTTGTGTTCCAACCAGCAGCTTTTCTTATGACTACAATGTTGATACCTCCTTCAGAGGTCTTTTAAGTTGAAGTAGAGGCATGTCTGTTTATGTGAATTTGGAAATATCTATTCCACTACTACTTAAGTTTTGTTTCATCCATCTACTAATGGTTGCAGAAGAGGTGGCATGAAAAGGTTTTCTAATAGTTCTAATTAATTATTTACAATCTTATCTTATACTCTTAGTAAAATCTAGATAGGGAAAAAAAGGGGCTAGGATACATTCTCTTTAAGAAATTATAATATCAAGTTGAGTTGAGATCTGCCAGGTGAAGAAGTTTTAATTATTTCTGGAATCTTTATCTAAATGTTATCCTCATTATCGAATGTTATCAATACTAATGAGTGACAAGGTTTGAATTCTATGTGCTGTTACAAGAGCTAAATGGGTACTTACTAATTTTTTGTTACTTATTCTAAACTAAGGGTTTGGTTACGAAATAAATTAGATAACCCAACGATACTGGGGTCCCAAAGTATTTCATACTTAGGGTTCTTTTGTTTTAATTGAAACATAAGAAACCCAGCCCGGTTCCCCCTCACCCCCCACCCCCAAGAAATCTTGACACTACCATATGAGCCATTTTGGGGGCCTAAAACTAGAAAAATTGTTTACAATTATTATAAATAAATAAATAAATAAATATCCTTGGACATTTCACACAACGCCATCTAGTCCCAAGCTAAGCAACCTAATGCTTGTGTTATGGTAACGAGATGGCTGATAAACTACTTATATACATTTTTTTTTTTGTAAATACATACATATTATAGATAGAAAAACACCCAGACTCGAAACAAATACTTGTAGGTCGTACAAATATTTGCTCCGTGCGGGAATCGAACCCGCGACATGCTGCGCAGCAGTCAATCGCTCAACCACTGCGCCAACCGTGTCGTCAAACATTATACAGCGCACTCATTAGGGTATTGAGTGAGTCATATGACAATCCTTCAATGAAACTTAGTGGTCAAAAATAATATCACCATGGTGACTGAGCCTAGGAGGGGTCAATATCTTGATTCCTACAAAAGAGAATCCGCTGATTTACAGTAGATTCATATTGTTTTCTTGTTTTGTTAAACAAGGAAGCTATCAATTAAAAGGACCAGACTTCCTCTTCTCAGGAAAGCGTCCCTGATAATAATATGGTGGCAATCGGTGTGAGACCACACATCTACAGAGCATGTAAGTACCTGGATCAGGGAGCCATGATATGTCATTCTGACACTTAGTAGTGGAGCTGCTTGCAAACAGGGTCAATGCGGGGCTGACACAGTTTAACAACAAATGACTTGTGGGCTATATCACATCACTTCCATTAAATTTTTATGCTAGGTTGTCTAGATTTTACATTTGCCATAGAGTTTTCTTTGGACTAATGTAAGATGCATAAACCCATATATTTTGACTTTCCTGGCACCATTGCTACAATTAAAGGCTAATTAAGCTATTTAGATAAGTAAAACAAGTACCACACATCTTATGATGATATAGGCGGAGCTATGACATTGTGATATCTATTCTAAGTAATTCCTCACAGTACCTATGTGAGTTTGCTTGCAAATGTTTTGAGCCCTACAAACGGTTGAACACTGTTCAAGGTAATTTATATGGAACTTTATCATTAGCAGTCCAGTGCCCATGGCTTTTGATATCATAACATACCAGTCCCCAGCCAGTTTCAAACGCATCAGAGAATATTTCCAGGACAAAGTCAAATTGTTTAATCCTATTGTGATTTGTTGAAATGTGATACAACCTTTGCAAATAGATGATTTTGAATTTGATTCTAGTTTTGTTGAACTTGCAAATACCTAAATGATTTTGAATTTTAATTTGAATCTAGTTCTGGCCTTTTTATTCTCATTATTGTTTTTAAGGCCACCATATTTTACAGTTGGGCATGCAGCAACAAGAATACCTAATAATTACGCAAAATCTATTAATTGCATCTCATTTTTATGGAATAAGGGATAAACTATAAAATCTTTTTCTGAGGAAGTAAAATGGCAAACTGGACTGAATCTAACAAAAATCCTAGATACTGGCAGTACTGTCTGGGTTCTAGGACATTCTTTTCAGTATTAATAATAAATCTTAGATTTTTTAACGCAGTTTGAGTAGTAAACACCTTCTAACATTTTACATATTTGAATAGGCAAGACACAGAATATTGTCAAGATATATTGTGACAGAAAGTGACACTAATAACTTCAGTTGACAGCCACCTGGCTCCATGATTTGTAAATACAAATATATACTGGAGATACCTCTAAGATATTTTCCTACGGGTAATAAATAGTATGCATTTATTATATCCATTTTTGTCGGCAAAGACTATACTGTCCTTAAATCTACCAGTTTAAAATGGTATGTGGGAACATACTTATTGTATTTTTAATCTCCAAGTGCCATTTAATTTTGGGGAAAATTATAAAAAATCATTATTGTCAGGAGAACATGTTTCTATGGCACCTAACTGTAAGAGATAATAATCTCTTAAAAATTAAATATTATTATTATTTATTATTAATAATAATAAAATGATAATAACTATTTTATCATCAGGCAACTAGGCCCATAGATAAAATACATAAAATTATCAAATTTATTAGGAAAATTTGTATGGATGTAAGATTGCTTTATTTCTGAATGAAGTTTTTATTCAGAAGTTTCAAAAGGAAACTCAGTGAAAGGTAGTTTATAGTCCTTGATTCACTCATGTATGGTTGGATTAGTAGTAATACTATTCCATACTTCAGAAAAATACTGCAATCTACCATTGTGTATCTGAGCTAGTTTCAGTTCTGTTTCAGTACCGTTTGATGTCATTGAATTTATCTTGAAGCTTATGGCCCGACCAGGTAATCAGATAATCAATATCTGTTTGTTCTCTAAGGATAAGGATCTCCGTGTGATGAACTATCATGGTAAATGTCACAGTTGTCTAGCTGAGTCAGTTAACGTTTCTATTTGATGCACTCCCTTGTGAGACTATTAAACTGTTAAGGACTTTGCCAGTGGATGTAATGGCAACAGCCATTATAATCCGCTGCAGTTGATTCCTCTTTCATTTACTGCTTCTGCCACTTAGATTACAGGTGTTTCATACTTCTTTTAAATGTTTTGCTTCTTAATTGCTGTCTATAATTGCTCACCGGACCACCATGTGGCCAGACTGCCGTGCTGTTCCATAGATAAGGTAGCTAACTGTACCGCCCCCCTCCTCTCTGAGTAGATTCTCAATACTTGAAGGTAAGACATTACAATGACATGACATTACATGGTTGTGGTATATATACCATTACAATCACAGCCTCCTTCTAGTTGTATTGTAGTAGAATTCAAGTAGTAACATAGCATAATTAAGTTAGATTGTATACAACATCTAGAATTGTAAGTATTTTGGAATTTTTGAAAAACAACTGGAAGTTATCTGGTAAATAAAAGAGTTAAAATTGGCGGCATTGAGTCCGGCTGCGACGGATTCGGTCAAGTGACACATAGCTCCTTGAACGTGTTCGACTGTAGTGTCTTCCACGGAAGCGAGCTTCATACTCATCTACAAAGAACAATTGAAGTTCAGTTCCAGACTGCATAAATCTAAATCCACGGCTAACCTCTCGTGATAGCTCTAAGGACACAGCAGGGACATGTTTTTAACACTGAACGTATCGTACCACTGGCTAACCTCTCCTGAAAGCTCTTGTGGTGTCGTTCTTCTGCAAGTATACAGCATATTCTCATGGTTAACCTCTCGTTAAAACTCTTAGAGACTCCTGGGTCTAATAGCAGAGACGTGTTTTTAACACTGAACGTATAGACTCACCAACCAACATCGACTAACCTCTCGTGAAAGCTCGTATAGTATCGTTCTTTTGTAAGTATACGGCACAGATATTTTTCTCATGGTTAACCTCTCGTGAAAACTTTAAAGAGACTGCTAGGGATCCAACAGAAGCGTGTTTTTAACACTGAACGTATATACCATCGGCTAACCTCTCGTGAAAGCTCGTGTGATGTCGTTCTTTATTAAGTATACGGAACAGTTTAATGTTCTCATAGTTAACTTTTCGTTAAAACTCTTACGAGACTGTCAAGCATCCAGGAGGGACGTGTTTTTAACACTGAAAGTGTAGGCCATCGGCTCGTGTGATGTCGTTCTTTCGTAAGTATATGGCACAGTTAATTCTCATGGTTAACCTCTCGTGAAACCTTTAGATACTGATATGCATATTGCGGCACCCAAGGTAAGTAAATTTTAGGAAAATGATTTAAAATAAAGACAAATTGTTAGGATTATCAAGAAACTTACTCGAGTTTCAAGACGACTCCGTTTTCGCTTTTCCACTCGATTTTCCAGATCTCGTTCAGCTCCTCCATTTCCTTGTCTCGGATTCTTCGATATTTTTCCATTTCGTTAAAATTTTTCTTAACTTTTTAACGAAAAACGTGATCAGCGCGCGGCACAAAAAAGTACAATGATTGACAGATGCCAGGACAGCACGCGCCAACGGGCGGACCACAGATAAAATATTTTTATTTTTTAATATTTTTTTTATGATGAAGGTTTTCATCTTTAAATAATGTGATTAGCGGGTATGAGAAGTACAAACTACATGTGTACAATGAGGACGAGATCACGAAGCATAATAATATATTGTAAAACAAGGAACTGTTAATATGCTGCAGCATGATGATAATTTTTAAGGAACTAAAGTGATATGTCTACGAATTGGCAGCTTCTACTATGTGTCTCAACTGCATCTATAAAATAATTTCAACGTACTCTAATTTCATAAAGTCACCTATACGTTAGCATAAGTAATTGATGAGTAAATCTACTATAATTGAACATAAAATTAGAGCTTTCATTGACCATTATTTTATGACAATCATCAAATAATGGTCAATGAAAGCTCTAATTTCATGTAGTCACCTATCTATTTATAATGTTACTACAAGTAATTGATGACTCGACTGTTATACCCTCAGAACAATAACAAAGCATAGAAGTAGTCCTAAAGTAGCAACTGAACTCAATATATTTGTTTCATTTTGACTTATGGAGCCGCTATGATGTTAAAGAAGGACACGTATACAGAAGACGTTTCGAAATTTTGTAGGTTGTCATTCATTTTATTCTGACTAGTGATGTACCCACTAAATTTCAACGTCGATAGAATTTACAATGACATTCTTTCTTACACTGCCAAGAATAATAACCGTAGGTACACACGGCTACACATCAAACTATACATTGCCAGTTTACACTGACCGCTCATTGTAAGGAAATCCTATACAATGCGAGATCAGCTTATACTGGAAATGTATAGCTTGATCTGTAAGCCGTGCGTACCAAAAATTTTGCAGTAACTAAGCATACTTATGATACCAATACTTAATATATTCGTTCAAAATGAAACAATACTTTAAGTATGAACTAAATAGTTCGTCATCATCATCACCAAAGTCTTCCTTGGTTCCCGACAGCTCTTCATGTATTAAATCTGACCCGGCTAAACCAGAATGTATTTAGTTGCCATAATAACTGATGAGTTTATTGAAAAGAAGTGGGAGACATTCGGTTTTGCAAATGTTTTTAGCAACTTACTTTCTCATATTTATTTGAATTTTAGATTACATCATAGACTACTCAACAAAGTCTAGGGAAAAAGGGTATTCAAAGTACCTAATAATTTTTATTTTAATACTTTTTATGTAACATATATTATTGTAAATCAGTAGAAGCGTAATTTAATAGAGATTTGAATTATTTGATTAAATAAAATGGTTGTTAGTGAAAAAATAAGATTTATTATGAAAATTTAAAATGGTACCAAAGCGACAAAAACTTTTCGTACATAAAAAAATAAATAACGACCAGATAATATTTTAAATAAAAAATAAAATGCCTAGCCACTTTAATAATCTGTTAGTCGAATTCCAGCCCACACCATAATCATTCCGCCCTGGTACGGATGAACTTCCTGAGGATTCTGGAGTCGGCTCTGGCGACCAGGAACTCGCCAAAAGCGCAGTCTTCTTGAATCGGGATGGAATCCAATTATTTCTGAATTTGTTATTGTCATCTGTGTCAAGGATTCCTAAAACAAACAGTTCTCAATAAAATTTATGTAAGATTTTTTATCAACATTTTTATTTAGGTAAATAGTTTTATTTGTATGTCTTACCTGACTGATGTGAGATGATTTCACGAGATGTCAAGATCAGTTGCGATTCATTAATTTGTACCGATGTACTAGGTCCTGTTTCAACTTCCATTGCTACGGGATCCTACAATTACGTATTTTGTATTAAAAATAAATAAATAAATTTGCACTCGATTATATTTCCGACTGGGATAATTAGAAGAATGATATCGCATCAATGATATTTTTAATATAATATCATTGTATCGCCTGTCTTCATGTTAGATTACTGTTGATGGTGAGCGGTTTTTTTAATTTGCAGTATTGCGCTATGTCCTTCTTCGCAGACTTCCATAAGTATTTCCTGTAATGTAATAAATCAAGTTTTAATTTGAACGGGATACTATTTATTGCCAATAAAATACCTTAATTATATCATAATATATCAAGACCATTTCATCTGTTCTATCCATAACAAATAATGTAGGAACAGCATGTTCTCTAAGTGACGACTTAAAGAACATGCTACATCCATTTCATAGGTTCATTACCAAATGAATACAAAGTAAAATGTTTGGAGCATATTATGTGGCTGTGCTGTTTGGAGTCCAATTTCGTCTACCAATACAATTTATCCATTTTTTTTTCACATCGTCTAGGAAATCTGTAAAAGAAAAGTATCGACAACATTATTTACGTCACTATGGCTGATCAAGATAACCCCAAAACAATTTCCGAATATTCGCTAATAACTTCTATTGGAATAAATATTACGACTGGTTTCAGCTATATAGTGACACAGCAATATTTGTTATGTATTTATATTCGTTTATCAGATCTTAGGCAACAAGAAATTGAGCAAAAACTTACCGATGGAAGGTCAATATTTGTTGTTCATTTTATTTTCGCTATGAATGGGACTTGCAGCCCCCAACCACACAAGAAATTGCTCCACAGCGTCCACACACTCACTATTTGTAGTTAAACAAAGAATTCATGCAATCTAACAGTAGAAATATTATTAAAACATCGCAAAACCATGGAATATTACGACAGACACGTAAACAATGAACACGCGAATAAGTCAGCTAGTTCAATGAACGAACTGTCAGACATTGAAACAAAGTACTATCAAATTTGGCCGCGTCATACTATAACTTTTTTAACCAAATGACAATTGATCTTGTGACCATGCCAAGAAAGTAAAACAAAGAGTAAAACATTTATCTCTTTCCCACATCCTTTATCGTACCTTTATCGTACCTAATAATAGAACGGGAATAAAGGTAGTTACAGAATTCTGTTTTTAGCCTTCCTTCTATGCTTTGTTATTGTTCTGAGGTTATACCTACCCAATGGCAGGTAATCTGAAAAGCTCAAAGCAGATGGCGCTGGCTATTTTGGAGGTCATGCGAACTGTCAAACATTGGTTATTTCTATGGAGCGACGAAGTTTTCACCAAAGTTAGATAATTTTCTTAAAATAAAAAATGCCTCAGTGTTGTGTTGTACCTTTGTGCTCCTCAAGAAAGTCAGGATACAGGTTCCCAAGCGATGAACACTTAAGAAAGAAGTGGATTATAGCAATTTAAAGAGTAGACAAATACAAACCGACAAAAATTTATCGTATTTGCAACCAACATTTTGTTAAATCAGACTAATATGCTCTGGACCTTACAACCCCGGTTAAGAGTTAAGTCTTTCGAAGGGGAAAGCCGTTTATGAAGTTACCTTTATCATGAGTAGCTCCTTGAATGGGTTTTGGGATTGAAACCCAGTAAAAGGATTAACCCTTCAATATGGATAACCCATTGAATGGGTTCTATACTTGAAACCCAGTGAAAGGGTTAACCTTCAATAAGATAAAATCAATCTGCCTAGCCTTTTCCCAACTATGTTGGGGTCGGCTTCCAGTCTAACCGGATGCAGCTGAATACCAAAATTTTACATGGAGCGACTGCCTGTCTGACCTCCACAACCCAGTAACTGGGTAATACGATAGGTACCCCTTAGTAAGACTGGTTGTCAGACTTTCTTCTGACGACCCGTAACGACTGTCAAAGATCCGCAAATGACAGCCGGGACCAACGGATTAACGTGCTTTCCGAGGCACGGAGGAGTCTCCGTATGTAAAGATGGTTCTTTACATACCGAGACTCCTCCGTGCCACCACCCATCCACTGAACAACACCGGCAAGCGTAGCTTAACCTGATGGATCGACCCGTGCGGCTGTAACTACTTAGACACGAGCTCCTCCTTTATTATGATGACCTATATAATATACCTAAGGGTTTTGTTCGGGTTACCATATTAGCTATTTATAACGTAATATGCCCATCATCGAAAGATCATATTACACTGCTCCGAGTCGGAATGTTACGCTGTTATCGTTTTTAAGAGAGTTGAAGTGAAACCCTTTTGAACGGGTTAATTTAAGCCGTTCGGAAAGGTTACCCACATCGTATGAAAAATCCTATCGAAAACCCTTTCAATATATAACCAAAATGGTCCCTGCTCTGGACTAATAAACCTCGAAATTCCCGCAAATTAATTCAAGACACTAAAAATATTCAAATTTCCCTTGAAAAACTGTTAGTAGTGACCGCCATCCTCAATGGCGCCACACCGCGGGAGCAATGGCGGACATCCCTGCCTGTCATCAAAAACAAACATCTGGAACTCTGTGTTTGTTTGTATTTGGACATGTGGCAGGTTTATGACAAAATCAGGTTTTTGATCAAAAACTTAGGATCAAGAACTGGTCGACGGAGCCCCGCGCAGTCACCAGGGTCCAAAGGAACCTAACCTAACCGAACCTCGGGGTGCCCCTGACGTCAACCGTCTTCTTCCGGTTCTTGATCAAAAGCCTAGGTTTTTGCTCAAAAACCTGATTTTGTCATATACAGGGTGTAAGGGACAGCCCTCCGCAAACTAACAGGGTGCATTCAGCTCCTCATTTTGAATCATATTCCACCGGAAATTTTCTCAGGAAAATTTTCATTAAAAAAAAAAAAAATCAGTTACATTTTCATTATTTCAATGTAAAATTGCATTGTGTGTTCGCAGCACTCCATTTATGTAAAAAAAAAACTGCAAAAAAAAACAGCAAAAAAAAAACCAGCAATGGATGTTGAAATACTCTAACCAACGACGCGTGAAATCAGCTGTTGACTTTCTGTCTAGCTACAGATTTCATCGAACTCACCGCATACCTATTACCTACCCCTCCCAACCAGTAATAGACGCTCCGATTTGTGCACAAAAACACAAACAAATCAGGTTTATTGGATTCCCTTAACGTTCCTGAAAAAATTTCATGTACCGGTCATCTTAGTATGACATAGGTACTGAATTCACGCTATCAGTTTGCGGAGGGCTGTCCCTTACACCCTGTATGTACCTGCGACATTGGACATGTCGTAGGTACCTATATGACAAAATCATAATCAAAGTCAAATCAATACAAACAAACAGAGTTGCAGATGTTTGTTTTTGATGACAATAATTTTTGCGAGCGTTAGGTACACTCCCGCGCTTGTGTTGCTAATTTTCATGAAAAAAGAATATGATTTATTAATTTAGTTGTTGAATAAAAAGGTTTAATGGCTAATTTGAGGCTGGAATTTGATTTTATTAGCAGACAGATGTTGAATCTCTAAAATATATAAAGTAGCCCACTTACAACATTAGTCGCCGAGTTATTAATTCAGAAGTAAATTTAATTATCGGTAGCTCTGAGTCATATTAACTTATGTTCGTAAATTGACGCTGGTTTTTTGAGGTTCTGTTGGAATAGTAAAGATGATGAATTAATATAATAGATGCTGTTCTATTAACTCGTTGCACATACAAAAAAAGACGTTAGATTACATACAGGTGCTGTTGTATTGTAATGATACAATGTGATAGCGGATAATCTCCATTTATTATTTAATATAAAAAGACTTACATCGGATACAATCTTGTTCATGTTCCAGTTGACCAGAGAGAGAAGAGTGGGATGTGTTCACAGACAATCATCTATAATTAAGGCATTGACACATGAACCTGTTTCTAATATAAGGCTATGCCTACACAATATACAACATCCTCCCCTTCTTATAAACAAATTTTTAATTCTACTTTACTATTCAACATTAATTTTTTACTTAACATAATCACTTAAATAAGCAGGGCGTTTTACAATTCTACTACTTCTAGTTTTTACAATCTCTTTGTCCGTTACAACATTATTTGGGTTTACATTTCTACTCTCACCTTCGCTTACAATATTATTGGGATTTACATTTATCTTTTCTCTTTCTGTTACATTATTATTTCGATTAAACTCTATGTTCCTATCAATTAGCTCTTCATCAATCACATAATCACTGTCATTTTTCTCCCTATATTTACCTCCTTCTATTAACATCTTTCTATTTCTCATTATTACCTCTCCATTTTCCTTTTTTACATAGTAGGATCTTGGATTACAACTTTTTCTTATTACTATACCACTTTCATGCGGTTTTCTATTCAACTCATCCTGTATTTTAACTACCTGACCTTCCTTTAATTCTGACAACTTTCTACTACCTCTATTATAATATTCTTCTTGTAACATTTGTTTTTTAATCAAAGTATCTCTGTATTTATCTCGAATCTGTTCATTATACATTTTATTTGTATTTATATTTGGCAGAATATGTTTCACTTGTCTATTAAACATCAACTCAGATGGAGACTTATTACTTTTACTTTCTATAGGTGTATTTCTATACATAAGCAATCCTAAGTGAATATCTTTATTATCATAAATCAACTTTTTTAACAACTTTTTAACTGTTTGAATATGTCTTTCCGCCAAACCATTAGCTTGATGATGTTTGGGACTTACAATTTTATGTTCAAAGTTCCACATTTTAACAAAATTTTTGAATTCTATGCTTGTGACCTGAATCTGTGTAAATTATGTTAGGTATACCATTTCTAGACAAAATTTCTTTTAATTGATCCATTACAGTTTTTGCATACAAATCTTCTAACTGTTTTACTTCCACAAACTTACTGAATGAATCTACTAACAAAATATAAGGTTTTCCAAAAAGAAAAAATATGTCAGCTGATAGAATCTGCCATGGCCCTTCAGCTATTTCTTTATTAATTATGGGTTCATTTCTATTGTTGTTTTGATAACTTTTACACATATCGCAATTTTTTATTAAATCTTCTATCTCCTTACACATGTTAGGCCAAAATAAAGTCTTCCTAGCTAATGCTTTACACTTTTCTATGCCTAAATGAGCATAGTGAATATTATTCAGAATTTCTTTCCGCATACTTTTAGGTATTACAATCTGATTATTTTTAAGAATCAAGCCATCACATTCTCCTAACTCATCTCTATAGCTATAATAAACTTTTGCTTCACTTTGTACTAATGATTTATTTTCTGACCATCCATTTCTAATGCAATGTAATACTAACTGTAATTCCATATCTTTCTTTGTTTCATTCTTCAATTGACTCATTTTTGCATCTGTAATATGGTAACTATTCACAACTGTACCAACATGAGTTTCAAGATCTAATTCATAAGACTTCTCTGTATTATTTAGATAGGATCTACTTAAATGATCGGCTATTAGTAACTCCTTTCCTGGCTTATACTCTAAATCAAACTGATAGTGTTGTAAAGCAGTTCTAATCCGTTGTAATCTAATTGGGCTTTTATTCAGAGGCTTTGAAAAAATGGATACCAGCGGTTTATGATCTGTTTCAACTTGAAACCGTTGACCATACAAAAATTGATTGAATTTAGTGCATCCATACAAAATAGCTAAGCTTTCTTTTTCTATTTGACTGTAATCTTTCTCTGTATCTGTCATTGCTCTAGATCCATACGCTATTGGTTGACCTTCTTGCATAATAACAGCACCTAATCCTTCTTTGCTTGCATCCACGCTTAAAGTTATTTTCTTATTTATGTCAAAATATGCTAATACAGGAGGTTCACTAATTAATTTAATTATCAAGTTGTAAGCTTCTTTTTGCCTAACCTCCCATACAAATAACACATTCTTTTTAATTAACTCTCTAAGTGGAGCAGTTATTTCAGATATGTTAGGAACAAACTTTGAAATATAGTTTATCATACCTAGAAACCTTAGTACTTCTTTTTGATTTTTTGGTTCTGGCATCTTCTTTATTGCTTCTACTCTCTCTCTATCTATTTTTAAACCTTCTTTAGTCAAAACATGTCCTAAGTACTTCACTTCTTTTTGATTTATTTTACATTTTTCAACATTAAATTTTACACCGTGTTCTCTAGCTCTTTGTAGTACTTTTTCCAATATTCTGTTACTTTCCTCCTCTGTTTTAGCGTAAATCAACAAATCGTCGATAAATGTACAGACTCCCTCCATATTAAAAATATTTGCATAAATTCTTTGAAACACTTCTGGACTCGAACACAGACCAAACGGTAATCTATTGAAACAAAACCTACCATAAGGTGTATTAAATGTAGTCAGTTGTTTACTGTTTTCACATAATTTGACCATATAAAAACCTTTATTTGCATCTAACGTGCTAAATACTTTACTTCCTTTTAATTTGCAAGTAATTTCTTCCAATTTAGGTAGCATTATTTGTTCTCTCATAATCTGAGTATTTAAGTATTGAGGATCCAGACATACTCTAAGTGAACCATTTGGTTTAATTGCAATTACCAAAGAACTTACAAAATCTGTAGGTGTATCAATTTTAGAAATAATCCCTTGTTGTTCCAAGCTATCCAACTCACTTTTTAACTTAGGCATTAACTTAAACGGTATATGCCTACATGGTTCTATTTTTCCTATCCAGTTATCTTTTAGTTTTATATCATATTCATAGTCCTTTATCAGCCCTATTCCTTGGAACACATCTTTGTATTTTTCATATAATGTATTATTACTCTGAATGTTATCAACAATGTTTCTTTGCACTATCTCAAATTCCAATAAAGTAGATAACCCTAAAATAGGCATTAAATTCTGCTCACACACTTGAAACACAACATTTTTAATTTTAGTTCCTATTTGACACTCTAAGATTACTTGTCCTACAGTTTGGATTAAATTACCATTATAGTTTTTTAAAATTAAATTACTCACATTAAATTTATTCACATTCATGGACCTGCAACAATTTTTTGACAAAATGTTACACTGTGCACCGGTATCTATTTTAAAATTTATTATGTTATTACTTTTCACAAAAGTTACCTTTTGAAACCAGTCATTATTAATATTGTTAACATATACCTCTTGTTTATCCTCAGTTTGCACTGCTCTTATTTCTTCCGACTTAGATCTGCACATTCTTGCAAAGTGGTTGATGCGCTGACACTTCATGCATCTCTTGCCATAGGCCGGACAACTTCTGGGTTGATGTTGAAAACCACAACGAGTACAGTTTTGTTTCCTCTTGTCTGTAGTCTTACTTCCATTCTTCTCTATTTTCTCATTTCTTATAAAATTTCTTCTATTATTATATTTTTGTTCTTCTGTTTTATCATTACTCTTGAAATTATTTTTCTTTTTTATATCTATCCCTTGTATTTTTGAGCAGCTAGCCTCCTTATGTTCAGCAAACTCCTTTACTTGTTTCTCTACCAATTCTGCAAGTAGGGTAGAATTGGGGGTTCTGTATCACGCATAGTTCTCGCTACCGCTCGAACTGCGTGATACAGTACCCCCAATTCTTTTCATCGGTCTGCGATACAGTTGGCACGGTTTACATTTCAGTTGGCAATACAGATTGAATCTGTCTGATACAGAACCCTCCATGAGTTTTGCATCACTTTGATGATATACATCAAAATCGCAAATCTTTTGTTTTTTTAGTCGGGCTGTCTACGATACAATTTGCAATGCAGATATAATTCATTAAAAAGAAGGAATTTCATCTTCTGGCAGTATTTGGTAGCATAGAATGTCTTCTGAATCAGGCAACACTATAATTCTTTTTTTAACTAATTAATGTCAGGCGGAGGATTTTTTTGACGTTCCAGCCGTTTTTTTAGGACCAGGATGTACGTTGTCAACTCGAACAAATGTAAGGAGCTCATCGTGACCACTCTTGACTGTGAGATATCGCGTATTTTCAAAAGTGGATTTTACTGAGTTTTGCTCTGTCTTGTCTGTATTGTCCTGAAGTTTTGATGAACTGGTGTTAATTATTTTCTGATCAGTCATGTCTTGAATAAATAGAATCTCACCACTAACATTCTTGAAAATAAGTTTAGAAATGCCTTCCAAATCAAATTTCGATGAATGAAGCATAATGTGAATAATATTATTAATTTATTCTCTCTCTTGATGAAACAAATAACGTTGATTAAGATCGAACCATCACACTACAATGCTATGTGTTTAATGCTATGATGGAGATATGCGTATTAAATATATACTCTCTTCCTTTCACAGCGTTCAAATAAAAACAATGAGGAAACTGTATAGCATGTTGCATCCAAGGATCGTCATAAATCTCCCAATCTTCTATAACACCTCCACATGAAAAACATGCTGCTTTATCATTTATACTATTTCCACAGTAAAAGAATCCAGCGTCAGCCATTTCCATCACTAATCTTTTCTTTGAATCGACCGTTGCCCAGTAATAGTTAAATGAAAATTGACGCATTTTGAACGTGTTATACATGTCATATCGAGGTTTGTATTCATTTTGAGACATGTTCTATTCACTTTCTTTCAATTGTAAACGTATAATGACATCGTCCAGCTTTTGTTAACAACTTATAAAGACTGGACAGAGGGGATAGGAAACTCTATGATGCGTTTTACCAAACTATAGAAATAAAACAAGAAAATATTTGTTTTAGAATTTATTATCAAAGCACCACTTATTTAAACACAATACATTTTTTAAAGCACATACAGAGTCATGATAAATACAGTTATATAAATCTTGAGAATATTTGTATTTATCGTATAAACTTAGCAAACTAGAACAACCTTTATCTTCCAAATTTAATATATGACAATTACTATTTTCTAAAATACACTTTAACCACAACACTTTTTCTGAACCTTTGACGTAGATACGTTTATCTCTTAAAATATCTATAACTAAATTCTGATAATTAGAATAGGGTACAAACCCTTCGTACCAGTGTATCTTTCTGTTACGTTCAATCCACCTTACTTGTTTTTTTTCTTGTTTAGTTAATTTTTCAAATGGAAATGGTGGCTTTATTAAAAACACTTGTAATGTTTTATTATAAATTATAGCGATTTCTTTTATTATAAATTCATTTGTTTCTGTTTTAAAGCCTTGAATATCCACAATAGCAATCATGATAACCTGCGCACAATGTTGCTGAGAGGTTTATATTCCACAAGGCGATCGTTTATAATCAAACAATATGCAGTCGTCTTATCTGGTATTGCTGTAGAACATTCAATTTCCAACCTCACGTCCACTGGGCCTGTTTTTAGGTTATCGTTTTGTCTTGAGCAGTCTAAGATAAAGAGAGGGGCTTTTTCTTTGAACTCCTTTAGGTCAAGCAACGGGTCTACTGGACAGTTGTAATACGACTGACGAAATTTCACAAACATTTCGTATAATATACTATATTTGTTCTCAGAAAACTTTAAACCTAAAGGTTCATATGGATAATATTGTGAATTCAAAAAGAGCGTAACGTTTGTTACTTCACAATGATCGAACACTGAACTGTCTTTAGTTTTATTATTTTGTCGATTAGTTTGTAAACAAAAAATTACATATCTGGGTTTTTCCAATTGTGAAGCAGTTTTAACTGACCAAGAATGCTTTGTGGTTTTAGGTAGTAATGGATACTCATATAAATCCCAATTTCTAAACGCCATCTGAATAGGTTTATCTCTTTCTAAATGTTTTAAAAGTGTCAGTCGTTCTCGGTCTGATACTTTTATGTGTGGTATCCTCCACTGAACTCTTTGTATGTCTATTTGAAAATGAGCAATATCATCAGTGAGGATAACACTATTTAAGGTAGTGTTACTTCTATTCAATATAAGTTCGTGTTTGCAATTTATCACTATTTTATTGTAATCCTCTGCAAACCCTAAAACCTTATTTAATGGTATCACAGCACTAAAATGCCCATCACTTTGAAATCCCTCTAAACTCCAACCCCATATGGCAGCAACTTTATTTTCTGCTTCATTTAATGAGATGTATGATTTTATTGTTGATGTTATTCCAGAATTTTTAATGCGGTCTATTTCAATACCATTCATTTCGTATCTGATGTCTTGAAACAAAGACATAACAGGGTTATTAGTGAACGTAACAGTTTTCTTGATCGGATTCCCATCTTTACCGATGAGCTTCGCTTGTCCTTCGATGTAAATTGAACTGGCTGATGGTAGCACGTATATGTCTTGCTGATGGATGGGAATTCTGATTTCATCGTTTTCTCTAAAGCTGTTATTGTAGGGATTGTATGAATGGACTTCATAACTTTCGATCGTAGTGTCGAAGCGCGGTAATTCACTAATCTGTAGTAAATTCATACTTTAAACCCTAGGGCTTTAAGAAAATCTTTATTTGCTTTAGTCAATTTCTTAACTTTTTTCTTACGTCTTTGCAGCTTAGCAATCGCAGAAGAACTAAGACGTTTTGTTTTTTCAGAGGTATTTTTATAGTATACTATCATTTTGCTTTTCTTAAATGAAGACGTAATTGAACCTGTTCCTCTCCAAAGTTAATACAGTGACCAAATTGATCTACAATCTTAACAGATACCGATGAAATTATATTTTTGTTTACTGGAAAGTAAATAACATTTTGTGGTACTTCCATGCACTGATGACCTGGAGTAGTATCAGACACAAATTCATGGATAAAATGAGATGGTAATCCGTTGCAGTAGGAACCGTAAACAAGATCACATTCGATTCTGATTACAGACAGACCTCTATTAATAATGGGAATATTTGGTCTTGATTTGAATACTGAAAAGTATATCAAACCGCACTCGTATTGATCTGACAAATATAGTGGTGGTTGAAAGTATGAAACCAATTCCGATTTATTTCCAGATATGGTAACCGTAGTAGACATGCTTCAATACTGACCACATTCGGAAGATCCCGTTTATTTTATTCCTTCACTACACCAAAAATTCTTCAAAAAGTTTAAACAAAGATGTCCACAATTAAAAGGGTGATCACGTTGAATGTTATCATAATTATAGTGAATATGGGATCCCAAGTATTTTATAAATTCCTTTGGAGGCTTAAGGTTTCCGTAACTATCAAAATACTCAATATAATCGTTGTATTTTGCATAGGCTACCCAATGAGAACCAGGATTTTTAGAGCTATCTAAATTTATAACTCCACATTCTTTTTTAAAAGGGTGCTTAGGGAGCTTATCTCTCATAAAGACACCTCTGAAATAGGGAATATTATTTCCATACTTCAAAATATCTAAATTACTTAAGGCTCGATTGGGTAGCCGATATCTTAGTTTTTTTCTTTCGATACAAAAATTCCGAGCCCATTTTTATGCGGTTTAAGGTGTAGCCCTTTTCCGATGCAGAGAGCTTCCATCTTTTCATTGTGTCTCTTCGATTCAGTCAATAACTTTTTAGCCATCTTGAATTCATTTATGGTTTTAGCAATACCAGCTGCACCACCTGCTAAAGCTCCCGCCGCAGATAATCCCGCAAAAATCGGAATCAAAGGCAATACTCCACCAGTTTTTGGTATAGGAATAACACGAGGAAGTTTAATGGATGAATCGTCAGCTAATTCTCGGGCGGCGGCCATAGCTAGTTCTATCGCCACTTTCTTGGATTTCGGTTTTAATTTTTTGATATGTTTCTTCGTTTTGCTGATAACATTTTTAAATTTATTTTTTAATCCTTTTCCAGGTTTAATTTTAGGAGAACACTTTTTGATATCTTTTTTTAGGCCCAAACCAGTTTTAATTTTTGCTGACATAGCACTGCTTACTAAGCGCGCTGCCAGTTTTTCCCCTACACTTGCATCTGATGCCAGAGTTCGTTCTTTAGCCATATTTAACAAAAGTAAATCTGCCTTGTGGCGATCCTTTAAGTTTGACGACTTGTGATAGGCAATGTCGTGCTGTTTGCAATATTCGTCTAATTTATTAATACCTTTATCTCCACGTGAAAGCCTTTTAATTAATTTAGTGCCAGGCCCACAATAATTGTATCCTGGTAAATGTAATTCAAATGGTAAATGATTTATAATCCAATTGAGAAGACTACTCTCTTCAATACACATCATAAGACTGATACATTTTGGACTGAACAATTAATAAGTATTCGATTTATCAATCCAACTGTTTTCAGAAGAAGGCAAACCTAACCATTTTACTAAAACTCTGTCTCCTTTACTTTTAAGAACTTTCTCAACTAGATATAAATTGGGATGTTTTGTCTTTTGAAGCTCTTGAAAGTAAAATGCTCCTAAAATAGGTTGACCTCTGATTGTATCTTCAATTAAGTAGGTAATAGGAGTTGTATTTTGTATTTTCCGAATTTTAAATATTTCCGTCGACCAGTTGGGTGTATATCCTTTTTCAAATGTTCCTTTGTACTTACTGATACGTACATAATCTCCCACTTTATACTTGCTTTTTATTCTCTCATTTTTTACCAACGTTAAATACCTTTCTAATATACGTTTTTTATTAATCTTATCCACATTAGCAGGAATTTCATTAATTGTCCGATGGTAAGTGTGATTGTATTTATAAATAACATCATTAAGGGTGTTATCTACCCAATTATAGTTGCCTTTTAAACTAAATTCCTTGTACAGTTTAGATTTCAATGTTCTGATAAATCGTTCAACTATTGAGGCCTTTTTTGTTGAGAAGGTTGAATAGTGGTTAATATGATAAGATTTCATAAGCTTTTGAAATTTATTATTATAAAATTCTGTTCCATTATCCGTTTGAAGATTTTTCGAAACACGCCCTGTAGCCAACAAAATTTCGAATGAGTTACATACATCATCTTTGGTTTTACTTTTCAGAGGAAAGGCCCAAGCATATTTCGAAAATGTATCGATTACGGTAAGAATAAATCTGTAATTTTTATTTTCTTTTGAAATTGATTGCATATCAATTAAGTCTGCTTGCCAGAGGTCATCTATATCTTTCATAATAACATGTCTTCGTGGAAAGTTCACCCTCGCATTTTTATGAATTTCGTTTACCACGTCAGCTTTGCTCATGTTCAGAATTCAGTACATTTGTCTTGAATACATCTATAATACTGAATGAAAAGCATATTATTACAACTATTTATTCCTTAATTATGTCAGCTTCTTTTAATTCTTCAATTATCGATAAAATTTCATTGTCATGGTTTGTATTACCAGCATCTCTTGAAGCAACTAATAATTTCAATCTCTCAACTAATTCGTTAGGATCATCCCAATATACAAAGTCAGTGTTGTTTTTGTATTTTTTTAGTGTTGGTAAGTTTCCTCCAAGTTTAGTGTGATCAAGTTTATCATCGTTTGTCGATTCGGAAAACAGTGGTTTGATTATTTCACGATATTTCATTCCTTTATCGCCTCTTATTTGTCCATTAGGATTAAAATCTCTCTTATGAGCATTTGTAGAATGCAACATATCCTTATAGACAAGTTTATCTTCACTCGAAATTAATTTTAAATCAGGTTTTCTTCGAAGTAAAAGTTCCTTCAGGCCAGGGGTTAAATTATAGGCTTTGCCATCGACTTTAATTAAGATATCATCATTGTCATTTAAACTATCAATTTTAGAAAATGTTACCACTGAATTACCCAACAGTAAAGTTTTGTTTACACTTCTTATTCCAAACGGTATATTTACACCGTCATAAATACCGTGGACATCACGACCCTGTAATGAAATTTCTAAATCATCTTTTAATTCCATTGCATTAGACTTTTTAAGTGATTGTGCAGAATATAGTTTCGGATCATAGCAGTCTTCAAACTTTGTAGATGAGCTAGTATTGATATCATCCAATTCACTGATTTCAGAATCAGTGAGCGTTGTATTTTCTAAATGTTTGATTTTTTCCGTAGATAAATTAGAATCAACTAGGGTTTTAAGTGGATCTGTGACAGGTTTTAGCATTTTATTGAGTGACAAGTTCATTGAGTGTTCCTGGTTCTTCATTTGCTTAATTTTATTCTTTATAGAGTCTACAGACTTAATTAATTCTACTTTAATATTTTTCTCCATGTTGTAACAACTGTGTGCAACTGAGGAACAAGCGATAATAATTTTGTTATTGTATTTTATTTACTTATATACCTTCAGTCAAATTTTAAAAAAACATCAAAATTCTGCCTATACCTTCCATTATTTAATGGTGACTCTTTATTAATAAGAAGAAATTGATATGGGTTACTCCAAATAGTTTTACAAATATCTTTGAACTGATTCCATGGTAGATCAGAGTTGACATGTTCTCCATAGATATGCTTTAAGTTTACATCATCTTGTTTAAATATTATAAGAAAATTAGCGTTATCACGTAACAACTGTTTCGGAATTTTTGAGTAGGTTTGCGATAAGTAAAAGCAATCAATTTGTTTATGCCTACCCATAGAGAAATAATTACGGATATTTATTTGTTTTTCACATACAACATCATCAAATATAAATACAGAATTTGGTAAAGCTTCACTGGGAGATATGACTTCCTTATCGTCATTAAACTCATTGAAGTTAATCTGAGGTACTCTTCTTAACACTTCACTTAAGAAACGATATTTCGGTTGGAAAGTAGTTTTCGAATAAAGATAAAGATTTTGAAACTTAAGACCATTTTCATGCAACAATAAACTGATCATAACGTTTGTTTTGCCACAGTTTGAGGGTCCGCATATTATACAACGAATCGTATTAGGCAGTAAAGCACTGTGTCTAATCTGACGAACAGAGTCATTGAAATTGATGTTATTTACGTTCAAAGATATGGGTTGTCTGATCAACTTCATCTTGCATATTGTTTATTTTCATTACTTGCTATCCTTTATATATGAATAAGCGATGGGGAATTCTAGATGTCTGTTCAAAAAACTCCAAAATGCTGATTTTTAGTCAACCTCGCCATTGTCTTGACGACGTACAAAGATGGAAGAAAAAAATTACAAGCATGTACTCATAATCCTTACATCTAATTATGAACTACTTACCACACAACGTTGATTTGCTAATTGTTAAAGAGCAGGCGTTTGTCTCGAACAATGTGCGAACACAGTATTCAAACAACAAGTTTAGACCTGTGTCGTTATGTTTATGTTCTCATCTTACCTGCATGAATGTATTTGTGACTAATAGAAAGGAGAACATAATTTTAGGTATCTCAAAGTAATTAAACATTACACTTCATTGCAGTAGCTGATCGAAGCAGTACCTTACACTGTTGTTCACGATTTTAATAATATTTTCATTCTAAAGGTAAGTGTATGAATAATAACCCATCAAGCAAAAAAAAAAAAAAATAAATAAAATATTTGTTTAATGTTTAGGTCAGTAGATCGTCTTAAAGGCGTTATTTGTAAATACTTTTATATTTCCAGAATAATGTCTCGAGCACCGTCACCATCCTACAGCCCCAGCATTTTGGACAGTGAAAATGTGATTTCGGTAGAACAGGAACAATCCAGAATAAGTGAGGTAATCTTTGTTTTTATATTATATAGAAGTAGATTTTTTTATCATGCTAATTTTTTTACGTGCTAATTTATTTATTTATTTGTTTTTTTGCAGTGGAACTCTGAGGTCCTCAATGGCAATCCGGTAATGAGCCCATTTTTTTGCTCCCAGGGCAACTATGAACCATATTTAGAAAGTTTAAATCAGAGCGCTAAAATTGAAAAGCTGCTCACTGGAAACAGTCAAGCTCAAACCTCTAAAAAGTCTTCTAAAAAGAGGAAATGTACATTAGGAGCTACATCATCGTACATTGCTCATCGAGAGGAAAGCGGTAACGGAAGATATCTAATTAAATTAGAAGTGCACAAAATTAAAGACTCTAAGAATGAAAATAATTATAGTGATAGTGACATTGCATGTGTAAGTGTCCAATATGTGGTGCGTGAAACCTATGACGAAGTGATGGATGCAGCACAGACAATTATTAAAAAAATTGGGAAAAAGTTAAGTGACCCAGAACAGTTTTAGGTAATTTTGTATAAGTACCTAGTTAATAATACCTAGTTGTAGTTTGTACTGTCAAAGATGTATACTTTTAATAAGTCAATAATAATTATTATATTTTGTTACTTAATGTTTTATTAGTATTACTGTTTCATGATTTGATTATTATTATTTTATACATGTTTAATTAAGACTGTAAAAATGTTCAAAAAGTAATTATGATGTAAAAGATTTTGTGTGTAAGTTAAATAAATATTATGACTATTAACTATTCTGGAGTTTAATTTTAGTAAGTTAGTTTAAATAGGAAATAGGTATAGAACATTTATACACATTTATTTGATTCCAAATGATTTATTTTGTATTATAGTATTTCAATACCTACATTTTACTTTTTAATTTTTGCATATACAATATTAGTTTTTGTTTACCCTAAACCCGAAAAGGGGTCATTGTAGTCATCATTTTGAACAATTTTTTTCTATGGGACCAACCTTGAAATCGCGAAAAAAAAATCTGCTGTTCAGTACATTTATTTACATCAAACTCGTCAAAATGTACTGAACAGTTGATTTTTTTTTTTCGCGATTCAAGGTCCCATAGAAAAAGTTGTTCAAAATGATGAGTACAATGATCCCTTTTCGGGTTTACGGTAAACAAAAACTAATGTTGTATAGACATCTTAAATTAATGCATTGTAATATTATACAGACAACACTTAAATAAAATACTGTTTTATAATGCTTCCATAGCAAAGATTTGCAACCATCTTCCATTATCATTTATCATCATCACTACTAAGAATCAGCTTATTAATTTTCTGAGTAAAAATCTTATGACTTTTCGACTACAATTCACAATCATAGACGTATAAAAAAAGTAGGACTCCGAGCCACGCATATCGAAAGTGAAGCACCGTACCGATCTATGTGTGCGTGATTTGTGTACCTGCAAAGACGTCGTCACTCGTGTCACGTAATGGCGGCCGGTCGGCATACTATGATGTAAATGTGTGCGTGAGGCGTGTTTGTAGAAACGGTACCGGCATACTTACTGTGCTTCACTTTCGATATGCGTGGTGGGGGAGTCCTCATTTTTCTTTTATAAGCCTATGTACACAATATCATCTCTTGACCATTCAAAAAAGTTATAACATTTAATTGAGCGGAGAATTGAACTCAGACTCGAGTTATAGGTACTTCTTTAGTCTACTTCTGATAAAAATAATACCTTTTTCTAAGGATTTCAGAGAAAAAGTTAGAACATAATTGACCTGAGAATTGAACTCAGACTCAAGTTATAGGTAATTCTTTAGACAAATGAGTATATTTCTTACACAGGGGACATAAAATGAAAAAATAAAACAAGAAATATTATAATTCATAATATTTTATTGTTAAATGCAATAATATATTATTGACACATTATAAAAATAAAAGAAAGTAAATAATAGATATAAAATTAGGTACATAGTCAAATAACATCTTAAAACATAGTCCGATGATGACCCCAAGGTACAGTATAATTTTTTTTATTTTTTATTTGACGTTTGTCATCATTTCCATTAAGTACTAATTTATTAATTTTCTGTGTATACAACTTATGATTTTTAGATCGAATGACATACATAGTATCTCTGAGGTTTATGTCATTATTCAAAGTATTTTTATATTTTTCAATAGTGAGTTTATTAGAAATAGACTTTTTAACTCCTTTAGCTTTCTTAATTGTATTATTTAAACTATTTATACAGTATAATTTAGCCCTCAAACCAATAAACTCGGTAATGACATCTCCACCCATCTCATCCTTAAAATAACCAGGTATTTGTTTATTCGCTTTTGGAATACCATAAATATTATTTTCTTCAAAGTTACTAGTATCAAAATATTTTATATTTTGTTTCATGTCTTTATAAAAATCATCAGTCTGTATTAAATACAAGAGACTATCAGTATCAGTATAACAAAGCTGTATGCCATCCTTATATATTTCATTCATAACAGAATAGTGAAATTGATATAAATGACACTTTGCTAGTTCTAGTATTGTAAAACCAATGTATATTGGTCGATCTAAAACAACTTTAGCAGGCTCTAATTGAATTGCAACAAGGTTTTCTGAAATAATAGCCATATTTTTAAAATTAGGGGCACTCACATATTTTTCTGCCCCCTTAATTTTATTGGTCTTATTAGAGCAATCTTTCCACACATTAACTAATTTAACATCCACTTGTTTCCTTTTGTTTTCAATCGTTTTACCAAATATTGAATTATTTTGCTTTTTGAAAAAATCTCTTTCGAAATCTGAGTTAGCTTTTTGTCTGAGTACTGTATTAAGATTTATGTATGGTTCTAAGATATTTTTTTGAGTAAATACCAGAATTTTGTGGATATTTAATAATATAAGACCATTCTTTAAACATTCTTGTAAGTGAACATAGTGGATGACATATCTATATTTATCATACAGATTAGCAATTAGTTTAGTGTTTTTGCTATCACATGGAATAGGAACAGATAATTTTTCTGGCGCAAATGGTAAATCAGAATGCGCATCATGTAAATCAGGAGGATAATGAATATCAACTTCAAGTATGTACCCTTCGTCACTATCAGCAGAAACGGATGCAATTTCAAATAAAGCTATTTCAGATTTTGTTAAAAATCTAAAATTTCCAGTGGGAAGTATTTGTGTCATAGCATGGCCGTATAAATTTACACAATCTAAGTAAACCAAAAATGTGCTGGGTTTTTTTTCGTTATAGTCTGCCAAATATTTATTATTAGCCTTTGCATGTCGCAGCGAGCATTGAGCAAGACCACCTCTGACACCTTTTTCTAGCATTTGATATATTTCTATATCTGATATTAAATCTAATTCTACATTAGTTAACAAGAGCATGGCGTCCCAGCTTAATGACGGTGATGAAACATAATGACACGGGTCAAGTTCATAATGACATAAACTCATAGATCGGAATTTCTCAAATATGTCACACAATAGTAAGACATCACATTTCAAATATAAATCAGTATATTCACCTAAATTCTTAATACCAAATTTAGACCACACATTTAAAGCGTGATTGTAATCGTCACTAGACACTGTATCGGATGTGAGTTTATTATAAAAATTTGGGCGATCTGGTAACTGAGTTTCCGCATACCGTTCCCAGGAGTCTATATAATCGTAGCAATACACTCCTTTCCTAAGGCATAGTCGGAATAAATTTTCATCAGTGAAAAATGATTGTAAATGCTTTAAATCATGGGGGTCCAGCGTCTTTACTAAGTTGTCTAAACTTGAACTTAAGAAATTGAAAGAATCTATAAATTTTAATTGAGCTACTTTCTGAGAATTAAATGGGAAAAATTTAGTGAAAGAAACATATTTTTCCTTGGTTTTTGGAATTAAATTGATTCGACCGCAAACACTTGAAAGTTCTTTTATAAATAAATGACAGTCATATCCTGAAAGGTTATGAAATATTATGGGAATAAATTTTACAGACTTATTATTTAAGTTGCATGAATTATGAGCTGGACCACGATATTTACCCGTGAAATGATCGTGGTCATAAACGATGCGATCATTATTAGAAAATTTTTCTTTACAAATATGACATACTGTAGCAGTCTTAAATGAAAGAAGCTCTTCATCATTCAACGGGGACATGTCTTTAGGCAAAAATAAAATGTCATACAAACGTTCTAAATCCTTAGTAATAGATTCTACAAACTTTTTTGAACAATTTGGACCTCGATAAGATACTAAATTATTAAGTTCTGGATTAGACTCACAGCATATATAATAGGCGAAACAAGTTGCTTCATGAATTTGTATGTTTTCGACATACTGACTTTTATTTTTATCTGAATATTCTCGAAGTAGGCTTTCAAAGTCTCCATAAATAACAATAGGAATTCTTTGAGTCCTTATATAATTAGAAAACCGAAGCTTACTATTCTCTTCTGGGAGCACTGTTTGCATCCGGGCACAATTATGATTATCTAATTTTGCCTCTGAATCAAAGTATAAAAAACATTCATCGCATAAGTGAATTTTAGATTTGTGTTTTGTTAGTTGACCATGAACTAGTCGAGCAAAATTTTTTATTAAACAGAAATGATTTTTGTCTCCTCTTTCAATTAATAATAAATTTACGTGGGTCAGTTTCCGTTGTAACGTTTTGTATAATGGTCCAGTAATAGTGTTTTTTTTTTCTAAACCATAAACATTTACACTTATATGAGGATTTTTTTTTTCGAATTGTTTTATGTCATCAAATGTTGGAGGAAAAGATATACCATTTATGTTTAACAATTTAGAGTAATGTGGATATGATGAAACTCTATTACTGTTAGACCTTACTGGATACATATGTGCTACAATACACCAGAGAAAGCAATGTCTATCTTTATTGCAAATGTTAAGACATGACTTTGTTTTAACAATTTTTATGGGTAAAGATATGTAACTGCTAGCTTTTAAGGGATTATACTTAACTATATTCATTTCCAAATGATTAATCGACTCTATAGCCCAACCAGATTCTGATAATTCAAATTCTGTGCACTTATACAACATTTTTTGCACACATTCTTCAAAAAATAATTTTATATTACTATTCTGAATGATCACATAATACTTTGTATTGAAAGATTTCAAAGACAATTCATCATTTTTAGGTAACTTGTAAAGTACAAAAAGCTCAAATTGTATTTTAATCGATCGATGTTTTAATCGCAATGTCTCAATAATCTTGTAAATCGTGCTAGAAGTATCTGATAAAAATATCTCCGGTGATATGTTATCTAAACTTGTTGGATTAAATCTGTAACTAGCAATTCTATTTTTGAAAGCAGTAGCTATTATTTGCACATTATCAAATTCAGTGCTCAACAAACAGTTTGATTTATGTATATTACTTTTCTTATGTGATGAATATTTTTGGACATAAACCTTACAATCTGGACAAAATTTCATGTTTGATTATATTGAATACAAAAAAAAGTAAAGAAAATTAGATTCACCAAAATAAATCTTTGTATATTTATTTAAGTTGTTTTCAGTTTTGATTTAAGTACTTCAAGGTCAAAATTACGGGTCTAGAATTTTTAACTACTTAAAGATTAAGGTTCAAGGTCAGAATTACTGATCTGGATTTTTATAAGTACTTAAAGGATAAGATTCAAGGCCATAATTACTGGTCTAGAATTTTAAGCTTTGATATTCATTAATTCGAGTTTATTGGCTTTTGGTTTTTAGTTTTTGGCTTTTGGTTTTTAGTTTTTTGGTTTACTGAAAGAAATCATACAAATAATGATTAAAAAATATATAAAAGTAAGTACCTATTTATGCAAGATTATATTTCATTACAATTAGGTATCTGAGAAAACAAACATTAATAAAAAAAAAAAAAGAAAGATCAATCATAGACTTCATACGTAGGTACTTACTTAAATTCAAACAATATAGAATATAGATTAGACTGATAAAGTGATCGTTACCAACTTTTGTGTATAAAAATGTTTTTCAAACTTTATAATAATAAAAAGAGCAAAAAAAACAAGAAAAAAACATTTAAAAATCAAGGTATGCCATTATATTATAGGTACTTTAAATGTTTCTAAACAAGTTTATATATTAGGTATAATTATCAAAAGAGCAAAAATATGAGTCCTTTAAATTGTGGTAAGACGCGTACCTAATTTTAAAATACGTTAGACTGATAGAGTATCGGTCGTATCTTACGATAATCTTCTTTAGCAGCGGTCACAAGTTTTGTAACTGCATTCCATACCTGACTGCTGTCTTCAACAGAGGATTTGAAGGTAACTAGTGCTCGTTTCCAGCGGTCGGTGCTGAGCGCCTCCGCTTCCCGAGCGTTGTAAACACGCAGTTCCACGTAGTAGTTGCCCTGGCGGGTGGGATCCCCCTGGAGTGTGTAACCGGAACCACTACGTCTTGACAAGAAGCTCCGCAGCGCAGCTGCTCGGATAGGTTCACCGCCAATTTCTTGTTCGTTCTGAAATTAGAATGATTATCATTAGAAATTAAAAAAAAAAAAAAAAAAACCTTCATGAAAGAACCTTCAAAAATATACTGATCCATAAATTTTAACTGACCCGGGAATCATATTTAGAATATCTTAGCCAGTAGGTAGATGAACTAATATGTAAAAAAATAAATAAAAAAAATAATAATAATGGAAAATAAAAATTAAAAAAGACACATAAAAAAACTCGGGAATCGTATTTAGAATATCTTAGTCAGTGAAATAATATGATAAATAATATGATGTGAATAATATGTAAACAAAATAAAAAATAAATTGAAAATGAAAAGGACTGCATTTACAAATAAAAAAACTTTAGCATACCTCTGAATCCGACAGCTTTCTTTTTTTAGCCGATGTCGATGGCACCGGCAGATCAGCGTCCGACTCCGTGTCGGACCCAAAAAAGCTAGATTTAACCACCGGAGCCCTGGTAATTTTCTTTATTGCAGTTTTATTTGCTTTGCCGACAGCCTTTTTCCTCGACTTCTTTTTCTCTACCGACGGTGCTGGCTGAGATGCTGGTATTTCACAGTCAGAATCGAAGGGATTGGTCGACCTAAAATTAAGAACACCATTATTAATTTTCACTCATAAACCCATAAGTTTAATTAACTATTATTCGATACAAATAATAATTGCAGAGTTATACGCACATACTTGTTTGTTCACAATAATATTGAAAAAAAAAAACTAAGAACCGTTACAACCCGGGATGCGCACTAATTAAAATGAAATTATAAAATGCAGTCATATTTATAGATTACATTTTTAAAGCTGTGGTTACAGTAATTAATCGCTAACAAACTAAGAAAGCGATTTTGTTAGGTGCGCTGTACATTACATTTACAGCACTCTCTAAATAAGGTCTATAATCGTTTGTTCTGTAATAGACACTATGCGCACAGCCTACAATTCCAGATAAGGTCGGTGGCGACACACTGTCGCAGCAACCTGAGACGAAATTCTAAAAAGGAAGTTGCATGTACTTACCTTAACTATTCATTATCGGTCTATGAAGTGTGTCATTAAAATGGTAACAATCGGTTTTTAAACACTTACCTACCAAAATAAGTTAAGGCTAGACATTCATTTTTGTAATACATTTATAAAATGTATGGCATGTTTGCATCCAAGGATCATCGTAAATCTTCCAATCTTCGAAGGGATCCAGTATTTTGTCACATTTGCGACGACACGTTTGGCGCATTGATGAAAAGCTCGTCTCGTTGCATCACAATGTAAATATTAGTTTATAAACGTGCTGCTACTAAATGCGTCAACTGTCGCGGGTTCGATTCCCGCACGGAACAAATAAGTATTTGTTTCGGTCTGGTTTTCATGTTTTTGCCATTATTTATTTTACTATAATACTCTAAAAAATGAGCAAGCATAAGCCTGGATCAAAACATCCTATAGGTACAGTCAGCGTCAAAAAAATCGGGATAAACAGACTGTTCAAAATTATCTCAACAACTCTGAAAATTAAACTTTATCTCAATTGGATACAGAGTTAATATTTGATTTTTATAATTGTTTAGATCATGTGAAATAGTCTGCTCGTGCCGATATTATTAACGCTGACTTGGTGCAGTGGTTAGATTGACATCGACCCTACATGTCGTGGGTGCAATTCCCACACAACAAATATTTGATTGATCTGTAACTGGTATAAGAATTCTTCACAAGTGTAATACGAGTAGGTAGTTTCAATCTGTATTGCCAACCGCTGTATCGTAGACCAATGTGTGGAGAACTGGGGGGTCTGTATCACGCAGTTCGAGCGGTTAGCGAGAACTATGCGTGATATAGAACCCCCAATTCTACCCTACTTCTGCAGCTCTGCATATTTTTATAGCTTTTTCCAAAGTTAACTCGCTCTCTCTCAATAATCTATCTTTTATTTTGCTCTCTCTAATTCCAGCTATAATTCTATCTTTAATTAGTCTCTCCCTCATTTGACCAAAGTTACAATCCTGACTTAGCCTATTTAAGTCTGCTAAAAAGTCTTCAAAGCTTTCTTCTTTCTGCTGTCTGCTGAAAAATTTGTGTGCATTGACGCTTTCATTACTTTTAGGTATGAAATACTCATTGAATTTTTCTATCATCTTTTCATAATTATACTCTTTCTCTGCTATTCCAAAGCTTTCATAGATTTCAATTCCTTGGTCACCCATGGTGTGTAGGAACACTGCAACCTGTACCTCCTGGCTTTTATCTTTTAAACCTGCTGCAATTCTATACAGCTCAAATCTTTTCATCCACTTTTTATACTCTTCTGTGGTGCAATTTTTGATGGAATTTGGGGGTTTTAAGCCCAAAGCGTCCCTGGACACGCCTTCCGCCATTTCCGATTATCTTAGTTTTACAATTACTAATTACTTTCTTCACACTGTATCTAGTCTCTTATTTTATTTATATTCCGCAGCGCCATGTTGTATTGTAATGATACAATGTGATAGCGGATAATCTCCATTTATTATTTAATATAAAAAGACTTACATCGGATACAATCTTGTTCATGTTCCAGTTGACCAGAGAGAGAAGAGTGGGATGTGTTCACAGACAATCATCTATAATTAAGGCATTGACACATGAACCTGTTTCTAATATAAGGCTATGCCTACACAATATACAACAGGTGCTAAAGAAAACTTTGTTTGCTGCACTTATAATTTCCCATATGGAATCACAAGTAATACCTAAAACAAAAGCCTAAACAAACAAAAAACCACTACACACACCACACTAACACACTAAGGAAACCTAGCAATAAAAGCTATGCAACCAAATTATTAACAAACCATCACTCACAATAATCCAACAGGCGCCTTTCTTGAAACTTTTTCTCATTCGATGATTCGACCAAAAGTGCTTCTGAAATGAACTATTTCGATCTATTGAGAAGATTTGCTCCTATCTTAGAAGCCCTTTCGATCCATTACCCCGGTCTGTCAATTCAAAATTTTTTTTACCGTAAAATGAGCATTATTCGCAGCTTATCGGCGAAACCTCAGAAGAAACTATAATCTGAGGGCGAAACCGGAACGTAGTAGTTTTTGGTCAGTTATTGACTTTGACCAGTGGCGTAGCTTATCCTAATGGGGCCCTGTATCAAAATATGTCGGGGGGCCTTTTTTTACCCAATTACGGCGAAGCTCAAAAGCAGCAAATTTTTTTTTTTACCCGACTGCGCCAGAAGGAGGGTTATGTTTTTCGAGAGTATGTATGCATGTATGTATGTATAATTGTTTTAGCTTGAGAGGTGTCGTTAGATTCGTATTTACTGTGAGAGTGACACTGGGTAGGTATATCAAAATAAAAAAAAAACGAAATGGCGGATTTTTGGCGCCAAATTGTCTTAATTTTTTTTTTTCTCAAATCTGTCGAGTGGGGTATCAAAATAAAGGGTTTTAAAATGTGATAACAAAAATATACACAACTTATATGGTTAAAAGTACCTCGAAGTGAGAAATTGTGAAAAACACGTACAAATCTTTCACATTTGTAAACTAAAAAGCTGGAAATAAAAAAGTAAATAAAAAAAATTAAAAAACCCGACTGCGGTAAGACTTAAAGCTGCAGTCTTGCAAAAATCACTAGCGGCGAATTATTTGCGCAACTTTGTATTTTTTTTTTAACAAAAGTAATGAAAAAACATGAAATATTATTATAGTACGTAAATAACCATAATATAAGTAATGGCTGGTAATTTTTTTAAGTTCATCTGGGTGGATTATGTTAAGTAAATCAAGCGTTAAATACAGCTCTTTCGCTCCAACAACGATTCGAGTTATGTTTGTGCACCTGCATTGGGCAATACAAATTTTATTTAGAAAATCTGTTCAGCGCATAATTGTTTCTCTAATCTTGTCTTCAAAATGCGCAGAGTACTTTTTTCTAATTATCTTTCATTTTCTTATGTCATCGAAATTCTTTGTTTTTATCTCCTAATAAACGGTTTGTTTCATAATAACAATGCATCTTATGCATGTAAAAGTTGGTTAATTTAATGCCAAGAGTTCAATAAAGCAAGTACTAAAAAAAAATTGCACCTAAATCACCTTACTCTAACAATAATAATAATCTCAAAAGACCTCCAAAACAGAGTTTATGAACAAGAATTGCGAGGGAAATTTCTTAGTGGGTCGGAGCGTTTTGGAGGTCTTTTGAGATTATTATTATTGTTAGACTAAGGTGATTTAGATGCTGTTTTTTTAGTATTTTCTATAGTGAACTCTTGGCAGTAAACCAACCAAATCTTACATGCATACGATGCTTTGTTATTATGAAACAAACCGTTTATAAAGAGATAAAAACAGAGAATTTCGATGACATTGTGACATCCGAATTAAGAAAATTAAAGATAACTAGAAAAAATGTAATCAGCGCATTTTGAAGACAAGAATATGGGAACAATTATGCGCTGAACAGATTTTCTAAACAAAATTTGTATTGCCCAATGCAAGTGCACAAACATAACTCGAATCGTTGTTGGCGCGAAAGAGCTGTATTTAACGTTTGATTTACCTAACATAATCCACCCAGATGAACTTAAAAAAAATAACCAGCTAATACTTATATTATTGTTATTAACGTGCAATAATAATATTTCATGTTATTTCATTACTTTTGTTTAAAAAAAAACACAGTTGCGCAAATAATTCGCCGCGAGTGAATTTTGCAAGACTGCAGCCGTAAGTTTAAAAAAAAAACAGATAAGTTAAAAACAAGCCCATTTTAGAGATAATTATAATTAACGGACTCATTACTTTTAATACCTATTTGCAATTTGCAAAGTAAATAAGAACGTAAAGAAATCTAATATTGAAAACAAACGGCACCATATCAATATTGGAAATTAGAGAGTAGAGATATTACCACCAAGCTAACTTACTTTTCTATTCACGTTCATGGTACACATTATAATTTCACGCCGAAGCCGCTAGATGTCACTACTAGTAGGTATCTGACCCATCATTATCAACGTTATAAAATTGTTAGTAAACAGGCCGGGGGAAATTCGTTGTACACCGATCATGACTCTTGATCATGAGCCAATAGGCACCACCACTAGGCACATACATCTTCGCGTCATGAAAAGGGGAGATGAGAGCAGGACAGCAATATCTACGCACTGTTCTACGTCCCACGGTACTGCCAATGACAATAATGCATTTACGAAGTGAAGAATGCCGGTAGGGTCGTCGGTACTAAAAACGTCACTGTACTTACCTTGGTGCTTACGTGTCCCTTCTGAGAAGTTGGCAGTGGCATCTCTCTCACATAGATCTGCGTCTGTTTACTGTTTACCTGTCCCGGCCGCTACAACGACACTTTAAACAATGTTGAGTCAGGGATTTTTTTGTTTCTCCCTGAGTTTGGGGTAAGTTCACATACCTGGTTGGTAGAAAATTTATATTTTTAGGGTTCCGTACCAAAATGGTAAAAAAGGAACCAGGTGTGATTAGTCAGTAAAAGTATGACACGCCCTTCCGCTCCACCCAGAGCGGGAGAAGTCATTTGATGATTTCCCTTCCACAAAAAAAAGGGGTAGTTTAGGAAAACTAAAAATGATTAATTTTATAATTAACTTAGATGAATATTCGTGCTAAGTTTCAAGTCTAATAACTCAAGAAATAAGATTTTTCATACAAACTTCGATCCCCTATTTTATTCCCTTAGGGATGGAATTTCCAAAAATACTTCCTTAATGGATGTTTACACTGTAAAATGTATCTATGTGCAAAATTTCATGTCTCTAGGTCCAGTGGTTTGGACTGTGCGTTGATTTTAATCAGTCAATGAGTCAGTCAGGACTTTGAATTTTTTATATATAGATTTACAAGACCACAAACTTCTGATAGGTTTTCCTGTAATCTAGTAAAGAACTATTTTCTGTATTTTTTTCAAAATTTTAGGCTCATTAGTTTCGGAGATAAGGGGGGGGAATGGTCAATTTTCGTCTATTTTTTTAAATAACTTCAAAACAATTTATTTTAAAATTATAAAAAAAATATATTTGAGACCCTCACAGTAAGACCTTTCATTTGATATGTCACACGGTACAGTTTGCAAAACTTTGTTTTTAATTGTACTTATTTTCCCCCAAAATCCCACCCCTATATTCATAATTCGTTTATTTACGTTACATGTCCGTGTTTGGGTTACCAAAATACATATGTGTACCAAGTTTCAACTTAATCGGTTCATTAGATTCGGAGCAAATCGGCTGTGACAGACGGACAGACGGACAGACAGACAGACAGACAGACAGACACACGAGTGATCCTATAAGGGTTCCGTTTTTTCCTTTTGAGGTACGGAACCCTAAAAAGACAGACAAATTAAAAATCCGGAGTCACACGTCATGTTATGGATAAATCGACCAGATTTACGTGTGACTCCGGATTTTCGCGAAAAAAAATCAGCTGTTCCATGTATTCGTAGCCATACATTTGTGTTCACTTAAATCGACAAAATTTATGGAACAGCTGATTTTTTTTCGTGATTTCGAGGTTGGTCCCAAAGAAAAAGTTGGTCAAAATGATGAGTACAATGACCGCTTTTCGGGTTAAGGATAAACAAAAACTAATGTTGTATATATTTTTGAAATGTGCTAATATTAATAAGCCCTTTCATTTGATACCTACCCAACAGGGCATAATTGCAAATTTTTTTTTTTAGTTCATGACTTTATGTCCTCTAGAGGCCTTTAATTCAATGTGACGTCACATATAACCAGCGGACGATCAAGACGCTTGCAACGATACCTCATTTGTCAAATTTTGAGAAGTAGTTTAGATGTTATGAGGGAACAGATGAACATACATACATACCGGTCAAAATCATAACCGTCCTTTTTGCTTCGCCGTAGTCGGGTAATAGTACATTATGATATAAGTGCGGTAATATGAAAATTACAGCCGAGGCGATATTGCACAAGAAAGCAGAGGCTGTAATTATCAAAGCGCACGTATGTCATACGACGTTTTATAACATATTTGCGAGGAAATAAATAAAACTCGGATGAATAAATCTTTAAAAACACACTTTCTGAAAATGAATTTGCATCTTTGCTTGTTTTCCATAACATGAAATTTTGATACGCTTGTAAGTATCTATCGGTCGATTTTTCAGGCAAGAGGCTTAGAGTAGCCTTTTCCGCTGCCTCTGAGACTTCTGGCGGTGTCGAATGAATAAATTCATCATTACATGACGACATTTTCAAATAAAAACAATACAGCGAAAAGCGCGCGGAATAATTTTTACTTGTTCACAAATTAGCTATGCGCGCGCATCAGCACTTTTTTTTTAAAGCAAAGGCACAAAAACAGCCAGTATTACTAATAAAGTAAATTAATATTTTTTTGTTTTTGTTTGTTGTTGTTGCAATTTATTGTGAAAATTAATTAAATTAAAAAATTAATTCTTTAATTTAATTAATGTTTATTTTTATATTTTATCTCCCAAAGTTAATTTTATTTATAAAATGTTGACCACTTTTCTGACATAAAAACTCTTTGCTAAGATTTAAAAAGTACCGTTCGTTTTAGAGGGAGCATCTTGATAAACCTTACGTTTTACCTTATTAAAAAGAAACTCGTGCGTTTTACACTCAGAAGAATAACTAAAGCATAGAAGTAGTGCTAAAATAGCAACTGAACTCAATATATTTGTTTCATTTTGACTTATGGAGCCGCTATGATGTTAAAGACGTCTTCTGTATACGTGTCCTGTATACAGAAGACGTTTCGAAATTTTGTAGGTTGTCATTAATTTTATTCTGACTAGTGATGTACCCACTAAATATCGTACCTTTATCGTACCTAATAATAGAACGGGAATAAGGTAGTTACAGAATTCTGTTTTTAGCCTTCGTTCTATGCTTTAGTTATTCTTCTGAGGTTTCACATTACAATAACGCACAAGTACGTGATGACATACATTACGATATTGAAATTCGTGAAATAAGAGACCCTTTCCGAGCAAATGTGTTATAATAGTACAGACGCCAGCACATCAAGCTACTACAATCTGTCAAATTTCTTTAATAGATTTTCATCTTTATCGCTGAAGCGTTAGGTTCAAGGTTGAATGGGAAAATTTGACAGTTTCGGGTGGCTTGACCTGCTGGCGTCTGTACATTATGATATAAGTGCGGTAATTATCAAAGCGCACGTATGTCATACGACGTTTTATAACACATTTGCGAGGAAATAAATAAAACTCGGACTTTCTTAAACGAATAAATCTTTAATCACTTGTTAAAGCAGTTAGAAAAATTTGAACAATTTGTGAAATTGATTATTACGTTGCCAGTTGGCATTTTTAATGTTGTCAAGTTATTATTATTAGTTACAATTTCACCAGTCTCTCTCTCACTCTCTTGAGTGAAAGTAGGAGAAACGAGACCACAGAGTTCTGCAGTCGGTGGCGGCGACGGAGGCGGCTGCGGCGGCGGCGACGATGGTGGAATGTACGCGTGTGTGCTCGTTGATGGTCGAGAGTCAACACTTGGCTCCAAATTTATATTCCTCGTAATGCGGGAGCTAATTTCTTCTTTATTTCTCATCGAGTCATCTATGTAGCCCTCGGCTACACTGTTCGACCGCCACCCTCCGTGGCGTTTTAGTGTCAATAAGTTCGCACCTGAATCGGCGAGCAATGTAGCCGAGGACCTTCTAAAACTGTGCCCTGTGTATTCATGTGGATCATCCAAATTTAAGAAAGTGGCAATTTGTTTCGGCATTGCTCCAAATTTATTTATGCCAATGGGTTGGCTAGTGCATTTTCCATTTTGGTAATTTTGAAAAAATCGCGCTTCGTATTTCTTCACTATGTCGTGAAAAGGCCCCTGTATTGTGAACGACCTTGAAATTTTATTTTTTGTGTTTTTGACCTGGACAAGAAGAACCCGCCCATGGTTCTCGACATCATTAGTTGTGATGTTTGCCAACTCTTGACGTCTACATGCGCCATTTATGCCGAATATTAAAACAACCTGAAAAGAGATAAAAACAGCGTACAAAACACCTATATTGTAAAGAAATACGAAAGTGAAAGAAGTTAATAACAATAATTTAGTTTCAACTGACCTTTGTTGCCAAATATCGGCAATCTGGAGCTTCTTTTAGGAACTTCTTGACATTGTCAGCCGAAAATACTTTCGACTTTTTACTCACATGGCCACTTGAGCGTCTTTTTAGAAATGCCAGCAAGTTGGAATATGACTTAATATCAATACCATGTTTTGTTTTCACAGTGCTTTTTAGCATTGAATAGTAGCACCACAATGAGCTTGACTTATATTTTTGTGAAAGTTCCATGAAATAGGCTAAAAACACACTTTCTGATAATGAATTTGCATCTTTGCTTGTTTTCCATAACATGAAATTTTGATACGCTTGTAAGTATCTATTGGTCGATTTTTCGGGCAATAGGCTTAGAGTACCCTTTTTCGCGGCCTCTGAGACATCTGGCGGTGTCGAATTAATAAATTCATCATTACTTGACGACATTTTCAAATAGAAACAATACAGCGAAAAGAAAAAGCGCGCGGAATAATTTTTATTAGTTCACAAATTAGCGATGCGCGGGCATCAGTGCTTTTTTTTTAAGGCAACGGTACAAAAACAGCCAGTATTACTAATAAAGTAAATTAATATTTTTTTGTTTCTGTTACAGATGTAATTTACTGTCAAAATGAATTAAATTAAAGAATTAAATGTTTATTTTTTATATTTTATCTCCCAAAGTTAATTTTATTCATAAAATATTGACCACTTTTCTGACATAAAAACTTTTTGATTTGCTTCCTTTGCTTTTTTTTTCTTAAGATTTAAAAAAGTACCGTTGGTTTTAGACGGAGCATGATAAACCGTACGTGTTACCTTATTAGAAAGAAACTCGTGCGTTTTACTTTACGATTACGCACAAGTACGTAATGACATACATTACGATATTGAAATTCGTGAAATAAGAGACCCTTTCCGAATGTGTTATAAAAATAATTATAATAACAGGGATTTGAGTAAGTGTTATAGGTAGTTATGGTGGCTACGTTGTTGGTCATTTTGGTTTTGTTTTAACTTCACCTTTACGTCCTTTACGTCGTCGTATGCATTGACTAGAAACAAGAAGATATTACATATTACCTATCTAATTATATTTCGTAGATCATATACATCGTTTTTACATATCATTGGTACTTTTTGTTCTAAAATAATTATGTACAACTGAAATAACCTCCTTTGTATAAACTGCTTTTTAATGGCTGGAAAAACGGTTCTGACAACAGGTTTTTCGTTTTGACAATACTGTCACCACCGAACTGTCATCAGTAATCTACGGGACTACAGCCAAAACAAAAAAAGCAATAACTGCCTATCTACTTTATTTGAATATGTTTCCTAATCGCCAATTCACCATAGAAAAAAAAGAAAACAGAATATATTTTAAGGGAGCATTATATCTTGAGTGTGGTAACATTTTTACAAATAAAACGAGTTAGTATTCGTGTCACCATCGAACTATCGAAGCGCAACAAGACGCGCGCCCGCGCCTCACTTCAGTTCAGTGCGCACGAGTGTTAATAGTGGACGTGTTGTGTAGTTAATGTAGTTATTGTGACTTTCAAAATGTTTAACCTTAAGCGTGCGTTGTGGTACGCTTTTCTACTAGCTGTGCTATTAGAACCAATATCGGGGCGGAGAGGTTTTAGTGGTGGACACAGTTATCCTAAATCGGGCGGCTTATCCGGCGGAGGTCACCGCTCAGGAGGGCTGTCTGGTGGGGGGCATGGGTATCCCTCATCAGGGGGTGGACATGGATATCCATCAAGTGGCGGCTCGTCTGGTGGTGGTCACGGTTATCCTTCATCTGGAGCAAAACCTGGCTATCCTTCTTCTGGCGGCAGTCACGGTTATCCATCTTCTGGCGGCGGTCTATCTGGTGGTGGTCAAGGTTATCCATCATCTGGTGCAAAACCTGGGTATCCATCTTCTGGCGGCAGTCATGGTTATCCATCTTCAGGCGGCGGTCTATCTGGTAGTGGTCACGGACAAAACAAACCTGCTGTATATCATACAACGAATATTCACAACTATCACTACAGCCCGCCGCAGCAGATCTCCTACAGTCCTGTCCGCGGCGGACTACCGCAGACCTACCCGGTGTATCATGGCACACCCCCGACTTACGTTTACCAATACAAAAACTCAGGCAGTAAATACGGCACATTACTAGCCGGTCTGGCGCTACTCAACCTTGGAACACTCGGCGTCGCCACTTATGCAGCCACCAGGAATTCGCATTCAGGAGGTGCAACACAATACACGCCACAACCGGGCGAAGTGTGCAAATTTGCAGTGAAAAAGGACAACGGTGACTACGAGGAGACAAAAATAGATTGCCAGATTATAAGCAGCTTCATTTTACAAGATCAAGCGGACCACGCACGCACTTCAGGCACCAACACCACAACATCAGTGGTCACAGTGACAACAAATACGACTGTTATGAATACGACTAGCATGGCGGAACACCCGGCGACACCGGGACCCGTGTCGCCGTCGCCAAGTAACGTTCTGTACACAATGCTACCTAACGGAACGTTAGTCCCCGTGAATGCGACAGGAGTACCTGGAGTTGCCGTGGTACCTGGAAGTCCTTTAAATGTAACCCAAAATGTAACAGGCGCACTGCTGCAAAACGGGGTTGTGACTTCAGTAGTGACGACCACTACGACAAATACGACACTCGTGAATGCTTTGGATGTGAAAGGAAAGGCCGTGGAAGTGACACCAGGGATGCAGTGCTTCCTGATTCGTAACAGTGCAATACATAACATGAGGAAGTCTGTGCCATGTGGTCTATTACAGACATACGCTGATAAGTCAATACAACGTAAAAATTCGGCAGATCGCAACGGACCTATGTTTACAATAGTAGCTGCTATTTTAGCTTTTTGTGTAGCTTATTAAGATAATTTCATAGTGTTTATAACTACAATGATAGGATTTATTTAACTACAAGCAGCTAAGTTGTGTCTGACTTGTATGTAAAAGAATCTATCTACCTATTTGCATTTTCTGGTATTAGGAATTTTAGTGACAGTATGAATGTTATTAGCTTCTTTCAACGAGATCTTAAATAAAAACATGATTCAGTTTCTTCTAATGAGGTAATTTGTAAAGATAGGTACTTACGCACAGATGTTTTGCTATGAATATTCAAGATCTCTATCAAATTATTATTTTTTGTGATTATGAAACTACGACCCTGAACAGATCTGTTAGTTTAGTATTTTGTGTACCGGTAGCTTATTTATTATTAGTATTGTATAGTTATATTGTTTGCTGAACATTTCTGCTAGAAATTGCTCAATTTGGGAGGTACTTATTGATGAGCGTAACACTTGAAAACTTATTTCGTACTAGTTACCTACTCTCAAAAATATAATTAATTTGAAACACTGAAATTCCACGGCTGATATGTTTTAAATATAATAAGGTTAATCTTAAGAAGAAAGTTACTAATTTGAATAGAAATTACGAATGTCTAAAAATGAGAAGTGTTATGTTATGATTTATGAATGTCCTCAAACTAAATATAAAACCCAGACATAGCGCTGCGATCTGCGAACAAAACTACTCCTCGCTCTGTGCATACACGCTCACACGCACACATTTACACCGAACTACAATTAAACTACACCTCATTACGTGCACACATGTTTACGAAACCCGAAACGTGCGTCCTCACGTCACTGTTGACAGCGCTATTTCTTGATTTTTTATTTATTCTGTGAATGTCATGTTGAAATATTTGTTTGTACTCTTGGAGACAGGAGACCTTTCATACCAAGGTGTGATAGTATCAATTTTATTTTATAACATTTTGTAACTACCTATTTCTTGTTGTTTACCTATTGTGGAACTTGCCTTTCTATTTTACATAATTCTACTTTTGTATATTTTTGCTCGTGGCTAAGTAATAACAGCCGCACGGGTCGATCCGTCAGGTTAAGCTACGCTTGCCGGGGTTGGTCAGTGGATGGGTGACCATCTTTACATATCGAGATTCCTCCGTGCCTCGGAAAGCACGTTAAGCCGTTGGTCCCGGCTGTTATTCGTGGATCTTTGACAGTCGTTACGGGTCGTCAGAAGCCCGAAAGTCTGACAACCAGTCTTACCAAGGGGTATCGTATTACCCAGTTACTGGGTTGTGGAGGTCAGATAGGCAGTCGCTCCATGTAAAATACTGGTATTCAGCTGCATCCGGTTAGACTGGAAGCCGACCCCAACATAGTTGGGAAAAGGCTAGGCAGATTGATTGTATATTTTTGCTCACTTTAAATATATATATTCAATACATTTATTTTAATAGGTTTCTTATCTCTGATCAGTCATGCCAAAATTAGGTACTAAAACTAATCCTTATTTTTCAATTTTAAAGGTGATTCCTGTAAGAAACATTTATTGTGATATTTATGTTTTTAATTAAAAATAATTTAACTAGATTTATTTTTTATTTCAAAACTTTGACTTTCAACTTCATTATAGGTACTACATACCTATTTACATACTGAGCCACGCCTAGAGCACAGTTATCTTGAATCTTGTTATTCCCAGAAGTGGAATTATTACCAACTACTTTGTGTGAATCAAAATATTTATAGTAGGTAGGTATTGTATATATGGCCAAATGAATTGCCAACTTATTTAGTTTTACCTTGTTTCTTTGACGGCAATTTTTCCAGTGGAATTTTTATTCTTTTCTAAATTCCACGCTTGGCTTCATTACACGGAAGCAAACGGTTCGATCAATAAAGCCAATGCTGTAAGGCCAATGAAACGCATTTTTCTTTCTAAAGTGGTGAAACATCATAATTTGAGATACCTAATACAAGAAAGTGTAGGTCAGTCAGGACTGGAGTCACCAAATGGCGGACCGCGATCCGTTTCCGGATTGCCCACCTATTTTGTGCGGACCTTCCGATGAACATCTCCAGGATTTAAAGTTGAAAGCATTAGTAGTTCTTGAGATATCCAGCTGTGACAGACAGACAGACTGAGTCGCACCATAAGGGTTCCTTTTTACCATTTTGGTACGGAACCTTAAAAAGGAAGAGGTTCTCAAGTCGACACGTGCCTATATTTGTTTTTTTATTTTTTTTATTTATGACCACGCATAACTTTTTACAGAGTAGTCTGATTTGAAAAATTAGTTTTATTCGAGAGGGTGTATCTCAAAGTTGGTTCTTTATAAAATTGATTAACTTTGATTAAGTAGTTTTTGAGTTAGCTTCAGTAATACGTATTTTTTTCCCACTTTTTATGTGGATGATGTTCTAATTTCCTTTGCACCTAGGACCTAGGGGTACTACAATTTGTAGTGTGGGGTAGGTACTGCAAGTCTTAATAAAAAATACAACCGACTTCCAAAAACAACACTACAAAGTGAAAAATAACTTTAATTTCGGAAGTCGGTGGCAAAAAACGAAAATACATTTAACAGAACCTGGTTAAATAAATTTATTAAGTTAAACGAAATTTTCGTTCACTGATTTAACCAGACACCGCGACTTCCGAAATTAAAGTTATTTTTCACTTTGTAGTGTTGTTTTTGGAAGTCAGTTGAATTTTTTTGTAAAAAAAGTGTTACATGGAGCGACTGTGTGTTGCATATCTGACCTCCATCCTGGCGTAGAATTAAAATAATATTTCCAGGAAATGTAACTTGATAACAGCTCATGATACCTACCTAGTTCGTTTATAATTATGCTGTGTCATTGAAATAAATGTGCAAACAGCTATAGGCTGGAGTTATAGCTACTGAAAAGGAAGACGTTAATTTTCAATATAGGCACTCAGCAAGGTTTTCTCGGATCAAACTCGAACTCAAAAAAAACATTAATTAAAGTATTTATGCTTGGACCACAGAATAACGACTTGTTAGAAAGAAAGAAAGAAAGAAAAACTATTTATTCCCGCGAAAAATGACGCACATACATTTTTGTTTTTTACACAAACCTAAAAAATAAAAACAATTGGGTAGCTAAATTTAAACATAAAAAGAAAAACAACAAAATACTTAATTATGCGTCACTAACGCGTGAAACGGCTAACGCTCAGCGTAATGCCGTGACCCGTGCACGAAGGCACGAGTCAAGGCGCTGGTTTTCAGCGTAAACCGGCGGCGTGTCGCCATCTCAGAACCCGCAAAGATTAGGATTGAACAAAGTACTATCTATGACTGAGGCCAGAACAAAAATACTCTTACAAGTTCTGAGTTGTTGTTCTTCTGAGGCTTGGACTTTTAATTAGCTGCAGTAAAATGACACTTCTTATCTGTCATTTCGTTGAAAAATGTTCCCGTTTGATAGCGAAATGACAGTAAAAATTACACCATAGCACAGGCACCTTGAGATGAAGCTAGTTGCCCATTCCAAATCGTAGTTATTAGGTACCATCGCGGACATTTGCAGTTTTCGACCTTATACTATGGTAAATAAGGTTGAAAAGTTGTCCGCGATGGTACCTATAGAGAAGAATGGGCAAGAAACTCCATGGACACTCTTTTAAACTACCTATATTGTTTCAAAATATCAGATTTATGAGGTGGGAAAAACACATGCGGGCAATGCGTGTCTGAAGAACCTACTGCGAAGTGATTTACCAGTACAAATCAGTAATATGTAGGTCTTGGTTCATGTAGGTAAAACACCATTGTTCTGTCAGTAATCAGAATGTGAAGGCCTGGCAATCAATAATTTTTCAGAATTAAATTATGTTGATTTGAAACCAAAGAGACCCAGAAACGTAAAAAAAACCGGCTAAGTGCGTGTCGGACTACGCACAATGATGGGTTCCGTAGTTGGAATGAATTTATCCCAAGAACAACCTTAACATTGTAGTTGAAAAACATGGTCTCCCTTACATTCCAACTGCAAATGTAAGTTTGTACGCACAATAGACTAGCTAGATGCCCGCGGCTTCACCCGCGTGGTTGTCGGATTTCATGGGTTTTCACTTTCTTCCGCGGAACCTCAATTGTTTTTCTAAAATAAAAGTAGCCTAAGTAACTCCTTAGAGCATCAGCTATCTGCCAGAGAACATGCTGTCAAAATCGGTCCTGCCATTTCGGAGATTAGCCGGAACAAACAAACAAACAGATAGACAGTACTAACTTTGACACCCCTTAAATCCTCTGTGTGGGTCGTTTTAAAAACTTAAAGTGCCAATCTTTATCATTTACTGAGGCAAATATTATGACAAATTTCAAGTTGGCCAAAGGACTTTTCAAGTTATTATTATAAACTGTATCCCTTCCACTTCAGGGATCGACTTTCGAAAAACCCAAAAACTTATTATTCTTTATTTTATGTCAAAAGTATAAATACTGAATTTCGAGTTAATCGGACTGCGCTTTAAAATTCTTCCAAACAAACTTTAACATCCCTAAAAGTAGTTTTTTTTAGGGTAGTTTTGAAAAACTATTGATGAAAAACATATTATAAATACTTTAAATATTTACATAATTATGTAAGTATTTTTTAAGTTTCAAGTTAGTTAACCAAACAAATAAGTTTTTCATATAAACTGTATTCCCTGTTTGCACGTCCACAGGGGTGGATTTTTACGAATCGTTTGGGATGTTTCCATAACTTGACTCAAAGATTATTTACTTGGTGTAAATTTTCGAGTTAATCAAGCCACCCAGTAAAATACTCTAAAATTAAAATTGACTACCCCTTTTCATCCCTTATGGGTACATTTTCGTAAAACCCCGATAAACATTCTTCATTTTTGGTCTCAAGTATAAAAACTGAGTTTAAAGTTAATCGGACCGCGCATTAAAATTCCTCCATACAAACTTTGACACCCCCCATCCTTTTTTTTTATTAGGGGGTAGTTTAGGAAAACTAAAAATGACAAACTCTATAATTTACATAGATAAATATTCATGCAATGTTTCAAGTCTATTGACTCAAGGAATAATATTTTTCGTACAAACTTTCATACACTATTTTATCCCCTTAGGGATGGAATTTCTAAAAATTCTTCCTTAATGGATGTTTACACTGTATAAGGTATCGGTGTGCAAAATTTCACGTCTCTAGGTCCAATGGTTTGGACTGTGCGTTGATTACTATCAGTCAATGAGTCTGTGAGGACTTTGAATTTTATATACATAGATTTACCTTGTTCTTTTGAAACCATAGACTTCTAATAGGTTTTCCTGTAATCTATAGGTAAAGAACTATTTTCTATATTTTTTTCAAAATTTTAGGCTCAGTAGTTTTGGAGATAAGGGGGGGAATGGTCAATTTTCGTCTATTTTCGTAAATAACTTCAAAACAATTTATTTTAAAATTATAAAAAAAATATATTTGAGACTCCTACAGTAAGACCTTTTATTTGATATGTCACACGGTACGGTTTGCAAAATTTTTTTTTTCATTGTACTTATTTTGTCCCCAAAAGGAACCCCCATATTCAAAATTCATTTATTTACGTTACACGTCCGTGTTTGGGTCACAGAAATTCATATGTGTACCAAATTTCAACTTAATCGGTTCATTAGATTCGGAGCAAATTGGCTGTGACAGACGGACAGACAGACACACGAGTGATCCTATAAGGGTTCCGTTTTTTCCTTTTGAGGTACGGAACCCTAAAAAGCAAATTGCGGTGGCAGCAACTTTCCATTAGTGCTAATACGATGATGTATTGATATTGTTATTATTTTATTATTATTTTAATTGCCTTTGAAATAATATGTCAAAGGCAATTAAAACACACATACATACACATATTATGTCGGGACCCTGGGGTCCCGGACCTTTGGAAGGCGGGCTTTATGAGGGGCTGAAGCCAACTCGCAGAGGCTCCTTAGACAATTTTAAATGACGAGGAGGCACCGGCGACGATTATCCCTGTATGCACTATGCAAGTGCATCCAAGGACAACCCCCGGATGGTGCAGGACTATTCCAGAACTGGAAACACAACATATTGGGCTATGTGTTGGGGTGGCTATAGTGGATCGGGTACCTTGAACTATGGAAGAACTATGTCCCCTGCCTGACCAATGTTTTTAATATTCTCACATAAATGAGGTGCTTGAGGAGTGGACAGGCATTCCACGGCTATCAGGACAATCCCGGAAGTACGGTCAAGCATCTTGCTGGAATACTTCCTTCCTCCGAGCACTTTTGCTCTTGCGAATCTCCACTCAAGCCAGCCAATAAAGGCAAGAAAGTAGTGTGAGCACTGTTCCTCGTCATTGTTTTCTCCAGCCGGCCAAGCTAGAGGTGAAGAACAAGACGTCTCCCAGGAGATAGGGTCCGTGGTGTCGCTACTGCCCACCAGCTCGCCACATGCTGCCCTGCGGGTTCATGTATCTCTCTTGGTCTGGCTCCTCATACTAAACCTGTTCCGGCAAAATAAACTCTACCGGCACAGACCTACAATTTGGAGCGCGCAAGCCCCACCACGTCAACGTAGAGATACGGAGGTGGGGTTATTATTATTAATAATATTATAAATGCGAAAGTGAGTTTGTTTGTTTGTTTGTAACGCTTTCACGCTAAAACGGATGAACGGAGTTGCATGAAATTTGGCACAGGGGTAGACCATGACCTCGAATAGGACACAGGATACTTTTTATCTCGGTATTACGTTCCCGTGGGTATGCAGCTGCATCCGGTTAGACTGGAAGCCGACACCAACATAGTTGGGAAAAGGCTAGGCAGATGATGAGTACGTTCCCGTGGGATAATTTTCGACCTCCACGCGGGCGAAACCGTGGACAAAAGCTAGTTATCTTCTTCAAATAATAATTTTATTTTAGTAAAGCCTCGTGAGGTTAGTCCGCGATTCTTGTTATGCAAGATGGTAGCGAGATGTTTATGGTCTCGCGTTGCGTCGGCAAGCAAACAATCACAGTCGTCCGAGCCGGTTTACTTATCTTTTTATGTAGTATGTAGGTATAGCAAACGTAGTAGGTATATCACAGACTATTATTATCCATTGTTGACTAGACTACTTCATCGGCAAGTTAGGTAGGTAGACGTTTGCATCTGATACAGGTACTGCGGGGGTTAAGCTACAATAACAGGGGTATACTTGTAGAAATATCTATTCATGTTTATAGTTTTTCTCAAGGAAGTATGCACCTCCTATCTCTATTATATTTCGACTGATCTTTTCTTCAGAACAAAAGCTAACCTTCACATTTAAAAGTAGTTCGATTTTTGACTCATGACCGGTTTCTGAAGAATTCTTAAACGGACTTTAAACTCGTACTACTACACTACACACTCTCTCATAAACTCGTACTCTTTATTATTTTTTTGTAAATTTGTTTTATACTTGCATGGATCATGAATTCATGATTTCATTACCTACTTATCTTTTTTTTTAATAGCTATTCGACAAAATTATCTATTTAAATGAATTCCTTCCTTATGCTCGGTGTTTGAAGTCCTCAGATAAAGCCTCGGTAGCAATGATATTTAATATAATATCATTGTTCGATAGTAATTCACTCGACTTATAAGCTAAATTCTTCCATACAGAAGTGCTCAGAAGCACGATATTGAACCAATAACAAGTAGGTACTTACCTACTATTAATTGTTCTGTGCCAATAATCACTATCGAATGTTTAAACTCCATTTAAAAACCTCAGAAAGCGGCATGAATGATCCAATGTAAGCCGACGTTCGCACGGACATAAAAATAACGGGGCGGGATTTTATCGCGCACTGGATTTTCAACTCTCGTTGTTGAGCCGAGCGTTGAGAATCCAACCTAACAATAAAAACTTTTTTACAAAAAACAAAACCGACTTCCAAAAAAAAAAATACTACAAAGTGAAAAATAACTTTAATTTCGGAAGTCGGTGTCTTTGGATCTGTATTTTAGGTTTTTGCCCCCGACTTCCGAAATTAAAGTTATTTTTCACTTTGTGGTGTTTTTTTGGAAGTCGGTTTTGTTTTTTGTAAAAAAGTTTTTATTTTTCTCTTTTTAGTGGGTCAGTTTGTAATTTATCTAAGTTACAATAACCCATTGTCAACTGCTCATCACGTTTTTTACAAAATATTGCTTTTCCCGATACAGGGACGTTAATTGTTTAGGAGTTCTCCTAGTAAGAACCAGGAGAACTGGAAGGTGAAGTCACCATCACCATTATGCATTTTGACGAGCATAAACCATATTAAAGTAATCGAATCGCAACCTGTGATAGATATAATTGAGCATTTCCGATGGGCCTCTGTGGTCTTCATCATCAGTTCCAGTTCACCAAATGGTACTTTCCAAAAGCAAATCCACGAGTTAGTATAAAAAATACCGAAATCTATATAAGTGTGCCCATAAAATTTGAGGGTTTCCCTCGATTTCCATGGGATCCCATCATCAGACCCTGACTTGATGATCATGGGACCACTTGGGAAGTATACCCTTTCAACAAACAAAGAAAAATCCAAATCGGTCCAGCCATTTTCGAGTGATCGGGGAACAAACATAAAAAAAAGGTTCCGATGAATTGAGAACCTCCTCCTTTTTGAAGTCGGTTAAAAAAAGAGTGCATCCCAGCGCGACGAAAAACACACTGTTGGATTTTCAATTCCTGGCGCTAAGCAGAGAGTTGAAAATCCAGTGCGCGATAAAATCCCGCCGCGATTTTATTACGCTCGTGGAAACGGGGTTAAGGCTGTGGTTTGCATGAAACTTTTACAGTACTTAATCTAATATTACGATTACTTAACTTTGTCCGTGAAGAAGAAGCTGGTGACTAACGTGACGTCTTACATAATGTGACTAAAACAAACAGACTAAATTGATCCAATGTCTTTCCGCATCACCGTGGTACTACATCGTTGTGGCAATAACTGCGCATGAGTGTCACTAGTGACACAGGGGAAAGTTTTTTGCTCTGTGACGTAGGGGCCACACACATTCGCACCCATTATATTGAATCACTCATTGAACGGTGGAGATCCCGCAGCCAGGCGTTATATCAATTAAGTACTAGCTTTTGCCCGCGGCTTCACCCGCGCGGGATCGTACTACCGGAATTAAAAGTACCGTGTCAATGTTATAAACTGTCTGTCTAAAATGTTACAAGTCAAGAGCGAGTCGGACTCGCGCACCGAGGGTTCCGTTCCGATTTCTGAAAAATGTGCCATTTAGAGACATCGTTTTATTTTTCCTATAATCTTTACATAAACTTCTATCACATAGAATAATTTCAGATTTTTTGCTTTGCAAACTTCGGAGATAAGGGGGGGAACGGTATTTTTTTTAAATTTTTCATCATAACTCGAAAACGGCCTAAAAAAAGAAAAAAAATGTGTGATAATGTGCAAACAGAGTTCTTTCATGTGATACCCCACATGCCCCAGTAGCTTCACTTTGAATTTTTAAGACTCCCTTTCAGTACCTGCTGCAAAAAAAATATAAATATTTTAAATTCTTTCTTATTTGCGAAATAGTTGGGCAAACGTCATCTAAAACTGTTCCAAATTTCAAGTTGATAGCATTAGTAGTTCTTGAGATATCCAGCTGTGACAGACAGACAGGCAAATAGACAGACAGACAGACAGACAGACAGACAGACAGACAGACGGACAGACAGACAGACTGAGTCACACCATAAGGGTTCCTTTTTTACCATTTTGGTACGGAACCCTAAAAAGGATCTCGTAGTAAAATGAACATCATGCACTTGCGGCAGCCTGGGAGTATTCCACTTACATTATTCGTTGATAATGTTAGTAAATAAGTTATATCACATCCATATTACAGCGGGAATAACATCAATTCATACAATAATACAAATGAGTACACAGTAGGTAGCTTTGAAACGACTCACAAAACAAGTGTTGAGTATCAAAGTAAATAGAGCTGTTGTCACTACAATATGATAATAATTATGTACATCCATTGTCTATCAAACAAAATACTCACACTTACGTAGCCCACTCAGTGAGTGAGTCACCAGATTAATATGAAATGTGTAAATGTTTAGACAGCTGAGAAAAAACTTTACATTTTATTTTATTTTGTTGTGGATAACAGGTCTAGGTACCACAATATTATCAGCTACGACAGTTTTTGAGTTACGTCGACGCCGCGCGCCGCACCGCGCACCGCGCCCACACGAATTTTTCTTTAATTTAGGCCCTAAATGTACATATCTCAATGCCCTAAATTTTAGGGCATGGAGATACTATGTACTAAGTAGGTACTAGAGAAGACGCTACACATTACCACTACGCTCCGGCCAACTGCGGCGATCGCGCCGCACTGTTGCCTGCTGGCTCGCTAGCTCTTGAGCGCTACTGGCTTGTGATTGTTTTAAACGATAAAACTTTCAAAGGCATTAAAAATGGAAAAATAAAACTTAAAAAAAAGTAAAAATCGATTTCAAAAGCCTAACCCAACCAATAAAATAAGTTTCATAAAAACTCAATAGCTTCTGAAGTCGGTGTCTTCAATTCTTCAATGCACCTTAGCCTGGCACCGACTTCAGTGAAGCTGTTAAGGTTTTTATAAAAGTTATTTTATTCGTTTTAGGTTTTTGAATTCAGTTTTTGTATATGCAAGTACATATCAACAAGTACATATTATTAATTATTTAAGACTGCTATCTTTTCAAAATAATGTAAGTAAATATTATCTTGGATAGTGAAAACAACTAGAAAAAAATATTTTTTAGTTCATTTGTTGAGTCTTCATTAAGATGGACGATGTTTTCAAATGTGGTATTGTGGAACTTCATTGTTTTAATATTCTTTTGTTCTGTTATTTCAATAAGCCACATATTCCATAACTTAACTTGAGAATTTGCAATACAAGCAAAGTTAAATAATAAATAATAATAATAATAACCCCACCGCAGTATCTCTACGTTGACGTCGTGGTGAGGCTTGCGCGCTCCGAATTTTAGGTCTGTGCCGGTAGAGTTCACTTTGACGGAACAGGTCTAGGATGAGGAGCCAGACCAAGAGAGATACAGAAACCCGCAGGGCAGCATGTGGCGAGCTGTTGGGCAGTAGCGACCCCACGGACCCTATCTCCCGGGAGAAGTCTTGTTCCTCACCTCTCGCTTGCCTTTATTGGCCGGCTGGAGTGAACACTGACGAGGAACAGAGCTCCCACCTCTTTCTTGCCTTTATTGGCCGGTTTGAGTGGAGATTCGCAAGAGCAAACGTGCTCGGAGGAAGGAAGTATTCCAGTAAGTGTTTGTAGGGATCTTGACCATCTTCCGGGCTCTGGGATTGTTCTGAGAACCGTGGGATACCTCTCCACTCCTCACAAGCACCTCAGGACATGTTGCCCCCTTGCCGCTACGACACTATGTGCTAGCGACCTTTTCGGGGGCCCATTATTGTGTGTGCAAGTCACCCCCTGCCATTTTATCCGTGTATTACAAAACATTGATCCGGCAGGGGCCATAGTCCTTTCATAGTTCTAGGCAACCAGTCCACTTTAGCCACTCAAATCCATAGTCCAATCTCTTTATTTCTATATACTGCAATAGTCCTGCACCAACCGGGGTTTGTCCTTGGGTGCACTTGCATAGTGCGTACAGGGATAATCGTCGGTTGGTGCCTCATTTCATTGAAAGCGTCTAACGGGCCTCTGCGAGTTGGCTTTGGCCCCTCGTACGCCTTCTAAAGGTCCGGGACTCCAGGGTCCCGAGAATTGTCAAGACATAATAATAATAATAACCCCACCGCAGTATCTCTACGTTGACGTCGTGGTGGGGCTTGCGCGCTCCGAATTTTAGGTCTGTGCCGGTAGAGTTTACTTTGCCGGAACAGGTCTAGGATGAGGAGCCAGACCAAGAGAGATACAGAAACCCGCAGGGCAGCATGTGGCGAGCTGTTGGGCAGTAGCGACCCCACGGACCCTATCTCCCGGGAGAAGTCTTGTTCCTCACCTCTCGCTTGCCTTTATTGGCCGGCTGGAGTGAGCACTGACGAGGAACAGAGCTCCCACCTCTTTTTTGCCTTTATTGGCCGGTTTGAGTGGAGATTCGCAAGAGCAAACGTGCTCGGAGGAAGGAAGTATTTCAGTAAGATGCTGGTAGGGATCTTGACCGTACTTCCGGGATTGTCCTGATAGCCGTGGGATGCCTCTCCACTCCTCACAAGCGCCTCAGGACATGTTGCCCCCTTGCCGTTACGACACTATGTGCTAGCGACCGTTTCGGGGGGCCCATTATTGAGTGTGCAAGTCACCCCCTGCCATTTTAACTGTGTATATTATATAACATTGGTAAGGCAGGGGACATAGTTCTCCCATAGTTTAAGGTACCCGATCCACTATAGCCACCCAAACCCATAGCCCAATATGTTTTGATTCCATGTTCTGCAATAGTACTGCACAAACCGGGGGTTGTCCTTGAGTGCACTTGCATAGTGCATACAGGGATAATCGTCGGCTGGTGCCGCCTCGTCATTTAAAATTGTCTAAGGGGCCTCTGCGAGTTGGCTTCGGCCCCTCGTACGCCTTCCAAAGGTCCGGGACCCCAGGGTCCCGAGATATGTCAAAGACAAAAAAATAATAATAATAAGAATAAAATAATAATATTTAGATAATCTATACCAATATTATAAAGAGGAAAGATTTTTTTGTTTGTTTGTTTGTTTGTACCGAATAGGCTCCGAAACTACTGGACCGATTTTAACCATTTTTTCACCAATAGAAAGCTAAATTATCAGGAAGTAACATAGGCTATAATTTATTTTCAAAAAATTTAGAGATCCTTAAGAAAATTGCAATAATGTAACCCAAAGTAGCAAAATTTTGCCTATAAAATTCATTATTTGGCGTACGCTGTGAAAACTATTGATGATACATAAAAAGTATGTACTACATGATTAAAGTACTCATTATTACCTTAAAAAAAAAAAAGTCCGCGAAGCAACATATCTAACTATCATAGTTAAGCCACAGCAGCAGCAGCAGCTTTTGTGTTCTAAAATTTAATCAGCACCCTAATTGCGTAACACATTATCAATCGGAGTTGGTTTCATTTTGACAGTTCAACAACATTCATTGCGTTATTTACGTTGTCGGGCAGACACATTTTTCGAACATACGAAGCAATAGATTAGCAATTTGTTTCAAAATGAAACCAACTCCGATCGCTAATGTGTTACGCAATTAGGGTGCTGATTGCCGTTAGAAACAAAAGGTGGTTACAATCATATCGTAGTCTTAATTGTTATTCAAATAAATAGTTTTATCAGCAAGAGTATTTATGTAGCAGTAAAATACTTTTTAATTCATTCGAATCGGACATTTAATTTCGAAGTTATCACGAGTACCTGTAAAAATGCCATACGCGTTCCGTTCGAGGTCGCGACGCGATTAACTCAGTATTTATAAACTTGAGAGCATACATTATGAATAACGTGGGTTTTTCGAAAATCTACTCATAACGGTGTGAAAAGAAGTAATAAATTTTTCAGGAGAGGATTTTACTGCGGGGCTTGATTAACTTGAAAGAGGGGGAGAGGGAGGGGGGCTGGTGAAGATAGGAGGGGGGCTGGTGGTGGGGATAGGGGCAGGGGTTGGTAAGGAGAGGAAGGGGTGGTAAGGGGTGAGGCGTAGGGGAGGGGTTGGTGAGGGGAGGGGTTGGTGAGGGGAGGAGGGTGAGAGGGAGGGGAGGGGCGGAGAGAGAGAGGAAGTGGTGAAGGGGGTGTGAGAGTGGGTGAGAGGGCAGGGAGAGGTTAGCGGGAAGGGGATATCGTGAACGAACGTGATAATCTGTGGAACTAACAGACTTTGAATTTTTTTTATTTTTATTTTATTTTATTTATTTAACAATTTATGTAGGTACACACAAATAAACAGACAAACATAAAGGAACAGAAAAATACGTACAAAGGTGATGCTTATTTCAAAAGAAATCTCTTCCAGCATACCTGCGATAGGACAGAGGATAAAAAGAGATGTAGACAAAGTGTGTAAAGAGTAGAAGAGAAAATAAAATACATAAAATCCAAAATTAAACATATAATATATACTTAAATACATACATACTTCTAAAATAAATATCACTAAAATAACTAATAACTATGACGAAGTGGAAAGATAGTGTTCTTTCACTCTTCTTTTAAATACTGCAATAGTTTGGCAGTCCCTAATGTCAGGCGGAAGTGAATTCCACAACCGAACCGCGTGCACAGTGAAGGAGTAGGAGTAGAAGTCGGTGGAATGGGGAGGAGATTTAAGGAGGTTTCTAAGATGCGACCTGCAAGGCACATCAAAAGGATGGGCGTAGGAAAAGCGTTCCCGCAGATAGGAAGGTGTTATAGGGTTGTGAAGGATGTTAAATAGCAAACATAATATCCGAGAGTTCCTGCGAAGTCGAATAGGGAGCCACTTGAGTATCCTGCGAAAGTTAGAAACGTGATCATACTTTTTAAGGTTAAAAACAAAACGAATACAAATATTTTGCAAACGCTCAAGTTTATTCAAAAGCTCCTCAGTGGCATCCAGATAACAGGCATCAGCGTAGTCAATAATGGGCTGAATGAGAGTTTGAGCAAGGGAGATTTTGGTGTTCAAGGGCAAGAAGCTCTGGAGGCATTTCAAGGAATGGAACGTGTAGTGTACTTTACGACTGACTTGAGCAACATGGGCAGTCCACGATAAGTAGGAGTCCATGGTCACCCCCAGGTTTTTGACGGTATTTGCGTATTCAATCTGAACTCCATTCAGACAGAGTGGAGACAGCGACGCAACATCGAGCCTATTTCGCATATACCTGCCGCCAATAATTATAGCCTGGGATTTCCTAGGGTTGATTTGCAGTCCAAAGGACCGCGACCACTCGCTAATCAAATCCAGGTCTCTGTTCATGGCACACACGGCAGCTTCCGCATCTTCCCTCAAGAAATGGTTGTAAAGCTGCAGATCGTCGGCATAGAGATGGAAGTAGGAAGAGATAACCCTGGTGACACAGTTAATGAAAATGGAAAAGAGAAGAGGAGAGAGAACGCCACCCTGAGGCACCCCCTCAGTAAGAAAACACCAGTCAGAAGAAGACTCGTCAAGACGAACCCGCTGCGACCGGCCTTTGAGATAGGAATCGAACCAACTAATAGTGCTAGAAGAGAAATTGAGAGATTTAAGGATTCCTACAAGAATGTCGAAATCAACAGAGTTAAAGGCACTACTGAAGTCCAAAAGTACAAGTAAGGTAAGGGATTTGTGATCCATAGCCCTGCGGATGTCATCAGTAACCTTCAAGAGAGCTGTGACTGTGCTATGACCAGGTCGAAAACCAGATTGAAAAGCACTAAGAAGGCCATTCGCAGCTAAAAAGGCAGAAAGTTGCTGGTGTACAATGTGCTCAAGAACTTTAGAGAGATAAGGGAGAATAGAAATGGGTCGGAAATCAGATGGTGAGACAGGGCTGGAAATTTTGGGCAAAGGGATAATATGAGCTTGTTTCCAAGCCTCAGGAAATTTTCCTCACGATGTTTTCGTTCACCGTTTTGAGAGCAGCGGTGATGAAATAATTTACACAAAGTAAAGCGCCTGACGGGGTTCGAACCTACGACCTACAACTCGTAAGTCGCGGCCAATACCACGGGGCCACCACCGCTTAAGTAATGTGTGTGTAAGTTAATGTAACCATCGCTTAAGTAAAATTACACTAATATCTCAGTCTATTTTTAGTAGCTTTAATCGTTTTAAATAACGACATTTTTGAACAGACAATTAACTTTAATTGTCTGTTAATTAATCGGCCTGACTCATTCGCATCAAACGATTTGATACACTGCCACGCGCATGACACATTGGGATGATTGGGAAACGGTCTGGCTTTAGCCATCCGGACTGATTGTGATTACTTAGGTCAGGTTCAAATTAGGTGGGACCGACAGTCTTACCCATGGTCTTACCGTTGGCCGACTGTCGGGTCTAAGCCGACGTACGCACGAGCGTAAAAAAATCGCTGCGATTTTTTTTCGCGCACTGCATTTTCAACGCTCTGCTTAGCGCCGGGAGTTGAAAATCCAATAGTGTGTTTTTCGTCCCGCTGGGATTCACTCTGTTGTTGTGAGGTTGGATTCTCGAAGCTCGGCTCAACACCGAGTGTTGAAAATCCAGTGCGCGATTAAATCCCGCCGCGATTGTTTTACGTCCATGCGAACGTCGGCTTACTGTTCACACATCATATAAGCTGCCGGTCCGACCTAGGTAATGTGAACACCACCGTCATTACCGTCGATTTACCGTGGCCCGGCTCGTCACGAAGCAGTTGTGACTTGTGAGTTGGCTTCTGTGTAGAGAAATCGAAACTTCTGTATTTATTTCGCCCTCCATGTTTAAACGAGTCCTCCCAGCTCCCTGCGCACACGCCACACGCCACCGAAGTAATCCGCGTGGATGTCGGAGATTATCCCACGGAAACCAACTACCGGGATAAAAAATATCCTATGTGTTTATCCAAGTTGTAAACTATCTTTGTGCCAAATTTAAGCCAAATACGTCTAGCCGTTTTTGCGTGATTGAGTAAGAAACATCCAAACATCTTCACAAACTTACACAGGTATTAGTAGTAAGTAGGATTTCTTTTTGTCTTTTAGTCACTTCGTTGTTTGACATTGTTGCCGCTGCACTATTGCAATAATTTTCTGGGGGCTTACTATGAGTTCTTATAGCAGGGCAGAAGTTGAGCGTTTCCAGGGAGAGAGAGAGAGACGGAGCTATATACGACCTATAGCACCGCACTCATAGTAAGCCCCCTGTTCTTTTCTACCATAGTTAATCTGCCTAGCCTTTTTCAGTCTAATCGGATGCAGATGAATACCAGTATTTGATGCAACTGGTGCAGCTATAGGGCAGTGGTTTTAGCTGACGCTCGTACAGCCAACGTCGCATCGCTCGTACACTCGGTGTACCTCGAACCACGTTACAGGATGCCATTAGAAGATTTCGGTAGACTGGTTCATACACCCGGAGGCCAAGTCAAGGCCGACATCGATGCACCTCAACCCGAGATGACCGCTTCGTTATCAGGAACGTGTTGAGAAATCGCTTTTACGCGGTTCTAAGAGTTGAGAAATATCAGTGGGAGCTAATGTACGATTAGAAGAAGACTTCCAGAAAGAAATTTGAGTGTTATTCATCCAGTACGTCGATTCTGTACAATTCAAACAGCAACTCGCATCTCACATCGCTATTCACTTTCACTTCGCATCACTTCTGTTCACTTATTTTTGACACTTTGAATTTAGATGTCAATCAAGAAAATCACAGCGGATTCAGCAGTGCGAATCTGTAACCATCTCACCGTGAAAACTTAGGTGAAGTGAGCGTGGAGTGAGCTGTCAATAGTGTCAATTCCTAGGAAAAATAAACTCACTTCACCTAAGTTTTCACGGTAAGATTTTTACCGAATCAACCGGCTGATTCGAAGTTTAGAATGAGGTCTTACAGAATCACACGGTAGCTCGTGCCTGATAAACTACTTTCACCATAATAATCTTAATAATTTAAAATTTTTGATAATTTTTAAATTAAACAATATTCACACGCTATTGCAGAAAAGAACAGGAAATGTTAAAAACATTATTGCAGCGGCAACAGTGTCACACAACGACTAAATTCCAAAAACGCTTCAGCGACACAATTTTACAAAACGAAAAAAGGGTACTTACAAGTGTCTAATTTATTGCTAAAGTACCGCCTTGACAAAAAATAAAACAAGCCCTAATTACCGTAAACAAACAGGATGACGAAAGGTAGTTGAGTTAACTACTGTAATGATTTTTAAAATAATAATTACGAATAAGACTTTTTTCCACAAGCGACAGATGGCGCTAGTGATTGCACGAACTTTATACATCCGTTTAGGTATTCATTTGTAGAATACTATTATTAAAGTATATTTCTTTAATACAGTTAGTAAATAATTATTGTTTAAGTTTTAAAAGTTTATTTATAATAATCATAAGGCTAATCATAAGTCATGAAATTATTTAAGTTAGTCAAGTGATTGTGTGTACTGTTTACTTTGCTCTGATTGGTCGTTAGCCGGCTGAGTGTTCACTTCCGTTTAAAGTGGGGATCCTTCAGTGGGCAACTGATTTGCTAGGACAGAGTTCACAGGGTCAGTCTTTTTCTAGGCTTTGACCTGTAAGCATATCTGACGGATCCGTGCTACTTTTATTAAATTCATGATGATAAGTGATAACTGTGATAAGTGATTGTTAATAACCATGTGTTTTGGAATTAAGTGAATAAATTATATTCAATACTGCAATTGAGGTGTATGATTTCGTCACACTACGGATCAAAAACTTTAAATAATTGTTATTATAAATACACGGACAAGAAAAAAAAGAATGACTCCGCGGCACGCGTATCGAAAGTGAAGCATCGTACCGATCTATGTGTGCGTGATTTGGCAAAGATGCCGTCGTGTTCGTGTCACGTAATGGCGGCCGGTCTGCATACTATGATTTAAATGTGTGCGAGCGTGTTTGTACAAACGGTCCATACTTACTGTGTTTCAATTTCGATATGCATGGCGCGGAGTTCTGTATACTTAATATTGTATTTACTCACACTATCAATGAATAGGAAACAATTCTGAAACAAAAGTATTATTTCCTACACAATGTGTTTACTAGCTAAATAATGGAATATACAAACATAGTTCACTCACGTATAATGTTCATAGAGAATGTTATGAATGGGTGTTGTTTATCAATGGTATTCAAATTCGAAGTGGATCCGAGTCAGGTTCAATTTTTGGTTCCTATACTGTCAGTATTAACAGCAGCCACCCACCAGCCAGGAATTGGAATTGAGGTCGATAAGTGGCAATAGACTTGTCCTGAATTGAGTGAGACTCATAACCTCATAACTCATATAAGCGACATGACTAGAGTACCTAGTAAGTAAATGAACACCTAATCAGGAAGCATACATACCTATTTAAGCCTTGCTTCCTGGATGAGTAAGTAGATACTTACTCAATATAGATACCTAAACTCAAACTCAAATTCTTTATTGTATTCATGTGTAGTTAGTTGTTACAATTAATAGTTTTTTATGCAACTGACGCATAATATGGGGTATTAAAACACGAATGTGGGTTTATCATATGAGGCGAAGCCTCGTGTGATAATAGTATCACATGACGCTAGTATAGTATCATACGGCGCTGTTGTAGTGAAACGCGCGTGCATTACAATGTTCTTTTTTTGAAAACGAGTTGCATTATGAAATTCAGTACAACATTAAAACACCCGTTTGGATGCTAAAAATATGGTTACCATGGTTACTATGACACTGGCTGTTTTAATGTTGGCAATAAGCTAACTGTTTCAGAAACTTTTATAGAGGATTTATAGCATGGGTGTAGATAAAATACATTACACACTATGATACATTATGATATTATCATATTATATTATGATATGGGTGTTTTTCTATCTATAATATGTATGTATTTACAAAAAAAAAAAATGTATATAAGTAGTTTATCAGCCATCTCGTTACCATAACACAAGCATTAAGTTGCTTAGCTTGGGACTAGATGGCGTTGTGTGAAATGTCCAAAAATATTTATTTATTTATATTATTTATTATTGATTATTATGTTATTGATACATTATGTAGGTAGGTACCATGTCCAACAATAGGGATGATGATTAAAAAAAATATTTTCGTCCGTTATGTACCTAGATTATTCAAAAATATTGGACACGTAATTTTTCTTTTTTTACGTAATCAAAAGATTACGGCGATACATTGAGTTAAATTATGGCATGACGTCACGCCTAGTTAGATTTTATACGTAGAAGTGACGTAGCGAGCTCCCACTCCCGAACTTTAATTCATGTTATCTAAGTCATCTTTTAGCAATAAATACAATACGAAAAAAAAACACGTAAAAAAAACGTGAAAATAAAATACTTGTCTAATATTTTTTTGTTATCTGACTGACAGAATAAATAGAATTTCTTTTTTTTACCCAAGCGTGGCATATTCTGCTTGTTTTGAAGAAAAAGCCAATACAGACAGACAGATAGATAGATAGATAGAATACTCTTATAAGCACCTTCAGAGGTACCTACTAAACTAATAAATCGTTGAATGTTATGTAAACATGCTGCTGTATTCATACAAATATTTACTACTAGCCATCGACAGTCGTTGTCCTGTCCAAACAATAGTTTATACAAATATTTACTACTAGCCACCGACAGTCGTTGTCCTGTCCAAACAATAGTTTATACAAATATTTACTACTAGCCATCGACAGTCGTTGTCCTGTCCAAACAATAGTTTATACAAATATTTACTACTAGCCATCGACAGTCGTTGTCCTGTCCAAACAATAGTTTATACAAATATTTACTACTAGCCATCGACAGTCGTTATCCTGTCCAAACAATAGTTTATACAAATATTTACTACTAGCCATCGACAGTCGTTGTCCTGTCCAAACAATAGTTTATACAAATATTTACTACTAGCCATCGACAGTCGTTGTCCTGTCCAAACAATAGTTTATACAAATATTTACTACTAGCCATCGACAGTCGTTGTCCTGTCCAAACAATAGTTTATACAAATATTTACTACTAGTCATCGACAGTCGTTGTCCTGTCCAAACAATAGTTTATACAAATATTTACTACTAGCCATCGACAGTCGTTGTCCTGTCCAAACAATAGTTTATACAAATATTTACTACTAGCCATCGACAGTCGTTGTCCTGTCCAAACAATAGTTTATACAAAATTCTCATAGAAAATGCGCTTTCAGTTTTCCCGGCAACTTTTTTCCTCATAAGAACCTTCCTCGGACCAAAGAATATTTGAAAAAAAAATTGCTGAGTTGGTCCCGCCGTTCTCGAGTTTTACGCTTAGCAACAGCCATTCATTTTTTAACCGACTTCCAAAAAAGGAGGAGGTTCTCAATTCGGTTGTGTTTTTTTTTTTTTTTGTATGTTTGTTACCTCAGTGTTCCGTCATTTATGAACCGATTCGGAAAATTCTTTTTTCATTTGAAAGGGTATACTTCCAGATTGGTCTCATTTTTATCAAAATCCAGTTCTGATGATGGGATCCATGAGGAATCGAGGGAACTCCTCAAATATTATAGGCATACATATAGCGATTATGGTATTTTCATCAACAAATCAAGCGTTTGCATTCAGAAAGTATCATCTGGTGAAGTGGAACTGATGAAGAAGACCACAGATGGCCACGAAAACTCCTCAACGGTGAAAAGTATTTCACGGATAGCGATAAGATTAAAATAGTTAAGCGACTATGACGAAGCTTTAAATAAATGGTTCTGATGAAAATGCAGGTACCATCGAACCGATCTGATGAAGAAGCCGGAAGGTAGGCATCGGAACTCAGTAATAAAACAATGTATCCTACCCGTGTTTGGGCTTATTGGAATTGTCATGAGGTGCACTCTGGCTATAAATGCTTTAATGGTGATTATATGCCGCTTCAAATTGCGCTACTTGAGTTGTATGTTATGTGTGGCCTTGATTGTCAGAAGGCAGATTTCGTAGCCTCGTTATGTCCGTCAACTAAAACTACGCCTACCAAACTTCTGACACGACTTAACGTATTTTTTCCATCTAATCTATGTGGATGATGCTCTAATTTATTTTGCAGAGTGGTATTCAGATTTGTGTGGGGTAGGTAGGCACCACTAAAAAGTAAAAATAAAAACTTTTTTCAAAAAAAAAAAAAAACAACCGGCTCCCAAAAAAACACTACAAAGTGAAAAATAACTTTAATTTCGGAAGTCGGTGGCAAAACAAAACGAAAGTAAATAAAAAACCAAAGACACCGACTTCCGAAATTAAAGTTATTTTTCACTTTGTAGTGTTTTTTTGGGAGTCGGTTGTTTTTTTTTTTGTAAAAAGTTTTTTATTTATATATATAACTAGCTTTTGCCCGCGGCTTCGCCCGCGTGGATGTCGGATCACATTGCCTGCCCGCGCTATTACTTCGTTTTCGCTTAGCGTTCTTTCTGACATTTTTTCTTCTTCCGACACCTAAGGGTCCTAGAGTGATGTTAAGGGTCCTTGAGTGTTGAGTGTTGTGTGTGTGTGTTTGTTGTGATGTGATATGCTTATAGTCTTCCTTAACAATTGGGCTTATCAAATGCAAAAATAATTATTAAGTCCGACTGTTAGTTCCAGAGATTAGGGCGTTCAAACCAACCAAAAAAAGTGTGTGTCAGCTCCGACGGGAGTTTACTTCTGTTTTTGTGCCGTTTCGAGTTTCCGACTTTCTATTTTTCGGTCATTTCTGTCGGGCTGGGTTTCTTCAATGAATCAGTGCTATACAAATAGCAACTTTAAGGTGTAAGGGCACTCGTCCCCCCTCTCCCTCTTACTTCTCCTCCTCTCACTCTAACCACCTCTCACTCTCCCCTATCATCCCCCTCACTTCTCCCTCTCACCCCCTCACGCTTCCCAATCCCTCTCCCTCTCATACCCTTCACCACATCCCTTTCCCGCTAACCTCCCCGTCCCCCTCACCCTGTCCCACACCCGCTTCACCGCTTTCCCCTCTCCGTCTACCTACACTAACTCCTCCCCTCCCCCTCTTTCCTTCTCCACACCCACTACACCTCCTCCCTCACTACACCCTCGTATCGCTCTCCCCTTCCCTCCATCATCCTCCCCTTTCCCTCCTCACCACCCCTCCCCTCCCTCTCACCACACCCTCCTCTTCCCCTTTTCCTCCTCATGATAGCCACGACATTCATCAAATTCCTCATCACCCCTCCCCTTCCCCTTTCCCTCCTCACCACCCCCTACCCTTCTCCCTTTCCCCTCTACCCTTTCCTCTGGGGGAAAAACTATTAACGACAAACTTTATTACTTGCTTAGGCAAATATTTGTGCAAAGTTTCAAATTATTTAATCAAACATTTTTCATATAAACTATATTCCCTGTTTTCACACCCACAGGGATGGAATTTTAAAAAATCGTTTAGGGTATTTCCGTAACTTGACTGAAAGATTATTTACACAAATTTTCGAGTTAATCAAGCCCCGCAGTAAAAAACTTTATAATTTACTTAGATAAATATTCATGCCAAGTTTCAAGTCTATTAACTCAAGGAATAAGATTTTTCATACAAACTTTCATCCCCTATTTGTCCCCCTTAGGGATGGAATTTCCAAAAATCCTTCCTTAGTGGATGCCTACACTGTATAAGTCTCTAGGTCCAGCGGTTTGGGCTGTGCGTTGATATATCAGTCAGTCAATCAATCAGTCAGTCAGGACTTTGAATTTTATATACAGGGTGATTTTTAAATGACCAGCCAAATTTTCACAGGGTGTTCTACCCATGAATATGAACAACTTTCACTATGGGACCAACTTTGAAATCACGAAAAAAAAACCAGCGGTTTCCTACAAAAGTTCAATACCTACTCGATCAAAATGTATGAAACAGCTGATATTTTTTTTGCGATTTCAAAGTTGGTCCCATAGTGAAAGTTGTTCATATTCATGGGTAGAACACCCTGTGAAAATTTGGCTGGTCATTTAAAAATCACCTTGTATATTAGGTGTAAAAAAATTAACTACAAGAACTTCGTCCACATACTCGACATCGAAAAACAAACACATTACAAAAAAAAATTTTCGCGGAATCGCGAAAAAAAAATCAGCTGTTCAATACATTTAGAGACAAAAATCAAGAACTGTACAATACATACCTATGATCCACAATAAACTTTTGATTGATTGATTGAAAATATTTTTGGCCAGCTTTTAGGTTCAAATACCCGTATGTGCGGCGCGAGGCGTGTTCGTACTCTGATAGAATAGCTTAACAAATGTTCGCCGTGATTTTGACATAACTTTTTCATTTATGAACCGATTGACATGAAATAAAAACTAAATGTTAAGTGAAGCTTACTACAGTATATTAGTGAAAACCGCATGTAAATCGAATAAGCCGTTTCTGATATTAGCGTGCACAAACACACAGACAAACAGACAAACAGATAAACAGACAAAAAAAAAATTAACTACAATCTCGTGTTCGGCATCGATATAATAACAACCCCTGCTACTTTTTTTTTATATATTTCCATTGTACAGACACCACTTTTCTACAATTTTATTATACAGGGTGTAAGGGACAGCCCTCCGCAAACTAACAGGGTGCATTCAGCTCCTCATTTTGCATCATATTCCACCGGAAATTTTCTCAGGAAAATTCTCATTTTTTCAAATTTTTTTTCAGTTACATTTTCATTATTTCAATGTAAAATTGCATTATGTGTTCGCACCACTCCATTTATCTAAAAAAACTGCAAAAAAAACAGCAAAAAAAAAAAAACCAGCAATGGATGTCGAAATACTCTAACCAACGACGCGTGAAATCAGCTGTTCACTTTCTGTCTAGCTACAGAGTTCACCAAACTCTCCGCATACCTATTACCTACCCCTCCCAACCAGTAATAGACGCTCCGATTTGTGCACAAAAACAAAAACAAATCAGGTTTATTGGATTCCCTTAACGTTCCTGAAAAAATTTCATGTACCGGTCATCTTAGTATGACATACTGAATTCACCCTATCAGTTTGCGGAGGGCTGTCCCTTACACCCTGTATGTATAGATTAGCTGATGCGACAGACGTTGCCCTGTCCAAATGGTTGTATGAGTAAATTAATTTTATTCACATTTTTTGTTTTTGTGAATGTTTCCTGTTTTAATAGTAATTCTGCTATTCGGGGCGGAGACAAATCCAAAAAAACAAACATCGTAAAAATCAGTCGAGCTGTTCTAGATTTATAAATAGTGTCAATAACCCGACTTTGTTTTATATATAGATTTATATCTGCTCTATTTCTATTACCTACAAGCTATTGATAAGTCGCCTGGGAACGTTCCATCCAACCATGAATCAAGGTATGAGTGTTTTGTAAGCCCGCAAATAAACACTGTGGATTCTATTTACTTTAACTGGCATGTTATCTGTGGACACGGGAATTTTATCACAGTTCACCTAAAAATGTTTGTTGATAAGTTTAGTAAATATTTACGTTTCGCTTGTGTTGGATATGATGACAAAGATATTGATAAGAATGAGAAAGTATTAAGAATTTATTTTTTTGTTATAAACTTTTTTTATAGCGGAGCGTTGGGCGTATCGTATTGTCTCCAGATAGACTGGTGGTGGTGAAGACAACGGGTCGCTATTAGGTATACGAGTGACCAAGAAAACCCAATGTGGAAAAAATTTGGGAGCGGCTGCTTTCAGCACTGAACTTTATCCCGTAGATAAATGTAGGTATATGTTTTGCTTTTTTCCTGCCAAGTAGGTATGGTTCTACACTGAGTTTAATCAAGATAAGACTAATTATACAAATATCGGTATTGCCAGCAAAAGTTTCCTTTCAATTAGTGAGCTATAACGTGGCTAATACCAATTCAATTGTTAGGTTAATGAACTTCCGAGCTTCGGTGTAACGACTCACAATAACAATCGGAACTCGTTTGGGTTCCGAAGAAGTTTTTGGTACCTATTTTTATCGATTTGGCAGTTTTATTAATACTTAAAAACTTCATGTAGTTTTGTGTCCTTATGTTCCTATGTATTTTGTCCGGCACCCTGGGCCGGGACGGAATCACTGATATTCTGGTACCAAAAACCACACGGTGGTCCATCAACAACCTCTCCTGGACTGGGGAGTGGGAGACGCTCGCGCATTCATCCTCACATCTGTTAGATATCGACTAGGCCCTGGAAAAATCGTTGACCAACACTTCATGCCATGTCTATGACAGAACTTATGTTTTACAAACCCGTAGCTGTTCCTCCCCGCCTCCTTTATTCATATCTACCTAACTTTATTCCTTATCTAATTGCATGTGAGTTTTAATAATAATTAGGTACCTACATTTAGCATTGCAACAACAACAGATGCCTTGCAACAATGCGTGCTTTGTACATTTAAAAATTGATAAATTATTATTTATTATTATTGGCAATGACCCTATGTCGGTGGAATGTCATAAAATGTCACACAAAATAATCATCAAATTCAAAGGATCACTATGATTATCACAGATAGGCTGAGGAATTCACTGAAGCACGGTGATAGGTAGGTATTACGTAAGCATAAAGGTTTTGGCAGATGGCTAGTTGAGGACAAGTGTTGCCCCAGGACCTAGGAGGATAGGGCTCAAGTCCCCTAAAATAGGGTTAAGTTACAAGATGACTGATGCATGTGATGTGCTGTCTGTCCGCATTGGCTTTTTCTTCAAAAGGCCCTTCCAGACGCGCCCCTCCATAAATTGTTACACTCACATATATTAATAATAATTATAATGTTTGGATTGTAAAAGAGACCGTGACCTCGGAGTTTATTTCGGCATTTCTTCTAAGGGATCAGACAGCTAAGAAAATCTAGTTTTAAAACGTTGACCAAAAATTGATGCATGTAAAAGTGTCTTTAAACATCATGTGTTATTTCATCAAAATTCATCCCTGTCATAAGACGAAGCAAAAAGGACAAATGGTCAGGGTAGCCCCCATGACCATTTGTCCACGGCCACTTTGGCAGAATCATAATAGGATAATAGGTTTTATGAATCATATTTGAAATCGTAAAAGTGTCTCTAACTGACAATTCATAATTTATATGCGTACAATTCATAGCACGCATTTCATCTGTTTCACAGTTTTGTATGGAGCTTCGTAAAATGGTCCACAAATTATGAATTGATTTATTGAAGTTGAATGTCAAATAGGACAATCATAATAAATTGCTGGGAATTCAGGAAATGACTCGCTTTTAGAGGAATTGCTTAATGTGGCCGTTTTAGGCCCGCAGAAGATGTGAAAGAAGTTATGAGAGTGAGAAAGGACTTTTTTTCTCTTAATGCTTTATAAACAATTAAGAAACGGAATAAGGAGGTGAATGAAAATGAAAAAAAAAAATGGATGTTGATGAATAAAGATCGGTTAAAACCACGAACTGAGCCGATCCCGAGAGTAGTACAATAGCTTGATTATTGTATAAATGGGTTTACCGGAGCAATTGGAGTTTACATGAAACGAGTCATGGATACAATGGCGAGGCCGTTGTAATTGAACACAGGATTAAACAATAAAACACTAAACCATATAGACCTACCACCGACCATGATAAATGAATGGTATCACTGAGCCATTCAATGAATGGACTATAAATAAATACTCGTACAAGCGGAGAACAGGCGGCTCCGTCAGGAAATTAAAATGTAATTAGTGTAACGAAATTATACACAGGAGCTAAGTGAATTTGGAATATATTATGATAGGTAAGTGCTCTTGAAGTACACCCTATCTAATTAATGATATGTTCTGTTAAATACATAGACAGTACATACAACAAAGCAGACGCATGATCATCATCACTAATGCACCTGTCCCACGGAGTCCCACTGCCGACGATTAGCGAAAAGCGAATAGAGGTAGCAACTAGAAACGAGTTGACGAGCAACGTGCAGCGAGTATGTAGTTCAGATAGTTTTATCGCTGTAGTATAAGCTAGTGCACGAGTGCCACGTGTAGAATATCTGCCCAGTCACTTAGTCTCTGTCTTATACGTGTAAGTTTATCAAGCGAGAGTGTCTGAGCGAGCGTAGCTGAGCGAATATTTTATTTAAGGCCCAGATTTCCTGAAAACGATCAAAAAGGTGGTTTTTTAAAGCAGTGTATCTCATAAACCGTAAATAATTTTGACATGTAAAAAAAATATGATATTTTCAAGTCTTTTTCGCATATAGTGATGGGAGCCAAAACATAATTATACATATTTTAATGCACCAAAAAAATCTTTAAACATACCTCCTAATAATCTATAAAAGCAGTTTATCCCTTCATTAACAATTATAATTATAATTAAAAATATACCATGAAATGTCAAATTCCAAACTGCATCCAGTGATGGATTACTTTTTATTAAATAGTTAATTTCTAATTTTATACGATTTTATTTGCATTTTTACGACATAATTCCGGTGCGCGTGAGAATCTTCTATCTCTTACGTCAAACTAGACAGCCATAACGCCATTTCACTTACACACCGAGCTAAACCAATCTTGGAACCTGGGCCTTAATGCTCTTGTCGCTGCGACAAACTAGTGGAGAGAGAAGTCTCGAAGGCAGTGTGAACAGTCGGCGATCAACTGTTATTATACCTAATGTATCTCTTTTGCTGACACGGGGTCTACATCTATTGTATGTACCTACGTTTCTTGAGCGATAAAATAGTCGACAGCTAGTCGCTTCCAGGTGCATAAGGCACTTTTGCCTTTTTTTCCGACATCCACGCGGGCGAAGCCGCGGGCAAAAGCTAGTAACAAATAATGCAGGAAGTCATTCAAAACAGAAGAAGAAATAACATTATTCACTAGAAGTTTAGAAAACATCATCAAAGAAATGGAAACTTTAGACGACGACGAGGATGTCTAGACCTTTTATTATTATAATAAAAAACTTTTTTACAAAAAACAAAACCGACTTCCAAAAAAAACACTACTAAGTGAAAAATAACTTTAATTGCGGAAGTCTGTGTCTTTGGATCTGTATTTTAGGTTTTTGCCCCCGACTTCCGAAATTAAAGTTATTTTTCACTTTGTAGTGTCTTTTTTTGGAAGTCGGTTTTGTTTTTTGTAAAACAGTTTTTATTTTTCACTTTTTAGTGGGTTAGTTTGTAATTTATCTAAGTTACAATAACCCAATGTCAACTGCTCTTCACGTTTTGGATCCCATCATCAGGTCTTGACTTGATGATCATGGGACCACTTGGGAAGTATACCCTTTCGAACAAAAAAAAAAAATCCAAATCGGTCCAGCCATTTTCGAGTAATCGGGGAACATACATAAAAAAAAACCGGTCAAGTGCGAGTCGGACTCGCGCACGAAGGGTTCCGTACCATATTATATGTTTAACAATCGCAAAGATAACTTACTTATTTTATAATGATACTGTGAATTACAAGGTTATTTTTTGCAGTTGCAGAGAATCACCCATGTTTAAACAAAATACCTTATGAATCGCGGTTTTCAGTATTGTTGATTAAATACAATATTCATGGTACTTACATGGTATAAAGAAGTTTCAAATTCCTAATTTGTTGAATTGTTGCGCTAGAGCTCGTACAAAATTGGTCTAAAATTTACAACTTTTACGGCCCCCTATTTCTTAATTTTAAAAGATAAAAAAAAATATGTTTGTACTCTACTCAATGAGTTCTAGACGATGACACCCCACATAACACATAATCAGCCTATAATGTTCCCACTGCTGGGACACAGGCCTCCTCTCGGTGAGAGGGAGTGGGCCGTAACCCACCACGCGGGCCCAGTGCGGGTTGGTGATGAGATAATGACATGACACCCCACATGCTGGATTAAAATTTTTATTTTTTTTTCAAAATGAAAAGTTTATTGTATGGGGACCGACCCCTTAAATTTTTAACTTTGCTTTATTATTATTATTTGTTGTTATAGCCGTAATAGACAGCGGAGGCTTAGTAAGTTTGTACTGGACTGTACGTGGTTGTCTGATTTCATGGATTTTAATTTTCTTGCGCGGAACCCTAATTATTTTTCTATAATAAAAATAGCCTAAGTTACTCCTTAAAACATCAGCTATATGCCGTCAAAATCGGTAAAAATTCATTTGGCAAGTTTCCTAACTTGACTCAAAGTACCATTTTTTTAATCGTACTGCGATTTAAAATTCTTCTATACAAACTTTAACATCCCTAAACCTCATTTGAGGCGTAGTTTTGAAAAACTAATAATGACAAACATTATTACTTACTTATGCTTATGCTATGCTTATTTGTGCTAAGTTTCAAGTTCATTAACCAAATTAATAAGATTTTTCATATAAACTGTATCTCTGTTTTCACGAACACAGATAGGTACCTAAAGAATTTCAAAAATCGTCTGGTATGTTTCCATAACTTGACTCAAACATTATTTATACCAATTTTAGAGTTAATCAAGCCCCCAATAAAATCGTCCGCTATAAAATTAACTTTTCACCCCTTAGGGGTAGATTTTTGGAAAACCCTAATACACGTTAGTCTTAATTTTTGGTCTCAAGTATAAAAACTGAGTTTTGAGTTAATCGGACCGCGTGTTAAAGTTCCTCTATACAAACTTTGACACCCCCAATCCCTCCTTAGGGGGTAGTTTAGAAAAACTAAAATTGATAAACTTTATAATTTACTTAGATGAATATTCGTGCTAAGTTTCAAGTCTATTAACTCAAGGGATAGGATTTTTCATACAAACTTTCATCCCCTGTTTTACCCCCTTAGGGATGGAATTTCCAAAACCCTTCCTTAGTGGATGTTTACACTATATAAGGTATCTATGTGCAAAATTTCAAGTCTCTAGGTCCATTGGTTTGGGCTGTGCGTTGGTATATTAGTCAGTGACTCAGTCAGGACTTTGATTTTTTTATATATATAGATTTACCATGTTATTTTAAGACCACAGACTTCTTATAGGTTTTCCTGTAATCTACAGGTATAGAACTAATTTCTATATTTTTTTCAAAATTTTAGGCTCAGTAGTTTCGGAGATAAGGGGGGGGGGAATGGTCATTTTTCGTCTATTTTCTTAAACAACTTTAAAACAGTAAATTTTAAAATTATTAAAAAAATATATTTGAGACCCTCATAGTAAGCCCTTTCATTTGATATGTCACTCGGTACAGTTTACAAAACTTTTTTTTTAAATTTTCTTATTTTCCCCCTAAAAGTGACTCTCATATTCAAAATTCATATATGTACTTTAGCTGTACGTGTTTGGGTCATAGAAATCCATATGTGTACCAAGTTTTAACTTAATCGGTCCATTAGATTCGGAGCAAATTGGCTGTGACAGACGGACAGACAGACAGACACACGAGTGATCCTATAAGGGTTCCGTTTTTAGGGTTCCGTACCTCAAAAGGAAAAAACGGAACCCTTATAGGATCACTCGTGTGTCTGTCTGTCCGTCTGTCACAGCCAATTTGCTCCGAATCTAATGGACCGATTAAGTTAAAATTTAGTACACATATGGATTTCTGTGACCCAAACACGTACAGCTAAAGTAAATATATGAATTTTGAATATGAGAGTCACTTTTAGGGGGAAAATAAGAAAATTAAAAAAAAAAGTTTTGTAAACTGCACCGAGTGACATATCAAATGAAAGGGCTTACTGTGAGGGTCTGAAGTATATTTTTTTTATAATTTTAAAATGTATTATTTTAAAGTTATTTAAGAAAATAGACGAAAATTGACCATTCCCCCCCCCTTATCTCCGAAACTACTGAGCCTAAAATTTTGAAAAAAATACAGAAATTAGTTCTATACCTGTAGATTACAGGAAAACCTATAAGAAGTCTGTGGTCTTAAAATAACATGGTAAATCTATATATATATAAAAATCAAAGTCCTGACTGAGTCACTGACTAATATACCAACGCACGGCCCAAACCAATGGACTAGAGACTTGAAATTTTGCACATAGATACCTTATATAGTGTTAACATCCACTAAGGAAGGATTTTTGGAAATTCCATCCCTAAGGGGGTAAAACAGGGGATGAAAGTTTGTATGAAAAATCCTATCCCTTGAGTTAATAGACTTGAGACTTAGCACGAATATTCATCTAAGTAAATTATAAAGTTTATCATTTTTAGTTTTCCTAAACTACCCCCTAAGGAGGGATTGAGGGTGTCAAAGTTTGTATGGACGAACTTTAACACGCTGTCCGATTAACTCTGTATTCGGATTATTTTGGAAAGGTTAAAAGAAAGTGTTTAGATCTTTGGCAGGAATATTTTGATGAAAGATCAAAAGAAAAAGGGATATGGTATCGCACTATCCAGCCAGAGATTTCTCGGGTTCCGTGGATTGATTGTGACCTAAATAAAAACCTAATTACTATAGCCTTAAGACTTCGCTCCGGACATATTCCATCAAATAAGTTTTATTACTTAATGAGGAAAGCTTTGTCTCCAAATTGTGATGACTGTGGAGTGGTTGATGATGTCTGTCATATTTTGATGGAGTGTGTCCGGAATGAAAATATTAGAAGTAATGTTTTCGGACGGTATAAAAGTTACGATATTGGCTTTTGTAATTCCATCCTTGCTTTTCCAGTGTCCGATAAGGCTAAAGAATTGTACAAGTTAGTTATTAGGTAGATTATAATTAATAATTTTGTGTTTTTCTGCACTGGGCGATGTGGTCGCTAAGCGACAAAGCCCTTTAAATAAATTAAAAAAAAAAAAAAAAAAAACTCAAAACTCAGTTTTCATACTTGAGACCAAATATTGAGACAAACGTGTATTAGGGTTTTCCAAAAATCTACCCCTAAGGGGTGAAAAGTTAATTTTATAGCGGAGGATTTTATTGGGGGCTTGATTAACTCTAAAATTGTTGTAAATAATGTTTGAGTCAAGTTATGGAAACATACCAGACGATTTTTGAAATTCTTTAGGTATCTGTGTTCGTGAAAACAGAGATACAGTTTATATGAAAAATCTTATTAATTTGGTTATTGAACTTGAAACTTAGCACAAATACTTGCATAAGTAAGTAATAATGTTTGTCATTATTAGTTTTTCAAAACTACGCATCAAATGAGGTTTAGGGATGTTAAAGTTTGTATAGAAGAATTTTAAAGCGCAGTCCGATGAAAAAAATGGTACTTTGGTAGTTAGGAAACTTGCCAAACGAATTTTCACCGATTTTGACGGCATATAGCTGATGTTTTAAGGAGTAACTTAGGCTATTTTTATTTTAGAAAAATAATTAGGGTTCCGCGCAAGAAAATTAAAATCCATGAAATCAGACAACCACGTACAGCCCAGTACAAACTTACTAAGCCTCCGCTGTCTATTACGGCTATAACAACAAATAATAAAAATAAAGCAAAGTTAAAAATTTAAGGGGTCGGTCCCCATACAATAAACTTTTTGTGGGGTGTCATGTCATTATTTCATCACCGCTGCTCTCAAAACGGTGAAGGAAAACATCGTTAGGAAACCGGCATGTCCTAGAACCAAAAATTCGAAGACATGTGACATCTACCAACCCGCACTGGGCCCGCGTGGTGGATTACGGCCCACTCCCTCTCACCGAGAGGAGGCCTGTGTCCCAGCAGTGGGAACATTATAGGCTGATTATGTGTTGGGGGGGGTGTCATCGTCTAGAACTCATTGAGTAGAGTACAAAAATATTTATTTTTATTTTTTTAAATTAAGAAATAGGGGGCCGTAAAAGTTGTAAATTTTAGACCATTTTTGTACGAGCTCTAGCGCAACAATTCAACAAATTAGGAATTTGAAACTTCTTTATACCATGTAAGTACCATGAATACTGTATTTAATCAACAATACTGAAAACGGCGATTCATAAGGGATTTTGTTTAAACATGGGTGATTTTCTGCAACTGCAAAAAATAACCTTGTAATTCACAGTATCATTATAAAATAAGTAAAAAGTTATCTTTGCGATTGTTAAACATATAATATGGTACGGAACCCTTCGTGCGCGAGTCCGACTCGCACTTGACCGGTTTTTTCCTTTTGAGGTACGGAACCCTAAAAAGAAAAAAAAAAGGTTCCGACGAATTGCGAACCTCCTCCTTTTTGAAGTCGGTTAAAAATAGAACGCATCATTAAAAAGAGTATGTTAATTAAACAAAAAGAAGAAAAAAAAAAACAAATCAATACACACAAAATCCTCACAAAACCTATAATAGAACTAATGACAAGACGCTCAGAACTTTTGAAAACAAAAGAAAAAACGAAGGTAATGAAGAAAGAGTTAAGTACGATATTCAAAAGAACTAATAAGGCAATCAAACAAGACTACGAAGACTACAGAAAACAGATAATAGAAACAAATCTAAAACAATATAGGAACACAAAAAGAGCATATAAACAACTAGGAACACATAAAAAGTGGATTTAAAAACAAGAACTACAGAAACAAACACTAGGAAATATATTATAGATTGCGCCACAGAGTTCTACAAAGAGCTATAAAAATACAACGGTGGAACTTGTGCAAAGTAAAGATAAAAATATCAACGAAATTATAGCGACATTGAAAACGATCCCGCAGAAGTGGATGCGTTGTAGGTAGTATGGCATATTAAAAGTCTTAAATAAAAAAAAGCCCAGGGCCAGACTGTATACCAATTGAGACTTTAAAATTGGAATTACTCTGTTAGCATGTCTACTATCACACTTATTCAGCAAAGTTCTAAATACGGGACAGATATAATTCTGCTATACAAAAAAGGTGGCCCTCAAGATATAGGCAACTATTGTCCAATTAGCCTTCTCCCTAGCACTTATAAACTTTTTACCTCAATAATACTTAGCAGAATCAGAGGCAAAATAGAAAAACTTCAACTTATAGAACAAGCGGGGTTTTGGTCAGGTTTCTCAACAGTAGACCATAATACATGTAATTGCAGCAAATAATGAAAAATACAAAGAGTTTAATAGACTACTTTGTGTAGCTTTCATCGATTACGCTAAAGCATTTGATACGATATCTGTGCTGCAAAACATCTTCGAGGATCTGAAAGGGGAAAACGAAGGAATTAGAATGGGTAACTGGTATGTACTTAAGTCATCTCAGATTCGCAGATGATATAGTCATCTTTACTGAAAGCAGCAGAAGTCTAGAAAAATTTAAGTGAAAAAGTAGGTCTTTTGATGAATAAATATAAAACAAAACTTTTGACAAACAGCTACCCACATACGAGTACAATAAATCTCGAAGGAAAGCCAGTTGAATACGTAAACAATAGTACATTTTGATACAAGTGGAGAACGTTTGTTATTGCGTTCGAAGCGGAATTAAAACACCCGAGCCGTAGGCGATGTTGTTTTTGAGCAGAGAACTGCAATAACAAATTTTTTATGTCCACGAGTATCAAACGACGTTTTTCAATACACTTTTGAAGAAATAAAATAAAAAACACATAAAATAACGGAAAATAATTTTGTCATGAATTAATAGGGAACTATGATTTAATTTTTTTCTTTTTTTTCCGCGCTTTGCTTTCGCTAGGTTGAAAGAGAAGCAAAGGTATAAAGCCGATAAACAGCCTAATATGAAAAATAGAAAATTCAAATATTTTTGAGTTTAGAACACAAATAAATGTTAATTTGTTCATAAACGTTTTTTTTATTGTAATAATCATGGTTTTTGATAATACTCTATAAAGAAACATTATTTAAATATTCAAAAAATATTAACGCCTTAAAGACGCATATCTCTTTGCCGAGATTAAAAAAAAAACATTCACCTCCGAATACAGAGTTGTGAATAGAGGCATTGAACCAATTTGGACTAAGTATAGGTAAAGTTATCTGTGGCATTCCCGCCGCACACGTGCGGGGAAAATAAAAAATCGCACGCGTGCGACATACATTGCATTGTGAACCTAATCGTAGTGCGATATGAACCAGTTTTCGAGGAAGTGTATTGAAAATACATATATCTAGCAAAAGAAATATTTGAAGACAGAAATGAAGAGAACGTCGTATATGAGCTGGAAAAAATACTGGTCACTCAAAGAGTTTGTGAAAGGTGACTATCCGCTCCACCTAAAGAAAACAGTGATGGATACATGCATTTTTACGAACTATCACGTATGGTTGCCAGATGAGAACCTACAACTCTAAAATAAAAACAAAACTGGTCATTTGCCAGAAAGTTATGGAAAGAAGCATTCTAAAAATGAAGGAAAACACACAAAGTAAGAAGTGAATTTATACGTAACAAGACAAAACTAATATTGACGTCCTACACTACACTCTAAGATTAAAATGGCGATGGGCTGGCCACAGCACGATACAGCGACAAGAGATGGATAGTAGAAGCGACGAGATGTGAAGGACCTAGCAGGACGAGACGGAAAGGACGACCTATGAAACGATGGAGGGACGACATCATAACTACATCAGGAAAGGAGTGGATTGAACGAGCTTTATACCCAAATAAGGGTTCCTACCAAGGAAATATACTATGTGAAATAAAACAAACAACGATAAAGAAAAACATGTAGTATAGTGCAAAATTATATTCATATATTTATTATGTTAATACATGTAATACTTCGGTGATGGGAAATAAAAAAGCTTTATTATTATTATTATTGTGCACCTAATTCTCATTTCTTGCAATAAAAAATTGGTTATGTGTTTCTTCTTATTGGTTAGGTACCTATCGCAAGACAATTCTGATATTATGTGCATCAAAATGGCTAAAAAAAATACAGTGGATGATCAGCATTTTATCATTTTCTCAGTTCATATTTATTTATTTATTTATTTATTTAAAACACACATACAACTACACACACACATATATATTTTTTGCCACCATACTGTATTTTTAATTTATTGATAAGTCTATCAATCATTGAATAAAATAGTTTTTTGCATCCCCTGAAAACTTGACTAAAACACTTAGAGGTTTTGGGCAAGCGCAACGACGATATCAATGTGTCGATTAAAACTTCTTCATCTTCATATTATAAAGTCGAATCTTTTAAGAAATCGAATCGATAACGCACTATATGACCTCACTAATTTTAGCGATGTCTATATGAACGCTCGTCGAACGGTCGCGCACGTGATCGCTATAAGAACTGACTCCTATTATTTGCTCTCCGATTAAAACTAACCGCTGCTGTAGCAATGGCTGGTTTTAAGTGGATAATCCTAAGAAAGTAGAGAGTTTTTTTTAAGAATATCATTAATTAAATACCTACCTATGATATTACAATTTATTGCGTTGTAATTTATTATATAATTATAAAATTAATCGTCGTCTTTATTAAACAACATTCGTTTTTGTTTACCCTAAACCCGAAAAGGGGTCATTGTAACTCATCATTTTGAACAGCGGGTTTAGGTTAAACAAAAAAAACCGGTCAAGTGCGAGTCGGACTCGCGCACGAAGGGTTCCGTACCATATTATATGTTTAACAATCGCAAAGATAACTTACTTATTTTATAATGATACTGTGAATTACAAGGTTATTTTTTGCAGTTGCAGAGAATCACCCATGTTTAAACAAAATACCTTATGAATCGCGGTTTTCAGTATTGTTGATTAAATACAATATTCATGGTACTTACATGGTATAAAGAAGTTTCAAATTCCTAATTTGTTGAATTGTTGCGCTAGAGCTCGTACAAAATTGGTCTAAAATTTACAACTTTTACGGCCCCCTATTTCTTAATTTTAAAAGATAAAAAAAAATATGTTTGTACTCTACTCAATGAGTTCTAGACGATGACACCCCACATAACACATAATCAGCCTATAATGTTCCCACTGCTGGGACACAGGCCTCCTCTCGGTGAGAGGGAGTGGGCCGTAACCCACCACGCGGGCCCAGTGCGGGTTGGTGATGAGATAATGACATGACACCCCACATGCTAGATTAAAATTTTTATTTTTTTTTCAAAATGAAAAGTTTATTGTATGGGGACCGACCCCTTAAATTTTTAACTTTGCTTTATTATTATTATTTGTTGTTATAGCCGTAATAGACAGCGGAGGCTTAGTAAGTTTGTACTGGACTGTACGTGGTTGTCTGATTTCATGGATTTTAATTTTCTTGCGCGGAACCCTAATTATTTTTCTATAATAAAAATAGCCTAAGTTACTCCTTAAAACATCAGCTATATGCCGTCAAAATCGGTAAAAATTCATTTGGCAAGTTTCCTAACTTGACTCAAAGTACCATTTTTTTAATCGTACTGCGATTTAAAATTCTTCTATACAAACTTTAACATCCCTAAACCTCATTTGAGGCGTAGTTTTGAAAAACTAATAATGACAAACATTATTACTTACTTATGCTTATGCTATGCTTATTTGTGCTAAGTTTCAAGTTCATTAACCAAATTAATAAGATTTTTCATATAAACTGTATCTCTGTTTTCACGAACACAGATAGGTACCTAAAGAATTTCAAAAATCGTCTGGTATGTTTCCATAACTTGACTCAAACATTATTTATACCAATTTTAGAGTTAATCAAGCCCCCAATAAAATCGTCCGCTATAAAATTAACTTTTCACCCCTTAGGGGTAGATTTTTTGAAAACCCTAATACACGTTAGTCTTAATTTTTGGTCTCAAGTATAAAAACTGAGTTTTGAGTTAATCGGACCGCGTGTTAAAGTTCCTCTATACAAACTTTGACACCCCCAATCCCTCCTTAGGGGGTAGTTTAGAAAAACTAAAATTGATAAACTTTATAATTTACTTAGATGAATATTCGTGCTAAGTTTCAAGTCTATTAACTCAAGGGATAGGATTTTTCATACAAACTTTCATCCCCTGTTTTACCCCCTTAGGGATGGAATTTCCAAAACCCTTCCTTAGTGGATGTTTACACTATATAAGGTATCTATGTGCAAAATTTCAAGTCTCTAGGTCCATTGGTTTGGGCTGTGCGTTGGTATATTAGTCAGTGACTCAGTCAGGACTTTGATTTTTTTATATATATAGATTTACCATGTTATTTTAAGACCACAGACTTCTTATAGGTTTTCCTGTAATCTACAGGTATAGAACTAATTTCTATATTTTTTTCAAAATTTTAGGATCAGTAGTTTCGGAGATAAGGGGGGGGGGGAATGGTCATTTTTCGTCTATTTTCTTAAACAACTTTAAAACAGTAAATTTTAAAATTATAAAAAAAATATATTTGAGACCCTCATAGTAAGCCCTTTCATTTGATATGTCACTCGGTACAGTTTACAAAACTTTTTTTTTAAATTTTCTTATTTTCCCCCTAAAAGTGACTCTCATATTCAAAATTCATATATGTACTTTAGCTGTACGTGTTTGGGTCATAGAAATCCATATGTGTACCAAGTTTTAACTTAATCGGTCCATTAGATTCGGAGCAAATTGGCTGTGACAGACGGACAGACAGACAGACACACGAGTGATCCTATAAGGGTTCCGTTTTTTCCTTTTGAGGTACGGAACCCTAAAAAACTAATGTTGTATATATTTTAACATAAAAATTTTATGAAACATCATGTCATACATGTTGGTTTCTGCTGTGCTGCATGTGCAAAGAGGAAAATATTGATGCGACGCGACGAAGAAAACAACCCGCAGGATTTCAAAGGAGTGGCTGTGCAAAGAACAACAAGACATTCTTTTCGGTATCTGTTTGCGACACAGCTGCTGTGAAAGTTTAAGTTGAGATCTTTTCAGCCCGTGCCGAAATCCGTTGTGACCAGATTAACCAGTCAAAAACACTCGAGGAAGATTTAGTTCCCAGGTTGGGTTCGAGGAAGTAGGTACCTGTGAGCTGTGTAATAACGTATTAGTTACACTTAAGTAATACTAACACGTAAGTGTAAGTTCAACTGACGTCTGATGCACTAAAAGCAGCTGGTTGGTGTTCGCAATACAAAAGAAATAAAGTTACCTGTACAATTAATTTAGTTAAGACGCAATTAGGTTGCGTGTTCTGTGCTGAGATCACGCAACGCGTCGTACGCACTGTAGTGTTACAAACCCTACATATTTTTTTTTTATGATGATTAAACCTTTTCGCTCTCTAAATATGTAGTTTGTTTTTCAGTCGGTCTTTTTAAAACATGTGCACCTGTGTACTGACTGTTCTTTTTCTTCATTTAGATTTTTTTGAATTTGATGGTCTTTGACACAAAATTTGTTTTTCGTCACTCCGATTCCCGTTGCCATACTGATCCCATGATTTTTGTGAAATATTAATTTCTGTGAACTCATCAGGCTTTTGGTATAAGCCCAATTGTCTATTTATTGTTGATCCGTGATATTCGTTAATACATTTTAATTCGAAAGAAACTACGTAAACGCGCATAGCTCCTTTTGATACACCAAACCAGATAGAACTGGTTCTACCCACGGGGCAGTGAATTTTCCGTACAGTACGTGCAAGCTGATGTGTGGTTTAACACCTTTTTTTGGCGTGGTGTGCTTTTAAGCCATCTTGCCAGCTCCGCTAAGTGTTACAGCAGCTACGAAATTCTTTTTCCCGAATCCTTGGACCTACTTCAGATAATTTAATTATTTATTATTATTATATAGGTAGTTAAATTTTCTATATAGCCTAGCATTTTTTTTATAATTTAACTGTCTGATTGATTTATTTGTTACTCCTCAAATTATTATAGCGATTTAACTAAATTTGCATATCAAATTGTCGACTAGTACTGTAAGTCGAACCTACGAGCGTTGCAACCCTTTATAGGACCGACATTTTTTTATTTTTAACCAAGTTTCTTCTCGTTTACTTGAACTGCTAAATCACTATAACCATAATTTACTTATTTTTCAAACAGAAACCCAAAATTTCCTTATAAATCTTTGTCATTTTGTTTACATTTAAACCTAAGAATCAGAGTACCTACCTATTTTTTTACTTTCATTTTGTATTTTTTATATTTTTATAAATTCTCGGATTTTTTTATTTTAAAAATTATACGTATTATTGTGGCAAATGTGTATCTTTCATTTATATACATTTAGTAAGTACCGTACGCCGTAGGACTCGCCCATCAAAGAGCGCTGTCCCAAATTAGACCCATTACGAATTTATTACACTTAAAACAAAAGGTATTATATTAAAACACGTATACTAAAAGATAAATAATTAAATTTTAATTAAAATTGTGAAGATTTGATAAAAAAAACGCAAGATAATTATTGCGTGATTCTCAGTTTTTCATTCGCGTTAGACGCAATTTTTCAAATTAATTACCTATGTAGTATAAACAAAATCTAAAATATTCACCCATTAAGTTGTTAGCAAAATGCTCTAATTTAACATATATTTTTTCCAAATCATTAACACTACTCGTTTAGACGTGATCTTCAGTTTAAAATCATGAAATGTCGCTTATCGTCGCCTTAATGTTGCATCGAATGAATTTTATTATCTATAAATTAAATCGTGTTTAGTTTGATCGTCAGATTGCATGTTCGATCAGTTTTCCTTATAAACAAGCAGTGCATCAAAGGTACTATACATATAGTACTTACTATATAACCTCTCATAGATTATACAGGGTGGCCGGAACATTGACGTCCAAAAATAAAATTTCGGTCCCTCGTATCGTGGGGTATTCGAATCACCCCCATGTATGTTCCGCGACTTTTCATAGTTTTCGAGTTATGAATTTTTTTCTGAATGTTTGAAAATTTTCGACCTGACCAACCTAAAAAAATTCTAAAAAAAAAAGTAGAGGGTTTTATCGAGTTTCTTTTTTTGCAACTGAATTTTCATAAGTAGTACTTTTATGCATAAAATAATCAGCTTCGTAACTGTGATGAAAGTTATGAAAATGTTGATCTAAAGTGAAAAATTTACGTTCGGTAAATTATGACTCAAATTTTCAACTTTAAATTAAAAATCTTAACAGGTGACTTCATAATTCCTAAGTAGGCTTCAAGAATGCGCCAGACTCTCAGCTTTCATAATCATAAAAAAAATGAAGTACTTAATAGGGCTACTTTGTTTAAAATCGGCCTTCAAAGACAGCGAGGTGGAAAAATTCTTAAAATTACCCATCTGAGTAATTATTTTTTTTTGGCTATTTTCTCGTTCCTAATGTGACGAAATCATACACCTCAATTGCAGTATTGAATATAATTTATTCACTTAATTCCAAAACACATGGTTATTAACAATCACTTATCACAGTTATCACTTATCATCATGAATTTAATAAAAGTAGCACGGATCCGTCAGATTATGCTTACAGGTCAAAGCCTAGAAAAAGACTGACTCTGTCCTAGCAAATCAGTTGCCAACTGAAGGATCCCCACTTTAAACGGAAGTGAATATTAAAGAAATATACTTTAATAATAGTATTCTACAAATGAATACCTAAACGGATGTATAAAGTTCGTGCAATCACTAGCGCCATCTGTCGCTTGTGGAAAAAAGTCTTATTCGTAAGTATTATTTTAAAAATCATTACATTCGGCCATCCGACATTGTGCGATCTCCTGACACACGATTTTACAATTCCAATAACAGTTAAATTAAAATAAACCTTACATACCTATATAATCATTACATTCGGTTATTCATTGATCTCGGATTTGATTCTGGGGCATGGTTTATCGTCAACATTATTACTTTCAGCACCAGAAGATGAGCTACTATTATTATTTGATGAACTTTTATGGTCTTACAGTCATCGGAAACTATGCTTTTATATTGTATTCTTCCGTTTATTTTTCGTTTTTTTTTTTTTTATTTAAAATAAGTGATAGACATAATTATATTACCTACTAGAAATAAAGATAAAATAGATCAACCATTTTTCAGATTAGCTAAAGAATACCGAATTTTTGTTATTTTATTTACATCTTTTATGGGGTACCTGCTGTGTTAAATGTTACAACAAAATATTTTGTGACATATTGCAATTAAATAAAAGAAAATTCAAAAATCATATTAAAAATACGCTTTGTAAACAAGCATAATACAAATTATAGGATTAATCCAGGATTAGAATGCTTGGAAACATGCTGGTCCTGTTCATAGGACAATCTAGAGTCGAGATGAAATCAAACTGGTTGCTAATTTAATTGTATGACACGTGACGTTATTATTTTATGACATTGATTTTACATTCTGTGATTACTTTAACTCACGACTTGTTACTTGTTAAAATTTCAAGAAAATCGTATATACTTTTACAATGTATCTTTAACATAATTAATTTATCTGTCATTGTTCATTTTTAATTATTTTTACCTAACAAGTATATTAATTTTTATTCTAGTTGTATCATCTTCACATAATAATGATTTATTAATGTATACAAAATATTGTAAAACAGTTTTTTCTAGAGAGTAGGTAACGCTAAATTTTGGAAGGGACAGCTAGAAACAATTTTTTTTTTTTTTTTAATTTTGACGCTCAAAAGTGCCTGTTTGAAATACATTATTTGATGTTGACTTTTATTAAATCCCAGAATTTCAGCAATTTTATATTGGTCATTACCTAAAACTCGATGATTTTGCACGAACCTTCTTTATAGGTACTAACAGGCCTTTCGGCATCATAATTAGCTTTTTGTTTTTCTTGGCTAACTCGGATATTGGTGCTGGCCTCATCTCTTAAACTTTGTAACGTGTCTGGTATGGCGTCAAAAAGATTTGACAGAACTAGGTAACATTTACCTGTGCCTATACGACAAGTAGCCTAATGTAAGTTACATCATTTACCAGGTTTACTACTATTAACCTTATATGTAAAACATCTCCAGAATAACAAGAACATAAAGCAAAAACTTCGAACTAATTCGAATATGTTTTATTGTGATGCGTTAGATAGCTGAATGTGGTTTTGAAAGATAATTTCTAGGGAATTCAAAATCACTGGCGTTACAACGGAGCCCAGGAGTTTTGCAAAAGAATAACGTACCTACTATCGTCTTTAAATAAAGCTATGGATGGTAATTCAGTACAATTCTAACCAATCAGTAAAGCAGTCTGCATAAAGTCATATTGACCAGTACTTCTACACTCGATTAAATGATACGATGTCAAAGCATATTTTAATCGTAATGAAATTCCCAATTAAACTAACGTATTTTATTGGATAAGGATTAGTAATATAACCGTCAAATTATCTTTGGAAATAACAATTTATATATTTTTTTTTTAAATTGTAAAAGATAAAAATTGTTATTGTGAATAATCCTTACAAGAAAGACACATGCAGACTTTTCTGCATGGACTTTCCTGTTGAACTTTTTAATATATACAATCCCATAGAACATTAATTTTATTATCTCTTACCATTTAGTCAGCGCACGCCATGTAAATGCTAAAAAAAAACCTATTTTTCACGACTTGATGGCAAATTTCAATACTATCTACGTTTATGTTTAATATACATGGATAACACATAAAAACCTTCCAGAACAAACTATCTAAATGATGGTGGCAACCGCATCAAAATCCGTTGCGTATCTACGAAGAACAACGCGGACACAGACAATCAATAATATCGTGAGTTATACAATCTACGGCTCTTTGACCAGTAATATGACACCTGTGTATAAGCATTAATTTGTCGTAAAAATATTCAGATGAGTTATCATTACTTTGAGTCGTACGAGCTACCATTTCTTCTAGAAGCCGACCATAATTTTGCTCACTTGGAAACTCCTTTGTAAGTTTGGCTTGACAGTAAGAATCTTGTAATTAATCTAAATAAAACAAAAGTTATTCATTGCCACCAGCGTCGTAGTTAATGCTGACATTCTATTAACAGCATATCATGGATTGGTCGCTTCTATTCTTTTTAGATATGGTGTTGTTTTTTTTTTTTTTTTTTTGGGGAAAATCAACTAATAGAGAACTTATATTCAGGATTCAAAAAAGATGTATACGATCAATGTGTGGTCTGAGAGTAACGGATAGTTGTGTTCCTTACTTTAAAAAAAATTAAAAATACTAACTTTACCATGTTTGTACATATTAGAAACTGCATTGTTTGTAAAAAACGAATCCCAATATGAGAATTTGTTGTGCCAAATCAAATGCAAAACTGCTTTATTAAAAAAAAAGAGTTTCTTTGGTATTGCTCCAAATATTTATAGTAAAATACCTGATTCTATTAAATGTATGCCTATAAACAAATTTAAAAGTCCCTTCAGGGTTATTATTAGAAAAGTGCTATTACAGCGTAGATGAATTCATAAATGATATTTTCCTTGTATAGTATTCTCAAAATAAATTTTAATTTTGACATTTTAATTTTGAATTTTGACTTTGTAATTATAAAATAAATTTTGACATTAAAATTTAATTCAAATTGACATTGTAATCTCTTTCTTTGCTTTTTTTTTTGTATTTGTTTGTCTAGTATGACTAATTATATACGCCATAAATGGCAAAACATCTAGCTACCTCATATTAATTATAAGACCTGTATAATTTTACTCATGTTTTACAAAATAAATATATCTTGTATCTTTTCCTTCCTTGAAAAACATTCAAAAGATTCAGTACCTCTTTTTGAGAATAACTTGATGTCCTTTTCTGTTTCTTGCGTCGTGGTGGTGTACTTGTTGTATCAGATATCATGCTTGAAGACGAAGAGGTCGAAGTAGACATCTTGCGCTTCCATTTAGATCGCTTCTTTGCACGTGTCGTCTTTGTCTCTGCCTTGTTCGACACAGGGGCTACTGGTTTGTCTTGTAACAGGCGGCTCTTCTTCTGAAGTTTGCCTCAAACATAATAATACACTGGTTAATACAGTTACACAATTTGGTAACTTGTCACATTAATGTCCCATTAGTCATTTATAATAATCTAGTAAGTCAATAATAATAACCCAGTCCAGGGAATACTGTCATCACATGAATAATTTTAATACTTATGTAATTTTAAGCTCATTTTATAATAATTATCTCTTTAAACTTTAGTACCTACATTAACGTAATGTCCAATTAAAAGTATTTCATTAAAATAAACAAGTAAAATTAATGTCTAGGGAAAGAGAAAAAATAACTAAAGCAAAAGACACACACACACATGGCTCAATAGGCATACATAGCCTCTAGTAACTAAAGCACACTTGTCTTCCTATTGTAGGCACACATAACCTCTGACAACTAAGCACACATGGCTCAATAGGCATACATAGCCTCTAGTAGCTAAAGCACACTTGGCTTCCTATTGTAGGCACACATAACCTCTAACAACTAAGCACACATGGCTCAATAGGCATACATAGCCTCTAGTAGCTAAAGCACACTTGGCTTCCTATTGTAGGCACACATAACCTCTAACAACTAAGCACACATGGCTCAATAGGCATACATAGCCTCTAGTAGCTAAAGCACACTTGGCTTCCTATTGTAGGCACACATAACCTCTAACAACTAAGCGCACATGGCTCAATAGGCATACATAGCCTCTAGTAGCTAAAGCACACTTGGCTTCCTATTGTAGGCACACATAACCTCTAACAACTAAGCACACATGGCTCAATAGGCATACATAGCCTCTAGTAGCTAAAGCACACTTGGCTTCCTATTGTAGGCACACATAACTTCTAACAACTAAGCGCACATGGCTCAATAGGCATACATAGCCTCTAATAATTAAAGCACACTTGGCTTCCTATTGTAGGCACACATAACCTCTAACAACTAAGCGCACATGGCTCAATAGGCATACATAGCCTCTAGTAATTAAAGCACACTTGGCTTCCTATTGTAGGCACACATAACCTCTAACAACTAAGCGCACATGGCTCAATAGGCATACATAGCCTCTAGTAATTAAAGCACACTTGGCTTCCTATTGTAGGCACACATAACCTCTAACAACTAAGCGCACATGGCTCAATAGGCATAGATAGCCTCTAGTAACTAAAGCACACTTGTACGTACCTTAGATAACACTACTTGGCTAATTAGCATTTTTAAGGCTCCACAAGAAGAATTATTTGAGGTTCACAAAAATAGGCACAATCATTACATTAGAGGAAAGAAAATAGGAATTATTTGAGATTTGATTAAATACCTAGATGCCGTTTGCACACATGGCCAAATATTTTAAAATCTGACGTACTTAGTCAATAGTAAATCGATGAATCTAGGTCATAGTTAATCGATAAATTCATGCTTTACTTACGTGCTCCAGGATAGCTTTGTACGTATCGGGCACACTTGGCCCAAGTCTTTGTTAGCTCACTTGGCCAAACAAAAACTTTAAAACACACTTGGCTTTATCTTTAGCACACTTGGCTAACCTTTAGCACACTTTGCTAACCTTTAGCACACTTGGCTAACCTTTAGCACACCTGGCTAACCTTTAGCACACAGCACACTTGGCTTCCATTATATAGCACACTTAGCTTTACTTTAGGCATACATAACCTAATATTTCTTAAGTCACTATTATTGTAGGCTTTTTTTTTTTTTTTTTTTTTTTGTAGGCATGTCCCACTTCTGAGATGTGACGAAATCATACACCTCAATTGCAGTATTGAATATAATTTATTCACTTAATTCCAAAACACATGGTTATTAACAATCACTTATCACAGTTATCACTTATCATCATGAATTTAATAAAAGTAGCACGGATCCGTCAGATTATGCTTACAGGTCAAAGCCTAGAAAAAGACTGACTCTGTCCTAGCAAATCAGTTGCCAACTGAAGGATCCCCACTTTAAACGGAAGTGAATATTAAAGAAATATACTTTAATAATAGTATTCTACAAATGAATACCTAAACGGATGTATAAAGTTCGTGCAATCACTAGCGCCATCTGTCGCTTGTGGAAAAAAGTCTTATTCGTAAGTATTATTTTAAAAATCATTACACTAAGGTTAATTAATGATAAGAATACTGAAAACTAACCACATTATATTCAATATTCATAATTACCACACGTGGGCGAATGAAAATCCACTCGAAGTGAGAGCTTCGACATTTCAACATCGCTTCAGCGTTAACTTGTGGTCTGGTATCCTCAATGGCGAACTAATTGGTCCGTTTGAACTGCCGTCCAGACTTGATGGAGAAACATACAAAAACTTTTTGGAAAATGAACTTCCATTGTTGCTGGCAGATGTGAATCTCGAACTCAGACGAACCATGGTGTATTAAAGGCGTTGGCGATGTCTAGGGACACCGCCAAGACGACCCCACCCCGGGCCACTGCATCCCCCGTCGTGAGGGCTCGCACGCGCATGATGGCGTCCACCGTAGAGCGCCCCTTGCGGAAACCAAACTGGGTCTCCGCCAAATCCGGCCCCTCCTGCACCAGCCACCCGACGAGGCGGTCTGCAATTACTCTTTCAAAGAGCTTGCCCACCTCGTCGAGCAGCACGATGGGCCGGTAAGCGGACGGAGAGTCCGCAGGGCGCCCCGGCTTCCTAATGAGGACCAGTTTCCCCGTCTTCCAGCGAAGTGGGAACTGGCCCCTCTCCAAGCATGCGCTTAGGAGCCCCCCTAGTCGAGGCCCGAGAGCCCCAGAGGCCAGAACCCAGGCTCTTCCAGGTAAGCCGTCGGGTCCTGGGGCGGTATTTTTGGCACTAAGCCTACGTACCGCCGCTCTCAACTCTACCTCGGTCACTTCCGGAGTATCAACGTCGTCGTCGGTGTCGTGGTCCGCAGCGGGCACCGCATGAGGCGGAGCCATAGGCGGGGGAGTATGTTCCCCTCGCGAAGGGAACAGAGTGCTCACCACGTCCTCCACGAGCTCGGGCCGGAGACTCTGCGTCAGCGGGGGCGCCCATGGGCGGAGTTTCTCCCGCACCAACTTGTAGGGGCGCCCCCATGGGTCTCTGTTCAGAGTCTCCAGCGACTCCTCGCAGCCCAGATCCCTGGACCGCAAGATCTCCGCTCGGAGGGCGGTCTTCGCCGCTCTGTACCCCTCGTACAGCTCCGCCTGAATGGCTTCCGTATCCGGAGGGCGGATACGGAGCCTGCGGTGCCTGGTGTACAGGCGTCGCGCGGCGACGCACGCCTCGCGCAGTGCCGTCAGCTCCGGCGACCACCAATACACCTGGCGAAAGGCGCGACTGGGCTGGACCCGGGGCATTGCCACGTCGCACACTTCGGACATGGCCTCCCGGAACCACTCCGCCTCGTCGTTGATGTCGGCAGGCCTGTCCGGTGGTGACACCCAGGCCTGCACGATCGAGGCTTCCAGGAGGAGCTCCCGGTCCAGCTTCTTCAGCGCCCACCGCGGACCACTCGGGGCCTGTCGGACCGGCGCGCTCGAGGTATGGGCGGAGACGTCAAACCGGATGTACCGGTGATCGGAATAGGTCTCCACCCCCTCCATGACGCGCCAGTCAACCACGTGCGGCAGCAGAGCGGAGCTGGCGAACGAGATGTCCACCACCGACTCGCCCCGCATCCGCACACACGTGGGGACAGAACCCCGGTTTAGGACGACCAGGCCTGTCTCCAGAGCCCAGTCCTCCACCATCCTGCCCCGTGTGTCCGTACACCGGGAACCCCAAGCCACATTCTTGGCGTTGAAGTGACGACTTGGTGTTGAGTTGGCGTTGAGGTGTATTGGTGGTCGCCGGAGCTGACGGCTCTGCGCGAGGCGTGCGTCGCCGCGCGACGCCTGTACACCAGGCACCGCAGGCTCCGTATCCGCCCTCCGGATACGGAAGCCATTCAGGCGGAGCTGTACGAGGGGTACAGAGCGGCGAAGACCGCCCTCCGAGCGGAGATCTTGCGGTCCAGGGATCTGGGCCGCGAGGAGTCGCTGGAGACTCTGAACAGAGACCCATGGGGGCGCCCCTACAAGTTGGTGCGGGAGAAACTCCGTCCATGGGCGCCCCCGCTGACGCAGAGTCTCCGGCCCGAGCTCGTGGAGGACGTGGTGAGCGCTCTGTTCCCTTCGCGAGGGGAACATACTCCCCCGCCTATGGCTCCGCCTCATGCGGTGCCCGCTGCGGACCACGACACCGACGACGACGTTGATGCTCCGGAAGTGACCGAGGTAGAGTTGAGAGCGGCGGTACGTAGGCTCAGTGCCAAAAATACCGCCCCAGGACCCGACGGCTTACCTGGAAGAGCCTGGGTTCTGGCCTTTGGGGCTCTCGGGCCTCGACTAGGGGGGCTCCTAAGCGCATGCTTGGAGAGGGGCCAGTTCCCACTTCGCTGGAAGACGGGGAAACTGGTCCTCATTAAGAAGCCGGGGCGCCCTGCGGACTCTCCGTCCGCTTACCGGCCCATCGTGCTGCTCGACGAGGTGGGCAAGCTCTTTGAAAGAGTAATTGCAGACCGCCTCGTCGGGTGGCTGGTGCAGGAGGGGCCGGATTTGGCGGAGACCCAGTTTGGTTTCCGCAAGGGGCGCTCTACGGTGGACGCCATCATGCGCGTGCGAGCCCTCACGACGGGGGATGCAGTGGCCCGGGGTGGGGTCGTCTTGGCGGTGTCCCTAGACATCGCCAACGCCTTTAATACCCTGCCCTGGAGTTGCATCAGGGAGGCATTGCGGTATCACCGGATGCCGACCTACCTCTGTCGAGTGGTCGAGGCCTATCTGACGGACAGGGCCGTCATCTACCCCGGTCATCAGGGAGAGTGGAACCGGCGAGAGATGTCGTGCGGTGTCCCACAGGGATCGGTCTTGGGGCCGCATCTGTGGGACATCGGTTACGACTGGGTGCTGCGCGCCGACCTCCCAAGCGGCGTCAGCGTAGTATGTTACGCTGACGACACGCTGGTCCTGGCGCAGGGGAGGTCGCACCAGGCGGCGGCTGAACTAGCGACACGCGGGGTTGCGATAGTCGTGGAGAGGATCCGGCAGTTGGGACTCGAGGTGGCCTTGCACAAGTCCGAGGCCATGTGTTTTCATGGTCCTCGGAATGCGCCACCGTCGGGTTCCGAAATAACGGTGGGAGGGGTTCACATCGGAGTCGGGTCGACGATGAAGTACCTGGGACTCGTCCTCGACAGCCGGTGGAACTTCGTGGAGCACTTCCGACGTTTGGCTCCCAGACTGGCACGGGCTGGGGCTGCCTTGAGGCGGCTCCTGCCCAATCTGGGGGGTCCAAACGCCTCCTGCCGGAGGCTCTACGCGGGGGTCGTGCGGTCCATGGCCCTTTACGGAGCACCGGTGTGGGCGCGTTCCCTAAGGCTGGGACCAGCCGGCAGGTTGAACGCGTCCCAGAGGGTCATGGCCATCCGGCTAGTCCGGGGATACCGCACGGTCTCCCGGGAGGCGGCGAGCCTCCTTGCCGGATTGCCGCCGTGGGATCTGGAGGCAAAGGTCCTCGCGCACGTGTGGGAGTGGCGCGAGGAGGCGAAGCGCCGGGGCGTAACTCCGCTGCCGCGAGAAATCACGGTACAGCGGACAGAGCTCCGGCGGGATCTCATGGCGGCATGGAGATCGCGACTGTCGCAACCCAGCGCTGGGCACGCCACAATAGCGGCGATAAGTCCCCTCTTTGAGGAGTGGTTAGAGAGGCGCCACGGCGTCCTCACCTTCCGCCTGACGCAGGTCCTCACCGGACACGGTTGTTTCGGGAGGTTCCTGTTTCGCATAAGGCGGGAGGAAACGCCCGGGTGTTTCCATTGTGTAGATCGCCCGGAGGACACGGTGGAGCATACAGTGGAGGTCTGCCCGGCTTGGGCAGAGCACCGCCGTGTTCTCACGGAGGCGATCGGCGGCGGCGATCTCTCGCGTCCGAGCCTGGTCCAGGCCATGGTGCGGAGCGAGAGTGCATGGGAGGCCGTCACCTCCTTCTGCGAAGCAGTGATGCTCGCGAAGGAGGAGGCGGAACGCGTGAGGGAGAGGCAGCCTCACGCCCTCAGTCGCCGCAGGAGACGCCCTGGGCGGCGGGAATCGCGGGGCGATTTCCGGCCACCGTAGGCGCGGGCCTGCGGACGGTGAGCAGCGGGTAGCTCGCCGTCCGGTAAGGACCAGGCCCGAGTCGACGGCGCGTCGTGTTCCACGCGCGCCTCAAAGAGATGTCAGCAAGTGACGGGGCCCAATAGGGCCGATGCCGCTGGGGTCGCGGGTCGTCTGAAAGGGTTACCGCGGCCCTGGCATAGGCAACTGAAGGAACACGGGTGGGTTTTAGTCAGTAAAAGTCTGACACGCCCTCCCGCTCCACCCAGAGCGGGAGAAGTTATTTGATGATTTCCCACCCTCAAAAAAAAAAAAAAAAAAAAAAAAAAAAAAAAAAAAAAAAAAAAAAAAAAAAAGACGAACCATGGTGTTGCAAAATGACGGCGCCCCGTGTCACTATGCAACCCAGGTCCGAAATTACTTAGATGAAACACTTAGATCAACATTTTCATAACTTTCATCACAGTTACGAAGCTGATTATTTTATGCATAAAAGTACTACTCGGAAAATTCAGTTGCAAAAAAAGAAACTCGATAAAACCCTCTACTTTTTTTTTTAGAATTTTTTTAGGTTGGTCAGGTCGAAAATTTTCAAACATTCAGAAAAAAATTCATAACTCGAAAACTATGAAAAGTCGCGGAACATACATGGGGGTGATTCGAATACCCCACGATACGAGGGACCGAAATTTTATTTTTGGACGTCAATGTTCCGGCCACCCTGTATATAAAATTGAAGAAGCAATCTTCCTGTTGAGAGATAATAATAAACTGGAAACTTGTTACTTAAACCGAATGATTTCTATATCATGTACTCGTATTGATTGAGTGGTAGAAAAGATGAAATAAATTTAATATGGGGTGGCCCACTAGAATGTACCTATACCTACAACTTTTTTAGCAACATTTTCGTTTGGCGAGAAGACTTCTTTGAGATCCAGTATTTATGACTATTATGTATTATTTATAAGACTATAACTACCGCATTAACTTCAGTAATTTTATCCGCACTAAAAAACCGGCCAAGTGCCGTTGAACTCGCACACGAAGGATTCCGTACCATTATCTATAAAAACGGCAAAAAAATCACGTTTGTTGTATGGGAGGGCTCCCATACAACAAACGTGATTTTTTGATTTTTTTTTTTGATTTTTTGATTTTTTTTTTTTTTTTTTTTGCTAAATATTTTTATATATTTTAGGGGGCCCTAAAATATTAATTTTAATCTGTTTTTTAGTATTTGTTGTAATAGCGGCAACAGAAATACATCATCTGTGAAAACAACTGTCTAACTATCACGGTTCATGAGCTACAGCCTGGTGACAGACAGACAGCGGAGTCTTAGTAACAGGATCCCGTTTTACCCTTTGGGTACGGAACCCTAAAAACGACGCAATAGAGCAACCTTGGTTGACCCACGCAGAACCCCTAAATTATATTTTTCCAACTTGTAGCTAGAGTAATTGCACCATTCTACCTTGAAGAAGCTACAGGACACTCTGCTGCTGTTACTGCGACAGGCACTCACAATAGTGCCAAGTTTTTTAATGTTTAATTTCATCAAATCAATCAGTTAGTTCTTTACAAATCATGCTTGCAATAAGATAGACACAGAGAAACCATGCAGCACGAAACATAATCGAAACTTTGAGAGGAATATTACGAAACAATAAATTCCAAGAAATTATGACACATAAATTCACCAGATTCGACAGCTCCCGACGATTTTCCTGTGGGATTTTCTAAAAGGACGTGTCGTGGTCAATTTTGAACAATAAAAGCAGAATATTTGTGAATCTGATAATGAAACGAATGGCATCCTGTCATTTCACCGAAAATTATTTTGGCATTATTTTGGCGTTGGCAAACAACGATTGGCAAAAATACGATTTGTCATTTCATCATTTTACAACAACTTTGGGCAAAATAAAATATCTGATAAGCTTTTGTTTGATAAAGTATTATTTGAGAAACAATTTATTTGACAAACAATTAATTCATCAAAGTGTAGTGTGTAGGAGTGTGTGTGAAGTGTTGTAGTGGTGTATGGATTACTTAAATTCAATTTTATTTAGAAATATTAGTCAAATCGTCGCATCCAAAAGTTACCAAAAGTTTCCCGAATGTACCTTTTGTGGTGTTAAATAATAGGTCTTTACCTATGAAATTGCCGTTTTGTATGAAAAAATTTAAACGAATTTTTTTCATGTATTTTTATTTGTATTAATCGAAGTAATCACCCATGCAATCAATGCATCTTTGCCAACGCAGTGGCAGTTTATTGATGCCCTTCTTAAAGAAATCAGCTGGTCGGGAGGCAACAAATTCTTCAAAGGCATTTTGTACTGCCTCTCGGGTATTGAATTTTTTTCCCGCCAAGAAGTTATCCAAATTCTGGAAAAAGTAGTAGTCTGTAGGCGCAAGGTCTGGTGAGTAGGGCGGATGGCGGAGAGCTTCCAACCCCAGTTCTTGCAACTTGGAGACCGTCTGCTGTGCAGTGTGAGGTCGCGCGTTGTCGTGCAGGAGCAGCGCAGACGAGCGATTGACCAATGCTGGTTGGAGATGTGCCAGCTTCTCCATCATTGTGTTCAGTTCTTCACAGTACACATCTGCAGTAATGCTCACCCCGTTTGGTAAGAAGCTGTGATGAATCACACCGGCGCTAGACCACCAAACAGTGACCATCACTTTTCTAGGGGTAAGTTTTCGTTTAGGGCATTGTTTAGGTGCTGAACCAGGATCCAACCAACTTGCTGAGCGCTTGCGGTTGTCAAACAGAATCCATTTTTCATCGCAGGTAACAATGCGGTTCAAAATTCCTTCATTTGTGTGTCTGTTGAGTAGTGCAAGGCACGTCTCGACGCGTACTTCGCGCTGGCGATCATTGAGTTCGTGGGGCACCCATTTGTCAAGCTTTTTTACCTTGCCAATTTGACGCAAATGGACCAATATTGTTTTGACGCTAACGTCGAAAGCTGCTGCTAATTCAGCCGTAGATTGTGTATCATCAGCTTCCACAATCGCCTTTAATTCGTAATTGTCGACCAAAGTCTTCGGACGACCGCGAGGTTCATTTTTCAGGTCGAAATTTCCAGAACGGAAGCGAGCAAACCAATAACAGGTGGTGCGTTGGTTTGTAGTGTTATGTCCGTAAACGTCGTTGATGTTGCGTGCCGCTTGTGCCGCGTTGCTGCCACGACGGTACTCATATTCCATAATTACTCGAATTTTTAACGTATCCATGATGACGAAAAAGATTGAAATGCGATGAAAATGTAACACTAATCAATAAACAAATGACTACTTTTGGAAAAAAAAATCCATGTTTTTAAAATAAAATTAATTTGAAATTAGAATTCTTAGCCAAACAAAAATTATTTTAATTTGAAATGGCCAGCACTGCAGAACGGCAATTTCATAGGTAAAGACCTAATATATCAAGATGAGAAAATTATGGTTAACTATAGTGAACTCACAAGAATCATTGGAGGAAATAAAAAGAGTAATTATAATTTTTTTTTTTTCCTCCAATGATTCTTCATTGGGAATTCCTTGTTCTTATCAGTCTGTTCTCATTTGTCATTGGGAAATATATTATCGGTGGCTGACGCTGACGTCACCAGACTGCACCAGTCCCACGCAACAATTTACATGCGTATACAGGAGAATAGGTAATAATTGTATGCCTATTAGGTGACTGGACACTCATTGAAATAATACTTTACCTAGTACGCACGGCTACAGATCAAGCTATACATTTCCAGTATAAGCTGATCTCGCATTGTATAGGATTTCCTCACACTGGGAGGTCAGTGTAAACTGGAATTGTATAGCTTGATGTGTAGCCGTGTGTACACGTAAGTCGCTGTTTGATAGCAATACCACAAACTACACGATTTTGAGGGTTCCGTACCAAAATGGTAAAAAGGAACCCTTAAAGTGTGACTCAGTCTGTCTGTTCAGAAATCGGAACGGAGCCCTCGGTGCGTGAGTCCGACTCGCTCTTGACCGGTTTTTTTGTATTGTGATGCTGAAAGAAAGCTACAGTATTTTACAAATTATTCTGTGAAATTGTGTTCCAAAGAGATGAGCAAAAATGTCACTTTTAACCAAAATCTATTCGTGATGTTTGAAGATACATTTTATGACAATTATTTTGTGGATCCAATGGTATTATAGTGAACGTGAATAGGAATTTTTGTCCAATTTATCCGAACCTACCTAATGTGGAAATATCACGGTGATACGGTTGCCTTCATTCCAGATTTGATTCGAACCGTCCTTATATTATGGACGATTCCTATACATATGAAATCTGATTTGTCCGGTTCTGTTCCCCAGAGGGACACGGATCGTCATTGGGTTCGTATTATGGGTACGCAGACTGTTAACTATTTTGTGATTTTTTATTTTTTATTTTTATTTTCCTTTATTGGCCAACCAACAATTGTTTACACTGATAAAATTTAAAGTAATTATATAATAACTAAGGTTAGTGTAACAATTAATTAAAGGTTAGCACCACATGCCCCATAAACTAATAAGATGTGCCGCAAGCACTGAATTATAATTAAAGATAAATATTTGAGTACTTAACTAAAATTAATATTAATAGGTCAATCCGAATTAAAAGTCTAATTAATTAAAATCAGAATTACAATCAATTAAAAATCAGATTAAAATCACAACTACAATTAAAATCAAAATTAATTAAAATCCGAATCAAAAATCAAATTAAAATCACAATTATTATTAAAATCATGATTTCGACGGATGAAACTCTTCAATTGAATTGATGATTAATGAGTTTAATGACAGAGTGAAAATAATCAAGACTCATCCGTGCCTCGGAAAGCCCTTTATGACGTTGGTTCTAGCTGTCATTTGTGGATCTTTGACAGCCGTTACGGGTCGTCAGAAGCCAGAAAGTCTGACAACCAGAGTTACCAAGGGGTATCCTATTACCCAGTCACTGGGTTGTGGAGGTCAGATAGGCAGTCGCACCATGTAAAATACTGGTATTCAGCTGCATCCGGTTAGACTAAAAGCCGACCCCAACATAGTTGAGAAAAGGCTAGGCAGATTGGCAAGTGTCAGGGACTTCACACAAATTGTAACCACTTCCATAAGTATGTAATTAAAGATTCACATTATTAGATTATTAGATACTATTGATTTGGTCGCTAAAACTCACCACTGAGTGCACTCAAGTAAGTACATAGGTTTCGCAGCAATCAAAAACACAATGCAGCTCTTGTCAATCTGTGGCTCTCGCTGTATTTAAAACCATTGACAGGAAGCCGGTTGACCGCTGTGTAACCAAGCGCGGTGGGCCGCGGTCCACTTGGTCGCGCTTTCCACCGTGACGTCATCAGCGGCAGCTAAACTTGATGCTACAATGAAAGTCAAGGTTGGCGACCCATATGCGACTAAATCGTTCACACTATAATTAGATTGAATGATGTAATTGTATTTGTTGTGCAGTCTAGCCGGCTCGCGTACCTACTATCTGTTTGTCAAACTAAATGTGATTTTTTTCTTTAGTAACGACGGCAAAACCCGATTCGATCCTTTTTGTAACTGGTTTATTACAGAAAGGTCTGTCGGGTTATAAATCAACTTGAAAGGTCAGTCAGGAATAGAGTGAGATGGAATGAAATACTTGTAGTGCAAGAATCCATCGAAAAAGTGGACAAAGTCATTCAGAACAACGGATAATGCTGATTTTGCTACTGATAAGAAGGTACTACAACCACTGATCCGCATGCTAATGTAAAGTTTCTCGACGCGACGATTAGGTAAGTGCTTAGTGAATAGAGTACATGCAGGAACTACCTAATGACGAAACTAATAAATAAGAGTGCTTCGTGCTCTCCATTGTTGCTATAATACTGTATATCTGCCCGCGACTTCGTCCGCGTGAAATTTCTTGCTTTATAAAATAAAATACATACTGTGACACTCGGAATTACTGTAGTTATACAGTAGTTACGTACTACTGTAGCAAAAAAAAAGTAAAAGAGAAATTTTTCAGTAATTTTCCGATACACATAAACTCACCAATTTTACCTCTCTATAATGTTATTATAGAACACTACCTTTTGCCAGCGGCTTCGCCCCCGTGGATTTCGGCAAATATACCACGGGAACGTACTACCGGGAATTCGTTCCTTATTCCTTGTCTACATTATAATTGGAACCTCGTTGAAAAATTTCAGCTTTCTAGGTCCATGGGTTTGGGCTGGGCGTTGATGAGTCAGTCAATCAGTCAGTCAGTCAGGACTTCTCGTTTTATTTATATGGAAGATATAATGTAGATGTAGGTTCCTGCTATTGTATCCAGGCAGTATCTGCATGTACTTATGTATAGTTTCGCATCGCACAGTTTCCTTTACCTGCCTGTGATCAGAATTTCGATGTCACACTTTGCAAGGTGAGTTGGTTTGGCTGTATGCTTACTTACCTACTGGTTACACATATATTATTGACTTGTAATAATCACTTAGAAGGTCGGTAAACTAAGTGCCTGTATGACTAATTAGAATTCTGAAGGTCCTTTAACACTCGAACATTTCGATCTAGGTTTTTTTTGTTTCTGTTACAAATAATTTGCTGAATCGAATTCTTCGACAATACTTGTTAAAGTCATTTTGAAAAACACGGAAGATGAGTAATTTTCCTAAGTGAATACTAACAGGGTAAGACAATATAGCAGAACGAGTTGAATTTTTTTCAAAAATAATTCGGCTCACGAAACATAACAGCCACCTTGTGTAAACAGGGCTTGAATACGGTATTTAACTCATCCGATTACATACAGTTAGGCACCGTAACGTTAATTACAAGTGCTACTACGTCACAGTCCATTGGACAAGCTCCCATAACCAAGCTACGTCATAATATGAGGCACGAAAATTGAGGAAAATTCAATAGGTGTCGAGGTAACCACAGCGACCGTTTTCCTTAGAACGCAAGTTGTTTTCAATGAATGGAATAAAGGGATTTTTGTAACGTAAGCAGATATTTAAAAAAAACTTTTTTACATAATTTATATTTAAAAAAGAGAAAAATAAAAACTTTTTTACAAAAAACAAAACCGACTTCCAAAAAAAACACTACAAAGTGAAAAATAACTTTAATTTCGGAAGTCGGTGTGTTTGGATCTGTATTTTAGGTTTTTGCCCCCGACTTCCGAAATTAAAGTTATTTTTCACTTTGTAGTGTTTTTTTTGGAAGTCGGTTTTGTTTTTTGTAAAAAAGTTTTTATTTTTCTCTTTTTAGTGGGTCAGTTTGTAATTTATTTAAGTTACAATAACCCAATGTCAACTGCTCATCACGTTTAAAAAATATTGCTTTTCCCGATGCAGGGACGTTAAATGTTGAGGAGTTCTCCTAGTAAGAACCAAGAGAACTGGAGCTCATGGTGAAGTCACCATCACCATTATGTATTTTGACGGGCATAAACCATATTAAAGTAATCGAATCGCAACCTGTGATATACTTGATATAATTGAGTATTTCCGATGGCCATCTGTGGTCTTCATCATCAGTTCCAGTTCACCAAATGGTACTTTCCGAGAGCAAATGCACGAGTTACTATAAAAAATACCGAAATCGATATAAGTGTGCCCATAAAATTTGAGGGTTTCCCTCGATTTCTATGGGATCCCATCATCAGATCCTGACTTGATGATCATGGAACCACTTGGGAAGTATACCCTTTCGAACAAAAAAAGAAAAATTGAAATCGGTCCAGCCATTTTCGAGTAATCGGGGAACATAGATAAAAAAAAAAGAAAAAAAAAAGGTTCCGACGAATTGAGAACCTCCTCCTTTTTGAAGTCGGTTAAAAAAGTGCGTGGGGCTGGGGACATAACTCATAATAACCAGAATAATAAAACCCTTCTGCCTAAAGGAAACCAATCTGCCTAGCCTTTTCCCAAATATGTTGGGGTCGGCTTCCAGTCTAACCGGATGCAGCTGAATACACACATTGTATTTTACATGGAGCGACTGCCTATCTGACCTCCACAACCCATTAACTGGGTAATACGATACTCCTTGGTAAGACTGGTTGTCAGACTTTCGGGCTTCTGACGACCCGTAACGACTGTCAAAGATTCACGAATGACAGCCGGGACCAACGGCTTAACATGCTTTCCAAGGCACGGAGGAGTCTCGGTATGTAAAGATGGTCAGATGGTCACCCATCCACGGACCAACCCCGGCAAGCGTTGCTTAATCTGAGGGCTCGACTCGTGAGTCTGTTATTACTTAGCCACGAGCTCCTCTGCTTAGAGGAAATATAGGTATAAAAATATTCAGTTGTGACAGACAGACAGACAGACAGACAGAGTGAGACCATAAGGGTTCCTTTTTTACCATTTTGGTACGGAACCCTAAAAAAGATAATGCGCTCAAATGTTTCCTCTACAGAAAGTAGGTTCTACATGTAAGTATAAACCATACTCATTATGAGACATTATAGGCACCATTAGCCATTTAAAAAATAATCTGACGTTAAAGACGTAAAAAGAAAGTAGTGAGTACTATAATCCGGTTGCAGCAGCTCGGAAACTTGTTGTGAAAGAGATTTCCGAGATTTCACATCAATCCCCTGAGCATAGTAACGAAAATACACATGCCAGTAGCTGGCATGCCATTGTGCCATGACATTTTTTTGATTGATGATTGATTGGTAGATCACAAACGCTACTCAAAAAAAAAAAAAAAAAATAACATGAAAAATATTAAAGACGGACCCTCCCTTTTAAAGTTAATTTTCAATAATTTTTCATGAATATTCAGAAAAATACGGGCGGTAACATTTCCATGTGGCGGAATTATATATGCCCAGTAGATTATATGCGTTTGTTTTATAAACTGAACAGGTTTTAATAGCCAGCAACGTACGATAACAATGGCAGTACAATACGAGCCGTGTAATACCATACTTGATTTAGTCGAGGTAATGATTTCCAATAATATTTTTTGACGAGTCAGTAAGTAGAAGTACTATGGTTATGTTTGAGTAAGTCAAACTGTGAAGTTGCAGTTCAGAGGAATGACACGTGGCTGGTGATTATGGACGTCTCTAAATATTCACTTTTTTCATATGAATCCACACGTAGGTATATTGTGAAATCACCAGTATATAAAGAGTAAACTGTAAATCATTTAGACCATTTATCAAAAGACACACACATGCAGACGCACACATGAAAAACATGTTTTCTCGTAGCTGAACATATTTTTATTCAAGTGTAATTTCATGGAGTATATTTACGATTCGCTGCGCTAGTTCTGCGACGCCATTTGTGTTATTGAAATGTAGAATTAATTACCTATTGTAAATTTAAGGTGACTAAACTTTTGTAGAACTTGGTTAGGTACATACTCGTATGTTTGCGTTTGTTTGAAAGAAGCGTGGTGCAGGCAATTATATAAAGGCAAGAAGAAAATAGGGCATGAAGAATGCCGCACTGCCGACTTACAGCAACAGGAGAAACACTTGTATGGTTTATTCCGGTCGAACATGAGCCTCCCTTCTCCCCAGTTTCATGAAAATTTCCACACGAAAAAATAGATTAATTAAATAGAATAAAAGTTTCTACTACTGTGCTTGATTATCCAGTTTCCTCATATCTTCTATCTATATATGTGTCGGAGATAATAAAAGTTGAGCGATAATAGTCTCTCAATTGATTATTGTAGTACTAGGTGAGGGTAAACGCCGTGACGCGCTCGCTAGAGGGGGGCGGCACGTGGACAGAGTCGTGTCAAGGGACTGGACGACGAGTCAGTCTTGTGAGGGCAACGAATGGGTGCAGACTTCCACTTCTCCTACGCGAAACTATCGGTTTGCCCGAACTTAAATAGTACGTGAACGTTATTGGTATTGTACCTACTGTGATTGTAATTATTCTGAAAGTGAAATACTAACTGAATTGCTGTATCATCGTGTTTAATTGTAAACCTGTACTATGAATCTCGTACCACCGAATCGAGATGATGACGGCCCTATCGCTCAGCCATGGCTGACGCCGTCATATATATATATAAATCAATTGCTGTTTGTTTGTCTGGCTAAAACTCGAAAACGGCTGGGCCGATTTATATGATTTTGGTTTTGAAATGTTTGTCGTAGTCCAGGGAAGGTTTAAACGGTAAGAAAAATTGGAAAAGTTGCCGGGAAAATTGGCAAATTCGGGAAAACTGAAAGTGGATTTTCTATGGGAATTTAGAATTGTTGAAATTGGGACAGGACAACGTCTGTCGGGTCAGCTAGTTATGTATATATATACAGCGCTGCGCAGCGTTTTTCTCAGAGGAAAATGTAGCGGGGGTTTCCCCGGTCCTGTGCAAGAGTTAAAAATACACTTTATGGACAAAGCATGTTATTATCTGATTGTATAATATGTCAAGCTGTTTTCGAGATTGTGATTATGATATAGTTGTCAATTTTTATGATGCTGTTGTTTATTCATCAATTTGTATGGTTGTGTAAATCACTACGAGGTATGTAAGTACATTACGAAGTGTAATATGTACTACAGGTACAATGCATGCCACGAAAGATGAGACTTGACACATCCGTAGTTTGACTTGCACAGTACTTAGTTCATAATTCTCTGATTCTGATTACTTATTCTGATTTATAGGTCTACTACCTTTTGCCCGCGGCTTCGCATGCGATGCAAGGTTTATATGTATAATACATGCATTATACATATAAACCTTCCCCTTGAATCACTCTATGTATTAAAAAAAACCGGTCAAGAGCGAGTCGGACTCGCGCACCGAGGGTTCCGTTGCGATTTTTGAAAACGTGTGCTATTTAGAGACATGGTTTTATTTTTCCTGTAATCTTTACATAAACTTCTATCACATAAAATAAGGTATTTTTTTAAATATTTTCTATCAGAAGGCGAAAACTATGCGGCCTAAAAAAAAGGAAAAAAATGTTTGAGAATGTGCAAACAGCGCTCTTTCATATGATACTCCACATGCCCTAGTAGCCTTACTTTGATAAATAGTTGGGTAAACGTCATCTAAAACTATTTTAAATTTCAAGTTGATAGCATTAGTAGTTCTTGAGATATTCAGCTGTGACAGACAGACAGACAGACTGAGTGACACCATAAGGGTTCTTTTTTTACCATTTTGGTACGGAACCCTAAAAACCGCATCAAAATCCGTTGTCGATCTTAGAGTGTTGATCTTAGAATGTAGTTTTAAAGATCTAAGCATACATGGGGACAGACAGACAGCGGGAAGCGACTTTTTTATACTATGTAGTGATTTAGCGATATGAGGTCTGAGACTGGAAGGGACCGGGCGTCATCGGCGCGGCGGAAAGAGCGCGGGAGGCGCGATATTGCCCTCGTCAAGTCTCATCTCTCGTGGCACGCATTGTACACCTCTGCCTATCCCTTCGGGAAACACAGGCTTGAGGATATGTGGTACAAGGATAATTTTACCAATTTAATAATTTTCAGAAATATACTTGAAGGCACATTAGTCATTTATTTTATTTATTAAGTCCCTAATGCATCCATGTTTTACAAACATACCTACTGTAATATAGTCGATTCGTGGATCTTTAACAGTCGTTACGGGTCGTTAGAAGCCCGAAAGTCTGACAACCAGTCATACCTAGTTACTGCATTGTGGAGGTCAGATAGGCAGTCGCTCCATGTAAAATACTGGTATTCAGCTGCATCCGATTAGACTGGCAAACTCGGTTGGTTGGACTGAAAGGCTAGGCAGATTGATTGATAATTTTGTCTAATTTTCCGTCGACAAAACCCGTTTCAATGGTGGTCCTGCTGCTCATGCTGGAGTCATTCCAGACTCAATCCAAAAAGTATTTATGATGTCTCTTGTGTCCAATCGACTTTATGAATGAATGAATGAATGAATTGCACTGATTCCAGCGTGGTTTAACCAGACTCGATTACTCGAATGAACCCCGAGATTCACACTAGCCCCTGTTGCCTCATGTTACATGGTGCAACAGAGACCATTGTACCTATATCTGTGAGTAGACCGGGGGGCGCGGTAATGGTAGGGAGACATGCCCTTAGGATATGGAGGGGATAAAGAGCCTACCCAGTATGCGCCGTAAAGCAAGCCTTGGAATAGTTGAGAGACGGGTGATATAATATGGATGGGCTTTTTTACGACGTTGCTGCCATGTTGCTTCAAATCCAGCTTCCCCGGTGAATCTTTTGGCGGTTAAACTTCCTTTTTGGCTCGGCATTTTATTAATAATCGAAAAATCACAAAGGTCATGTCGGATATGTTTTGGGGACATAGTCCGGATTCACAAATACTTCGACATACATTTGTAATCTAAGTACATAAATTAGGAATATGCGTGTGCGACGAGTTGAAGCGATCTATTAGACATTTTTAATAGACGTTTAATAGCTGATTAAACGATGACGAGTTCATTTATAATGACGATGACTACTCCTATTCCAGTTTTAAAGCAATTAAAGAAACGGCGTCAAAGGCTTTATTTTGACATTATTAGGGTTCCGTACCAAAATGGTAAAAAAGGAACCCTTATGGTGTGACTCAGTCTGTCTGTCTGTCTGTCTGTCACAGCTAGATATCTCAAGAACTACTAGTGCTATCAACTTGAAATTTGGAACAGTTTTAGATGACGTTTACCCAACTATTTTGCAAATAAGAAAGAAATAAAAATATATGTATTTTTTTTGCAACATGGGGTGAAAGGGGTCTTAAAAATTCAAAGTGAAGCTACTAGGTCATGTGGGATATCATATGAAAGAACGCTGTTTGCACATTCTCAAACATATTTTTATTTTTTTTAGGCCGCACAGTGTTCGACATTTGATGAAAAATGTAAAAAAAATACCGTTCCCCCCTCCTTATCTCCGAAGTTTGCAAAGAGAAAAATCTGAAAATATTCTATGTGATAGAAGTTTATGTAAAGATTACAGGAAAAATAAAACGATGTCTCTAAATAGCCCACTTTTTCAGAAATCGGAACGGAACCCTCGGTGCGCGAGTCCGACTCGCTCTTGCCCGGTTTTTTTTTCTGTGTGCCCGGTTGATGGCAATAGGCTCGCCCCCTGTTACAGGGGACCTAAACTTAATTGGCGAAATGTGGGTGTGCTATAGCTACACCTCTGCCCAACCCTTCTGGGAAGCAAGGAGTGATATTATGTGATTGATATTGTGCTGCTTACACCTAACAATACTAACCTTAATTAAGTACAAAACTGACATTACTAACACATAAATAATAGTTATTTATGCAACTGACGTAAACACAGCCGAGTGTGTTAATAGTATCACATGAGTGTTTTAATACCTAATTATGTACAGTTGCATACAAGACTTTATCTACATCCATGTTATCAATCCTCTATAAAAGGTTCTGAAACAGTTTTTTGCAATACTAATACTCGTATCGAACATGGCCGCCGGCGTTATAGTATACGACGTGAATTCGAATAAGTTCTTTTTTTAAATTACGGCGCTGTTGTAGTGAAACGCGCGTGCATTAACAATGTTCTTTTTTTGAAAACGAGTTGCATTATGAAATTCAGTACAACATTAAAGCACCCCTTTGGATGCTATTATGGTTACCATGGTTACTATGCCACTGGCTGTTTTAATGTTGGCAATAAGCTAACTGTTTCAGAAACTTTTGTAGAGAATTTATAGCATGGGTGTAGATAAATAAGTACACATAACACGAAATAGTAGATATGAACTACATGTAAGGGATATAAAAATAAAGATAATTATTATAATTATTATTGTGCTGCTTATGTACAGACAAAAGCACATCAGGTTATACCAAACTGTCTTTCTCCAAATGATTTTGAATCTTAAAATGTTGAAGGTTAAGTTTAAAATCGAATGAGATTTGCCAGTTTGTAGTGACTTGACCTGCTGATGTGTGTACACACGGCTAGACATCAAGCTATACATTTCCAGTTTACACTGACTTCTCATTGTAATGAAATCCTATACAATGCGATATGAGTTTATACTGGAAATGTATAGCTTGATCTGTAGCTGTGCGTCCAGTAGCAAGATTAGTTCTGGGACGATGCAATTTGAATTACGATCGACCAACCATCGACTCACGAAGAAGAGTTTCCTAAACAAGAAATAAAAGGTGAATTCTAGTTTAAGCCAATCTATAAAAAAGTAAGTTTAAAAACTAAATCCTGACTACTGAAAAATCACGCTTTAAAAAGTATGAAACAAGTAAATATTCTCATCTGAAATCAGAAAAAGTCAGACAAATTAAAAATCCGGAGTCACGATAAAAAGTTTTGAAGTTATGAGGGATCAGATGAACATACATACATACATACCGGTCAAAATCATAACCCTTCTTTTTGTTTCTCCGTAGTCGGTTAAAAAAAATTTAATAAAGTCCATGTTGCATCACGGAGCGAAACAAGTGAAACCGCGAAGGCAATGACGTATTTCTTACGTTCTCTTTGACTCACTGTTGGTGTGCGCAGTTTTAGTCAGCTGATGAATAGATAGGTACTGTTTATTTACTTTCGAAGCTAGGTCGCAACGCATAAGCATTGGACTATCAAATATGAAAATTATTTTTCAATTACACTGGTACCTAGTTCCAGAGACATACAAACAAATTTTACCTCTTCATAATATTAGTATTTAAAAACCATAGACTTATAAAAAAAGATGGACTCCGCGCCACGCATATCGAAAGTGAAGCACCCTACCGATCTATGTGTGCGTGATTTGAGTACCTGCAAAGACGCCGTCGCTCGTGTCACGTAATGGCGGCCGGTCGGCATACTATGATGTAAATGTGTGCGCGAGGCGTGTTTGTACAAACGGTCCCGGCATACTTACTGTGCTTCACTTTCGATATGCGCAGCGCGGAGTCCATCTTTTTTTATAAGTCTATGTTAAAAACCTATACTACTAGAATACTGAGCTAATATTCATACGAGGAAAAATGTCTTGAATTGAAAGACAAAGCCAAGTTAGACAAAGGCAAAACAGCTCGGTTAATGATAATAAAAGCAGCTCGGTTAATGATAATAAAAGCAGCTCGGTTAATGATAATAAAAGCAGCTCGGTTAATGATCATAAAACCGGTCTAGAGCCAGTCGGACTCGCGCACCGAGGGTTCCGTTCCGATTTCTGAAAAAGTGTGCTATTTAGAGCCATCGTTTTATTTTTCCTGTAATCTTTACATAAACTTCTATTACATAGAATAATTTCAGATTTTTATCTTTGCAAACTTCGGAGATAAGGGTGGGGAAACGGTATTTTTTTTTACATTTTTCATCAAAAGTCGAAAACTATGCAGATTAAAAAAAAAACAAAAAATGGTTTGAATATGTGCAAACAGCGCTCTTTCATATGATACCCCACATGCCCTAGTAGCCCCACTTTGAATTTTTAAGACCCCCTTGCAGTCCCTGTTACAAAAAAAACATAAATATTTTTACTTCTTTCTTATTTGCAAAATAGTTGAATAAACGTCACCTAAAACTGTTCCAAATTTCAAGTTGATAGCATTAGTAGTTCTTGAGATATCCAGCTGTGACAGACAGACAGACAGACAGACAGACAGACAGACGGACAGACAGACAGACAGGCAGACAGACAGACTGAGTCACACCATAAGGGTTTCTTTTTTACCATTTTGGTACGGAACCCTAAAAAGCAGTATTTTAAACAGGTGTAGTCGATAATGTAGTCAAAACTTTTATTTTTATTTTTCGCATACGAGTTTGTTAAATACTTGAGGACGTTTTCGATAGTACATACTGATACCTACATCGTCTTCTGTCTCTGACGTTATTAGGTTCTTCAAAAAACGACTTGTTTTCAGTGCTTTCAAGTTATAAATAAATATCCTTGGACATTTCACATGTCTGTTGAAAATATCAGTTAATCTGTGATTCAGCCAGTCAAGCCAGTAATTCCCAGTCACTTGGAACTGGGACAGGAAAAGATTTACTTTCGTACCGATATACTTACCTGTAGGTACAACGGTACGAAAGTAATCTATAAATACATATATCGTCGCTAATCTAACTAAGTGACGTAACTGATTTGAAGAAAATTTTACAGGGCAAGCTATTTTCTTTTTTTTGTAAACTGTGGATAGATCGGTCTCGATTTTTGCATTATCATGGAGACCGTAAGGCCGCGTTTCCACTGACGCGGAGCTGGGCGGAGAGGAGCGGTGAAGAGCGGTGAAAAGTGGTCAGTGTTTCCACTGAAGCGGAGCTGGGCGGAGAGGAGCGGTAAGAGCGGTGAAAAGTGGTCAGCGGAGTGGAGTGAGGCGGAGCGGAGCACCTAATGACGCGATGATAACTGAGGCACTGCGCGCGAGTCACGCACCGCCCCGCTCCGCACCGCCCTGCTGTCCTCCACACAGGACCGCGCCGCTGTCCTCCGCACCGCATCGTCTCGCTATTATATTTTTATGAATATCCGCTCAGCTCTGCTCCACCCCGCTCATGCTGTTTCCATTGAAGCGGAGCGGAGATTTCGAGCATAGTGATTGGTCAATTCGTGCACCGCTAAGCTCCTCTCCGCCCCGCTCCGCGTCAGTGGAAGACAGATCGATTCGACTTGGAAAATGTATCAAATTACTATGGTTAGGTCGGCTATCGGCTTAGTCCAGAATGTCAGATACGTCAGTTAGTTAAATTAGCGACGATATTTGCCTGGCCTTCAAGTTTAAGTAACTATATTATGCAGGTTTATGTCTTGAAAGGTTGACAATTGATACTTACAGATTGTTTTTTAGGGTTCCGTACCTCAAAAGGAAAAAACGGAACCCTTATAGGATCACTTCGTTGTCCGTCTGTCTGTCTGTCTGTCAAGGCCCTTTTTCTCAGGAACGCGTACAGGTATCAAGTTGAAATTAAGGCGAAAGCGCCAGGGTAGCCCGCAAAATTCAAAATTTCTTAAGTTTTTTGCAATTTGTAGGTCAGTGTGAGCTTGTATGTTGACTAAAATATAATTCGCGGCCGTAGCTAATATGGCTTTACAGAATTATAATCATTAGAATCAGCAATACAACTCCGTAAGTTAGCATTTACCTCAAACCTCATGATTTCATGAAATCGCTAGATTTGAGGTAAATGCTAACATCGTCACCTCCACGGCAAACGAACGAATCTGCACTTTTTGTAAATTTGACATTTTTATAAAAAACTACACCTTATGTTGTACTACATAAGGTGTAAAATTTTCAAATTTCTGTCTCTAACGGTTATAGAAATCCAATATTACGAATCTCCATTTTTTGTTGATACGCCAAAAGTAAACTTACGAAATTGATATCAGTTGTTTTCGCGTAGTCGAATATATCCAAGTCCAAGAAAAATGCACCACGGTCAACCTACGAATCTGCCATATTCGTGAATTTACATCGTAGCACAGTTTAGTAAATCGATTTAGCAACTCACAGCAAACATGCGAATATGGAAGATTCGTAAGTTAACATTGGTAGAATATATTCTTCAAGGGACTCAAGTAACCCATAGCAAACTTACGAATCGGGCATTTTCGTTAATTTACATTGGTAGCTTGAAAACGTTCATCTAATAAACTTTCTAAATTGAGAGACTTGATTGAATTAAAAAACATATTTTTTCGTTTCCTGCAATGGAGTCATTATTGCAGAAAGAATTCCGAGTTCAGGTATCTAGATTCTGGACTGAATGTGACCATAATGTATTCATATACAAGAAAAAATGTGAAGACAAAGGCGCAATCCCAGCAGGAGTAGAGACTTACCGGACAGTCTTCAGGTCAGCGACGCACTTTTTGCAGAGATCCTTTTTCGGCACATGGAATCTTAATTTATAGGTTAAGATTCCATGTGCCGGAAAAGGATCTCTGCAAAAAGTGCGTCGCTTACAAGGGATTAAAAACACATGACATGACCCGAGCAGCCCTGAAGAGGAAAATCATTCGAACCATCTTAAGCGACGCGACGATGCTTACCTGCGTCGAGACGCTGACAAAGCAGCAGCAAAGATTGATCCGAAGACTTTGGCATTTAATTTTGACCTAGAAGCCGTCCTCCAAACTCCTAAAGCTGCATCTGGACCATTATTTTACGTTCGAAAATAAGCTGTATACAATTTGACCTTTTATTTTGGCGATCAAGACGCGTAGACTGTTTTACATGGGACGGAACGGGGAAGTGCTGAAATTGCAACCTGTGTTTGCAAATTTATTTGTAGTCACAAACAAGGCATAACACATGTGAGAATGCTGTCAGACAATTGTGGCGGCCAGCAAAAAAATTATAGTTTTTGCTGTATGTTGCTGCACTTGGTGACAAATCATTTCACAGTAAACATAATTGAACATGTTTTCTTTGAGTCTGGACATAGTCACATGGAATATGACTCTATTCACTCCAAAATGGAACAGAAATGTAAAAATACAGCAATTTACACTCCGGACGGGTGGATTTAAGTGATGAGAAGAGCCAGAAAAAATCCACATCCATTTAATGTGAATGTGACGATTTTTTAGATTTCAATCCCAATCATTGTCAGTTTGCGGAAGAAATTTCGAAAAAGCAAGGTTCGAAAAAGAAAAGAACAAGAAGACAATGGAGAACTAGACGAGACAAGACTAAAAGTAAAGATAAATTTCCAAGATGCTATGTGGATTCAATACCGTAAAGACAACCCTAAATCAATCTTTATTAAAACTGACTACAATGACGAGACCTTTAAAGAATTTAAAATAAAATCAAAAAGAGGAAAGAGTACAGCAATAGTACCAAGTAATATTATAAAGAATACCGATTTCAAAAGCAAAAAAAAAAAGAGATTTATTAAAACTATGTAGTGATAACCAGATACCAAAATATTACCATTCTTTTTATGAAAACCTACACGATTCGGAAGCAATTCAAGATTGCTTGCCTGAACCAGATGCTGAAGACGAAGAGGAACTGGAGGTACTTGAAAATTACAATTATCAAGTCTTTCCTCTTGCTTTTATTGTAAGATTGTATTCGTTTGTAAGTTTTGGTTTTGTGTCTTCTATCGTAAGCAAATGTTTTCATACAACTTAAAACATTTGCTTACGGTTCTATTCGCCTCATTACTTCGGGTTTGCCCGACTAGTTTCCATCACGTACGGAGATCTTAGTGAGCTCTTGTGATAAAGTCGCAACTCCACAAATGACGTGAGTAAAACCGTAAGGAAATATTTATTTGGAAAATTGTTGTTACTTATTATCTTTTATTTTGTTGTTTTACTGGTAAAGTTAGATTAGTTGTTTTTTTCTTAATACGTATTTTATTATTTTATTTTGTGTTCCTACTCCAAACATAATTTTGTGATTTCACTTGAATTATTTCTAAAACATTTTGATTTAGGAACTTATTTTCCTTTAAAAGACGTGATAATCTTTTAGTAAACTAAAGAAATTGGTACTTTCGTTAGTTTACCAAAGTATATATTTGATACTTTTCATAAGTAACTCACGAAATTGCCACTTCCGTAAGTTTGCTACAGTGTAATATAATACCTATGAACTCTCATGTATGAAGGTGAAAAGTAACGAATATGCATTTATTTGTTATTTTTGTAATATAAGAATAATACATTCATGGTAAATAAAAGCAGAGGAATTTTGAAAATCAAATGTATCGCTGAGTTTATTACATCTGTCTCTTGAAAAAAGTTATTGTCAATTTAATGTTTCAAAACGTTCCCCTGTAAAATGTGTTTTTTTCAGTTTCGTAAGTTTACCATAAAGGTGACGACATAAGGAGTTGTATTGCTGATTCTAATGATTATAATTCTGTAAAGCCATATTAGCTACGGCCGAGAATCATATTTTAATCAACATACAAGCTCACACTGACCTACAAATTGCAAAAAACCTAAGAAATTTTGAATTTCGCGGGCTACCCTGGCGCATCATCCTTAATATCAAATACGTAAGTCTATGGTCCCTTGGAGTTCTAAAAAAATCAAGTTTATAAGTCAACACAATAAAAAAATACGGTAATTTATGCGATATATTTTGATACTTGCAAGTAAATCAAAACCTATAGGGAACTTCCCGTTGACCTAGAATCATGAAATTTGGTAAGAACCAAGGTTTGGTAAAAACCAAGACGTCAAAGCACAAATAATGAAAAAAGTCCAAAAGTCATTTATAATTTTGTCACATAAAAAATATTTTCAAGTATGTCAGTCTGTCAAGATTCTTTTTCTCAACATCGCGAGGAGGTACCAAGTTGAAATTAATGTTAAATACGTAAATCTATGATCGCTTAAAGTCATAAAAAAATCAAGCTTCTAAGTCAACGCAATAAAAAAATACGGCCATTTATGCTACTGTTACTTTGATACTCGCAAGTAAATCAAAACCTATAGAATACTTCCCGTTGACCTAGAATCAAGAAATTTTGCAAGACGCACTCACACTCACAGCACAAGTAAAGGAAAAAGTCCAAAAATGGTTAATTTATAATATTAATGTTAATTTATACAACAATTTTTTTTTGGGATTATAATGTTAGGTTTGCTTTTTGGATAAATTTTTTTGAACTACGGAACCCTTCATTGTGCGTGGTCCGACACGCACTTGGCCGGTTTTTTTTTTGTTATCAGCTGTCCAAACAAAAGCCAATACATAACAAAGCCAAAACCAAAGCCAATACCAAAACCAAAGCTAAGGCTCATAGAGGTACTCGACCGAAATGTATGGGACGGGCACGGCTGATGTTTTTTTCTCGACGATTCTTTTTTTTTTATTTGTGGACGTCAAAGCAAAAAGGGTCCAGTAGTGGGATTCCGTAGGTATCTTAGTCAATTGATAGTAAGGATTGAAAAAATATTCAAAAACTGGCATTATACTACATACTATTTTTTTATCAGACATTTGAAGTTGAAATTCTGAAAAAATCGTATACTTAGTTTACGATTACGACGGTACTTAAAATCGTACCGTCAAAATCGTAAACTAAGTACCTATAAGAAATTATAGATAATCAATTAAAATCGCAAAATGCAATTTTTCCCACCCAACTCAATGACCCAACTTTACAAAACTTCTTATAATCTCGGAAACTAAATCCCGGGAACTGGAGCTGGACCCTTTTTGCTTTAATGTCCGCAATTAGTCACGAGCCCCTCTACCTACCTAATCTAAAATGGCAATAAAAAGTAAGTAGGTACCTACTTATGTTTAGAATTGGTTGTAGGTCTTACTTACGAGCAAAAAAATCTAGATATTCCATGTGTACTATTGTATGTAGACGGGGACAATTCTGCATGAGTTTTACGATGCCAGTTTTATTTTTAACAATGATAGAAACAAATAATTCAATTTATGTTTAGAAACTTTATTGAAATAAAAATTATCGTATACAAGCTAAAACTACACTTTGTTTGCATTCATTGCAAAGATGACAAGAGGCCGAGGAAAACGATTAAAACCCAGGCAACAAGGTAAAGATATCAAGTAAACACAACCTTGCTACCTAGAAACTGCATTCTGCAGTGTTTTGTTTGTACTGCACCAAAATGTAATGGATCTTTGTATGTTCTCTGTGCAGTTTTAGACAGTTATTCAGCAACATACCTATTTATGTAACGTCCATTTCGCAGAACAAAACAGACGTGCACGAAACCTCTTTTCCTGTTGGTAAAGTTTTTATTTAAATACCTATACTTATATCTATGGTCTAAAACAGATGACCTTCGATCGTCATGTGACTCAAAAAAGTTGTTTATGTCTTCATGTATTACAACGCCATCTCTGGAAGTTTATTGGAACTGCTTCACAGCTTAGTACGCAATGCACTACGTTCTTGCTTGGAATATTTTTCACGCTACCAAGCTAACGAACTTGGTAGTTCAACAAACGTTGCATAGACAGCAGTATTTTGTTGTCTTAGTAATATTTTAGTATTTTATAAGCAATGATATTATAATATAAAGAGGATTCTAGGGAACTGTTTACGTCTATTCGTACAGAACAGAAAATAGATGACAGTCAAAATGGTAGGTGTAAAATTAATCGAATCATCCAATGAATCATCCTTTAGAATCTGTCACAGATTTGACGACTATCATCAGCGAAGTTCACCGACTTTTACAACGGCAGTTTAGTTAATCAGACAAAAATCAAATGTTTAAAATACCTACCCGGTGCGGTGGTTTGAATTTTGGTGAACACAGCCCTTTATGGATGATGACGTCACTCGAACCGCTATTACTGTGTGCCCCGTTTTGACTACGCAAATTCAATTGAGTTTTATAAATGAATAATTATTTTTGATGTTGATAATATTATTTTGATGAAATATTCATGTGGGCTATGGAACATTTTTAATCGGTTTTTTAAAAACTTTCAACTAGACTTTACTACCATGTCGGATATTGAAAATGTTGTTCTACAAAACGCTGAAATACCGGTTATTTTTGATCAAGAACAATTTACCATAGACTTACAAAAGTATTACAGTGGGCATAATCAATCTGCCTAGTCTTTTCGTAACTATGTTAGGGTCGGCTTCCAGTCTAACCGAATGCAGATGAATACCAGTATTTTACATGGAGCGACTGCCTATCAGACCTCTACAAACCCAGTAACTGGGTAATACGATACCCATTGGTAGGACTGGTTGTCAGACTTTCGGGCTTCTGACGACCCGTAACGACTATCAAAGATACAGTGGGCGTAATGAAAACAGTAAAAAGTTGGAATGGACAGATAGTGAACCCTGTCGGTAAGTGCAGAAATGGACTGAATGGTAGTGTGAAATGGACAGATAGTGACCCTTGTCAGTAAGTGTAGGGTACGTTCACAATTTTATGGTTTGACATGGATACATTATAAATTTCTTATTAAAAGCAGTATGGTACAGTCACAATTAGGAGCTCGTGGCTAAGTAATAACAGCCGCACGGGTGGATCCATCTGGTTATGCTACGCTTACCGGGGTTGTTCCATCGATGGATGACCATCTTTACATACCGAAACTCCTCCGTGTCTCGGAAAGCACGTTAAGCCGTTGGTCCCGGCTGTCATTCGTGGATCTTTGACAGTCGTTACGGGTCGTCAGAAACCGGAAAGTCTGACTACCAGTCTTGCCATGGGGTATCGTATTACCCAGTAACTGTGTTGTAAAAGTCAGATAGGCAGTCGCTCTATGTAAAATACTGGTATTCGGCTGCATCCGGTTAGACTGGAAGCCGTCCCCAACATATTTACGAAAAGACTAGGCAGATAGTACAGGCAGATAGTCACAATTTATCGACAGTTTACAATTTCACAAGTTACATTAAAAACTATCGAAGTTCATAATTATACGGTGACATATCCATCAATTGGAATAACCCAGGCACAATAAAATAACTGTGACCCAGGGGTCATCAGATTTTACTAGTTCAATATTACAGGCTCGGTTTAATACTGTCCCAAATCAGCACGGTTAGTAAAGTGAGTTAGTTTTTGACCCTACATATGATTAATATTTTTTTTCTGTATTTTCCTAAAAATCTTTGGTTGCTGTGAATTTTATGAATTTATATTCTATGGTCCTCATTAAGTCGACACCTTCTTACTTAGTGATTAACAAATCTATTATTCTATCTAACACCTAGGTACAATTCACGCAAGGGCTTAACCACATAACTGCCACCATTATTAGTTGCCGATGCAACTAACAAGACTTTATTAATTATTCAATTTATAATCGCTTTCACAGCTTGGTATATTATAATTGCATTCAACTGCAAATTAACATTGTGTGCACTTAATTCGTCGAAAACGGACATAAATTTTTAGCTAAAATGGCAGGCACCTTATCCGATTGGGTCAAAAATTTTAGGGTGCGTTTGAAGCAAAGTTCGTGTTTGAATTTGGTTTGGCTTATAAATTTTTTGCCAACCCTTGCTGGTTTTCCTCTGCTGAGTAAAAAGTTTAGCTGTAAGTTATTGGAACACTGATCGTTGGGTAGCTATATAGATAACAAACTATTTCGTTAACAAACAACATTAACCACCACTAATTCAAGTTCCAAAAAGATTTTCGATTTGGGATCTTTTTAAAACTGAGTATTAGTGTGTTAGTGACGAAAATAGTGCTGAAAGCCTCACCATAAAATAATATGACCTTTTTGTCTCATCTATTTTTGAATGATTGCAGTCTTATTTTGGATAATCCACACGGTCCTTCTCTTCTATGTGTACATTTTGGGCACAGTGATATACCAGATGTACTTTGCTGCGACTTTCATCGACTATATCAACAGCTTCTTCAACATTTCAATATTCATTCTCATCTCCAATAGTAGCTGTTGGCTAATTTATAAAAGGTAATATTTTTTTCCATGTTTTTAGGGTTCCGTACCTCAAAAGGAAAAAACGGAACCCTTATAGGATCACTCGTGTGTCTGTCTGTCTGTCCGTCTGTCACAGCCAATTTGATCCGAATCTAATGGACCGATTAAGTTAAAATTTGGTACACATATGGATTTCTGTGACCCAAACACGTACAGCTAAAGTAAATATATGAATTTTGAATATGAGAGTCACTTTTATGGGGAAAATAAGAAAATAAAAAAAATAGTTTTGTAAACTGTACCGAGTGACATATCAAATGAAAGGGCTTACTATGAGGGTCTCAAATATATATTTTTTTAATTTTAAAATTTATTGTTTTAAGTTTTTTAAAAAAATAGACGTAAATTGACCATTCCCCCCCCTATCTCCGAAACTACTGAGCCTAAAATTATGAAAAAAATACAGAAATTAGTTCTATACCTGTAGATTACAGGAAAACCTAAAAGAAGTCTGTGGTCTTAAAATAACATGGTAAATCTATATATATAAAAAAATCAAAGTCCTGACTGAGTTACTGACTAATATACCAACGCACAGCCCAAACCAATGGACCTAGAGACTTGAAATTTTGCACATAGATACCTTATATAGTGTAAACATCCACTAAGGAAGGATTTTTAACCGACTTCCAAAAGGAGGAGGTTCTCAATTCGTCGGAACCTTTTTTTTTTAATTTTTTATTTTTTTTATTTTTTTTTTATGTATGTTCCCCGATTACTCGAAAATGGCTAGACCGATTTGGATTTTTCTTTTTTTGTTCGAAAGGGTATACGTCCCAAGTGGTCCCATGATCATCAAGTCAGGATCTGATGATGGGATCCCATGGAAATCGAGGGAAACCCTCAAATTTTATGGGCACACCTATATCGATTTCGGTATTTTTTATAATAACTCGTGCATTTGCTCTCGGAAAGTACCATTCGGTGAACTGGAACTGATGATGAAGACCACAGAGGGCCATCGGAAATACTCAATTATATCTAAGTATATAACAGGTTAGGTTGCGATTCGATTACTTTAATATGGTTTATGCTCGTCAAAATAATGGTAATGGTGACTTCACCATGAGCTCCATTTCTCCTGGTTCTTACTAGGAGAACTCCTCAACAATTAACGTCCCTGCATCGGGAAAAGCAACATTTTGTAAAACGTGATGAGCAGTTGACATTGGGTTATTGTAACTTAGATAAATTACAAACTGAACCACTAAAAAGTGAAAAATAAAAACTTTTTTACAAAAACAAAAACCGACTTCCAAAAAAAACACTACAAAGTGAAAAATAACTTTAATTTCGGAAGTCGGTGGCAAAAAACTAAAATACAGATCCAAAGACACCGACTTCCGAAATTAAAGTTATTTTTCACTTTGTAGTGTTTTTTTTGGAAGTCGGTTTTTGTTTTTGTAAAAAAGTTTTTATTGGAAATTCCATCCCTAAGGGGGTAAAACAGGGGATGAAAGTTTGTATGAAAAATCCTATCCCTTGAGTTAATAGACTTGAAACTTAGCACGAATATTCATCTAAGTAAATTATAAAGTTTATCATTTTTAGTTTTTCTAAACTACCCCCTAAGGAGGGATTGGGGGTGTCAAAGTTTGTATGGAGGAACTTTAACACGCGGTCCGATTAACTCAAAACTCAGTTTTTATACTTGAGACCAAAAATTAAGACTAACGTGTATTAGAGTTTTCAAAAAATCTACCCCTAAGGGGTGAAAGTTAATTTTATAGCGGAGGATTTTATTGGGGGCTTGATTAACTCTAAAATTGGTGTAAATAATGTTTGAGTCAAGTTATAGAAACATACCAGACGATTTTTGAAATTCTTTAGGTATCTGTGTTCGTGAAAACAGAGATACAGTTTATATGAAAAATCTTATTAATTTGGTTAATGAACTTGAAACGTAGCACAAATACTTGCATAAGTAAGTAATAATGTTTGTCATTTATAGTTTTTCAAAACTACGCCTCAAATGAGGTATAGGGATGTTAAAGTTTGTATAGAAGAATTTTAAAGCGCAGTCCGATGAAAAAAATGGTACTTTGAGTCAAGTTAGGAAACTTGCCAAACTAATTTTCACCGATTTTGACGGCATATAGCTGATGTTTTAAGGAGTAACTTAGGCTATTTTTATTTTAGAAAAATAATTAAGGTACCGCGCAAGAAAATTAAAATCCATGAAATCAGACAACCACGTACAGTCCAGTACAAACTTACTAAGCCTCCGCTGTCTATCACGGCTATAACAACAAATAATAAAAATAAAGCAAAGTTAAAAATTTAAGGGGTCGGTCCCCATACAATAAACTTTTCATTTTGAAAAAAAAAATAAAAATTTTAATCTAGCATGTGGTGTCATGTCATTATTTCATCACCGCTGCTCTCAAAACGGTGAAGGAAAACATCGTGAGGAAACCGGCATGTCCTAGAACCAAAAATTCGAAGACATGTGACATCTACCAACCCGCACTGGGCCCGCGTGGTGGATTACAGCCCACTCCCTCTCACCGAGAGGAGGCCTGTGTCCCAGCAGTGGGAACATTATAGGCTGATTATGTGTTATGTGGGGTGTCATCGTCTAGAACTCATTGAGTAGAGTACAAACATATTTTTTTTTATCTTTTAAAATTAAGAAATAGGGGGCCGTAAAAGTTGTAAATTTTAGACAATTTTTGTACGAGCCTAGCGCAACAATTCAACAAATTAGGAATTTGAAACTTCTTTATATCATGTATGAATACTGTATTTAATCAACAATACTGAAAACGGCGATTCATAAGGTATTTTGTTTAAACATGGGTGATTTTCTGCAACTGCAAAAAATAACCTTGTAATTCACAGTATCATTATAAAATAAGTAAAAAGTATATTTGTTGTTTTAATTCTATTAGTAAAATAAATTGAGATCTCTAAAAAAAAAAAAAAAAAAATTATCTTTGCGTTTGTTAAACATGTAATATGGTACGGAACCCTTCGTGCGCGAGTCCGACTCGCACTTGACCGGTTTTTTTCTTGTTATATATTGCTTGTGCTTCATTAACTTTTTTCAATATTATGTTTTACAGAAACGATTTGAACGATCTCTTGAAAGTGGTGAAAAAGAACGACGATCTGATCATCGACACGGGCAGGTCTCTAGATGTGCACCAAAAACTGTTGAAGAGCATCAAGATCATTGTCATCATGTGTTACATGTTTCATTTAGTCAATGACGTCATGGTCTTTATACCCACTAGAACATTGGGAATGGATGAATTCTCAACTGTTTCTTGTGTTGGTATGTTTACTGAGAGAGATTTCTTAGGGTTTGATAATTCTTTTATAATCATTTAATTTTTCATTCTAGGTCTAGAACCAATAAGTGCTAGTCCCAACCGCGAAGCCTGCATGGTGATATTAGCACTTCAAGAACTAACAGCCATTGTGGCGGTATGCAGCTATGACGTCGCCCTTCTGTTCTTGTTCTCTCATACCACCGCAGTATTTCAAATCCTTTATGAAGATATGACGAGCTTTGGCGTCATTGCAAAAACTTGCCAAAGATCTGATGAAGCATATTGCGAAATTGAAGATCGTCTGAAGAACATTATTTTTCGTCATGCTCTAGCTTTGCATACTGTAGGTAAACTGGAAGCTATATACAGTGTCGCTATAGGCATAGGATTCGGTTTGGACGCCATTTCTTTGTGTTTATTTTTCGTGTTGCCACTGGACGTTTGTCTCAACTTCGCTCCGCTGATTTACCACAGCCTTTTCATATTTTTCTTGTATTGTTTTCAAGGCCAGAGACTTACGACAGCTTCGGAAAAGTTTGAAATAGCAGTGTACTGTTGCGGTTGGGAGAATTTGCGTGTAAAAGAGCGGAGACAAGTGCTCCTGATGTTGAAACAAGCTCAGAAACCGGTCATAGTGTACGCCGCACGCGTCATTCCGATACGTATCCATACTTTCGCGAGCACTATGCAGTCTATTTACAAGTTTGTTACTATATTTAAGGTGTAGTAGCTTTAAAATACCTATTCTGTGTTTCTTTATATCTCAAATGTTGTATTTATATTTTCGAAAATATGCCTAGCGCCAAGCAAGTAGAGTAGAACATTTTAATCTTTGCTTTGTTAAGCACAATATTAGCAATGTACTTTTCACACCACCTGCTCGAAAATGTCAAATTATATGTCAAGCAACCTTAACCTAAAGTGAGTCATTAGTGGCCGGGGGCACAGCCGGTCAATAATGTTGTACTGGATTTCATTATGACCCGCTGGTCAATAATGTGATTTGAATTTGGAATCTCATATGCTCAGCTAAATTGGCAGTATAGTACTAACAAACACCTTTTGGTGCCAGAAAGAGGAAAGCTATTCTCGAAACCCTTACTACGCGTGGATGATATTCTCGATTTCCTACAAAATCATAACGACTGCTTCTTCATATCGTTGCCATGTTTTCGAAGACATAATATTGTAAGAATAATTAGATAACTACGAACCATTTTTCATTTTTTTTTTTATTTTTTTTTTTTTATTTTGGAACGAAGTTCCTTATCGCGCGTTGTGAAAGGGGGCTAGACGGAAAAAAGTCTCACGAAAAGTTGTCACGACACTTTTTGCTATAGGTAGCTATTGTAAGCCGTGCGGCGTGCGCATGTTTCTCTGTCTGTCTCTCTCTCTCTCTCTCTTATAGAAAGCAAGCCAGATATTTTCATTTCTATTTCGCATTGAACAGTGTGGTGTCGCGATGATGATGATGATGATGATGATGATGGTGATGATGATGATGATGGTGATGATGATGATGGTGATGATGATGATGGTGATGATGATGATAATGATGATAATGATGGTGATGATGATGATGACGATGGTGATGATGATGGTGATGATGATGGTGATGATGATGATGATGATGATGATGATGATGATGATGATGATGATGATGATGATAAGTATAAAAATAAAATTTTGTTACAATTCCTTCACTAATTAATCGAAAGGAACATGGTGATGATGATGGTGATGATGATGATGATGATGGTGATGATGATGATGATGATGATGATGATGATGATGATGATGATGATGATGATGATGATGATGATGATGATGATGATGATGAAGATGATGATGATGATGATGATGATGATGATGATGATGATGATGATGATGATGATGATGATGATGATGATGATGATGATGATGATGATGATAAGTATAAAAATAAAATTTTGTTACAATTCCTTCACTAATTAATCGAAAGGAACTTCGTTCCATCCGGGTGTCCCTTGACACCTCTCAAGTTTTTTTTTTTTTTAAATTACACATCAACGTCTATAAACGTACCAAATAAAAACTTAACTTTATCTTTGCACAACTGGACTAATGTCTCAAATGTTACCATTAACTTCAATTAATATGTAAGTGCATATAACTAACTAGTTCTAAATATGTTATTCTTACTGTTTGTTTATTTAATAAATACTTTGTTTTTCGTACTATGGCTATTATTTTCTCACAGTAGGTGTAAAAAGTAGAGTATCCTCCTCTGGGCTAAAGGTGTCTTTGCCTTGGGCTAGCTTGAATCCCTCGCTGCATTCAGGATTCTTGTATTAACTCCCTCGCTTCGCTCGTGAGTTAAAATCTTAACTACCTCGCTGCGCTCGGGAGTTAAATCCCGAATCCTTCATTGCGCTCGAGATTCAAAATGACGCCCGTGACATAAGACACAACTTTAGCCCCTCGGTGCATAATCTACTATTATTAGAATTAATATCAGTGAAGAACAGATGAAGTGAACAAAAATAAATAAACGCTTGTAGTATGCTTCTTTTTATCTTCCGTCTTCAATATTTTTACCCTTTTTAACCCCCGTCCTAATATAAGCGATCGTCGCGTAAATTCGCGTTTGTCGTGTTCGTTTTGTTTGACGAACCCGACCGCGTCGTCGTTCTGACAGAACTTCCTCCTTCCAGTTTTCAAAATAAATGAGTGACGAATTAACGCGACGGCGACGATTGCGCATTGACGCGACGCGACGATCGCTTTTATTAGGACACGGTGTTTAACATTGAAATTTCTTTTTATGACAAATTAATTACAGCCTAGGTAAATGTAATCTATATTATTATTATCACGATATTTATAATTAAAAAAAACCCGGTTCAGATTATAATGAAATAGGATTATTGTTTAATTAGAGTTTCCGTCGTTTCGCGTCATATCGCGTCGTGTAACAATATATTATATAAAACATTTTAACTAAATAAAGTTTGTCTGTTTATTCCTTCAGCGAATAAGCAAATGTATAATGCACAAAACACATAATATACAACATCGGTACAAAAGAATTATATTATACCTAAAAAGATAAAGAAGACTAAGAAGATTAGCTGTCGATATAAAAAATAAAAATGTACATGCAAAAGTAATGTAGGTACTTAATTCAAAAATGGCAATGACCATTTTTGAATCATCCTAATGATTCGAAAATATTAAGAAAGAAGAAACTGCAGATGAAGAATGAGATGATGATCGTGTTCGAATATCTTGTGTGTTGTTGCATGATGAATACTACATTAGTCTAGACTAATGGAGTATTAATCTTAGTAGTACAGAAGCTCCTTATCAAGTGTCTCGCGGATGCAGTCAACAAGCATCATCGCTGCATTGCGTGGTTTGACAATTTTGGTTGTAATAAATAAATCTAGCATCAGCATTTGTGCGTAGAATTATTTAAAAGTTGCTCATGCGGAAAGTATCCTCAGTATATTGCAGACACGAAGTGGTATTTTTTCAATCAGTCGCATTCTACGAGTATCACATTTCGTTAGGAATGGATTACTTATTACTACAGACCTTTGACAGTTATTTTCCTCAGACAGCTCTGACAGCAGCAACCCAATAGCAACTTTATTGTAACGAAAATAAAGATTAGTGTGATTTTGACAAGTTTAGTGCAAATCAGAGGTAAGTTCTGTGAATGCGGGCGGAGTAGCGGACACAGCTAGTCAGAAAATAAAAATACATTCAAGTTCTACCAAGAACGTTAATTCTAAGTTATTAAAACCCACCTATCATTATCACCTTTGCTTTTCTGCTTTTCCATGTACCTATGTTTTCTTTATAAAGCTTCTTTCTCTAGCCGTCTAGCTCATTTTTAGTTTTGATTCCAAGAAGATTTCTTATTCCCCTGAACAATGAACTTATTCAGGAACCTGAAAGAAACTGTACGGGAAGCAAAACGTCTTTTTAAAGAAAATAGCTTTGATAGTTTACTTTGGATTGTTAATGTAGTTCCGAATATTGCTGGATTTTCTTGTAAGAAGGATGGACAAATATCTGGTGCGTATATTATATTTATTTATTTATAGGGTGGCCAATTCGAAGAAAAGCTAGTCGCTCCATGTAAAATACTGGTATTCATCTGCATCCGGTTAGACTGGAAGCCGACCCCAACATAGTTGGGAAAAGGCTAGGCAGATTGTGGCCAATTCGAAGGTGTACAAATTTTAAGTTGTTATTTGAAACGAATGTAAATTACCAGATATTTCCTCATAATAGGGATGATGACTAAAAATTTATTTTTTGTCCGTCATAGAGATTGTTAAAAAATATTGGACACGTATTTTTTCTTTTTTTACGTAATCAAAAAATTACGGCGATACATTGAGTTAAAATATGGCATGACGTCACGCGTAGCTAGATTTTATACGTACAAGTGACGTAGCGAGCCCCCACTCCCCAAATTTAATGCGTGATAGCTAAGTATTTTTTTATTAATATGATAAAGCAAAAAATACGTGTCTAATATTTTTTTACTATCTGACTGACGGACTAAATAGAATTTCTTTTTTTTTACCCAGGCATCATCCCTATTACATACAATTTTGCATGAAAATTGGCAATTTTGTATGAAAAATAACATTCGACAACAAAACAAACTCAAACTCAAACTCAAAGCATTTATTTCAAATATACCAATTACAGGCACTTTTGAATTGTCAAAGGGTCGGTCTTGGGTCGGTCAGTCAGAAAAATGAAGCTAGATTGCCCATTCCAAAACAAAACAAAACAAACAACAAAACAACATAATAAAATTTTTCAAAAGCGATGGCATTTCAACCAGCAAAAAGGTGGACGCCTTTTTGCTGGTTTTAAATGCCATCGCTTTTCATCGTGTTTTTCAACAAATTTTCATATGATTACTATAATAGGTATTTCATCCAGAGTTACAAATATTCTACTTTTAGTGTTCAGAATTGACTATGACACGTCCCTTTAAATAAACCTATAGAAAAAAGTCACGACTTGATGACTCTGGTGAATTTGGGGTCAATTAATGTCATCAGTTCTTGAATTTTTTTGATTCGGCAACATTCTTCTTAAAGTTTCTGTTATGTTTCATGATTTCTGGCTCCCTCTTATTGAAACCACTGTGTTTTTAGATCTATTTGAATGATTTGATAAAATAAAAAATAAAAAAATAATAAGTTTCACTATTGCGATTGCCAGTCGCAATAACAGCAGCAGCCTGTCCTATAGCCCCTTTAAGGAAGAATGGACCGATTACTCCACGTAACCAGTCAGACAAAAATAATTCAGGGGTCCTGTCTGGGTCAAAAAAAAAATGTTGTTTATTTACGATTTTTGTATATAATATGTATAGTCTCAATAATTACTGAAATTAATACGGTAGTCTATAAAAAGTTGCGCGTCCACTATACGTCGGAGTCGGAGCATCCGCACCATATGGATGTGTTGCTTTGTATTGTTTTCTATGGTACTGCGTACACTGGATCGGCAAATCTGCCGGTATTTCAGCAGGTGACGTCAATTTCACACATTGGTACGCAAACTGATGGTCTATCAAGTGCAATTGAAGCGTTTGACAATATTACCCACTACAATAGAAAGTGATAATGTTTTGGAAGTAAGTATATGGTCGGTAAATGTATGCAGTATAGGCTCCAACTTAAAAGTAAAAAAAACACTTCAGTTCAAGAAATCAATAGCCATTATGTATTCTTTAACAATTAATAATCTTTAAAACGTAACGGTCAATAAAAAAACTTAAAAAGGTGATATCAAACAAAAAAAATAAATTAAAATTACTTTCAAAGGAATAATTAATAGAACACTTAAAAATACTTTGTCGCCATTGTTCTGCGACCTGTCGCAATGCAGACAACTCTAGGTACATATAAATCCCTGTCAAAATAAAATAGCCCTTAGCCATGCTTAATATTGGTAATTTTACCCTAAAAAAGGGAGCAATCCCTAAAAGTGGAAACACTGGTTGATATTGCCGATGCGAAATCCAAATGCAGTGGACGCACCCTATCGGCATTTTGTAAATTTGGAATACTTAGTACTTAATATAATAATAATAATACTTTAGTACTTAACTATATAGTGGATATCAAAGAACCGTAAAATTTGGAGCCAAATGAAAATGGGGGCAAAAAAAGATGTACATATAAGTATTTTCGATTTGGCCACCCTTTTGATCATAATTATAAGAAACAAGCAACTTCATGCAACTCACTATTTTATTTTGCATTTTTGTTGCAAGAGTAATTCAGTGGATTCTTAATGGACTCAATGCAACATCATAATAACATTAATTTTAAAAAGTTATTTATCCAACCGTCTTCTTTAAATCTTTCACAGCTTGGTTTTGGATTCTCCACCTGACTCTTCTATTTTACGTGTACGCCGTCGGTAGCTTCTGGTTCCAATGGAAGCAAGCGCAGGGTGCTAGCGACTTCATCAAGAGTTACGTCAACATCTCTATCTTAATCCTCACTGCTAACAACAGCTGGTGGTTTATCAAGCAAAGGTTTGGTATCTGTTTGTGTTTTTGGTTATAATTTAGACTTATTTATCGAAAAAATCCAGGTGCTAACTATTATCGAAAAAATCCAGGTGCTAACTATTATCGAAAAAATCCAGGTGCTAACTATTATCGAAAAAATCCAGGTGCTAACTATTATAGACCAAAAATATACAGGTGGGCTACGCTTGCTGTCTGGTTAAAATGATACAATATATTTTTATAAGGCTTGTAGAGGCCAGTGAATAAATAAGTAAAACCATCTCAATATCTCTATATCAGAAAGGTTTAGGTGCTGAAATAAAGGTAAACAATCTTGATGCAACTTTTTACACTAATGCCTATTTAAACAAATCAACTACTGCTTAAATTAATGGTTCAATAGATTTAGTAATCATTATTGTTGTATTTACATTGGTTTTTAGTTGCATTTTATTTTTAAACCGAGGTTTTAAAATAAAATAAGATAAAAGATAATAAAATAAGACACATCAAATTGTTTACCTTTTTTTCACTACTTATAAAATATATATATATATATACTTATACTTATTAAACCTTTCTAGTATCCATACTAATATTATAAATTCGAAAGTAACTCTGTCTGTCTGTCTGTCTGTCTGTCTGTCTGTCTGTCTGTCTGTCTGTCTGTCTGTCTGTCTGTTACCTTTTCACGCCTAAACCACTGAACCGATTTCGATAAAATTTGGCAAAGCTATAGATGGTATCCTGGGGACGGACATAGGCTACTTTTTTTTTTCAAAAATAATCCTACAGGGGGTGATATAGGGGATGAAAGTTTGTATGGGAAACTCAGTATTTCTTAAGTTAGGGATGTGAAAATTAAAATGTATGCTTTTCATAGGAAATAAAGAAATATGCGGTTCAGCGTTTTTGAAAAATCATCCCCTAAGGGGGTAAAATAGGGGTTGATTTTAAAATTTACAAAACTGCACGGATTTCGACAAAATTTGGCAAGGCTTTACATAGCATCCTGGTAAAGGACATAGGATACTATTTTTTCCATTAATAATCCTACAGGGGGTGATATAGGGGATGAAAGTTTGTATGGGAACTCAGTATTTCTTAAGTTAGGGATGTGAAAATTAAAATGTATGCTTTTCATAGGAAATAAAGAAATATGCGGTTCAGCGTTTTTGAAAAATCATCCCCTAAGGGGGTAAAATAGGGGTTGATTTTAAAATTTACAAAACTGCACGGATTTTGACAAAATTTGGCATATCTGACGGACAGGGCCGTCATCTACCCCGGTCATCAGGGAGAGTGGAACCGGCGAGAGATGTCGTGCGGTGTCCCACAGGGATCGGTCTTGGGGCCGCATTTGTGGGACATCGGCTACGACTGGGTGCTGCGCGCCGACCTCCCTGGCGGCGTCAGCGTAGTATGTTACGCTGACGACACGCTGGTCCTGGCGCAAGGGAGGTCGCACCAGGCGGCGGCGGACTTAGCGACACGCGGGGTTGCGATAGTCGTGGAGAGGATCCGGCAGTTGGGACTCGAGGTGGCCTTGCACAAGTCCGAGGCCATGTGTTTTCATGGTCCTCGGAATGCGCCACCGTCGGGTTCCGAAATAACGGTGGGAGGGGTTCACATCGGAGTCGGGTCGACGATGAAGTACCTGGGACTCGTCCTCGACAGCCGGTGGAACTTCGTGGAGCACTTTCGACGTTTGGCTCCCAGACTGGCACGGGCTGGGGCTGCCTTGAGGCGGCTCCTGCCCAATCTGGGGGGTCCAAACGCCTCCTGCCGGAGGCTCTACGCGGGGGTCGTGCGGTCCATGGCCCTTTACGGAGCACCGGTGTGGGCGCGTTCCCTAAGGCTGGGACCAGCCGGCAGGTTGAACGCGTCCCAGAGGGTCATGGCCATCCGGCTAGTCCGGGGATACCGCACGGTCTCCCGGGAGGCGGCGAGCCTCCTTGCCGGATTGCCGCCGTGGGATCTGGAGGCAAAGGTCCTCGCGCACGTGTGGGAGTGGCGCGAGGAGGCGAAACGCCGGGGCGTAACTCCGCTGCCGCGAGAAATCACGGTACAGCGGACAGAGCTCCGGCGGGATCTCATGGCGGCATGGAGAGCGCGACTGTCGCAACCCAGCGCTGGGCACGCCACAATAGCGGCGATAAGTCCCCTCTTTGAGGAGTGGCTAGAGAGGCGCCACGGCGTCCTCACCTTCCGCCTGACGCAGGTCCTCACCGGACACGGTTGTTTCGGGAGGTTCCTGTTTCGCATAAGGCGGGAGGAAACGCCCGGGTGTTTCCACTGTGTGGATCGCCCGGAGGACACGGTGGAGCATACAGTGGAGGTCTGCCCGGCTTGGGCAGAGCACCGCCGTGTTCTCACGGAGGCGATCGGCGGCGGCGATCTCTCGCGTCCGAGCCTGGTCCAGGCCATGGTGCGGAGCGAGAGTGCATGGGAGGCCGTCACCTCCTTCTGCGAAGCAGTGATGCTAGCGAAGGAGGAGGCGGAACGCGTGAGGGAGAGGCAGCCTCACGCCCTCAGTCGCCGCAGGAGACGCCCTGGGCGGCGGGAATCGCGGGGTGATTTCCGGCCACCGTAGGCGCGGGCCTGCGGACGGTGAGCAGCGGGTAGCTCGCCGTCCGGTAAGGACCAGGCCCGAGTCGACGGCGCGTTGTGTTCCACGCGCGCCTCAAAGAGATGTCAGCAAGTGACGGGGCCCAATAGGGCCGACGCCGCTGGGGTCGCGGGTTGTCTGAAAGGGTTACCGCGGCCCTGGCATAGGCAACTGAAGGAACACGGGTGGGTTTTAGTCAGTAAAAGTCTGACACGCCCTCCCGCTCCACCCAGAGCGGGAGAAGTTATTTGATGATTTCCCACCCTCAAAAAAAAAAAAGGCTTTATATAGCATCCTGGGGAAGGATATAGGCTACTTTTTGTCTTAAAAAATAATCCTACAGGGGGTGATATGGGGGATGACAGTTTGTATGGAAAACCCAGAACCACTGAACGGATTTCGATAAAATTTAGGAAGGCTATAGATGGTATCCTGGGGACGGACATAGGATACTTTTATTTAAAAAAATAATCCTACAGGGGTGATATAGGGGATGAAAGTTTGTATGGGAAACTCAGAACCACTGAACGGATTTAGATAAAATTTGGCAAGGCTATAGATGGTATCCTGTGGAAGGATATAGGCTACTTTTTGTCTTAAAAAATAATCCTACAGGGGGTGATATAGGGTATGAAAGTTTTTATGGGAAACCCAGAACCACTGAACGGATTTCGATAAAATTTGGCAAGGTATCCTGGGGACGGACATAGGCTACTTTTTTTTCAAAAATAATCCTACAGGGGGTGATATAGGGGATGAAAGTATGTATCGGAAACTCAGTATTTCTTAAGTTAGGTATGTGAAAATTAAATGTATTCTTTTGATAGGAAATAAAGAAATATGCGGTTCAGCGTTTTTGCAAAATCATCCCCTAAGGGCGTAAAATAGGTGTTGATTTTAAAATTTACAAAACTGCACGGATTTCGACAACATTTGGCAAGGCTTTATATAGCATCCTGGGAAAGGACATAGGATACTTTTTGTCTAGGGGTGATATAAGGTATGAAAGTTTGTATGGGAAACCCAGCATTTCTTAAGTTAAGGATATGAAAATTCAAATTTATGCTTTTGGTAGGAAATAAAGAAATATATGGTACAACGTTTTTGAAAAATCGTCCCCTAAAGGGTACAATAGGGTTTGACAAATATTTGTGTACCTACCTCTTTTTAAGAGATTTAAGGGATTGGAAATGTAGTCATACTTCGAATCTTGAGGTAACATTTAGTCTTTATTTCATTCGACGTTTTTACGAGGAAATTATTTGAACGAGTGGACACTCGGACAAAAGTTATTTGTTATTAGAGCGTGACTGGCATAATAAATTTCAAGTTATTAACAAAGTCCCCCCGCCGCGTAAGTCTGTCTGTTTGTATGCGATAATGTCAAAAAGTACCGAACGGAATTTCATACGGTTTTCTCCAATGAACGGAGTCATTCAATGTTATTAATTATTTTTTGGTTTAAATTGGCTGAAATGTGACGAAGACTGTTGAAGATGTCGGAAAAAGTCATGCCGACTGGTACATTTATGCCTACTATACACGGTAACGATATATCGTAGCGATTTGAGTTTGCACAGTTATATCGGACGGCCCTATGTTTTCCACATAAACGTTCCCATGGGATATTTTCCGACATCCACGCGGGCGAAGCCGCGGGCAAAAGCTAGTAGGTATATATAAAAAGAAAAGTCCTGACTGACTGACTTACTTATCAACGCCCAGCCCAAACCCGTGGGATATTTTCCGACATCCACGCGGGCGAAGCCGCGGGCAAAATCTAGTAATATATATTTTTTTAATTTACAGACCTCTGCTAAGAGAAGTCTTGAAAAAGATAGACCAGAGCGACCGAATGGCTCGACGCTCAATCTCCCTCCAGCAGAAGCATGAGCAGTTGATGAAGATCGTCAAACGCATCGTCTTTATTTTCTACGGATTCAATTATTTTGATGGATTTTTAATATACTTGCCGCACCGAATTGATGTACTGAATAGTTATTCTATGACTCCTTGTGTTGGTAAGTTATTTAAATTGATTGGGATATGTTGAAATAAATCATTTAAAATTCTTTTGGATATTTCTCTTTACGATCTCAATTCATTTAAATCTTCAATTATAATTCGTAATGTAGTTCTTCATCATAATCAGACGGCTTTTCGATGTAATGTCAAAGTTTATTACAAAATATGTTATTTAGACATTAGATAAGTTAGTTTCATTATCATCATCATCATTTCAGCCGAAAGACGTCCTCTGCTGGACATAGGCTCTGTATATACTATGCTGGATATAGGTTCTATACTTCTCGCATCCAGCGGATTCCCGCAGCCTTCACAAGGTCATCGGTTCACCTTCTGGGAGGCCTTCCAATGCTACGTAGGTACGCGGTCGCTACTCCAGAACTTTTCAGCACTATCAGACATCTGGTCTGTGAGCAATGTGCCCTGCCCACTACCACTTGAGTTTGGCGATTCTTCGGGCTATGACTGTTTATGTTAGTTTACGGAAGAGAAAGTTTCTCTTTCAGAATATTATCTAGTACATTGTAAATTGTTGACGTTTTGCTTACAAGCCAATTATTATTAAATGTTTCCTAGTTGCTGGTATTTCGCAAACATGTTATTTTTAAACAATTTACCAGTTGCATAACACAAAAATTCGTCTCTACGTCGCGTATTGACTCAATGTTGTTAATTAAATAGAAATCAATTGTAGGTATAAATATACCTACAAACTTATTTAAATTGATTTTTATAATTTTAGCTCTTGAACACCGAATTTGGAATGTAATTCGAAGAATTTTGTACACAACCCACAAAACTTTAAGCTTTTATTAAAGTATTAATAAGGGTTGTGTACAAAATTCTTCGAATTACATTCCAAATTCGGTGTTCAAGAGTCTTTCGCCTACTATTCCTTAAATGTATTTTGCCTTTGTTGTCACCAAATCTACAACAGGTAATACCTTTGCAATTTGTTTTAGGTCTGGAGCCACTGACAGTTTCGCCGAACCGGGAGGTCTGTCTCACTATCCTCGCTGTGCAAGAGTTAACTATCATGACCGTGGTCCTCAATTACCAAGCCTTACTGCTGTTCCTCATAGCGCACACCGCCGGCATGTACCAAATGATGGCCTACGAGATGTCGGCTCTCGATGACAACTACAACAGAGAGGAGAACAAGGAACTGGCTAAGGAAACTCTAACATTACTGATCGACAGACATTCCTTAACCTTGGACGTGGTTGATAAACTGAAATCTCTGTACAGCGTCCCCTTAGGAGTAAACTTTGGCACAAATGCTGTCTGCATGTCCTTATTCTTCTACTTACCGATTCAAGAATGGCTTCAGTTTATGCCCATTTTGATTTATTGTTTCCTAGTATTCTTTTTATATTGTTTTCTTTGCCAGAGGTTGATAAACTCTTCAGAAGTCTTTGAAAGGTCAGTGTACTGTTGTGGATGGGAGAACTTCGATTTGAAGGAGAAGAAACTGGTGTTCGTGATGCTGCGTCAGTCACAGAAGCGGGTGGAGCTGTTAGCAGCAGATATTATACCGGTCAATATCTATACTTTCGCAACTACATTGCGGGCAATGTTTAAGTTTATAACTGTAGTAAAGTTTTAATAAGTTAACCTAGAATACAAACAAAGAAACATGATGATACACACACTAATGAAGTTGTCTTTCAATAGCACACGATATGTAGCATGATTTAGTAATGTTTAAGTTGTTCCCATGTACAGGCTGTTTCAATAGCCTGCATATTTTCACACAATTTAATACTAAAGCAAATATCGTGAGAATATATGTTTATTAGCACGATTGTGCATGTAATATTGCATTGAAAAACTAACAGGAACAAGGTTTGAAAGAGACAGTTAAAGTTTAAAGAAGATAAATTTGATGTCATCGTAATACAGAAGTATCATCATTATTTAAAAGACCGAGATTGGTTCAAAACTCAAGTGTTAAGCCATAGCATAATTCAAGTCACCGTAATTCAAACAATATTATTATGGACTTCCACTGATGTTGCCGTGCCGTGGCACGTTGCGTCGTCGTAACGTGTATGTGTTTGAGCCCTAACGTTAGGGGCATATTAAATTCACATTATTTCGATGTTTCTAAAAGATGAGGAGAGTATAGAGTAATTACCTGCACTTTCTAATGCCATTACATTTAGCACTAGCATGACTTGTATAGATTTGTAGGAATATCTACGATTCCTTATCTAAGAATAAATAGAATGTAATAATAGTTTTGGAGATTGTGTTTTATTATAATCGTCGGTTGTGTGTTTATATAAGTTCTAATTTCACGTTGCAATGTATATTGTTTTTCTCCATGAAACAGAATTATTATACTTTTTAGGGTTCCGTATCTCAAAAGGAAAAAACCGAACCCTTATATGATCACTTCGTTGTCCGTCTATCTGTCTATTTGTCTGTCAAGACCCTTTTTCTCAGGAACGCGTGGAGGTATCAAGTTGAAATTAATACTAAATACGTAGATAGACCTACATAGACCTATAATAGATAGATAGACCTATGTATTTCAACTTGGTCCCTTAGCTCTAAAAAAATCAAGTTTATAAGTCAACGCAATAAAAAAACACTGCCAATTATGTGACATATTTTGATACTTACAAGTAAATCAAAACTTTTAGGGTACTTTAAACAGTCTTACCAAGGGGTATCGATTACTCATTAACTGGGTTTTGGAGGTCAGATAGGCAGTTGGTTCATGTAAAATACTGGTACTGATGTATCCGGTTAGATTGGAAGCTGACCCCCCAGCATACTTGGGAAAAAGGCAAAACCTCTTAAGGGGTCATTGTACTCATCATTATGAACAACTTTTACTATGGGACCAAACCTGAAATCGCGAAAAAAAAATCAGCTGTTCAGTACATTTATGTTCGCACAGGGTGTAAGGGACAGCCCTCCGCGACTAACAGCTCCTCATTCTGAATCATATTCCAGCGGAAATTTTCTCAGAAAAATTTTCATTTTTTCAAAATTTTTTTCAGTTACATTTTCATTATTTCAATGTAAAATTGCATTGTGTGTTCGCAGCACTCCATTTATGTAAAAAAAACTGCAAAAAAAAAACAGCAAAAAAAAAAACCAGACGCGTGAAATCACCTGTTCACTTTCTGTCTAGCTACAGAGTTCATCGAACTCACCAAATACCTATTACCTACCCCTCCCAACCAGTAATAGACGCTCCGATTTGTGCACAAAAACACAATCAGGTTTATTGGAGTCCCTTAAAGTTCCTGAAAAAATTTAATGTACCGGTCATCTTAGTATGACATACTGAATTCACCCTATCAGTTTGCGGAGGGCTGTCCCTTACACCCTGTATAGGCAGATGATGATGAGTTGCTGTTAGATTATTGTAGTTTATGATAGAAATGCATTTGTTCTGCAATGATGTACTTATTTATAAAAACGGGTCAAGGGCGAGTCGGACTCGCGCACTGAGGGTTCCGTTCAGATTTCTGAAAAATTGTGCTATTTGGAGACATCGTTTTATTTTTCCTGTAATCTTTACATAAACTTCTATCACATACAATAATTTCAGATTTTTCTCTTTGCAAACTTCGGAGATAAGGGGGCGGGGAAAGGTTATTTTTTTTTACATTTTTCATAAAAAGTCGAAATCTATGCGGCCGAAAAAAAAGAAAAAAAATGTTTAAGAATGTGCAAACAGCGTTCTTTTATATGATACCCCACATGCCCTCTAGTAGCCCCACTTTTTTCAGTCCTTGTTGCAAAAAAAAATTAATATTTTTATTTCTTTCTCATTTGCAAAATAGTTGGGTTCACGTCATCTAAAACTGTTCCAAATTTCAAGTTGATAGCATCAGTAGTTCTTGAGATATCCAGCTGTGACAGACAGACAGACAGACAGACAGACAGACAGACAGACAGACGGATAGACAGACAGACAGACAGACTGAGTCACACCATAAGGGTTCCTTTTTTACCATTTTGGTACGGAACCCTAAAAATGTGTGTATTGCGTAAAAGTACAGTTTTACTATCCACTGTGATAAAAGCAATTGGAAAAGAAATCACGATTGTAAGACTATTTGTCGCATTGATGATACATACATAAACACATGAGACAAAATTATAGTTTGGTTTTATTTAATGAAAATGATTTCTGTAATCCGGACTCTTATTTTATTCTGCAAGACAAAAATACTAGTACGTTTATGTATTATGAAATGAACACAAAAAAACTTGAGGTCACAGTTCTGTACCTACACATACAGTGACTTACAAAGCAGATACCTACATGCTTAATGACAACATTTTTTGTATTTAAATTAAACGATATGAATTTAGATGACGCAAACAAATTGTCCAGAACCCATTTTTAGGATTCATCTTTATTATTAACGTAATATTACGCCTGTATTCCCCGAGGGGATACGCAGAGGTGTACCTAATAGTACACACACATTTCGCCATGTTTGAGTTGAGTCCCATGTATATAGGGGGCGAGCCTGTTGCCATCAACCGGACACAAACTCAGACTCTGGGTTGCTACTGAGAAATTTCAGATGCCAGTAACACTTTGCCCGACGTGGGAATCGAACCCAGAACTACTAGACCACTAGACCAACGAGGCAGATCATTATAAATGTCTAACACAAAATATGGAACCCATATCAAGCAAAAATAGCAAAAACGATTTAAATATAGGAAAAAAAAAATCTAAAATTATTTGACAGAACTTGGTTAATATCGCAAAGTATACCTTAGACGTCATGGATGGTATATATTCAAATGGGAGATACAATTATAATATAATAATAATATCCTTGGACCTTTCACACAACGCCATCTAGTCCCAAGCTAAGCAACCTAATGCTTATGTTAGGGTAACGAGATGGCTGATAAACGACTTATATACTTTTTTTTTTTTTTTTTGTAAATATATACATATTATAGATAGAAAAACACCCAGACTCGGAACAAATACTTGTAGGTCGTACAAATATTTGTTCCGTGCGGGAATCGAACCCACGACATGCTGCGCGGCAGTCAATCGCTCAACCACGGCGCCAAACGTGTCGTCAAATTTCAACCAGAACAGGAAAGCTTGGATAAACACCCACAGGCCATTGATCAGCCTACACAAGGAACAAATTTCTCTTTCAGGTTCCTTCCGATTTGCCAGCTACAGATATTCAAAAACGTTAATTCCTTCTAGCACTCTAAGTTGACCTTAACACACATAAACCAAGCTGTACATTGAAAATGTTGAAATGGTTTCCTTCGAAGATTGCAAGTGCGGAACGAACGTTGCAAAATGTGTTACATTTTATGTTCTACTGGAATTTGTGTGTAACCTGTTGACAGATACTCAAGACCCACCTGGATAAATGATGTTTGCCTTCCCTATAGGTAACGCTATTTTATATAATCGAACAGTTTCTTAAATACAAACTTACCCATGTATTGAAAAAAATTTAACCTTTTTCTTTCCGGAATTATATGTATAATGCAGATACGAGTATAATGGAAACCATGAAAATGTAATTGAATATCAAATACATTTAAAGAACCTTAATTATTGGAAGGTGTCAAACAGTAAGCTTGCAAATATTACAAGTAGATTTTTTGTTTTATTGAAATGTCTGGAAAAGCTTTAGTACCTACCATGATCTCTAATTCATGCCTCTGTTGAACAACTTTTTATTTAGTTTCATATTTCAGCAACGCATTTGGGTCTACGGTGCAAGCAAACGGAACGGCTTACAAATAGTTCCTATCCTACTACCAATAATGTTTTCCGAGGAACGACATTTTTCGCGCCTGTACCGTTTTATTCCAAGTTGTTTGATGCGAAAAGTGAGCAGCGAGTAGCAATTAACTTTCGTGGTAAGGGGTCGAGAGCACATGTCTGTCAGTCTGTGGAACCGCTTTTTCGTCGCTTGGTTAGTTGCGTACAGTCTGTTATAACGTCCGCGCGCTTAGAGCGACCGGTAGTGTTGTGATACGAACTATTTATTTTCTTATAATAGATAAAGTAACAAATGTTGAGGTAGCTGACAATATAGATTTTCTGTGAAAATGAAAGTGATTGTTTGCTGCTTTTTTATCATATTCAATATTAGCCATAATGGAAAAGCCTCCCTTGAGAGTTTTGCCCCCACTGGGGCTAATATACTCTTTGAGGATACTACAAAAAATTTAGGTAAGGGAATTTTTGATTTTTTTATTTAAGATGATAAAATCAATTACTTTCGTGATTGACTTACACAGTCCTAAATCCTAATCCTAAGTATATTATGAATGCTAAAGTGTTTGTTTGTTTGTTACGCTTTCACGCTAAAACGGCCTAACGGATTTAGGTGGAATTTGGCACATGAGAAGACCATAATAACCTGGGTTAGGAGATAGAATATTTTTTATCCCTATACAGTGTGAGTCTTCATAATGTGCACATATCGAAATGAGAGAAACTATGCTTAATTTTATCCATGGAAAAAATATTTAAAAACATCTAAAAATCTTTTTGATAGCATTTTTTAAATTCTTGTTCGCTGCTGTGACCCTTGTGTAAACAAAGCGGTATAAATTTTAAACTAAACGATCTATCACGATGAACCAAACTCAGTAATGATTGGAAATAACAGGGCGTCTTCATAAAATAAAAATTAAACAAAACCTACCTTTTTTATTACTTTAAATTATTTTACATTTTAATAGCTTTCTAAAAGTAAAAATGCTACGTTTATAACTCAGTCACAGCACTTCCTATCAAAAGAAAAGAAAGGCCTTGCACACTGCTACGTCCCTTCAGCAAGTAGACACTTACATTTTTTTTTTGGATTTTTTTAAACATTTCTTCTATCGATAAAATTAAGCATTGTTTCCCTAATTTCGATATGTGCACATCATGAAGACACACTGTATTCTTACGGGATCGAAACCAATGCCGGTGAAACCGCGGGGTGCAGCTAGTGATAAAAAAATTATAATGATGATGAATATTTTGTACTATTGGTGTGTTGTTTTTGTTACATTAGTATTGGAACTAATTAAACATTAAAGTTAATCACCGAATTATACCGTAAAAAGTTAGTTTGTTTATTTCTGATCTTTATCCTATACTATTAAATGGGCAATGTTTGTATAGAAGTATATGTATATAATATATACGTATATATATCTGTAATCACGTTCTCGAAAACTGCTCTAACGACTTCGACCTTGCATTATAGGGGTTTACGGGAGTCGAAAAATCGATCTAGTTTGGTCTCATGTCTAAGAAAATTATAAAAAAAAAAACATTTTCTCTATTTTCACCCGAGCAGAGCTCGGTCGACCAGGTAACTCACAAATTTAACAAACAAACATCAAATTCATCATAGAACATGTTCACCTTGCAGACAAAGTATCATGCTACCGACCTTGCAAATTCAACGTCAAGCCCAAGCGATGTCACTACAACTTCAAAGTGGAGCCAACTATCCAAGAAGATGGTCGGCCAGCTATTACCATCAATGGAATGACTCCAGGACCACCTATACAAGCGTGTGTTAATGACATCATCGTTGTTGAAGTACAGAATAGTATCCTGAATCAGGATATAAGTATTCATTGGCATGGAGTTGAGCAGAAGGGAACTCCCTACATGGATGGGGTTCCGATGATAACTCAGTGTCCCATTGGATATGGACAATCGTTCAAGTATGCGTTTGTTGCAACTTCTCCAGGAACCTTCTTCTATCATGCTGATTCAGGTAATATTATCCTTGCCTTATTTTTATAGTTTTGCGCTTTGGTCAGAAGTGCGATGACGAAGGTGTAAGGCGGGAAATCTCGGGGTGTTTGTTCCGACATATACTCGTAGAGACAGATTTCACGTCAAAATGTGATTATTGATTGATTTTTACCTGCTAAATTAATATAAAAGCACAAAATATTATCTTTTAATTTGCCAGAAACACTACAAATACGAGAGCAGGTATTTAAGAACATAAAAATCATGTTTTTTATTATCAATCAACACAGCCTATTGCAATTCACTCCACTGGACTTTGGCCTCTCTACCTTCTGAATTCAGCCTTTATAACTTTGTCTGTCCATCAAACCATCAGTTTTCTAATATAAGCAGTTATTATTATTTCAACTGCTGTCCAAGATAATGTCTCATTTATTTTCTTCAATGTCTTAGGTTGTTGTTGTTTTGTTGCAGTAACTCATCAGAGTGATGGCGTTTACGGGTCACTGATCATCAATCAGCCGCAGCCTCTGGAGCCTCATTCATCTCTGTATGATTACGACAGAAGTAGCGAGAACACTCTAACTATTGCCGCTAAATTCCCTGAAATGTTAACTGCTAAACTGGAAGACGTCAGCCGACTGAAACCTGATGCACTTATTATAAATGGCGATGGAGATATTTCAAAGTAAGTGCTTAATTTATTGTTAATTATGATGGTCCGAAATAAACAAGAAAGGATAAGACTAATGCATTGTAAATGCGTTAGTACTGATGATCATGAAAAGGCAAAAGCAAGGTGAAGGGTCTGTTATCCAGAACAAGGAATCTGCGCACTAAATTCATGACATTGAACTAGTTATAGTAGTTGGAATATTACTTTCATAATCAGGGTTAATTGGTTAACCTAAATATATTTCGGAATCAGACAGGTATATTCAGTAGTTGTTATGGCAAGTAAAAATAAGTAAACAATAGACCTGACAAACTGTTAGGTTACCGACGAAGTATCCTAAATATTTGAGTGCAAATAGTTCGTAACGATACTAAGTATATACACAAAGAAAGATAACAGGCTTGGAAATACTCGTAATTTAGTAATAAAAACTGCTTGCAACACAAACAGGAAATTTTCAAGTTTTTATAAATCCATAGTAAACTCCTTTGCAAAAAAAACGGGCACCTTACAGTCATTGGCTTTTCTATGGATAATAATATTAATATTTTTAGTATGTCATTAGCATAAATGATTAGAAATTTCTTATTATCATTGAGAATATAGTTTTTAACGCTTAAATCCTGGAATCGGTGTTTTAGTCAATGTAAACAGAGAGTCGTGTTAAAATGGAATTTTTTAGGGTATAATTAAATGAAGACTACGAGTATTTTTATGGTATTTTAATAAAAAAAAGACATTAAAAAATAAAAATTAATAACGAGTATGACCTCCTCTTGCATCGATTAAGGCATGTAATCGTCTTGGCATGCTTTCCACCAGGCTTTTGATGGTGTTCTGTGGAATGTGTTCCCACTCAGCCGAAATCACACGTTTAAGCTCCCCGATGTTTTGTGGAAGGGGTTGGACAGATCGTACTCGCCTTTTTAGGAGGTCCCAGACGTGCTCAATAGTGTTAAGGTCGGGGCTCCGCGCTAGCCAATCCAGACGACGAATACCGACCTCTTGCATATAAGCATCTACGTCGCCGTCGCCAGAACGGTGGTCCCGAGCATTATCGTCCATGTAAATGGCATCTTCACCAATTACAGTCAGTGCGGGCTGTGCATGTTGACAAATTATTCCTGTTATGTACCTTTGCGCATTTAGTGAGCCCTTTTCAATTAACACTATTTCGGTACGATAGCTGGAAGTTACGCCCGCTCAAAACATAACGAACCTTCCACCATAAGGGGTGATTTCTTCAAAACACACGTCGGTATAGCGTTCCCCTGGTCTTCGTAACACTCGCCGACGTCGGTCCTCACCATTAAGACAAATTCAAGCCTCATCGAAGAAGAGTACGCTACTCGAGCTACCTAGTGTCCAAGATAGACAATTTCTAGTGAACCTCAGTCGAGCAATCCGGTGCTCACGGAGTAACTTGGGGGCCCGCGCTGGTCGTCGACTGCGTATATCAACCGCTAAAAGCCTTCTCCTCACTGTCCATAGGCTAACTTGTGCTCCTCGTACCTCTTCAATGTTTCTTTTGAGGTCTTTGTAACTGCATTTACGGTTCCTCAGCGCCTGAGTCACTAAAAAGCGGTCGTCTCGTGGTTGTGTGCAACGTTTTCTCCCAGAACCTTGCCTTCTTTGAACGGAACCTGTCTCTTGGTATCGAGTCCAGGTTCTTTGGACGGTTGAACGACTCACGTTTAACCGCTGTGAGCCGTAACATTGGCTACACCCCTCTTCCAGCAGCGCTATAATTTTACTGGCTCTTATTGCTTTTTCTGCCATCACAATCGACACAAAGATATCTGTTTTAAGTCACAATAAGGCAGGATTATGCGACAAACATAAATTATTCTAATAAAAATAACGAGAAGTTAGTTTTAGTTGCCTGATAACCTTTTAACCGCAAACCCGTGAATAGTAAGTAAAAAGTCATAAACTGAAAAAGGGATTATTACTTTTAAAAACAACTGTTTCGAATTTGAAATTAACTTTTTTTTCATACCCAGACTCTTTATTAAGTGCCAGTAACATAGTTTGGCTATTAAAACCCCTTTAGAACTAAATGATTACAAATAATGTAGAAAAATCCAAACTGCCCGTTTTTTTTGCAAAGGAGTGTAGTTCCATAAGGTATTAATTTACTTAGTTATCTTTTTTCAACAATCACCCACAGCCAATAAGTCTGACAACCAGTCTTACAAAGAGATATCGTGTTAGGGGTTGTGGAGGTCAGATAGTCGCTCCTGAATACCAGCTGCATAAGGTTGAACTGAAAGCCGACCCCAAATTAGTAAGAAAAATGCTAGGCAGGCAACCACTACCGATAACTTATCCTTTGGTAAAAGTTACAGAATCCATTTCCATTTTAATGTTAGTAATACATTAGGTACTAGAATTTTGTGTTTCAAGCTAACAATCACGATGTTATTATTAGGGCCTACAGCATTATGTACATGCAATTGCATTCGGCATTGAATTATTGCCTTGTGTTCAGTGTCAGCCAACACTTGGCCTTTCTATATTCCTTTCATAAACCGCTTCTTGGTGTTATAAAGTGTTTTATTTCTTGATTCCCCTAATAAGAAAATGCATTTTTATATATTCCAGAATATTCGTCATGGCAGGTTATGCGTATAGGCTCAGGATTATCAACGCAATTGCAATCGAGTGTCCCATAATTGTGAACATCGAAAACCATGAAATGATGGTTATTGCGACCGACGGGAAACCTACCAAACCAGTTTTGGCTAGAAACGTTGAACTGTACCCAGGTAAGGCTGATTTAAGATTAGGTAAACACTGCAACATTGGATGAGTGTTGCAACATTATCTAGAATATATTGTATGCACGTTTGACACAATATTCATATTGTGCAAATACATAATATACGTATATATTACCATACCTTTCTTTAGACTATAGAGCCATAACATCAATCTGCCTAGACTTTTCCCAACTATGTTGGATTCCAGTCTAACCCGATGCAGCTGAATACCAGTATTTTACAAAGAGTTACTGCCTATCTGACCTCCACAACCCAGTAACTGGTATAATACGATAGGTACCCTTGGTAAGACTGGTTGTCAGACTTTCCGGATTCTGACGACCAGTAACGACTGTCAAAGATCCACGAATGATAGCCGGGACCAACGGCTTAACGTGTTTTCCGAGGCACGGAGGAGTCTCAGTATGTAAAGACGGTCTCCCATCCACGGATCGACCCCGGTAAGCGAAGCTTAACTTGATGGATGGACCCTTGCAGCTGTTCGTACTGAGCCACGAGCTTCTCACTATAGCAATCGCACACTGTCACATCTGCCATTTTTCATTTTTTTTTTAAAATTAATATACCACGTGCGAATTTTGATATATTATGTTGATAAATATTCAAACATGGCCGCACGGGTCGATCCATCAGGTTAAGCTACGTTTGCCGGGGTTGGTCAGTGGATGGGTGACCATCTTTATACCTATACCGAGACTCCTCCGTGCCTCGGAAAGCACGTTAAGCCGTTGGGCACGGCTGTCATTCGTGGATCTTTGACAGTCGTCAGAAGCCCAAAAGTCTGACAAGCAGTCTTACCAAGGGGTATCGTATTACCCAGTTACTGGGTTGTGGAGGTCAGATAGGCAGTCACTCCATGTAAAATACTGGTATTCAGCTGCATCCGGTTAGACTGGAAGCCGACCCCAACATAGTTGGGAAAAGGCTAGGCAGATTGATTGAAATATTCAAACATTTGTCTCATTCTATTCTGTTGACACATGTAGCCCAATTGTGTCGCCAGTTGGCCTCCGTTCATGATGGACCAAATGCAGTTTACTATTTTCATTAGCTTCGCAGATAAATTCAGTTCTATACACTCAGATAAGCCGTTAAATATATTTGGATTCGTTCTGGCAACAAGAAAACGAACGAGCTGATATTATTTGTTGACCGAAGGCTGTAATCACTAAAGATTTTCCACAAAACATCAATATGTAATAAAGTCTTATAATGCTGGGATATTAACAGCTTTAAGAAATCGAATTGGAGATGTTCTTATTTTAATAGCAATTGCTGGGAAAATTAATTAATTAATATTAATTAAAAAAAAAATAATTGAAGATATTTTAAAGGGCGTTAAAGTATTTTTAAAGAAAAAATTAAATAATTTATAATAAATTAATTTATTTAAATGAATATTAATTTTTAAAAGTTTATATGATGAATTATATGTTTTCGGAAATGCACCCAACCTTACATAACATAGGAAACTACCTTCTATCGCGTGTTTTATGACCTATGCAATATCTTACAGAGACCGTTAATTATACGATTTCAACCATAAATAGCGAGAGAGTGAACGGAACCAGCTATCTAGTTATACGATAAAAAGCTTTTACTTCGGAGAAAGTGGAATCTACTACAATTTGGTGAGATGGATGGCATTCTAGTCGCTACAACCATTTTATCTCTAGTAATCGAAAAATCATCACCGGATACGTCTTGATAGAGAATAACAAGTGGATATGTGGGAGGGAATTTCTATTGATATTTAGTTCTTTAAGGTTTTTAATTTGTATTTGGTTAGTACTTAATGATACATCTGCGAGTGCGACTCATTAAATTGCATGAGTCGCCAAATCAACCAATATTGATTTAATAATCTCATCATAACCATTAATTTAATAGACAAATCTTAATTATAGACAAATCTTAATTACAATACAGAGTGCTTCTTTTAAGGTGTCAAGCCAGTGCAAGCTGATAGCAGAGTACCATACCTATCGATTTAACCCCCATGTATGTTCTACGATTTTTTGTTGTTTTCGAGTTATTTTGGATCCCTCATTTCATATCAATGGTAGTGGTTAAGGATAGTAGTAGGTATAAAATTTATGTTTTTATTAACAACTGAGCTCTGCTTAAACGTAGAGGAATAGTAAATATCAGAATTGAGAAAAATATGCAAAGATAAATTATAAAATATGAAAATCACAAGATTTCCGATACACCACTTTCAACGACCGATTTCAGCAAATAATGCCCTATTTAGTACATTCTTGTTCAAAGTTGACCAAAAAAAAAGTTATAATTTTTTAAAGCCATCAATCTCTTTGAATCAGGAAAAATATTGAAAAAAATGATAACTCGAAAACTGCAAAAAATCGTAGAACATACATGAGGGTAAAATCGATTGGTATGGTACTCTGCTATCAGCTCGCACTGGCTTGACACCTTAAAAGAAACACCCTGTATACAAGCTAACGCTAATAAGTTTACAAGTAAATAATAAAAAATAAAAAGGGGAGTAGCTCATAGGGCATCAAAAAATTCGTCCACATTGCTGTCAATGGGGAAAGTGCCAAAAAGGCTGTCAGCGTTGCCACGTTGGATTGCAATGCTAATTCTTTGGCTTTCTATTTTTCTCATCACCTACAGCTTTATTGATAACTAGTTTCTGCCCGCGACTTCGTCCGTGTGTTTGACATGTCCTAAGGCTCTGGGAAATAGCGTAGCTTTCTATCAGTGAAACTATTATTTGAAATCGGATTAGTGGTTCTGAAGATTACCCCCTACATACAAACTCACAAATATCTCTACGTAAATTACTGGCGGTCGCGACAGAACTTCTCCTGCCCCAACGCCGTGCCACATACCGGGTCCAATTGTAAATTTAAGCCATTCAGGGCACCACTCAAACTCACACAAAAATATTTCAATATCGGTCCAGCCGTTTAGGAGGAGTTCATTGACGTACAGAAGAGTTCTAAATATAATATTAGTAGGATTTTTTTTCTCTTTTATTTTTGGACTTTTCTACTAATGTATATGTCAGTCCGATTAATCATAATCAATAATTCAATACATCACTAGTTTAAGTTAACCTGATAATAGTTTAAACAATGTTAGGGTTTGAGAGTATTGAATTCATAATTCCAACCTGCAATTTGTCCAGATCTAATAGGACCCAGGGTTATTTGTAAAATACCAGTAACCTCTTAAGGGGCCATTATACTCATCATTATGAACAATTTTTACTATGGGAACAAACCTGAAATCGCGAAAAAAAAAATCAGCTGTTCAGTACATTTATCTACATCAAACTCGTCAAAGTGTAGGGAGCAGCTGATTTTTTTTTCGCGATTTCAGGTTTGGTCCATAGTAAAAGTTGTTCATAATGATGAGTATAATGACCCCTTAAGAGGTTACTGGTGTTTTACAAATAACCCTGTATATGACTTTACGACTGCTGCATATAAAAACACTTAGTCTATTATATAAAAAAATGAATCCCTATTTCCCTTGTTCATCGCATCACGCGTGAACGGATGGAACAATTTCGCTAATTCTTTTTTTTTTTTGTTTATTATTGTCAGGAGAAGGTTCTTATGAAAGGAAAAATTTTAAAAAATTCGCAGAAAATTGGAAAATTTCAGTAAGCTTAACGACTATTTTAACTTCACGCGTTTACATTAGAATCTAAAACAAGACAGGACAACGGCTGTCGGGTCAGCTAGTATAAAAAGTTACGGTGCGATTCGATAAAAACATTTTGAAGAAACTGGTTTTATTTATATAGCTTCTGTGGTATTTTTTTAATAATAATTATATTGTCTCGGTAAGATCTCCGTAAAGGTTTGGGAAGCGTATTAGATTCATCATAATTATGATATGTGCTTGCTTTTTCGCCAGGTCTTGGGGTGGGTCGAATAAATTCATGGATGTGTAGTTGCAGGTATTACTATCACAATCATAATTATTTATGCACTAGCTGCGCCTGCGGTTTCAACCGTGTAAACCGGAATAAAAAGTAGCCTATGTATTAATCCAGCTATCTACATACCAAATTTCATCTAAATCGGTCCAGTTGAGTGTGAAGAAGTTACAAACATACATACACACACTCACACACTTTCGCCTGTACCTATAATATTAGTGTGATTACTTATTTCATCATTCTCCTGCCCTTATCCTAATTTATTAAGGGTCAACGCGACATGTCTATCTTCCATACTTCTCTATTTCATTTTATTTTTATTTCTTCAGGATAACAAACAATTGCGTAATAAAGCTTAATATTTAGGTACAGATATTTTATAGAACACATAAGTAATCACGCAACCAGCATCGTTATCCACAGGCTAATTCAACATTGAAAATAGTTTGAGCAAGGTCCAAGCAAACTTAGCAACCAAATTGTCTAACATAAATTAACTATTGTGTCTGGCAAACTACACTATGATGTGTGATATAACTACTAAAAACTATGTGGGATTTTTTATAAATACTGTTTTTAAACTGTGCGAGTGACAATACACAAATATCAATATCAGCAAAATTATCGTTTTAAATTTTCATTATTCGACGTAAAGGAGCTCGTTCTCCTGTGTTGGTTCTGCAACGCTTCGGCGCGAATAGACTGTGAGTGTAAGTACCTATCACGAATACCTATTAGTATAATATTTAATAGTCTACACTCTACGCATATATAACTTGTCCGTTTAATTTTATAGTGTCATCATCTTAATGAATAGAAACCTATGTGCCTTGCCTAAAACCAACAGTCTTTCGTCACTTTGGTCAATGGGGTTGGCTACTGTCAAAGTGGCGCTAGCATAGCTTTAACCAAAATTATATTCATTTGTATGAAGTATTTGTTTGTTTAAGATTTTACAAAATGCCTAAGAAATGTGAAGTGCCTTATTGCAAAGAAATAGGACCACACCAATTTCCGATAGCTGTAGAATTAAAAATAAAAGGTTAAAAAAGTAATAAAAAAAGTGGTCTAATTCGGCTTTTTGTAGTATTGTATAATTGGCGAAAAGTATTATGAAATGTATACTTCCTACAAACAAAACCATTTCATAAATAAAATAGCTTGATGTATAATTTTAAGAGTATACCTTTCAATAAGGTCTGCTTTACTTCCTTGTAAAGAAGCACCTCGTTTTTTTCAGTTCAGCCTTTAGCTCGCTTATTCTTCATGTTGAGTACATGTTTATCTTATCATACATCCTGGTATTTTGATGAAAAAATTTACAAAACCGAACACACAAATTGAGTAAACAAATGTGACAGGTGAAAGCTATGCTAGCGTCATCTGCCAAAAGTTTTAAGGAGCCAACCCCATTGCGGATGAAGTTATTTTTTTGAACGTTGGTCGAGTTCGTTTTTGATTATTTTCACTAAAGGAGAAAGGTGTTTCTTGGCCGCGTTACTTTTTGTTAAGTTTAAGGTCACTAAGTACTACTAACCAGTTTCGTTTGTTATGATTTCACTTTCTATTCTTTTTTGTTTTAACTTTGATAGAATATAAAATAATGTCCGAAATATACGTCTTTGAGTGCGTATTCTTTATATGAGCTGTTTGCATGTTAGTGTTAATATTATTAATCATAAATATTAATGAGTTACTTTGATGTTGAGTGTATAATTTAACGTTTAAAATATATGTTTTCAACTGAATGGAAACGAGGTCGTTGGTAGCGCTTGAAAGCAAATTCAAGAGCGCAAAATGTATAAACATTAATAGATTTATAATTTCTACTTCATTCTCATTATAAAGTAACTGCTGTCTTCGTTTATGGTACATTATTTTCATGTTTTGAATTCTCATTTTATTTTTGTAATAATGTTAGGTTTCATATCCTAAGAGCACATCTTCCCTATCTTTATCGCGCCCCCCAGTCTACTCCTTGATATGCAATGGTCTCTGTAGACCCATTTCTAAAAATCTTTGGGTTCATTCGAGTAATCGAGTCTGGTCAAACCACGCTGGGGTCGGTGCATTTCATTCATTCATTCATTGATTGGTGTTCTTTCTTAATTCCAGGGGAGCGTATGGACGTGGTAGTCCGTGCATCTGAAGAGGGTGGCGGCTACTGGGTAAGGACGCACGGTACTGGCGTCTGCGCAGGCCTCGTAGCCAACGCGATGTTTATCTATTCCGGCTTCAACTACACCGCCATGTTGCAAGAGAACCAGGTAACTATGAGATTCTTTATTGTTTAAAAATGTTGCATTAACTGCAATTATAATAATTATCATTGTTAAGGATAATCCTATTGAATGCATATACAGGATGTGTCGAAAAGGTGTTGTCAATTTTAGAGGTATGGTACAGAATATCAATCTGAACAACTTTCTCGATGGGACCAACATCGTAATCGAGAAAAAAACATCAGCTGTCCCTTACACAATTTCAATGCCTACTCGTTACAAATGTATGGGATAGATAGCTGATTATTTTTTCTCGATTACGATGTTGGTCACATGGAGAAAGTCGTTCAGTTTGATGGTCAGTTATTTTAAAAACACCTTTCTGATACACTCAGTATTATAAATCTAATCAAAGTAATCACTCATTGATTGACTCAATTATTATAATTACTTAATAACTGACTGAGCGACATTACTCTCGTTTGATTTTTAATGAAATACATATAGAGGAGCTCGTGGCTAAGTAGTAACAAAAAATCAAAAAAATCAAAAGTCCTTTATTCAAATTAGGCTGAGAATCAGCACTTTTTGAACGTCGAAATTACAGTAAGACAGTCCCCACAAAACGCCCGCCCTTCACCACTTCCTAGTGCTTTAGCTGGGAAGAAGAAGTAGCGGAACAAACTCCCCAGCAGCACAGCTGTCTGTTCAGTTAGAAGAACTTGATTCTATACAATAGTACCTATGCAAAATAATTTACGCAACACAATACGTTAAATTATATTTTTGTCAAATAAAATAAACAATTTTAGTACTTAACTCATGTAACCTGTCATTATGTGAGCTGATCCTGGAGAAAGAACATAACATAAACATTGTCTTGAGTTAATTACAGCGACCAACTATTCTTATCGTTTAAGTAATCGTTGATAGAATAGTATGCCTTTGAACAAAGATTGGATTTAACTTTAATTTTAAACGCATTAAAAGGCAAATCTAGCAAAGAAGAAGGTAGCTTGTTATAAAAAGTTATACCAAGACCAACAAATGAGTTATGAACCTTATGAAGCCGATGAAATGGAGCACGTAATTTGTCCTTATTTCTGGTGTTAATATTGTGAATATCACTGTTTTTACTGTACAAATGTATATTTTGCCTAATGTATAAGATATTGGCGAAGATGAACTGTGATGCCACCGTGAGAATACCAATATCCTTAAAAAATTCTCTCAGAGAAACTCTAACACCTAGCTGGTAAATTGCTCGAACAGCTCGTTTTTGAAGAACAAAAATATTTTGAATATCAGCCGCTTTGCCCCATAGCAGAATACCGTAGGACATAACGCTATGGAAATAACTAAAATAGACTAACCGAGCTGTATCAACGTCAGTGTATTGTCTTACTTTCCTGACGGCGTAGGCGGCTGAACTGAGCCTTCCCGCTAGGCTTGATATATGTGGGCCCCACTGAAGTTTAGCATCTACCGTTATACCCAGAAAAACTGCTGATTCTACAGTCTTAAGCACCTCTTCATCTAAGACGATGTTGGGTCCCAGATTTCTAAAATTCGGTAAGGCAAACTTTATACATTTAGTTTTCTTGGCATTGAGAACTAAGTTATTTGTCGTAAACCATAATCCGTAACCATTGAGAGTGCACTGTTTACATCATCAAAATCATGTCTGTTTCTGTCTACTTTAAAAATAAGAGAGGTGTCATCTGCAAACAGTACAACGTCACAGATACCCTTTAAATAGAATGGTAAGTCATTGATATACACTAGGAATAAGAATGGACCCAGTATTGAGCCTTGAGGTACACCTAACTGAACTGGTAGCCCGGAAGATTTCACACCATTAACATCTACAACAGCCGCACGGGTCGATCCGTCTGGTTAAGCTACACTTGCCGGGGTTGGTCAGTGGATGGGTGACCTTCTTTACATACCGAGACTCCTCCGTGCCTCGGAAAGCACGTTAAGCCGTTGGTCCCGGCTGTCATTCGTGGATCTTTGACAGTCGTTACGAGTCGTCAGAAGCCCAAAATTCTGACAACCAGTCTTAGCAAGGGGTATCGTATTACCCAGTTACTGGGTTGTGGAGGTCAGATAGGCAGTCGCTCCATGTAAAATACAGATATTCAGCTGGACTGGAAGCCGACCCCAACATAGTTGGGAAAGGGCTAGGCAGATTTGACATTTAATGTCCAAAACATGAACAGGTTGCTCACTTTTGGGTTACTGGTTACTTGTAAAACTTTTATGAGCTTGCGAATAAAGCAGAGTTACCCAAACACACCTTTTCAATTATTATGCCCAACCTATAAAAATATTTTTTTTTCCAGAATGAGTATATTAAAGGAAAATGGGAAGCGGACTTAGTAGTAGGAGGTCAAATGCTGGAGTCCCTTCAAGATCAGAGTCATACGTCAGAGGTGAAGTCGGTATATTTGGGTATCGACAGGAAAGTAATCGAAGTCAAAGATGGCGATATCGACTTTAGATACATTAGTGATGCTATCCCTAAGAAGCCTTTTTTCCCTGCTGCCTTTGGTAAGTATGTTTTGGTTTTGTATAAATTTTCCTAATACACCTAAATCAATGTTGCATTATTTAAATGTGTCTTTGTACCTAGATATTTGCAAGTAATGGAATATCACAATATGCCTTGTCCATAATTATTCGCGTAATGCAATTGGATATTATGCAGCTTAAGTGTTTTGTCAACAACAGAATGTTAAGCACTTTATAGTGGTGCTGAAGATAAATACTTATCTGCTTTTGAACTTCCACAATGGACAGTATTAATTTTGTTCGTTTTGAAATTTAACGATACTCTATAAGGACACGAATCCGCTCACGCGAACCTGTGGTGAAAGTCATCCCAGTAGTACATTTTAAGTAGATTGTACGTGGGATGAAAGTCATCCCAAGCAAATCTTTTTTGTTTATATTTCTATTAAGGGCTGATTTTTCGATCTGGGGAATGTTTGACGTTTTGACAGCTTTAGTATAGAAAATATGTCAAACCGCCTTAACTATTCCTCAAATAAAAGTTTTCTGACGATTCCAAAATCGGCCCTAAGTCCTAAACGACATTAATACGAGTAGTTATAATTTGTATGTAACTTTAACTTCCATTAAAAAGCAATGATTTTTTTTTGCTTTACCACCATCTTGATTATGCATTTTTCTTTAACATGTTTCTAAATGAAGTAGGTAAGTATACCAACGATTATTTTATGTAATCCATTTTTTCATATCCATTCCAGCTCTTCAAGAAAACGGAGTAGTTCAAATAAACGGCAAGAATTTCCTGTTCCCAAACGTACCGATATTATTGCGACCTCGTGACGTCAGACAGGACATGTACTGTAAAGTGGGGGAAGAAGACAAACAGGTGGAGACACAGTGTGTACAAGTGTTAGATGCAGTTGAAGGAGAAGTGCTAGAAATCGCTCTAGTTAATGAAGGTGAGTGTCTTTTTAACCCCTTTTTAGGGTTCCGTACCAAAATGGTAAAAAAGGAACCGGAAGAAAGGAAAAGGAAAAGGAAGGTGTCACTCTGTCTGTCTGTCTGTCACAGCTGGATATCTCAAGAACTACTAATGCTATTTATTAACTTGAAATTTGGAATAGTTTTAGATGACGTTTGCCCAACTATTTTACAAATAAGAAAGAAACAAAAATACATATGTCTTTTTGGTTTTTTGGTCTTAAAAATTGGAAGTGGGGTTACTAGGGCATGTGGGTAATCATATGAAAGAACGCTGTTTGCACATTCTGAAACATTTTTTTTTAATTTTTTTTTAGGCCGCGTAGTTTTCGACTTTTGATGAAAAATGTTAAAAAAATACCGTCCCCCTTATCTCCGAAGTTTGCATAGAGAAAAATATGAAAATATTCTATGTGATAGAAGTATAGGTATAGATTACAGGAAAAATAAAACGATGTCTCTAAATAGGATGTCACAGTTTTTCGGTAATCATCAAAAAAAATTACATATAATTTGATGGTACGGAACCCTCGGTGCGCGAGTCCGACTCGCTCTTGACCGCTTTTTTTATGAGAGTTGAGGTACTCATTCCTGTAGGTATTGCAAAGAACATTGTAGGTAACTGGATAAGTTGTTTTGCAAAGAAAGGAAGGTGCTAAAACAGCGCTCTTTGCGGCGATTGTAGAAATCAATTTCAGTAATTATGCTTTTCAAAATGATCCAAACTTTTTCACTAACGAATAGTCACATTAAACTTATTTGTATTATTGATTCGTAATACTTTCAATTTCCAGGTTTCGGCAGCAATGACTCGTTCACATTCCACATGCATGGCTACAACATGCAAGTCATCGCCACATGGCAAAATCCCAAAGATAAGCCGATCTCGAAAGCAGACTTCCAGAAAATAAACAAAGATGGCAAAATTTTAAGGTAATTATTACCAGATTTCGTTTTCTTTAAGTCAGCTGACTAACAACTGCCGGTAATAAAGTTAATTTTCCCCTAGAAGCTAATGGTTTAGATCAACTCGTGATCATTACACGATACCGACCTCCTAAGGTTCAGAAGCTTTGAAGGTTACGTGTATGAACCCACTAGCTGCACCACACAAACACACACACACTCACAAACTTTCGCCTTTATAATATTAGTATGAAGTATGATAAAGCAAAAGTTTCTTTAGTGATTATGTGGTTAGACTTTCCCAGGGTACATATTTATTTACACGGTGGAAATATAGATCTTAGAGCGCCGTTGTCATAACTGCAAATTCATTTAAAACAGGCCAAAGGCCTCCCTAGCTTGAGAAATTTTGTTGAAGCATGGGTAGACTGATCAAAGGCAGAATAGCAAATTAATTGTCATAGATCCCACACAGTGGTATATTCTGTGACGGGAACCAGTTATAGCAGTATCTACCTATGTATTATCGCAAGAAAAACTTCACAGGTAATTTCATTTCAAATTAGCATGAAAGGTTATGGAAACTTCACGAATAATGATGAATGAAGATATCTATGGCTTGCATCTGATTTCAAACACTTTCTCTTTTATGATGAAGCTGCTGTGGACTTGTGGCGACTTAAACCATCATTATAACACAAGAGTTTCTAATATCACGCGCTATAGAGTTATCTACTGGAGTTTCTAGTCGATTGAGGGAAATTATTGTGTGGTCTGTATTAGCGACCACATTAGTAATAATGATTGTAAAGAAAAAGTGGTGATGGTATTCTAGCACGACCAAGATGTGGGTTTAAAAAAAATTCATGACGTAGCCGCTAGGTTTAAATGGTCTGTAATCCCAAAGTGCAAGCACCTCGACTGCTGGAAACGCGGATCTACGCGAGACACAATGGCTTTTTAATTGTTTCTGTAATTACGGTATTCAACCGGTTAATCATTAATTGTCGCTTCTTCTTTTTGCGGCAGTGGTAAATAGTAACAATGAGTTAATGATAGTAACATAGTTCAATTATCTACAAAGTAATTAACGCGAATTATCTTAGCAACAAAATGTTTGAACGCTATTGCAATGAAAAAATTGCCCGGCGTAGGAGTATCTACTAAGTAAGCTTGTCCTGAGAATAGATTTACAATCATTCTATTATTGTTTTTATACCTAAAGTAGGATATGCCAGTCATATGAAAGCAGATCTGAAACTCTCAAATCATCACGACTAGAAGCGATAGAACGCAGTCGTCGTGACCGAAATTGGCTCAAAGTCAAATAATTTATTTCAAATAGGCACATTTAACGTCGCTAATTTAACTTACTGACGTATCTGTCATTTTGGATTGGACTAAGCCGATAGCCGACCTAACTATAGTAATTTGATACATTTTCCAAGTCGAATCGATCTGTCTAATCGGCGCATCTGTGGGGCTAAAACGGCCACTTTGGCATAATAGGATAATAGGTATTATGAATCATATTTGAAATCGTAAAATGTCACAAATTGACAATTCATAATTTATCTACGTACAATTCATAGCACGGAATTTATCTGTTTGACAGTGTTGTATGGAGATTCGTAAAATGGTCCACAAATTATGAATTGCTTTATTGAAGTTTAATGTCAAATACGTCAATCATAATAAATTGCTGGGAATTCAGGAAATGAAACGCTTTTAGAGGAATTGCTTAATGTGGCCGTTTTAGGCCCCCAGTACCTATGCCTCACGGTCCCCATGATAATGCAAAAATCGAGACCGTTATACCTACAGTTAAAATTTTCTTCAAATCAGTTACGTCACTTAGTTAGATTAGCGACGATAAGGCACTTTTGAACGTACAAAATTACAAAAAAAAAAAATTGGTACAGTACAGTACAAAAGGTACAGTTTTGTATGGAGAAGAATGGGCAAGAAACTCCACCGTTACTCTTTTTAATATATTTTACAATATTTTGTATACATTAATAAATCATTAAACGTATGTGATGACGATTCACCTAGAATAGGTTAGATGGCATCATCATCGTTAGTGGTAGTTTAATATTAGTACTAATCCTACTGTTTGTTATTATTTCAGAAATCTCCAAAATCCCCCAGTAAAAGACACAATCACAGTGCCAAACAAAGGCTACACGATCGTCAGGATAAAGATAGACCGTGGAGGAACCTGGCTGCTGGAGTGCAGATCCTGTGCCCTCTCCTCGATACCTGCCACCATTATTATACGGGTACCCGAAGCAATACCCAAGGCTGTGGTCGACTCGTTACCTAAGTGCGGGAACTACAGGCCACCTGATGTTCTGCTCAACTAAATTTTCGAATAGACTGATAGCGAACAGTTGGTCTCGTGATTTTAGAGTTAGGAATTCTTATACGTAAATTAGGTTTAGTATAGTACTTTTGTGTGGATACTCAATTAGTATAGGATAAAGTTGATAAATCAAGGGAGACTTTTAGGAGCCTCCTGCATCAAGTATTAGTCAATACCCACGGTAATTCCAAATCAACACACAGACAGTTCTGTTTTATTTAGATACCGAGTACAATACAACACTATGACGACCTACATTTTGATATTAATACTCTATTGAATATCGTTAGCCTAGCTAGATCTAATGAATGAGTGATCGTAAGAATATTAAAAAGACCCGTTCTTTCAATATTATTGAATGTAGCAGTATGACTCAAACAATTACAGATAATATTGGAAGATTAGCGAAGTGAGAATATCAAAATATTTCATAATTACCGATACTAATGTTATGTTAGAGTGAGTGTATGTATATAAATGAACATTATTTATTGAAAGGAATTAAAGGATAGTAGAAACAAAATTACTTTTTATTAAACATTCCTGATATTGTAATTAATAAAATCAAGGTAGGTGAACACATTAGTATAAACCGTGGGTGCACCTACCTCTCCACAAGGAGACACACCCCACGACACTACGCCTATTACAATAGGAACGAATTCTTCCACATACTGTCTGTCTTGAGGAGTTGCATCTTCAATTGTTTCTGTTGCTTGTTCATTACAACAGACATAGTTACTTGCATTGTATTTCTCTGTATTGTCTTCTACAGGGTCGTTAGGATCAAAAATGTCATTTGGAACGTATTGTATGAGAGGACCACCTGAGTCTCCATTGCAGGCTGCGACACCTCCGGTAGTGGGTCCTGTGCATATGTTTGCGTCTTTGTCCAATGGGTTGGTTTCGTCACCTTCTTTCAAATTTTCGATAGCTGCGTAACATTCTACGAAATATAAGTAAAACAATTAATTGGATCTAATTTAAATTACATCCTTTGACGTCTCATACTCTAAGGTGAGTAGGAGAAAGATGTAATTTATATAAAATTTCAAAAAATATTATTACCAAAATCTTCTACTGTACAGGTAATATGTCGACAATCCATTAGTGGCGTGTAGTATTATGAGTCCTATGCAAATGTCAAACATTTTCGAGTAGTTTGACATTTTATATTTTTTTGAAGATATCTGCGGTATACAACTTTGAAAACTTATAAAAAAAATACATTGCTTGAAATATTTTTTTAATCTGCTTGTTAATCTTTAATACATCCTAATAATAAGCCATAAAATGACAATAATACCTTTAATAGTTTTTAAATCAGATCTACAAATCGTTACAATTTTCATAAATTTGAGCAGGTTTTTTAACTAAAATGGTAAATTTCTGCAAAGTAAATGACGTCTTAATGACTCCTATGCAAATGTGGTTCACATCTCCTAAATCCCCTTAACCCGAGTGTTGAATGCACCCCATGTGTGCAAAAGGACAAAACTTTACATAATAGGTATATAAGCTTAAAGTTTGCATAAAGTTTTAATAAATAAATATATATAAACGTAAAAAAAACATCATCCGATAGAAAACATAATTATCTTCAGTAGTTGTAAACCTATGGGGTTCGCAACTAACTCCCAACCCTCCCACTCGCTGGGGTTCTGGGTCTAAAATTAGCCCTACTCAGACATCTGAGGGGTTAATGGAACCCTGTTTAGACAAGTTTTAAAAAGTGGCTGTGACTTACCATCGTAGGAGATGTATGTTACTTTAACTTCTTGCAGTCTGCTCGGAAGGTCAGGGATAAAAATAGTTGTTTTCAAAGCACCCCAACCAGCCAACTTCATTTGGTCTCCGTCAAGTTTGTAATTACTTGGAAGTTTAACAGGCTGGACCCATTTTGTAAATAAAATTGGCGTTGCTGTGCTGAAAACTGCTATGTCGTATGGCCCAATTCCACTGAAATTGTTGAAATATTTTGCTATATGAGAGAAAATTTAGAAGGAACAAAATATTTCAGTAAATTCGAATCCGTTAGTGTTTAATTATTTTAATTAAATGTCATTGACAGTTAATAAATTAATTACAGATGCCAGAAAAATGTAGGTATAGATAAAAATGTGTGTGTAGTTACCCTTCATATAACGGGTGGGGTATTCGTTCACTGATCTTGATCACTTGCGATTGAGTTCCAAAGTTATTGACGTCATGTATACCAGCAACTACTTCCAGTGGCATCAACCATCTTATCAACCAAGACTCAACGGCACAGTGGGCAGCAGATAAGATCTGGAAAAAGGAATTTAATCAAAATTAGATCAGTATAAAGTGACGATATCTAAGATCTAGCCAGCCCACTGCAGATAGGCCTTTATCTATCTAGCTAGTAGATATTTCGTGTTTTCTGGGTAGCAGTGCAGACAGAAATACCAACTCAATACATGTAAATACTCTTATTTTTTCTTCAGCAATAAGACCAGTCTGTCATAGTGACAATTTTGATCTACATCGTTTCGTTTCTTCAAGCCAATTTAAGGCTCCTACAAACAGGCTTGATACGTGAAGCTAATCTCACGCGACACAAAGGCACCGTTTCTAGGAGCCTTTAGTTGTTAATAACGATGATGATTTTCAGTGTGATAAGCTTCCGCTAGAGCCACATTTCATAACTCAAGAATTATAATTTTACTCAAACATTTATTTCAGTGACACCATTTACAGTCCCTTTTGAAACATTGCAATTTTAATTTATCAACACAACTTCCATTCCACCAACACAATGTCCGACGTTACACGTCACACGTTACCGAAACTAATAAAACTTACAAACAATACTATCAGTTCATCATTAAGTAATACTAATTTATATACCAAGACCCCTCCATGTCTCGGAAAGCTTGTTATGCCGTTGGTCCCGGCTGTCATTCGTGGATCTTTGACAGTCGTTACGGGTCGTCAGAAGCCCGGAAGTGTGAAAACGCAGTCTTACCAAGGGGTATCGTATTACCCAGTAAGTAGGTTGTGGAAGTCAGATAGGCAGTCGCTTCATTTAAAATACTGGTATTCAGCTGCATCCGGTTAGACTGGAAGCCAACCCAACATAGTTGAGAAAAGGCTATGCAGATGATGATTAAGCAATGCTAATATTCACAAATGCAAAGGTATTTTAAGATTAAAGTTAAGTTAGTACGTATCTTGAATTAAATATTTATTACCTCAAGTGAAAAACGCTTTTGAATGTTGCGTAACTGTAACGTATTTTTGCTCGTGACTGTACTTTAAAGAACTACATTAGATACACTACACTAGATATTAACCTGTCTCTTGCTTGTAGCGTGTGTACTCACAGCTCTCCTAAGAGAAAATCGCTTTTGAATCCTGCGTAATGCTCGTGATTGTATACGATATCCACTGTAGAATACTCACCATGGTTCTTATTGGCGTATTTTGAATGACGAAAGAGTTTTCGGATTGTACGCGTAACTAGTTCCCCTTATAGCGATACTGTAGGTACCTAAGCTTTGACTCAAAAGCGAGTAATATAATATTTTAAATTGTTCCATAGAAATCTCACCTCGAAGGCTTCTGAGGGCATAGAAAACTGAACTAATTGAACTTTCTATGGCTGTTAGTTCCTTGTCTACTACTATTATTGTTTTTAGGGTTCCGTACCTCAAAAGGAAAAAACGGAACCCTTATAGGATCACTTGTTTGTCCGTCTGTCTGCCTGTCTGTCAGTCTGTCAAGACCCTTTTTCTCAGGAACGCGTAGAGGTATCAAGTTGAAATTAATATTAAACATGTAAGTCTATGGTCTCTTGGAGTTCTAAAAAAAACAAGCTTCTAACTCAACACAATAAAAAATTACGGCCTTAAATATGTGACATATTTTGATACTCGCACGTAAATAAAAACTTCCTGTTGTCCCAGAACCATGAAATTTGGCAAGGAGCAAGATCTCACAGCACAAGTAAAGGAACAAGTGCGAAAAATGTTAATTTGTAAGTCTATCACATAAAAAAAAATCAAGTCTGTCAGTCTGTCAAGACCCTGTTTCTCAGGAACGCGTAAAGATATCAAGTTGAAATTAATATCAAATACGTAAATCTGTGGTCCCTTGAAGTCCTAAAAAAATCAAGCTTGTATGTCAACGCAATAAAAAGATACGGCCATTTTATTTATTTACTTTGCGACATATTTTGTTATTCGCAACTGTCGCAAGTAAATCAAAACCTGTAGGGTACTTCCCGTTGACCTAGAATAATGAAATTTGGCAAGAAGCAAGGTCTCACAGCACAAGAAAAAGAAAAACTCCGAAAATTGTTAATTTGTATTTTTATGACATAAACAAATATTTTTTGTGATTACAATGACAGTTTGTTTTTGGGATAAATTCATTTCAACTACGGAACCCTTCATTGTGCGTGGTCCGACACGCACTTGGCCGGTTTTTTTTTCTTATTATTCTTTTATCATTATCATGTCAATTGTATCTTTGTTTCTCGACGTTCGCGTTGCTCTAAATAACATGACAATAGTTTTATTTATACAGGGTTATTGGTAAAACACCAACAACCTCTTGGTGTCCCAACAATGACCCTTATTCATTGTACTCAAGAAATCGCGAAAAAAAAAAACAGCTGCTCCCTACATTTTGACGAGTTTGATGTAGATAAATGTACAGAACAGCTGATTTTCTTTTTGCGAAACAGGAAAATTAATTAAAGAATTTTAGGGTCTTAAAATAACATAGTAAAGCTCTCAATAGTGTGCATACAAACTTACATTGCCGTTGGAATGTATCGGAGAATATGTTTTTCAACTACAATGTTTGTTCTTGGGATAACTCTTTCTCTTCTTTTTTTATCCCAACTAAGGAACCCTTAATTGTGCGCGGTCCGACGCACACTTGGCCGGTTTTTTTTCTGTACCGAGTTACTATTTCAACTTATTTTTGCGCACGTAGTCGCCTTTCTGTTAATTTGCTAATCGTTATTATCGTTGAGTTTTGATATTACATTATAATTATAGTAATTTTTAAAATATCATATAAAACTTACCCATCTGTCATTGAGGATCGCTCCACCACAAGTGTGTAGTCGTAACCATAGGAATCTGTTCTGCAGCGACACAAGATAGGGATGACTATGCGGTTTCGCCTCGTGACCACCCACGATTTTGCTTTCAGGCTTCAAACTTTTTGAGTTCACTAGGAAACATACAAAACAATTTGTGTAGGTACTGAAGAAGTGTCGATAAGTCCAACATCAAAATTAATCTATTTTCTATTGAAAGTGGATTAAATAGCACGAGATCTATTGGTAATCACCCCATCATTCATGAATTTCTGCATTTATAAATTTAGCGTAAATCTATTTATATTCTTCAAAACGATTTTCAAATTGTATAAACATTTACAAAAACTGAATAAACAAAATAAATGACCTACCTGTGGCAAGAAATGAATATTTTATTAAAATCAAGAGGAGTTTTACAGTGAACTTCATAGTGATATATTCGGTGGATGAGTTGTCCTGTGAAACATCGTGTTATATAACATTGAGCTTAGTTAAATCCTTATCGGTGCTCATATTTGCAGAAGCTCAACCTTTTGTCTGTTTACTTTTAAGTACATTTCCTGAAAATCACTTGTGTTTTTAGGTTTTTATGCGGCTTTGAAGACCGATTAAGAATTTTCCTTTTCTCGTTTGTGAACGAATGAAGCTAATGCTGTGGCAAGAAAAGTTGCTGTCAGTAAGGTGGTAGCGGGGCTTATCACCAGGGGAGCACCAGACGTGCCACTAGGGGTGCACCAGACGTCACCAACATAAAAATACCTTACACTTACGCGAAATTCAAAATCGATTTTCTCCTAAAGGAACAAAAAAGGTTCATACGCACAATAGTATTTATAAAATATAACATATTATTCGGCATGTGACCGCGAGAAATGGGCGCCAGAGAGGCACCTACTAAGACCAGCTATAAGGAATATTTTTTGCAGGAGTTGCACAGGTAGACCTCTTTACCACCAGGGTGGTGAGGGAGTATGTTACCAAAGATTGTTCAGACTCATCAGTCTAATTTTGCTACGTCAGTGGCTATTTCAAATGGCGTCGATGTTTCCGGCACCAAGCCGCATCCCTCGAATTGTTCACCATCTGAATTCATCTCAAGGCGTTTTCTTTATAATGGATCAATGTGAAGGAGAGCCTATTGGTTATCGGATCTTCGACGTCGAGCACTTTGCAGACCCTTGAGAATCGCCATCCTAGCTCTAGCTAGTTCTAGTAGTTCAAGAGTTCGAAACATGGAGCTCTGCTTGGAAGATGTGGGTGGGGTGAAATAACTAGTAATATTAGTCAGAAGCTGAAAGGTCCCTGTCCAGAGCTCGTATAATGGTCCCGGTAGGTCAAATGGTGTAGAGATAATGATTTGGACTTTAATTGTCCCGTTAATATTTGGGCACGATTTTTTGGCGTTCCTATTCATTAGAGATTAACGTGTAATACAATATTGTTGCATAAATATTTAGTTCTAACCTTTGGACGACAATTCTGTCACATAAATTTGAATTCAGACTTCTAGTACAAGATATTCTTAAAAAGCTATCTCCTTCCAAGAGCAGAGAAGTCCAAACCGACCCGAGGGAACTGATTACCTGGATGCAGACGAATCCTCCTACATTACTTTGTTCAAAGAGTCACGTTGATTCCATGACTTTATTCTACTCAGAGTCTCGGAAATAACTACTTCGATCAGGGTAAGGACATAATTTTCTACCCAGTATTTGGATCAAAGACGATGGGTACAGGCAATCAGGCTGGAAACTATCTTGTCATGGCTAACGAAAACATATTTCGTTCGGTTATTTAATTAAGGAAAGTTTTTGAATTCATCATCATCAGCCACAGCCTGACTGTTGAATAGAGACTTTTAATCTTGTGCCAATCCGCACGCCATCTTGTGCCAGACTCATCCAAGTTCTACCCACAATGGTAACAATCTCGTCCGCCCATCTTGTCACCGGACGACCAAACTTCCGTCTTCCAGTCCTTGGGCGCAACTCGGTTACCGTCTTACTCCACCTGTCATCACTGTACTGACTGCGCCTTGCCAACTCCATTTGAGTTGCATAACTTGTTTTCCGATATCGAAAACCTTCGTAAGTCTTTGGATCTCGGCGTTTGGAACTCGTTCTGTAAGTCGTACGTATGCCAAGCTTGGAATTAGGAAGACCAAAACATACAAGTGCATCATGGACTGTGATAGGTAATTGTATCTTTTCATATCCTGGAAGTATGCGTTCAGCAGTACTTTCTTTGCACTGGTATGAAAAATTTCCAATAGAAGGTCTAAGTTAAAATCGATAGCCTCTTGATTGTTGTTAATTTTATTATTCTTATTTCCAGAATAATATTTTATCCTATATTAAAGGAGGTAAGATATTAATATTTTTAGGTACTTTGGATGGTATAGCTGGAGGTACATATTATCCTGATTTGTATAATGATTTTTATTCAGTAAATATTATCATATTTCACATAGCGTCGTCGTGGTCACTAGGACTTATAAACACGTCTCTCACAGATGCTGTGCATCGTCACATGCCGAATAATAGTGCAAGTTTTACATAAAAATAAAACTTGTATTATTAAGCAGAGACGATGCACAGCATCCTTTGAGGTCTCCTGGTGAGAGACTTCTATGAGGCAAAGGTCCGCCATTAGCGAACACGCCACCTGGGACCACGTGACTACCGGAACTCGGCGCTGATTGGTCGAGGATATGACGTCACGAGAGCTGTGATTGGCTGACGTCTAACGGGAAGTATACAACGCCCTCTCACAGATGCTGTGCATCGTCTGCTTAATAATACAAGTTTTATTTTTATGTAAAACTTGCACTATTATTACGAAAAGGGCCTTTTCTTAAAGTTGCAATTTTATTTTACGAGAATAACACTTCTGAGTTTTACATAACAATAAAGTATTTTATTTACTTTTGTGTAAATTCAGATAATTACAAATTTTTGGTAATTGATAAATGACTACTATGTCCATTTTATGATCATGACTGTTATAGGCAACTGCCTCTCAACCTTCAGAAGTTCACTAACCTTAAATTAGGGGTGAATATCGAACACGATACTTTATAAGTAGTAAACCAGGCACTGTGCAAGACCAAAGGTTGACTTTACCTTGATAACCATCGATTTGGTACTATAAACCCCTTTGGAACATTGGCGTGGCGGTAATTTCCACAACGCTTTTATAGCGGTTCCGTCATTTCACCAATATTTGACATTAAGGTGTCAAAAACGCTCTGTGCTTGTGCAGCCGTCATTATGTGAACGTTTGGCGTTTTATTAGGAAACCAAAGCTTTAGAAAAGGCAACCAAATATACCTTCTACTACATATATTTACAATTCTAAAAAAAGTAATGTCTAGTTCAGAGCACCTGAAAAAGTATAATGTACCTTGACAATTGACAATAGTGTTTCATCATACATACGGGTTATTATAATATTGGAATAGGTCGTGCTATCACTATCGTAGGTAATTAGTTTCTGCACGTTGTCAATGTGAACTGATTTGTAGATTTATGCTCAGATAATAGGCTAAAAATGTAACTAATTCGTAAATAATAAATAATAATAATAAATAAAATCTTTATTTTCAAAACTTTGAGTACAGAGGGCCTTACTTAGTGCGAGTTTTTATACTGACTCGATCGCGTTTACGTTGTCGTTACCGTATGTCAATTCGTATGGAATAATTGTGTTTCCCATTATAGTCACCAGGCAGCGCTTATTCATTTTCAGTACAAACTGATGTTTACGTTAACGTGATCGAGTAAGTATAAAAACTCGCACTAAGCCCTCAGGTTAACTTAAATACTACATCACGAGTGAGAGTTAGTAACGTCATAATGGATAGCGAAGCAAAACCCAGTTCCGTGCTAGGAATTAACCTGTGTTACGGACACTAGGGCCGCTCCATCATCTCACTAAAAACATTACCTCAAATGTCCGCAGTAAGAAAATTCTTGAATTACTGGATTCCCAATTTAGGCATGCCTGTATATAGGGAATCCAAATAAAATTTGGTACTAAACTACACTACAGAAGTATGGATGTGCCACATTCACGACGTGAGTAGTTCCTAGTGATCATACCAACTAAGTGCATTTGTGACATCTGTTAGTATGTAGGTATGTTCCACACAAGTGGTATCTCTACACGGTCCTCACATGATAATATCATGATTGTGTCTGGACTTTAAAAGAGAATTTGACCCCTGAGTTTGTTTCGTCATTTCAACTCAGGGGTAGTCAGATAGGAATTGTCGACTCCATCTTGTTTCTTTTTAACTCGTCGCACGCCAATTAGCAGACACAATAGATTTTTTATTGTTATTTGCACACCTGGGTGTCAATCGACGTTTAGAGAGTTAATATGACGTGTATAAGTGACTCCGATATTTACAGAATAAACAATTTTATTTCATTTCGTTGGCACGACAAAAAATGGGTACATTAATCTCTAGAGTCATCTATAATGTTAACGGTCACCTACTGTAACATTTTAGGCATTTCATGTCATCATGCTGGATGCTGTGGCTAAAATGAGATCTGGGGCCGTGAAAAAGATCATGGATCCATCATGGTTCCTGGGAGAGAGAGACGGAGCTATATACGAGCTAATAGCACCATCCTTTTTTCGCAACGGCCCCTGGTCAGAAAATTAAGCAAGGTAAGTTTCTATTTCAAGTGCTCTATATTGTTTTTTAATTATTCTAAAATGAAAGAAATCGAATAGAATATTTAATCAACTACATCATAATATTTTCATGGCGGATATACACGCTCGTCAAAACACCGCTGCGGGAGTGTGTACGATGCATGGTGCCCTCGTCGCTTTCGGAGTGTCCTGCGTGAGCGACGAATACGCGATCAACTCAACGCCATACCCTGCTTGCGGCCTATATGGAAGTCTGCGGCGAGACGTGACGTAACACGTACTTGTTTTGAGGGCGAACAGACGTGACACCATGAACTACGAAATGGTTGATTGTGTTTCTTTATAAAAATATAATATTTGTTTTCTTTCTGTTTTTTACGATATTTTTTTAAAAGTCTGTACTTTAAATATGAACTTGCAAGCAAAATTGTACTGTACTTCTCCATGGTTCGAGAAGTAATGACCAAAATCACGTAGGAAATTTGTCGCGTGTAGCATCGCATCGCATTGCATCGTGTCGCGTCGCGTCGCATCGCGTCGTATTCATCGCTCGCGCAGGACACCCCGTATCGCAAGCGTGTCGAGAGGCACGCGGCGAAGAGGCACGAGCCGAGACGAGACGAGCGTGTACAGCCGCCAAGCTCGTCGTTACATTCAATAGTTATTAAGTTTTTTCAGCACTGTCTTATTTCGCTTTTGTAAGAGGTATCGGGGTTTATACATATAAAGGTAAAAGGAAAATAAATAAAAACAATTGGAAATATTTTATAAAACATTTATTTTTTCAATATAAAATGACTGTTTCCTAAATATACGACATTGTGTTCGAAGAGTTTAATGATAATAATTTAAAAGAGTTAAGATGGAAAAGAGTGGAATCTTTCCATGTTACAGACCTAACACAGGTGTATACTTTAAAACAAAATATTACCCTGTGCCTTATTGTTAATAGCTTAGAGTTAATCTTTCAATTAAGATAAATACAATGCAGTAAACCTACTTTGTTTATGTACCGATGGTTAATACACAATTAACATTTTTAAATATTCATGGTATGTTGTTTTTTATCCCTCTACTTATCTTAGAAGAGAGAGAAGAAGGGCAAAAGAAGAAGAAAAAGAAGATCGAGAAAAAGAAAGGGAATGACGCGAAAAAGAAAGAAGAAGAAAGTTCAGAGTAGCAAGACCAAAAAAAAGTGTAATTTAGGAAATAGATTAGTGATGAATAAATAAGTAGTAATTGAGGTAATAGCAAGTTAAAACAAAGTTAGCAAAAACTACAATGAATTGAAATAAATAAAAAAGTTGAAAGAATAAATAAGAAAGAAATGTTTGATAAGCAAATAGGAACATAACATCTTAACAATTTACGTAGCACATTTTTTAAAACCATACTTCTAATAAAGATAGAGATGACTCATTGTTGGCTATGCTATGAAAGTTAAAAATTATGCTGGTATGTTCTTGATCAGGCGACGCATTATGCGTGAAAATTTTTTCAGATTTATCTTAAGTGAAAGGCTATCTCGTGAGCACTTTGCATCCATCTCAAAGAGTGAACATGGATTGTTTATGAATTAAAACACTATGAATGATGATACAACCTAACGATATCATTGCAATTGTGGCAGAGAGATACATGCAATACCGTAACACGAGTTACGGTCTCAAGTTAGAAAGATGTTAACTAACTTGAGGTAAAATGATTATAACATCCTTTTATAAAATTATAAGGTCTATCGACCTCCACCGACACATGATGGAAATAATCAATTTAAAGGAAGTGGTTTGTAGTAACTAGATCCAGACAAAAGAAACTGTGCAGTTGTGTCAGAAGGAGCTCTAATTATGATTATCATTCTATATATTGCGAGTTGGTAATTACGTATTTGCACTTAACCCCTTTACGTTTAAAATTTAGGAATAACATTATCAATTACGATCGTCTCGTTTCTAATATCAAGCTTAACTTATTCTTATCTAACTTTATGTACAAAATTATAAAACGAGTAACAATAACATTTAACTATATCAAAGGAATTAAATTGAATGGCGAGTCTAGTCGCCATTTCGATCACAAGGCTGGTCGAATACTTAAATCTATAAATTATTATAGTGATCTGATTAAATACTTTGGTCTCTAATGCGATACATTTGAAGGTTAGTTATTTAGAACAGCGCCTTAAGTTTAGAACATTATTTACAAGATAACATTAACAAATTACTTTTATCTTTTATCCCATTCGCACGTTGTTCATATTTCAACAACAGAACAAAATATGGCAGTACGCGATGCTTTTCACTCCTGTTTGGTTTCACAAATCGATTACGAATATCGATTAAAATGAATTCTCGATAGTGTCAGTGTATCGGGAAGAATGGCGGAGTGATCGTCGGGAGGTGGTCGCCGCATCGAGGGAAGTTCGGAGGCACGGGGGGCAGGTCCCCCTGCGAGCCGATGTGAAGAATCAAGTTCATTCCTATTACTATATGATAGATGAAATGACAGTGGAACAACCAGTATCCTGAAAAGAAAATATAAAGTTGAGGAATCGAGAAAATATTCAAAATTGTTGTAGTCAAAATATAGATAAGTGTGGTTCAGGAACCGCAACAACATTGTAAAAAAAACTGTGGAGGAAGAAGATATTTTATGAAGAAGATATTTTATGAAGGATCTTACCTGGGTTATCTGCCTTTAGCCTTAAGACGACGTAACCATTATTGGGTACAGCAAGAGTATCCTTGAAGGGTGGAAGGTTGTACTGCCTGTGCAGTAGACCCTTCCTGTCCAGGTCCAGGGCGTGTTTCAGGTTAATCTTCTTGATGTTTTTGTCGGGAGATCTTCCAATACCGATCACGTTGTATGGAGTACCGTGAAGATGGAACGGGTGGGACAGGTTCGGCGATTGCACTGGAATTAAAAGAATTCATCGTGACTAAAACTGTATTTATTGGTCGCAAGTGTGTTGTAAAATGAGGGGCTTGTGGCTAAGTCAGCCGCTTGGGTCGATCGATCAGGTTAAGCTACGCTTGTCGCGGTTGGTCCGTGAATGGGCAATCATCTTTACATAGCAGTACCCCTCCGTGCCTCGAAAAGCATGTTAAGCCATTGGTCCAGCCGGGTCCTTCATGGATCGTGAGAAGCCCGAAAGTCTGACAACCAGTCTTAATAAGGGGTATCGTATTACTCAGTAACTGGATTGTGGAGTCGGATAGGCAGTCGCTCCATGTAAAATACTTGTATTTAGCTGCATTCGGTTAGACTGGAAGCCGATCCCAACATATTTGGGAAAAGGCTAGGCAGATGATGAAGTGTGTCGTAAAATATGGAGTTAGTTTTCAGTTATATTATAGGGCATAAGCTGCTGAATGCTTTGAATTAACTTCGCACATGTAGCATGATCATTTTATAACCACCGTAGAAATAGAACAAAGGAAAACTTTGGACGAAATTCAAAATTACAGATTGTAGCAAAATTTATGTAGCGCGATGTCAAAAAAAAAAAAAAATGTCACATTTCGCCTTTCTATGGAAATGACAATCAGTCTCAATGAGAGCAGTGGTGGCCCAGTGGTAACTACCGCGTCTTACGAGTTGTAAGTCATAGGTTACAACCAAGACAGGCGCTTTACTCTGTGTAAATAATTTTATCACCACTGCTCTCAAAACGGTGAATGGAAACATCGTGAGGAAACCGGCATGTCCTAGAACCAAAAACTCGAAGACATGTGGCATCTACCAACCCGCACTACCAACGGCTCACTCCCTCTCATCGAGAAGAGGCCTGTGTCCCAGCACTGGGAAATTATAGGCTGATCATGCTATTATGCTATGCTATGAAAATTACTATTCTTCGTAGAGTAGAGATGGAAGCCTAGTGGTCATGCTATGTATGTTGGTGTCCATTTCTGTTTGAGAACAAGCGACCAAAGAGATACTGGAGTATATGTTTGTTACAGTCGATTAAAGTTTCTGATGTAAGTATATCTTCGTATCTACCTTCATCAACCAGCACGATTTCAACGATGGAGTTAAGAGGCACATCGATCATATGTGTGCAGCGGCAGTCGACGGCGCAGTTGGCGGGTCTGTTGTCTCCGTTACAGAAGAGATCCGGGGATAACTCATGCATCTGCGAGAGAGGCGGCGCGGGGGCCGCTCTGTAGGAGATCTCGTCCACCAAACTCAATACGTGGTCACCGCCGGGAGCCACTGAAATTGGAATAACATGTATATTAATTTTAATTTTATATTATACTGTTGCCCATGACTTCGTCTGCGATCCAGGATGAAAAGTAGCCTATGTCCAAGCCCTGGTCTTGATCTATCCATCTGACATAATAATTATATCAACCGCTGTAATATTTAATGCAGAGGCATAGTACACAAGTATCGACTACATACTACGTGGATAGTGTGAGGTCCGACTCTAGGCTTTATCATAAGATTATGATTGGGATACTAACATTAGTTTTAGGTTTTCTTTATTGGATCTCTGTGGTCTGACAAAGGTTTTACTATTATATTATAGTATTAATTAAAAAATTAACGTCAAAATATATCCAAAGTAGAGACTCACCACTATACTATAATTTTCTAGTGACCTCAAAATCTTACCTAAGTAGTTCCTGTAAGTATTTTCCTTGAACAAGTCCTTCGGCTTGTAGAAGTGGAACCTGAATGGTAGGAAGATCTTGACATCGGGCCTGGCCTGCAATATGGCCGGGTCTACTGGCCTCGCTGACTTTAAGTTGCTAACGCACACGGCGTCATTTCGTTTTACATTGCAGATAGCGTCCAAGGGGTTAAGAATCTATAACATTTGGAGGATTAAAGACATGGTTTTCTAAAAAAAAGTAAATGTCAAGCAATGTGTGCTGAACTTAAAAATCAATTTATTAAAAAAGTACCAAATAATGCATTGTTTTTTTCAAATTCGGGAGTAATTAAGCAATGCGTTTTATATTTTGTTAGTTCATTCGAATTTTTAAAGCAAATTTTGAATCCTGTGCTGAAAAGCTTTAAAAAAAGAATTTGTTTAGTAACATCATTATGTACACAAAAAATATTTAAGAATATACAAGGGAATAGAAAAGATGTACAACCTGTATGTTTGGTGCCAAGTAGGAGTCTACTGGATGCCTTCCAAATTCATGCACAAGACATCTCATGCGAGTCATCTACATAATATCTAAAATAGTAATTCTATTGTGCTTTATATACAAATATATACAACAGCTTTTCAACTGATGTGTGTGTATATTGTAAAATCGATGAACCAACTAATTGTACAATTGAATCATCAAACTATTCATGCATTCAAGGAAAATAAAATAAACCACTATTTTTCATAGATTTTATTAAAGGTATAAAATTTTACATTCTTATAGTAATTTTATATTATTATGATAAATCGTAACGTTTTGCTTTTCTCTACTTTATAGCAAAATATACCTACTTCGCTGCGAGATATGTTCGTTGTAAGCTAGGACACACCGACATTTATTTTTGGGAATTTCCGTTGGCACAATCACTCTGACTTCTAGTAGCCGTAACAATTAAACTCTTAATTAATGGTAACCTCAAGTGTGCTTCTCTGTATATCTATTGTCTACGTAATAATATACAGTCTTCGTTTATGTACGGAGTGTGCTACATAGTGATCAGACTACTGTGTATTTACATAAGTTGCGCTGTACGTTATTTACATTTTATCATAAATGGTAGTGCATGCAAAGTTGGGTTGGGAAATGTATCAAAAGTCTTAAAATTCTAAGCAAGTAGATCTAATAAGTAATTTTTAAATATATACAAGTAATAAATATATCATTGGTGAAAATAACATTATAATGGCAAGTTGTTAGTTATAGAACAAGTCTTGTTAAAACTATACTCAATACGCGAAAATAAATTGTTGGTTCAAGAGCCTCAAAGTACATATTATAGGCGATATCAATAATTAAAACGTAATTAAGAAAATATCACCGAATATGGCATAAAATTAAAATTGAAGTCAACTCGTAGAAACAGTGCATCATCGTTAAATAAAATCACAAACCATCATTAACTCCCATTGAATCACTCTTGTAAAAAAAAATAAACACAAACGGCAGAATCGAGCACTTCGAATCTACCGGACACATCACACAAAACAAACATAAATTTACACTTAGTTAACATATTTAAATCAACTGTACATAGCTGTGTGCTGTACTTTTATTTGCACATCATGCAAAAACTGGGCAATTTGTCTAGGAACCAATTTAGTTTAGCGCGATGGGAGGGAGGTGGTCGCCACATGTGGGGAAGTTAGGGGGGACGGGTGGCAGGTCGGCATGGGTGCCCACTTGCAGCACGAGGTTCATGCCGATGACGATGTGGAACAGGAAGTGGCAGTGGAACAGCCAGAAGCCGGGGTTGTTAGCTCGGAAACGGACGATGACGTAGCCGTTGTTGGGGACGGCGATGGTATCCTTCGCCGGCGGGAGGTCTCCCTGCTTCAGGTGACGTTCAAGCAGACCTCTCCTGTCGAGGTCGAGAGCGTGCTTCAAGTTGATCTTCTTCACGTTCTGGTCGGGGGATCGGCCGATACCGATGACGTTGTAGGCGTATCCGTGCAAGTGGAACGGGTGAGATAAGTTTGCGATTTGAACTGGAAAATGGAAAGTACAATCAAGAATTTGCATCTATAATTACCGTATCTATACGTGATGCATAACTTCCCGCTATTGTATTCAACGTGGTATAATTACCGAAGAAATAAATCGATTACGTGATGATAACATCGGCAAATAAGGTTCAAATTGATCTACAGACTGTTTATACCTAAGTGGGTTGATTATAATTATACCAAGCTCAATAAGCCAATTTTTGCGGGTCATTAAATGTGACGTGTAATGTACATACCTTCGTCTACAAGTACAACTTCGACAACAGCATTCAGCGGTATGTCGACCTTGTGGGTGCACATGCAATTCTGTCCACAGTTAGCGGGGCGGTTGTCACCGTTACAGAACTGTTCGGGGTTGATGTCGTCATACTGACTGATCAGGGGCGCGGGCGGGGCCATGTATGAAATTTCGTCTATCAAACTGATTACGTGATCTCCTCCAGGGGCAACTGGAAAGTTGACATCATGTTATTGTTTGTTCTTTCTTTCTCATCTCATTGAACTAAAGATCACTATTTATATATAGCTTACCTAAATATCTGTTATAAGTATTCGGCTGGAACAACATCTCAGGCCTATAGACGAAGAAACGGAATGGCAAGAAGATTTTAACATCAGGCCTTTCTTGAAGGATGGCCGGGTCGATGTGCTTGGCGTTCTTCAGCTGACTGACGCAAATAGCGTCGTTCCTTGTAATATTACACCTCGCGTCCAACGGGTTCATCACCTGGATAGTTAGTGAGGAGAAAGGTACGTGCAATTACTAATATTACGTGCAAATATACATTATTCACTACTCAATTGACTACGGATACTAAAACTACTAGTTGTAAAATGATTTGCACTCTTGCAGAAATTCAATCAAAGTGCAAACACACACCTTATAATAAACCGTTACATTGGTATGTAGTCGATTTTAAAATTGCTACAGATACAAGTTTGTATTGATATATATTTACAGAACCGGTAAATGTACCGGTAGCTATATCACCTGACTGTACATGGTCTTATTCGTCAACAGCTATAATTTGATTTTTCGTTTTAATTTATTCATTGCTGCGAAATTTGTTTCATATCGGCTCTATAACAGTATTTATGTTTGAGCAACGAGTTGGTATAAAGTCGAAACTTCGACCATGTTTAATCGAGGCTGTCGTGTCGGCACCAAGAATTCAGTATGCAATATCCGCTGTTTAATAATTGAGGCGTGTGGTCTCGTGACACGGGCTACGTACTCCATACACCTCGCACGGAACACCAACTAGAACTCAGCTCCACAATTACGTGTTCTTCATTCGTCGCAGTTAAATTACTACCAACATACAGGAAATGAAAGAATATTTACATTATCATAGTATCAATCTTCTACTGAATCTACTGGTGGTATATAATACATTACAGTATCGCAGTATGTTACACCGGCCACTACAACTCACCACTCCTTGAGGGATGCCGACGTCGTAGGTGGGTGGCTGCGAGGAGGGCTGGTAAGGTCCTCTCGCGTATCTGAGGATACCTAGCTGCTGAGCTCTCTTAATACCGCACTCGCCGAGACCTCGGACTTGGATCCAGTAGGCTCCAGGAATGTTGTTCGCTTCGATTACAAAGTCGTATCGTTCGCCTGTAACACGCGTAATAACATTTTTGTAAGAATTTCACTAGGATCTAGATAATTTGCAAATGTTGTAAAAGAGGAAGCACGTATGTTATACAATGTGTTTGCTCGACTGGGCGCACTACCTAATTAGACATTATTACAACACAAAGGCGTGTCTTATAAAAATCGCTACCGATTATCATAAATTATATTATGCACCTATTACGATAAGGTAGATTCTTTTGTAAGCAGAAATACTTTCAAAAACACTAAAATATTTTTGAAGTAAAAATCATAAATAGTGATAAAAATATTGAACGAAAAAAGTGTCTCATATTTTGTTCATCTTTGGTACATAAAATGAGCGTGGGTGTCTAAAAGCCGCTTCGATCAGTCGTGAGGAAACATCCTACATTATGCTACAACTTGCCATTGTTCGAATGCTAAATGGTTAACAGGTATGTTTATTGCTTCCTTGTGCTTAGCTTACCTGAGAACGAGATGATGGTGTTTACTTGTACCGGATGCACGGGCTCGCCGTCAGTCGCAATAACGGTTAAATTGTGGCCTTCGAAAGTGACCTGCGCGGGGCACACCGATGCGAAAGCGTTGATCATTCTGAATCTGTATCTCCTGCCAGGCGTGATCGTGAATACTTCCAGGGGCGTGTTGGTCATAAAGCCAGTGTTGGGGTCTCTGAACTGACCCTTTCCGTTAATCAGTACATTTTCGGGATCCTGTCCGGTGTTGACGGCCAGACGACCAGGGTATCTCTCAGCGGCATCTTCGTGCAGCCAATCGCTGAGCAGCATGACGTGGGTGGTCAAGTCATAGTCGTACAGGTGACTGTTGGGGTCTTTGGAAGGAGGCTGACGGACGACGATGCTGCCGTATAGACCGTCAAGCTTTTGGAGTCCAGTGTGAGCATGCCAGAAGTGGGTACCCGCGTTACCTTGCCATTGATATCTGTAATAAGTTATAGAATATATTAAGCATCATCATCATCATTTCATCCGATAGACGTCCACTGCTGGACATAGGAATATTTAATTACTATTCAATTGTTTAAAGTTTTGTGCAAATACTTTGTGCTATGTATTTGAAGGTTCATGTCCTACCTGAAAGTGTTTCCTTGCTGGATGGGGCACTGCGTCACAAACGGTACACCGTCGTAGTACTGAGAGCCTCTCTGCCAGATTCCATGCCAGTGGATGGTCACCTCCATACCCTCCATGTGGTTCTCCACGTCAATGACTACCTTATCGTTTTCGCACACTTGTATGGACGGTCCCGGCAACATTCTGTTGGCAGTGAGGATTCCTCGCTCCACACCATCGGCCAACACACATTGGCAGTGAGACCACACCACGTTCGTCGCGTTCGGTGTGCATACTTGACACGCCCTGCAATCATTGAAATGTATTTAAGTATGACATAAGCTATGCTCTATTTCTTTATCAACATATCTTACACCACAATTTCTTCAGGCAACTCGCAGCCTATCGTGAAATAAATTGTTTGCATAAGTCCTGTCGTCAGCTATCAATTACGTGGCCTGACGGAATTTGGATCACTCATTGTATTTAAGTACGGCATTGAATCCGATGCCGCTAACAGTTCGTGTGAAACAAAGCGTAAAATGTGCGAAATGGAAAAGTCGGTCGCTGGGTTGGTTTTTTCTTCGGCACGACTTTGCGTGAGCATCTCGGAAATATTTGGACTATCTCTGGATCTTGGCGCGGATGGCGCAGTGCTTACGAAATACAGTGAGGTAAGGAATTACTCAAGCCTGAAGCCTTTTTGTAAACTGTTGTGATATAAGTCGATAACAGTGATTGTAAAGTAAACGTCTAATCCGGGCAATTATAATGGTCAATTGAATAGACTTCCGACTCCGTTAGCAGTTACTTGCAATTTTAATGAGAAACGAGTAGCCTGTTGTTATGATTGTTTTGAAAGAGGACTCATTCAATGTCACTGTGATCATCGTAATTTCACAGCTCGGTTTCGAATTAGTCTATTTCCGTTGAAAAAACACAATGATTCGTTTGTACCCGGTGCAAAGGAAACAAACTTCATTAGCATTAGAGTAGTAGACCTACTGGGGAAATCTACTACGAATTTTCCTTATATGTTGAGGTAAAGTGATTTCCGTTCTAGTTGAAAATTAAATCAATTATGTCGAAATATAATTTACTATGTTATTTTTACGTTACTTTTTAGCTCGATATGACGACAGAAAATGAATATGTTTGTAACATCGCGGCGCTTCTATCTATAACTATGTCGATAAACATAAAAAAAAACTTACGCTCCCAAAACCGTGTACAATTCCAAAGTGAAGTGGTAGTAGCAGATCCTGGGTGGTTCGTTCTCCCTGCAGGCGCGGGCGCACTCGTCAGGGGCCGACAGTGCTGGGTTCCTCCTCAGCTCAGCTGTGGCACTGCTCGTGAAGTCCAGATGCTTCAGGGAAGGTTTCCCGTTAGCATTCCTCGCCAGAGAAGGCAGAGGGTTGCTTCGAACGCCACCGCTTAACGGACCGCTGCCGCTGGACGCGAATGGGTTGGATGCGGGTCCGGAGGTGCTGTCGATGCTACCGAAGGACGCAAAGGGATCGCTGCCCGAGGGGTGCGTCTGCACGAGGCCGTGGGTGGAGGAGAAGGAGTTGCTGGAGCCCTCACGGAATGGTGTGGCTGTGCCCGCCTGCCACCATGACGCTGACGTTGATTGGTCGTCGGCTGTGCTGATGGCTTCTGTGGAACAGAAAAAACAGCTGATAAGTTTCGATTCAATCTTGTTTTTTGATGTTATTTTTAAACTTGATCTTAATGTTTTCTAACTCGTAGAAAATAATGTCATCTTTATACTTGGCCTGAAAGTTGGGCACAAGGTGACGGGGGAGGTCGTCTCGGTCTGTTTGCAAGTTCATTTAAATTATCAATTTTTTGTCTGTACTCAGCGGTCAGAATAGTGTTAACATAATAGATTCAAATGACCATTTTCGGTTATTGACCACAATAGAAATTGATCTAGATCCTAATTTACAGTTTTTGTTTAAAATATTTGAATCAAGGCCGAACAACAGGTCAATGTCACTTTAAAAAAGAAATACAAAGATTATAAGAAAGCTTTTTTTTTTGTGTTATAAAAAGGTGTTTTCATCCACACGGATATGCCAAACCCATCGTACCTTATTAACAATAAATTAACTATCATTGAAATAACTACATGCTATGTGCGAAAGAGAATCATTGACTGGGCTTCACCAGGCCAAACAACCTCTTTGCGATTGCTGACCTAGGATTTGTTAAAATGGTTTGAATTAGTCCAACGTCCAAAATATTCATAAGAAAGCTTAAATGTTAAATTAGCTATTGTAATGGTATCTAATGTAGGCCGGTAAATATGAAATTTTCAACATATGCGACTAAGTACAATGTGGAAGAATACAGGTCAAGATAAATACCACAACTGCATACAATCCTACACCGCTATTTCTCACAGCCTACTCGCCAAAACCTGAATATCCAAGTAAAGCTATCATACAATCAAACCTTACAACGAAAGACGAAAGATAAATGACTGGCAAACATTACTCATGAATCGAGATTACACAATAAAGATAAAATATGTGTAAATTACAAACGTTCCGAAGCTATTTCAAGTGGAACGAACGATCGCGAATCTGTAACGATTTTCCCAAGAACTGGCAGTTGCTGAAAGTAACCAACGATTAGTTTATTAGATAAGTTGGTGCTCTAGACAGGTGCGTTAATGTAAATTCTGTAGTACACCTTGTGGCCACTCGTATATTGGTTACAAGACTGGTTGTCACGAAGTTTTCGCAACACTGAACTAGGGACCGCGTCCTTAAATTAAAGGGCTTTTACTTCCCTGTCGGCTGCTACAGTTTTCTCAAAGCATTAATTGAATATTACGCAGTCTGATACCATCGCACAGTTACCACATTATTATAATTGCTTACTCAATATTTGTAGTGATGTGCACCGGCTTTTGTACAATACCTTTTAGGGTTCTCTGAAAATGGGTGCTTCGCACCGAATGCGCTATTCTTGCTTGCATTTTGCAACAACATTATTATAGGCTTGCAGATATGCAATAAAAAGTGTTCAATTTTATCCTGCTCGCGGAACATAACAATACGTGTTGGATACGAACTTGGCCGTTTTTTGTGTGACCGTTTAGGTCTGAGAGCCTTGAGGTGACTACACTTTTATTTCCTTATTGGTAAACACTAACATTGGCTGGCGATTCGTTACGGCGCTCGCGGTTACAGGCAGGTTATCAGAAGGGTTATTATTTAAAATTACGAGTCGCGTGTTTGGTTTTCCAAATCGGTGGATCGTGTATGTTGTTGCAATTTTAGTGAAGATTACTTCTTGTATTGCATAGGTAATTAAAATCTGTTTGTGAAAAGGTCTGATTCTAGCTAATTCACAATGAATGAGACGTTCTATACATTCTTCTAGACCTATTAGTGTCTTTAGTTAACATGAACGCGATGTATTAGCACTTAACTCACTCACTCCTTAACTTTTACCTACAGTGCGGCTCGCGGCGTTTCGTTGCAGAAACTATAAAACGCTACCAAATGATTTACACCTTTTGAAAGTATGCCAGAATTCTGAAACTATGCACCACCGTTCATTAGTCGCATAAATATGCCACCTAATAAGTTTGTTGCCGCCACTTAGACCTAGTTTATTGCTTATTTATAAGCCCCATAAATTGTTGCTATCTAATCACAGATTAATTTAGCAGTTCTGCTGCGGTCACTCTGTGGTTTGCAATCAGCCCCTGAGAATTTCTCTTTTCAAGTAAAACACTGGATGTTATGTGTAGCAGCATAATGTGCGTAAAACATACCGCGGAAATGTTTAAAAATGATTACGGCATGATTACGGAAAAATTGCTCATGACCAATCTATAACACTCTAGTTACTTAAATATCTATAATTTTCAAACATACGTGTTCACGTCACACATTTCAGTGTAATCGCACATCATTTTCGGTGAAATGTGTTCGATTTTAAAACATTCATGTTTTAACGTTTTTGAAATCGGTTTTGTTTCTGTTTCTAATTTTCTGGTTTACAAATTCGTTTCAGTGCTAAATTGATTAAGACACGATTGATTAGGTCACTAACTTGCAAAATTTTGATTCTTTGTGATGAAGTTTTGAAACTAGCGCTGTTAAAATAATGAAACACCCACATGAAAAATGAAATATTGTCGAAATTATTCAAAGGATAAATTATAATTAGGATTTTTTGTAAAACATTTTCGTCTCGTCTGAAACAATGCAGTGAGTTAGCCTTTGGCATCCAAATATTGGCGAATGTGCGCTATTGGTGTAACTCAATGGGCTCGCGTATAGAATCGTGTTTGCATTCAATTATGTTGTTTGCGATTCGCCTCGGCGATGACTCGTTCCTCATCTAATCGCCTTCGTGAGCACATCTGTTCACCAGATTATTAGTATTATTACTGTTCCGTTACGCGATTACAGTATGTGTTTAGTTAAATGATAAAATTACCGCGTGCGTGTAACCACAATTATGTTTTTACGTACTTAGATAGTTTGGAAAGATAGAAGTCAATCAATCTGCCTAGCCTTTTCCCAACTATGTTGGGGTCGGCTTCCAGTCTAACCGGATGCAGCTGAATACCAGTATTTTACATGGAGCGACTGCCTATCTGACCTCCACAACCCAGTAACTGGGTAATACGATACCCCTTGGTAAGACTGGTTGTCAGACTTTCGGGCTTCTGACGACCCGTAACGACTGTCAAAGATCCACGAATAACAGCCGGGACCAACGGCTTAACGTGCTTTCCGAGGCACGGAGGAATCTCGATATGTAAAGATGGTCACCCATCCACTGACCAACCCCGGCAAGCGTAGCTTAACCTGACGGATCGACCCGTGCGGCTGTTATTACTTAGCCACGAGCTCCTCTGGAAAGATAGAAGTATGTAGCATAATAGAATGTTTTTTTTGGTGCTCTCATGCTTTTAATGTAATGGTTTTAAATGAGGCTTGATGATCTGTACAATTCTGTACAATTCAAACAACAACTCGCATCTCACATCGCTATTCACTCTCATTTCGTACCACTTCTTCTCACTTGTTAGGGTTCCGTACCAACATGGTAAAAAAGGAACCCTTATGGTGTGACTCAGTCTGTCTGTCTGTCTGTCTGTCACATCTGGATATCTCAAGAACTACTAATGCTATCAACTTGAAATTTGGAACAGTTTTAGATGACGTGTACCCAACTATTTTTCAAATAAGAAAGAAATAAAAATATTTATAATTTTTTTGCAACAGGGCCTGAAAGGGGGTCTTAAAAATTCAAAGTGGGGCTACTAGGGCATGTATCATATGAAAGAACGCTGTTTGCATATTCTCAAAACATTTTTTTCTTTTTTTTTAGGCCGCTTAGTTTTTGACTTTTGATGAAAAATGTAAAAAAAATACCGTTACCCTCCTCTTATCTCCAAAATTTGCAAAGAGAAAAATCTGAAATTATTATATGTTATAGAAGTTCATGTAAAGATTACAGGAAAAATAAAACGATGTCTCTAAATAGCACACTTTTTCAGACATCGGAACGGAACCCTCGGTGCGCGAGTCCGACTCGCTCTTGACCGGTTTTTTTTTATTTTACACTTTGAATTTAGAGCGCCCATCAAGAAATTCACAGCGGATTCAGATTCGAAGTTTAGAATGAGGTCTTACAGAATCACACGGCTTATATATCTAGAAATCCGTCGGTTTTGTTTAACTGTAACTATAATTAGGTATAAGAATAAAATGGGACTTGCAATATTATGTTAGATACAGAATGACAAAACATTACTTCAGATTCAGACACATTGCTTGTTCATAGCGTATTCGATAATTTGTTAAACCTATTATGTGCTAATGGTAGCAGTGACATAAGTTTGTAGTAATAGATTATGTTGAACATAACTTATATACTGAATATATATAATATACTTATATACTGAATATACTCTATCTTTAAATAATTATGTAAGTATGCAGACCCATTAAAGACATTTATAATCTTTCCAACCATTTATATTACTTTTGACAGCTAGAGTAGTTACCTACTAATCAATGAGGTCCTGTCCTAATGCGTTACCGACTCGTTTTTTATAACAATTGACTTTATCTATGAAGATGTTTTGATCGATTTAACACATTGATATTTTATTTTTTCGTCTATGGTTGCCTGTCAATAAATAAGGAACTTCATAGGCGTGCTTATGTCAAAAGTATAATAAGTAGCCTTAGGGCAACCTAGTATTTGGCAAAACTAATTGATAAACGGAATTAAGTGATATTAAGACTATAAAAATGAATTGGCGATTAAATCGGCAATATATTTTCCTATTCACGCTTAAGATCATTAATATTATCAATTAAATGCTCATAGCTGCGATTGCCGCGTGCATATAATTGTAGGCGGAAATTGATTGATATCAGTTTTAAAGAAAAAAAGCAGCCAAGTGCGTGTCGGACCACGCACAATGAAGGGTTCCGTAGTTGAAAATAAGTTGTCTAAGTTACAACAGCCGCACGGGTTGATCCATCAGGTTAAGCTACAGTTGCCGGGGTTGTTTCGTGGATGAGTGACCATCTGTAAATACCGAGACTCTTCCGTGCCTCAGAAAGCACGTTAAGCCGTTGGTCCCGGCTGTCATTCGTGGTTCTTTGACGGTCGTTACGGGTTGTCAGAATCCCGAAAGTCTGACAACCAGTCTTACCAAGGGATATCGTATTACCCAGTTACTGGGTTGTGGAGGTCAGATAGGCAGTCGCTCCATGTAAAATATTGGTATTCACCTGTACCCGGTTAGACTGGAAGCCGAACCCAACAGAGTTGGGAAAAGGCTACGCAGATGTTTTGGTACAGAACCCTAGAAAGGTCGTAACTTCGTATAACCGATTTTCAATTAGCGGCCCACTTAGTGTGCCCACGGTGCATGATGAAAAAACATAAGTAGCATGTATTGTGTGCGACCCACTTGTTGATAGAACAATATGTTTGCTGAGTTTTTGCAATGAATCAATCATCGATCATTACACACGGTTGTTTCGATCAGCCCCTTTACATACACTGTTAACCACGTTGGTTTATGAGGCGCAGTGACGCAAAAACATAGAAGCTACTTTATGTATTATGCCGATATTCGATAGTGATTATTGATTCAATATCGTGTTTCTGAACACGTCGTTAAGAAAGAATTTACCTTAAAAGTTGAGTGTATTACTATCGAGGCTTTATCTGAGGACCTCAAAAACCGAGCAGAGAGTATAAACTCCGTTTAAGAATTGTTCAGAAACCGGTCATTAGACAGTTCCTTATGCTGACTTACAGCTTTGTAATTAAAGCATGTGTAGTGTACTGAAATCTATGAAATTAAAGCATGTATAGTGTACTGAAATCTATGAAATTAAAGCATGTATAGTGTACTGAAATCCATGAAATTAAAGCATGTATAGTGTACTGAAATCTATGAAATTAAAGCATGTATAGTGTACTGAAATCTATGAAATTAAAGCATGTATAATGTACTGAAATCTATGAAATTTATTTATTTATTTATTTTTATTTTATTTATTTTTACAATTTTAAGAAAGCTTACAGACTAATACACATAAATGGTTACAAAAATAACAACTGACAATCGCTAATTACAAGCTTCCACATTTAGATTACAATGTTTTATAGAGAAGATAATTACTTTATTTATTGATATAAATCCTTACAATATGCTTAATATCTAGCTAAAGATTACAATAATTTTAGCTAGCTAAAGATTACAATAATTTTAGCTAGATATTAAGATCAAAAAAGAAAAAAGAAAAATGCTATAGAAATTGGGTAGGTAAGCCATATAAAACGAGCAATCCCGAGCACAGAATTCCTCAATGGGTGACTGACCCATTAAAGAACTCCTCACTCAAGATTTTCTTGATTCTTAACGGACTCGTGCAAAATAAATCGACTTCTAAATACGATGGCAGGTTGTTAAATAATATTGCACTGCGTATACAAAAAGCATTACGCCTATAATTTGTTTTTGTAAACGGTACCTGTAATAATGGTCGTAATCTCAGATTATTTTGATTAGTACGAAGATAAATTTTGCTAAGTAAATCGGGACAATCTATTGATCCATTTGCAATGTTCATAAGAAAACAGATGTCATTAATATTACGCCTTAATTCTAATGGTAGAAAGTGATATCGCTTACACCGCTGTGCATAGCCGTCTGAAAACTGCTGTGCCTTGAAATCTAGGTATCTCATAAATTTCCTCTGAACTACTTCAATACGAGATTTATACAACTCATATTGGGGGTTCCATACTTGGGAAGCATACTCAAGGGTACTGCGCACGTAAGAACAGTAAAGTACCTTTACAGGCTTTAGAGAATGAAAGTCAGAACAAGTTCGCATTATGAATCCCATGGCTTTGGAGGCTTTCTTTATGATAGATTCTACATGTTCATCAAAAATTAGTTTACTGTCATGTATCACGCCAAGATCTCTAACACTATGCAGTTTATTTATATAATTACCATCTAATTTATACTTGGAATCGATTAAACGTCTTTGTCGTGTAAACGATACATGAAAACATTTAGACACATTAAGCTGCAGTTTATTGCAGCTGCAATATTCCAAAAACCTGTCCAGATCGGACTGGAGTTGCTCCGCATCAGATAACGTACGCACCAATTTAAGGATCTTCATATCATCTGCGTATAAAAGGATATGTGCGTTTCTAAAACAGGTTTTAATGTCAGAAATAAATATTATGAATAACAAAGGACCCAAGATAGAACCTTGAGGTACTCCTGATGGGATAGAACTCCATTGAGACGTATATCCCCGTAACACGACAGCCTGTGATCTATTTTCTATATATGACGAGAACCATCGAAACAAATCACCATGTATTCCTACGGACAACAACTTCTGTTGAAGCACACGATGATCTATCCTGTCAAAACATTTACTGTAGTCAGTATAAATCACGTCTACCTGATGACCTCCCTCCATTCCATCCGTTATGATGTCGTTGGACAATACTAAGCTGGTGGTAGTAGACCGTTTTCTGAGAAATCCATGCTGCTCATCACTAAAGTGACTTTTCATAGCCGAGTAAATTTCTGTGTACACTAGTCTCTCCAAAACTTTTGAAAAAAGACACAATTTTGATATGGGCCGGTAGTTTTGTACGTCGGATTTATCTCCTTTTTTGAAGACGGGTGTGACAAAGGCAGACTTCCATATATTAGGTACGACACCACATCTCAACGACCAATCAAACAAAAAACAGATAGGTGCCACTAGACTCTCTGCACAGTTTATTATGAAAATAGGAGGGATCATGTCAGGTCCACCCGATTTTGACGGATCCAGATTTTTAAGTAGCTTTAATACTCGATCCGGGCAGACTGTGACCGAGCTCAAACATACTGATGTAGTAGAATGAGTATCAAAATTCAAATTCAAATCACTAGTAGGACTGTCCTGAAAGGTTGACTGAAAGTAAGAGGCAAAAAGTTCAGTGACACTCTCACCTGTGTTCAAATTAAAGCATGTATAGTGTACTGAAATCTATGAAATTAAAGCATGTATAGTGTACTGAAATCTATGAAATTACAACCAGTTACGTTGAGTTGCACGAAAGCAACATTAGTTTAACGGAGACTTTAAATTTATGCCATTCCTTACATTTTGTATAAAAAAGTGACAACATCAATTTAAAGTCTCCGTTAAAGTAATGTTTATTTCGTGCAACTCACTGTTAAAGTGGGCTAGGTGCTGCTAGGTGTAACAGGATGAAAAAAACCGGTGAAGAGCGAATCGGACTCGCGCACCGAGGGTTCCGTTCCGATTTCTGAAAAAGTGTGCTATTTAGTGACATCGTTTTATTTTTCCTGTAATTTTTACATAAACTTCTATCACATAGAATCATTTCAGATTTTTCTCTATGCAAACTTTTTTTTACATTTTTCATCAAAAGTCGAAAAATATGCGGCAAGTTGATAGAATTAGTAGTTCTTGAGATATCCAGCTGTGACAGACAGACAGACAGACAGACTGAGTCGGTGCGACTCAGTCTGTCTCTCTGTAAAGGGTGTAAAGCGTCTGTCTGTATAAGGGTTGCTTTTTACCATTTTAGTACGGAACCCTAAAACAACTGATAGATACAGCTTTTAACTTGTCTTCCAGTCACATACATATAAAACCAGATTCTGTGAGTGGTTCTGTCTATACAAGTTATGTCTTCATTTGCTTAAAGGCAGTGAGTGGAGCTAAAAGAGCTCTTGGTGGAAGGATCCTCTAGATAGATTATTAATATTTGAACAAGAAATAAGAGCTCGGGCCCTAACAACCGCACGGGTTGATCCAATAAGTTAAGCTACGCTTGCCGGTGTTGGTCCGTGGACTATAATTACATACCGAGACTCATTCGTACCTCGGAAAGCACTTTAAACCGTTGGTCCCGGCTGTAATTCGTGAATCTTTGACAGTCGTTACGGGTCGTCAGGAGTCCGAAAGTCTGACAACTAATCTTACCAAGGGTTATCGTATTACCCAGTAACTGGGTTGTGGAAGTCAGATAGGCAGTCGCTCCATGTAAAATACTAGTATTCAGCTGTATCCGGTTAGACTGCAAGCCGACCCCCACATAGTTGGGAAAAGGCTAGACAGATTGATATTGAACAAGAAATAAGAATAAATGTCAATTCATTATTTCCTGTGCACGGACGGCTCATTAATTAATTCATTAATATTTGTACGACCTACAAGTATTTGTTCCGAGTCTGGGTGTTTTTCTATCTATAATATGTATGTATTTACAAAAAAAATAAAAATGTATATAAGTAGTTTATCAGCCATCTCGTTACCATAACACAAGCATTAGGTTGCTTAGCTTGGGATTAGATGGCGTGTGTGTGAAATTTCCAAGTATATTTATTTATTTATTTAATTATAATTAATGATAATTTATAGTTAAGCTTTATTTTTACGATTACTAAGCTACTTACCTCATTGTAACACTCTAACATTTTATTACATGCCTTTTGGCTAAGATTACAATCTATTTAAATAAAAAAAACCGGTCAAAAGCGAGTCGGACTCGCGCACCGAGGGTTCCGTACCATCATTTATATTTAATTTTTGTTGATGATTTCTGAAAAAGTGTGCTATTTAGAGACATCGTTTTATTTTTCCTGTAATTTTTACATTTTAGATTTTTCTCTATGCAAACTTCGGAGATAAGGGTAACTTCGGTAACGGTATATTTTTTACATTTTTCATCAAAAGTCGAAAGTTATGTGGCCTAACAAAAGAAAAAAAAATGTTTGAGAATGTGGAGACAGCGCTCTTTCATATGACATCCCACATGGAATTTTTAAGACCCCTTTTCAGTCCTTTTGCAAAAAACATATATATTTTTATTTCTTTCTTATTGCAAAATAGTTGGGAAATATGTCATGTAAAACTGTTCCAAATTTCAAGTTGATAGCATTAGTAGTTCTTGAGATATCCAGCTGTGACAGATAGACAGACAGGCTGAGTCGCACCATAAGGGTTCCTTTTTACTATTTTGGTACGGAAACCTAAAAAGAAAAGTCCTGACTGACTGACTCATCAACGCCCAGCCTAAACCCTTGGACCTAGAAAGCTGAAATTTGCAAAGAGGTTCAATTTATTAATGTAGACAAGGAAGGATTTCCCGGTAGCACGTTCTTGTGGGATATTTTCCGACATCCATGCGGGCGAAGCCACGGGCAAAAGCTAGTAGAAAATTATGAAGTAGGTAATTAGTTCGCTTTAAACGATACTCCACTATTTAATCTCTTGTTGTAATTAAATAGAGTAATTTCAGTTTATTTTCATTATATAATTTCCTGTATTTTATTTTGTAGGAACTAAAATATAAAATTGTATAAATAACTTCCTAGGTTTGAATGTTTATTGCGTTAACGATAAAGCTCGGAAACTGTAGTGTTCCGTCATTTTATATTTCTTGCTATCTTTCTGCCCACGGCTTCGCTCGCGTTGAAATCGATGATTAGCCTAGAAACTAGAAATTAAAACCAGAGTACCGAGATAACGTCAAAAGGTAATTAAAGGGTTGGTTTAACGTTGTATAGCACGTTGAAACTTTGTCTATCAATAAGTTATTTATTGCAACATAGCGGTAGTGCACTACTTGTGTCGGATTTTCGCTGATTGGCGACTTACTTGGTTACTAGTTAATATTATGAAAAGGTAATTAAGAAATTATCTGCGCTTGGTTATTTGTTCACTTATTTTTAATCGTTAGTTTCTTTATGAAATGATTCATAATCTGCCTACCTAGCCTTTTCCCAACTATGTTGGCGTCAGCTTCCAGTCTAACCGGATGCAGCTGAATACCAGTATTTTACATGGAGCGACTGCTTATCTGACCTCCACTGCCCAGTTACTGGGTATGATACATATGTTCTGTGGTATGATACCCCTTGGTAAGACTGGTTGTCAGACTTTCGGTCTTCTGACGACCGTTAGAGACTGTCAAAGATCCTCGAATGACAGCCGGGACCAACGTCTTAACTTACTTTCCGAGGCATAGACTCTTGGTATAATGGTCACCCATCCATGGACCAACCGCGGCAAGCGTAGCTTAACCTGATCGATCGACCCGTGCAGCTTTTATTACTTAGCCACAAGCCCCTCACCATCAAATATGTAACCACACTATAGCTTTAAAAATATGTATCCAAGTGTCCCACAACCTTTAGTAGCAGATTATGTGAAGGAAATTAATAAAGTAAGTACACATCAAGTAGGTTGGAACAAAGTACACGGCATATAATGATAAAAGTAAAAAGACGTAGATAGGTTACTTATCCCAACATTTGTTCAAAAACGGCACAATGTCGAACTATTAGATGACACGTGGAAGTAGGACGGCATATCGTAATTATCGGGAGCGAAAAAGAGAGAAGAAGACGAAAATGTCGCTAACTAGCCAGATTTTGACGTGCCACTCTCGGAGCGTGTATAACATACCTCCCTCTTTTTACAATTTACGCAGAGATGAAACTAGGAAAAGATGACAAAGATGAGTAGGTTTCTTTTACAGTTCGCCATTGATATCTTTCTAAAAACGCAAGTCATTTTGGAAAATCCAACTTTTATAGAAAGTCAATGTTTATGCAGTGCTAACGTCTTGTTTTGTTAATAGTCATTGAGTTAGGAATAAATGTTTATTACTAAATAAGCAGTAGGAGTTTCTTCGCCTGAAACCTAACAATCGAGCTCGTTGGTGCGGAAACAGTGAAAGTTAACTTTAACAGTCGCTTTAGTTAGACGCAAACGGAGTAACTCTTGGCTTAATGACATGTCCGTAACGTGATATATTTGTTCGCTGTCCCATGTCAAGCGACTGTCACGCCGATTGGCCACAAGTACTGTATCGATTACAAATAAATGATTTAAATCACAGCCTCACCAGCGAGAAGTTTATTTAGATCGGTTTATGTAACAGAGAACAGATCGGCACGTCTCGGGAACTTTAGTGTTTGTTTTGTCCGTTTATTCAAGTTCTTGCTTTATTGTCATACTTCCTTATTAAATTTAGGGAATGATTTACAGAAATCGATAAATTTTGTTTAGGTAGTTTCACAATTCTAAAGCTTTGATGTAGGCACTCTACTCATTACTACAACCACGAAGTCAGGCGGGACTGTAATAGAAAGCCTACGTTCCTTTAATTATCTATAACCTGCTTGATTATGTAATCAGCTTCAACTATTCCCACTGCTGGGACACAGGCCTCCTTTCGGTGAGAGGGAGTGGGCCGTAATCCACCACGCGGGCCCCGTACGGGTTGGTAGCTGCGCCTGGTGACGGGGACCATCACAGGACACTGCTCATTAAACAAACACTTCCACACAATAGGAATAACGGACAGTCCTCTGTGCAGGGCCTGCATGGAGGCTGAGGAGACCGTTGCGCATGTGCTCTTTGAATGCATAGGCGTTGCCCAGATTAGAACAGAAACTCTTGGAATACCCCGATCTTTCACAGATGTTATTAACAGACCCAGAGATTTGATTAACTTCTGGAGGGAGGTGGGCTGGTTGGAATAACACCCGAAGGCCGCCATGGCTCACGCACAATGGTCCACATGAAGGACTAAGTGCGGAAACCAAATCCTTAAAATAGAACATAGAACGGGTTGGTAGCTGTCACATGTCTTCGAATTTTTGGTTCAAGGACATGCCGGTTTCCTTACGATGTTTTCCTTCACCGTTTTGAGAGCAGTGATGATGAAATAATTTACATAAATTAAAGCGCCTGTCGGGGTTCGAACCTACGACCTACAACTCGGTAAGTCGCGGCCATTACCACTGGTCCATCACTGCTGTCCTGCCTGCCAGCTTGATTGCTTGTGTCGAAATAAAATTACTTATTAAATAAACCAGAAGCCAATTTATTAGTGACTGCAGCTGTCAAAATCAGCATTTTACATCTGACAGACAGCCTTCAGACCCTTATTAGTGGGCTTACGAGGTGTAGCTAATAAATTATGTATATTATGTATGAATACGACTTAATCGCACGCATTGTGCTGGAATTGGCATAATATTCCAGTTTCATCGACGTACGTATATGATAGTTATCATGAAGGAATGCTACAATTATGAATTAATCAGTTTGATAATGCTAATAGTTGGTATGCCTCCGTTTATGAATATGAGTAACAATTACGGAAGTCAATATTTTTCTTCAATTGCTCGTGTTGTGTGAAAAAATAATTTGGAATATCCTAACATAATTGTATTTATTTATTTTCACTATATTATTTATTGCATAAAAGTGTAGGTTTACAACTATTCTGCTTTTAAATATCCATTTTTGCAGTCTTTGGACGTCGTGATTTTGGAATTTCTTTAGTATTAAATATTTACCTGTTTTGTTTTTTGTCGTATCGGGTTTTAGTTTTATTCAGGAGCTATGATATTATTTTGCGTATACGCAAAATCAATGCATTGTTTCTCTACGAACATGATTGAAAGTTCTTAAGTAATACTTATTCAGTATTACAATATTCTTTCAAGTTGCTATATCTTTCATCTATGCGTGGCATTCTGTAATCTGATACGAAGTGACCTTAGCCGAGTAAGTTCATGATCTGCGCACGAGCAGCGTTGGGCAAGCTCACACGTCAGATCATGTGCTACAAGGTTTAACTGATAAGTTTAGGTTCAAAAACATGCCGTAATTTAATTATGTATGTTGCCTAATGCGCCTAGTGTTCAATTTTTAGGAATCTATACTAGTAATAAAGCTAAAGAGTTTGTTGTTTTATTTGTTTGTTTGTATGTTTGAACGCGCTAATCTCTGGAACTACCTATAGGTAGTATTTGAAAAAATATTTTTTCATTCGATAGTCCAATTCTTAAGAAAGCTAACGTTACGCTAGAACTCTTAGGAGCTGAGCAAAAAGAATAAAAAGTCAGAAAGAACGCGGGCAGGCGATGTGATGCGACGCAACGGTGTGGGTCGGGGGAACAAGAAATTTCACACGAATATTAGCAGAGCCTACGTATTGTGGGTAAAGGAGTTTCGAAATTCTGGGCAGTTAAAGACATCGCTGCCTGATTTGTCTTATCCCAATGCGAGCTTTTCCCATACAGTTCGTGAATGTGGGAAACAATAATTCTCTTGTAGTTCTTTGCTTCTTTCGCAACTTTTTTATGTTTATCTAGTGTTTCATGACCACTTGTGTTTCTAAAATATTTAGAGCTTAACTAATACGCACTAGGTATAGTATTTCGTATTCGTAGCGTAACAATTCACAATTAAATGTTTCATAAACTGGAATCTATTTAAGATCGAAGAACTCCTTGATCTAACCAAAGTTTAGAAACAGTTCGTTTTGCATACTGTAGGTTGTCTTGTTAAATATACCAATATTTAAACAGATACGCATAAATGAATCAGCGAAATGATGTTAGTATAATTTAACAGAGAGTTATTTAAACAAAATAATCGTCAGTTTACTGTGCAAATATGTAATTATCACGTCGCTAACGAAAGGTGAAATTCAACAGGGCTGACACACTTAGATCACATTAAATCTTATTTCATGCAAGTTAACAATTAAATTGATTCCGATCACAATCGGGAGAAAGTTTAGATGGGCACTTTCCTTTTTAATAGTTTTTCTTTTTCATTACATTATAGTTCATGTCAAAACAATCTGCCTAGCCTTTTCCCAACTATGTTGGGGTCGGCTTCCAGTCTAACCGGATGCAGCTGAATACCAGTATTTTACATGGAGCGACTGCCTATCTGACCTCCACAACCCAGTTACTGGGTAATATCCAAGTTTGTGAAATGTCCAAGGATATTTATTTTATTTAATACGATACCCCTTGGTAAGACTGGTTGTCAGACTTTCGGGCTTCTGACGACCCGTAACGACTGTCAAAGATCCACAAATGACAGCCGGGACCAACGGCTTAGCGTGCTTTCCGAGGCACGGAGGAGTCTCGGTATGTATAGATGGTCACCCATCCACTGACCAACCCCGGCAAGCCTAGCTTTACCTGATGGATCGACCCGTACGGCTGTAATTACTTAGCCACGAGCTCCTCTATGTAGACAGCTTATACCCTGGATTAATACATAGGCTACTTTTTATCCCGGTCTACGCGGGTGAAACCGCGGGGCGCAGATAGTAGTTTATACGATTCACAAATTTAACCGTAGCCTTTTATAGATGAACTTATTCTATTATTAAGACGATGGAACGAAAGCTGTATCAAAGCATTTTAATTTATAATTTAAATTATTTATAACGAAAAAAAAAGAAGCATCTTCGCACCTCAGAGAGGAAAGTGTGGAATGACTAGCGGATGCTGTAACGGAAGTTAGATTTTGTTTCTGATATGTGATGTTTTTAGATTGTATGCGTGTGCTATTTTATGCATGGAATGTAGGAGTACTTAAGGTTTTTTGTTCTCATAAATAGCTTGTTTTTTAAGCAAGGAAAAGAAGATACTTACCTAATAAATATGTAGTTAAATCTCACGAAATTTATCTTCTACGATAGAAGAAGTACTACGAAGTGTAAATAGGAGACAGCAGGAAAAATGGCTCTGCTTATAAAGAGAAGCAGCGAGCATTAATGCTGTTCTCACAATTACTAACTAATTTCTAAATTCTAAACAAAGAAATTCACACAAAGATTAAAAATAAAAAACTCTAAAATTTCAAAGAAAACAATTAATTTCATCTGCTGTCTACGACTTATTATCTCCAAATTAATTGTTGGCGAATATAATATATTAATTATCATGTCTCTCAGAGCTTAAGTTTAATGTCACCATTAATATTCAACGCGAACAGTATGGTGACTGCATAATTACGATCTGTTAGCTGCGCGCACGCACCCGGTGGCTGTTTACTATCATCACCGTACTTTCACTAGAATAACGTTTCTTGTTAGCGCATTGTTTCTCCAAATTGCGTAAGGTTGCTTGAACGTGTTTATAAGTGAACCACTTAATATAGTAACTAGTCGAGTTATTTTTAGGGTTCCGTACCTCAAAAGGAAAAACACTTCCATTTTTCCTTTTAAGATACAAACTCAAGCGTTTTTAGGGCTCCGTATCTCATAAGGAAAAAACGGAAACCGTATAGGAGTCTGTTTGTCTGTCAGTCTGTCAAGAGCCTATTTACCTCAGGAATGCGTGGATGTATCAAGTTGAAATTAGTATAAAATACGTAGGTATACGATTCGTTGGTTCTCTAAAAAATCAAGCTTCTAAGTCAACGCAATAAAAAAATACCACCATTTATTCAACATATTTTGATAGGTACTCGTAAATAAATCAAAACCGGGTAGGGTACTTCCTTCGAACTAGAATCATGAAATTTGGCAAGAAGCAAGCTCTCACAGCACAAGTAAAAGAAAATTCCTAAAATCGTTAAATGTAGTTTTATCAAACAATATTTTTTTTTGTCATTACAAACTTAATTTTGGAGTATTGACCGTGATGAGTATGGGACATGTTTTTAACTACATAAGTACAATGTTAATTTTGGCATAAAGTCATCCCAACTGTGGAACCCTTCATTGTGCGTGGTCCGGCACGCAATGGGCCGGTTTTTTTTTACTATACCTACAGTAACTAAAGTAGTTTGAGTAAGAGATCGAATGTAACTCTGACTGTTATTGACAATGACGAGTAGAAGTACTACTCGTCATTGTCAATAACAGTTAAAGTACGCTATACGCCGTAGAGGTATAGCAACTTTTCAAGTTATATGATTTTCGAATTATGCATTTGGACACTTGGATATGAATTTTTAAAGCTATAGTGTGGTTACATATTTGGTGGTGAGGTACTTGTGGCTAAGTAATAACAGCTGCACGGGTCCATCGATCAGGTTAAGCTACGCTTGCCGCGGTTGGTCCATGGATGGGTGACCATTATTTTATACCAAGAGTCCATGCCTCGGAAAGTACGTTAAGCCGTTGGTCCCGGCTGTCATTCGAGGATCTTTGACAGTCTCTAACGGTCGTCAGAAGCCTGAAAGTCTGACAACCAGTCTTACCAAGGGTTATCGTATTACCCTGTAACTGGGTTATGGAGGTCAGATAGGTAGTCGCTCCATGTAAAATACTGGTATTCAGCTGCATCCGGTTAAACTGGAAGCCGACGCCAACATCGTTGGGAAAAGGCTAGGCAGATTAATGTGGTCACATATTTATACAAGAATATGATACTAATTCAAAAAACAAAGAAACGACCCGACTTTTTCTTTTCAACATAATTGTATAAATTAAAGAAAGATAATCAAGGACAGAATTTCGTCTTGACAGCTTTTTTTGGAGATTCTGATTGTGCTTAGCAAGAACTATTTCCAGTTTACCCCAACCAGTAAATTTTGTGCACACGGCTACACATCAAGCTATACATTTCCAGTTTACACTGACCTGTCATTGTAAGAAAATCCTATACAATGCGAGATCAGCTTATACTGGAAATGTATAGCTTGATCTGTAGCCGTGCGTACGTAGTTGACGGATGGCTTCGTCAAGTCATGCATGGTTTTTTATAAAGCACGTTTCACTTTCATCCAATTTATGTGACGGTGCCGTGTCTAGTGCTTATAAACTTAAAGCACGCGATTCTGATACATTGCAACAAATTAAATGTAACATTTTTGTTAGAAAGTAAGTGTACTTTATTGTAGACGTCAAACTGTTGAAAGAAAGCCAATGAAAGTGACTTTCAAAATAAAATAAATCGATAGTAAAACGTTACTAATTTGGAGTCACGTGGTCTTTTGTTGTCACTTATCTGACGAATTTGGTCTTTCATTTGGAAACTGACCGAAACCGTGGAACAAACCCGGTTTTTAATAGTATGTTAACACAGACCTCGGAATCATCGCACCGGCAGGGTCTAGACTCGGTATGTTACCTGCTAATAAAATTCATGGCGCCGTAAGTGCGTAGAGCGCACAACTTTTATCTCGGACCGCCTGCAAAGTCGTCGGTTTCTTGACGTCATTATTTTGTGTCGAAGTGCGAGTAAAGATGTCACACTTGGTTTGTCATCATCTGCCTAGCCTTTTATATTGGGGTCAGCTTCCAGTCTAACCAGATGCAGTATGCAACCAGTATTTTATATGGAGCGACTGCATACCTGACCTCCACAACCCAATTATCACTGGGTAATACGATACCCTTTGGTAAGACTGCTTGTCTAAGATCACGAATAACAGCCGGGACCAACGGATTAATGTGTTTTCCGAGGCACGGAGGGGTCTTGGTATGTAAAATGGTCACCCATCCATGGACCAACAACTGCGACAAGCGTAGCTTAACCTGATCGATCGACTCATGCGGCTATTGTTACTTAGCCTGGTAAGTATTAACAATGCCGGGTGTCTCCATGCTCTGTGTACAAGAAGCACATGTCATTAGATCATTAGATCAGTCTCCTCAAAGTAGGTTTTACTATCTAATCTTAAATGTTACTAAATAGTTTCATAAGATTATCTGAACTGCGTTCGCACGAATTGTTATGCATTTTGTTTTGTAAGTATAAACATTATTATTTTATTTTACCACGCAACAGTATTGTGGTTAGGTGAGACAAAATCACGTTCAAATATTGTATTAATATTTGGACCATAATTTAACTAGATTTCATGATGAAGTTTCACCATGGTCTCATATTTCTTAAACATCGTTTCACCTGTGATAAATAGCTGATCGTAATATATTGATGTTTAACATAAATCAAACATTTTATGTGGTATATAAAATTACTAGCTTTTGCCCGCGGCTTCGCCCACGTGGATGTCGGAAAATATCCCACGGGAACGTACTACCGGGAATTCCTTCCTTATTCCTTGTCTACAGTATAAATGGAACCTCTGTGAAAAATTTCAGCTTTCTAGGTCCAAGGGTTTGGGCTGGTCGTTAATGAGTCAGTCATCAATCAGCCAGTCAGTCAGTCAGGACTTCTCTTTTTATTTATATAGATTTACACATATATATTATGTGTGTAAATAAGTAGTATATTTATATCTACACGGTACGCGATATTTTAATTTAGCTGTGAGTAAATATAATATTAATTGCCCAACTAAATTCATTAATAGTACATGCACTAATTATCATGGTAGTCACTAGAGCGAGTGATCATAGCTGTAATACATGCATAGATACTATACAAGGAACCAAATTATACAGAACAAATCTGTAATAAGCATGGATTATGCGCGTGAGTGTTTTTGTGTCGAAAAGTTAATAAGCGTTTCGTTGGAAAATTCATTTTGATTGTTAAATTTTTTGATCGACGGATATTCATGTTATTGATCTAATTCGAAATGTGTTTTATGACTTTATATATTTACTGATATTTGATGCCAGATTTACGATTAGATTTAGATCTAGACATTTACAAGATTCTAATCTTCAGATCGAAGGAATTCAGTACCACATTAATCGTGTACAAATAACCTTTAAGCAAGGCTCCTGAGAATATGATCGTATATATATTATTATTATTATTTGTGAATACGCGATACAAATATTGCAATTTAGTATTACGAAGACTATTACTAATTTAGCGTCTTTCGGGTCGATGAATTTTCGTGTTTTGTGAATCAGGGATGTAGAAAGTCTTCTTCGTAGTATAGAGTAGTGGACGTTTGCGGTTAAATTGTCTTTATAAGTCATCACATGTTCAATCTAGTCCTTCCTTTAGTTCCTCTAGTTTAGTGTAGCTTCCTTTAGTTGAGTTACTCTCTTCTTTTCTGTCTATTAAAGCTACCTATAGGTACGCTTAATGAAAGCTCAACTATGAATGGGTACCTAAGTGAGTCGATGCCATTGATACTAGCAGGCAAGCTTCGGACTAAGCCTCTTCGAACTATTGTTTAAGGCGAAAGCGTCAGGGTAGCCTGCGAAATTCAAATTTTCGAATGTTTTTTGCAATTTTCAAGTCAGTATTAGATTATATCTTGATGAAATCTTTTCTTCCGCGGCCGTAAAAAGTATGTATTTACATAATTGTTATCATCAAAGTCACCAATAAAACTCTATGACCAAGTAATCCTGTTGAATGACTATTTCATGAAATTTTGAAATTTGAGGATTATACTAACTTATGAAGTTGTATTACTGATTCTAATGATTATAATTCTGTAAATACATATTTGTTACGGCCGCAAATCATACTTAAATAGTATGATCAACAAAATTTGAAAAAATTGAAAAAAAACGTAACAAAATTTGAATTTGCCGGGCTACCCTGGCGCTTCCCCCTTAAACAGTTTGTTGCTATGTTAATTTCCACTGCTGAACCTAATTCTGTTTCAGTAATCGCTATTATTAACAATTTTAAGGTCGTGAAAATATTTGTTCTCAATAATAGGCAGGCCCGGACGCTTGACGGGCAATTTCACGCCCCGACATAGCTTGGAGCTCTAAATTATGTGCAAATTTGTTCACTTCGCTTCCGGGTAGGAAATTGCTGAAGAATTAGCCTTTATTTATTGATTTATTTAGTTTAGTTTTTATTTTTATTGGAACTTTATGGTTGTAGATTTGTCGTTTTTCATTACCTGATGTGGATTCGTTTTTATGTACCTAAATAATTGATGTTGTAACCTAAAGTATTTATGTGTTATGTCTAAGAGTGGCTCATGGTAACCTTCTTATTTGTTGAAGTGAAATTAACATAATCTGTTTTAATACCTACGCCCATTATATAATAAAATATTGTAACATTAAATGGTCTACTTACAATATTCTGCTGTCTTATACTTAAGGCTCGTTTACTCAATTGCAATTAAATATTTTTATGTAAATTCCAAAGCTTGCAAAACCTTGCTTTCCATTAGCTAACAGACAACTTTACTGATAAAATAAATCCGGAAACTTGGGTGTGTCAATTTGGAACAAGTATTGAACGCAATTTTCGATATCGTACTTTACCTAACACTTCCGCCTACCAAACCGCATAGTTAATATACCTACTTAAACTTACAGGATACGTTGACTCAGATATTTTTTCTTGACCACAGATTTGTTTGATTAATTTACCAGAATGCTGTTTCATAGGCAAGTCATTTAAAAGTTATTTATAGTCACGTAACTAATGTCCCTCGACGATTAGCTGCAAAAAAGGAACACCTACATTTTTTTACAATAATTATCAAAGTATATCACAGCACATTAATTTCTTTAAAGAAAAACGGTAACGGAAAACAGGGGCACCTTGAAATGTTAACCAGTTATTTAAGGACACTACGCTTAATTTTTAATTACATTACCGTATCAAAACTTAGGTCAGCCATGTTTAAAAAAATTGCTCTTATTAAATTCAAACTTGGAGTATTACAATTTGTTCTCTACTAGGCCACCTCTGCGTTCTCACGGGCCTGACGATTAGCAGGGATACGTCGAATTAATGCTCGCCTATTTGGTCTTACTTGCTACTGTTTTAGTTAATGAAAATGTCGGTATGAGAACTTTGTAGTTCAGTGGTTTGTCGGAAGGCGCAGCTCTATTGCGGCTAATGTCAATATTATGCTATGCGGAGCAATTAGAATGAATGATACATGCACCGGAGTTTGTGAATGAAGTTGTGCAGTGAATGATGATTGGGCGGTATTTGTGATCTAGTGTTTGTATTTTCGTAGCGCTAATGTAATATAGGCTACCTAAAAATGTTTCCTTTGGTAACAGTTTATGGGAAGGATTTCAGTGGTTTTTAATTAAAGTTTTTTGTTAGAGTTTGTGAAAGTTTGTAAGTTTTCCATTTATAAATAATTTTGCTGTACTCTCACCCAAAGCTACGTAGAGTTGGCATTTTGGCCGCAAACGTACCTGTAAAAACAAATAAATTTTCATTAGTGATTTATTCAATTTAAGTTCAGAACAGTTTCTTTACAGAACATGATCTGCATATCATATTTATTAGCACTTTGTTGTCTAGCGAACCGAATGAAAAAAAGTAAACAAATCATAAAATTATTTCCATGGCTGAATAGTTCATAAAATTGTTACAATTAATCGTTAAGATTACTATCTATCGCGCAGATAAATAAGCTAAACTCATTAGTATAATGCGAACTAGCTTTTTATTTAACTTCTCAAACGTTGTTTTGTTAACACAATGAATTCGCAGACCATTATAACCATAATTAACCGGTGCACTTGAAGTAGTCTAACAAAGGTCACGTTACTACTTAATTGTATTGAAATATTCATAATTTTACGTTAATTAAGTAATTCAAGTTTACATTTTATTGGAATAATAAATACTTAGTAAAAGGTTTTATGAAATAGACCCATTAAAATTGATTTCAAAATTCATAAACTAACTTGAACTGTTAATTATTTGCATGTTTATATAAAGGTGTTAAAAGTGGGTATTATGATATTTTGTAACGAGCAGCGGTAGGTAGGCATGCATATGTGTAACACGCGTGAAATTGTGGTCGCGCACTGTGTCCGAGAAGACGGCGCGAGTTATGAGTGGTAGCGGGAGCGGAGTGGTTTATGAGTGAAAGGAATAAGTGTTATGGATAAGTATTTATTATGTATTTATATGAATAGAGGCGGACCTAACTGTCTAAACACACGATGCCGAAGTTACGCGACCGAAGTTCCGCGGCTGATGTTACGTTCCGTCATGTTCGGCTGATATGACACACCATAAGGACCGAACTTACGCGGCGGAAATTCAGTTGCGCAACTTTGTGTGCTAGCCTCCCGCTGCTCCCCACCCCGTATCTTCTTTGGCAATCGAACCGAACTTCGGTCGCGTATAATGTGTACGTAGCCGCCGAATTGCCGCTGAACTTACGCCCGACCGAAGTTCGGCTGTACGCTAGAACGCAACGTAATTTCGGCATAGTGTGTCGTCAGTAATTCAAATAGCATTGCAGGCGTAATCGTGCCGAATTTCGGTCGCGTAACTTTGGCATAGTGTGTTTAGACACTTAGACGCGTACCCACGTAGGGTGTAACTTTTATGTATAAATAATAGGAAGTCATATTTGGAGTTATGGATCAAGTTCCATTTATTTCGCTGTAAGTACCTACTTAAGGATAGTCGGTTCAGTCATAAAGTTAAAAACAAAAGCTTAGTTTAAAATTGTACAATATAAAACCATAACGAAACCTTTTGCTAGAACATTACGAAATTAACAAGGATAAGAAGATATAAGCTCTCTAAAGATGATTAATTCACACATTATCGCTTGCCACCTTTATCTTGTCTCCCATTGTACATAAACAAAGGAGTTAAACTGTTTGGAAACATAGGTATAAAGGGAAGCGCTTGCATAGAATAATGAGCTTTAAACCCATTATGGCGCTTAGCAATTTTATTGCTCTACTTAATAAGAACAGTTAATAATTGCCAACTTTTAAGTGATTTCGACACATTATTGTTCCTGTAAGGTAGCCTTATGAGGATTAATCTCCTAATCGTGTGTAGGCGCCTGTCATTTCATTTTAAGAAACGTGATCGTTCCCTGCGCTTAGAATTGTTTTTGGCGAAACAAAAGACGTTCAGTCTAATAAGTTTACAGGGAAGAAATAATTCAGAGCTGCGTGTCAAGATAAGAATGTGTGTGAAAATTACCAATGATTGTAACATGGCCCAGCTAAGGCAAATGGCAAGCTCGTTTAGTTTCTTCCAAATGTCCCAAGGTACACACAATGCACGTTAAATTACAATAATTATATTGTTAAAATAGCATGTGAGTTGAGGTCGACAACTTTTTACTAACAAAAAATTACTAGCTTGAGTTTCGTAAGTGACCACCGTCCTCAACCTTAATTCGGTTTTCGTACATGTAGAATATGTTCAATAGCACCCGAACCAAAGTGGAACTATGTCGCGGTGGTCGACTCAGTAAATGACTGCGTTATGCAAATAATACAGATTGTTTGGGCACCATTTTCATTGTAGTATTTTTAGGACGACATATAGCTCTGATTAAATGACATTAGGATTTTGTGTGATGTTTGCTCACCTCTTTTGCGTGAGTTCCCATGGAAACAATGATATTTTAAAGGAAACAATGCGCGCTATAAACATGCGCTTTGTGATAAAACGATAAAGTTTTGCAAGGAACAATTTTCTTACAGACAACGTTTATAAAAAACAGGTTTGTGAGTTTATTTATGACTCAAATAAATATTTTTAGGGTCCCGTATCTAAAGGGTAAAACGGGACCCTATTTCTACTCCGCTGTCCGTCCATCCATCTGTCATCAGGCTCATGAACCGTGATAGTTAGACAGTTGAAATTTTCACAGATGATGTATTTCTGTTGCCGCTATAACAACAAATACTAAAAAAATAGAGTAAAATAAATATTTAAGGGACCTCCCATACAACAGACATGATTTTTTTGCTGTTTTTATATAGATAATGGTACGGAACCATTCGTGCGCGAGTCCGACTCGCACTTGTCCGGTTTTTTAACAAAGTAAATACAAACCGGATCTAGCAGCAACCGATTCCTGGTTTCGGATGACTATGTATTGTGTCGGACAAATTAATTGACAAGTATCGAAATATCGTTCAATATCAATCGTTTGTCATATCGATTGTATCGCGACCCTGACACGGCGGCCATTGCTTTCGCAACTCACGGTCACCATTATATTTGCGCCAGTTTTACAGTACATACAATTAATGAAGTCGCTTATTAATAATTACACGGTTTGGTGGTTCATGGGCATTGTTTTATGGTCACCATCGATACGTCGGCGTCGTGGCCTCGACGCTTGCATGGGAAATGTGTAGGAATGTGAGTGGCATGTGACACCGCCTTTATCTTATCTGGCTAAGAATCAAATGACGGTAGTGTATAATTTGTCTGAAAATTTTGCGTATTCTGTGATGTTTAATGTAGATTAATCTGCGCGCTGTCTAGAATATAATTAATGTAGATTAGTGGTTACTATATTCGCGAAAATATACCATATCTCTTGTGTATTAAAGAGAAGTTTTGAACGTGTGCGAAAGCAGACAGAGCCAAGACAAATAAAAAAATAGAATACAGTCGATGGTTAATGCCTCTACATTACGAAGCTGTAGTCTATCTGAATGCAACTAACTAGGCTTGTCAATATCTTTACTTACAAGTCATTGAGGATATTATTCGCAAAGTTATATGCATATCATGTTCCTCGATACGCCTTCACTTTAAATTGACTTGTCATAACAGTTAAAAATACATATTTCATTGACGGCTTCGACGTAATGTAAATAAGATTGTTAAGTATGTGATGTATCGATTTCTCTGACGGATTGCGTTCTGTCCGTCATTCAATTTATAATCGAGAGAAATGTTGAATCGTGTTTGATATTAATTGAATTCGCCTACTAAACTACAATGAATACATAATAAGATAGTGTTAGGAAATGCGTTTAAACTTAATAGCATTTTGATATAAAGTTCACGTGATATCAGAATCAGGAATCTGTATCGGTGTTCGGTCCATTTTAATTTAAAGCACAATTCTGTAAGTAGCGACACGCCCCGAGCGAAATGTTTAATTCAGTCGTGATAAGTCGATATCAAATTAACGTCACAGCTTTAGTCCATTCGGCTATCGATATAAATTACAGCCCTAGCACGATAATAAAATAATGAGCGCCTTAGTGTTCGTATAACGACATAATAATATTAGACGTCCTTCGTATAGGGCTGCCTGCCCACACTATTTTGTGGGGGTTTGATCCAGTTTTGAGGTAATATATTTGAATTTTAGATTCAGGATTTGGTATATCATTATCTTATAAAATAATAGGTACTAATTCTCCTTTGTCTTTGTGAGATATTTGGAAATATTCTAATCTAAACAGCTTGTTGTCTGTCTTAGTGGGTGGTGGTAACCTTAGTTTAAATGCAGGTCTGTGTTCACACAATTACGCCTCGCAGGCCTCCAACAATTACCCGTGAGGACTGGGGACCAATAGGAAAGCCTTTGCAGTGATTCATAGTAAGGAAACCCGTGATACCAGCTGTTGCCGTCGGCGATCTAAGAACAAATTAACAATTTTGTTTTCGCTTCCGCTGCTATGATAACGTTCTAATTTAGATTTATAATAAAGGCCGCGTTGAAAACATTGAAAATAAAATAAATTGATGATGATTATTTCACGTCATTGTTCACCTTTCAGAGGGGCTTGTGGCTAAGTAATAACAGCCGCACGGGTGGATCCATCAGGTTAAACAAAGCTTGCCACGATTATGAATAGAATAGAATATTTGTTCAGTATTAATAATTGATTGATTCGTGGATGGGCTGACCATCTTTACATACCAAGACCTCGCCATGCCTCGGAAAGCACGTTAAGCCGTTGGTCCCGGCTGTCATTCGTGGATCTTTGGCAGTCCTTACGGGTCGTCTCGGAAACCCGAGAATCTGACAACCAGTCTTACCAAGGGGTATCATATTGCTCAGTTACTGGGTTGTGGAGGTCAGATAGGCAGTCGCTCCATGTAAAATACTGGGATTCAGCTGCAGTCGGTTAGACTGGAAGCCGATCCCAATATAGTTGGGATTGTATATGTGTATGTGTTGTATGTGTGTGTGTTCGCCTTTCAGAATTATTGTTATACCTAAGCAATATGTGTCTTACTAGGTGAGTCTTATATCCAGAATAGAATTGGCGAAATAGAGTGAAAGAGAATTTAAACAAAAATTCTGTTCGTTCAATAACCTGACCGTAGATAAGTAGGTACATTAGCGGCTGTCCTCTAAATTAAAACGATTAACAATTACCTTTTTTTTTTGTTTAAAAGCCGGATACATCGGCATATATACGGATATATAAAATTTTCATAGGTACCTTGTAAATAATGTGGTGAAAAATATCAATTAGATTACTCGTTTTAAGCAGCTAACATAACTTAAAACTAACATAATTGACGGCAGTGAAGCGAGGAGGAACTAACACTGATACTCAGTTTTAACCTTCTAAGTATATTTTCAAAGTTACTAGGTTAAATTATAAGACTAGATTTCAAGATTTTTTTTTCAAGAATTTCTTTCTAACAACCAGTCTTAACAAAGGTCTTATCGTATTCAGTGGTATTCAGCTGCATCCGGTTAGACTGGAAGCTGACCCCAACATGGTTGGGAATAGGCTACTAAACAACAGCTGCGTACAGTTACAGCGGCTATAACTGGCCATGGGTCATTTAATAAACACCTCTTTTTCATAAGAGTCACAGACAGTCCGCTGTGCAGGGCCTGCGTGGAGGACGACGAGACAGCAGCTCATGTGCTTCTAAACTGCCCGGTAGTCGCCGCATACAGGGAAAAGTACTTCGGTAACCCAGGTACCCTCCGTGAGGTTGTTAGTAAGATCAAGGCGCTGCTGGCCTTCTTTGAGGAGCTGGGATGGATCGAATGATCGATTTTCTCACCCATACGCAAAATACGTGCATTCACGTGGAGTTGCGGATACCAGACCGTATTACTTATTACCTAAGGGTAAACTAAAAAAAAAGCTGAAATGAAAGAAATTTTAAGCTGTCGACAGCTTTGAAGTTTATTTTTGAATAAGTTAGTAAGTAGGTACTAGAAAATAACCAAAGGAAACTATAACGTGGAAAATTATTCGATTGCTACAGATATCGACAATTATTTAGGTGGCCCTTATAGGAACTGCGTCTGCGCACGTATACCTCGATATTAATGGGAATTTATATGACATCACAGACAGAGAAAACGGTGATCAAGGGTCTAGATTAGTATCGGTTCTACGATTAGTTGCCCGTTCTATGGGAGAGTACGAGTTATGTAGTATATGTGTCTTGTTATCTATTACAGTCATTAATCGTCAAGATAGAATATAGATAAGGACTATTGAAAGAGGAGAAATGATAATCTTTCATCAACCAATCAACTCTCCCTAATGCAGTCATTGATAGACTTCGGTGTCTCTTAAGTTGCGCTACAACACTTAATTCTTCGCTTTTTGCATCCAGTGGGTCCATTCACCTTTATGAGTGATTACTTTTTTATTAGTCTGTTATTTAATATAGTTACAAACTAAACATCTATTTTAATAAGACGCTTAAATTGAAATGTCGACCTAATGTTATAAATTGACGCAACAAGTTAAATTAAGTATTAAATCCACTGAAACTTCTGTTACATTCATCTGTGCGCACTCTTTGTGAAATTAGTATGAACATTATATCTACATCATCAGAAGAAATCATAATTTATTTATATTTATTTATGTAAGAATAACCACAACATTACATTATCTTGGTAAAGTAGATTTTTTGCACAAGTACAGTGTTGGGTCAGTAGTTCTAATTTATAATGCATAAAGCAAATGTCATCGTTGATGTTAACACTATCGCTGCAACAGTGAGTCAGGTGCGAAATTCATTTATTGTCTTCAAATTGCAACAGAAGTTTCAACTGATGATCTACAGAATTATTTCCTTACAAGATATTATGTAACTTTATGTTTAGTTTCGTTGCAAAACAATGAAAATGTAAGCTGTACTGAAATGGGTCAAAAAGTTTTAAGTTAACACCTTTACGGTGCCGGTGTTGAAACACGAGAAAACAATAGTGGTCAAGGAATGACGGAAAAATCTTGAACTTGCCATAATGAGTGAGTGAGTCATGAGTTTTCCTCGTTTTCCAGTAAGTAGCGTAAAACAATGGGTTTACAAAATATGCCAAGTTCATTTATCATGAAAAAAAGTCAGCTACATTTGTTTTTATAGGAAGTTCACTGGTAGTAAATTAGCTGACTCCTTGTAAAACCAAAATAAACTATCGATCAAAAAATGAAACCACACGTTATTCCAAATAGTCGTAGACTAAAAATCATATCACTGGTCATTGTGATGTGACATACATTGCAAATAACGTGGGCGTTTTGCGAAAGCACATTGATTGTATCGACTTTATTGGCACAGTCCTGCTCATATTTGAGTATCTAGAACACAAGTGACATAATAATACTTATCACCAAATAAGACAATGGACAGGATGTATTCTAGGTCAGACGCGGACGTAAATATAGCCATATGTCATTTCGATACGAGTAATAATTATCTAAGTTTGTCCGGCATATCAGATTGCATTTTTTTCTAGTCACTGACTCACTGACCGGATACTAATAAAAACAGTTGTCACATTAGTCCAAATCGATTTATCATGAGTCAAGCAAAAAATGATACCTACGTAGACACAAGCGAAGTTAAGGATCTAGAGATTGTTAGAATAAATAGCGTCGCGTTTATAGACCAAGACAATGCAGCTTCCAAAGGACACAAACATGAAGACATACATAATGATAATGACGAACTTACAGATCAAATATGAATTAAGAGGCGGCGTACATTGCGTATAGGGTACGCATCGCTGGATGATATAGCAACAGCGGAAGATGTCATAACGTTGTCAACCGCTTGCGACGGCACGACCGGCCGTGGGCTCCTTGCCTCGCCAGCGAAACACTGTGAAGACATTAGTTAATCTGCTCGATACGGCCATCAAAGTAATGGCGGTTAACTACGCGTGAAGCTAGTTGGTGAAGCCATATATCATAGAACATAGAAGTACGGATTAGTTGGAAGCTGCGCACTGATATGCATCGCGATAAAAAACTTGTTTAGTGTGAGATCTGAATGTTAGATGGGAGCATAGGAAATTAAGTTTTTAGAGAAGGAAGTGGAAATGAAAGATTGACTGATATTGTCTTGGAATTATGTTTAAACCAATTACATTGTACTGCTATTACAAAGCTTATTCAGTCGTTGAAGTTCAGCGAGGGGTTTTTCAAAGTTTCCGAAACTAACCAATTAGAGTCTGTACAGTGTGTACTTTAACTCAAAGCATTTATTTCAAATAATCCAATTACAGGCACTTTAGAATTGTCAAGGGGTCAGTCAGACAGAAAGATGAAGCTAGTTGCCCATTCCAAAGCGTAGTAGGTTCCTATGAAGAAGAACGGGCAAGATACAAACGTACATGACCAGAAAAACAGATGACCTGTACAATGTAGAGTCCTGAACATTTTCTAGCCCTTAATCTGCGATAGACATGCTACCACCTTGAAGAACGCACAATAACACAGTTGCAAAACCATTCACACGTTATGTATTATATGAAAACAAAGCGACCATAAGTCGGGTACGAAGGCCACGGACTAAGGCCGGACTTAGCCGACCAATTTGATTAAAGGTGATGAAATGATTACCTACACATGGTAATTGGCCATTTTCTGTATTGTAATATTTGTAATTCACGTGGTTTTTGTTGTTTCCTTTTCCTTTGGAGCGTGGGAAAGTGTTGCAACCTTGTTATTAAGACTGATAACTTTATTAGTTCCAAAGTCGTCTGGCGAACTGCTGTTTGATTCGAATGAGATTATGTCTTGTACTATTGACATAGTTGGCTTGTGTTTAATTATTGCAGGTTTATTAAGTCGGTAATTAACGATTGTTATATTCGGTATCAGTTTCTTGGGCTACCGTTGAGGCATTTATGTTAATGGTGCATTTTAAGTATTCAAGAAGTTGGTTTAGAATCACTTACGAACTTAGTCTACATTCATTCATTCATCGCGAGGAAATCGAAAGCTAACTCACTTATTTAAATTAAATCTCATTGAAAATCATATCATGAATGTGTCTACTAAGTCACGTGAGATGGTCGCCGACGACGTTCGGCCGACACCAGCGCGTATAATATATTACGGCAGTGCGTGTAACCACGGATATCACTAACGGAAACTAGTTTTGCAATACGTGTATTTAATTCACTATTCCCTCAAGATACTCAACATAATGAACTCGTCTCACCTTTTAAAGATGTGACACTTGCATTGACATCAATTCCAAACTTAACCACGATTCATTCAGGACTTACGACTCAAATACATAAAAAAAAAACTGTCGGAATCAAACGTTAATGGGTTCACCTCTTTTGAAAGCGGAACAAACATAATCAACTGAAACAAAATTGCGGTAAAAATAGTAACACATAACAGTTATTTGATATGTAGGTAAAAAAAAGAAATATTGCGTAAGGCATTACGGAATAAGCGTAAGGCATTTTTGTATAAAAAGGCAAAATAATAAGTGTAGCTAGAAACCAACTAATGGAGCATGTACTTGAATCAATCGTAATACATAACGACGGTTCGATAATCACGCAAAAATATAAACATACAATTAGTTTGCTAAATGCGCTGAAATAGTCTTTAATCGATTTTTGAAATGTGGATATTATTATGACATGAATCATTATTGAGGATGCAGGATCTATTTGAAAACTAAATTGGCTAGCTACGTGGGTATTTATTACAGAAACGGGTCGTAAAGAGGAAAAATCGAATGAAACAATTACAAATACAATGCAATGTCATTCCGGTGTCTAGGAGTCAAACACTAATGCAGTTGAATAGAAGTATCCAGCGTGACGGAGATTATAACTGCATTCTGATCACTATAATTAGATCTGTAGGATGTTGAGGTCTATCTTTAACAAGATCATAGTTTTGATCAGAAGTCCTCAAATCCGTATTTGTACTATTTTTCTAACATTACCAATTAAGAGTTTCGCAACTGTTGTGTTGCATCAACTGTTCGGTTAACGAGCGTCAGACTAATCGGTTTCAAACTGGTAACACAATCTTTTCTTTATAAAGTCGGATAGCAATTAATATTACTTAAGTCGAAATAATGAACGTTTCACGCCCGAGTTGCCACATGATGACGCTCAGCTAGAGAGCTTATCGTGTAACTCTTGGATAATAGGATGTATCGTTTTCACCTATGTTAATTTACAGTACGAGTAAGTAACCAACCCTATTGTTTCCTTATACCTGTTATGTTTACAGTGGCCATTAAGCTTACCCGTAATGGAATATTGCTAACTAAATGACGTTACTTGTGTACAATAGATTTCCTATTCCGCATTCAGTATTCCAGCTTTCAATAAATTGCAAGTCTGATAAATACCTATAAAATTTAAACTAGTTGCATTGTAAACATGTTTCTGCGGAATGAACACGCGAATTTTATTGCTTTTCTGTAATATGGATTGGTGCAGTAAACGTTGCTGAACGATTTAAACTTTAAAGCATTAGTTCGAACGGCTCGGTTCTTTTAGTAAATTAGCCACGTATTCGTATACTCACATGTTCAAGAGCAGCCGCAGAACGTGACTGGCACGTTCACCGTATAGTTTAGTTTTCTGTACGCGTTCTTAAGCCAAGTGGTTTCACTGTTCGATAGACACATTATTTTTGTATCTGGAGCGAGTATACTTTCGCTGTAGTGGTGTTTAGTCTTTTTTTCCCAAGTATTTGGTGTGGTCCGAGCGGACTCTGGGGCCCTTTTTGGTCATTTTGTAATAACTCCACGAATATCAGATTTTATTAAGCTCATTGTTTGTTTTACTTTCACTCGACCTTTAAACCTAAACTATGGTTTGGTTTAAACCTAAACTATGAGATTAATTTGCTGATAAATTGCAATTGACAAAGTAAAACGGTTTTCCTGAAGCTTAGCTTCTTCAAATAGTCGCATAATTTTCTCGCAAGCTAGTCTTGAATTAGTAGAAAATAGGAAGGAAAACATGGAGTTAATGTTGTGGGAAACAGAATTATGTAAATTATGACGACGTGAAGTATGTGGGACGGATGTGGCCGCCACTGTTCATACTTTACGAATACACTCGTCACCGCAGCCGCAAAGAGTATTATGAACGTTTACGATTTCTGTTAATTTTTTATGACACCTCTTACGTTTCCTTGCTAGCGTAATTTCTAATAAAGTTAAGCATAAAGTTATAACTTATAATTAGAAATTGTATTTTATGTCACTTATCTATAAATTTTCTCTCAAGTTGCTTTATTGTCTTAATACGGAGTTTATTGTTATTATGTTTAGATTATTTTATTCTTTCTCTATTAATGTTTTACGTAGTATATTTACTTTCACAGCGGTTGCTACATTGTTTTCTTCCTGGTAGCTACTGGGTAGATTACGAGTTGATGTAAAAACTGATTCCTGTATGTACGTACGTTACGTCTGGGTAAGTTATTATAAAAACTGTAGTGTTTCACACAATTTGTCGCAGTCAATTGTGTTACAATTTAAGTGTCATACATAATTCTTGGTTGATTAATTTCGCACAAATTATAAGTCAACAGTGTTGCATAGAATTTTAAGTTTTTAGTTTAAGTTTCTGCATTCAATCATCGTATTAAATTTTCAGATGTTAACATAGATTATTAAATTTAATGGCTTCTTGTTCTTGTCACCAATGGGAAGGTTCTGCTCTATAGAGCGGATATCTTAAACTAAGAATCACACGACTAAATACTGAAGTTTATATAAACATATAAACCATTTTAAAATGAATAGTTTCCATTCCTTGCTCTAATAAACAGCTGTTGGTTCCTAAATTGACAGTCCAATAAATCTCGAACACAATATATGATCGATCGGCGCGTACGCAAACGTTGAATATTCATGAGATTATGTTATTTACGACAAAACATGAATAAAGTTATTCGATAACGGTACATAATTATTTGATCTACACTGATCCGGTCTTGGCTGCTAATCAGGGGACGTCGCGTCGGTAATAAATTATTGATAAATCAATACTCTATGAATATCAAAGCAGCGCATTGAATGCCGTTTGTTTCTTTTAATCGAGTCTTGATTACTTTATGTGTTAATTTTTAAATGCTAATCTACATTTATCAAGTTTTTATTTTATGATCATATTTTAGTTTCAAAACACTATAAATTTCGTATTTTATTGCCATTGGCTACTTCAACACTCTCCAATATTTCTAGAAAAACAGGTATTTATTTGTAATGGGGCTTCTGTCTATACTATTGGAACTGTGGAACAAAATAAATATAACTGTTTTTGAAAATATCGAATGTGACTGACAGTAAGAGGAGGATGTCGTTCTGAAATTGTTTCTTTTTGATAAAGTTCAATTATAGAAACCTAAAAAACAATTTTTTCAGAAAACCTCTCAAAGCATCAGAAAACAACGAGCACTTAAACATGTCACCATGTTTCGATATGCCGTATTCTAGGCGCCGTTTAGTTTATAAGAATACTAATTAGTTCTAAGTCAACTTACAAGTTTAAATGGACCAGTACCTCCCAGTTTGGGTTGATATAGTAAAAGTTGTTCCTATGTCACCTATCGGCTCGAAACAGGTCGCTTGACATGTTGCCGAGTTCGCAATGTCCGTATTAATTACTGTTGTTATGGTGAAATTGAGATCAGACGAAAAACTGGCGTAGGTACGAGACAAGGAAGGAGTTGGAAACTTTTAGTTGAGCTGATATCGTAAGCTACGATGTCAATTATAACTAAAAATTGTCAATATGTGTTATATTTGGCCAATACCGTTATGATAATCATCTCAGAAACGTACTCATAGCGTCTATGAAATTCCAATCTATTTTCTTCCGTCATAGATTGGCAAATAGGGCACCAACCATGTGGTCACAGTAGACTTTCAAAGCTTGCATTTCTGACAAATTCTGACGAATTTAGAGACAAAGTGTTAAAAATTCCTATTTGCTCGTATTTTCACTGGCCTTCAATACAAAAGACATCAACGCATGGGCAATCATTGATGCATCTACTTGGGAAAATTAACCTGGAGGATTCATTTATAAGGGGTTCTGTTTATACAAAATTTTGCCTTTGTTTTATGCAAATTTACAACTAGGTAAGGATATGAAGACCAGAAAGTAGTTGGAAAGTCTACGGCTTGTCATAGACATTATCCTATTGGGCTCCTAATTTTGCCATCATCCCAATTTAATTGAGGACAGCGTAGCATAATATTCTTCTCCTAAACATCAGTTGTCATATGAGCGTTCATATCGTATGGCAGAAAAAGGGTACGGTCAGCAACAGAAGTCCTCTGACTGACGGTACCTTCACCTAAGTTTAAGCTTCGATCGACTTTTTGCATACTTCTACTGAGTATGCAAAAAGTTAGACTGTGCCCCATGACTTATTGTGCAACATTGTATTATGCGTGTAGTGTTTTCTTGTCTTTTGGTTTCCACTTAGTATTATCTCAACTATATGTCAAGGTTGCAATGGAAGGAATTTGACTGAACGGATTAAGGTGGCCGGTTGCTGCAAGGTAAATTATGCCTTATTTGTTTGTTTTAAAGTTAGCCTTTTACTTATAGATAATTACTCGTATGTGCAACTTTTTTTCGCATCTATTTACCTATCTACAAAAAACCCATGTAACATTAAATACACAGCACATTAAATAAAAACAAATCAATCAATCTATCTGCCTAGCCTTTTCCCAACTATGTTGGGGTCGGCTTCCAGTCTAACCGGATGCAGCTGAATACCAGTATTTTACATGGAGCCATTGCCTATCAGACCTCCACAATCCAGTAACTGGGTAATACGATACCCCTTGGTAAGACTGGTTGTCAGACTTTCGGGCTTCTGACGACCCGTAACGACTGTCAAAGATCCACGAATGACAGCTGGGACCAACGGCTTAACGTGCTTTCCGAGGCACGGAGGAGTCTCGCCATGTAAAGATGGTCAACCATCCACGGACCAACCCCAGCAAGCGTAGCTTAACGTGATGGATCGACCCGTGCGGCTGTTATTACTTAGCCACGAGCTCCTCAATTAAATAAAAACAAATATGTTTAAAATTATTGGAATGACGCTCCGAGAGTCGTCATCCAATGCCATATTATGGGGCTGTCCATTCTGCTGGCTACAGTAGCCAAAAGACTTATGATTATCTCAAAGAAATATTTGTAGACAATCTAATGTCACAAGTTAGCCTTAAACAAAATCTTATAATAAATTTCTTATTTAATTTTAAATTTTGTCTTGTGTATTTTTAAGTTTATTTCGCTTATAAATTCATATCATTTATGGTTATCCGTTGTTTCAAATTTCCATGGTATGCAGCACATCAGATGCGGCCACGACTGTAGTTTCAATCCAACCACGCTTATTAAACGAATCATAGCATACGAGCAACTTATAATTTATAGTTATCATCACGAGATTAAATAACTAAACATCACGGAATATTGACATAATTGGTTATGCATGTCTGGGAAAAGTTTCTGCCTTACATTCTTACTGTTTTAATATAAGCAAACAGCATCTTTAAGCTAGCTATGCACTACGCACTAGCCAATTATCGGTGTGATATTGCAAAAAGTCTTATAAGTGTGCGTCGCTCGTCAAAGATAAACTCGGTCTTTATGCTTGCTTAATAGGTATTATGAAGAAAGACTGGAAAGTATTAGGCTTTAAAAACAGTAATTAATAATAAATGTGATTATTATTGCTTCACTAGTAAAAGCAAAATGTCATCATCTGCCTAGCCTTTTCCCAACTATTTTGGGGTCGGCTTCCAGTCTAACTGGATGCAACTGAATACCAGTATTTTACATGAAGCGACTGCCTATCTGACCTCCACAACCCAATTACTGGGTAATGCGATACCCCTTGGTAAGACTGGTTGTCTTTCGGGCTTCTGACGACCCGTAACGACTCTGTCAAAGATTCACGAATGACAGCCGGGACTTTACGGCTTAACGTGCTTTCCCAGGCACGGAGGGGCCTCGGTATGTAATGATGGTCACCCATCCACGGACCAACCGCGGCAAGCATAGCTTAACCTGATCGATCGACCCTTGTGGCTGTTATTACTTAGCCACGAGCCCCTCTAAAAGCAAAATGTATTACGGAGATAATTCTGGACTTGCAATATTAGTCAAAGATTACGTTAATATTTAGCACTTCCATGAGAAATGTCGGAAAGATTTTCTTGTATATTTTCACTATCAAGACGTAATACTAATTACGTGGCTTCCTTAAAGTGTTATTATTATGCGAAATAACATAGAAAGTTTGTCACATTGTCTGTCTGTCGTATTCACGTCAACTCGTGAACGCATTTCGGATAATTCGCGATTCACATGTCTTCCATCATGTGATATGAATGTCAGTGTGTAATGGCACTGCTTCATAAGAATGGCGCAATTGTATGACTATGACATATAACCCATGTTGACATTTGATTACAAAGTGCTTTTAGATATTACATTTATAACCATTGTATTCGAGGTGAAGTTGATTGTTAGGTTTGCGACCCACCTTAAATTTTGGTGAACTTTTGATACCCTTGCTTATTTGTTTTTATTAATGTTAAGCTTGCAGCACACCTATGTGTGCTTCCACTTATAATTAAACAATTTAGTTCACTAAACTTGGTTCATAATGAAAAGATGATTAATGAGTTGTTACAGTAGTTTACGAAGTTTTAGAGAAGTATGGAAGAAGAGATGTTACAATAATTTACGAAGTTTTAGAGAAGTATGGAAGAAGAGTTGTTACAATAATTTACGAAGTTTTAGAGAAGTATGGAAGAAGAGTTGTTACAATAATTTACGAAGTTTTAGAGAAGTATGGAAGAAGAGATGTTACAATAATTTACGAAGTTTTAGAGAAGTATGGAAGAAGAGTTGTTACAATAATTTACGAAGTTTTAGAGAAGTATGGAAGAAGAGATGTTACAATAATTTACGAAGTTTTAGAGAAGTATGGAAGAAGAGTTGTTACAATAATTTACGAAGTTTTAGATAAGTATGGAAGAAGAGATGTTACAATAATTTACGAAGTTTTAGAGAAGTATGGAAGAAGAGTTGTTACAATAATTTACGAAGTTTTAGAGAAGTATGGAAGAAGAGTTGTTACAATAATTTACGAAGTTTTAGAGAAGTATGGAAGAAGAGATGTTACAATAATTTACGAAGTTTTAGAGAAGTATGGAAGAAGAGTTGTTATAATAATTTACGAAGTTTTAGAGAAGCATGCTGCACCGTCCCTTAATACATTGAAATAATGACATGAGCATAATGACAGAAGAATAATGATAAGAGAATAATGACAGGAGAATAATGACAGAAGAATAATGATAGGAGAATAATGACAGGAGAATAATGGCAGGAGAATAATGACAGGAGAATAATGGCAGAAGAATAATGATAGGAGAATAATGACAGAAGGATAATGATAGGAGAATAATGACAGGAGAATAATGGCAGGAGAATAATGACAGGAGAATAATGACAGAAGAATAATGATAGGAGAATAATGACAGGAGAATAATGGCAGGAGAATAATGACAGGAGAATAATGGCAGAAGAATAATGATAGGAGAATAATGACAGGAGAATGATGATAGTAGAATGATGATAGTAGTTTACGTGAACATTGTTGGTATATCATGAAAAACGGAAATACAAGAAACAAAAAATAAATATTTGAACTAGTTAGTTTTTCAGTCACAGCAAAACCAATGTTCCAAATATAGGTTAATAGAGGTTCATTAATAAATCTGATATTAGTATATAGTTATTCGTGTGGTCACTGAAATACCTTTCCAAGACAGATGGCCGTGATAACCACTAGATAACATTAAATTTATGCAAATAAATTACAGAGCAAGGTAAACAAAAACGATTGATTGCATTCCCAATGGCGTATTTTATACAAAACAATGGTCCGTATCTTAATCAGAATGTCAGAATGAGATTAAATATGGGCCCTTTTGCTAATAGAATATTAGCTGTTTGATTTGTTTTAATGGTGCTGAAGTCTTTGAATGCATATTTAATGGGACCTTTGAAATATAAATGTCAATATAGTTATGTGGCTGTGTGAGCGAAACCTGAGGCGATGGGAACGTACTTCATATAATCTTAAGGTCGGTTTCCATTTTTGGCATGTTCAAAAAATATTATATATTAATAATAAAAATATTATATAATAATATCAATCAATACGAGTATAATATAATTTTGTTGTTTAAATATTTTTAGTTCGCACCATGACTACATGGGTAACCCACTATAATAAAACACGAAAAAATAAATACAAATTGAATGCTGCTGAACTCATTTGAAAAAATCTTTCAGTAATTCTTAAGAAAGGTTGTAGTACTCCTATCGCCGTAATCACATTAAGGAACTCAGAGGTGTTAATGAGTCTGAGCCAGCATAGAATACATTACAATCGCTGGGCCGCGATCACGTTCTACTGAACTCGACCGAACGTTCCGTTTCCATAATGAATCACTACAATTATCAGTCAGCCTCCGGTTTTCCACTTAATTGAATTTAATTCTTGTACAATAAATCTGCTAAAAGTGCTTTGAATGATCGTTGAAATGTTTGCAAATTGTAATAACAATGTAATCGAATTACATTTGGTTTATAAATAAGGTGGTAGAATAGAAATTAAGGTCCAGTTTGATTTAGCAGCGAGTGGGTGATACCGGAATCTGAGTGAATTATTTCATGGTTTCTATATAAATTCTCTGAGATCTGGAGCTTTTTTAAATAGGGAATTGAAATGTGTATTTCTTTAAGTATCTTTTAAGACACTTTTACGCGTCAAAATTTTAATTTACTTTGGTCAATAGGAATTTTCGAAAACTTGCGAATGTTAATAATTTTCGAATAAGCAATGTTACAGTACAACTATTTTCTTAATGTCTGAGAGCCTGCACCAAGTGCAAAGGGAAACTGATAGAAATCCGACGAGTGACGAAACATGAGGTTTGTGAGGGATATTAAGAAAACAGTTGTACTGTACATACCTACGTTTTTGCGTCAGCCAGGTGGCGCCAGTTATTTCTTATTAATATTCAGAAAGTACCGATACATATCACGGCAATTTAGTTGCAAAACGAGCGTATCAGTGATCTAAATGACTGTCAGTAACGACGACTGATCTGAATAGCTATCAACTATCAATTCTGATCGATATTACTTTGACAAGGGCGTTGTCGACATCCGTATCTTACGTTTGTTTGCGATCTCAAATCAATTAGATTCGCTTTTAAAATTGTCATACAACGAAAGGTTTCGATTCCGTGACGTGGCGTGATAAAATTAACTTTAACACCTGAGGCCGAGTTGCTAAATTCGTTCGTGGAGAAGTAATGTGGTATGCAATTGTCGTGAACCGCGGCCGGTACAATCACGGTATGTGGCCTTGTCTACAATGAGCTACACCATTAATGGTCCAGAAATTATAAAGCTTTTGTCGTGTACTGTACATTCGGTATAATATAATTTTAGTTCTTGCGGTTGTAGTTGCGCCCGCGCCGTCCGCCGCCGGAATTGGATAGGTGAACGATTTCGTAACCAAACTAATAATTGTATTAGTGTGCTCTGAGTTACACCGATCATTAGCATACTTTTTGTACGCCACAGAATTTATTGCAAAACAAGTGTTTTTTTTAAGGAGATTGTAATCCACCGGAAAAAAAATAATTTTGCGAGCTACCACTGCGCATGGGGGATTTTTTTTTGGGTTTCCTGTAATTTGTAGGTCCGTGTAAGGTTGTATCGTGATCAAAATATGATACGCGACAATAACAAATATGTATTTACATAATTTTGACATTAACAATCAAACACCATATCAATCACCGCCACCAACCACCACATCACGTATATTAGATTTAGAGAGATCTATTGATGATTTTTATGGTTAAAATTATGTAAATACATATATTTTACTGTCGCGTATCATATTTTGATCAAGATACAACTTGATATGGACCTGCAAATTGCATAAAACGCAAGAAAATTTCAAAACCTAGTCAGTTAATATACTAAAAACTACAGTAAATTAGTAAGAATTTCATTAAAAGTACACCAGTAGCTATGTCAGTACTCTAAACATTTCAGATAATAACTTATTTCTATAAATTCTAACGGCTTTTAATGAATCAGAAAAAGTAGTACCTACATTTCTTGAGTTCTTATTTTTTGTTGGTTGCTTTAGGAATTAGTAAATGTATCAGGTAGGGTACCTAACGTTAACGTAACGTGTGTAAGACCAGTTTTTTGTTATTTCTCAACCTTGTCACCAGTGGTCCAGTGCTCAAACCCGTTGCACCACCAGTCAATGCACTCCAGTGCACCAGTTTGGCGAAAGTAAAAGTCACTGCGAACGCACTCGTTCTTGAACTAGTGCTGTAACTGTCCACTGCACTATACTTTACGATATAACGGTTTTTTAGGGTTCCGTAACAAAATGGTAAAAAGGAACCCTCATATTGCGACTCAGTCTGTCTGCCTGTCCGTCTGTCGCAGCTGGATACCTCAAAAACTACTAATGCTATGAACTTGAAATTTAGGACAGTTTTAGAGGACGTTTGCGCAACTATTTAGCAAATAAGAAAGAAATAAAATATGTATATTTTTTTTTGCAATAGGGACTGAAAGTTGGTCTTAAAAATTTGAAGTGGGATATCATATGAAAGAGCGTTGTTTGCACATTCTTTAAAAAACAATGCTTTTTTTTCGACTTTCGATGAAAAATGTAAAAAAAAAGACCGTTCCCTCCCTTATCTCTGAAGTTTGCATAGAAAAATTATTCTATGTGATAGAAGTGTATGTAAAGATTACAGCAAAAATAAAACAAAATATGTATATTTTTTTTTGCAATAGGGACTGAAAGTTGGTCTTAAAAATTTGAAGTGGGATATCATATGAAAGAGCGTTGTTTGCACATTCTTTAAAAAACAATGCTTTTTTTTCGACTTTCGATGAAAAATGTAAAAAAAAGACCGTTCCCTCCCTTATCTCTGAAGTTTGCATAGAAAAATTATTCTATGTGATAGAAGTGTATGTAAAGATTACAGCAAAAATAAAACGATGTCTCTAAATAGCACACTTTTTCAGAAATCGGAACGGAACCCTCGGTACGAGAGTCCGACTCGCTCTTGACCGGTTTTTTAAATTTCAAAATATAGCGAGTACATCTTTATTTACCTAATTCTCATGTCTCATAAATTACAAATCGTGCAAAGGAAATGGGTATCCTACAATTGACCAGTACCTAAATTTTACGCATTGACTATAATTGTAGTCTATGAAACCAATACGTTCTCACCGCTGCATGGAAACTAGATATGACATCCAAATAATACGTTGACTCTGTATTGCAGAGTTATATGCATGAACTAACTGGGCTTGACGGTTGTTTTTTATAATATTACTAGCTTTGACCGAGGCTTTTCCCGCGCATATATTAAACATATAAACCTTTCTCTTGAATCACTCTATCTATCAAAAAAAACCGCATCAAAATCCGTTGCGTAGTTTTAAAGATATAAGCATACATAGGGACAGACAGCGGGAAGCGATTTTGTTATATACTATGTGGTGATGATTATAGTTTAAGTATTTAAAGATAAAATGAAAATGCGGATATGAAGAATTGAGAATTAAACGGTATGTTGCCGGAAAATTGCTGGTAGGTAGTTCTTTTTCCGAAGTTAACTCGGAAAAACTATTCGTAGAGAACTCTCCTTAACTGCGTTTTTCTTTTCAACCAGCACACACGAAAGTTGAAAACTGATTGATTTATAACGCGGTGAAATAAATATACTACGACTTTCGTGCTTAAGGTGCAACCCGTTAGACGAGTACTCCTTAAATGGAAAATAAAAAGCCACCAGACCAGTCAATTAGACACTTTCGTAGTCTAATTATAGGAAACTAGCTTTTGCCCGTAGCTTTGCCCACGTGGATGTCGGAAGTTAACGCACGGGAAGTACTACCGGGACAAAAAAATCCTATGTCCTAATCCAACTGGTCTGGTCTGGTCTACTCACGTGCCAAATTTCATCCAAATCCGTTCAGCCGTTTTAGCGTGAAAGCATAACAAACAAACTCATTTTCGCATAATATTATACAGTTGGGATTAGAGAGGGGACATATTTTCAATGACAAATTAATTAGATAGGTAATCAAGCTCGCGGTAGCTGATGGTTGCTGGCTGTTCGTAAAAGAACATAAAAATGATTTGCAGTAATTTAATAGGCAAATTTGAATAATATTTTCGGAAACTGAATAATAAGGTTGATTTATTGAGTATAAATTAGCAGTAATATTTTAAAATGTTAACGGTTATTGTTTTGTATTTTATTAGCGATGAAAATTATTTTAATTTATTGCCCACTATGGGATGCTAATTGTGAGGTAGGTAATAAGACATAATTTATATGCCGTAAAGATAAAGAAGCGAACTGGGCAATGGTGGACACAAAATAGTTTACTATACGATTGAAACAAATTCGTCATTTAATTATTTGACTCGAAAGAGTCGTAAAAGCTAACTTTCAGAGTAACATTATAATTAATTAAGCAAATTATATATTTTCAGTATAAACTAAGCATAACAATTATAGTGCCTATGAATTTTTAGAATGGCTGTGAAAGTTACGAAACAATAATAAAATATTGTTTGTTAAAATTATGAGAAATTTCTTTATAATACCTACTCGTATAGAATATTAAACTTTCTCGACTAAGTTAACTTTCAATTGCACTGGCAAATGAAACGTTTTTCCATTTCGAGATGATATGTATGAATCATGCAAATATTGACGACACGGTTGGCGCAGTGGTTGAGCGATTGACTGCTGCGCAGCATGTCGCGGGTTCGATTCCCGCACGGAACAAATATTTGTACGACCTACAAGTATTTGTTCCGAGTCTGGGTGTTTTTCTATCTATAATATGTATGTATTTACAAAAAAAAAAATGTATATAAGTAGTTTATCAGCCATCTAGTTACCATAACACAAGCATTAGGTTGCTTAGCTTGGGACTAGATGGCGTTGTGTGAAATGTCCAAGGATATTTATTTATTTATTTATTTATTTATTTATTTATTATGAGTAAAAGTTACAATTAACTATTTCTTTTATTTCATTTTACACATATTTTTTACATTTTTAAATATTAGAATAAAAAGAATATAAAAACATTTAAAAATATAAAAATAGTAGCCCACCGGTATCGAGAACAGGGTCCAAGGTACCGGCGGTCAGGGCTCCAGAGAGAGGAACCTCCTAACAATGCGGGCCGTGTCCAGAAGTACCGCTTTCTGAATCAAGCCCTTGATCCAGCCGCCCAAAGAGAGCCTCCTTAGGTGTTGGTCGAGGCTCTTGGCAATTAAGGCATTGGCTGATACGAGTATCGTCACAATAATTGCTGAGTCCACATCCCACATGTCGACAACCTCGCGAGCCAAGTCAAGATACTTGATTTGTTTATCTTTCTCGGCTTTCACGAGGTTCCCGTCATGCGGGACCGTTATGTCAATAAGCATTGCGCGCCGCTCTGTTCGATCCACCACCACTATATCAGGCTTACAATTAATTATTATTATTATTTAGGCTAATTAATTATTCAAACAAAATACACAACCAAATTACCTGTGGGTTGTTAGGCGCTAAGCTAAAAGCAAAAAATACATATTTATCTACTCAACAAGTTCTAAACAAAAATACCCCACTCGATGGAGTAGATCAATTTTTTTGTTTCACGCCCCCTTTAACTATATGAGAGCCTCGGGATTACGACATTTTTTTTGACAATTTGTATAAATAAATAAATAAATAAAATTGTTTATTCTCACCGACCGAAACTTTTTTTTGCTTCCATGGAAACAGGTTGTCCTGCCATATATTAGCAATAGTAAGTACAATTGGTAGTAGTAAGGTGGATGGTGGTGTTGGTGGTGGTGGTGGGTGAATTGTGGATTACATTTATTTGAATGAACTATTTATTCATTAAGTGCTGAAAATAATTTAAGAAACAGTTTAAATACCTCTTTTGTATCAACAGTGAACCAGTTTGCAAATTGGTTTTAAAGTTTTTAGTTTACACAAAAAAAAAGCTATTAAAACGTTTCAACAAAACGTCTCGTGAGCCGAGTTTAACAATCGAGTAATTTTATCTTAAAATTGCGTTTCGTAACTCCTTACATTTTATTTCTCATTTTTTATATCACTTTCGCTTAACTGATCAGAGATGACGTCACATGTTATTGAATCAGGTCAATAAACATAATTTAACATCGCGCCTGTATTCCCAAAAGGGTTAGACAGAGTACACATGCTTCTTTAGTTATGTTTAAGAGCGTTGGCGAACGTACGGCATCTCATACACACTTTCAAGTCCTTTTTTATCGAAATGAATGAACCGATTTTAATGAAACTTCATACGTACAAGCAAGATAAATAGGTCTAAAAAGTTAGCTAAAACATTTTCGAAATGTCTTATTTAATAAAAGATAATTGGAAATCTCTGTTCCTACGAAATATTTAAAATCGGTTGAATTTAGCTGCAACACTATTTTTCGAAAATGTTCTTAAATAACTTTTTAGACCTATGTATCCTGCTTATGCGTATTAAGTTTCATTAAAATCAGTTCATTCATTTCGATAAAAAAGGACTTGTAAGTTTGTATGAAATGCCGTACGGAGCCAACGCTCTTAAGTCCCATGCATCAGGCGGGCGAGCCTACTGCCATCAACCGAGCTTAAATCCAGACACCGGCCTGCTACTGAGAAATTCAAGATGGTCCTGGGTTCGATTCCCGCCCCCGCCCCCCTGGGTTCGATTCCCGCCCCCGCTCCCCTGGGTTCGAATCCCCGAGGTTTGGAAAAACCTGACACGGGAATCGAACCTAGGACATCATGTGTAGCAGTAGCACTTGCGACCAATGAGGCAGTCAAACAAAATTGCAACAAATTATTGTAAACCCTACGAATGTGTCATGTCGTCCATAAAAGGTCGGTGAACTAGTTTTCTTCGGGGAATTTAATTTATAAAATAAAAGGACTTGTAAGTTGTAGTTAATTGATCTATTTACCAGTTGATAGCATGACCCAAGTGTTTACATGTCCCACTTACATTATTGTTAAGTATTTGACAAACACTCAGACTTACGCATTCGTTTCCTTAAACAAATACTTGAGCGTTTAATGTTTCCTAAACAAACACTTGAGCGAATTTCTATTGTTACTTCTTGATAAGGAGTTATCACGATAAATTCTAGAACAGTAAGTGGTGAAAGCATTATTAATAATACTTCTAGTACTTAATGCGAGTTGAATTACCTACAAATTCTCGTAGTTTGTTGCTACACAACACCAAAACCTAGATTTGATACCTATCAACAAGTTCCCAAAGTGTTTTAAGACATGTTCGCTATCCATTACCGGTCGATGTCGACTTGTCTATTGCTTTCGATAAGCACAGCAGGTAATGTACAGTTTGTCAGGAGATTGTGTGGAATGTATGTAAGTTAGTGATCATGGGAACAGCGTTCTAGCGCACCAGCTGTTCTCAATAATGTAAAGCAAGTAGATCACTCCAATAAATACCGAATCACATTACTGAATTTAATTTAATGCCTTTTATGTATCCAGATGCCAATTACGAAATAAACACATTAATGTACTAAGTTGTTACGAGTGAGTTTCGGGAATATGTACCGTTTCAAGGATTTTATTGGTTGTAAATTGGTTATCATCAAGATCTTTGAATTTAAATTTTACCTTTTGAGTCCATTTGGTTCAAACAACTTTTAAACATTTATGAAACGTGCTGTGTTTTTATTGCATTTCCCAGTATGTACAATAAACTTACATAAGTTATGAATATTCAAAATGACCATTGGTACTTTATGGCGAGAAATTATAGCTATATGTCTACCTTTATATTGTTTAACCCTTTAAACATTAAGCCATGTATTTGACGAGCGACATCGCGCGTCTTCTGGAGGCAGTTCTATAGATATATAAACGGATTTATGCTACAAGAATTCGCATTGCGTGAGCCTTAATCTTTAATTAAATGTAAACAGTTTGCACAAAATTACCTAACCTAATATTTATCCTAAATAAGATCTGGTCTACATGCATATAATTATCTACATTTCCGACACAAATTGCGACTGAGTCTCAAACTATTTGCGTACGCAATCGCAATTATGTTGTCGAATCGAGTTCGATGACAGCCGAGACGAGACGACGAGAACTATAGCATTCGATGCCACGGCCGAGCCGTCGATCTTGACCTACACCACGCCTGCACTGATGCGTAGGCACAGAAAGAATCGTACCATCCAGTCGAAAACAATCGATTCAATCCGCAATATGATCATAATCGATTCTTCAATCGATAGGATGATTGCTGAACTTGACATTGCTTTCTAAGATTATTTATAGTTCGCATTAAACGTTTTCTGTATAAATATTTCTGTTACTGTTATGGGTCTCTAATAGGCAAAGTATTTGATAGATTTATATTTCGCTGAATATTTTAATTTAGAATTCAAACCCTCGCTCTACATAAGCATTCATAATAAAAACTTACTTGAAAACCAGAGGGCAATTTCCATATTTTAACAAGGTTCTCATTCTCAATTCAGTCTCAAACTGTCAAAAATTGTATAGTGTTTAGCTAGATTTTTGACATTTAATTGTCGCTGGCATGAGATTGCGACTTGAATTTGAACGTTTTTAGGTACGAGAATTGGCTAAAATCTTTAACTTTGTATAGAAAACCAGCTCCCAGAAGCCTGAGACAATTAATTTTTACGGAATTTACATACTGTTTGCAGAAACCTTGGAAGTTTAACATTTTTATAGCCTAGTCTAACTATAAATTTAATATAAGATGGTAGGTATGATTCTAGACAATATATTTCAGAATGCGCCTCGAATAACAATCAAAGTGAACGCTTGGAATACGGAATATACCTAAGTCCGCTCATATCCGCGTGTATGTGCACAATTAATAAATAAAAGAATAATTTTAATTAACTACAATATAATTTATATTATGGTTTATTTGATACACTAAATGAGATACGAAGTTTATTGTTCTACTTCCGCCGTGTTGTTTATTTTTTACTAACTTTTTTGTTATGACTTGCATTTAATCAATTAGTTAATCGATTTTAACAATCGGACCTATAACAAAAGCTATTCGAAAATGAAATTAATCGAGTACCTAAAGTTCAGTATCGGAAATTAGAAATATAGCAGAGTCATCTACAACTACGGCTAGTCGCGTACAGAGACAAGGTTTTCTCATTTCATAGTTCCTCGCTACTATTAACTCGCTAACCGTTTGCCAAGTTACGAACTTGGGAACATCGTATTATCGCTTAACTAATAATATTATAATAATAAGCCGAAGCTCGTCGTACGAAAGGGAAATCTGACCAAGGCAATGGCAGCTACTTACCTAGCTGGAGCGGTCTCTTTAGAAAGTTTTAAATTATACGTAAGTGAACTGGTAACATTGACGGCGACAAGACCACGCGCAGGCGACGGATGCTAACACCGCAAAATAATGATGCCATGCGAAGCTCATAACTATTCTAGACACTCCATAAAATACCTACTCACTCAAGAATATTAGCTCAGACAAGAATATATTCATTCGGTAATTCACAGGCGTGAATGAAATTCAATACCAATGATTTCACGCTGGTCGGTTTCATTAAGGCTGCTCCTTCCTAAAATACGGCGAAACTAAGTAACTTTGTAACCATCTTTTACAGTAACTATAGCATCTTTCTGATAGCAAAAAATACACAGTAATCTACAATACATAAGAAGTGATTTCATGTATCCTGAAATCTATTTTAGTTTCTAGAACTAAGGAAAAAAAATCCTAAATCCAGGTCTATTTCGGTCTATTTTTTCGAGTTATTACCATATTACTCCTACAGTTTTCATTAAAAGTGTTGATAAATTTATTCAGTTTTTTTTTAAACTAATATGGAATGATTTCTTGTCATTACTTTTTTAGTTTAATCAACAGATTTTTTGTAAATCGATAATTACTTCACATTTTGCAAGCGTTGTGTCATCGCGCTTCTCTTTCTTTTCTATGCAGTCCGACAGTGACCGCGCTTTTTGCGACGTATAAGCCTTAAGCTCGATTTTATCAATATTCAAAATCTAGGCTGCCTGCAAATCGTCAATCAACAATTTGTCACTGAACCCGGAAAGATTCTAAACCGGAATAACTGCATATCACTTCGTACGACTACTCCATCAAGTGGAACGGAATGCAAATTCAGCACTGATACCCGCAAAACCGATGCGTAATCCACTAATAATTTCAATGTATCTCTCAAAGCTTGCAATGTTCGTTAACGCGTAGAAAGTCGAGATCTCGATGTTATGCAAGTTGCTCTTCTGTTTGACACGCGTAGAGTTATGTCCTGTATCGATTGGTAACATTAATTAAGCATCCGAATAGACATGTTTATAGCGATATTGACTTTGTTGTATAACTTAATGATATATTGCATTTCGTGCGTATATGTAGGCCAAGCGTACGTCACGAATGTGTTACTACGTAGTAAACTTGACAAAAAATGTTTGTTTGTTTGTTGGTTACGAGACTGGGGGTCTAAAACGGCCACTTTGGCAGAATCATAATAGGATAATATTATGAATAATATTTGAAATCGTAAAACGGTCACAAACTGACCATATATTATGAATTGTCAGTTTGTGACCGTTTTACGATTTCAAATATTATTCATAATATTATCCTATTATGATTCTGCCAAAGTGGCCATTTTAGCCCACCTGATGTGGCAGTAAGATTGATTGACGCGTTGTCTTGTCAGTGACAGTGAGCTACACTTGATTGAGAATAGTTTATGCAATTTATGCCAGAATAATAATGTCTAAGGTCTTTTTTGAGGGCTACCGAAACATAATCCAATCAGTATTTGAGTAAATCTAGTTTAATATAGCTTATTTATGTTTGTGATAATTGTAATGCCAGTTTTGATGTTATCGATATAATTAAATCAGGAAACGGCAGTACTTACTGTGACAATTCTATTGTTGTCGCCACCTCTGGTTAGTTACATAAACGCGGGTTACATTGTATCATGTCCAACATCTGTTAGTTATGTTAATTGAGACAAATAACTTTAAGTACCTATACAAATACACTCATAAATCTTATTAGGAAAGCAGATGTTTTAATCAGACATGTAATTTACGTTTGTTACGTCACGAGATTTTCTCTTTCAGTAATAAAACAGGGTTTAATGAAACGGGGTTTAATGAATCAAATGAGTGTGTTTCATCAATCTGCATAAGTTGACACGTGTTATGATTATGCGTGTTGCGCAAGAGTCGCGGTTCGGCTGCGCCCGCGCCGCCCTGCGCTGACCGCAGCGCCATTGTACGTTCATTCAGTAGCTTGTGTAATAATTATTCAACGATAGAATAAATATTGATATTGCTGTGTGTCCCTTTGGACTAGAGCACGGACAATGGAAATCCTACTTTTCCTAGAGTTATTCGAACGTAGTAAAGTCTCAAGTTATCTCTTAGATTACTATCTATTGCCTAGTAGCTAAGTACTTTTTAAAGTAATTAATTTGTAAGCTAGGAAGGATACTAATGATCAAGTGTTGTGATAATCTTTCACAGATATTAGACACGCCAATTACTTCTTATCTGCAAGGTATTCCTATTTATTACAAAGCCGTGAAAAGCTGATTATTATCCTAATTATAATCTATAACCATTCTTTAGATTAATCAGAAGGAACCATGCAATAAGTAGCGCAATATTTGTTCGGGAAGCTTTATATAATTTTTATAGATTTTGGCATAATAACATAATAACATTGACGAATTATGTATCCAATAAGTGTTTGTGATGATTCAAATTCGCTTAGCTACATGTTTATTGAAATTTCACCAAAAAAAAAAAACATCTAGTAAGAATGAAAACGTTATACATATATCTAGTCGTCTTTAAATTGAACGGTGTTATAAATCAAAGCTATAAAAGTGAAATGCATCTAAGTCTTTAAAAACTAATTAATACCGATGAACTAGTTGCTTTCATAAATAATGTATTTACGTAAGATAGTGTGTGCTCTTTTTACATATGTAAGTATGTAATTATTGCTGACAATAGCTATCAGCACCTAAATTGGAAAACGCAAACAATTTTATACCTTTATCTATTTAATTCTATTTCCATAACCTTGGATAAAAAAATACAGGTTATTAGGTCGTGTCGTTTATTACTGAACAAAAAACATTAGCTTTGAAGCCTTTGTCCTTTGGAATAGATAAATTGTTTGTGCATTTAGAGAATACATCGAAAAAAAAAAATAAAAAAAAAATAAGTAGGTATCTGTTATTGTTTCTACGGCTCAATTTAATATACTCGTTTTCAAATCTATTTTCATCTATTTTAGCATATCCTGTAAAAGCTCATATCATATCGTAAACGGCAACGAGCAATGAATAACCATTAACTAGAAAGGCGTATTTTATCAGTTTTTCGGTGAAAACGCGAAATGTGATTAGACTATCGACATCGATCAAAAGAAAGTGTCTAATTCGTTGCTGCGGGCATTACGTGACGAATTACCCAGTCAAGTCTGAACGAGCCATTAATCTGGGGTTTCGTGCAGACGGACTAACAGACTAACTAATAGCTTATTTACATGTACGTGTGTGGGGTAAGACGAAGACTATTATTTGACCACCTCTGTGGACCAGTTGCGAACTCAAAGAACAATAATTACCGTGATACTGTGTCGCAAGTATTGAAGTAATGTCCGGTGTGTATGTAAGAAAAATATAGTGGATCAGGTTGATGTTGTTGCATAGTTTGAGAATTAATTGGAAATTGTTGGTTGCTTCATGTACTACGTAGATTTAACTGAAGTGTTGGTAATAATGGTCATCTATCTAGTGATTAAGATTTCACTTCAGTATTTTATGTTTTACAAAATGTTTTATCGGATTTTATAACCTGATTAACCTTATTTTTAATTCTGATATATTAGCGTTGGTTTAATAACAAAGTTTTGGTAATATTGATGACTAATTATGTCCTGTCTAAAGGACAGGTTGTGTAATTAGTTAGTCAATGATAAAATAACGAATTTCTTATGATCTTTTTTGGAACAGTCGGGTATGCTTAACACACATAAAATGACAATTGATCTCAATGGGTTTCATTTTGACAGTTCACCCACATCCATTGCGTTATTTACGTTGTTGAGCAGACGAATTTTCCAAACTTATGAAGCGATGGATTCCTTCAAAACTCTCAGATTGGTTACACGACCAGGGTGCTGATCTCTCTGTCAATAAATTGATTGATTGATGTAATACAGACATACAGATTTACTAACGTGCTATCAATCTTTGATTAAATTCATGTTAATTGGAGTTGTCATGAATATTAATAATACTTAATTTATGACATTATTGAATGAGATTGAATGAAGTTGCACAGCGAATGCGGAAACAAATCAGATTTTATGATTATTTTTTCTGCATAGTGATAACATACTAACAGCAACATAAATTTTAGATAAAATACAATCGTTAAATGCACATTTGCACATTGGTGAATAGAACTTTCCATTTTATTTATTTTTATTTTTAGAAATTACTAAGAGTTACAAGTTTTCTATGCATAAATAAGTAATAAAGATAAAATTAATTGATTGTGAAATAAATTATTTTAATGACTTCATTGAAATAAAAAAATCTAGATATCGTGAAAAGATGACACAAAAAGTGCATGTTTGTTTGGCAGGAAAAAATGTGATAATGTATGATTGAACATACTTACAAGCTTGATATTAATCAGTGTTATACATGTAATTATCAAACAGATCAATTACGACGCGGTTGGCTGGAAAACTTAAATTGCAACAGATAAGTACTTAACGTAACGAAGTATATAGTCAATCTGCCTAGCCTTTTCCCAACTATGTTGGGGTCGGCTTCCAGTCTAACCGGATGCAGCTGAATACCAGTAATTTTACATGGAGTGACTGCTTATCTGACCTGCTGAACCCAGTTTCTGGGTAGTAGTACGATACCCCTTGGTAAAACTGGTTGTCAGACTTTCGGGCTTCTGACGACTCGAAACGACAGCCAAAGATCCACGAATGACAGCCGGGATCAACGGCTTAACGTGCTTTCCGAGGCACGGAGGGGTCTTGGTGTGTATAAATATGGTCACCCATTTAAATTTAAATATCACACAAAATGTTGTTTGTTTAAAATTATGTTGAGATAATTTCATTTAATATTACCTTATTAGTCCAGTAGACAAAAGAATATGCCCTTCGATAATTCCAAAGTTTTTTATTTTCGCGGAGTGGATTACTTTCGTGAATTCATTGCTATGTACAAAAATGCTAACAGTTTAGAGTTATGCTATAGGTATTAAGTAGGTATTTCCTATTATTTCGTGTTATAACAATAATATAAAATTTAAATTAAAATACTACACTGTTTCTTAATTAGTACTATCTAAAGTATATATTACTGAAAATGCTAACAGATAGGTACTGTGGAACAATGGAAATCTGAAAATGTCCTTTAACTCATTCAATAAAAAATTTAAGTTTTTCAAATCATTTCCTATACACTTAAAGGGATTAGTTATACCTTACAACAAAAGTTCTAACAGCTAAGTAATATGCTTCACAAGTAATTGTATTTTTACTTTGTAATTAGCGAAATATTGAATTTAAGTTTATAAATTTGCGCCCACATATTCGTGATAATAAGCTCTGCTACTATACAAAAGTTTCAACTTGTACGTGCTATGCCTTTTTTTTTAATAAATAAAATACAATTTGGATATTGTGGCGCGCGGTGTAAGTACGACAATTCGTGCAGCGCGACGCGGTGACAATCAGACCCACACTCACTGCAAACGTGCACGCGGCTACACATCAAGCTATGCATGTCCAGTTTACACTGACCTCTCATTGTAAGGTAATCTTATACAATGCGAGATCAGCTTATACTGGATATGTATAGCTTGATCTGTAGCCGTGCGTACCTACCTCTATTGAATGAGGCGCAAAATCATTTCATTACAGTCACATCTCACTAACTAATACGAGTACAGTCAGCGTCAAAAATATCGGAACGAACAGACTGTTCAAAATGATCTCAAAAACTAAGAAAATTAAACTACTCAATTGGGTAAAGCTCTTGTCAGAATTACAGTGTAATATTATCGTATACTGTCTTCATTCTGAAAACAGTCTGTTCGTCCCGATATTATTGACGCTGATCCAATACAGTCAGTTATTTTTTCTGTTCCATTCCGTGACCGTGACTTCGCCCGCGCGTAATTATCAACAATTGTCAAAAATAGTCAAAATCCCGGATTCCGGGATTCACAGATTTAGAGTTCTGATTATAGGATCGAATGTATATTTATGTATTGATCGTCAAAATGTCGTGATTCCGGAATTGATAAATTAAGTATTTTTTTTACCATTACTGGGTAACTTGTTTATCACTAAATTTTCACAGGGGATCATCTACTGTGAACAACTTTCACTATGGCATCAACACATAAATCACGAAAAATAAATCAGCTGGTCGAGTAGGTATTGAGCTTTTGTATCAAACATCGTAATTTTTTTCGTGATTTCAGAGTTGGTCCCATAATGAAAGCTGCTGAAACTGTAAATCCAAGATGGCGGCTGCGAATATTTTCAAATGTTTCGTCATGGGTGTCGTTTTCATTGGTTTCGAGGGTGTTAAGGCCGATAGTGACACTAAAATGTAAATCCAAGATGGCGGCTGCGAATATTTTCTAATTTTTCGTCATGGGTGTCGTTTTTTTGGTTTTCGATAGTGTTAAAGCCGATAGTGATACTAAAATGTAAATCCAAGATGGTGGATGCGAATATTTTCTAATTTTTCGTTATGGGTGTCGTTTTCATTGTTTTCGGTGGTGTTAAAGCTGATAGTAACATTAAAATGTAAATCCAAGATGGCGGCTGCGAACATTATTAAATTTTTCGTCATGGGTGTCGTTTTCATGCTTTTCGAGGGTGTTAAAGCCAATAGTGACATTAAAATATAAATCCAAGATGGCCGGTGCGAACATTTTCAAATTTTTCGTCATAGGTGTCGTTTTCATGCTTTTCGAGAGTGTTAAAGCCCATAGTGACACTAAAATGTAAAGCCAAGATGGTGGATGCGAATATATTCTAATTTTTCGTCAAAGGTGTCGTTTTCATGGTTTTGGGGGCTGTTAAAGCCGATAGTGATGTTAAAATGTAAATACATGATGGCGGCTGCGAACATTTTTAAAATTTTCGTCACGGGTGTCGTTTTCATTATTTTCGAGGGTGTTAAAGCCGATAGTGACACTAAAATGTAAATGCAAGATAGCGCCTGCTTTAAAAATGTTGATGGTTTTTTAATTACTATCACACGTGTTTTCAGGTTGTAACGCGATACGCTGCACTGCCGCAGGGTTAGTTAAGTAGGCATCAGCCAAGCGTCACGCATTTTGACTCCTCTATCGGCTTTAGCACACTCTAAAACCATGACGGAAAATTTTCGCAGCCGCCATCTTGGATTTACATTTTAACGTCATTATCGGCTTTAACACCCTCGAAAACCATTAAAATGACACCCATGATAAAAAGCTTGAAAATTTTTGCAACCGCCAACTTGGATTTACATTTTAACGTCACTATCGGCTATAACACCCTCAAAAACCATGAAAACGACACCCATGACGAAAAGTTTGAAAATTTTGCAGCCACCGTCTTGGATTTACATTTTAACGTGGCGTTAAAATGTAAATCGCCTTTGAAACCCTCGAAAAGCATGAAAACGACACCCATGACGAAAAATTAAATAATGTTCGCAGCCGCCATCTTGGATTTACATTTTAATGTTACTATCAGCTTTAACACCACCGAAAACCATGAAAACGACACTCATTGAGAAAAATTAGAAAATACTCGCATCCACCATCTTGGATTTACATTTTAGCGTCACTATCGGCTTTAACAGTCTCGAAAACCAAGAAAACGACACCCATAACGAAAAATTAGAAAAGATAGAACATATTCGCAGCCGCCATCTTGGATTTACATTTTATTGTCACTATCGGCCTTAACACCCTCGAAAGCCATAAAAACGACACCCATGATAAAACATTTGAAAATATTCGCAGCCGCCATCTTGGATTTACAGTTTCAGCAGCTTTCACTATGGGACCAACTCTGAAATCACGAAAAAAATTACGATGTTTGATACAAAAGTTCAATACCTACTCGACCAGCTGATTTATTTTTCGTGATTTACGTGTTGATGCCATAGTGAAAGTTGTTCATGAGTAGAAGATTCCCTGTGAAAATTTACTGATAAAAAGTTATCCTCTAATACTCGTAGTAAAAAATACTTAATTTATCAATTCCGGCATCCCGACATTTTGACGATCAATACAAAAGTAGGTACATTCCATATTAGCCAAAGCCTAAACGTAAGTAAATATACATTTGATTCTATAATCAGAACTTAAAAATTGTCGCTCCGGAATCCCGGGATTTTTTCGATACATAAGTGTGGCTGACACTGGCTTGGCCACCATCAGGGATTTTACTTTTGATAACACAAAGATTTAGTCGTTAATTAGTCGAAATTTGTCGCCTAATATCAGAATTTGTCGGTCACTGGTTCAAAAGTTATAAGGGGTCATTGGTGGCCGATCTGTAGAGAGTCTCCCCAGCTTGGCCACCTTTATATCTCAAAAACTAGGGCACCTAGCGAAGATCTGTTTTCTCTCAGATTTAGTCGCTAATTAGTCGAAATTAGTCGCCAAGTCACAGATTTAGTCGGGTCTTAGTTTAGAAGATATAATGAGTTCAATTTTTAAGTATAGACCAAGAGCTAGATCAAAGATTTTATCGTAAACTCTTCAATCTAGCTCTTGAACTATACTTAAAAATTGAACTCATTATATCTTCTAAACTAAGACCCGACTAAATCTGTGACTTGGCGACTAATTTCGACTAATTAGCGACTAAATCTGGGAGAAAACAGATCTTCGCTAGGTGCCCTAGTTTTTGAGATATAAAGGTGGCCAAGCTGGGGAGACTCTCTCCAGATCGGCCACCAATGACCCTGTGGCGGCATCTACATCGCCACATATGAACTACGCATCAATGACATGACGTCACGCAATCCTGCATCGCGCAATTAGAGTTTACTACGCGACTAGCATATATACAACGTCCCGACATCAACCGTCGGGCAGTGGCCCACCAGACACAACACCCGTCTGGTCGGAGGATCCTCCCTTTTCAATAGAGGATGAGTGAACTTTACACCCTGTTCCTCATGCCTCTAAACTGGTGACCCCGAGCATGAACGTCAGCGCAGCCTTCGTGCAACTCCTTCAGCGTGACGTCATCAAGCATCACTTCCTCAAGCTTTCGAGCGGCGAGTCACACAGCCAGCCAGCATCCACGGCTTCAACAGGTATCCTGACCACAGCATGCAGCGGACGCGCATTCCTGGTCATCACCTTCAGCCTCAACCCAGCGCTGTACACTCCGACTCACTGGAGCATAACGCAGCGCCACCCCGACTCACTGGGGTATCACCGCAGACAGTTCCGACTCACCGTGAACTATGCGGCATCCGGTTCCGACTCACTGGAACTACAACTGGCACTGGCAAGCATCGCAAGATACACGACTCAGCCCACTATCGACCTCCGGTCTCCGGAGGGGAGTGATGTGGCGGCATCTACATCGCCACATATGAACTACGCATCAATGACATGACGTCACGCAATCCTGCATCGCGCAATTAGAGTTTACTACGCGACTAGCATATATACAACGTCCCGACATCAACCGTCGGGCAGTGGCCCACCAGACACAACACCCGTCTGGTCGGAGGATCCTCCCTTTTCAATAGAGGATGAGTGAACTTTACACCCTGTTCCTCATGCCTCTAAAACCCCTTATAACTTTTGAACCAGTGACCGACAAATTCTGATATTTCGCGACAAATTTCGACTAATTAACGACTAAATCTTTGTGTTATCAAAAGTAAAATCCCTGATGGTGGCCAAGCCAGTGTCAGCCACACGATACATAAGTGCAATCCATATTAACTAACATCTGCACTTAAGTAAATTATACATTCGATTCTATGATCAGAAGTCAAAATTTGTGAATCCCGGATTTTTTTTGATACAAAAGTGCAATCCATATTTGCCAACACCTGAACGCAAGTACCTAACTAAACATTCGATTCCAAAATAAGAACTTAAAAAGTGTCGTTCCGGAATCCCGGCATTTTCTCGATGTATAAGTGCAATCCATACTAACTAACATCTGAACTTAAGTACTTAAAACATTCGATTCTATAATTAGAAGTCAAAATTTGCCGATACCAGAATTCTGGGATCTTTCAATCCAAAAGCCCACTCCATACTTAGCCAACACCTCAACTTTAGGTTAATACGCATCCGATTATCCGATCTCTAGTAATAATGTAATGTCCCAAAACCCGGGAGATTAATTATAAAAAAATAAAACATAAAAAAAAAGCCTTTTATTTCCAGTAAATTTACATTCCTTAAAATCTATGTATGTGTTAGTTTTGTTTAGTTCATTCTATGTTATTTATTTGTCTCTTACATAGTATAATTTTATGTGTATCCTATGTATTATATCATAATATTTATAGTTAGGTACTTCATTTTTTTATTTAATCTACAGGAACCCCAGAATGGGTGAAGGCCTCCTCCAGTGATGCCCATTTGACTTTGTCTTCAGCTACTTTTCTCCAGTTTGGACCAGCTATTGCTTTTATATCATCTTCCCATCTTGTAATAGGTCTACCTCTTGTTCTTTTGCCTAGTAGGCCATTCCAGAATGTTACTCTTTTGGGAGATTAATTATCCCGGAAAAAATGTTGTCCTAAAGAAGTCTCCACTGTTTGTCTCCGTTCCTCGAAGTTCTATTCCGTTCTTTATTTATTACCAGAGATAGTATGTTCGGACGCATATTTACCTAAAGTTGAGGTGTTGGCTCTATAGAGGAAAAATAGAATGGATTAGATGGGGTATAGGATATTGATAGTAGGAATTATAAATACAACTAGAACTTACTTGTTGGCTCCAATCGTCGTTATGTATTCCGGCAGCCCATAATATGGTCTCTTGTGTCTCTGATCGTCTAACTACAGAAACCTTTATTCGTTTGTCAGAGGAATATTTTTGTTGCGACTGGAACGTATGTCCTACTGGTGCGGTCATTTGTTTCTACGAGTATCTCAGATTGACTTACGCGGCTTGTTATGGAAAATAGTTATTCGCAATTTAAACAAAAGCCATAGCACGTATATGTTGAAACTTTTGTATGGTAGCAGAGCTTATTGTCTCGAATGTTCAGGCGAAAATTTACAAACTTAAATTCAATATTTCGCTAATCGCAAAGTAAAAATACAATTACTTGTGAAGCCTGAACATTCTTGTGAAGCCTTGTGTTGTACTTAGCTGTTAGAACTTTTGTTGTAAGGTATAACTAATCCCTTTAAGTATATAGGAAATGATTTGAAAAACTTAAATTTTTAATTGAATGAGTTAAGGGACATTTTCAGATTTCCATTGTTCACAGTAGCTATCTGTTAGCATTTTCAGTAATATATACTTTAGATAGTATTAATTAAGAAACAGTGTAGTATTTTAATTTAAATTTTATATTATTGTTATAACACGAAATAATAGGAAATACCTACTTAATACCTATAGCATAACTCTAAACTGTTAGCATTTTTGTACATACTAGAGTAAAATTAGAAAATATTCGCAGCCGCCATCTTGGATTTACATTTTAGTGTCACTATCGGCCTTAACACCCTCGAAACCAATGAAAACGACACCCATGACGAAACATTTGAAAATGTTCGCAGCCGCCATCTTGGATTTACAGTTTCAGCAGCTTTCATTATGGGACCAACTCTGAAATCACGAAAAAAATTACGATGTTTGATACAAAAGCTCAATACCTACTCGACCAGCTGATTTATTTTTCGTGATTTACGTGTTGATGTCATAGTGAAAGTTGTTCATAGTAGATGATCCCCTGTGAAAATTTAGTGATAAACAAGTTACCCAGTAATGGTAAAAAAAATACTTAATTTATCAATTCCGGAATCACGACATTTTGACGATCAATACATAAATATACATTCGATCCTATAATCAGAACTCTAAATCTGTGAATCCCGGAATCCGGGATTTTTACTATTTTTGACAATTGTTGATAATTACGCGCGGGCGAAGTCACGGTCACGGAATGGAACAGAAAAAATAACTGACTGGATTGGATCAGCGTCAATAATATCGGGACGAACAGACTGTTTTCAGAATGAAGACAGTATACGACAATATTACACTGTAATTCTGACAAGAGCTTTATCCAATTGAGTACTTTAATTTTCTTAGTTTTTGAGATCATTTTGAACAGTCTGTTCGTTCCGATATTTTTGACGCTGACTGTACTCGTATTAGTCATTTGTAAGATGTGACTGTAATGAAATGATTTTGCGCCTCATTCAATATAGGTAGGTACGCACGGCTACAGATCAAGCTATACATATCCAGTATAAGCTGATCTCGCATTGTATAAGATTACCTTACAATGAGAGGTCAGTGTAAACTGGACATGCATAGCTTGATGTGTAGCCGCGTGCACGTTTGCAGTGAGTGTGGGTCTGATTGTCACCGCGTCGCGCTGCACGAATTGTCGTACCTACACCGCGCGCCACAATATCCAAATTGTATTTTATTTATTTAAAAAAAAGGCATAGCACGTACAAGTTGAAACTTTTGTATGGTAGCAGAGCTTATTATCACGAATATGTGGGCGCAAATTTATAAACTTAAATTCAATATTTCGCTAATTGCAAAGTAAAAATACAATTACTTGTGAAGCATATTACTTAGCTGTTAGAACTTTTGTTGTAAGGTATAACTAATCCCTTTAAGTGTATAGGAAATGATTTGAAAAACTTAAATTTTTTATTGAATGAGTTAAAGGACATTTTCAGATTTCCATTGTTCCACAGTACCTATCTGTTAGCATTTTCAGTAATATATACTTTAGACAGTACTAATTAAGAAACAGTGTAGTATTTTAATTTAAATTTTATATCATTGTTATAACACGAAATAATAGGAAATACCTACTTAATACCTATAGCATAACTCTAAACTGTTAGCATTTTTGTACATAGCAATGAATTCACTATAGTTATCCACTCAGCGAAAATAAAAAACTTTAGAATTATCGAAGGGTAAATTGAAAAAATATTATATCTCTACTGGACTATATCTTTAATAGTACCTTCAGTACCTTCTTAAAGGTCACAATATACCAACCTAAAATTAAGTCAAATATTTGAACAAGAAGCCTTGATTTGATAAATATTTATATACTTAGTGTAAGATTACCCCTTACAGAATTAATAGAGCTACTAAGATCACTGATAACAAAATCAAAAATATTATCTACTCAGCTACTTCCGGTTTGAATCGAAGACGACGCGAACATAGTTGGGAAAAGGCTAGACAGATTTTGATGATGATGAGTAATGTTTAAATTGCTTAGATTAAAGATGTTTCTAGTGCTATTTTTAAAAACGTTCAAGGTACTATTGTATTTCCTAATAAACCTAATGAGAGTCATCTATTACTTTGTTTTGCAATGTAGATTAATTTGATCTAAGCAATTACTTCGCAGATGACAGAACTATTAAGAAATCTTTGTTAATTCGCAAGGGCAAGCTAAGACTCTTACGATCTCTTTTAGGTACTTAACCCATTTGAAGATATCCATACTTATTATATGAAAGTAACTCCATGTATGTTATGTTTCCACGCCTTAACGTCTAAACGTATTTGAATGAAATTTGACACACGGACAGACGATGACCTGGGTTAGGACATAGGATACTTTTGATCCCAGTAGTACGTTCCCATGCCACAGTTTCCAACCTCCACGTGGGTGAAGCCACGGGCAAAAGCTGTATCAAATAAATGTTACGTAGATACCTCCCTACGAAATCGTGTATTATCGAGCTCACATTTGCGTGCGCGCACCAACCTAACCCGTTGTGTTATTTATAGCCTATCACGACCCATCACAACTTAAGTTCAGGTTTTGAATCGTCCATTCAAACGTTAAACCTAATTACCTGATGCTTATCTAATATTATATGATCGATTGGCCAAAACGTAATCGTTTTTTAAACTAGATTTAAAGCTTAATTTACGATCAGTAAATTCTCTTTCCTAGACGGGTAAAATTAAAGGGTGAGTCGACGGCTTATGGGACATACATTGTGAACGACATCGGTAGATTAGAATTATGACTGGTTTATTCTTTGTTGGTGTTATATTATAAGATAAGTTAATCAATCCGCCTAGCCTTTTCCCAACTATGTTGGGGTCGGCTTCCAGTCTAACCAGTTGCAGCTGAATACTAGTATTTTATATGAATCGGCTGCTTTTCTGACCTCCACAACACAGTTACTGGGTAATACCCCTTGATAAGACTGGTTGTCAGACTTTTGGGCTTCTGATGACCCCTAACGACTGTCAAAGATCCACGAATGACAGCCGGAACCAACGGCTTAACGTGCTTTCCGAGGCATGGAGTAGTCTCGGTATATAAAGATGGTCACACATTCACGGACCAACTCCGGCAAGCGTAGCTTAACCTGATGGATCGACCCGTGAGGCTGTTATTACTTAGCCACGAGCTCCTTTGTAAGGATCGTAGCAGGTGGCGTTCTTTAGTTGTGGTCTACCCCCATGGAAAGAAGGCGTAAGTTTATGTATGTGTATAAAATAGCCCCAAAAATACATAACATAACATTACGCCAGTATTTCCCGAAGGGTTCGACAGAGGTATACCTAAAGTACACCCACAATACCTACCTCTATGTTTTTTTTTATCAAAACATCAGATTTTAACTAAACAAAATTAAACTTCGTCGACATAGCGAGAGCCATCAATGATCCTGCAAGTAGGTCAGTAAGGCTAATCCAGTCGGTTTGGTGATCTATGGCACGCGGCCGGCCGGTTCTGAACGGATGCAGAGGACGTTGCTCAAATATCAGCAAAAACCACTCCATTAACTATCGGCATACATTAATAATGACGTTAGCTCACTGTGTACAGTTATTATAACGTTTTTGCCTGATTTTGCTCGAGAAAATGTTGACGAAATGTGATTTTTGGCGTGTTTTTGCTCTTAAGACTAATTGATTATTAATTTTTAACACCCGACGGAAACAGGGGTGTTATGAGTTTAACGTGTGTATCTGTGTATCTGTCTGTGGCATCGTAGCTGCCGAACGACTGAACCAGCTTAGATTTATTTTTGTTAGGTTTGAAAGTTGACTTGATTTTCTTGAATAATAGCTAAGAACACTCTCGGTGTTCTTAGCTATGATTCAAGAATTCAAGCGTTTGAAGATTATCAGCTCTTTTCTAGTTGCTGAATGTATGTGAGCATCTTCCACAGGTCTGATCAAAACGAAATTTGGTATTCAGTAACTTCGATGATATTAGAATAACATAGTTGAACTGATTCTGAAGAATTACCTGGAATTAGCAGGATACCCAACTTCCTCGCCAACTTACAGCAAAGGTATCGTGTTTGGGCTCATTGGAATAGTCTCAATGAATAGGTTATAGATATATGCAGGAAATCAGTGTCTGATGATGGAGTAGCAAAAAGAAATGAGGGTAAATATGTGTGTACTTTTATCTAACTAAATAGAAATAATTGAAGAATTTGTTTTATTAACTATCTAAAAGCATTCTGTATGCAGTTTATTTTTTAGACTATTTGCATAATATGGGCAATTTAACCGTGTCGCTTAAATTGTGTCAATGTGTTTCAGTCATTTGTTTTTGCAATTGAATTAAGAATATAACGACTAATAGAAAAGTATGGAAGAAAAAGCCTTGTTGCGCCGACCCCAAATACATTGGGATAAGGGCAGGATAATGATTATGATGAATAATGAATATGACCATGAATACTTTGTACGATTTTATTTCAACTAGGTCAAAAGTAATGTGAGTGATAATTAAACTAGAAATTGCATTTAAATCTATATAAAAAGAGAAGTCTTGACTGACTCATCAACACCCAACCCAAACCCTTGAACCTAGAAAGCTGAAATTTTGCACAGAGGTTCCCTTTATAATGTAGACAAGGAATGAGAAAGGATTTCTGGGCAATAAGTTCCCATGGGATATTTTCCGATATACACGCGGGTGAAGCTACTGGTTAATGTTCAGCTATTTTTGGTATCCGAATGAATTACGACTTGAAAGTTATTAACTCCGCGTATGGTGTTACTATCCATAGTAAGTAAGTAATAAATAAAACAAAACGATGCTCGGATCCATCGTTTTGTTTTATTTAATACTTACTTTTAGTCAAACTGTAGCTTTATTGCTTATAAGTAGGTAGTTGTAACTAAATCATCGTACGTATCTGGAAAAAAAATTGAAAATTCGAAAACGATGACATAGGCAAACTAATATAACGTACAGAGTCGCATAGGAATGTTCTACACAATATAAATAAACCTTTGCACAAAATGGAGGCCTTCATTTATTAAGGGACCAAAAGAAATACCGGAAAAGCAAAAAAAAAATTTACTAATCTTTAAAAACTAGCCTATATTAGCATTTTCCATACTATAGTAATAAAAATTTTACACCTAATGTATCCAACGTTTTCATCGTCCATAAACAATAAAACGACGATTCCATCATTGGTTTGTAAAGTGAATCAAATTGAGCCACTCTCTAACCCACACGTGGTCAGTCAATATAATGGCATTACCCACAGTAGCCACCTGGCAGTTACGACTACTGACTGCTGATAGCACGAGTGGTAGAATGTTGATGTTTTGTCACGAGTGGTAGAATGTTGATGTTTTGTCACGAGTGGTAGAATGTTGATGTTTTGTTGCTGCGAGCTAAGGCAGTTAAAGTAGCCTAGTTATTGGAGCAGTGAAATAAAAGTATGGAGGATTTTTTTTAGCTTTTAACATAATATCATCGCTATTAGTAAGGACTTCATGCAACAGGTACCTATCAGGTTTTAATATTCTTTTTGCAAAATCAGATTTCTTTACTTTGTCCGGTATAGGCCTGCTGTGTACATTAGAATCAGTTTTCCTCACGGATTTCCTACACAGTTTTCCTCACTGCTTCTTCTTTCAATGTCATCATTGCTAGTTCATATTTAACGCTTATTCATTTGTTCATTCCGCATTACCTATCAAATAAGTTTCCTCTACGCCTGATTAATTTCTTGTTAGATACGTACACTAATGACATAATATAATAAACTAAGCACGCTGCTCGACGATGTCATACAATGGAAATTTATGTTTACTATCCGTTTTATGTATGGAAAACGTATCTAAGTAGCTTAGACGTGTTTTCATTTAATTTCTCTTTCGGATTACACAATGAAGCATTGGTCACTTCATTAAAATAATGATGAGCCCATGGCGTAATGCGGATTTGTTCTAAATTTATATGTGGAACGCATATATTTATATATGGTTAAATTTATATGCATATTAAATTTGTGACTATGTTGTAAGGTCTTTCACAATTCTTAAAGTTAAACATCTGTGAGGAAAATTTTACCTGAAGAAACAGATCGTCCAAAAGTGTTCTAAATAACTATGTTCTTTCCAGAAAGGAAACCATATTCTCAAAAAATGCTAAGCAAGTCAGTTAACCAGTAACTTTGATAGTTTAACCCTACTTAAAAACCTCTAAAACTTCAGGGTAACAATGTAAAAGATAAACGCAATTAACAGTTCGTTAATAATTATTTCTAAACATAATAATTAGGCTTGAATTTAGCGGCGTCAGCGCAGATAGCGCACTAATGGGTATTTTATGCGGGTAACACTTCTTTTATTGCCTGCTCGTCTTCCGGCTACGGAACTAGTGATTGCTTTGTATTTGAATAAATTAGCGGTTTCATAATATCGTCGAGGTACGTTAACGCCCTCATGATTAGCATAACACAATGATAGAAGATTGTATCAGTTTGGGCGGTAATCGGAAATTAATATTAATTTTGTTAAAATCTATGAAAAGTATTGATTTAACGTAACTAGAATCTTGAAATGCAAAATTTATGAGACCCTTTAGTATTTGCAATCGAGGCAAAGATTAATTTATGCTTCATGATGTGTAATAAATTGTCTTAATCACTTAAGGGGAGAGTTATTAAACATCAGATGGCGGCGTTTTCAAAGCTAGTCTTATACTAATTTTCCAGTAGTTGCATTGCGAAGATGCAATTGAGACTAATTATTTGGAAAAGGTGGAAAATCAGACGAGACACGCAAGAGCCGTTTGAGACACGGGATACTCTCACAGATCTTCAAATCTCACTTGGTAAGTTCATGACGTCAACATTTTCTCTCTCACACTTTTGCTAAGAAAAGTGAGAGATGTCACAAGTCTTACGAAAATGGAACTTGGTTAGTCGCCGGATGCTAAGTTCCGTACACGGGATACTAACCACCGGACACCGGACGCATAACTGCCACCGTCTGCTCTAGAAACTAGATTAAAAACTAGTGTTTAAGGCTTGTTACAGTTGTTGTGAAGGTTGTCGCGAAGTTAGAAAAAGTGTTTGAACAGAAATGGAAGGAAATAATGCTGGGCATGTAGTCTATACAATACAGCCATAATATATGGGAAATTCTGTGCTAACAGAAACACATAAGTACTAAATGGTAAAGGGAACTACTGGTCCATTTATGTCGAAAGATTTTGAAAAATGTGGATTAGTTGAAGGTGGAAATGTAGACACAATATTAGCCAGAAATCTCGAACACAAAGTATTTATTTCAAATCAACAAATTACAGGAACTTTTGAATTATCAAGAGGTCGCTCAGTCATAAAGATGAAGCTAGTTGCCCATTCCAAAGCGTAGTAGGTTTCTAAGGAGAAGAACGGGCAAGAAACTCCACGGACACTTTTTAAAATTAAAATATTGTTATGAAATAGAAGAAGATATTACCTTTATTATTAAAAGGCAATATAAAAATATTACCAATCTTTAGGTATGGTACACTTAAGACCGTCTTCGTTTCGCAATACAAGCGAGAGTGAACCATATTGAAAACAGGACCGGTAATTTCGCTCAGAATTTGCTTAACTACATTAATTAGTAAGTACTCTCGCAGGTATTATACCGAGCAACTGATAATTAAATCGGAAATTACGAATCTCACGAGCATGTAGCAACGTTCAATCGATGCAGGATGTGTGAGAACTGCCGTGGAACTTGAGAAATCCGAGTTGCCACACTTTGCGCGCAACCTTGCAGTGTTCATTAGTGAAGTGAGAAAATGGGAGTAACGTCAAAAATTCACCATTAATTATGGTGGGACTTGAGTGAATAACACAAGTTATTCAAAGCTTGCTGTGGGTGGTAGATTGCGTAAACTTTGGTAGTTATTTTGTGACTATTTCTTTAGATGCGTTGCACAAAAGTTTTTGGAGTTTTTAGTCCTTTTAACGGATTTCGGCCATCAGCTTCCTTTGAACGGGTCAATGGGTACATTGATTGCATCAGATCATACGCGAGTTCACATTTTGGATTAATCGAGCTGTTTTAATTATACAGTGTTAATTTTCAATGACCAGCCAAATTTTCACGACAAAATTAATCTGCTGTTCCCTACGTTTCGACGAGTTATGCGAACATAAATGTAGGGAACAGCAGATTTTTTTTCGTGATTTCAGAGTTGGTCCCATAGTGAAAGTTGTTCATATTCATGGGTGGGTCTGTGAAAATTTTGCTGCTCATTGAAAGCTAACCCTGTATAGTTTGTCTTATTTACTTTACAGATTTTTTTATGTGGACATACCTGCTTTTGCCATTCATTTAAATATACATTTCCTTTAAGTGTGCTATCCGGAATTTCTCTTTTGGCTGAATACTTAAGGAAATACCATACATGGTTTGAGGTCCTCCATGTTCCAGTGCGTATGCGCTACGCGTGCATTCTTTACATAATGTATGTAGAGTATCTTGCTTAGAGCAAAAACACTAAAATGTAGGCAAAGATTTTGCATATTTCTTGTTAAGTTACCGTAAGTAAATAATTAGTACTCTAATTTATTTCAGAGCTAATTTTGACGCAACTTTTTAGAGCATTGCGGTTGGAAAATGAATTTAAGTGGAATTTTACGTGTTTTTTGGTCATTTGGAGACTAATTTAAATTAATTTGCTGGTTTAGTTTTGTGGTTCAATTGTGACAATCTTACTTTTCGTTGGATTATGTTTAAATAATTGAAGACTTATTCAGAAACATTGTCTTTTTGTCGTGCTCATAGCCTACTGCAGTAAATGTGAAGAGAAATTCGATCTTGTTACAATCTAAAATTACCGGAAAAGCAGTTCCTCAACAGCTTTTTTAGCTGAAGACGTATTAAAAGAGCAGTCGGTAAAAAATACGGAATTGAGGATTTCACTGTGACAGTTAGTCACGCATTCCGTGTGAAAGAAGCCTATTGTAGTTATTTCTATAGCTTATATGGAGTAATGATTTTATTCAGTAACCTAATTTTTTACTTCCGAACTCTGCAGTCCAGTTAAAATCGCTAACGACAAAAAAAACTAAACAACAGCTGTTCATGCAACGGTAAGTTACTATGAGCATTGTTTTAGAGCATATTTATGTGAAAAAAAAACAATGTTAGTTGTCAAGGTGAGTACACATAATTTGAATCTCGTATAATTCGGACAGGTAGCGGTACATTCGTGTACGCTGAGCTTTTAGTTTTTTTTTTCATCTCAATATTATTGAGTTAAAAGTGGCCAGTTGTGTTATTCGTGGGTTTCGGCAAGTCACAATTAGGTACACGCCTATTTATTTTAAATGTAGATGAATTGCATTTTTTTCCTGCAAAAAAATGAAGGTAACGGTTTCAATGTTATTCAGTAGAACACCACAGTGTGTGTGGTCGGGGCTTTATTCTTAAACGTGGAAAAGAAATCGTGTTTTATAAAATAAAATATATTTTTATTGATGTACGACTTTTACCTATTAATTTATATGACTGCTTGTTTTTCTGTTAATGTTCTATAAAAAAGACAATTAATGTCTTTATAAAGTTTACGTTCATGAATAATATTTTTGGAAATGAGGATTTTTGCTCCGAAAATCTCCTTATCATTAAAATATTTAACAGAATGATCGTGATTCCAACTATTCTGGGACATAAATAGGTATAACAAATAGATCTTAGTTTGGGTATTGTACATTTAGTTGTAATGTGTATTACGAATATTATGCAGAGTTAAATAATGAACCAAAACATTGTGTAAGAGTGGCCGCATTTGGTTCATACAGCTGCAATATGAAATCTGCACATTTATCTACAGCCTGAGTATATGTGGTAAGGCTTTAAAATACGTTTTAGTGCATAACGAAGAATTTATAGCCTCTCATAATAAAACATTACGTACAGCAATATTATTAAACTTTACACAATGAGAACATAATTTTAGCGCAAATGTAGGAAGTTTCATTATTAGTAATAATAATAAATGTTTATTTACCTTTCTTTCTCTTGGGCACCACTCGCACACTGATCGCAAGTTCAGTCACTACGCACAAAACCAGAGTCAGAAAAATATATCTTCCACTGCACCCCATGTTATCACACAAAGTCTGATGCCTGTTTATAACAAATTACTACAAAGGCCTCCAGAGCCCTTGCATTGGCCCGTTGGCTGGGTGTTCAGGACGCGTATAATCCCAGCTCGCGATCACACGAAGCACTAACTTTTCGATGAAGACGTCGGTACGGACTCATGCGCGTCGAGTGCTCCACGAACGAGTCAACCGCCCGACTACCCTATATTTTGACTTATAGCAATTTGGCAGTGCGAATTCCACTTGTATATAAAACCTTTCGCCGGGCCGGGGCGGGCGGTCATTGGTCGCTTGCGGCGTGCGGCCCGAAGGTGAAGGGAGCTGGAGTGGCCCCCTCCACCTGTAGAGGGGGCACGCCAGGGTCGGCAGACACTTTTGCTATCGACGGCGTGCGATAGCTATCATGCTGTAGAGGCTGTACCGTTGTGCTCCGATTATTACGTCACTAGAACGCGCGACTGACGCGCTAATACGAATCGATTGAAAAAAAGTGACGCTAGGTGACGAAACTCTCAAAAAAGATAAATGAATAATTGAGTAATTACTTCTCACTATAAAAAATATGAACGGTGAAAAAAAGTCAGACGTTTTAATCAAAAAGCTACCAAAGTAAGAAAGAATAACATTTATTTGCCAACAGTTTATGAAATACGAAATGAAAAAATTAAATTAAAAATTTAAAAAACCCCCAACGCAAAAAAGAAACGAGAACATTTAAAAAGTCAAAAATAATACCTATCGTTGAGCCATCAAATTCGATTGAGTAATACCTATATATATTTTAATTACAGAAATTGATGGATGGCACGATAAGGTTTGCTCATTGAATTGGCGCTATAATTTCGCGGCGGGGTACCGCATATGTACATAGTCAATCAAGTGAAGGGTCTGACTTACTTATGCGGTACCCCGCCGTGATATTATAGCGCCATTTCAATGAGCAAACCTTATCGTGCCATCCATCAATTTCTGTAATTAAAATATATATAGGTATTACTCAATCGAATTTGATGGCTCAACGATAGGTATTATTTTTGACTTTTTAAATGTTCTCTTTTCTTTTTTGCGTTGGGGGTTTTTTAAATTTTTAATTTAATTTTTATTTTAACCTTTTTAAACTTTTTAAACAATTTAACAATACAGAAATGCATTTTTATTACTGCAGAATGTTAAGTTTCTCTGCACATAACATTAACTTATAATGATGCCACCATGCCACCATCGTACTGCAAATAGAATTAAATACTGATAAAAAAACGAATACAAACACTACTATCTGCTATTTTTTTTTCAAGAGTGTACTAGTGTGCTGGATATCCTGACTGCAACATCAGCTCATCGCGTAGCCACCATTGCATTGTATGTAGAATCAAATACTGATCAAAACGAACCCAAACACGACATATCTGCTATATTATTTTACCAAGAGTATTCTAGTGTGCTGGATATCCTGGCTGCAGCATCAGCTCATCGTGTTGCCACCATTGCATTGTATGTAGAATCAAATACTGATGTAAATGAATCCAAACACGACATATCTGCTATTACTTTTTCAAGAGTCTTCTAGTGTGCTGGACATCCTGGCTGCAGCATCAGCTCATCCTGTTGCCACCATTGCATTGTATATAGAATCAAATACTGATGTAAATGAATCCAAACACGACATTTCTGCCATTAATTTTTCAAGAGTGTATCCAGCACACTAGTGCTGGATATCCTGGCTGCAGCATCAGACCAAGAATTCCATAATCTTGCATAGATAGATAGCATACATAGATGTTTCAAATTTTAGGTCACACTAAGGTTTGAAAGTAAAGTAAATACCCATTACGCGTCTAAGATCCCTACCGCAGCTAACAAAAGAGCAAATAACTTTGAAACGGCTGAACCGATTTTGATAAAACATGTCTAAGAACCATCGCTGGAAAACCTGCTTTCAAATAAAAAAAACCGCATCCAAATCAGTCCACCCGTTTAAGCGCTACGGTGCCACAGACAGACACACAGACACACACACACACACACACACACATAGCGGTCAAACTTATAACACCCCTCTTTTTGCGTCGGAGGTTAAAAATAAAAAGTGAAATGGCCTCACTGGTGATCAAACTGCTCTTGGGATAATTTAACAATATTCCATGGAAGCAACACTATCCTACAACTGTGGATGAACCACAGTCCTTCTCCTGTGAAACTCCTGAAAACTCTATTGTTAAGTACCTTCAAGAAACTAACGATGCCGAAGTCGAAATTTAATAGTTAAATATTATGCTTATAAATATAGAGGCTCTATTAAAGTCCTCTTGTTCCATAATTGAGTCAACAAGGAAGGCAAGTAATGTCTTACTGTAGTCGTCCAGTTTCGACAGAAGTCTTTAAAAGTTCAAGGTAGTTTTAAAACTTTGATAACATTTTCTTTAAACTACACTACTAGTACCTACTTATATTTAATGTCTCCAAAATTGTATTGCATGTACTCAAAAAATACGGAACCTACACACTAAGTGAAAATTTTATACCAATTATAGTGCTCGCAAAACGATGTACACAAAATCGTAAAAACACAAAAACCAGGAAGTATTTTTTACGTAATTTGAAGCGTAAAATGCGTATGCGCAAAGTGAGGTAAGATGTTTCGTCTCCTCAACAATTATACTTTTATACACCCATATATTCTCGTGAGTAAGTAAATTCGCTTTGTCATCGAGTATTTTTACTCTAAAATAGTGTGCTGTCGTAATCAATGTAGTTAACAATGAATTGTGAGAGCAATTTAGAAGTTTTTACGTTTATTTTTATGAATCTTGATCAGTTAGGTGCTTTACATACATGATACATTAACTCATGCTTTTTCCAGACAGCTTGTTGCAGCACACAGAAACTATTTTAACAAAAACAAAATGGCGTAGTCGTATTCTTATAGGAGCAATTTTCGGCATTGATGAGGAAATAAAGCCCTTATTTTTATACTTAGGACCTGTTGCACCACCTTTCTTTTTTTGGATGGGAAATCATCAAATGACTTCTCCCGCTCTGGGTGGAGCGGAAGGGCGTGTCAGACTTTTACTGACTAAAACCCACCCGTGTTCCTTCAGATGCCTATGCCAGGGCCACGCCACCTACGATTAAGTTCCTATTAACTTACTTCATACAAATTCTGTTCCATTTTCGAATTAATTCGGTAAGTAGTGGCTATTCGAACATCGTGAAATAGGTTCTGGCAAGATCGCGGTTGGTGAAAAAAAATCTAGCACTTCCTAAATGATGTTGCTGGCCAACAGGACTCATTTAATAAAAGACTTATCCATAACGAGGTTACTTTTTCGAGCTAGGATAAGTCTTAGAGTGCTAGTAGGCTAGTAAACTGGTCTCTCGGCCTCGTGTATATAGAACTATCAGTATAGTATTGATAGTAAGCCAGGATATAACTTGCATGCTATTCTAGCTTGAATAACTAGCTTCGTGTATCCCGGGCATTATGTATATGAGAAAAAAAAGTAGGTATCTATTTTTAATTCATAGTAAACGTCTGTAGACTCCCTGTAGCTGCACCTCTTTTTTCATGGTTTTTTTAGTTTTATTTCTTTTAAACTTTATTTTTATTTGGTTGAAGTTTTAATCTTTATTCTTAAGTTCATAACAATGGTTCATATTTCCGCGATGCTTTTAATTGATATTATCAGTTTTAATTGAATTAACGTGAAACTCGCTTCGGCATCGTGTTATGAAAAACAATATAATGGACGGGTTCTGATGATATCTTTATAAGTTAATAATAATATCAGCCAGCAATTATTGTTTACTGCAACATGTATAGCAATGACTGCAGTGCAAATATTACAACCGTGCAGAGAAGGCGAAATGCGATGCAGTTGCTAGTAAAAATGTCGGTGATGAATGCTCATTGCACTGATCACCAATCAATCTGCCTAGCCTTTTCCCAACTATGTTGGGGTCAGCTTCCAGTCTAACCGGATGCAGATGAATACCAGTATTTTACATGCAACGTACGTACGCACGTACATACGTACCGTAGCGACTGTCAAAGATCTTGAATGACAGGTAGGACCAACGGCTTAACGAGCTTTCCGAGCTACGAAGGGGTGATCACCATACCCCGTAATTTGATTACTTTGCTGATGAATGCTCACTGCATTGATCACCATACCCCGTTAATTTGATTTCGTTAGTAATGATGGCTCATTGCATTGATCACCATAACTTATTTGTTTTCATTAGTAATGATGGCTCATTGCATTGATCACCATAACCTATATGTTTTCATTAGTAATGATGGCTCATTCCATTTATTTATTTTTTATTTATTTATTTATTAGGTTTACCAACAATTGTATACACTGGTACAAGCAAATTAACGGAAGCAACAAAACAGATAAAGTGTAACAATCACTTACAGGTAAACACTGCATGCACAAAAGACGTTGTAACTTACAAAATCAAAAAAAAAATAGAACTAAAAGAGCAAGTTAAAATAAGTAATTTAAAACAAACTAAAACAAGTTAAATTAAATAAAACTACGTAAAACAAAAAAAGTAATATATAGCCTAAATTCATCCACCCAGTAACATAATGTAGGGCTAAGAAAATCAATTTTCAGGGAGGTATTGATCACCATTCCCTATTTGTTTTCATTAGTAATGATGGCTAATTGCATTGATCACCATACCTTATTTGTTTTCATTAGTAATGATGGCTCATTGCATTGATCACCATTCCCTATTTGTTTTCATTAGTAATGATGGCTCATTGCATTGATCACCATTCCCTATTTGTTTTCGTTAGTAATGATGGCTCGTTGCATTGATCACCATTCCCTATTTGTTTTCATTAGTAATGATGGCTCATTGCATTGATCACCATACCCTATTTGTTTTCATAAGTAATGATGGCTCATTGCATTAATTTTATTTATTTTTATTTATTTATTTTGATTTACACGGCTTACGAAACCAATTACTACAAATTCTGCTGGACAGCCCACGGAAGTATTTACATACAAAAGAAGGAAGGAGATGCAGCCTGTCGTATCCATAGTGAAGACACCCTAGCCAACTTAAAAAAACTACTGTGACTAGCTCTAAGCTCTCTCTCATTTCTCTTTGCAATGCTTGTTTTATTATTTTTGTGCCATTTGTTTTTTGTTATCAGATGTTCATATCAGGTCTCCGTTTCTGATCCTATGTCTACGTACCATTCTCTCCTTTCACTGCAGCTTAAACGAATAAGGGTAGCCACACATAATCACATCATTCACATTCATAATCTACTAGACACTTATAACACTTCTGGTTGTCACTCACAACTTACAAGATATACAGACTTCATACTGAATACAACTAGGTCATTTTCTATACCGTATCGGACATTAACAAAAGATATTTTTTACTCCTTGAGAATATTCCTTGTGGCAAAAGTAACCAAAATTCCATCCTGATACCCTTAATATTACCAACGAAATAGCAAATAGTGGCGATATTGAGTGCTCTAGTATTGAAGATCCGTCAACAAGTACTGCATTTATTGACCCTTCCTTGGATAAGGGTGCTTTTTCCGTTCTGGCTGTGAACATCCGTAGTATAAGAAAAAACTTTGACTCCTTAATCGTATTTCTAGCTAACATTGACATAGCAATTGACATCATAGTCCTAACAGAATGCTGGATTGATAGCAGTTCGCAGATTGAACAAATAAACAATTATTTGCAATTTAGTACCCAACACAGCCATAACCAGAATGATGGTGTTATCGTTTATGTGAAGGAGAACCTCGGCAACGTGCAAGTGCAGGAGTATTTGATTGCAGACGGTAACTGCCTTATTGTCAAGGTCAATAATGTGACAGTTATTGCTTCGTATAGACCACCCTGCTTCACGAATCCAACCAACTATATTAATTCACTGAACGAATTACTCCTCAACACGCAGTGTGAAAATATTATCTTTACAGGGGACATAAATATAAATACTTTGACTGAAAACGCAAGTGGTTACACTTCTGAGTATTTGAATATGATAGCCTCACATGGTCTAAGGCAGGGAATTGATAAGCCAACTAGACTTGATAATTGTCTTGATCACTTCATGATCAAAACAAGGAATAGAGTAAAAACTTTTGTGTTTGAACCACTCACAGATCACAGTCCAATTCTGTTATACATGAATAAGTCTAATTTTGTGAAAACCTACGCGAAACAATATAAAACTTCCATCAACTATAAGCAATTAGATACTGACCTTGATAACATCAAATGGGACCTCTTTTTCGAAATCCAAAATGTAGACGAAGCAGCAGACTTTTTTATAAAGGCTTTACAAGACGTTATTACTAAGAACTCTACTACGAAAATAATCTCTAAAAAGAAACAGCCACTAAAGCCCTGGATGACCGTTGGTGTCGTCAAATGTATAAGGAAAAGAGATAAAATGCACCTTAAACTAAAAAAGTCCCTAAACAATGAAGACTTAAAAAAAGAATACTCGAATTACAGGAATACTTGCAACAAAATTATCCAAAATCTAAAGCACTCGTACTATCAAACAAAATTAGAAAAAAACCAAAACAATATCAAAGGAACATGGAATACTATCAAAGAAATTTGTAATATGAAGAATGTCACTAAAAGTGCTTCAGAACTGTTGCAAACAGAAGATAGTCCCCGTAACTCATTAAACGAAGTAAATAGTTACTTTACGTCAATTGGGAAAGAACTGGCTAACAAAACTCTTACAAGGCTAAATTCAACCGAAGATACGCTGGCAAAACAAGAACGAAGGTCAAATGGGTGTCTAAACTCGATGACACTTGGACCAACAGATGAGGTAGAGGTTATTCAAGTGGTCACTGCCCTTAAGAATGGAAGTGCCCCTGGGTGGGACAATATTCACATTTCCATAATAAAAAAGTATAAGCACAAACTTGCTTCGCCCGTTGCACACCTCTGCAACATTAGTTTCATGCACGGTGTCTTTCCAGCCTGTTTTAAAAAAGCCGTTGTATCCCCCATCTTCAAAGCCGGTGACAAATCAAAAGTTACCAACTACAGACCAATATCTCTCTTGAGCACTCTCTCTAAAATCTTGGAAAAGCTGGCGAACAAGCGTCTCATTGGATACCTTGAGAAAAACAACCTGATATCGGATAAACAATACGGTTTCAGAGCGGGACGTTCTACCAATGATGCTGTTCTAAGGCTTACCACTGCAATAACAAATTGCTTGGATAGAGGAGACAAATGTGTTGGTATATTCCTCGATCTACAGAAAGCCTTCGACACAGTGTCAATCCCCATCCTGTTGAGTCGATTGGAGGGCGTCGGCGTGAGAGGTGTACCCCAAGAGTGGTTTAAAAGCTACCTGTCTGACCGATATCAAAGAGTCCGCATTGATGGACAGTTGAGTGACGAAGCACTGTGCGCCTACGGTGTTCCCCAGGGGAGTATGATAGCCCCAACACTTTTCCTGGTATATATTAATCGACTCTGTGACCTTCCAATCCAGCAAGCCGAAATTACAATGTTTGCTGATGACACAGTGCTCCTGTTCCACAACACCTCTTGGGAGGGTTTGGCACGGGTAAGTGAACGAGGGCTTTCAAGGATAACTGCCTGGCTTGAAGACAGCTTATTATCAATAAACGCAAGCAAAACAAAATACCTTTGCTTCAGCATGTCAAAGTCAGGCAGGCCTAGTCCAGATTTTAAAATGCCCGTCCACACGTTCCCTTGTAATAGAGGGTCGTGTTTTCAGTCTTCCTGTGCCTGTCCTATGCTTGAGAGAGTCAACAGCATAAAATACCTCGGTGTTACAATCGATGACAATCTGAAATGGAGCCAACATATCTCAGTCACAGCAAAAAAAACGCGTAAACTTATATATATATTCAAAACCCTGAGATATGTTGCCAGCCCTAAACTGCTTATACAAACGTATAAAGCCTTATGTCACTGCGTTTTGGGCTATGGTATTTGTGCATGGGGTGGTGCTGGTAAAACCCATATGATAGAAATAGAGCGTTCACAGCGTGCAGTCTTGAAGGTGCTGCTTTGCTTAAACTTCAGAACCCCTACCACTCTGGTGTATGAGCAGGCGGGAGTGCTTAGCGTTAGAAAAATATTTATATTTGAATGCTTGCCGCGATATCACCGGCACACAGTCCCCTATTTGCCAAAAACTAATAAACGAACTGATAGATATCCCGTACCACGGACAAGGAGCAAGTTTGCCAGAAAGCATTACAACAGTATAGCGCCTCGCCTTTACGGCAATTTTAGCCAGTTCAAATTAGTTAGAGACGTGAACAATTTCCTTATAAAAAAGGAAATCTTACTTTGGCTCGAATGCTATAGCTATGATGATACGGAAAGCATTATCAGTAATCTAACCTAGTGGACAGACTCAGACAACACTCACTCACACACCTACATTCACACATTCATCACACATCTCACCACACACATTCATACACTTACATCCACACACTCATCTTACATCTCACCACACACATGCTACCTCTATAATTCAAAACAGATTATGTTCTAAATTTATTAGTAATTTATTTTTTATTTATTATTTTCTCATTTAATATTTTGTTCATTCATTTTTGCCACTATGATTATTATTTTTTTTATATTTTATTTAATTTTTTCTTCTAATTATGTACTAATTTTAAAATGAAATGTAATGTTGTATTTAGTCTAAGCCCATATTGATCCATGTAACTGGAGAAACCTCGACCCCCGTCATACAGGCTGTCCTAGTTCAGGGGTCGAGATCTCATTGATGTAACGTACACTGAAGTTTGGAAATAAATTACTATTACTATTACTATTACTATTACATAAATCAACGTATAGAAGTATAAACATAAAACATAAACAAATAACAAAAATTAAATACAATTCTGCTCACAATAATTTAGGCACATAACCATTAAATTGGTGAATTCATTAGCGAACAGATCGCAGTCCGGGTTGGCTTCCACGAGCTTATTTAGTGCGGTCAGCACGCGTGGTACGGTAGACGCAGCACGGGCTGCAGTCCGACACGAAGGCACGCTTAGCAGTCGATGTTTTCTGCTACGAAGATAATTATACGGTGTGTGGAGTCGAATCAGCTCGTTATGGATGTCAGGAGCATCCGTCATACCTTTCCATACTTTGAGCATAACGCCTACCTGGTCACATGCCCTTCTGGTCTCCAGCATATGATATCCCAGACATCCTAAAAGGAACTTGGTAGGATAGAGGTAGGGATAGTAACCGAGAGCTCTTCTGTAAAGAAAACGCAGGAATACTTTTTGCACTTTTTCTAGAAGAAGTGCATACTTTGCTTCGTGCGGATTCCATACAGAAGAACTAGCTTCTAGCTTGGTTCGGACAAGTGTGCTGTATAGGAGCCTTATTACATGTTCATTGCGAAAATCACGGGCATTCCGGAGAACAAACCCTAGCCTTTTAAAAGATTCTTTGGCAACTGTAGAAATGTGATCGTGAAAAGTAAGCTTCACATTGCATCTGCATTGATCACCATTCCCTATTTGTTTTCATTAGTAATGATGGCTCATTGCATTGATCACCATTCCCTATTTGTTTTCATTAGTAATGACGGCTCATTGCTTTGATCACCATTCCCTATTTGTTTTCATTAGTAATGATGGCTCATTGCATTGATCACCATTCCCTATTTGTTTTCATTAGTAATGATGGCTCATTGCATTGATCACCATTCCCTATTTGTTTTCATTAGTAATTTTTTTTTTTTTATTTTTTTTTTTTTATTAATAAGAACTTAAGTAGTTCTTAATAATTGATTACAATCTAGCCTAATAGACTAATAAGCAATTTAACTCTAACTTATTATTTTACGTGAAACATTTTGTTATAACTAAGAATAGTGTCAATTTGCACTTTTACACAATTCCGTAGCACTTTCTTAGAGTCTGATAATATTGATAAAACACTTTGTTCATGTGTCACACGTATAGCACAGCATTACTATTATTCATTCACGCACTACACTAACTCAAATGGTTTAGTTCTCTTTAGCCTACGCACTATGTCCGTGTTGTCTAGCAGCTGTATTGCCTCGACATTCACATGTCGGTGAAGTCTGTGTTCGTGGGCTTCAGCAAATTTTTGGATGATGGTGGTGACGAGTTCCATTTTAAGGTCGCGGTGGAGGTCGTCATTTCTAATGTACCATGGTGCATTTACAGCATCCCTGAGTACTTTATTTTGGAATTGTTGGATTATTTTAACGTTACTTCGTTTAGTACAGCCCCAAAGTTGGATACCATACGTCCAAATTGGCATAAGAATATGCTTGTATAATATAATTTTATTATGTATTGATAGACAGGATTTCCTTCCGAGTAACCAATACATACTTTTATAACGTATGTCGAGTTCCTGCCTTTTCTTCTTGACGTGAGATTTCCAGCGCAACTTGGCGTCAAGAGTTATGCCAAGATATTTGGCTGTATTAGCATAAGGCACTTGCATGCCATTTATATAGATTGGGTGGTAATCGCAGTGTTTGTTAGTGAAGTCAATATGTATTGATTTTGACTCATTCAGTTTGATCTTCCACCTCTGTGTCCAGTCGTAAACTTTGTTCACAGCAAGTTGAACTTTTTCTACTGCTTCTTTGTGGCTTGATCCGGTAGCCATAATAGCTGTATCGTCTGCAAAGGTCGCAATGGTGTTGTTTTCCAGCTCTGGGATATCACATGTATAAAGCAAGTACAAGATTGGGCCCAGCACACTTCCTTGTGGTACCCCAGCTTTTATAGTTTTTAGCTCGGAATATGCATCCTCTTGCCTTATTCTAAACATTCTGTTACTTATGTAAGACTCGAGAATATCTGCGAATTCTGGTAGCATGTGTCTGAGTTTGTATATCAAACCCTCATGCCAAACTTTGTCAAAAGCTTGCGCGACATCTAGGAATACTGTGGCGCAGACTTGCTTGTTTTCGAGTGTTTTTTCAATAATGTTTGTTATTCTGTGTACCTGGTCTATTGTAGAATGTTTTTCCCTGAAGCCAAATTGATGGCTTGGTATAAGCTCTTTTTCTTCTATTATTGGTTTTATCCGTTTTAATAACAGTTTTTCAAATAGTTTGGATAATACGGGCAACAGGGAAATAGGTCTATATGATGATGCTTCATGGGGTGGTTTCCCAGGCTTCGCAATCATTATGACTTCAGCAACCTTCCATGGCTCAGGTACATGGTTTAGCATAAATGCAGCATTGATAAGTCTGGTCAGCTTGACTATGGCTTTGCGCGGGAGGTGTTTTAGAATTTCTCCGGTTATGAGGTCGTAACCCGGAGATTTCTTCGAGCTTATGTTGTTTTGAATTTCTCTTGAAACTTCTTTAGGAGTCACAAGCCGAATTCTTTGATTTTGTGACAACTTTTCACTCTCAAGTATTTCTATGGAGCTTTCATTGGGTTGAAAAGTGTCTTCTAAGTATTGGGCAAACCTTAACGCTTTTTGTTTATTGCTTATGGCCCATTTTCCGTCGCTGTCTCTGATGGGCGGTATTTGCATAATCGGCCTTTTTAGTTTTCTTGTCGCTTTCCAAAGAGAGAAGTCCGTAGATTGGTCGTTGGTTAGCTGCACAAGGTGATTATTCAGACTTTCATCCTCAAATTGTAGAATTTTCCTCTTTAGTCGTTTAGTTAAGTTATTTAATAATGTTTTATCTCGCGGGCACCTTGTTTGGTGCCACCGCTTTCTTTGTTTTCTTTTCTCAGATAGTAAATACACAACTTCTTTGGGGTAGGTATGTCCTTTATATCTACGTTTTAATTGTGGCGTGTTGTTCCACGCACATTGTTGAATATTAACGATATATTTGTTTACTTCTGAGTCAAGTTGATCTTTATTTTGTAACGGAGTTTTTAGATCGATAATATTATCTAAATCAAGGGCAAAACTGTCCCAATCTGTCGACTTATTAACCAGGGTAACAGGTCTTTCTTTTAGTGGGATTTTTTGACTCAGTCTTAGTATAATCGGGGAGTGGTCCGAATTCATATAAAACTCTTCCTCCAAACTAAGGTAATTGGTGGATATATTTTTGTATATGAAAAAGTCTATAAGATCCGGTATTTTCTGGTGGTCAGTGGGCCAGTACGTTGGTTTGCCTGTGCTCATAACTTCACAATGTGTATCTTTGACTGCATTTAAGAGCTGCCTTCCCTTTGTTGTAGTAAGTCTTGATCCCCAGTGCGTATGCTTGGCATTAAAATCTCCGCCTAGGATGAATCTCTGGCCCAGAAGTTCAAAGAATTGTAAATATCGATCTTTTTTTATCATGTGCCTTGGAGGACAGTATACGGCTGCTATGGAAACGTGACAAAATTTGGTTTTAACAGATACTGCCACGGCTTGAATATCTGGTTCTTCAATTTTACTCTGCTCGTAATGATTGATGTTTTCTTTGATTATAACCGCGCTACCTCCTCTGGCCGAGTTGTCAGGGTGGAGCGAATTATATACCTTGTATCCTCTAAAGTTGACGAAAGATTGTTTAGTGAAGTGCGTTTCTGAGATCAAACACACGTCTATATTTTCTATGTCTAGGACTGCCTGTAACTCATTCTGATGTTTGAGGAGCCCATTAGAGTTCCACGCCATTATTTTTAGTGTGTTACTCATTTTTAATTATTAAAAGCAGCTGTTTTGGTGCTGGATTCTAACTTCTCTAATCTTTTGTCAAATGTAGTAATACACTTCAAGATCTGATTAATTTTATCTTCCAGAGTCGAAGATTGTGTGCCTTGTTTTGCAGCTTGTGCATAGGAACTACTTTTGGTTGTTTTCACCGGTATTGCAGTTGCCTGGACACTTTCTTTTCGTGTCTGTTTGTCAGGATTTCTCATGGAAGCAGACTGTTGGGCAGTTGGCACATCAAGTTTCTTTTTGATATTTTTATTTTTCATCAATTGCATTTCTTTGGCTACTTCACACCCTCTGTAGTTGGCTGGGTGGGGTAAGCCGCAGTGGACGCATTTTGGTTTCTCTTGCGGAGATTTGGTACAGTTGGCTGTAAGATGTTTGCCAGTACATTTTACACACCTTGGCTCTTTACTGCAGTATTTATGAGTATGCCCATACGCCTGGCATCTCTTGCATTGAGGAATGAGTTTGGGATTTTTGAGAGAGTGTATTTCAATTTTACACCCTAAAATGTGCTTTATGCCATAAATTTTGTTGACATCTTCGTTATTATTAAATGATAAGACGAACATATTGAGTGGTTCTTTAGTCTTCCAGCTCAACTTGTTATCCACTTTTTCTATTTTCAGTCCTTGCGATGTTAAATCATCTTTAATTCGATCTGGCTGGCAAGAAGAATGTAATTTTTTCACTACAACTCTTATTGGTCTAGCTTGTTTGTTCTCGTATGAATGCCAAAGATATTCTTTTTCTGACAAAAGCCTAGCAATCGCTCTATAAGAATCCTCAGTTTTAGCGTTGACCTTCACACAATCTCCATTCATCATTTTCGCGGTGAATGATTCAGTTGGTTGAGATAGAGTTAACAAGTCATAGAACACTTGGTAGTTCTTGACTCCGTCTATTATGATTGGCGGTGGTGGAGGCACTTTTTTAACTAATGTATTTTCTTTCTCACATTTTTTTTGATGTTGGGCGCTAGTTCCAGGTTGTGCCGGTGGAGAGAGGGAGATGTTTAGCTTCCTTTTCTTCCTACTTTTAGCCCTAATCCACTCAGTTTCTTTAGCGAGTTCTTCTTCGTCTGTGCAATACTCGACATTTTCTTTATCAGACTGAGCAAATTGTATGTTGCTCTTAGCTTCTAACTCCATAGGATCATTATTTTCTTGTCTCTTGGACGTGTAATGTTCTTTTTGGCGTAGAAGTTGTCGCTGGAGGCCTTCTATTTGAACCTTCATATCATTCACAAGAAGTTCCAATTTTTCTCTCTCTGATTTTTCTTGGGTGTACCTGTCATACAACAGCTTCTCCAAATCAGTTTTTATTTTTACTTTTGTTGATGACATTGTAAGGCAAGTAGAAACTTCACCTTCACAATTATTTAATTTCACTGTTTACACTATAATTAATAACTGGGTCATCGCGGCGACCTTGATAAACCGATTCCGCAACGCATCGACGACGGTGTTATTGTGATGCGCCAGCGAATTACTCTAAACTAGAGCACGCGGGCGCGAATGATACACGTCTGTTCTCGATAGAAGCCAAACATGGAACTGACCATTCCCTATTTGTTTTCATTAGTAATGATGGCTCATTGCATTGATCACCATTCCCTATTTGTTTTCATTAGTAATGATGGCTCATTGCATTGATCACCATACCCTATTTGTTTTCATTAGTAATGATGGCTCATTGCATTGATCACCATACCCTATTTGTTTTCATTAGTAATGATGAGTCATTGCATTGATCACCATTCCCTATTTGTTTTCATTAGTAATGATGGCTCATTGCATTGATCACCATACCCTATTTGTTTTCATTAGTAATGATGGCTCATTGCATTGATCACTATTCCCTATTTGTTTTCATGAGTAATGATGGCTCATTGCATTGATCACCAAGCCCTATTTGTTTTCATTAGTAATGATGGCTCATTGCATTGATCACCATACATTATTTGTTTTCATTAGTAATGATGGCTCATTGCATTGATCACCATTCCCTATTTGTTTTCATAAGTAATGGTGGCTCATTGCATTGATCACCATACCCTATTTGTTTTCATTAGTAATGATGGCTTATTGCATTGATCACCATACCCTATTTGTTTTAATTAGTAATGATGGCTCATTGTATTAATCACCATATCCTATTTGTTTTCGTTGTTGATGATGGCTCATTGAACGAAAACAAAAGGATGATCCTTTTGTTTTCGTTGGAACTTCCTCACTGATGCCTTAACTGTTGGAAGAATTAAGGGTTATGTGAGACTCCTACTAATTAGAACCCTATGGGGTTCCATCAGATTGTTACCATGAGTCTAGAGCGCGAAATTACACACATGCTCTGCGCCTCATCGCTATTACTGCTTGTATTAATAATCACCAAATTTCTTAGTTTTTGTTCGGTGCGCCCAATGGCTATGTACTATCGCGGACATTTGCGGTGAACCACTTTTCAACTTTATTAAGTACAAAAAAAATTAAAAGAAGTACATTCTTCACAGCAGCTAGACAAAAAGGCGCTACATAACATCATTCAATGCCTGTTGTGATCTAATCAGCTCGTAATGACTGCAATTAGCCTTCATAGCTCTCGTGTTATGCACTCTAAGTGTAGCATACAGATAATGTGATTGAATAGTGCATTCATTAATATATTCATAATAATATTATGATAATGCATAACCTTTGTTTTTCGTGGACTTAGGTAGCAATGAACTTTGCTAGTCTACTATTCTGAATGAAAGTAGGGTAACATAATATTATAATAATATTAATACACTTGAACATTTTTTATTATTAGTTTATTTAATGAACTTAGGATTAATTGCGACAAAGTTTAGTGCAATGTGGATCATTTTATTAATGAAAAAACTAATGTGGGAGGAGTCCATCGGTTTAGGTAATTAAACAAAAAAACCACGTGTCTGGTTAACCGACTGAACGTAATACCTGTCACTTCAGTCGTCATGCTACGACACAGCTGTACTCTTCAATTTAGCAACTTTATAATAATAGCCAGGGGACATAGTTCTACCATAGTTCAAGGTACCCAATCCACTATAGCCACCCAAACCCATAGCCCAATAATATGTTTTCTTTCCATGTTCTGCAATAGTCCTGCACAAACCGGGGGTTGTCCTTGGGTGCACTTGCATAGTGCATACAGGGATAATCGTCGGCTGGTGCCTTCTCGACATTTAAAAGTCGTCTAAGGGGCCTCTGCGAGTTGGCTTCGGCCCCTCGTATGCCTTCCAAAGGTCCGGGACCCCAGGGTCCCGAGATATGTAAACATATAGAGAATAATAATAATAATAATAAAAATGGGAAACAGACTGTAACAAATCTACTAGCCAGTAATCATAAAAGTGAATCCTTAGGCTTAATTGACATTCCGATTAAATACAATAATCAAACTCATCTAATCCAAGCCTTCGTGTTTCCAAATATATCTCCTTCAATTATCTTAGGAGTCGACTTTTGGAAAAAGTTTAATCTTATTCCACATATACTTTCTTCGGCTTTTAAAGTCAATACTAAATGTTCAGTGGTTACTGAAACTACTAAACAAGTACTTCCTTATAATAATCTCTCTTTAGAGCAAAAAACTATCGCTGATGACATGATAAGACGATTTAAATGTATATCCTTCGAAAGTAGAGGTGTGCTGGGCCGCACTCATCTTATTAGTCACCATATCGATACTGGTGATACACATTCCTTTACCTACTGGTAATTGGCATCCATTGTTGATATAGCGGTACCGCATGACGAGAACCTCGTGAAAGCCGAAAAAGATAAGCAAATTAAGTATCTTGACCTGGCTCGCGAGGTTGTCGACATGTGGGATGTGGATACAGCAATCATTGTGCCGATAGTCGTGACGGCCAATGGCATAATAGCCAAGAGCCTCGATCAACACCTGAGGAGGCTCTCGTTAGGCGGCTGGATCAAGGGCTTGATCCAGAAAGCGGTACTTCTGGACACGGCGCGTATCGTTAGGAGGTTCCTCTCTCAGCAGCCCTGACCGCCGGTAGCTTGGACACTGTTCCCGATACCGGTGGGCTACTATTTCTTATATTTTTAAATGTTTTTTTTATTTTTGTTTTTATAAAAATATTTAAAAATGTAAATGATATGTTGTACATAAATGAAATAAAGATAATAATAGCTCCGAATTTTAGGTCTGTGCCGGTAGAGTTTACTTTGCCGGAACAGGTCTAGGATGAGGAGCCAGACCAAGAGAGATACAGAAACCCGCAGGGCAGCATGTGGCGAGCTGTTGGGCAGTAGTGACCCCACGGACCCTATCTCCCGGGAGAAGTCTTGTTCCTCACCTCTCGCTTGCCTTTATTGGCCGGCTTGAGTGAACACTGACGAGGAACAGAGCTCCCACCTCTTTCTTGCCTTTATTGGCCGGTTTGAGTGGAGATTCGCAAGAGCAAACGTGCTCGGAGGAAGGAAGTATTTCAGTAAGATGCTGGTAGGGATCTTGACCGTACTTCCGGGATTGTCCTGATAGCCGTGGGATGCCTCTCCACTCCTCACAAGCGCCTCAGGACATGTTGCCCCCTTGCCGTTACGACACTGTGCTAGCGACCGTTTCGGGGGGCCCATTATTGAGTGTGCAAGTCACCCCCTGCCATTTTAACTGTGTATATTATATAACATTGGTAAGGCAGGGGACATAGTTCTCCCATAGTTTAAGGTACCCGATCCACTATAGCCACCCAAACCCATAGCCCAATATGTTTTGATTCCATGTTCTGCAATAGTCCTGCACAAACCGGGGGTTGTCCTTGAGTGCACTTGCATAGTGCATACAGGGATAATCGTCGGCTGGTGCCGCCTCGTCATTTAAAATTGTCTAAGGGGCCTCTGCGAGTTGGCTTCGGCCCCTCGTACGCCTTCCAAAGGTCCGGGACCCCAGGGTCCCGAGATATGTCAAAGACAAAAAAATAATAATAATAATAATAATAAAAAAAAAAATCCATAGTCCAATCTCTTTATTTCTATATACTGCAATAGTCCTGCACCAACCGGGGGTTGTCCTTGGGTGCACTTGCATAGTGCGTACAGGGATAATCGTCGGTTGGTGCCTCATTTCATTGAAAGCGTCTAACGGGCCTCTGCGAGTTGGCTTTGGCCCCTCGTACGCCTTCTAAAGGTCCGGGACTCCAGGGTCCCAAGAATTGTCAAGATAATAATAATAATTTATTTCATAAACAAGAGGTACAGTCTGTTACAAGTAGGTTGACAACTTAGGATAAGTATACATCTGAGATGAGTAGGTAACAATACAAGTTTACGAACTGACGTCCTAGCTAGGTTACTTAGTAGCCTGTATTAAGGACAATCAGCGCTCATTTCCCGAAAATAAGACAAAAGTATTGATTAGACTGTTACATAATTATTATCAAAAAGAACAAATTAACAAAAGTCCAGTACAAGAATGTGTGGTGCGCGCGCGTGTGTGTTGTGTGTGATTATGTGCGCGTGAGTGTGTCTGTGTGAGTGTGAGTGTGTCGGGGTGAGTGTGTGAGTGTGTGTAATGAATTACTTCATTGTTGTAAGAAGGGACTCGGTATCATCATAGTTTTTGGTACAAAGAAATTCAGTAATCCGCTTTTTGCATGTTAGCTTACAACATGTTTGCAGTGGAATTATTGCGTTTATTCTATTATATAGAAATGGGCCTTGATAAAGAAAGAATCTTTTTGTAAAAGCAAAGTATGGATGAGGTACAGTACATACCCTGTTTCTTCTTCTGGGTATTGTCGGTCGACATGCAATTGGAGTGTTTGTGTGCTGTTGTAAGATTGTGCAGAGTATGAACAACTGGCGAACGGTAAGGACCTCACATTTCTGATAGAGGTCAAAGGTAGGATAAAGTATTGGTCGAAAAGTGGCTACCTTCAGGACTGCTCGCTGTGCTATCTCAAGAGGCTTGAGAATTGACTTAGCAGCACCACCCCAACTTGTAATACAGTAAGAGATTACAGACTGGCACATTGCAAAATATACGGTCCGTATCACATGTACGTTGGCAATGTGTCTATAATTAGTTGTATAACGTTGCTAAATTGAAGAGTACAACTGTGTCGTAGCATGACGACTGAAGTGACAGGTATTACGTTCAGTCGGTTAACCAGACACGTGTTTTTTTTGTTTACCTTTATTCAATTACCTAAGCCGATAGAGTATAGTCAGCTGTACAATTCTTTGATAAGTTATATACGTTCATTACTTTATTAATCTTAATTTTTTGGAAACATTAACTAGGTGGTAAAATAAACCTAATCTACTGAAAGCCTGTCTAACAAAGCTGGGCTTGATAAGGGTGATAAGAAAAAATCTTCCAATAGTGCCTCAGAAATAATTCAATTTTATAATACTGTATTTAAGCAGTAATCAAATTGAAGAAAGAGAAAGATGTTTGCAGAATAGACTTGAACAGCTCCATGTTGAAGACGACGAGGCCCATCCCGGTGACGATCATTCCCTTCTGAGCCCTGGTGATCATGAATATAAGCAGCTTGGTCACCTCGTTGTCTGCCCAGGCTTCCCAGGGTACTACGTAAAGGTCGAGTGGTATCTCTTCGCTCGTCTGAAATATGAAAAATATAGAAAAAATATGTTGCATGTTTAATTATTAGATTTTGAGATTTCGTGATTAGTCTGTCAGTGAGAGGTATTTCGCTTTTATACATATTTTATATTTAAGTTATTTAACAGTTTAGGCGACACTGAACAAGACACAATAGAAATTTTTTGGGTTCCGTACCTCAAAAGGAAAAAAACTGAAGGATCACCCGTGTGTCTGTCTCTCTGTGCCAGCCAATTTGCTCCGAGTATAATGGACCGATTAAGTTGAAATTTAGTACCCATATAGCTTCTATGACCCTTTTTTTTTTTTTTTTTTTTTTTTTTTGAGGGTGGGAAATCATCAAATAACTTCTCCCGCTCTGGGTGGAGCGGGAGGGCGTGTCAGACTTTTACTGACTAAAACCCACCCGTGTTCCTTCAGTTGCCTATGCCAGGGCCGCGGTAACCCTTTCAGACAACCCGCGACCCCAGCGGCGTCGGCCCTATTGGGCCCCGTCACTTGCTGACATCTCTTTGAGGCGCGCGTGGAACACAACGCGCCGTCGACTCGGGCCTGGTCCTTACCGGACGGCGAGCTACCCGCTGCTCACCGTCCGCAGGCCCGCGCCTACGGTGGCCGGAAATCGCCCCGCGATTCCCGCCGCCCAGGGCGTCTCCTGCGGCGACTGAGGGCGTGAGGCTGCCTCTCCCTCACGCGTTCCGCCTCCTTCTTCGCTAGCATCACTGCTTCGCAGAAGGAGGTGACGGCCTCCCAGCTTCTATGACCCAAACATGGACGGATAAAGTAGATAAATTAATTTTGAGTATGGAGATCACTTTTCGGGGGCAAATAAGAAAATTAAAAAAAGTTTTGCAAACTATGGTTTCACCCGCCCGCGTAGACCGGGATAAAAAGTAGCCTGTGTGTTAATCCAGCTATCTACATACCAAATTTCATCCAAACCTGTCCAGCCATTTGAGCGTGAAGAAGTAACAAACATATACAAACCCTACACGCACACTCGCAAACTTTCTCCTTTATAATAATTAATAATGCGTCTAGTTTGGGACAGCGCTCCTTGATGGGCGAGTCTTATTACTGAGTGGACGTACAACTCGTTGCGTGAGCTAAGCACAGAATACCCAAGCTATGCCGTCCCAACTACTCAATGCCGTTAGCATATATCTACGTCTTATGAAAAATATTTTATTTATTTTTATTTTATTTATTATGGACGAAAAACAGTTACATGTTAAGGCGATACAATAATATTCTTAAGATAAATAGGTAAACATATAACCCACACTATTGTCCACGGATTAATCAAATAAATAAAAACGGAAACTGATATTAAGAATATTGTTATAAGTTATTTGAATTAAGGGGCCGTATACGAAATTTTGCCGATTTCTCTAATTTGCGTGATTTCAAAGTCGTAATTTTACAGTCAAAATACTGTATTTCTATAAGTTCTAATGCACAACATAAAATACAATTTCGATGATAATCTTAAGAATGAGCTACATTTTTATTTTGCGTCGAGTTTATTATGCGAGAATTAGGTTGTTTTAAAAGATTTTTTAATGGCAAATGTTTTTAATTTTTTGCATTTTTTTTTTCAGGAAATGGATTGATTTTGAATTGAAGTTTATTTCTGTTGTTTTTATTTTATGAACGAGAGTTCTAAGTAGCCGTAATCAAAAGCAATTCTTTGCCAATTTTCTCAAAAATTTGACTAAGTTGAATATTTATTTACTCAAAAATTTTATATGAAAGTTGTAAAAAGTGATTCATACATTGTATATATAACTTTCACAAGAATACATTGTAATTTTTTCATATGCTTTAGACGTCAAAATGATTCGTAAATATGAGATATTCTAAACCTCTTAGAGCAAAAATTCACAAAACAGTCGCCGGTTTAGGTCGATTAATCAAAATTAAACTATAAAAATAGAAAAGTAGCTCAAACATTAGATCATAATTGAAATGATCTTTCATGTTTTGCATTAAAACTTATACAAATACTTTATTATAACTGTAAAATCTCGTCTGTAAAATCATGTAAATCAGCGAAATCGGCAAAATTTCGTCTACGGCCTCTTTGTCAAATTTAGAATTTAGAAGCTAATGAAGTTATAGCGAGAGTTTTATAATAAAATTAAAATATAGATCCATTTGCCGAGATCACACTAAGAATTAGGCTATAACTAGGTATATGAGAGTTAGTAAGGTAGGAATAGTGTCTTCTTGTTGATACGAGTCACAATAAACTGCGTTCATCATTTCAAACATAGTGGTTGGCGATTTCTTCTTAATTTGTGACTAGTACTATTGGAAAGCCCATAAAGTGGCCAATTTAGCAGCCACTAGTCCTTATTTATCGAGAAGCGTCTTTATAAAAATGATTTTACCAAGGTGTAACAAAACAAAACGTGACTACGTACCTAAGACAACCAAATTTTACCGAATATTTATTTGATTCGCATACACACCAAGCGAAATAAAAGGGTACTAAATTTAATAAATCACGGCGCGAATATAGCTGGTTCTCACATCTTGATAGTCGTTATGAACACATAGCTTACGGTCTCGCTAATGTTCTCATTACCAGCAAGTAATCATTAGCTACTGGATAAACACTATCTATTTGATCTATCAGTGCTGGGTTATGTAGTATCCTTGTCAGTCTGACAGGTATGTATGTTGTGATAGGAAATTATGAATTGTAATTACTATCGGCGTATGAAATTGTTTTTGACGTTATTTGTGGGATGTGTAATTCAAATAAAAGCACAATGTTGCCAGAAATCTATATCCCACCAAAAACATTTTCATGTAAAATGTTGCCAAGACGAGACCACATATAGCTCGCACTGACAAAAAGCTATCAGATCTCATGTAGAGCCAAGCTTCTAACTCTACACGCCCTAACTCTCCAAGCCCTAACTTCACAAACTCTACACCTTAGTCAAAATATGAGGCTTGGCCGTTGCGTTTCTACAAGAACTATTGTATAACAGAAAAGTAATGAACAGTGAATACATTTTTCACATATTTTGACTAGGTATTTTAGATATCAATAAAATCTAAAGTATAAGAGCTATGCAATTGAAACTTTTTAATAAGTCAACCACTGACATAATTTCCCGAAAATTTTGTTTATCTGGTGTAATCCAAACCCAAGTTAAGAATGTTCAAAAATACGACGAAGTGCTTCGAGAAAAGGTAGGTAGTGCCCTTGCGCTTCGCTTGGCTCGTCTTGGCGGGGGCACTACCGTGCCCCCAGATTATAAATAAAAAGAGAAGTCCTGACTGACTGATTGAGAGACTCACCAACGCCCAGCCCAAACCCGTGGACCTAGAAAGCTGAAATTTGCATAGAGGTTTCCTTTATAATTTAGACAAGCATTATGGAAGGAATTCCCGGTAGTAGGTACGTTCCCGTGGGATATTTTCCGACATCCACGCGAGCGAAGCCGCGGGCAAAAGCTAGTAATTTATAAAGTCAGTAAAGGTGTTAGCACACTATCGTTGATGTAGGTAAGTCTGGCAATTCTATGTAGGCTTAGAAGTAACAGTAAGAGTATTCTAACTATCTAATAGAATACTCTTACTGTTACTTCTAAGCCAACATAGAATAGGGATGATGACTAAAAATTTATTTTTGTCCGTCATAGAGATTATTAAAAAATATTGGACACGTATTTTTCTTTTTTTACGTAATCAAAAAATTACGGCGATACATTGAGTTAAAATATGGCATGACGTCACGCGTAGCTAGGTTTTATACGTACAAGTGACGTAGCGAGCCCCCACTCCCCAACTTTAATGCGTGATAGCTAAGTATTTTTTTATTAATATGATAAAGCAAAAAATACGTGTCTAATATTTTTTTATTATCTGACTGACGGACTAAATAGAATTTCTTTTTTTTTTACCCAGGCATCATCCCTATTGCCAGACTTACCTACGTAATCGATCAACGATAGTGTGTTAACACCTTTACTGACTTCTAACATTGCTCGTACGCTACTAGCTAAGGTAATCGCTGTGTTAGCAAAGAATAAGAAAAACAAGGACATACAACTACGTCAAAACTTTTAAGGTCATGATACTACTTACATTAAATCAATATTTCTGATTACAGACAGTACCTACTTCCGCCCATTAACACTTGCCTACGGGTAATAATTGTTACCCGTAGGCAAGTGTTAATGGCACAAGCAGCACATGAACCTAATTAATAAAATAAATTAGTCACTTTACCTTCGTCAATTCACTCGCATAGTGACAGGGCAAGTAGATGTGTAGGACGCCGACCACCCCGAATGACGTATACTTCGGATCTATCCGTTGCAACAGATATATTTGGTACAAATTAAACGATATCATGAAAGACGTCAGCATAAACACAGCAAATAACCAAGGCCCATACACATTTTGCAGTTGAACATAGAAATCTAGCGCGTCCTGGTGATCTCTGATTGCTTCATTCATTTTCATTCGCAACTCATGACGGCTCCTCGAGTTTTTGAAGGCCTTTTCTACCTTGAGTGTCAGCAACTTCAATTTAAGTCGGAGATGCGTCGTCGCAATGCAGAAGGAGCCGTCGAATCCGCAGTAATTAGGCACGAGAACAACGCATTGGACGCAATTGTACGCAAACATACACTGAAAGAAAGGCGTTTCACTCTGGATATCCTCCACAAAGAGTAGTTCCATATCGTGCACCATGCGTCTCTCATAGTCATCAGTTTGTATGCTCTCTATAGTCATCAGGGCTCCAGCATAAATAGGAAATAATGCGCTCATGATTGTCGGAATCAGCAACCAGGAAATCTCGCCAACTTTTGCTATTTTAATGTGATCATCGTATAGCTTTTGAAATTCTTCTTCGAGATTATTAGCCTCTAAAAGGTCTTCAGATATTTTGTCCAGTAATGGCGCGAATTTGCTCGTCGCATAGATAACGTAATACGTTTTGATAAAGAAAAGAACAAGAACAACGGCCAATGTCATGTTTCTGGCGAAGTTATAGATGTCCAAGGTGTAAAGACATTTGAACGTGTAGGTGATGAACCAGAAGAGCTGGCCACCGCAGAAGGTGACGATGGCAGTGATAGTAACACATCTCTTGATAGCGGTGGTCCTATTTGGGTAGAGGAAAGCGAAAGCTAGCGAGAAAGCACACAATTTGAACGTTTCATTGAACCCTTTGTATTTTTTTCCTGGAGTCACGTCTGAAGAAGTTTTGATTTCCATTTTATCTGCAGCAATACGACCTGTTCCCAGAAAAAAAAAATTAAATGTGAAGCTTATGGGAAGTTCTCAGGTATCTAAGAAATAGGTAGGAACGTGCTGCTACATTAAGGGCAATCACGCTATAAATTACTCAGCAATTTAGAGTTAAATCACCACCTACGGAGTAACACCTCATAATTTAGATACACTTGTTTTCAGTACTCGGAAGTCGCAATATTATTTCACAGCACATTTTTCTATACTAGCTTCTAAATGCATAGTTGCTCGTTTTATTTTTTATTTGGCTTCAAAGTTAATGTTTTTTTTGCATTTGAAATTCTTCAGTTGTTTTCCTTTATTCACTTCATATGCAACAGCAATAAATGAGACGCCAGATGGCACATAAAGTAATTTTTTTAGCGTTTTCTTTCTTATATTATAATTGGAAAGTGGACATTAGAATATTTCGTAATGATAACATGGACTTAAGATACCAAGATGCAACATTGGACATTTTTGGTTACTTTCCAAATTCTCAAAATAGCTTAATTCACATAAAATATTTCAGTCATAACATAACTGAGGTGCTCTCTAGTTCAAGATGATGTCAAGCGTTTTAAGTAGGCATTTTAATGAGGTGTATGGACAGAACATTTATTATGAGGTCTGTGCATTCTATGTAATGCACTCTAGGCTTTAAGACATTTTGTAAGCTATTTTTTAAGTGAAAGCGAATTCAGCGATTTGCATTGACGATAGCTTTTGACCCAGACCGATTGAGTTAGCCTAAAAAGGATATATTGTCTTTTTACAATTATTATTTAAATGACAAAGAGTTTTGGTATTTGTCGTCGTTTGCGTCTTCATCTGACTTTGAAAAGATAGATAGCAGTTTCTAAATGAAATCAAAAACTGTATCGATAAATTGACGGTACCGATGGTACTCGTACCGTCTGTCTGTCTCAATTTAATTGAAGTAAACTACATAATATATGTATATTCTATCGATCAATCGTCACTATGCTAGTAGAATATAACTTTACGACTTACGTAAAATGACGAAATGAGTCGCACAGTTTGCGAAAAATCCATTTTCGTAAAAATCAGATCAATAACAATTGCGTATCAATACATACGTAACACCTGTATACAAGTAGGTATAATTAGGCTTATTAAACAAAAGTCAGTGAATGTAGTAGTGTCCGGTTTTTCGACAACGCAACGTAAAACTTTCAACTGCTCGAGATTTTTGCTCGAATTATTATTTAAAAACAGGAATTCCGTTACGAAATAACAAAACGAGGTGACATGAAAGTGCAAGGGCTTTCGAACGGTCGATTTCATAATTCTTCAAAATCAATCTTCGGCATTAAGAATGTGGGCTGAAATTAAAACATTCAACCTGAAACAATTTATTACCATAATTACTTTATATTTCGTTGTATGTAATTCCTATTTTATTTTAAAAATCATTCGTACCGTAGAATGGGGTTACTTTAAATCGCGGCGCGACATTGATCAAAACTTCTTTTAGAAACTTAAGTGCAAATATTGAGAAAACGGAACGCACTAGCCCACTTTTTTTTTCGTGCTGGCAACACTGATCGTCAGCCATCTTTCCCTTAGAAGCATAGGCGAGTGCGACGGCTCGTTTTGCATAAAATAATTGAAAAGGTGAGTAAACTACATATTAATATCTTTTTTTAGCCTGCAAAACTTTGTCCGTAACTAATTCGCTTTGTGTATAGGCATAATGCAATTTATATTCGGTTAGTTTAACATTAATTTGTGAACTATAAAAAAATATTGTGATTTCCTAACCTCAAAATTTGCTTTTGTTATTGGCAAAAAATTAACGCGGGGTGACATTGATCAACAGGCTGGGTGAGATTGATCGGTGATCAAAGTAACCCTACGTTTTAAAGTAAGGGTGTGGTTAACTACTTTTATCCGATTCTTATGATCTTCTTCTTTCTTATGATTCTTCTTTCTTCTTCTATTGCTTCAGAAACATCATGCCGTGAGATTACAAAAAAAAACCCGGAACGAATTATTAAATGAAGCTTTGTCAAGAGAAATAAGAAAAGAACTGATTAGAATACAATTTTCTGTGATTTGATAGTTAAACTATTGCTTATTTTTAAGTAAAAACAAATTATGTTCCTAAGTCGTAAAATAAAGACTGATTAGAGTAAAATCTGTTTTATTCATAATGATCAAAGTTACCCTAAAGCATTAAAATGCTTATAAAATTAAAAATTACCGGTCGATTTTTTTGATTATTTTTTCCGTAGTATCGTTTCGGGTCTACTTTCGAATTCCATAGTAAAAACATGGGTGATCAAAGTATCCCCACTCACGGTTTAACTTTGGTCGCTTACTTTTTAATTTTTTTTTCTTAAATTATTAAAATTTAGCATGTTAAAATTAGCTTATTCAAATCTACACAAAAAACCGATTATTATACTTAAATAATAAAAATCTCGCTAAAAATGAGAATGCTACAGTCATATAAAGTTAAAAATTGATCAAAGTATCCCCATTTTACGGTAATCAATAATAATAATTATAAAGTGTGTTCCGGCAAAACTCAGACATTAAATCAATTATGAAAATTGTTCTGCTCTAGTAATAACAGCTATATTTACGTTTATAGGCTCTTACAGACAGAGGCGATATCGCGGTCGCGACGCGATATTTCGATATTATATCCGTAGAAAAATATCGCGTCGCGACGCGATATCGCCTCTGTCTGTAAGAGCCTTATTTCGTAAAACACACTTTTGTAAATTGTTGCAATTTTAGTAACTACTTAATTAGTATAAGTGTTTAAATATCACAATAATATTATAAAGGCGATAATTTGCTAGTGTGTGTTTGTTACTTCTTCGCGCTCAAACGGCTCAAAATTTGGTATAGAGGTAGCTCACACCACGAATAGGCTAGTTTGTATCCCGGTCTACGCGGATGAAATACACCCATATTACCTACACACACACCCACACCACAATGTTGGTGTATTATATCCACATTTCGCCAGTTATGTTTAAGTCCCATGTAATAGGGAGCAAATCTATTGCCAACCAGGCACAAATCCAGCCTTCGGGTTGCTACTGAGAATTTCCATATGGAAACACCAATAACACTTTACCGATGGCAAGGCCAAGGCGATTATAACCGACTTTCGAAATCACGTCTAAAAGAGTAGTGTTAATGATTTGGAATAAATATAATTATGTAACTAGCTGGGCCCCGCGGTTTCACCCGCGTGGACCAGAATAAAAAGTAGCCTATGTGTTAATCCAGGGTATAAGCTATCTACATACCAAATTTCATCCAAATCGGTCCAGGCGTTTGAGCGTGAAGAAGTAACAAACATACACACACACACACTCGCATACAAACTTTCGCATTTATAATATTATATAGTGTAAAGTGTGACTAGTGCATTTTATTAATAACTTATTATGACTTTTTATTTTAGAATATGTTTAGGTATATTATATAGTGTAATTAATTTGTATAGTTATGTCTAACGCGGATAAAAAACTGAGAATCACAAAAAAACTATCAAGTGAATTTTTACTAAACCTGTACCATTTTAAAGATAATTTATTTATTTAACTATTAATTAATATTTTTTTTTTGTTTTATGTACTTATAATAAATTAATAATGCGTCTAATTTGGGACAGCGCTCTTTGATAGGTGAGTCCTATTACTGGCTGAACGTACGACGCGTTGCGTGAGCTCAGCACAGAACACGCAAGCTATCCACTCCAGGCCATTAGCATATATCTCCGTCTTAACTCTGACTTCGTTTATTTGCTTATCTATCATTATCACAATATCATGTTTGTGTTAAATCCTTAAGTCACCTTTCATTTACGATATTGTAATTACGGCCGTGAAATGCTTTGCATATTTCGCCGCTGATTGAGCTTTAACTATCTGAATGTAGTGCTAATAACAAAAAGGATATATATATTGTATGTAATTCAATAAAATAAAATAAAAAACCACTTATCTACAGCTGTAGTAATAAAATACAAATTAGTGAGTGATAGCTTCATCATCTTATGTTTTCTCTGTCATTTAAATATTTATTATTTATTCAGCGTGAATGAATTTAGTCGAAACAAAAGGTATATTATTATATTAAAGACGTTAATTGGTCGGTTTAATTATGTTAGTGTAGCATAGAAGAACGAGAAATAGGTTTTGTACTGTTGTAAGTAACTGCCTACCGTCCCATTAGCCTTCTCTCTCAGATATACAAGCTATTCGCTAAAATCCTTACAAATCACTAATCAGCTTACCCGTGAGCTTGATGAAGCACAGTCCATCGAGCAGACCGGCTTCCGCAGCGGATATTCAACCATCGACCATATTCACACGGTAAAGGAGCTGATGGAGAAGTATTTCCAGCTATGGACTGCGATAGGTATGCTTAGGTACAGTACGACACAAGTTAGATGTAGCATAGATTTGAAAATTTGCATTCATTCATTTCAATTTTACGAATGTATTTGGTTATATGACTTTACAAGTTATTGCGTATGCGTAAATATAATTTTCGCCTAAAGCAGTAGCAAATATTGGGATGTTGAAGGCGCACTCAGTTCGGATCGTGATCGGTTTTACTAATTTTGCCGATACTACATCTAAGTTGTGTCGTACTGTACTTAGTTGATTGATTGCTATGAAAATATCTCTTGGCTGATACAAGGTGCCTGTATGTAAAACATTATGAACTAAACTCAAACCGTTCACAACATTCTTATAGGTACGGGTTTGATTCATAGCTAAGAATCAGGAAATACGAAAAGTTAACAAAGCACCAAATTCTTTTTCATATGAGTCAAACTTACCTACTCGTATTTCCCTTCTGAAGACTTTTTTTTCAGTGAGTCATCAGACAACTAATATTTATTGGTAGTTACATTCATTGGTTTCCTGTGTACTATTAACAATTCTGCGGTAGAGTTGTTTTCCTCTCTTTTTTGAAATAAGAAAGATATTAAACTTTTTAAACTTTTGCGTTTTGTACACATTATAAAACAATATCGAGAACGGGTCTTATCGCGAGATTTACTGAAGAATAGTACATTTTGATACAAGTGGAGAACGTTTGTTATTGCATTCGAGGCGGAATTAAAACACCCGAGCCGTAGGCGAGGTTGTTTTTGAGCCGAGAACTGCAATAAATAATGTCCACGAATATCAAACGACGTTTTTCAATACACTTTTGAAGAAATAAAATAAAATAACAATAGTATATTATGCAATTAGTGAATAAAGGACGGATTTAAAGCGAGGGCCATAGATGAATCACGAGCTAGTGAAGGATTCTAGCGATTGAATCACGACCGTAGGGAGTGATTCATGATGATTATTAAGTGATTGATTATTAAGTGTTAGAATCCTGAGCGACGCGAGTGATTCATGGCCCTCGATATAAATCCGTTTTATTCAAGAGTTGCATACTATACTTTATACCATGACTACGAGAAAAAGAAAGATTTAAGTGAAAATAGACAGATGTATAATGTAGAAAAAGGAAAGTTAAATTGGCTTTGATGTAAACTAGCCGTGATTTTTTGGGTAGCAAGTTTTCCACTATATCGGCCGCCCTCTCTTTCATAAACTCAGGTGTTAACACATCTTCATCATTAGAATGCATTTTGAATCGATTAAAACAACACTAAACGAACACAAAATTAAGGATTAAAGTAACACTAAACTTTGTGTTCGTACAACTTACAGTATTCAAAATACCGCCAATTTACTAAGGACAGCAAAGAACACGAAACAGTTTTTATTCTAATTCTAAACTCCTTGTCGAAAATGTCGACAAACCAATCAAATTGAATTTAGAACACATCAATATAGGTCGAATACAAAGATTACACTTACACTAGATACGGCAAGCCACGACCAAGCGTGCCCTGCATGTTCGACTGTTCGTACTAAAAAAAGTCTGTTACCTCAGTGATGCTTAGCGATTAAAAGAATTCTGTTTACGTTGAGGACATCACTAAATGGCTGGGGTGAAGTTATCGTAGGTAAAAAAAAAGATGACACGTTCGGTTTACATACTATCTAATAACATGCCGTATCTAGCCTAGGTACTCTAAATCTGTGGTCGAATACATTGGTGTGTTCCATTTTCAAACATCAAAACAGTGAGTAAAAGTGCTTTTTATTCACTGTTTTCAGTGAATAAAATAAGCTTTTTAGAGGGGGAATGGTATAAACATTTTTTTTGTCATGAATTAATAGGAAACTATGATTTAAATTTTCTTTTTTTCCCGCGCTTTGCTTTCTCCAGCTTTCGCCAGGTTGAAAGAGAAGCAAAGGTATAAAGCCGATAAACAGCCTAATATGAAAAATAGAAAATTCAAATATTTTTGAGTTTAGAACACAAATGTTAATTTGTTCATAAACGTTTTTTTTACTGTAATAATCATGGTTTTTGATAATATTCTAAGAAACATTATTTAAATATTCAAAAAATATTAACGCCTTAAAGACGCATAACTCTTTGCCGAGATTAAAAAAAACATTCACCTCCGAATAGAGAGTTGTGAATAGACGCATTGAACCAATTTGGACTAAGTATAGGTATAAGTTATCTGTGGCAATTTTAATTCCCGCACACGGGTGGGAAAATGAAAAATCGCACGCGTGCGACATACATTGCATTGTGAACCTAATCGTAGTGCGATATGAACCAGTTTTCGAGGAAGTGTATTGAAAAGATATTTCTTCCGGAGTGCAAAGTCGTCGTGGATTTGAAGATATAAGTTCAAGCAAATGTTTGAAGTGTAAGCAAATGGAAGTTATAAGTTTGCGTCAAAACGTTAGATTTCAATATTTCCACAGATCAGGCTTGATAGGCAATATTTCCATGTACCAACTTAATATTTATTGCACATCGATAGAAATTAGGGACAACGGACACCGATACATGTCCACATCTTGAAGACGAGTCCGGTGCAATATCTCAGGAGCACATCAGCAATTAAAGATGGCGTCATAGTGCTCAATTGAGCCAGTGAGCCATTGAGCCATAGATTATCTATGATGGCACGCGAGGTGGCGTGCGCTGACGTTCCGGCGTGATCCTCTCTTGAACAATGAAAAGGAACTCTGACGTTTGTGTGACCCCAGCATTCAGCGTGATAGATGCACTAGTTTAGTTATAACCTCCACTATTAGGGTTCCGTACCAAAATGGTAAAAAGGAACCCTTATGGTGCGACTCAGTCTGTCTGTCACAGCTGGATATCTCAAGAACTACTAATGCTATCAACTTGTTTGGGATAGTTTTAGATGACGTTTACCCAACTATTTTGCAAAAAGAAAGAAAACATTTTTTAAACAAGGAAATATGTTTTTTTTTGCAACAGGGACTGAAAGGGTCTTAAAAATTCAAAATCATATAAAAGAACGCTCTTTGCACATTCTCAAAAATTTTAAAATTTTTTTAGGCCGTATAGTTTTGACTTTTGATGAAAAATGTAAACAAAAATACCATCCCCCACCCCCCTTATCTCCGAAGTTTGCATAGAGAAAAATGTGAAATTATTCTATGTGATAGAAGTGTACGCAAAGATTACAGGAAAAATAAAACTATGTCTCAAATTGCACACTTTTTCAGAAATCGAAACGGAACCCTCGGTGCGCGAGTCTGACTAGCTCTTGACCGGTTTTTTTTTTATTTTGTGTTGTTGAAGAGAAATAATAGGCTATAATAGGCTATATCTATTTACCAGTCGCTAACTTAGGGAGGTAGTCCATCCAAATACTGAAATTTCGTTTATCTTCCAGAATAGAGCTCACACTTATTAAGTTGGCTATTTTACTGTCTCGATCAACAAGTGGTGATAAAAATAATCCATGGTCAGTCCCCTGTTTTCAATACTCAATAAAATACTCAATTCCTAGATCCTTCTTAGATTCTTTCTTATTCTTGTTTTCCTTTCCAAGAGCCAAGACGGAACACCACCAACATATTATTATAAGGTGTAGGTACATAACTTAAATAACGCACAACCTCTTAAGGGGTCATTGTGCTAATCATTATGAACAAATTTTACTATGGGACCAAACCTGAAATCGCGAAAAAAATCTGCTGTTAACATTTATGTTCGCAGAACTCTTCAAAATGTAGGGAACAGCTTATTTTTCTTCGCGATTTCAGGTTTGGTCCCATAGTAAAAGTTGTTCATAATTATGAGTACAATGGCTCCTTAAGAGGTTTTGCGCTATTTAAGTTACACGTTGTATAAGTGTTGCTAGTGATAAATACAGCGTTTGTTATAGTAATTAACGGGCTTTTTGTGAATGGATCTTCCAAGTGATTGAACACACTAACTAGCTTTTAATTTCCTCTGTAAATTATGAAAGTTTTATTACTTACAAATTGTTGCGAGTAGATGAGTGTCTCGTTGCAAAACTCAGATGAAGTTTTGAAAAGTCGAACTTCGACCTATTAAGTGGGAAGTACCCATTGAAGGCGCTACCAAAATAAATTGGAGGATTTTTCGTAACCATTTATTTCACTATTGCAGCACGTATGGATTTAATTTTTGGATATATGTTTATTGACTATTTGATTAATACTTTGACTGAAGGAAAACACGATTTTGTTAAATTTCCTCGATAGAATTTAATTCCGAAAAGACCTCTAATTTTTTATGTTTTTTCTATAATTCTAAAGTCCTAAGTAATTTCATTGCAAAATTGTATTTAAAATGTGCGTATTAGGTCATTGAAAATTTTAGCTGAACATAATTTTGATAGATAGCTTAATTTATTTTTAAACAATTTTTATTTCATTTTGCGCTTTTATTTTGGTTCCAGCGCGTTGTTGCGCTATCTTTTTTTCGCATGTGGAAGTAATTAACTCTGTCACTTTCTTATTCTCGCCCTGTTCACTTTTTTTGTATCACCTTAAAATAAGTCGGAGTTCGAGTTTGCCATTAGTTAAAGATTACCCCCTAATTCATAAAAAAACTGAAACACGCTATAAACCTATTTTAGTTATAGAAGTGTTTTGTCTTCTTCTTTCAAACTCAAATCATAATTCGAAAGAAATTGACAAAACACTTCTATAACTAAAATAGGTTTATAGAGCGTTTTAGTTTTTTATGAATAAGGGGTATGTATAAAATTTAGTTTGCTTTAACACCATAGTGTCTAAAATCAGCCAGAGACTTACGCCTATGTTTGGCCTTCAAATGACCGGTGTAAAGTTTTTGGAGGCCAAGCAATCTGCCTAGCCTTTTCCCAACTATGTTGGGGTCGGCTTCCAGTCTAACCGGATGCAGCTGAGTACCAGTATTTTACATGGAGCGACTGCCTATCTGACCTCCACAACCCAGTAACTGGGTAATACGATACCCCTTGGTAAGACTGGTTGTCAGACTTTCGGGCTTCTGACGACCCGTAACGACTGTCAAAGATCCACGAATAACAGCCGGGACGGAGGAATCTCGATATGTAAAGATGGTCACCCATCCACTGACCAACCCCGGCAAATGCTGCCGCCCTTCTTTCAACATAATCCCTTACATGATTTTAACAACGCATGCAAAAATATTCCTTGCTGAAAGACATTTCAGCGCTCTAAAACTTGAGTTATTTTCATCATAAATTACAAATCAGTTAGTACCTAATATAAATTATGTTTAATTAAGTTTCGTATTAAGTAATCAACTCGCTTATCGTAGGTACACATCCACCCAGTTGTATTAGGGTTCCGTATCGAAAAGGTAAAAAGGAACCCTTATGGTGCGACTCAGGCTGTCTGTCCGTCTGTCACAGCAGGATATCTCAAGAACTACTAATGCTATCAACTTGAAATTTAGAACAGTTTTAGATGACGTTTGCCCACTATTTTGCAAAAAAGAAAGAATTTTTTTTTTTTGCAACAGGGACTGAAAGTCTTAAAAATTCGAAGTGGAGCTAGGGCATGCGCGGTATTATATGAAAGTGCGCTGTTAACACATTCTCAAACATTTTTTTTTATTATTTTTAAGCCACATAGTTTTCGGCTTTTGATGAAAAATTTAAAAAAGATACCGTTCCCAATCCCTTATCTACAAAATTTGCATAGAGAAAAATCTAAAAATTATTATATGTGATAGAAATTTGTGTAAAGACTAGCTGACCCGACAGACGTTGTCAAGTCCCAATTTCAATATTCCCAAATAAAATCCACTTTCAGTTTTCCAGAATTTTCCAATTTTCCCGGCAACTTTTCCAATTTTTCTCATCGTTTAAACCTTCCCTGGACTACGTCAAACATTTCAAAACCAAAATCAGCTAAATCCGCACTGCCATTTTTGAGTTATAAAATTACAACGAAAAGTGGCATTGATTTTTATAGATATAGATTACAGGAAAAATAAAACGATGTCTCTAAATAGCACATTTTTTCAGAAATTTGAACGGAACCCTCAGTGCGCGAGTCCGACTCGCTCTTGACCGGTTTTTTTAATTATGTAAATACATTACATACGTTACATACGTTACGCCCTCGGTGTACGGACGAGCCTAGTTTATGAGGGAAATGTTATTCAAACAGGTTTCCACACGTCAAGGCTTATTAACAAAAAAATATTGCATATGATATCAGTCGTAAGTATTTAGTACCTTGGTTTCTCTGAAAGGAAATAGAAGAAAGAAAATACTTTTTTTTAGGTAAAAATGACGCAAAGAAAGAACACAATACACAAAAAACTTTTTTACAAAAACAAAAACCGACTTCCAAAAAAAAAACACTACAAAGTGAAAAATAACTTTAATTTCGGAAGTCGGTGTCTTTGCATCTGTATTTTAGTTTTTAGCCACCGACTTCCGAAATTAAAGTTATTTTTCACTTTGTAGTGTTTTTTTTTTGGAAGTCGGTTTTTGTTTTTGTAAAAAAGTTTTTATTTTTCACTTTTTAGTGGTTCAGTTTGTAATTTATCTAAGTTACAATAACCCAACTGCTGCTCATCACGTTTTACAAAATGTTGCTTTTCCCGATGCAGGGCCGTTAATTGTTGAGGAGTTCTCCTAGTAAGAACCAGGAGAAATGGAGCTCATGGTGAAGTCACCATTACCATTATTTTGACGAGTATAAACCATATTAAAGTAATTGAATCGCAACCTGTTATATACTTAGATATAATTGAGTATTTCCGATGGCCCTCTGTGGTCTTCATCATCAGTTCCAGCTCACCGAATGGTACTTTCCGAGAGCAAATGCACGAGTTACTATAAAAAATACCGAAATCGATATAGGTGTGCCCATAAAATTTGAGGGTTTCCCTCGATTTCCATGGGATCCCATCATCAGATCCTGACTTGATGATCATGGGACCACTTGGGACGTATACCCTTTCGAACAAAAAAAGAAAAATCCAAATCGGTCCAGCCATTTTCGAGTAATCGGGGAACATACATAAAAAAAAAAAATAAAAAAAAAAAAAAAAATAAAAAAAAAAAAAAAAAAGGTTCCGACGAATTGAGAACCTCCTCCTTTTGGAAGTCGGTTAAAAAAGAACAAGTTGGGGGAAAATATGCGTCACATCCACGCAATATTGCGTTTGCTCAGCATAATGCTACGACCCTATGCAAGACAGAGCCAGCGCTGGTCTTCAGCGACAGCCGGCACGGCGTTGACGTGAAACAAAAAAGGAAAGGAAAGTAAAAGAGGAATGTAAAGGAGTAGGAAATGGAAGTTATTTTTGTCTATCATTACATTACAAGAGCTCGTGGCTAAGTAATAACAGCCGCACGGGTCGATCCGTCAGGTTAAGCTATGCTTGCCGGGGTTGGTCAGTGGATGGGTGACCACATTAACATACCGGGATTCCTCCGTGCCTCGGAAAGCTCGTTAAGCCGTTGGTCCGGCTGTTATTCGTGGATCTTTGACAGTCGTTACGGGTCGTCAGAAGGCCGAAAGTCTGACAACCAGTCTTACCAAGGGGTATCGTATTACCCAGTGACTGGGTTGTGGAGTTCAGATAGGCAGTCGCTCCATGTAAAATACTGGTATTCAGCTGCATCGGGTTAAACTGGAAGCCGACCCCAACATAGTTGGAAAAAAACTTTTTTACAAAAACAAAAACCGACTTCCAAAAAAAAACACTACAAAGTGAAAAATAACTTTAATTTCGGAAGTCGGTGTCTTTGGATCTGTATTTTAGTTTTTTGCCACCGACTTCCGAAATTAAAGTTATTTTTCACTTTGTAGTGTTTTTTTTTGGAAGTCGGTTTTTGTTTTTGTAAAAAAGTTTTTATTTTTCACTTTTTAGTGGTTCAGTTTGTAATTTATCTAAGTTACAATAACCCAATGTCAACTGCTCATCACGTTTTACAAAATGTTGTTTTTCCCGATGCAGGGACGTTAATTGTTGAGGAGTTCTCCTAGTAAGAACCAGGAGAAATGGAGCTCATGGTGAAGTCACCATTACCATTATTTTGACGAGCATAAACCATATTAAAGTAATCGAATCGCAACCTGTTATATACTTAGATATAATTGAGTATTTCCGATGGCCCTCTGTGGTCTTCATCATCAGTTCCAGTTCACCGAATGGTACTTTCCGAGAGTAAATGCACGAGTTACTATAAAAAATACCGAAATCGATATAGGTGTGCCCATAAAATTTGAGGGTTTCCCTCGATTTCCATGGGATCCCATCATCAGATCCTGATTTGATGATCATGGGACCACTTGGGAAGTATACCCTTTCGAACAAAAAAAGAAAAATCCAAATCGGTCTAGCCATTTTCGAGTAATCGGGGAACATACATAAAAAAAAAAATAAAAAAAAAAAAAAAAAAAATCCGACGAATTGAGAACCTCCTCCTTTTGGAAGTCGGTTAAAAAGGCTAGGCAGATTGATTACATCATAAGGTCTCGTGTTTGTGGAAGTGACTAAATAATACGAGTAAGAAACATTTCCACAGTTCAGTTTCATTGGAATAGGATAATATCAAAGTCTATTACGGACGGTAGAGCACCACAATACTGCAAAAATGGTGGGTGGGTGGTAAATGGTGGGAATGCAGCACCTCACCACGATTTCAGTTATAGTTTTAGTACACTAATTTGTCAACACTGTAAATTACCATGTACATACTACAATGCTGTTATGATGAATAAACATTTTTTTTTACTATAAATATCTGTCGTCCAAGATTTTGTACTGACATTAGTATAATGTCAGTAGGTAAGTTTAACAAATACAATATTACTACCAATCTACATTGAATACTACTTACATAATAAATAATGTTATCAATACAACCATACCACATTAAGTAATAGTACACACACATTTCGCCAGTTATTTTTAAGTGCAATAGGGGGCGAGCTTATTGCCATCAACCAAGCACAAATCACAGACTCCGGGTTGTTACCGAAAAATTACTGATGGAAAACGCGCTGGAAATCGTAACCAGGACCTTAGACTCAGATGTAGCACTTACGACCACTAGAGTAAAAACTAGGCAGATAAGAATTCAAACGTGAATATAAACTAAAATCCTAACTATAACTAATATTATAAATGCGAAAGTAGGATTGTTTGTTTGTTTGTTACGCTTTCACGCTAAAACGGCTGAATAAATATAGATAAAATTTAGCACATAGGTAGACAATGACCTGGATTAGCACATAGGATACTTTTTATCCCGGCTGTACGTTCCCGTGGGATAATTTACCAACCTCCACGCGGTCGAAGCCGTGGACAAAAGCTAGTTTTACAATAATTCAAATAACTACATGACTCACACGGATTTACCAAAGTACAGAAACACAAGTAGGAGTGGGTGTGCAGCCGGCATTGCCGATTAATTATTAATTGATAATGTTCGTAGGTCGAATCAAAGGAACCATTTCGATTTATTGTTGTTCGAAGGCTGTTTAGACAGCGTTGGCGTTATTACAGGTGCCCGCGTGAGGTATGCGTTTTGTATTGTTAAAAACTGTAATTAATGTCGTACTGAGAGTCATGCCGATATGTTCATTGATACTGTTGCGATGAATTATATGTGGCCTGTGGTACAAGGTTGCATTGTTACACAATAAGTGATCTATGAGCTTGAGGATCTGTAGTTATGTTTTGACTTAAGCATAGCACACGTGCTATGTGCTTAGATGCTCAAGCAAGTGAGTTGATTACTTAATATGCCTTTTAACTTCATGAAACATAATTAAACATATTTATTAACTGATTTGTAATTTTATGATGAAAATAAGTCAATGTTCAGAGCGGTGAAATGTCTTTCAGCAAGTAATATTTTAAAAGTCCTGAAAGTACCTACTGGTTATCATTTGAACTTTGGAACTAGATTTCTCTAATTAGTTAATGATCTTTGTATATTTTCAACTTGTGAGCTTAAAAATTGTAACCCTTACCCTTACCCTTATTTACTGGTTATTGACCAATATGCTCTTAAGGGGTCAATGTACTCATCATTATGAACAACTTTTACTATGGCCCAAACCTGAAATCGCGAAAAATAAATCAGTTTCTCCCTACATTTTGACGAGTTTGATGTAGATAAATGTACTGAACAGCTGATGTTTTTTTTTACGATTTCAGGTTTGGTCCCATAATAAAAGTTGTTCAGACTGATGAGTACAGTGACCCTTTAAAAGGATATTGGTCAACAACCAACCAAACAAGAACCGGTTTCATTGATACAGACACTGTGGTTAATACGCGTGATAATATCTCAATACCCAATTTCTAGTGTAAATTCTCATTCATTTGGTTTTCAGTACCCAAAGTCAGCAATGATGATGATTGATTTCGGGTACGTGATCCCAGTAACGTAACCTAACATGTTATCGATAAAGGCAACATGTCGACTGTCGATAACCGGTCGACATGTCCAGCTGTTCACGGTACAGGTCACTATTGCGACTTCAAGGTAAGGCCCCGGGGTTTGATCTCCGGCCGTAGATAGTTGACCGCGGATCTAAGTGTTTTCACTAAGTATACCGGGTATTTTAGTTCCGGCTCCGTAGGTAATCCGGGCTAAATCTTTAGAATTTATGGAATAGGATATGTTTTAATTACAAGTGTATGTTTTAATTAAGTAAGTCGATTTTTGCATTAAGGCGCAGATTTTCTGAAAACGATCGAAAAGGTGGTTTTTTAAAGCTGTGTATCTCATAAACCGTAAATAATTTAGACATGTAAAAAAAATATGATATTTTCAAGTCCTTTTCGCATACAGTGATGGAAGCCAAAACATAATTAAACATACTTTAATGCACCAAAAAAATCTTTAAATCCCAATAATCTTTAAAAGCTGTTATCTTCATTAGCAATTATAATTATAATTAAAAATATACCATGAAATGTCAAATTCCAAACTGCATCCAGTGATGGATTACTTTTTATTAAATAGTTAATGTCTAATTTTATACGATTTTATTTGCACTTTTACGACATAATTCCGGTGTGCGTGAGAATCTTCTATCTCGTGTGTCAAACTAGATTTCACTTACACACCGAGCTAAACCAAGCTTGGAACCAGTAATGTTTCGCTTATGTTCTTAATGTTGTTGCTTTTCGTCACACAACTTTTCCCGTCGTCAAAAACAAGATCAGGAGGCATATAACTTTTCCACGATTTATGAAAGTCGAGCCACACTGCTACTTTTACACATCATTTAAATTGATATTTTAACATAAACAGTTTGGTTCGGGGGAAAGATCTAGTTTTGTAAAATAATTCTAAAAATGTGCGCAGCCTACTTGACGGTTGACATACGTCTCCCTCTGCAAAGTCAACGACAAGGCTGCGCGTCATTTGTTTCGAAGCTTCTAGAACCTTCTATAGAAGCTTCGACTCGCAATATTGGACGAGCGGATTGTGGCGGGAGCGGTTTGGAAAGGGTTCGCGTTATAACATTAAATTAATCAATACATTGTATTTCAAATTCAAATTCAAATTCTTTATTTGCCTAAAACATGGTGTTTATAGGTCTTACAATTTAAACAGGAGTACAAACATGTTTAGCTATTAGAATTATAGCATGCAAAATCGAGTCATAGCTTAAAGGCTCTTACAGACAGAGGCGATATCACGTCGCTCCTGTGTGGTCGCGTGCGATTCCATAGAAATTGTTATAAGGATATAATATCGCAATATCGCGTCGCGACGCGATATCGCCTCTGTCTGAAGGGAGTAGAAGTTGTGGGCTTTCAGCCATTCCAACAATTTATTCATAAACAATCTACAGGGTGGCCGGAACATTGACGTCCAAAAATAAAATTTCGGTCCCTCGTATCGTGGGGTATTCGAATCACCCCCATGTATGTTCCGCGACTTTTCATAGTTTTCGAGTTATGAATTTTTTTCTGAATGTTTGAAAATTTTCGACCTGACCAACCTAAAAAAATTCTAAAAAAAAAAGTAGAGGGTTTTATCGAGTTTCTTTTGTTTGCAACTGAATTTTCATAAGTAGTACTTTTATGCATAAAATAATCAGCTTCGTAACTGTGATGAAAGTTATGAAAATGTTGATCTAAAGTGAAAAATTTACGTTCGGTAAATTATGACTCAAATTTTCAACTTTAAATTAAAAATCTTAACAGGTGACTTCATAATTCCTAAGTAGGCTTCAAGAATGCGCCAGACTCTCAGCTTTCATAATCATAAAAAAAATGAAGTACTTAATAGGGCTACTTTGTTTAAAATCGGCCTTCAAAGACAGCGAGGTGGAAAAATTCTTAAAATTACCCATCTGAGTAATTATTTTTTTTTGGCTATTTTCTCGTTCCTAAGGTTAATTAATGATAAGAATACTGAAAACTAACCAACAAATAGTTTCAGAGTTGGGTAAGAAAAGTTTTACGTAAAAAGTGGTTTTGAATAAAACACAGATGATAATGTGAAAAAAGTACTTAATTTATTTTTAACATTTACAAAAGGTTTTCAAAGTGGCCACCACCAGCAGCAATACACATTCTACACCTACGTAAGAAATTGTCTGGCAATCGTCTAAAAGCGTCTCTGTTCTCTCTCACAACACGTTCAGCTTCTGCAATCAACTGCCTCAGCTCTTGTTCACTTGAACAGTCTCGGGCGTATGCTATTTCCTTGTAATAGCCCCAAATAAAGAAATCGATGGGGTTGAGATCAGGTGAGCGTGGAGGCCACCTAATTGGTCCGCTGCGTCCGATCCATCTGTTGGGGTATGTTTCATCTAAGTAATTTCGGACCTGGGTTGCATAGTGACACGGGGCGCCGTCATTTTGCAACACCATGGTTCGTCTGAGTTCGAGATTCACATCTGCCAGCAACAATGCAAGTTCATTTTCCAAAAAGTTTTTGTATGTTTCTCCATCAAGTCTGGACGGCAGTTCAAACGGACCAATTAGTTCGCCATTGAGGATACCAGACCACAAGTTAACGCTGAAGCGATGTTGAAATGTCGAAGCTCTCACTTCGAGTGGATTGTTATTGCAGGTAAAAGAGTTGCACCCTCGTTTACAACCCATAGTCCACGAGAACGGATCGCGCAAAATTCATTAAACTAACATTTAAAAAAATCTCCGTGTTTAAATCTTAGCTTTCCTGCAGTCATTTTTGGTTAGCAAACTAAATAACCTTAGGAGCGAGAAAATGGAAAAAAAAAATATATTAATCAGATAGCTAATTTTAAGAATTTTCCACCTCGCAGTCTTTGAAGGCCGATTAAGGCCAAAGTTAGCCCCATTAAGTCGTACGTTTTTTAATGATTATGAAAGCTGAGAGTCTGGCGCATTCTTGAAGCCTACTTGAGAACCATGAAGTCACCTGTTTAGATTTTTAATTTGAAGTTGAAAATTGAAGTCATAATTTACCGAACGTAAATTTTTCACTTTAGATCAACATTTTCATAACTTTCATCACAGTTACCAAGCTGATTATTTTATGCATAAAAGTACTACTTATGAAAATTCAGTTGCAAAAAAAGAAACTCGATAAAACCCTCTACTTTTTTTTAAATAATTTTTTTAGGTTGGTCAGGTCGAAAATTTTCAAACATTCAGAAAAAAATTCATAACTCGAAAACTATGAAAAGTCGCGGAACATACATGGGGGTGATTCGAATACCCCACGATACGAGGGACCGAAATTTTATTTTTGGACGTCAATGTTCCGGCCACCCTGTATTATTTTGAGTTTTATGTTCTGTAGGTATTTTATTATAAATTCTTACACACATAGTTAGACTTTTGCTGTATTCAGCATTCAGCATTTTATTTAAGTAGAGCTAATAGTTAATTAGGGTTCCGTACCAAAATAATAAAAAGGAACCCTTATGGTGCGACTCGGGGTATCTCAAGAATTACTAATGCTATCAACTTGAAATTTGGAATAGTTTTAGATGACGTTTGCTCAACTATTTTGCAAATAAGAAAGATTTTTTTTTTGTTTTTGCAAAAGGGTCTTAAAAATTCGAAGTGGGGCTACTAGGGAATGTGGTATCATAAGAAAGAGCGCTGTTTGCACATTCTCATAATTTTTTTTCTTTTGTTTTTAGGCTGCATAGTATCGAATTTTGATAAAAAATTAAAAAGAAAATACCGTTCCTTCGATCGAATTTTGATAAAAAATTAAAAAGAAAATACCGTTCTCAAAAATTTGCATAGAAAAAAATCTGAAATTATTCTATGTAATAGAAGTTTATGTAAAGATTACAGGAAAAATAAAACGATGTCTTTATATAGCACACTTTTTCAGAAATCATCAACAAAAATTACTTAAAGGTACGGAACCCTCGGTGCGCGAGTCCAACTCGCTCTTGATACTTGATTATTAAAACAGTCTTCTGTTCATTACTGACCTATCTCTTGGACACGTTCATAGTCGATCGACGGAGACCCAAAGGTCATGCACTTCTAGTTCTGGTAAGGTTACCGACTCAATAGCTACTATTAGCTTGCGTGATTCGGTACATAGTACCATCATAGACAATTAAACAAGCTTTTTGTTTAGGTAGACTGCTTCCAATGGTGCTATAGTGGTTTCCTTCTAAATGTTTGTGTCTATCTGTGTATCTACATCTATTTGCATAAATGGACATTTTAGAACTTCGTTAGTATTTGGTTTAATAGTAGCAGTATTTGATCATTGCAAAACACTCAGAAGTATGAATGGAACTATGTAGCTGAGAAATTATTATAAGTTTGTAAAAAATAAAGAAGAACGACAATAAGAAAAAACATAAACTCAAAAAAGAACAAGTCAGGAGAAATTGTAGACTCTATCCCTTAAACCCATTTAATGAGATACGAAAAGCAAAATAGAAAATATAATAAATACGGAATACAAGTTCTGGCCAAGCTACATACATGGCTGAAGACTAGATATGACTAGAGAGTGAAATTGAAGCCAGATTTACTCAACACAGCCGATCTATTTTGTAAATATCTCACCGTGAAAACTTAGGTGAAGTGAGCGTGAAGTGAGCTGTCAATAGTATCAATCCCTAGCAACAGGTGGAATGACAGCTTGCTTCGCTTTTTTACAGAATACAGATTTTTACAGAGTAGACTAGCTGGTATGTATTAGAGTGCGTGTTGTATGGTCTTTATTTTAATATTTTTGACAAAAACCTTGTTGTCAACCAATTTAGAAAGTATTATTCAGTTAATTGAATGATTGTTTATTTACACGCTAGGTACCTACTAATTTTTAATTAGTAATCTTCATTTACGTTCGTGACGCTACGCTCAGTGAAAATACTTTCTTTTTATTCAAAACATTAAAGTCCTAACATCAACTTTTAATTGTTCCCTTTCTAAGGTCCGTATTACAGAAGGAAACTCAAGCATTGATCTCTGTTTAAAACTAGTTTTGAGTCTGGTTTTAATTTTAGAACGTTCCTCAAGCATAGATTCATTGATTAGATTGTTACTCAGTTCATGAATCGAACTCAAGCAGTGGTTTGATCTGTAATCACCCAAGTGGTTAACAAAAAACTGAAAATAGGCTGATGCATAGCCAATACACATCTCTGCTTGAGGCTCGATTTGAGTCTCGATTCAGCTGATTAAAGATTCATTATCGTTCTGGAATTAGAACGATGCTCAAGTACTGATTCTATACATAAACAGTGATCAAACTGGACTTGAGGAACGTTCTATACGGACCTAAATATGGTACGAAAACTTTAGTTGATGATGCTTAATTGAAAAAGCTTCCAGATGTTAGTTGCCGCAAAGTTATGCCCGCAAAATTATAATGAAGCTAATTAATTGAACGCGTCCGGTCATATTAAAAGTGAGTACTTTGGAAGACCTAGGGCACTTCATGTGCACATTATATTTTTGATAAGGTCACATACTTGGAATAGTTTCGTGACGTAAGTCAATGGACTGGAACAAAAGCTGAGTGACGTTAAGGTCGGTGCCACTGCTAGCGATTAACTGGTAGATAGGTTTTTTGGCAGATAGAAGTGAAATTATAAAGTTTTTGTCCCATTACTAGAGTCTGTTAGCCTTGTGACTAAGGGGTTAGGCTTGTGACTAGGGGGGGACTTGTGGCTAAGTAATAACAGCCGTACGGGTCGATCGATCAGGTAAAGCTGCGCTTGCCGCGGTTGGTCCGTGAATGGGTGACTATCTTTACATCTTCCGTGCCTCGGAAAGCACGTTAAGCCGTTGGTGCCTCCGCCGGGGTCGCGGGTTGTTCGAAGAGATACCGTGGCCCTGACAGGCAACTGAAGGAACACGGTTGGGTTTTAGTCAATAAAGTCTGACACGCCCTTCCGCTCCACCCAGAGCGGGAGAAGTCATTTGACGATTTCTCATCCACAAAAAAAAAATAAAGTCGTTGGTCCCGGCTGTCATTCGTGGATCAATGATCTACGGGTCGTCTGAAGCCCGAAAGTTTGACAACCAGTCTTACCAAGTTGTATCGTATTACCCAGTAACTGTGTAGTGGAGGTCAGATAGGCAGTCGCTCCATGTAAAATACTTGTAAACTACAGATTGATTGACATACGAACTACAGAGAACTACAGATTGATTGATATACAAATCCTTAAGTACGTACTTCGCGATTTCAGTCTACTGTGCGTCAAGCACCCTAATTGCGTAACATACTATCAATCGGAATCGGTTTCATTTTGACAGTTCAACAACATTCACTGCGTTATTTCCGTTGTCGAGCAGACATATTTTTCGAACATATGAAGCAATGTATGTATTAGCAATTTGCTTCAAAATGATTCGGATGAATGTGTTATGCAATTAGGGTGCTGGGCTTGATCCCTAGGATTTTTAATTACAAAATCAGTATAGCAACCCGAAGTCTGTGCTCGCTTGATGGCAGTAGGATCGCTGAACTACTCGCTCTACTGAACTAAGCCTTCCCTTTCTGGAAAACAGATATGTTATGAGCGTTTTTCATGAACAAGTAGTAATGCAGTTGGGTCAGACAATTCACCTTTTTCATGTCCTTTTAACGGTGGTAAGCGGTTATTTTTAAGTCAAATTATAAAATTACTAGTTCCGCCCGTGGCTACGCATGCATGGTATGTCGAGTAAATACGAGTAGTAGCCTATCTCCTTTTCCAGGTCAAAAAAAAATCCCAAAAAAAAATTATCAGATCCTTCCCGCCGTTTTAGCGTGAAAGCGTTACAAACAAACACACCTTCGCTTAACTTAATAAATATTAAGTTAGTATTTTTCTAATGCCATATCCGTCTTTATTACGTAACCCTTAAGATTTTTATCAGTGATTCATTATCCACAGTCATTTTCTTAACCTAGCCAAGAAAATTGCCGTTCGAAACCCACGCTATAATTGATCGCTCAAACTTGGTAACTGGGCCTGCCCCGATTCTATGATCTATGTGATCAATTTGGAGCTAACAATTGATTATCACGACCACAAGTGATTGAATTATGACGTCCTAACGTAAAATTACGGCTTGTCAGGTTTACATTTAGCCGCCTATACCTGGACAAGCGTCTCAGAGAATAAACTACGTAATAATACCTATTTAATGAATTCGCCTTTTTATTTTCAGTAATTTAATACAGGAGCTAAATATTTGCATGCTGATTATAGAATATTATATTTTATCACACTGATATGTACCTATAGGCGAAAGTTTGTGAGGGTGTGTGTGTGTATGTATGTTTGTTACTTCTTCACGCTCAAACGGCTGGATCGATTTGGATGAAATTTGGTATGTAGATAGCTTATACATTGAATTAACACATAGGCTACTTTTTATGTGTATTATAATATTTTAAATAATGTTTTCTAATATTTTAAGAAACGTTGCGTAAGTGTTCTGAAACTGCTAAGATTCTGTGGCTTTTAAAATAATTTTCTGATGAGACTCTAGTTGAAATACTAATAAGTTAATACTACTATATATAGGACTATCTCTACAAATAAGTTTATGTCATCACGTGAGCATGTAGGCTAAATGTTATTAGGCCTTGGTTTTTTATGGAATTCACATGGTTAATATCTCATGGAACGTTGGTCTAAATGATAATATGTTACGCTAACATAAGGTATAATTTTAAGGATTTCTATAGAATTCATTGTAAATCATTTTCGACTAAGGTATTATTAAATTAACCAAACCATTAAGTACCACAATGCAGGTTTCATTCAGATCCCCTCAATTTATCATTGAATCAAATTTTTCATACCGAGTGAAAGTTACACAGTTCTTTTTTTGTTATTAAATTATAGTGGAAGCTCAGTTTTGTATTTTTTTCAGCACAAAACCAGCCTACCTAGAACGAATTCACAATTATCTATGCTCTGTTTCTCAGAGTCTACCCCGTAACACTTCGAAACTTGAAACGTTTCAATAATGTAAATATTATGGTACGAACAATAGCGGAATTGGTTCAAATAAAGTGAGTTAGTATTACTAAATTAGTTCCACATTAACATATCCTGGCCTAAAGGGGTTATAAGCTGTGGTGGGGTCAATAATAGGGTCAGGTGTTGACATTTGTAAACCGTGTACACTTGCTCCTTATCGAGCAGCACAGACCTGCGGTTCGTATTGTAAGCTGATTTAGTGGGGTATATATAGAAGTGATTGGTTAAGGTTATGTTGGGGAGTTTGTTTCTAGTTAAATATTTGTAGAATAAGAGTTTTTGAGGATATTTTCGTGAAGTGCAAGCTATCATTTGAGTAAGAACTGATGTTCTAAGTCGGTAAAAACTTCTGGGTACGTATAGCGAGTAATTTGAAACAAGTTTATAATTTTTGTAAGATATTGAAATAGCTCATCCATGCTTGCATGCTCATGCTATACTTGCTGCTTGTCTGCTCTCAAAACGGTGAAGGAAAACATCGTGAGGAAACCGTCATGTCCTAGAACCAAAAATTCGAAGACATGTAACCCGGGAACGGTATAGGCTGATTATGCTTAAAAATAAAATCATTTTTATTTCGGACAACTAAAAAGATTCATAAACTGTTACCCAGTAACTTAAACTAAAGACAAATTAATGAGAAGACCACCTTACTAGAAACAACAAGAAATTGACACTATGGTATCAGTCTTGTCACAAATTGCCTTATATAGGCAGCACAGGAAGTGTCTGCCGCCACAGCCTTCAGGATACTATTGCGACTGCTCCTAATTCTGCTCAGGAGCGAGGCCATTTTTTGCAGATGATAGCATGAAATCCTGTATGAAGTATGGGTTACCGCGAACATTTCCGAGGCACTGCAATAACGAGGCAGTCGCAACAGCATCCTAAAACATTGTTGTATTGGACTCGTAGGACATCCAGCGACCTTTTCAAATAGTTAACCCAAAGATTACCGGTGTAAAAACTCTGACAATCTATATCTATATTTATATAAATTAAAAGAGAAGTCCTGACTGACTGACTGATTGACTGACTCATCAACGCCAAGCCCAAACCCTTGGCTCTAGAGAGCTGAAATTTTGCACAGAGGTTCCCTTTATAATGTAGACAAGGAATAATTAAGGAATTCCCGGTAGTATGTTCCCGTGGGATATTATCGGACGTCAACGCGGGCTAAGCCGCGCGTTTAGTGCTAGGAAGCTATACTTGGTCAGTACATCGCTCATGCTATGCTTGTATGTCTTTACTCAAGAGGTAGAATCAAATTGCAACGTTTACTACCTAAAGAAATTGAGCATTGCTGTGCTCAAACTCCCAGCATTAAAGTTTAAACCGTATAATTTCCTTCAAATCTCTCTATTGTCTTATTGCAAGCATTCAAATTATAGCATAAACTATTCAACATTGATCCCCAAGGAAATAACAATAAAAATTATTGAAACGGTTATTAAAAAATCAAATAGGTACATGTAACCTTTAAGCAAATCTCCGCGGCTCGCGTGACCGCCGCACTTATATCGACAAAGGTAACTGTAGCATTTATATACTCTATAGAGGTCCAACTTTAGTTAACAACAGAAAATAGTTGGTTTAATTATATGTTCGTTGCTAAGCACATTCTATTCAAAGTTATATTACTTCCTTAGTATAAATTCGTGAGGTATAACACCTTTTTGTTAGCCAGACATGTAGCTACATTGCCTTAATTTTAATTACGATAATATTGTTCATGCGTCATATGCGTTTACGGAATATTTGATTTGGGTTCGTGAACTCACCCATCATACCGGAAAAATTCCCAGCTTATCAGAAAGTAAAAAAAAATCTGCGGCTAGAAGACGACGTCACAATTCGAATTGGATTTTAAGGTAACCATTGAATATATCAGTAAAATTACTGTTCCTAATTCGTAAATAGAACCACAAGCTACACTTACTCATGGAGATCTAATCTTCCTAATTCGAAAATAGAACCACAAGCTACACTTACTTAAGGAGATCTACTCTTCTCCTAATTCGAAAATAGAACCACAAGCTACACTTACTTATAGAGATCTACTCTTCCTAATTCGAAAATAGAACCACAAGCTACACTTACTTGTAGAGATCTACTCTTCCTAATTCGAAAATAGAACCACAAGCTACACTTACTTGTAGAGATCTACTCTTCCTAATAATTCGAAAATAGAACCACAAGCTACACTTACTTATAAAGATCTACTCTTCCTAATTCGAAAATAGAACCAGAAGCTACACTTACTTGTAGAGATCTACTCTTCCTAATTCGAAAATAGAACCACAAGGCACACTTACTTATTAGAGATCTTAACTCCAAACGTAATAGCTGGAGTCACCAATAAAGTGTCTTTAAACCATTTTCAAATAAATTACTTTACGCAAAGCAGTGAGACCACCCGGCGTTCGGTTCCTAGTCCACCGATGTTATCACTGGCTGGGAGCCGCGGGGGCTGTTACATGCACCACGTCCATTATGATAACACCAACACTTTCGCGGAATGCGGTTGTATTCAAGATAAATGGATTCTACTGTGTGGCTTGTTACGGTGCACGTTGGGATGCTTGGGGTTAGCCCGCGGTTCTGTTATGGAAGTTTATGGTGACTGATAGGTTTGATTTGAAGCAGGTATTTTTCCATAAGTCAATAGTTTGAATGTTAGAAATGAGTGCGACGAATAGTTGCTCATTTCATCAATCTTTGCCTGTCTGTTTTAAAAGAGTTACGGCAGCAGTTAAGACAAAACGTTAAAATATATGTAAGAGTCATCCGCATATTAAGTCGAAATTTAACAAACATTACTGTATCACTAATCCATTTGTGAAACCTTTCATGGAGCAATGCGGTAGAGGTAACTGCAGCTGCCGACACACGTCAACGGCGGCTACAGTTGGCTCTGCCGTTGACGCGTTCCGCTCGTGTGTAGGTATGAGCACTAAAGACTTCAGCCACAGATGGCTTTGAGATACATAGACTTTCAGTTAAGTTAAGATCAACTTTCAGTTATCAGTCAAGTACAACTAAAATGTAGCAATACTGACAGACAGCTGATACTATCCATGTTGCTATTCGTTGTCAGAAATAACAAAGAATTTTATCACGCTCTCATTTCAAAAATATTTTCACCAAGTCTAAAATAAAATGGCCGACGTTGTTGAAAAGAAAAGTGTCGTAATTGCAGTAAAGTGAACTCGAAAACGACGTAAAAACTTTCAGGTATTACGCAATGGTTCGCCCTAGTTTGCACCGTGTTTCGAAAAATAAAGTAGAGTAAAGTAAAACCAGTTTTTAATTAATGAAATTATGATCAATATTATTATTTGAGGTTAAGTTGAGATTAATGCAAGAAAGGTAGATTTTGGAAAAATGTTGATTGCGAAAAATATTTATGTCAACAACTTTTTAATTTTCATAACTTACTCGTATAGGTATTCGACATTGAAGTGAGAACATAAATTATTGCATGAAGTGTTTAATGTGTTGATTTTCATCGATGACGAATCTGGTGTACTAAGTTTAGGACGATAAATGATTTTGAAACTGTGGGACGAATTATTTACTCCCTTGAGGTTGTTTGATTTGCAAACGCTTTACCAGACTGGCTTTGCTCATTGAGTGCAATAATGGACTTATCAATAGGTATGTTGACTATATTATTTAATAATCAAACGAACTTACCTGAAGTGAAGTTCGATTTTAATTATCCTGTCTTCGTCGAAGAGATTTAAATGTTCACCTGTAGTAGCTCCGCTACGCCTCGACTCACTCGCACATAGTTTAGCGCCATAGGAAAGAAAGAGATAGCACTATCTCCATAGGCGCTTGATCACCCCACTACAACATTTCTCATTCAGTTCAGAGTACCGGTCTACTGGACGAACTATAACATTGTTAAGGGAAATGAAAGGTCCACCTGAAAGTAAGGGTCGGGAGGGACCTTAAATCTCTTCGACGAAGACAGGATAATTAAAATCGAACTTCACTTCAGGTAAGTTCGTTTGATTATTAAATTATCCTGTCTTCGTCTTTCGAGATTTAAATGTTCACCTGTAGATGTTTAGAGATAGACATTTGCAATGTTATAGGTAGGACTAAATTGAAAAATGAATTCCGGTAAATAATACATGTAGTCTTATTTCAATTAATAAACACAAAAAAAAAGATAACTTAAATGATTATAATTATATAAACAAAACTTCCTTACTGATTACTGAGAACAGCGTTTGCAAATTCATAATTTGTTTGAGCGATTGGCCGATTATAAAAATTAGCAAAGGTGGCCGATTGATCTGACCACCCAGCGGTTCTCCTAATGACATCGACACTGATTCCCGCTTGATGTGCAGCAGAAGATGATGCATGCTGAGTGCTATGAGCACTGAATATTTCAGTGTCGATACCACTAGCAGCCAAACCTGCTTTATCCATCGCCCTATAGTTTGCGAAGAGGCGGCGTGATGAGGTTCTTTAATAGTTAGAATCAATTAATTATCTACAGTACGTATTTCTTTTGGTGGCTGTAACCTTCATGTAAGCTATTAAAGTCTCTGCGGGACAGATTGCAGGACGCTGTCGGAAAAAAGGAAGGTCAAGAATCGGTTGGGATTTACCTTTAACATTAAATCAGGAATAGTGATTAAAACTTTGTTTTGATTGATCATAATATTGGGCAACCTAATCAATGAAAGCGTCTGACATCTTTGGCCTGTTGACAAAGCCAATAATACAACCAATTTTTTGCTCAACTGCTCCAAACTTAAATTCTTGCTGGGGTATAAATCACCAAAATAATTAAGGATGATATTGGGGTTCCATGTACAATTATTATACTTAGAGAAGGAAGGCTTCAACTTAAATACTCCCCTAAAAAATCTATTGACACATTTGTCTTGTCCCACATTATTTCCGGAAATAAGTGATAAAGCCGAACGGTGATTGTTTAATGTTCCATACGTGGAATCATTTCTGAAACATTGAGACAAAAAGTCTAGCAAATCATGTACTCCGATCTGGAATCGATCTAAACCCTTATCGTGACAGTATAACCACCACTGTTTAAAGCTAGAAGTATATTGCGTCTTAGTGCTTCCAGAAGTAGATGACATCATTACAGTTAGCGCTGATTGAGAGATCTGCAATCGTGCGAAGGCTTCCCGGATAAAATAGTCGCCACCAGGGACAGGTGGCGATGCAGAGGGTGAGTTTCCAGCAAGAGATCTGAATACTGGGAACCATGCTTGAGATGGTTAATGAGGCACTACGATTATACCGGTTGCCTCATCAGTAACAAACTTTTGCAGAACCTTTAAATGAGTGAAAATGGTGGAAACGCATAAAAGAACATATTCCATTTAATAGTAAAAGCGTCCACGTTGTATGCATGGGGATCGCGCTTCCATGATATATATTTTTTACGTTTAGCATTCGATGCAAAAATGTTCATCTCAGGTTCACCAAATCTTGAAACAATAGTATCTTAAGCTGTAGAGTGCAATTCCCACTCAATGTCAATGTTTCTTGACTCTGTGTCTGCTTCAATGTTCTGGGATGACGCTATGTAGAAGCAGAAAGAAATATCTGTCGTTTTTCACACCCATTGAGATGTGGGTATTGCACTCCACCCATTCTATTTATGTAAGCGATCGCCGTAGTATTGTCAATGCGTATGTAGGAGTATGTGACAATATTAGTGACCTCGTTCGCGAAAGATTTAAGTTTTGTAAAAGCTTAAGGAGCTGAGCTCAATCCAAAAGGCAAAACCAAAAATTCGTACAGAATATTATCAAAATAAAATCTCAAAAACTTTACATGATCGTCGTGGATAGGTATCAAAAAGTATGTTTTTTTTTTTTTTTTTAATCCAAGTTAACCCTAAGTAGCAGTTATGTGTCATTAATTTTGACAGCTGTCCTAACATTCCATCTTAAAATGGATTTCATCGACAAATTTATTTAATACGGTATTTTAATTTATAGGAGATAAAATCTAAAAATAATTATTTAGATAGCTTAGGCAAAAAGCAGTCTGAAAATGTTAGCTTCAGTTCGTAAAATAACAATATAAATTTTAAAATTCAATTCAAAGTTCTCAGTTTTTTAACACCATGAAAGTAGCTGCGTGCTGCGTGAAGTGCTGCGTCATTATTACGGTAGTATACATTTAAAAGTGTCAATGTCAACTGATCAGCGTACAAAAAGTGTTTTTTTTTTTTTTTTTTACTGACAAACTGATGTCATGACCACAGAGCAATATGGCATCCACTGCGTCCAGCGTTTTCGCGCGAAATTTAAAACTTAAATGCATTTTTATGGCACATAAAGATTGAATTTTTTTTTTTTTTTTTCTTGGTGGCTTATGAGTACTATAGAATCTAATTGAGACACTTTTCAAAAATGGGTGTAATAACCTATTTCTTTAAACTTAGAATTAAATGCTTTTCACCATTACTTTTAGTTTAGGAATAATAAAAATACTAGATAAAAAATGATTACGGGTAGGTTACGGTACGGTTACATTTCCGTATGACATTTGCTTGCAACAAACGATTCAATTCTTGTTTAATATAAAACCTGGCATCTTTCGACAAAGATGATTTTTGGAATCATAGCCGGATGTTGTACAGGATGCTTAAGAAAGGAAATTCTATAACCAGAAATGGTCTCAAGGATTGTTTTGTCATCAGTACCCTTTTGCCAAGCTTCAATATAATAATACCTTAAGCGACCAGCATGAGAGTATACCTGAGAAGTTACTGCTTCGCGTTCGTTGTGAGGGCCGCTTGTGAGGTGATGCAGGGTACTGGTGAGGGGACGACGCTCGTGGAGCACGGCTCATCACCTGCATTGTTCCGCGGCGGCGGTAGTTCGATCCTGGTTTGGTCCCGCCGCCGCGTCTCGGCTGCCCACGAACGTAGCGGTAATAAGACTGGCGTGACGGCGGGCCTTTGTAGTTTAAAGTGCTCGTTTGAGCTGCAGGCTGGATCAGCTTGCCTGTCTCCTGTATTCCACGCGAAGATTTAATAAATTCTCCTAATTTCTCACCAAAAAGATGACTGTCTCTCTTTCTATCTTTAAAAGGCTCTAAAAAGGTCTTGTCGACCATTGGAGTGACAAGAGATCTTCTCTCTCTCCAAGTCTCAGTCTCCAAGTAACAACAACAAAAGAACAACAAATAACCACAATAAACAAACAATAACAGCAACAACAAGACAGCAGCAGCAGCTGCAGCAGCAATCAGATAACAGCAAACTGTCAGAAGTCAGAAGTCGCGTCTGTCAGAAGACGAAGGATGTCGGCAGTCACTGGATTTGGTCAATATACCTGACATCGTCCTTCCTAAGATAGTCAGGACGCATCCAAGTTGCGATCATTGCTGCTTCTGAATCAAAACGTCACGACTTTTTGCGGACTCATTTAGCATTGCAGTTATTTCAGGATTTAGCACTGGAGGAGCTTTAATTAAGGGACAGTTTTTTTTTTTTTTTTTTTTTTTTTTTTTTTTTTTTTTTTTTTTTGGAAGTAGGTATTTTTTCATTAGAGGAACTAATTAAAAAATACCTACTTCCTACTCGTGTTTCTTTTTTAAGGCCATCTTTAAGGATAGGATCCCATCGCTTCGATAAAAAAGCTACAATGTCTGGACCCCAATCGGCGGTTTCAGCTTCAAAATCCCCTAAAGCCCTTAAGAGCTCGGGATCTGCGATAGGAGGAACATTATCGCCGTTCGTATTAGCATTATCGGCTGGGGCTGTCACACCCTGGGGGTCAGCTGGCTGTGATACACATCCCCCCGTTGTCGAAAGTTTGGGTGGCATGGGTGACGCAGAGCGCGCAGAGGTGCCTGGCTCATCCACTGGCCTCGCTGAGTCAGCAGGTATGCCATCCACCACCGCAGTCGTCGGCGTAGGCGAGCGGTCAGGAGACGAAGGCCTAGACGCACCGCTGTCCGATTCCAGATATTTTGGAACGATATTTTTTGGTTAATATCTCGTATTAACTCTAATAAAATACATTAGGTCAATATCTCGTATTGACTCTAAAAAAAGATAACAATCGGTCAATATCTCGTATTGACTCTAAAAAAAAGATAACAATCGGTCAATATCTCGTATTGACTCTAAAAAAAAGATAACAATCGGTCAATATCTCGTATTGACTCGAAAGTTTGATGTACCGTCTAACATCTCGTGTTAGATCTAAGGTACCATTGTCCAAAAAATGTATTTTGCACTATAACAATGACCACTAAAATGATAAAATTATGTAGGTAGTAGGCACATACCTTGCATTGACACACGTCTATGACGGCGTCTTTTCTTGGACAATCTTTGTTCATATTTCTTTAATTTCCTTCGCCATTTGTCTTCTTTAGTTTCTTCATGCTTCCTTTTTGGCATTTTTAAGTTTTAGAACTATTTAAAACTAATAAAATCTGAAAAACGAAAAATCTTCCTTCACTATGTGCGGTAGCCGCGCGCGCACGGAAACGAATGAGAAATGTTGTAGTGGGGTGATCAAGCGCCTATGGAGATAGTGCTATCTCTTTCTTTCCTATGGCGCTAAACTATGTGCGAGTGAGTCGAGGCGTAGCGGAGCTACTACAGGTGAACATTTAAATCTCGAAAGACGAAGACAGGATAATTAGGATTTTGCTGTGGCCTGTAAGAACTGAACTTCTTTCGCTTGATATTCCTCAACAATGATAATAGGTAATTTTCCTCATTTACTTGTAGGTCCGCTATCCTGCTAAGATCTTTAAGAAATTAACATTTTTTTCGTATTAATAAAAGCACCAACATTGCATTCTGCTGCTATTTTCAACTTACACAATTTCTTTCTTCGCGAAAAAATCTCACATTACAATGATTAAAAATGTTTTTAACTGTGATGTATTAAAACATTTCACTTGAAAAGTTCCGTTTAGACGTAATCAGACAATCTCTATGTTTAAATAATGAACTAATTGTGAACTTTTTATTAAACAAAGGTATATTGTTTTGTGTGAGATATCTCTCACAGGTCTAAAGGGAAATGTACTGGTATACTGGGTATACTATAAATGTATATGTACAATACGTATTGTAGTTTATTAGACTTGTTAAGCTGTCGTGGGTAGTGTGCAATGTAAAATCCAAATCCGTGTTCTTAGGCGACCAGCATTCAGATTTATATTATTTACGAGTTTTGTTTGAATTTAAGTAATGTTCTCTGACATTTTGATGAATGCTTTCTGAATTTTGTTTTCACATTCTTTAGCATTGTTTTGGTGGAAAATAAAAGTGGAAGAAGTGCTGTGTTGTCTCTTATGGGTGTCGTATGGACGGGTGGGAACCCAAGATGAAATTTGATGCAATTACTGAGGCTAATGTTAGTGAAGAGTTATAGGATGTAATGTTGTGTACTTTATGTGTTTCTGAGGTGAACCAAGTATACATAATGTCACAGCCATCTAGCTTAATTACCCTTATCACAAAGGTTATCTAGCCTTTGGAAGTACTCGCCGGCCGCTACCGCGGTACCGCTCGCTTCACGCTGTTGTTCACAATTCTAACCTAACCTAACCCATTTGGTCGGGGCGCCCTGGCTTGATTACTGCGACCAATTCGGCTCACGCGTGGTTAGTCACAGTTCCAACATAACCTATAATTGAATATCATTCAGGCCGCTACGCGCTAGTTGGCTGCGATAATTTATATGGGTACTTTTACACCTATAGGTTTATATAAAGTAATTACGTACTACGTCAGCCTTGCTGGGTTCGACATTGAGAAATAGTTTTCCAACCTCAACTTCGACATTATCATCTTTTGTTGTGTTTTCGCTTATTTAGATAAGTATATACGTTTTAAATAAATAAAAATAAATAAATAAACCATTTATGTTCAGGTAACAAAGACCCATAGATACATACCTTAACCTAAGCATACATAATAATATAGTAACAATTTTGTTAGTAAATAAAACTTAATAACTATGTTAGTTTCACTTAGTTGCACTAAATCTTTGTGCGCTCCGGTGGCACTTGTCCGCGAAAGCGGTGGAATATCACATCCTGCGGCCAAAATCTTTCATCCATCACCAAGTGCAGGTAGCATGTTGGTATGCGCACCACAAACGCCTTAAAGTTGACGAGTTGTCGAGTTTTAAGCAGTGACTGTTTTATTAGCTTTAAAACAAAACTTAATAACATGTTTCAACAATGTAAAAAGTAATAAACAGCAGCCAAACGTCGGTTAAACACACAAGTATGTTCATAGTTTTATACGTAGTTATGAAACTTGTATGAGGAAGTTGTAAGTAAACGTTTGTTATTGTTATTTGTTAGTACATGAAGTAGTTAATGGCGTACATGTTTGGAAAATCGGAAACAAAGACGTTATAAATTGGTAGTGTTGGGCCCCAAGGCAAGCGATAAATGGAGACTACAAAACGTTCCAAAATAGATAATTTCTTGCTTCAAACTCCATTTTCTTCCGTCAATTACCATATAGCTGTATGGTCGTTGTCTTCCGCTAATATAACTCACTACACATCATGAACAAAGAAAGATCACTCAAATCAAATCAAAAATATTCATTTTCTAGAATAATTATGGTGCAATAGATTTAACAGTAAGTACCTACAAGGGTTAAAATAAAGTTATCAACATTTCATCAAAAGAAAAAAAAGTGTCAATGATAATTAAATTATCCCGTGACGGCCAAATAAAACTCGTCTAAAAACTCTTGTTCTGTTCATTAGCAATGATCTTTTACCTTTTTTTTTTTTTTTTTTTGAGGGTGGGAAATCATCAAATAACTTCTCCCGCTCTGGGTCTCTGGCTGGGGGTCTGGATCTTTTACCTTAGACTGAAAATGTCTTTCCAGATTCTTTTAACACGATTGTCTGCAAATTGTTAGTTTTTGTTTGCGAAATATATAGAGTCTGGCACACGAAAGTTGATCCTGAAAACGCGCGGCAAATTCAAAAAACCCACGTGTGGTATCACTGAGTATAGTACGAATGAATAGTTTTGATACCTGACTAAAAACAATATAATTTATTATGTTGAGCCGTTTTTGCAATTGTCAGAATACTTCTGTCTGAAGAATAAATATGGTGGTTTGACATATTTTCTACACAAAAGCTGCCAAACCACCACACAGACTAAAGATATTCTACATATAACTGGTGAATTAATCTACTTAAAATAAAAACTCATATTACGTAAGTTAATATGGCCGATTTTTCAATTGTCAAATAACTTTTCTCTAATTTTTTATATTATTACCAGTTATATGTAGAATATCTTTAATCTGTGTTACTATAAAATTAAAACTTGCGAGAAAAGCATAGCAAGTAAGGTGAAGTAGAAGAGGTTCATAGACATCAAGCTTATGCTTAAGTTTGTAGATAGCAATAAAAATAAACAGATAATTATTTAAATATTTTATTTTATGAATCATAATCAAAATCTGAATCTAAAAAATCTATTTCTAGTGATGCATCTGAATCACTGCTGCTATCTTCAAAAACATTTATGATGAAACGATCAATTTCTTCATCGGTAATTCTATCTCTTTCTTTGTAAGTATTTTCTACGTGGATAATATGATCAGTATTTTTTTTCCAATCTTCTGGAGTAACACACTCAAAGGATTCCCTTATTATTCTTTCCACTTCAACTGCTGGTAAATTTATATTTCTACTTGCAATTTTACGTTTGACAAGACTCCAAACTAACTCTATGGCATTTAAGTCGCAATGGTAAGGAGGCAAACGAAGTACCTCATGACCATGCTGTTCTAGTAGCTTATCAGCTTCATAAATTGGATCCGGTTTATGTTTCTGAACCAGACAAAGCAATTCAGCCTTTGTACAATGACTTTCAAAATCAATGTTATTTTCTCGAAGCCACTGCTGTATTTTGTTTTTCACACTCTGTGTCGTAGGTGGCTTATTCACTTGCACTGTGTGATAACTTGCATTATCCATGACAATTAAACTTGGCTCGTTCAAATTGGGTAAAAGTTTTTCTACTAACCACTTGTTAAAATTTTGGGAGTTCATGTCATGGTGGTAGTCCGCCATTTTTGATTTAGTGCTAAACAATAAAAGTGCATTTGGCACGAAGCCTCTTTCTGAACCAGCGTGAACAATTATGTACCTTTTTCCTGCAGATATCTTTTCTATGACACCACTTGTTGAAGGTCCCTGCCATGACTTCTTCGGTTTATAATTCTGGTGCACATACGTCTCATCTAGGTAAATTATTGGTTTCCCTTCTGCACGTTTGGAAGAAATAGTTCGTAAAAACTTGTGTCTCCATGCTGCAAGGTCAAATCTTTCAATAAGCAAGGACCGTTCATTTTTGTTTTTCTTAAACTCATAGCCATTATTATGTAATATGCGGCGCAAAGTTTCACGGGAACCAGTAAATTCAATAGATTCCCTCAGTTCAGTCAATAGGCATCGCAGAGTAGGAACACGTTTTTTTACTAAGTAAAATTCATTAATTTTATTCCTTATAGCATTTATATCGAAGCTATCCAAATTAGATACTGTGGGCTTATGGGGCCGCTTTTTCCCAGGTGTACTAAAAATTCCATCATTCACTCGTCCTTCCTTTTTGATTCTTTTTAATGTTGGAACGCTAACTCCTGAGAAAAAAAAATAAAACATAAACTAGGTACTATAAACATTTAATATATGCGTTCCAGAAATATGTACTTACCAGTGATTGATGAAATTTCTTCCAAATACTGTTTTTGGGTTTTAATTAGCTCATCCTCTTCCAAAGCACTAAGTTTTGTAATAGTTTCCTTAATTGATGAATCCTCGATATTCAAATTATCTACAAATAAACCATTTATTATTTAATTATATATCTGTGCGAATAGGGTTTGATGACAAACTTGAAATAAAAATAATATGTTTATGTATCAAGATTATGTCTATAAACTAACCTATAAAGTCTGTTATTGCATGTAAACATTGCTGTTTTTCGATATAATCATCCTGTTTCTTTTGTTGTTTTTCGTCAAATGAATTCACCATAGTATACAATAACTTCCGCACGTCACTTTGTATTGTTTTGTTCATTTTTAATGTTAAAATCCGACGATAAAATCAATGAAAACGTATGAATAGTCTGACAATTTACAAGTCGAATGACATTCATCTGACATTTTTAGAATGTTGCCATATAAAAACTTTCAATTAAATCCCAGGATCAACTTTCGTGTGCCAGACTCTAACGAAGTTGTAAAGTTGTACAGATCATGTAGAATTTGTGAAATTTGTAAAAACCTATGTGGAATTTTTAAAAACGATTGCTTAATTGGATAAGATCGCGAAAAATTGTACAGTAACATTCATGACATCATAACATAAAGCTTAGCTCAGTCATGACTGTAACGTAACACATTTTGTAACACACTGTTTCTTCATGACAATATTTTTTGTGGGATCATAGAAAGCAACACAAGCATAACTTTCACTACAATATATAACAAATCACATTTATCAAATAATGTTGACAAAACCCCACAAGTAAAAAATAAAAAATAAATAACAAATGTAAAAAATTTCGCGGTTTAACCGAACTGCCGTATCAGACCCTTAAACATAATCTCCTAAAGTAAATTAAAGCTTAACTACACTGCTGTTATTCAAAGCCTAGTAAAAACCGCTTGTATTAAGGTTGAATATGCAACTCATACTCATCTCATAAACAAGTCACGGTAATTTTGTGAAACTAGCCATGATAACTTATTTTATCGCTATTTTCAGAGCCATACAAAATGGACGCTTTTACTTCGAAGAAATGGCGTATTATTTAATGTCGAAAGTTTTAATTTTAATTCGTGGGACAAGTCACTGAAGTCACAATGTAATCAGTGTAAAATAATATAAATGATGTGATAGTGAAGACTTTCATTTGTTAATGAATAATTAGATTGTAATTAAACATGAATTTTCACAGGTTTTAAAGCGTTTTTTGACATGTCATATAGTTTTAGGCTTATCACGCAAAAGCAAGAACATCACTTTCTTGAGAGCCTGATCACACAGTATGCCACGAAACCGCAGTTGTTCAATGGCAGGACAATTTGACACGAAAAGTATTTGACAGGTTTACATCTACAACATCCAAGCGGGATAAATTGATAAATCCGTTCAAAAATGAATGAATGGAAATTGTATACCCATCTCTTTTACTCTACATTACGATTCGTTTGTAATACTTCTCAGAACAATAACAAAGCATAGAAGTAGTCCTAAAATAGCAACTGAACTCAATATATTTGTTTCATTTTGACTTATGGAGCCGCTATGATGTTAAAGAAGGACACGTATACAGAAGACGTTTCGAAATTTTGTAGGTTGTCATTCATTTTATTCTGACTAGTGATGTACCCACTAAATTTCAACGTCGATAGAATTTACAATGACATTCTTTCTTACACTGCCAAGAATAATAACCGTAGGTACACACGGCTACACATCAAACTATACATTTCCAGTTTACACTGACCGCTCATTGTAAGGAAATCCTATACAATGCGAGATCAGCTTATACTGGAAATGTATAGCTTTATCTGTAGCCGTGCGTACCAAAAATTTTGAAGTAACTAAGAGGAGCTCGTGGCTAAGTAATAACAGCCGCACGGGTCGATCAGTCAGGTTAAGCTACGCTTGCCGGGGTTGGTCAGTGGATGGGTGACCATCTTTACATATCGAGATACCTCCGTGCCTCGGAAAGCACGTTAAGCCGTTGGTCCCGGCTGTTATTCGTGGATCTTTGACAGTCGTTACGGGTCGTCAGAAGCCCGAAAGTCTGACAACCAGTCTTACCAAGGGGTATCGTATTACCCAGTTACTGGGTTGTGGAGGTCAGATAGGCAGTCGCTCCATGTAAAATACTGGTATTCAGCTGCATCCGGTTAGACTGGAAGCCGACCCCAACATAGTTGGGAAAAGGCTGGGCAGATTGATTGAATAACTGATGAGTGACTGATGAGTTTATTGAAAAGAAGTGGGAGACATTCGGTTTTGCAAATGTTTTTAGCAACTTACTTTCTCATATTTATTTGAATTTTAGATTACATCATAGACTACTCAACAAAGTCTAGGGAAAAAGGGTATTCAAAGTACCTAATAATTTTTATTTTAATACTTTTTATGTAACATATATTATTGTAAATCAGTAGAAGCGTAATTTAATAGAGATTTGAATTATTTGATTAAATAAAATGGTTGTTAGTGAAAAAATAAAATTTATTATGAAAATTTAAAATGGTACCAAAGCGACAAAAACTTTTCGTACATAAAAAAATAAATAACGACCAGATAATATTTTAAATAAAAAATAAAATGCCTAGCCACTTTAATAATCTGTTAGTCGAATTCCAGCCCACACCATAATCATTCCGCCCTGGTACGGATGAACTTCCTGAGGATTCTGGAGTCGGCTCTGGCGACCAGGAACTCGCCAAAAGCGCAGTCTTCTTGAATCGGGATGGAATCCAATTATTTCTGAATTTGTTATTGTCATCTGTGTCAAGGATTCCTAAAACAAACAGTTCTCAATAAAATTTATGTAAGATTTTTTATCAACATTTTTATTTAGGTAAATAGTTTTATTTGTATGTCTTACCCATAGATATCCGATATATCGATATCCGTGGTCTTACCTGACTGATGTGAGATGATTTCACGAGATGTCAAGATCAGTTGCGATTCATTAATTTGTACCGATGTACTAGGTCCTGTTTCAACTTCCATTGCTACGGGATCCTACAATTACGTATTTTGTATTAAAAATAAATAAATAAATTTTCACTCGATTATATTTCCGACTGGGATAACTAGAAGAATGATATCGCATCAATGATATTTTTAATATAATATCATTGTATCGCCTGTCTTCATGTTAGATTACTGTTGATGGTGAGCGGTTTTTTTAATTTGCAGTATTGCGCTATGTCCTTCTTCGCAGACTTCCATAAGTATTTCCTGTAATGTAATAAATCAAGTTTTAATTTGAACGGGATACTATTTATTGCCAATAAAATACCTTAATTATATCATAATATATCAAGACCATTTCATCTGTTCTATCCATAACAAATAATGTAGGAACAGCATGTTCTCTAAGTGACGACTTAAAGAACATGCTACATCCATTTCATAGGTTCATTACCAAATGAATACAAAGTAAAATGTTTGGAGCATATTATGTGGCTGTGCTGTTTGGAGTCCAATTTCGTCTACCAATACAATTTATCCATTTTTTTTTCACATCGTCTAGGAAATCTGTAAAAGAAAAGTATCGACAACATTATTTACGTCACTATGGCTGATCAAGATAACCCCAAAACAATTTCCGAATATTCGCTAATAACTTCTATTGGAATAAATATTACGACTGGTTTCAGCTATATAGTGACACAGCAATATTTGTTATGTATTTATATTCGTTTATCAGATCTTAGGCAACAAGAAATTGAGCAAAAACTTACCGATGGAAGGTCAATATTTGTTGTTCATTTTATTTTCGCTATGAATGGGACTTGCAGCCCCCAACCACACAAGAAATTGCTCCACAGCGTCCACACACTCACTATTTGTAGTTAAACAAAGAATTCATGCAATCTAACAGTAGAAATATTATTAAAACATCGCAAAACCATGGAATATTACGACAGACACGTAAACAATGAACACGCGAATAAGTCAGCTAGTTCAATGAACGAACTGTCAGACATTGAAACAAAGTACTATCAAATTTGGCCGCGTCATACTATAACTTTTTTAACCAAATGACAATTGATCTTGTGACCATGCCAAGAAAGTAAAACAAAGAGTAAAACATTTATCTCTTTCCCACATCCTTTATCGTACCTTTATCGTACCTAATAATAGAACGGGAATAAAGGTAGTTACAGAATTCTGTTTTTAGCCTTCCTTCTATGCTTTGTTATTGTTCTGAGTAATACTTTCTTGTCTTTGAATTTTATAACATGACATTTCATTTTAATCGTATTGTTCTAAATCCCAACCACACCAACCACCAAACCACCACCAATGGAAACCACATACGTAGTTTCCATGGAGATTTAGTTTATTGATTGACAATAGTGGCAGGATAATTTGACACGAAAAGTCACAGGTCGAAAAGACAGGTCTACATCTACAACAGCGCCCCCAAGCGGGATAAATTGCGAGAATTGCTGCCATTCAACTGACTCGCAGACTTCGCTACTCGAGTAGTGGAACATCAGCGGAATATCATGCGGTTTGGCGGCGGAGGTGTGCTAAGGGCCTTATACTTTAGGAGTTCATATTCATTTGTAGGTAATTAGCACAATAAATTGCTAGAATGCATAGAACTATGTCGTGTTGACCCAGGAAGTATAAAATTCTTCAGAAAAAAACGCTGCGGGAGGTCCTAGGAGTGGTTTGTAAGCAAAATGTAATAATAAGTGACTATGTATCTAGAACTAGCCAGCAGTATGAATGGGTCCTAGGAGTGGTTTGTAAGCAAAATGTAATGATAAGTGACTATGTATCTAGAACTAGCCAGCAGTATGAATAGGTCCTAGGAGTGGTTTGTAAGCAAAATGTAATAATAAGTGACTATGTATCTAGAACTAGCCAGCAGTATGAATGGGTCCTAGAAGTGGTTTGTAAGCAAAATGTAATAATAAGTGACTATGTATCTAGAACTAGCCAGCAGTATGAATAGGTCCTAGGAGTGGTTTGTAAGCAAAATGTAATAATAAGTGACTATGTATCTAGAACTAGCCAGCAGTATGAATGGGTCCTAGGAGTGGTTTGTAAGCAAAATGTAATGATAAGTGACTATGTATCTAGAACTAGCCAGCAGTATGAATAGGTCCTAGGAGTGGTTTGTAAGCAAAATGTAATAATAAGTGACTATGTATCTAGAACTAGCCAGCAGTATGAATGGGTCCTAGAAGTGGTTTGTAAGCAAAATGTAATAATAAGTGACTATGTATCTAGAACTAGCCAGCAGTATGAATGGGTCCTAGAAGTGGTTTGTAAGCAAAATGTAATAATAAGTGACTATGTATCTAAAACTAGCTAGCAGTATGAATAGGTCCTAGGAGTGGTTTGTAAGCAAAATGTAATAATAAGTGACTACTTATGTATCTAGAACTAGCCAGCAGTATGAATGGGTCCTAGGAGTGGTTTGTAAGCAAAATGTAATAATAAGTGACTATGTATCTAGAACTAGCCAGCAGTATGAATGGGTCCTAGGAGTGGTTTGTAAGCAAAACGTAATAATAAGTGACTATGTATCTAGAACTAGCCAGCAGTATGAATGGGTCCTAGGAGTGGTTTGTAAGCAAAATGTAATAATAAGTGACTATGTATCTAGAACTAGCCAGCAGTATGAATGATTATAGCAGTGGTGGCCCAGTGGTAACGGCCCAGACTTACGAGTAGGTCGTGGGTTAAAACCCAGGCAGGAGCTTTACTTTGTGTAAATAATTTCATCACTCTGCTCTCAAAACGGTGAAGGAAAACATCGTGAGGAAACCGGCATGGCCTAAAACCAAAAATTCGAAGACATGTGACATCTACCAACCCGCACTGGGCCCGCGTGGTGGATTACGGCGTCACTGAGAGGAGGCCTGTGTCCCAGCAGTGGGAACATTATACGGCTGATTATGAATGACTTCAAAACAGTGCAGTGGATAGATTCATCCTATTTCTGCTCAGGCTACAACTAAATGCCCTGCAGTGGTCCAAGGAGTTGCCCGTGGCTGATTGACAGCAGCTAGTTAAAAAAAGGGGGCTACAGAATAACATAGGTAGTATATCATGATGCATTATCACTACATAGTATAAAACAAAGTCGCTTCCCGCTGTCTGTCTGTCCCTATGTATGTATGATCTTTAAAACTACGCAACGGATTTTGATGCGTTCTTAGGGTTCCGTACCAAAATGGTAAAAAAGGAACCCTTATGGTGTGACTCAGTCTGTCTGTCTGTCTGTCTGTCTGTCACAGCTGGATATCTCAAGAACTACTAGTGCTATCAACTTGAAATTTGGAACAGTTTCAGATGACGTTTACCCAACTATTTTGCAAATAAGAAAGAAATAAAAATATATGTATTTTTTTTTGCAACATGGGGTGACAGGGTCTTAAAAATTCAAAGTGGAGCTACTAGGTCATGTGGGGGGGGTATCATATGAAAGAACGCTGTTTGCACATTCTCAAACATATATTTTTTTTTTTAGGCCGCACAGTGTTCGACTTTTAATGAAAAATGTAAAAAAAATACCGCCCCCCCCCCCCCCCTCCTCTCTGAAGTTTGCAAAGAGAAAAATTTGAAAATATTCTATGTGATAGAAGTTTATGTAAAGATTACAGGAAAAATAAAACGATGTCTCTAAATAGCACACTTTTTCAGAAATCGGAACGGAACCCTCGGTGCGCGAGTCCGACTCGCTCTTGCCCGGTTTTTTTTTAATAGATAAAGTGATTCAAGAGGAAGGTTTATATGTATAATACATGCGCGGGCGAAGCCGCGGACAAAAGCTAGTTATTTATATAAAGCCGGTATCGGATCAGATCGTTAGAGTCGTAGCCAGTGGCGTTCTGTAGTTTCTACCTACCCCCGTAGAAAAAACCGGCCAAGTGAGTGTCGGACGCAAAATGAAGGGTTCCGTAGTTGGGATGAATTTATCCCAAAAACAAACTTAACGTTGTAGTTTAAAAACATGTTCTCCGGTACATCGATATACGTCGCGGTCAATTCTCCCACTGCAAATGTAAGTTTGCAAACAAATACTTTTTTATGTGATAAAACAACAGATCAACTTTGGACTTTTTCCTTTACTTGTGCTGTGAGACTGGTTCTTGCCAAATTTTATGATTCTATGTCAACGGGAAGTATTAGGCGTGCCAAATAAGAATAGGATCGCGCTTGCTGCCGACTTCACACGATAGAGCTGTCAAATTAGTACGCATTGGTAATGAAATTCGCGAGTAGTGCCAAGTTTGTGGAACAAAATGCCGTCTTGACAGTACTGTGAAATGAAAGGGCTTACTATGAGGGTTTTAAATATATTATTTTTTAAAAATAAAAATTTACCATTCCCCCCTTATCTCCGAAACTACTAAACCTAAAATTTTGAAAAAAATACAGTTAATAGGTATATACCTGTAGATTACAGGAAAACCTATAAGAAATTTGTAGTCTTAAAATAACATGGTAAATCTCTCAATATTGTGAGTACAAACTTACATTTTCTGTTGGAATGTATGGGAGAACATGCTTTTCAACTGTAATATTAAGTTTGTTCTTAAGATAATTTTATACCAACTACGGAACCCTTCATTGTGCGTAATCCGACACGCACTTGGCGGTTTTTTCCCATATTCTCAGTTCTACATAAAAGGTTTTTTAAATTAAAATGTGTACACCTCATTTGTCTTACTAATTTGAACATGATAATGACAGTATCATAATAAGTGCTAACCATTCACAAATATCGTATGTCATCATGCAAAAATCTCAATTACTTTAGACAAGTTAATTTATATTATGTACTTACGATGTTTTTGTGTATGTACATTACTTCGACGAAATAATGTATTTTTTGTGTAGATTAATAAAGTCATGTTATTTAAGGCCAAGGCAATAGAATGGTATTTCTTTGTTTCAATAACAAATGTCTATGATATTTTTTTTTACTTATCTTAAACTTAGAACATTAGCAATGACCGCGACTTGCACTGGAAAAGTTTTTGACTTTGTGTAAAGCTTTGGTTTCCGGAAAGCGGCCTAACAGCCGTCATGAACATCTGTCATTTTCACCAGTAATAAATATAAACATATTATTTTTTCTAAAAGTCAAATGTAATATATTTAAAAACTGGTCGACACTTCAGATGACCAGAAGGCTGGCTCGTTCTTTGGTCAAAGAATTAGCACTGCCGTTCAACGTGGCAATGCTGCCACGCTTCTGGGCACGTTTCCGTATGACAGCGATGTGGACGAGTACTTCGACGCCTTTTCCTTTTGTTTCTGTATTTATTTCTATATAATAGTTAGTTAGTTAGTCATTTAATTTTATAGGTAACACTAAGTCAAAGCCCGCCCCCCCCCCCCCCCGCAAGATTTAAATCGCTAGATTTGCCCTCACCCTCGCAAGAAAAAGTGTCCATACTGAGAAGAGTGAGCTCACACTATTAAACAGCGTTTCCATGATATCTAATCAAGTCAAATCACTGCGTCATTGCGTGTGAGAGGTGTCAAAACGAATCCGAAATGCGACTATCTTTTGACGCGGTAGGGCGAATCTAATGATTTAAATCTTTGTCGCATTTTCATGACAGGCCGTTAATTGCGACCACCGCTCTTCTAGGAAACCGTAACTTTAGTAATGTAGAGGCTGACGTGCTATTAGCATGCAACCTTCGCGAATTTAAGTTGATGGCTTGAATAAGAGACAAACATTTAATTTAGACTATGAAAAGATTAGGCAATCAGCTTACCGGTTGACAAGCGTATATCATAAAAATAAAATATAGAATGTATGTTTATGGACTGTTAGCGATTTTTTATATTAATTAACTAATAGCTTTTTTTATATTTTATAATATATTTTATTATTATGTTTCGGTAGGTATATTTTTTATATCTTATTAAATTACACGTGTAGGTATGTGGTGAAGTTTCACTAGTGTCTAAGAAATCCAAATAATTACGCGTTATTGTATAAACAGGCTTTTTATTTATATCGGTACTGTTAGCATCCCTTCGATGCTGACAGTAAGTCTGTGCTTTTCCAAGACATATCCATTTTATGCTTTTGTGGTTTGACTGTGAATGTGTATAATTTACATACAAAATAGACACACATACAACATTTCAGTTACTTTTACTGTTCTACAAGAGACGAGAGATAAAATATAAGGTTCATGGATAACTTCAGTCATAACAACTCATAACTGAAGTTGTCCATTATGAAACAAATCTTGATACAATTTTATTAACATCGCATTAAGTTATATCTGGGCCAGTACAATAAACTCGTTAACAAAAAACAACATGTTACTTAAAAGGAAAGCAAATAAAAATACTTTTAAGATATTAATAAATCTCAAAGTCGTTTATCTTTTAATAAAAACTTGGTATTCGCTAAAATAGGTACTGCAGTTACTTAATATATAATACATTCGTAATATACAGGTATATAAGTACAAAGTAAGGTCGGTTAGGTTTATGGTAATACTGTTACAATCACCGGTGCCCAGATAAATCTTAAGCCGCACGAAACAGAACAAAATAATTGTGTCACCGCGTTTGTATCCTATTTAATAATTATTTCAATATTTATGAACGTAAAAATATTTGTGTTACTATGTCTCTGGAGTGGGTTTTTGGAATTCCGTAATTGTTGTGTGGCGGAAACCATAATATTTATATTAAATATAGACTATAATATAATATAATATCTATGATTGACATGTCGATTATTAGTACCTAGTTTTATGATTGTTTTAGTACTATAATTAATAGTGGCCTGCCTGTCCTTATCATATATCAACCTGTATCAAAACAACTAACCCAGTCCACTTACAATTACCTACTGATTATTAATTTACTTACTACTGTTTATCAAATAGATCTAGAATTCTTCAATCATAACCCCAACATAACCATTCGACCATAACCGCTCAACATAATATACAGTTGTAAGTGTTATTGTAGGTACCTACTCATCATTATGAACAACTTTTACTATGGGACTAAACCTGAAATCGCGAAAACAAATTAACTGTTCAGTACATTTATGTTCGCATAATTCGTCAAAATGTAGGGAACAGCTGAATTTTTTTTCGCGATTTCAGGTTTGGTCGCATACTAAAAGTTGTTCATAATGATGAGTACAATAACCCCTTAAAAGATTGCCACTGTTTACATTTATGTGTGTGTGACTGGTGTGTGTTTCCTCACACCTTCTTCCCATAGCGGTAGGCAGAAACTACTAATGCCACTTGTTACGATTACCTATCTGATAATATAATATCAGAGTATTATAATTTCATATTTGAAAAAAAAACCGGTCAAGAGCGAGTCCGACTCGCGCACCGAGGGTTCCGTGCCATCATTTATATGTACTTTTTGTTGATGATTTCTGAAAAAATGTTTGAGAATGTGAAAACAGCCCATGCCCTAGTAGCTTCACTTCGAATTTTTAAGACTCCCTTTCAGTCCCTGTTGCAAAAAAACCATATATCTTTCTGTTTCTTTCTTATTTGCAAAATAGTGGGGCAAACGTCATCTAAAACTGTTTCAAGTTGATAGCATTAGTAGTTCTTGAGATATCCAGCTGTGACAGACGGACAGACAGACTGAGTCACACCATAAGGGTTCCTTTTTACCATTTTGGTAGGTACGGAACCCTAAAAATGACATTGGGAAAATGTAAAAATAAGTGATAATCAGAACTATTGCTTTCGACTTGTATTGCCCATTTTTATGTTGACGCTACTAAGACTTGATCAAACGCGGCGCTAAAACCATAATAATTATAGAAAAGTTTATTATCCAAGAATATTAAACTATGTAATTCGATTTATTTATTTGAATCATTAAACAATATAAGGCAATGTCTACAATTGAGTTTTTTCTGTTTTTTTTATGTCCTTTTTTTTGTTTTCAATCAGAGCATACGAAACAATTTGTTAAGTTTTATTTCAACACACACTTTTGAGGTTTATTATTTTAAAACACTCAACAATCATTACATGATGCAACATTTAATGTTTACAAATGTACTTAAGAGCGTTAACGCCGACCGGCATTTCATACAAACTTTGAACTCCTTGTTTTTCAAAATGAATGAACCGATTTTAATGAAACTTCATACGTATAAGCAGGATACATAGGTCTAAAAAGTTAGTTAAGAACATTTTTGAAAAATAGTGTTACAGCTAAATGCATCCGATTTTAAATATTCCATAGAAACAGAGATTTCCAATTATCTTCTTTTAAATTAGACATTTTGAAAATGTTCTTAACTAACTTTTGAGACCTATGTATCTTGCTTATACGTATGAAGTTTCATTAAACTCGGTTCATTAATTTCGAAGAAAAATGACTTGAAAATTTGTATGAAATGCTGTAGGCGTTAACGCTCTTAATCTCAATAATGTAAGTAGTCAAGTTATTGTTGTACATTTTCCTCTTAAAACATTAAGCAGAACACTTACAAGACTTTTAAGATGCAGCACACATTCATTGGAATATTTTTAGGGTTCCGTACCTCAAAAGGAAAAAACGGAACCCTTATAGGATCACTTGTTTGTCCGTCTGTCTGTCTGTCTGTCTATCTGTCTGTCAGTCTGTCAAGACCGTTTTTCTCAGGAACGCGTGAAGGTATCAAGCTGAAATTAATATCAAATACGTAAGTCTATGGTCCCTTGCAGTTCTAAAAAGATCAAACTTCTAAGTCAACTCAATAAAAAAATACGGCCATTTATGCGACATTTTTTGATACTCGCAAGTAAATCAAAACCTATAGGGTACTTCCCGTCGTCCTAGAATCATGAAATTTGGCAAAAAGCAAGGTCTTCCAACACAAATATAGGAAAAAGTCCGAAAATTGTTAATTTGTAATTCTATCACATAAAAAATATTTTCAAAGTTGTCAGTGTGTCAAGACCCTTTTTCTCAGGAACGCGTAGAGGTATCAAGTTGAAATTAATACTAAATACGTAGGTCTATGGTTTCTTGAAGTCCTAAAAAACTCAAGCTTAAGTCGATGCAATAAAAAAATACGGCCATTTCGCGACACATTTTGATACTCGCAACTGTCGCAAGTAAATCAAAACCTATAGGGTACTTCCCGTTGACCTAAAATAATGAAATTTGGCAAGAAGCAAGGTCTCCCAGCACAAGTAAAGGAAAAAGTCCGAAAATTGTGAATTTGTAATTTTATGACATATTTTTATTTTTTTTTGATATTCAATGTTGTTTGTTTTTGGCTTTTGGAGGAGCTCGTGGCTAAGTTATAATAGCCGCAAGGGTCGATCCATCAGGTTAAGCTACGCTTTCCGGGGTTGGTCCGTGGATGGATGACCATATTTACATACCGAGACTCCTCCGTGCCTCGGAAAGCACGTTAAGTCGTTGGTTCCGGCTGTCGTTTGTGGATCTTTGACATTCGTTATGGGTCGTCAGAAGCCCGAAAGTCTGACAACCAGTCTTACCAAGGGGTATCGTATTGCCCAGTTACTGGGTTGTGGAGGTCAGATAGGCAGTCGCTCCATGTAAAATACTGGTTTTCAGCTGCATCTGGTTAGACTAGAAGCCGACCCCAACGTAGTTGGGAAAAGGATAGGCAGATTGATTTGATTGTTAAGTTTGTTTTTGGGATAAATTCTTTTCAACTACGGAACCCTTCATTGTGCATGGTCCGACACGCACTTGGCCGGTTTTTTTTTTAATATTTCTGCCAATCAATCTGCCGAGCCTTTTACCCAAGCGTGTTGGATTTGGCTTCCAGTCTAACCGGATGCAGCGACTGCCTATCTGACCTGAACAACCCAGTTACTGAGTAACATGATACCCCTCGGTAAGACTGGTTGTCACACTTTTTGGGCTTTACCCGATAAATAACTTTGATATTTCTGCCAACCATCCTTTTAGTCGACCAATAGGTAAACGATATTAATCAAGTTACAGAAGAAGATAAAAACACCTGCTACGTTTAATTCAGTGAAGTATTTTGCAAGATTAAACTCGAGTTGTTAATGAACTACGAAACCTCATGAAAAATTGTGTTTAGACCGTGAAAGTTACGAAGCAATGGCAGATTAATGAAAAGGTTAAGGTTAAACAAAGCTTTTTGCTTGCCTGTTGGTTGCAAACTAATCTAGTTCTCATACAATTTAGCTTACAAAGCTTGTAACAATTATTTTAATAGCCTATCGTGATGAAGCAAATAAAGTGTTATTAAATGATACGTTGCTTTCAAAATTAACAAATTTTATAGACTTATTTGGTATAAAATTAATTGCTTGGTTTTAAAAATTTTAAGCATTGTGTGGTTCAAATCCGGGTAAGTACAGTCAGCGTTATTAATATCGGGACGAACAGAGTGTTCAAAATGATCTAAACAACTATGAAAATGAAATATTAACTGAATGATACAAGCAATGTTTCAGAATGAAGACAGTACATAATAACTGTCATTCTGACAAGAACTTTATCCAATTGAGATAAAGTTTAATTTTCTTAGTTGTTGAGATCATTTTGAAGTCTGTTCGTACCGATATGTTTGACGCTGACTGTACCTACCAATGTGACTTTTTCAAATAATATGTACTTTCTGAGTTTATCTTGGAAATTATTAACATTGGTGAAGGAACACATCGTCAGGAAACCTGGACTTATCTTTATAAATAAAAATAGCGCAAAACTCGAGAACGGCTAGACCAATTCTTCGGCAATTTTTTTAAAAATATTCCTTCAAGTCCGAGAAAACTTCTTGCAAAGAGAAAAATTGGAAAAGTTGCCGGGAAAATTGGAAAATTCGGGAAACTGAAATTGCATTTTCTATGGGAACTCTGTATGAATTATTGAAATTTTGACATGACAACGTCTGTCAGGTCAGCAAGTAGTTAATATAAATCTGAAATCGACAACCCGTCTTGAGCAAGCGTAGTGATCAATGCTCGTACCTTCTGTGTATGAGAAGAGGCCTTTGCCCTGCTGTGGGACTATAAGCCGACGTCCGCACGGGCGTAAAACAATCGCGGCGATTTTTTTTCGCGCACTGCATTTTCAACGCTCTGCTTAGCGCCGGGAGTTGAAAATCCAACAGTATGTTTTTTGTCGCGCTGGGATGCACTCTGTTTTTGTTAGGTTGGATTATCGAAGCTCGGCTCAACACCTAGAGTTGAAAATCCAGTGCGCGATGAAATCCCGCCGCGATTTTTTTACGTCCGTGCGAACGTCGGCTAATAGGCTTATTATAAATAAAATGTTAGGTATGCATTGTGTAAGAGTGCTCAACTCATATACTGTGTGATTTCAACTTCATACTTCTCTCAAATATGAAAACTTTCATCTTTTATCTTTACAGTCATGTATAGAGATCGGATAATCGGATGCATATTAACCTAAACTTAATATTTCGCTAACAAAGTATGGAAGCGGCTTCTTAGCATTTTTTTTCTTACTATAAATCCCGGGATTCCAGAAAATGTGGGAATGCACAACTAATCGGATACATGGTGTGGAAACGACTTCATAAATAACGTGGTTTTATTTATTTGGAAATACCGGGAAATCGGGATCACATAAATATTCCGTTTGTTACACGTGATCCCCGCGAGAAATACAAAGCTGCCGAATTAAAATGGTTGTCACTGGAAGGTACCGTCACTATATCGGTGGGGTTGTTTTTATGGGTTTCGAGAATGTTAAAGCCGATACTGACGTTAAAATGTAAATCCAAGATGGCGGCTGCGAACATTTTCGAATTTTTCGTCATGGGTGTCGTTTTCATGGTTTTCGAGGGTTTTAAAGCCGATAGTGATGTTAAAATGTAAATCCAAAATGGCGGCTGCGAACATTTTCAAATTTTTCGTCATGGGTGTCGTTTTCATGCTTTTCGAGGGAGTTAAAGCCGATAGTGATGTTAAAATGTAAATCTAAGATGGCGGCTGCAAAATTTTAAAATTTTTCGTCATGGGTGTCGTTTTCATGCTTTTCGAGGGTGTTAAAGCCGATAGTGATGTTAAAATGTAAATCCAAGATGGCGGCTGCAAACATTTTAAATTTTTTTATCATGGGTGACGTTTTTATGGTTTTCGAGGGTTGTAAAACCGATAGTGGCGTTAAAATGTAAATCCAAGATGGCGGCTGCTAAATTTTCTAACTTTTCGTCATGGGTGTCGTTTTCATAGTTTTTGAGAGTTTTAAAGCCGATAGTGGCGTTAAAATGTAAGTCCAAGATGGCGGCTGCGAAAATTTTCTAATTTTTCGTCATGGGTGTCGTTTTATTGGTTTTCGAGGGTGTTAAAGCCGATAGTGACACTAAAATGTAAATCCAAGATGGCGGATGCGAATATTTTAAAAATTTTTCGTCATGGGTGTCGGTTTCATGGTTTTTGAGAGTTTTAAAGCCGATAATGGCGTTAAAATATAAATCCAAGATGGCGGCTGTGAAAATTTTCTAACTTTTTGTCATGGGTGTCGTTTTATTGCTTAGAGGCATGAGGAACAGGGTGTAAAGTTCACTCATCTATACTAATATTATAAAGAGGTAAAATTTGTATGTAAGTTTGTAAGTTTGTAAGTTTGTAAGTTTGTATGTAGGGGGTAATCTCCGGAACTAATGATCCAATTCTAAAAATTTTTTCACTGGTAGAAAGCTACATTATTCCTGAGTGCTATAGGCTATAAATTATATTTATATCATGCATATTAGTCGAGCTATCACAAGTTTTGTCTAACAAGTCGGAAAGAAATACCTCTTTAAACAGACTTTTTTGCATGCGCTGCCTAAACGGTTGTTTATAATTGATAACAATGTATGGCAGTCTGGTCCGTCTTAAATAATTCTACAAAAAAGTCCGCGACACCATATTTCTATCTTTTATATTTTATCTTTTATACATCTTTTATTGTTTTAAAAAAGTATTTTTTAGACATACTTACGTTTGGACGATTATTTAAACAACAAAACATTAATCCTTATCAAAATAAGATATTTTATGATCACAAGGACATCATGGAGATAAGATTTGGCCTTTACAGTATGGCAATTGGTCATACAGTTTCGGAGATAATATAAAATTACTAAAACGCAAAATAACTTTAATTCATACCGGTTCCTCTTGAGCAAACATGTTTAGAGCGGACATTTTATCAATTTACCCATAGATGGCGTTGTGCAAAATGTCGGTGGAATACAGCGGAAGAGTTTGTTTTTAGGGTTCCGTACCAAAATGGTAAAAAAGGAACCCTTATGGTGTGACTCAGTCTGTCTGTCTGTCTGTCACAGCTGGATATCTCAAGAACTACTAATGCTATCAATTTGAAATTTGGAACAGTTTTAGATAATATTTACCCAACTATTTTGCAAATAAGAAAGAAATAAAACGATATGTATTTTTTTTGCAACATGGGCTGAAAGGGGGTCTTAAAAATTCAAAGTTGGGCTACTAGGTCATGTGGGGTATCATATGAAAGAGCGCTGTTTGCGCATTCTCAAAAATATTTTTATTTTTTTTTAGGCCGCACAGTGTTCGACTTTTGATGAAAAATGTAAAAAAAAATACCGTTCCCCCCCTTATCTCCTTATCTATCTATTCTCCTTATCCCCCCTTCCTTCCCTTATCTCCGAAGTTTGCAAAGAGAAAAATCTGAAATTATTCTATGTGATGCAAGTTTATGTAAAAATAACAGGAAAAAAAAAACGATGTCTCTAAATAGCACACTTTTTCAGAAATCGGAACGGAACCCTCGGTGCGTGAGTCTGACTCGCTCTTGACCGGTTTTTTTTTTGTTAGTTTGTTTGAACGCGAATCTCTGGAACTACCCCAGTCGGATTTGAAAAAATCTTTTTGCATTTTATAACCCAGTTCTTGAGGAGGGCTATAGGCTATTTAACATCACGCTAGGGCCCTTAGGAGCCGAGCGCGAAGTAATAGCGCGGGCAGGCGATGCGGAAGGATATAGACTATTTAACATCACGCTAGGCCCCTTAGGAGCCGAGCGCGAAGTAATAGCGCGGGCAGGCGATGCGGAAGGATATAGGCTATTTAACATCACGCTAGGGCCCTTAGGAGCCGAGCGCGAAGTAATAGCGCGGGCAGGCGATGCGGAAGGATATAGGCTATTTAACATCACGCTAAGACCCTTAGGAGCCGAGCGCGAAGTAATAGCGTGGGCAGGCGATGTGGAAGGATATAGGCTATTTAACATCACGCTAGGGCCCTTAGGAGCCGAGCGCGAAGTAATAGCGCGGGCAGGCGATGGAGAAGGATATAGGCTATTTGACATCACGCTAGGGCCCTTAGGAGCCGAGCGCGAAGTAATAGCGCGGGCAGGCGATGCGGAAGGATATAGGATATTTAACATCACGCTAGGGCCCTTAGGAGCCGAGCGCGAAGTAATAGCGCATGCAGGCGATGCGGAAGGATATAGTCTATTTAACATCACGCTAGGGCCCTTAGGAGCCGAGCGCGAAGTAATAGCGCATGCAGGCGATGCGGAAGGATATAGTCTATTAAACATCACGCTAGGGCCCTTAGGAGCCGAGCGTGAAGTTATAGCACGGGCAGGCATTGCGATGCGATACGTCGGGGTTGGTGGGTGGGGGTACAAGAAATTTAACGCGGACGAAGTCGCGGGCAGAAGCTAGTCCTCCATATAAAAGGGAGGATCCTCCGACCAGACGGGTGTCGTGTCTGGTGGGCTACTGCCCCACGGTTGATGTCAAGACGTTGTATATATGCTAATCGCGTGGTAAACTCTAATTGCGCGATGCAGGTTTGCGTGACGTCATGTCATTGATGCGTAGTTCATATGTGGTGATGTAGATGCCGCCACAATTAGTTTTCGAGGGTGTTTAAGCCGATAGTGACACTAAAATGTAAATCCAAGATGGCGGCTGCAAAAATTTCGGTCGGTTAAAAATAAAAAAAATATTTGCATCCGCCATCTTGGATTTACAATTTAGTGTCACTATCGGCTTTAACACCCTCGAAAACCAATAAAACGACACCCATGACGAAAATTAGAAAATGTTCGCAGTTGCCATCTTGGATTTACATTTTAATGTCACTATCAGCTTTAACACCCCCGAAAACCATGAAATCGACACCCATGACGAAAAATTAAAAAATATTCGCATCCGCCATCTTGGATTTACATTTTAGTGTCACTATCGGCTTTAGCACCCTCGAAAACCAATAAAACGACACCCATGACGAAAATTAGAAAATGTTCGCAGCCGCCATCTTGGATTTACATTTTAATGTCACTATCAGCTTTGACACCCCCGAAAACCATGAAATCGACACCCATGACGAAAAATTATAAAATATTCGCATCCGCCATCTTGGATTTACATTTTAGTGTCACTATCGGCTTTAACACCCTCAAAAACCAATAAAACGACACCCATGACGAAAAATTAGAAAATTTTCGCAGCCGCCATTTTGGATTTACATTTTAATGTCACTAACAGCCTCGAAAACCATAAATAGTACCCATGACGAAAAATTTGAAAATATTTGAAGCCGCCATCTTGGATTTACATTTTCAGAAGTTTTCACTATTAATCACAAAAAAACTACTCGACCAAAATATAAGAAACAGCTGACTTATTTTTCGTGATTTACGGGTTGATCCCATAGTGAAAGTTGCTCACGAGTAGAACACCCTATAAAAATTTTGTGATAAAAAAGTTACCCTTTCAAAAAATACTTAATTTATCAATTCCGGAATCGCGATATTTTGACGATCGACACAAAAGTGCATTCCTTAATAGCCAAAACCTAAACGTAAGTAAATATACATTCGATTCTATTCCCGGAATCCTGGTATTTTTTTTTATACAAAAGTACAATCCATATTAGCCAACACCTGAACGCAAGTACCTAACTAAAACATTCGATACCAAAATCAGAACTTAAAAATTTTCTTTCCAGAATCCCGGGTTTCTTTTTTTTTTAAGTGCAATCGATATTTACTAACATCTGAACTTAAGTATATTATACATTCGATTCTATAATCAGAAGTCAAAATTGGCCGATACCGGAATTCTGGGATTTTTTAATCCAAAAGCCCACTCCATACTTAGCCAACACCTCAACTTTAGGTTAATATGCATCCGATTATCCGATCTCTCACTCATGTACCTACGTAATGATGATGTAGGCTGCACTTACCGCTAACCCACGATACGCTTATATGTAAGTATAATCAAAACATCATAACCAAACGCGGATTGTCGCTTTTACTGATAAGTGTGTCCCTGCCCTAAGGCTCTCAGCAGTACCGTTTGAAGACAAGTATGCAGCAAAAACATGCAACTATAAATACGCAATAATGCATAAGTGAAATATGTATCTACATTGATATTCTTAGCTATTTGTGTAATACAAATGTCAAAACTGAAAGGGGAGCTAATCAAACATTCGGGTAATAAAGTTTATTTTTATTACTTGGAAAGACATAAGCTGTGTCTAGTGTCAGACTAGTCTGTTGGTTGCAAAACTTTGCTTTTATGACTGCCCTAGAATGTGTGGAATGTATTAATAGTTATTTATGCAACTTACGTATAATAATGGGTATTAAAACACGAGGCGAAGCCGAGTGTGATAATAAAAAAGACAAAGACAAAGACATTTATTCGTCGGATATGGTACAACAAAGTTGGTATTTATAATTTTAGTTCAGGACACATCCGCAGCTAATAGTATCACATGAGTGTTTTTATACCTAATTATGTACAGTTGCATACAAGACTTTATCTACATCCATGTTATCAATCCTCTATAAAAGGTTCTGAAACAGTTTTTTGCAATACTAAAACTCGTATCGAACATAGCGACCGGCGTCATAGAATACGACGTGAATTCGAACAAATTCTTTTTTTAAATTACGGCGCTGTTGTAGTGAAACGCGCGTGCATTACAATGTTCTTTTTTTGAAAACGAGTTGCATTATGAAATTCAGTACAACATTAAAGCAACCGTTTGGATGCTATTATGGTTACCATGGTTACTATGACACTGGCTGTTTTAATGTTGGCAATAAGCTAACTGTTTCAGAAACTTTTATAGAGAATTTATAGCATGGGTGTAGATAAACCTTTTTATGATTTTCTTCGTGGTTTTTCGGTAAGTCCCGATGTAACAATAAATTAGTTATTTTGTATGAATAGTCCTCCAGACCGAATTTCGGCCATAGCGATCAATTTCAGCGGGGACCAGCATTCGGCGCGGGAGATATTATAGTGCACAAGTGTGTGCGCAGACACACATGCACTCTCTCTTCCCTCACTCTTATAGTCCGATGGGACGGCAATCCGACACGACCGGAGAGAGATCAGGCGCAGGGCCAACGGCTTAACGGGCTTTCCTAGGCTCGGGGGTATCACACCGCCAACTTCCAAACTCCGGGTTGTTACTAAGAAATTCCTAATGGAACAACTCAATAACACTTTGCCCGACACTGGAATCGAACATAGGAGCCCACTGCTCAGCAATCGCGCTCGCGACCACGAGACAACGCAACACGCGGCAACGGTCGGGAGCCCCCCCCCCCAAGTTGGTTGGGGAGTTTTGGCATTAGCAACACAGTGAAAACTTTGCAATAAGATGCGTTAGACTTCATAGGATTCGTTCCTTCAACTAATCGTCTTCCTGCCCTTATCCCATGTTACTTGGGGTCGGCGCAACACGTTTTCTTCTTTCTTTCTCCCCTGTCCCCTCGTCACACTATCATTCATCACTCCCTTCTCTTTCATATCATTCCTCACACAATCCATCCATCTTTTCTTTGGCCTTCCTCTCCCTCTCATTCCATCAACATGTATATTCATCACTCTTTTAGTCACATGCGTTTCGTCCCTCCTCATCAGATGCCCATACCAAGCCAAACGATTTCCTTTCAACTTTTCTGTTACTGGCGCCACTTTCAAACTTCCTCTTATATACTAATTTTTTATATTATCCATTCTCTCACTCGACACATCCATCTCAGCATTCTCATCTCCGCTGCATGCAATCTTTATTCATCCGTCTTCATCGCTGCCCAGCATTCCGATCCATATAGTACGACAGACCTTATCACGGACTTGTAAATTTTCCCCTTTAACTTGAGGGGCATCCGTGTCGCCATTTAATCCAGCCTGAGTGTTGATCCGATGCGTTACGTCTCGGTCTACTTCGCCATTCGATGCTTCAAGACCGCAGTCGATACCTACTCCCTCATATCATAAATTGTAACTGTAACCAATTTATATGCAAAATAACACAACTTACTACGAGCAAATACCTACGTAAATACTTAAATCATACCAGCTGTCAATTGACAGCCTGACGTAATCTCTTTCTGTAAATACTCTTGACGTGAATCAAATTCAGCACTAACTGGTACGCTCATTAAAATATTAGTTCCGCACACAGTTGTGAACATTATGTATTTATAATGACCGGTTGTCCGGTGTATTGTTTCACGCGGCCATTCCACTCCGGCGGCTAATGGGGCGGCCGAGTGTGTGGATTATTCACTTCCCAACCTCACACCCAACTTTCTCACTCGTTTACGTAACTATTGCTACAGTTTTTTGGCCGATTCCGTCTTTTATTATATCGGCCTTGGTACGCCTGCGCTGGCGACACGAAAATGTGCGAGACCGCGAAATCATAATTTGACGAAACTTGCTGATATAGAGCGCAAGCGCGGTAACGTTTTATAATACTCACAATGAAACAGTGTCTCCCTTTTAGTCACGCCGTTGAAATCTGATTTCTATGAATATAGGTGAAGGATTGGGTTCCGTAGCTAATTAGTTGCTTAAGTGCATGCAATCCCGGGTGGCGGACTGAATGCGTAGCTATTGTGTTTTATTTATATTCTTTCTTCATCATTTTGACAAACCATTTTGTAATTTGTTATCTGTGTATTTTAAGGCGATTACAAACAAACAGTCTAAAAAAACGTAAGTGCCGTTCGGGGACTGAAAGTAATATCAATAATATATTCCACCGAACGGAACTTTACTAAATTTTGTTTCAGTGCCCTTAGTGGAAGTGTTTAGGTGACGTTCGAGGAAGTGCCGTTCAAATCAGTGACCTAAGTGGAATACCTCGATAATTTGATTTAGTTCTTAGTCGGACAGAAAGAGAAAAAAATATATCGAACTTTAGAACAAAAAGAAAAGTTCTTTACTGTTCAGTAAATTGTAAAATCGTGAAACCCTATCCTGCATAATTATAGGTACGTAACACCGACATAATATCACATTCACAAAGTAGATAGCAACCCAAGTGTTACAGTCTCTGCGGTCAAATCAAAAGTTCAAGTGTCAATTATTCGGTCGTGCAGTCGTATTCGAGTGTTCGATTACCTACTAGATACTGCAGGTAGATCACTATGATGTAATACTTATTAAATAATCGTATTATAGGCAATCTGCTTTACTTTTATAAGCACGTTGTTTCGCCCTTTCTGGAGCAAAAAAAAAATAAAACCTTTAAAATCATAAATCATACCTAATCTTTATTGCATTAATGAGACAACCATACAGTAACATAATAACAAACAAAAATAGACAGAAATTGCTATTTTGACAATATTCAGGCAGATCTACAGTTGGAGAGTGTGAAGTGGTATTAATGTTGTCTTTGCAATTTATTTAGTACCTACACTAAAAATTACACTAAAGTAAATCTTGCCACACTGGGCACTTCCTATCCTACCGACTAGTACCTACGCCATGTATTGATACTTATTTCAATAAAAATAATAAAACATTATGTTCAGGTACGGAAGGAGACACGGAACACGCTATTGCGCTCTAAGACACGAATCTCAGAGGTCACCCAAAAAGCAGCCAATCTCAAATGGGACTGGACCGAACACGTTTGCCGCATGTCGGATGCATTGTGGGCTAAGATCACCACAACATGGGTTCCTGAAAACGTCCAACGGCATCGCGGAAGACCCAGGCGTAGATGGCGGGATGAACTTGACGACTATACGAGGGATTGGTCCATATTGGCTCAGGATCTAGTTTAGCGGAAAAAGGAAAGGGGGCCTCCCTTTCCTTTTTCCGCTTTGCCCTGCAGTGGGACAATACAGGCTGATTATAATTATTTATTGAGGTATTCAGGGTTAATTATTAATACACACAAATTACAATAAGTAGTGTATTTTCTCTAATCAGGGTATTTCGTATCCTGTCTTGACAGTATTCGTAACAAGACAGGATACGAAATTTTACTTATACTTTTAGTTAATTACATCAGTGTTGGAACAGAGGAAAACTGCTTAGCGGCAGACATTGCATTGGTAATAATATTGATCTTATAGCTCTGTTATTTTAGCACCTATTATTGTCCCTAGTTTAAGTAGTTATTCATTCACTGCCAACAAATGAGATCTTGTTAGCCTATTTATATCGCCAAAGGGATTATTAATCAACCACTTCTCAGTTCTCCTAATTGAGATTGATCTGTTGACCAATCTTGATATTATACTGCCTTGGACAATAAATCTATACTTGAAACTGGCATGAAATTGACAAGATCGAAGTTAAAACGTGCTTAAAGACGCGGTAATCGGCAAATCATTAAGGTTACGTAGTTAAATCGTAAAGGTATACAAATACGATTGAAAATGGCGATGGTTGAATCTTGTGTCCGACAATATGAGCGTTATTTCGCAGTTTAATTTAATTTTAAAAAATGCACCAATAAGTTAAAACTTTTTTACATACTTCTCTCGTTGATTAAAATTCCAAAAAAAATAAAAAACATAAGACTTGCTTTATAGTGCAAAGTTCCATGATCTAATTTGAAGTACTTTTTGAATACCAGCTTTATTGTTCGGTTTAAAGGTAATTTTGGACATTTTTTCCATGAAAAAATTTTATGGAATCGTGTTTTCGTCTAACATCTATGCTGCAGCATTTTTGACATAACGGAGGATCATGGTAAGCCATTTGAGGTAGTATAGGCTCTTAAACATAGCGGGCAAAATGGGTGTACACCTGTGCCTAGCCCTTCGGGGATTCAGGCGTGATGTTATGTTATACCAATAGTTTCTAAGCATAACGATACATTTAATATGCTCGACTGACTTACTAACTTGATAACTCGATACATAGCTGTAAGCAAACGCAATCGATTATTAAATGGTCCATCGAGTCGGTACGAAGAGATGTTATGTGATGCCCGCCGTAAAGACTTATCGCCATGTTGTTTTTAGGGTTCCGTACCTCAAAAGGAAAAAAACGGAACCCTTATAGGAAGAAAGGTCGTAGAGTACCTACAAATAAAGGAAAAAGTCCGAAAATTGTTAATTTGTAATTTTTTCACACAAAAAAATATTTTCAAGTCTGTCAGCCTGTAAGACCCTTTTTCTCAGAAACGGGTGTAGGTATCATGTACACATACATACAAACACACTGTGTGTATACATGACATATCAAATACGTAAGTCTATAGTCCCTTGCAGCTCTAAAAAAGTCAAGCTTAGTCATCGCGATAAAAAAATACGGCCATATATATGGCGCAGGCAATTTGTATGATTCCGCATTTTACAAACGGCGTCGTCCGTTTAAAAACGCTCGCTGTTTTAAAATATGCCGAAGGCAAATTGGCGAATTGTTCAATTGTTAAAATTTCGACATTGATTGTTATAGTGGGGTGACCATCATAAAACACGGGTTGGACAAATCAGACTTTATTTCAGAAATCAGGTAGGTACCTATTCAAATAGGACTAACTTAAAATACCGGCACTCCTAAAGTAATTAAATTAATTAAGTAACAAAAACAACACTAATCTAATTTAAACTGATGACGTACGTAACAATAATGCAAGTTTTATGAATAATATGGAGGGGATATGGCGCTCTAGGTCACTGTTCTAACCTAACCTTTTTTTTTTTTTTTTTTTTTTTTTTGACGCTGAGAAATGTGTTACGCATCCCCGCTCGTGGGGCCGAGACGGGGTATGTGGGACTCCTGTCGGGACGACAATATACCCACTAAAACTCAGCGGTGTTCCCACATCGCCGTGATGGGAGGGCCATGGGAAACCGGCTCAACCTTTACTTCCACAACCCTCCCGGCGCATGCCCGCCTAGCTGGCGGGCCCCGCATGCCCCCCAGGTTGGGGGGCTGTGGGAATGGCCGGGAACACCTGGCCATTCCCGTCCGACACTGGTGGAGGCCTGTGCAATACAGGCAAAGGTGCCCCCACACCTATTGCCTGCTGGCCTCCACCTGGGAGGAGTCGGAGATGACTATCATACTGACGTCTTCTTCGACCCCTCCTCCGCCGTCGGAGCGGCGCCGCGTGAGGATCGTCCTCCCGTGCGCGCTCCGCCGCCTCCTTCTGGGACATGACATGCTCGCAGAAGGAGGCGACTGCTGCCCATGACCTCTCATCCCCCAGCATGGCGTTAACCAAGCCGGGAAGTGAGAGGTCCGGTCCGATCACAGCCATGAGACTGCGTCGCGCCTCAAACCACGACGGGCACACCTCCAGGGTGTGCTGCGCCGTGTCCTCTACCGCGCCACACTCGTGACACGACGGCGTCTCCTCCCGTCCGATCCGGTGCAGGTACGATCCGAAACAACCGTGTCCGGACAGCACCTGCACCAGACGGAAGGAGAGGAACCCATGCGACCGCTCGAGCCAGTCTCGCAGGACTGGCCCAATCGCGTCGAGGGTTCGGCGGCCGAAGGCTGCGGTGGCGAGGTCCCCCGTCCAATGGACGACGATGGCGTCCCTCGCCTCCCGCCGGACTGCCTCCCGCTCTTCCGGTGCTGGGCGTTCTCCTCTCGCCCTCCGCCCCGCCGTCCATTCATATACTCTGGCGAGCACCCACGCCTCGAGTTCCCAAGGAGGGGTGCTGGCCAGAATACATGAGGCCGCGAAGGCCACCGTGCGGTAGGCCCGCGCCACACGCTGGGCTATGGCCCTTTGGGGTGCCCGCAACGCGGCGGCGTTCTCCCTCCGGTGGAGGGAGTCCTCCCAGATAGGAGCCCCGTAAAGGGCCATGCTCCTCAAGATGCCGGCGTAAAGTTGCCGGCATCGCGCGCTGGGCCCCCCCGAGTTGGGAAGCAGCCACGAGAGGGCGCCCGCGGTCTTCAGCAGGCGCGACGACAGCCTGCCAAAATGCGGACCGAAGCGCCACCTGCTGTCGAGTACAAGGCCCAGATATTTCATCTGGGCCTTCACCTCAATTCTGACGCCCTCCACGAAGATGTGGGCATCAGGTGGGGGGCGCTGCCGAGGTCCGTGGAAGAACACGGCCTCGGTCTTGTGTAGCGCCACCGTTAAACCTAGGCGGCGGATCCTCCCCGCGACTAAGGATCCGCCCGCCGAAGCCAAATTGGCCGCCTCCCTGAAGTTCCCCCCCCGGGCGGTGAGGAGAGTGTCATCCGCATAGCAGATGACACTCGTGCCTCGGAGGAGAGTTCCCCGCAAGAGCCAATCATAGCCGATGTTCCACAGCAGAGGTCCTACGACAGATCCCTGCGGAACACCAGCTTCAACGGCGTACCGCCGGACTTGGCCAGTCCTATTTACCAGGACGATTGCCCGATCCTCCAGGTAGCTGGCCAGCAGTCTGCGCATGTATCGAGGCACTCCGTGGAATCGGAGCGCCTCTAGGATGGTGGAGTGGGGAACGGAGTTGAAGGCATTAGCTATGTCGAATGACACAGCCAACAATCCGTCCCCCACTTCCATCACCCCTTTCACCTGTCCCTTAAGGCGGGCCAGCGCGTCCACCGTGGAACGCTCAGCCCGAAAACCGAACTGAGCGTCCGACAAGTCCGGCCCGATACTCCGCAGATGGCTCTTTAGGCGGGCGGCGATTATCCCCTCGAACATTTTTCCGACCTCATCCAGCAGAACGATGGGCCGGTATGCCGAGGGGGAGTCCTCTGGGCGGCCCTCCTTGCGAAGGAGGCACAACTGCCCCTCCTTCCACGGTTTCGGGAACCTCCCAGATGCAAGACATGCGCTGAAGAGGTCCCGAAACCTTTCTTCCATTTGAGTGGCAGCGATCGCCACCACTCTTGCCGGAACACCGTCGGGGCCCGGAGCCGTCTTCTTGGCGCGGATATGAAGAATCGCCGCGCCAAGTTCCGACTCAGTGACAGGAGGGGCCTCCTCGTCTTCCTCAGCAGGCGGAGCTATCCCCCGCGGCGGGCTCATCACAGGTGGGGTGAAGTTGTCCCTGCACGGGAACAGGGACTGAACCACCCCATCCAGAAACGAGGGCTCCAAGGTCTCGGCTACCGGGGGACCAACGGGGCGCAATTTGTTGCGCGCCGCCTTATATGGTCTCCCATAGGGGTCGTTGTCGAGACCCTGCAGCACCTCCGCTCTCGCCGAGTCTCTGGCGGCGGCGATGGCCCTATCGAGGACCATTTTTGCCTCTATGTATACCTCATAGAGGTGGTCCTCCTCGGCGAGGTCTCGTCGACGCCGCCGCCGGCTCCGTGTGTACTCCCTCCTTGCCTCCACACACGCTGTTCGAAGCCCCGCTAGCTCCACCGACCACCAGTATACGGCGCGTTTGGGTGGTGTTCGACAAGACCGAGGCATGCTAGAGTTGCATACCTCGGTCAGAGACTCCCTTAGGTGCCCCGCCACGGTGTCCACATCCAGGCCAGCGGAAGGTGGCGAAAGCCAGTCCTGGATGAACGCCGCCTTTTACCGCCGCCGCCTCCCTGTCCAGGCGGGTGACAGCCCACCGCGGGAACGGTGATCGCACCGAGGGGGGCCGCGTCTCTCCAGGGCCACCGGTGGAGATGTCGAACCGCACGTAGCGGTGGTCCGACATAGTCTCCACGAGCTCCACCCGCCAGTACAACACGCGCGCGGCCAACGCAGAGGTGGCGAAAGTGACGTCCACTATTGAGCCACCCTGCCGCCGCACGCATGTCTGGACGCTTCCTCTGTTCAAGAGGGAGAGCCCAGAGGACGCTGCCCACATCTCCACTGCCCGCCCGCGTGCGTCGGTGGCCGGGTTGCCCCAGGTCACCGACTTGGCATTCAGGTCTCCCAGTATGGAGACCTGACGCGGCGCCGCCCTGCCAACCACGGCAGCCAGGATTCCGAGATAGTTCTCGAAGTCCTGAAGAGGGCGGTTTGGGGAGAAATAGACGCCCACAAGGGCTAATTCTCCCCACGCGGCGGCCACGTATCCCGGTCCCTTCTCTAATAGCGAGAGGGGAGGGGAGTCTGTGGAAGACCGCGCCGCTAGTGCCACCAAGCCGTCCTCGTCACCCAGCCAGCTGCCGGGGATTGAGTAGGGCTCGGCGACCACCGCTACGTTCACCAACCACTCGGCCATGACCTGCACCACCAGGTCCTGGGCCGCTCTGCAGTGGTTGGTGTTCGTCTGGAGGATGCGGTAGTCGGAAACCATTATTCCAACATCGCAACCCCCTCCTCAGCTACTGCCGATGCAGCTACAGCGGCGACGACGGCGGCGGCGGTGGTAGCAACAGGGCGAACCTGCGCCGGCACTATGCCCTTCCTCGCGGGAGGCTTGCAGCTCCTGCCCGTCATCCTGTGGTCCGCGGGGCGGCCACTGGCAGCACACGCCGCGCAGTGTGGCGTGGCGACGTGGCAAGCGGCACTCCTGTGTCCCTCCTGCCCGCATTGGAAACAAGAGTCTCCCCAGTCGAACTTGGAGGGACACGTGGCTCGGGTGTGGCCAAAAGCGAAGCACTTGAAGCAGCGCATAGGCTGGTCTTCAAGTGGCCGGACCACAGCCGAGCTGAGCCCCACAAGCAGCCGTCCCTTGGTCGCAGAAAGGACGGCCCCAGCCGTGGTGACTGGGCACTCGACGCGGATGGTACCCATGCCGCGGCGGCCGAGCCTGATGGCTCCACCCTTCAACGCGTCAGCGAGGCAGCCTCCAGCCGCCGCAACGGCCGCCACCATATCCTCTTTGGTGACCGAATCATCGAGATCGATCACCTCCAAGGCTGCGGTCTTTACAGGCCTGACGACCGTTGCCGCATCCGCGATGACCTTTTGCAACTTTGTTGCGAAGAGGTCCGCGTTTGTGCCGCGCTGCTCCCCCGAGAACTCGAAAATTCGAGCCCCGGCTATGGTTCGGCGGCACGTTATACCGGCGATCCCCAGCCGGTAGGGATCCGCGTTGGTACGAGCCCGTCTTAGGACGGACTCGTACGTCTCGCCCCGCTCCACGGCCTCCGGGGTGATGGTCACCACGACGGCCGCGGTTTTGGGAGGAACCAGCTTCCTCCCGCCGGTTGGAGCCTTTTTGGCTGCAGGAGCAGTCGCAGCGGGCTTGGGGGTTGACTTTTTCCCCTTTCCCCCCCTGACCACTTCCGTCCACGGCTGGTTGCACGGGGTGGTGGAGGGAAGAAGGGTGTCTTCCCCCTGCGAGTTCCGGGGGGCTGCTGGAGTGGCAGACGACCCAGACGCTGCCTCCGCGCTTGTGGTGGGCGTTTGAGAGGCCACCGTGGTCCTCTTGCCCTTCCCTTTGCCCTTGGAGGGCTTCGAGGCCTGGGGCTGCGTACCCGATGCCGGGTCTCCCAGAGGCGCAGGTTCCGGCTCCGTCGGCGGTGGGCTCTTATCTGCCGCTAGCGGTGGGCGGAGCCGCTTTTCCGGCAAGAGACGGTCCTCAATGCCTGCGAGGCAGCTTCTGATGAAGGCCCTCTCCTCCAGGATAATCCCGCGGATTATTCCCTCAAGGCCGGCAGGGGAGGAGGAGCCTTCTACCACCGGACCTGGGGCAGATTGGGCAGGCCGGGCCGTGGCCTCAGCCAGCTTCTGGTGTAGCTGGCTGACCTCCGCCTGCAGACGATCCACCCTCGCCTGCAGCTGCCGCGTCTCGTCCGTGGCCGTCCGCTTCGCCAGCTCCACGACAATGCCGTGCATGCTGGCGGCCCGGCATTTGAGGGCCTTCTGGAAGGTCCCCTTCAAGTTGGAGGACTTTGAGGCAACCTCCAGGACCTCCTCCTTGTCTTCCTGCGCCATGCGCTCCAATTCCGCCAGGGAGTGGTCAGCATATAACACATTGGATGCACCATAGCCAGCCCTCGACCGGGCGACTTGCGCCTGCTTCTCCTTGGCGGCGACCCTCTCCTCCAGGTCTTGTTGGAGTTGCTCCTTTTTCGCCAGGTTTAGCTGGCGCTCGGCGTCCACCAAGCCCACATCGTGAGCAAAAGCCGAAGAAGAAGTCGAAGCCTTTTTAGACTTTTTCTTCTTCGTCCCACCTCCGACCGACTCCGAGGAGACCTCGGATTCGCGCCTCACGCCCAACTTCCGCCTGCGGCGGTCGTTTTCGGCCGCTGACGTGTCGACATTGGAGTCGTCGGAGTCCGACAACTCGTCTGGCCTGCGAAACAAGCTGGCCGCAGACGATGCGCGGTCAGCTTCCGACGCCAAAGCGCCGCTGGCGTGGCCCTGAGAAGGGCCGTTAGATTGGCCCTGAGAAGGGCCGTTGGAATCGCCCTGGGAGGAGCGATTAGATAAAAAGCGCCCAGAGGCGTCACGGCTAGACTTTCTCTTCATATTCGCAGACGACCGCGCCTATGTCTGCGAATCACAGCGCACTTTAGCCGCCGGTCTGCCACTCCGTTACGGTGGTCAGACACGGCGTTGCCCGGGGGAAACTACGTGGAAGTATGCGCTGTGGGGGAACCCCCCTGTGGGGGAACCCCCTTCTAACCTAACCTAACCTAACCCAAATGATTCACCAGCAATAGAGGTAATGGTCACTATTCTAACCTAACCCAAATGATTCACCAATGTGAAGTTTCGGACGCGCGGGTGTGATAGTACAGTGGAGCCCGGATAGGTAGGTGTACAGAGGCCAGCATCAAGCTAACCCAATGTGTCAAATTTTCACAATTGAATAATAACGTTGTTCCTCCGACCACCAGATTCCATGGACACCTTAGCGTTTTTTACGTGCCGGATAACCTCAAAAACTTTATCATTTGTCCACGGCTTTTTTACTTAATTCCCTATAATAAATGTCTTTAAAACAATACTTTTTTTGTGAAAAGTCCTTTGAACACGTAGAATTTGCACTGTTTTCAATGTTTTTCTGTGTCACAAAACCACTACTCGACGCCATTTTTCTTGTTTTGATTAGCAGCGCCACGCGTGGTAAGAAAAATTACTAAATATTTCAATTTGCCGCGGCATTTTGTAAACGGAGATTGAATTGTATATCAAATGATGTGGCATATTATAAATTGACTAGGTAATTTACATTTTGCCTTCGGCATATTTTAAAACAGCGAGCGTTTTTAAACGGACGACGCCGTTTGTAAAACGCGGAATCATACAAATTGCCTGCGATATATATATGACACATTTTGATACTCGCAAATAAATCAAAACCTACAGGGTACTTCCCGTTGACCTAGAATGATGAAATTTGGCAAGAAGCAAGGTCTCAGAGCACAAGTAAAGGCAAAAGTCCGAAAGTTGGGAATTTGTAATTTTTTGGCATAAAAAAAATACTTTTGGGATTCAATGTTAAGCTTCTTTTTGGGATAGGTAAATTCTTTTCAACTACGGAACCCTTCATTGTGCGTGGTCCGACACGCACTTGGCCGGTTTTTTTATCGGGTGTGGCTAATTGACTAATTATGACAGTTAGGTAATAGTGAACTGATAATAGATTATGGGTGTATAGCCCGAAGAAATGCCTAACTTATGTGGCAGTGGGCAGGGCACGTTGCTCGCAGAACAGATGGCCAATGAGGCCGATATGTTCTGGAGTGACGACCCGGTACTGGAAGACGTAGCGTTGGAAGACCTCCCACAAGGTGGACCGATGACCTTGTGAAGACCACGGGAATCCGCTAGATGCGGGAAGCACAGAACCGGTCGAAGTGGCGGTGCTTGGAGGTCTATGTCGAGCAGTGGACGTCTTTGAGCTGAAATGATGATGGGTGGAGTTATCTATCTATCTATATAAATAAAAAGAGAAGTACTGACTGACTGACTGATTGACTGACTCATCAACGCCCAGCCCAAACCTTTGGACCTAGAAAGCTGAAATTTTGCACAGAAGTTCCCTTTATAATGTAGACAAGGAATAAGTGAGGAATTCCCGGTAGTACGTTCCCGTGGGATATATTCCGACATCCAAGCGGGCAACGCCGCGGGCAAAAGCAAGTCGCCAATATTTTGAACTGAATTTCAGCCGTAATCTTTCATAATACATCACCACTACTGCTCACGTACGCTCTCTATGATGAAAGTGTTATAGAAAATGAAGCGACGAGTCCAGCTGAACTCCCGTTTGATACAATGTTGTATTTTACTTTTACTATTTTCTCTTTAAGGCGCAGATTTCCTGCAAACGATCAAAAACGTGGTTTTTTAAAGCTGTGTATCTCATAAACCGTAAATAATTTGGACATGTAAAAAAAATATGATATTTTCAAGTCCTTTTCGCATACAGTGATGGAAGCCAAAACATAATTAAACATACTTTAATCCACCAAAAAAATCTTTAAACATACCTCCTAATAATCTTTAAAAGCTGTTTATCCCGTCATTAGCAATTATGATTAAAAATATACCATGAAATGTCAAATTCCAAACTGCATCCAGTGATGGATTACTTTTTATTAAATAGTTATATTCTAATTTTATATATTCTGATTTTATTTGCACTTTTACGACATACTCCGGTGCGCGTGAGAATCTTCTATCTCGTGCGTCAAACTAGACAGCTATAAAGCCATTTCACTTACACACCGACGTAAACCAAGCTTGCAACCAGCCGGTCGATTCTGTAAAAATCTCACCGTGAAAATTTAGGTGAAGTGAGTTTGTTTTTGCTAGGAATTGACACTATTGACAGCTCACTCCACGCTCACTTCACCTAAGTTTTCACGGTGAGATGGTTACAGAATCGCACTGCAGGGCCTTAATATTATGTCCTAGGCGGGCAGGACAGGGTGTCGTGGCGCAGCCCGGGAGAGGCCTATGTCCAGTAGTGGACTGCGATAGGCTGAGTTGATTGATTGATATCCTAGGTATACAAACGGTTATTCTTGAAACAGATTTTCACAAAGCAGCTTCTTTTCTTAACTTTTCAAAGAATATAAGAAAACTAGCTACGCCACGTGGTTTCACCCGCGTAGACCGTTATAAAAAGTAGCCTATGTGTTAATCCAGGGTATAAGCTATTTACATACCAAATTTCATTCAAATCGGTCCAGCCGATTGAGCGTGAAGAAGTAACAAACATACAAACACAAAATTCACAAAATTTATAATATTAGTGTGAAGATAAGTAGTGTAATATGTAGCATACAACAGTGATTATCTAGTTTTCCTTGTAGTGATTTTGTCTTTGATTTCTTATCAAATATCTAATAAAATAAGAAAAAGGTCACCATATAATTTATACTAATTAATATAAATTATATGGTAATGGTCTTTACTGGCAACACGTACTGGTCGAAGACTTTCGTCTTGAGATACTATGGTATGTGAGACGAGAAGATATTGCGAAGCTTCCTGAACGCTGCCCAGCCGAGTCGGATTCAACGATTGACCTCTTTCTTCAAGTTGGACCTACCTAACTGGACAGTTTGTCCTAGATACTCGTCCACAACCTACAGTGTAGTGTCTCCGATCTTCATGAGAGTGGGTGCTACATTGGCATTTGAGATGTCATTTGTCTTATCTATTTTCATGTTAAGACCGACTCTTTCGGAAGCTCTACTGAGGTCATCGAGCAGTGTACTGAGCTCCTCCATAGTCTCAGCCATGACTACTATATCGTCTGCAAACCGAAGGTGAGTGACGTACTCGCCATTGATCCCTAGCCCTTTCCAGTCCAGAACCTTGAAGACATCCTCCAGTGCAGCGGTGAACAATTTCGGAGAGATAACCTCTCTCTGTCTCCCCCTCGCCAGAAGGATAAATTTCGAGGTCCGTTCCTGGAGTCGGACTGACATAGTGGCGTTTTCGTACAGGCACTTCAGCACCTCAATATACCGATAGTCGAGACTGCAGTACAGCCCATGCTTTAATCGAATCGGAGGCTTCAGTCTTCTGTATAACATGTCGCAGCGTATACGTATGTAGTCTATGGTGCTATAGCCTTTACGGAATCCGGCTTGTTTGGGAGGCTGGAAGTCATCAAACCTGCGTGCGAAACAGATCGTAATGACTCTTGAAAGCAGCTTGTAGACATGGCTCAGAAGTGAGACGGGTCTGTAATTCTTAAGAAGAACATTATCGCCCTTCTTAAAGAATAATACCACCACAGCTCTGTACCGTGCCTGCGGCGTTTTGCCCTCGAGTATGACGGAATCAAACAGCTTCTGGAGGGCCTTAAGAACGGGTTTTTTTATAGTTTTGTCTGACAAGCACTCTACATAATAAAATTCATAAGGTATTTTCCTACTGTCAATTAGCCCATTGGCTAAACAGCACAGGTTGAGGTGAAGTAAGCTGTTAATTTGGCTACGAGAAAACATACAAACAGAAACACATACTACGAGTCGTTACAAGAAAAAAATTGAAGCACATACTCGTACACGCATAAATACTTATACAAATACATAACACCTTTATTTTGAGATTCGCGACAATCGAGTAAATGCATCAGCGGCGTCACAAATCATCTGAAGTCATTATTTAATGGAGATATAAAACTTTCATGGTGCGCTAGCTGACTTTCGTGGATAAATAACCACGAAAGTTGTGCCACGATAGTTACGAAAATTTCACATTTTTGAGAATTACTATTAAAGTTACAGGTAAATTAACGAACAAAGTACTTGGGAATAATCTCGAAGATCTATCTTATTTGCCTTGCCGTGAGCGTTTTTGTCTTGCCGTGAGCGCAGTGTCGTACGGTCACTTTCGTTACCCACACTTACTGCATTGACTGTAATTCCAGCGTTTCTCAAACATTTTAGTGAACCCAGAATCTTTATCGAGAAAGGATTAGTCATCATGAGTAACTACAATTGTGGCGCCTGTGAAGAATTAATATCCGATGGAGCTCACTGCACAATGTGTAATCGGGAGCTGCACTTCCACTGTGCAGGAATAACGGAAACCGGATATCGGAAGCTGGGTGACAGAAAGCTAACGTGGCGCTGCAGCAAATGTAAAATAAGTGCCACTAATCAACCCGCAGTGTCGCCAAGGCCAGAATCAGAGTCAGTTATTCTCGTGGAAATAAGAGCGCTCGCTGAGAAACTAGCTCCTCTAGAATTTTTAAAGGACGAGATAACGGTGCTACGAACAGAGTTTGCTGATCTAAAGTTATCACTTAGTGAAACTAACAAGGAGCTTAAGGAGTTTAACGGGAAGATCAAAGACATGGAAACGCGCCTCAAGCACGTCGAGAAAGTTCAGGTGCAGGTGGATATCCTTCGAGACCGTTTGGACAAACTGGAGGAGGAAAACAACTCTAAAGAGCAGTGGACTCGTATGAACAACATTGAGATAAAAGGACTACCACAGAATAATAATGAGAACCTGTTCAAAATCATTGGCGAAATTGGCACCAAAATTGATTATCCCGTGTCTAAGGCCCAGATCAACTTTATAACGAGAGTACCAACCCGTGAGAAAGATAATACGAAACCTATCATAGTGAGTTTCTGCAACCGTTACGTGAAGGAGGACTTTATTGCCGCAGCGAGGCTACTTGTCAAGACTGCTCCTCTAACTGCAGGGCAATTTGGCCTTACAGGAAACCAACGGATTTATGTAAACGACCACCTGTCATTACAAAATAAGGCTTTGTTGTTCAAAACCAAAAAAGCAGCCGCAGAAGCGGATTTTCGCTACGTCTGGATCAAGCATTGCAAAATACATGCAAAGAAGGCCGACACGTCTCCTACAATAGTATTAAAATCCGAGAAAGATCTAGTAAAAATAAAATAAACTCACGTCATTATCCATTTAATAAACATTTTTCAAACAAAATTTACAAGTCGAGTTGTGCAAAGTCAAATGGTGAAAATAAGATTGAGAACCGTGCGCAGTTGAGTGCTACCAGCATATTCCACCAGTTACTGTGTCGCTCATTAGAGCGGTGTAAGTTAATCTCTAAATATCACTGTCATGTTGCTTGTCGCCGTTATGCCAATGTAGTCCTTAGCTCCGTAGTATTAAAGTGCAATTCTAATTACTTTGCATCCTCAGTTATGACTCATCGAACCCGCGTAGTTTCTTTTGTTCAATTATTTGCGACTGTTTCGAAGTTTCGTGTTTTTAGACACTGTGCATTGCTGTGCTTAAAATATTCCTATGTTTTTTTGTGTTCTACCTTCATCATACTATATTATTGTTGGTGTTTTATGTTCTCGTTTAGAACAAGTAATCTATTAAATTCACTGCTAAATAATGATCCGTATCTGGGTGCCCATAGTGTTATTGTTAAGCTTAAAAATGGTTAATATATATTATCAGAACGTACGAGGGCTGCGCTCGAAAACAAATTCGTTATATCGTAATGTTTGCATGAATTCATACGATGTTATTATATTTACGGAAACATGGTTAGTGGACAGTATTAGTAATAGTGAGTTGTTTGACGGTCGATATCTTGTGTGGAGGCGGGACCGGGATTACGGTCGAACGGCACAATCGCGGGGTGGTGGAGTGCTGATCGCGGTGAGAAGTGATCTGACCGTTGTAGAAAGATGTGACTGGCGTACCTCCGCTGAGGATATATGGGTATCCATCATTCTGAAGAGGTCTAGACCAGCGGTAAGTTACAATATTAATATTTGCGGCCTGTATTTGTGCAAGGAAAATGTTGGTAATTCGTTTATAGATCAATTACAAAACTTCCACCATAAACTTAACCATTTAGTAACCGCCCACCCATTGGATACATTTATCGTAACTGGTGATTTTAACTTTGGTGGCGATGTGGAATGGCAACATTCCGACGACGGCCCGGGATTGTGCCCTGAGAAAGTATCTGTACGATCTATTTTGGATTTCTTTGACACAATAAATGCGAGTAACCTATCCCAGTTTAATTGTGAGCGTAATGTCAACGGTAGGTTATTAGATCTTGTTTTCTCAAATAGTGTAGTCAAAGTGAATGAGTGTGCTGACCCCTTGGCGGTACCTGTCGACTTGCACCACAAGTCACTAATTATCAGCGCAGATTTCGTTGAAGTCCATAAATATATTGAGAAACCAAGTGTAAAATATATATTTTATAAAGGTGATTACCCTGCAATTACTTCTGCGCTAGATCTTATAGACTGGAAAACATTGTTGTCTGCTGGATCCTTAGACCAAGCTCTATGCCTTTTCTATCAAAAATTATACGAGCTAAGGGACTTGTACATTCCCGTTAAACCGGTAAAGAAATCGACACACCCCCCTTGGTACACCAGCGCTTTAATTAAAATATTAAAGGAAAAACAGAAATACCATACTAAATATAAAAATTACGGCAACTTATCAGACTATCACTCTTTTTCTATCTTGCGAAACCGAGTTAAGCAAATAGAGGCGGTTTGTTTTGATGCTTATATGGAAAACATAGAATCCTCAATCTCTAAAAACCCTAAGTCGTTTTGGTCTTATGTTAAAAGTAAAAGAAGTGGTGACTCATTACCTAACGTACTGCATTATATGGACCTATCCGCAGACACAGGTGAGGGTATCACTGAGCTATTCTCATCTTACTTTCATTCAACTTTCCAAGAACCAGACTCAGACTCTGATGATCTAGATATTAATGTAGACACTAATTCTTCCAGCTCAGTGAATCTGAGTACCGTTAACGTCTGCCCTGACATGGTTCTCAACTTACTTAAAGATCTGGACCTAACTAAATCTGGTGGGCCGGATCTGATACCCCCTATTTTCATAGTCAATTGTGCAAAGAGTCTTGTGGAGCCAGTCTGCCTGTTGTTTGAACGGTCGTTGAGAGAGGGTGTTGTCCCGAAGATATGGAAATCGGCATTCATCACACCTATTTTTAAAAAGGGGGATAAATCTAAGATAGGCAATTACCGTCCCATATCTAAACTATGTCTTTTCTCTAAAGTTCTGGAGCGAGTGGTGTACACGGAAGTTTATTCAGCCATGCAGCGCTGTTTTGGCGACGAACAACATGGTTTCCTGAGGAAACGGTCGACTGCTTCCAACTTGGTATTGTCCAATGAATTAATAACCACTGGGATGGATGAAGGATGCCAAGTCGATGTTATCTACACGGACTACAGCAAGTGTTTCGACCGAATAGATCACCGTGTGCTTCTTCAGAAGCTTTTAGCTGCAGGAATACACGGTGACCTGTTTCGTTGGTTTTCATCGTATATAGATAACCGAACGCAGGCTGTAGTCCTACGTGGATACACATCCGGTTGGAAAACTGTCCCATCTGGTGTTCCTCAGGGCTCGATCTTAGGGCCGTTATTGTTCACAATATTTATCTCGGACATAAAGAACTGCTTTACTAATTCTGATATTTTACTATACGCAGATGATATGAAGGTTCTTAAGTCTGTGCGTACATTATCTGATACCGACCTACTTCAGTCAGACCTTGACAGATTCTTTTCATACTGCAAAACTAATAAGTTACAACTTAACGTATCCAAATGTTTTCACGTAGTATACACGCGCCGGAAAACAATTATCGGTTCAGGATATACACTGGATGGTACGCACATAAGTAAGACAAGCAGTATCAGAGATCTTGGTGTAGTACACGACAGTAAATTAATTTTTGACGATCACATAGAAACCATTGTCAAGAAAGCTTTCAAGGCCCTGGGCTTTATTACTAGAGCTTGCTCTAGCTTTCGGTCTCTAAAACCAGTAAAAGTCCTCTACTGTTCCCTTGTGCGTAGCCATCTTGAGTACGCTTCCCAAGTCTGGAACCCTCAATACGAGATTTACAAATCTCGTATTGAATCCGTTCAGAAGAAATTTCTGCGTTACTTGGATTTTAAGGCAAAGCAATTCTCAGTGGACTATGAACACCGTTGCAAGCGATACCATTTCTTACCGTTGAACATGAGACGTAATGTTAGTGACGTATGTTTTTTGGTAGGCATAGCAAACGGCTCGATTGATTGTCCGGAACTACTCAGCAAAATACTTCTTCGCACTAACCAAAATAACCTACGCAGACGACCTCTGCTTCAGGCACCATGCGCATCGACTAATTACAGGCGTAACGCCTTCCTCATTCGTAGTGTAAAAGCCTTCAATAGTTTACCATCACACCTGGAGATCGATCTATTTTGCACCAACGCATACAGTATTAGAAAGATCCTAAACAAGGAATATTTTGGAGATAGTCATGTCTAAACTGTTTGATGTTGCACGACTCGACTAATTATCTAATTATCTATAATTAGCTTTTATTAAATTTATATAACCTTTTTTTTTAACTTTTATTTTTGTATCGCTGAACACAGTCAACGCATAGTATGTGTAACTAGTCGTCTAAATGTGGAAGCTTGTCATTAGCAATTTTTCTGACCTACGAAATATTGTAAATTTTAGGTATTAGTCTGTAAGCTTTCTGTAAAATAAAATAAAAAAAAAAATTATTCCTTCATTCAAAATGAGTTGGAAAATTGTAAACATTATCCTTCAAAATTTGCGCATGAAAGTTTCTTGACCAAGGCTACTTGAAAATATTCAAAGGTTAACTTATTTCATATTTTTTTTTGGTAGGCATAGCATATTTATAAGCAATTAATGTATTTGTCTCCCCGACTGATGCCGGGACACTACTGAGCATCCGCGCAACTAAAACGTGTAGCGACAAGTTGCCCCTCTTGGAAGATAGGTGCAGTTTTGTTGCGCCCTCGCGAAAGTAGGAAAATCGTGTGACAGAGACATAATGCCTATTAACTATTGTACATTAAGAGATACAATTAATATTCTTTGATCATTATGATGCCTAATTAAATACGATCAATTTGATGTATTACATTATATGCTTATGAATAGAATACAAAATGTTATCAAAGTTTTTCGTGAGCGCGAACAGAGTGTGACGCGCGAAGAACACCGATTTTGCTCCCGATTTGGACACTAGATATTTTTTTAAATAAATATTATAAATAATTTTAGATGGTTATTGTTGAAATTGTACACATAAATAAACAAAGAGTAATCTTTATTTGGTCCTAAGACTGAATATTTCATAGGTTAGGAATTAAGACCGTGTGACCGCGTTTTGAGGGACCTCGAAGAACTACCCAGTTAACACCATAAACTTTATTGTTAGTCGTATAATCAAGTCGTTGATTTATGTACTAAATATTTCATTTTCATGGTATTATTTTCATGTTTCTTATTTAAAACTTGTACATTTAACGATATCAATAGAAATAATTAATTAAAGCAATTAATATTATAATGAGTGGTTTCCGGTCACTCTGAAGGTGTGAAAGGTATAGATTCTTGACGAGGAATAAATCAATGGAATGGGTAGCTCGCGAAATTTTTTTGCGCCGTTTTAGACCAAATCTAACATAAAGAGATGTATTGATGATTCTTATGGTTATAATTATGTAAATACATAAGTGTTATGGTCGCAAATCATATTTTGATGAAGATACATCCTGACTGCAAATTGCAAAAACCTATCTAAGAAAATTGGAATTTCGCGGGCTGCCTTTGCGCATGCTTATTGTTTTCACCGTTGTGATTTTTAAATAATAATTTTCATTATTATCAGTAAACAATTTTTACTATAAAAAAAAAACAACAATGTTTTATTCTTGCCTCTTCGGTATCTCTTTTGATCGTGTCTTCGTCTGAATTCTGTCATCGTTCTTGCGGTAGCAATTAATTACTTCGTAATGAATTTATGCATTATGAGATGCACTTTAATAGTTATTTATTTTATGCAACTGACGTATAATAAGGGGTATTAAAACACGAATGTGGGTTTATGATAATAGTATCACATGAGTGTGTTAATACCTAATTATGTACAGTTGCATACAAGACTATCTACATCCATGTTATGAATCCACTATTAAAGGTTCTGAACGGGTTTTTTGCAATACTCGTATCGAACATGGCGGCCGGCATCATAGTATACGACGTGAATTCGAATAAGTTCTTTTTTTAAATTATGGCGCTGTTGTAGTGAAACGCGCGTGCATTACAATCTTCTTTTTTTGAAAACGAGTTGCATTATGAAATTCAGTACAACATTAAAGCACCCGTTTGGATGCTATTATGGTTACCATGGTTACTATGACACTGGCTGTTTTAATGTTGGCAATAAGCTAACTGTTTCAGAGACTTTTATGGGGGATTTATGGCATCTGGGTGTAGATAAAGGTTTAAAGGAAATCAGAATAGTTTGATACTAAATAACTCAAATGATCTAAAAAGCAGATACCTACTTATACAGGGTGTTAAAGTAATTGTGTGCCATAGCTTAGAGGTAGGTTCAGTATCGATAAAGGAACCCAGGAAAAAAAAAATCCCCTGTATATAGGTAAATAAAGTAGGCCGTCGTATAGTAAAGAAAATGTAACACACAACAGTTATTACCCAATGCGGTGTGGCTGGAAGGTAAATGGTATGGTATGTGATTTAAATAACCATAGCGGTAGTGATCAATTTCTTCTGGTCGGTAATAGTGACTGAATTCGCCAAATTGGACTCGACGTGGAGCTACTAATCATAATAGATGTAATATTTGTATATATGTGCTAATAAAGTATTGTTTTCTAAAGGAATACTTTGAATGAGAGTTTATAGTTTTAGCATCGAATCTGCGGAGAACCTCTCTTATCATTTGGTAAGTAGGTAGCTCAATTTTTGGGTGCGGCGAATGTACAAGTACCTCCCGGGCCCCTGACTCATAGTAATGGGTGATTCATTCGGAGTTACTTTTTCCAAAACTAAAAAAAAATATGAATAAAACAAATTTATCGGGTAATCTTTATTATAATACAAAATAACCATTCCTTACATTTACTTTTTAAAGATTATTTCTTTCAAATGTTGTCCGTAACTGCGATTAAGGTGGTCCGTCATTGTCAATGGTGACCGTTATCGTACCATGATAACGGACTATTTGTTTCCTGAAATTGAAGCCCGTCTTTTGGTACCAACAAGACGGCGCCACTTGCCACACAGCACGTGAAACCATGGCTTTGTTGCGAGAAAAATTTGGTGAACAGTTAATTTCGCGTTTCGGACCAGTCAGTTGGCCGCCTAGATCGTGTGATATCACACCCTTAGACTTTTTTCTGTGGGGTTATGTAAAGTCCAAAGTTTATATGGATAAGCCGCGTACGATTGATCAACTGGAAGCCAACATTACTCGCGTTATTCGCCAAATACCACTGGAAATGCTCGGTCGGGTCATCGAAAACTGGAACTCCAGAATGGACCACCTTAATCGCAGTTACGGACAACATTTGAAAGAAATAATCTTTAAAAAGTAAATGTAAGGAATGGTTCTTTTGTATTATAATAAAGATTACCCGATAAATTTGTTTTATTCATATTTTTTTTAGTTTTGGAAAAAGTAACTCTAAATGAATCACCCGTTACTATAAGGAACATTGGGGTTTTAGTCGGTAGGAGTTTGACATAACCTTTCGTTCTTCCCAGACGGAGAGTATCCAAGAGGATTTCTAAACAAAAAAAAAGTAAGGGACATGTGTAAATTGTATTTCCTGAAACCACCCGTGGCCACCTTCAGGCAAGGGATTTCGAGATCTCTGATAGAATAAAGCGGATCTCCAAGCTTTATCTCCGAAGTTTCTGTTCAGTTCACATAACCAGATGTAACGGATAAGTTTCACTGTTAACTGCGACGTTTCCATTGATCAATTACTAGCACTTCCCGCGCAGCTTCGCCCGCATGTGCGTCGGAATATATCTCACGGGAACGTACTACGAAATTCTTCCCTATTCCTTGTCTACATTATAAAGGGAACCTCTGTGCAAAATTAAGTTTTCTAGATTCAAGGGTTTGGGCTTGGCGTTGATGAGTCAGTCAGTCAGTCGGTCAGGACTTCCTTTTTTATTAATACAGATAGATATGGGGTATCAGACCACCCATCCAAGAATTTATAAGTGACAACATTCCAATAAAACGCTCAGTAGTTATTAACCACGCACGGGCTTCTGGAATTAAATTAGTATGAAGTATGACCATCCGACGACATTAGCATAAGTGTTGGAACTGTTGACAAAAAACCGGTAATTTGTTTCATGTAACGATCAATATTGTTGTCCAACAGGTGTTTAACATACATGCTTACACGCATGTGCGCGCGCTTGTATGCACGACACATTTGAGGAACATTTGTTCAGGAAATTGACAACACATGGTCGTGTCACATTCATATTATAATTTCCCCAGCGTGTACCGCAGACGTATCGTTTGGAATTATTTATTGAACGTTATTTATAGTATAGGCTTGGATAAAGTATAGTATTTGGTCGTCAGAAGCCCGAATGTAATGTAATAATAAACCTAACTGGGTTGAAGTGGTCAGAGCAGTCGCTCCATGTTGCTCATACTGGTAATCAGCTGCATCCAGTTAGACTGGAAGCTGACATCGTTGGGAAAAGGCTATGTAGATGATGATGATGATTTGTAGTAGGCTTGGGAGTAATATTGGAGAGCTGCGAATTTAAGTATTTAATAGTAGGTGTAATCATACTCATCATGCATGAAGAGCTGAATACGATGACGAATTAGTAAGATTGAATATACATGGAGTTTGGAAGCTGTGTGCAAAGCTTTATGGGGTAAAACTTGACATCATTTAGAGTTTACAGCATTTTGAGCCATACATATTTTAGACGAAGTAGATTATTAATTTTTAACTGCTATTTTTATTTATTTTAAGTAACCCAATTTATGACAGTTAATTGCCAAATTAAGTGCCCCAGTTAAAGTTGGTATGTTAAATCTGGACATTTTTGAGGTCGCAGAAAATGTTTTAAATTTCAAAAAAAAAAAAAGTAAAAAAAAAATATAATTCATCTAAAACACCACCATTATCTCGATTCCTGGTGCTCTTGATTAAGTAATGGTTTTGATTTCGACACGATATAAATTAATTCAGATGTGTGACGTTAATTGACACTTTTAATTCTTATCACTGCGCTTTATTAATTTTAAAATTGTTTTTTTGTGTAAAGCTAAGTACTTAACTCTGCTTACATAAGTCTTAACAAACAATGCCGGTTTTAAAAAGTGGACCATTTCAGATAAAAAACTTTTTATGAAGAAACGACTTTTTACTTTCGGGCCTTGTACTTACTTGGCAAGGTTAAAGGGCCGGGCCCTTTATGGAAAAATACGCCGTGAGATTTCTATCAACTGAGCCAATGATGCTTGACAAAATATTACCGGAACGTGGTTGATAGTGTATTTAATGGTTTGAACTTTTGCCGGAAATGTGGCTTTATTAGTATTTAAGAAGACTACCTTTTGCCAGCGGCTTCGCCCGCGTGGATGTCGGAAAATATCCCACGGGAACGTACTACCGGGAATTCCTTCCTTATTCCTTGCCTACATTATAAAGGGAACCTCTGCGCAAAATTTCAACTTTCTAGTCTAAGTCGGCGTTCCACGAGCGTAATAAAATCGCGGCGGGATTTTATCGCGCACTGGATTTTCAGCTCTCGTTGTTGAGCCGAGCGTTGAGAATCCAACCTAACAAAAACAGAGTGCATCCCAGCGCGACGAAAAACACACTGTTGGATTTTCAACTCCCGGCGCTAAGCAGAGAGTTGAAAATCCAGTGCGCGATAAAATCCCGCCGCGATTTTATTACGCGCGTGGAAACGGGGGTTTAGGGTTTGGGCGGGTAAGGGTGTGGGCGTTGATGAGTCAGTCAGTCAGTCAGGACTACTAAAAAGAGCTCTTTAGCATAAATTCTAGAACGCTATCGTCCTTTTCCTGAGGTAGGCGTTAATTCCTACGACACAGTATTTTACTAATGTAGGTATTATCGCACTAAATGTTATTGTCATACTGTGTTTTTTGTTCAATAAAGAATTTATTTATTTATTTTTATTTATTTATTTAGATCCCTCAGTGGGAAAAAGGCGTGAATATACTTAGGTATGATAGATTCCTCCTTGATACTGATAGCGCATTCTGCAAATGTACAAGGCTAAATAATCACCAGCAAACGGTATCCAAGACAGGTCATTTAGGAGTTGGGACCTTGAGATAGTCATCTAAGGTGCGCCTTATAAGACCATCCCAAGTTTCCAACTTCGCAACAAAGTCATAAGTTGAAAATTACAATTCACTCATATTGCCCTATGATTATTTCCCCCTTCTTGGGTAAACTGATAAGGAACCTGCTTTATGAACACAATTTTTACTACTGTTTGTTGAGAAGTACGAGCGCAAGGAGTGTTTCAAATTAAACTGTCAATTAAACATCTTATTAAATTAAATTTCTTTACAGTTGTCTCACTTGGTCACTATTTAAGATTTAATATTATTAATTTGAGTAACAAATTAAGCCCCATATAAGTGGGAATTCCTTTCCAATTTACGAGAAAAACACCATTTTTGGAAATATCCAACTTTCAAAATGGTTTCTTAGCTCATTGACATAAATAACGTGTAAATCTCGAGCGGGTTCATTTTATAACAAGCCCGTTGATCGCCGGCGCAGCGTGATATATTACAGCGCCTGTTTTAAACTAGTTAGTATCATTTAAAGCTATGTTCTTATCGCGTTGCATATCTAGATATTTATTGTAAGGTAAACCGAGCTTGACTTCATTATTGTATTGGTAACTTGCAGATTTTGCTAGTTTTTAGGGTTCCGTACCTCAAAAGGAAAAACGGAACCCTTAAAGGATCACTCGTGTGTCTGTCTGTCCGTCCGTCACAGCCAATTTGCTCCGAATCTGATGGACCGATTAAGTTGAAATTTGGTACACATTTGGATTTTTGTAACCCAAACACGTACGGGAAAAGTAAATAAATGAATTTTGAATATGGGTGTTTTTGTATTTCAACTACAATGTTAAGTTTGTTCTTGGGATACATTCATCCCAACTACGGAACCCTTCATTGTGCGTGGTCCGACACTCACTTGGTCAGTTTTTAATGTGAAAGGTCGTCATCTTCCGAAAAAAATTCTTCCGTAAGATAATATCTGACGGAACAATTTTTTTGAGATTATGACGGCCTTTCATATGTAAGTAGGTATGTATTTTTTTAAGTATTCTGTCCCAACGGCCGGAATACTTAAAAAAAATTCCAAACTTCTTTTTGGTCACAAAAGAAAAATCTTTCGTCGCAAAAATCTTAGATTCATCATGATTAGATGGTGGTTTAAGTTAATTAGTAGTTCTTTCAAAGTATTTAAAGATTGAGTCCTGCCTTTACCTACCATACTTATTTGCGGTTTTTGCATCTTTTTTAGTCTCATTTCATACATATCTACCGAAATCACCAAATCATCAATCACAATAATAATTAATTCGCTAAATTCAATGAGGAAAATTAAACATTAAATTGCCTTTGCCATGCCAAAACTTTTCTCACTTTGTAATAATAGTGGCAACCGGATATAATTAAATAATTTTAAGTGGTTGAGCTCTTAGCTTAATAAATACTACGGTAACTTAATAAATACATAATATTTAGGTCAATTATAATATCACTGCTCTAAATTGTTGTCATTACAATCAAATTAAAGTTATTAAGTAACACATAGTGATCGAAGAAAACGTAACGAATACAAGAAATTTAAATGACATTACGTAAGTAAAGGCTCCGTCAAAAAGGCGCGACACGCAATATAATCGCGAGGTGAAACAATTTGCTTTATCTACACCCATGCTATAAATTCTCTATAAAAGTTTCTGAAACAGTTAACTTATTGCCAACATTAAATCAGCCAGTGTCATAGTAAAAATGGTAACCATAATAGCATCCAAACGGGTGCTTTAATGTTGTACTGAATTTCATAATGCAACTCGTTTTTAAAAAAAGAACATTGTAATGCACGCGCGTTTCACTACAACAGCGCCGTCATTTAAAAAAAGAACTTATTCGAATTCACGTCTTATACTATGACGCCGGCCGCCATGTTCGATACGAGTATTAGTATTACAAAAAACTGTTTCAGAACCTTTTATAGAGGATTTATAACATGGATGTAGATAAAGTCTTGTATGCAACTGTAAATAATTAGGTATTAAAACACTCATGTGATACTATTATCACACTCGGCTTCGACTCGTGTGATAAACCCACATTCGTGTTTTCATACCCCTTATTATACGTCAGTTGCATAAATAACTATTACATGATAGGCAAAAAATATTTCAGTAGTGCGTTTGACGTAACAATTGTAACAATACTTATTTAATGTAGAAGTACCTATACGAGTAACCACATAGAATTTTAGACAGGACTGGCAGGGCGCGTTCTAATAGAAACCGATCGTTGCGTGTATACGGGGCGATAGACGCGTTAATATGTCGGTTTTTGTTCGGTGATCTTTGTCTTGATAGTTTTCAGATAACTAAATCTTTTGTTATTATTTTGGTCAAGTGCGAGTCAAACACTCTTCTTCTTCTTGTCCTGACTACTATCCCAATTTATTTGGGGTCAGCCCTCCTAGTATTTCTGCGCCACAGTCTTTGCGGTGGTCGTCCTCGGCCTCTTTTTCCTTCTTCTATATTTAGGACTCTTTTAGTCATATGGTCATCATCTCGCCTCATTACATGTCCATACCAGCGCAAGCGGTTTTCTCTAAGCTTCTCGCGTATCTCAGCGACTTTAAAAGTACCACGAATATATTCGTTTCCAACTCTATCCATTTTAGAAACCCCATCAGCCCAGCGTAGCATCTTCATCTCTGTGGTGTGAAATTTTTGTTCATCCGTCTTCCTCATCGCCCAGCACTCAGATCCATATAATAGGGCTAGTGCACTTCAATCAAGATTCGGTTTAAACAGAGTTCTGTATTTGTAACAGTATTTGGTTCCGCTATATCTTAATTAATTAGTCATTTAAATTTCGACTCTTTCCTACACCTCATATAATTACGAACTTATAAATAATTGTGCATTTGTTAGATGCGTTAACGTGACGTTCTGCAGGTGATAAGTACTGTGTTTTTTCAGTTATCATTTTTATCTTCTGAAAGACACTCAATAAAACTAACCTAACCGTTCCATCTTGACATACTTAAACAAGTCTAATAGCTTAAATAAAAATAAAAAATACAGCAGCATTTTTTTTATCAAATCATCTTTCATAATAGCATAAGATGAAAGTTATATTCAATAAAATTAAAAAGTATAATTCGTTTTATTCGATAGCAATACTTTATTAATACAGAACGTGACTTCGTTGCGTTTGATACAAAAGTTTATATAGTACCTACCTATATAAATTATAAAAGTAAAACTTTACAAAAGTTATGGTATGCCTGTAAGATTAATTGAATAAATAATAGAAAAATCTCAAGAGTCACTTATTAAAATAACTTAAAATTACTTAAGTTTAGCCAGTGGGTACAGGTATCTTGTACCTAATTCAATTTATAAATTACGATCTACACTTAAATTTTGTTCCTCCATTTCACGCAAGATATACAGTTACTCTTGAGGATTAGATAAGTTAAAGCTTCATACACGCCTGGGTATTTGTGAGTACCTATACGTCACTTAATGTCATAGTAGGTTACATAATTTAATAATAAAAGTACACATCCTACACCTAAGGGCAAATTTCACCAATGAAACTGAACGCGACATCAAATCTTAACCGTGTTTAAGAGCTGTATTTTAGCTGCAAGTGTCAATATTTTACAACAATGAACACAGTTCTTAAATGCGTTTAATAATAGCGTTCAGTTTCATTGGTGAAATTCACACTTACTCAGAGTCTTCTTACGCAGTGAACTGTCGAAGATTGGAAGTAATAATTCGGAACTCAAATTAATTTCTACTTTTTCTTCCGTTTGCCGGTTTTGCTCCATAAGTACCTACTATCTATGCTAGGTCAGGCAACTATAATTGACTGACCGACCATTTGAAAGTTCAAAACAGTACCTGTAAATGGTTTAAATAAAATTAATGCTTTGATTTTGATTAAAAACCGAACAAACGGTAACGAAGAATATCGAAATTAGGTGTCACGTTATTTCTAATTACTTTGCTTCGGTCTGTTGACATAGAAAGTGTGTTGACAAGGCCACTTGGAGGCCAGCCGGATGTTAGAGCATATTTAGAAGTACCTAAACAGCTTTATTATAAAACATGATTTAATTGTTGCAAGGAGTTATATCATAGTCATTGGCTTGTCAGCCAATGTCGTGTCGCGGATTTGTTGCGGCCCTTAGAATTTGCAGATCTGAATGGTGATTGGGCGAAGTTAATCTACATTGTAATGGCACGATTAATATTATAGAATTACCGATATATTTGGTGTTGAACTGTTGAGCTGAACTGTCATAGAATTCTTATTGTTATTATAAATAGGTACTAAAGTCTCTCTGTTTTTCCTTTTGGTTTTCATGACATTTTGGATGATGTTTGATGGAGAAATCTCTTTGGTAAAAGTAAAAAAACTGGCCAAGTGCGTGTCGGACCACGCACAATGAAGGGTTACGTAGTTGAAAAGAATTTATCCCAAAAACAAACCTAATTTTGTACTTGAAAAACATGTTTTCCCATACATTGAATACATCACGAGTCACGGTTAATTTTCCAACTGCAAATTTAAGTTTGTAATCCCGAAAAAATATTTTTTATGTGATAAAATAACAAATTAATAAGTATCGGACTTTTTCTTTTACTTGAGCTGTGAGACCTTCCTTCTTACTGAATTTCATGATTGTAGGTCAACGGTAAGTATCTTATAGGTTTTGATTTACTTGCGAGTATCAAAAATTATGTCGCTTAAATGGCTCTATTTTTTATTGCGTTGATTTAGAAGCTTGATTTTTTGAGAGCTCCAGGGGACCATAGACTTAGGTATTTGATATTCATTTCAACTTAATACCTCCCCGAATTTCTGAGAAAAAGGGTCTTGACAGACTGACAGACAGACAGACAGACAGACGGACAAAGAAGTGATCCCATAAGGGTTCCGTTTTTTCCTCTTGAGGTACGGAACTCTAAAAATAAACTGTCCGGCTAAACGCTGAAGTGAAGTAATACAGGATAGTCAATTAAATAATACTAACATTAAAGCATATTGCGTTTAAATAGTTGGATTTGTAAGTTTACTTATAAAAAGTTAATTGACGGCAATTCAGTTAATTCCTCCCTCGGTTGTTAAGACTGGTACCTACTATTCTACTGTGATACATAATAGTCTAGGTTTTGCAAATTGCAATGCAAATATGCCACCCATTTATTGTTCTAGATTAATAACAGCTATTAGTCAAGAATAATTACAGTTCGGAAATAATCAAAATAATGTGGGTGTATAATAGAAACTTTAATTACGTTCTTGTAGTTGGTATTATAGCGTGGTCAGTTAATCTGGGCATTTCAGAAGCACATCAAGCTACTACAATCACTCACATTTCTTTAATAGATTTTCATCTTTACCGCTAAAGCATTAGGTTCAAGGTTGATTGGGAAAATTTGACAGTTTCGGGTGGCTTGACTTGCTGGCGTCTGTCCAATGCTGCATCAATAGGGTACCTCAGTTGTATTAAAATTTTAATACAACGGGGGTAACCAATTGATGCAGCCGACTGTACATACTTAAGTACTACGGGTAGGACCGGAGGCGTATATAGAAATGCCAATTCAGTACGTACAGTACAGGCGGAGACGAATACATAGAGTTAGCGCACTTCCAGGCGTTAAACACACGTAAATGCTAGTATTCAGTAGCATTTACGCGGAATTAGCATTTACTAGCATTTACGTGTGTTTAACGCCTGGAAATGACTCTATCGTCTCCGCCTGAGGGGACGTACTGAAGTAGCATTTCTATATACGCGGACCGGAGATCATAATCTGGCGTAGTTTTTCCATTCAAAATTAGTCCATGAAATTAAGTTGCATCAGGCGTCATATAGCTTGCTGTTGAGTCAAAAACGCATTCGAGAGCGATCTTGACACCTGTCAGTTGCATACTAATGAACATGTTATGTGTTTTGCAAATTTGATCCTTATTACTATTAGAAATTGTGTGTGGTGTCAGGAACGCATTCTCTCAACGGCCGGACTGTAGTTTACGCCACACTCAACTCATTTTGAGCGACACCAAATAAAGGTCACATTAGACCGCACGGCAGTGGTAATACAACCATTACAAGCTGGCCTCTCATACTATTGAAACTCCGTACTACGTTAGGCCAGCTTAAGGTCAAGCAAGACGTTTGCCACCAACGTGCGTTCTGTTTCCTTATTTTGCTGACTGTCAAATCTACTGGACACTGGTCTGATCTAGTTTTTCTTATGGTCCTCGAAACGATCAATTACAAATTGTCAATTTTTACATAATTGATATACATTGATGTGCAAATTGATCGTCTACCAAATGCAATTGACAATATTACTACAATTGCAGTTGATCAATTGTAATTTATCGTTTCGATACGACAAAACTTTTAGAACTTAATTACTCAATTTAATTTATTTCATATCGATGCCCCCACAGCCAAAAGGGGATAAGCGACATTTTTTGCAAATTCACGAAACTTAGATGAATAGAAAAAAAAAGCTGATTCTAACCATGTATGTAATTCGATTTCGCAAAAAAAAAATGTCGCTTATCCCTTTTTGGCTGTGAGGCATCAATATGCAATAGTCTACGTGTATGCACAATTAGTCATTATTTGAATCATGGAAACAGAAGCCGCTCTCAATCATAATAATGCACATGCTAATACATATACATTATCGTGTCATTGGCTTGTGTGTGTGTGTGTGGTGTGTGTGTGTGTGTGTGTGTGTGTGTGTGTGTGTGTGTGTGTGTGAAATAGTAACGTTTTTCTGTTGAACTCTTAGGAAACCGCTCAGTGAATGCTGGTTTGATGGTTCACGTCTTTTGTAAGTATAAACAAAAAGCTATTTTTCTTCAGTTATCGGTAACTCAAGGAAGTTTAATACAGGGTGTAAGTGTAAACAGTGGTAATCTTTTAAGGGGTCATTGTACTCATCATTATGAGCAACTTTTACTATGGGACCAAACCTGGAATCGGGAAAAAAAATCAGCTGTTCACTACATTTTGACGAATTATGCGAACATAAATTTACTGAACAGCTAATTTTTTTTTGCGATTTCATGTTTGGTCAAATATTTAAAAGTTGTTCCCTTAAAATATTGCAGCCACTGTTTACATTAGATCCTGTAGTGTTTGCTGTTTTTTCAGGTGTTCTTTATAGTGTCAATGGAATCATCATCGGGATGATTTAAGGTAGATATCGTCGCTCGGCATCCAAAACCGCGAATATGACATTTTTGACGAAAATCCGATTTTTGTTTGATTTCATTCTACACGTTCAAATACGTGATCCTACATTTAAATATTGGCCGAAAGTTATCTGGTCGCATTTTTATTCGAGTCATCCAAAACCACGAACGTAATTTTCCGCCACCAAATCCGCGAAAATATGCGTAAGTTCCTCAGTGCCGCCATACCCATCGCAAGCGCATCACGTGCCACGCAATAACGTTTTTTTGTCTCCTATAAAATTTGATGAATGTTGCATTCGTATTGGATGCCGAGCGACGATATAATTATGATTTCAGTTCGCTGTGCCGTTAGTTTTTCTTGATATAGGGTGGAACTGCCAGGAAGCTGATATCGACATTTTCTATATTGGTGTTGCTAATTTGAAAAAAAAAATATCTAAGTAATAGCTTCTTCGAGCGTAAACAGTATTTTTTTAAATGTTTTTGTAAAAATGGTACATCATCAATTTTCTGATTCTTAAGATTTACTACATGTGGAAACTTGTAATTGGCCTTATTTTGTTTAAAATTTTACTTACTGTATCTTTTAGCTGTAAGTTTTGTTAAAACAAATAAAGTAAAATAAATGAACTTAGTAGGTGGCTCACCTACCTGACGGCAAATGGGCACCGCCACCTTTCTTTTTTTGTTTTTTTTTGTTTGTAAAATGTTATAATAAAATAAATAAATAATAATAATAATGGTCAACTGCAAAGGCAGGTGCGTTGCCATCCTAGAGGTAACGCTGAAATATCACATGAAGCCTGTATAAAGTACTTACTAATTCCATGCCTGTACCTAGCACCGACCACCTGTAAGTGTACGGTACCACGATTTCTGTATAACTGGCAACGCTTTGCTTGGCAGAGAAATAGGTAAGTATGGTATTAGTAATTCGCTGGAAGAACTCCCCCAAGAAAGAGCTCTACTATAAAAACTACTCAGAAGAGCTAAATAATAACAGGCGCACGGGTCAATCGAAGGTTAAGCTACGCTTGCCGTGGTCAGTTCGTGGATGGGTGACCATTTATTACTTAAATTTCGAGACCCCCTCCGTGCCTCGGAAAGCACTTAAGCCGTTGGTCCCGGCTGTCATTCGTAGATCTTTGACAGTCGTTACGGGTCGTCAGAAGCACAAAAGTTGCCAACCAGTCTTACCAAGGGCTATCGTGTTACCCAGTAACTGGGTTATGGGAGTCAGATAGGCAGTCGCTCCATGTAAAATACTGGTTTTCAGCTGTATCTGGTTAGACTGGAATTTGACCCCAATATTGTTGAGAAAAGGCTAGGCAGATTTCTAATACAAAAAAAAAAAAAGACGTTGATGTGCAGGTTGTTGCATTCTCTGAACGACTTCTTAGTCACCATTTCCGATATCCACGATAAATTATGTGCTGGCCTATTTTATTTACTTATAACCATAAATCTATATTTAATCAGAATATAATCAGCAATTTATCACAATATCATCAGAAGGTATAATTATTTTGCAAGAGTCGCCGCAGGCAAATCCGTATCTTTTTTTTTTTGCAGCCGTTTTGCTAACGTGGTATCGTGACCACATTTCAACGTTGTTTCTATATATCCTGTTCCGTTATGCAAAAATGAAATCGCCATTAGGTATATTAGCGATGGTGTGTGTGGTCATTTGGTGTTACAATGAAATAATATTAAGCGTATGCCTTAAAAATTGCTTCTCTACTGCTACTGGTTGTACTGTGTATGAATATCAATGTTCTAGAATTTGTTTAGCATAACCTTTTTAATCATAGCATTCTTCTTGTTCTTCCTTGAGTTACTCGGCGAATAATCATCCTATAATGTTCCCATTGCTGGGACACAGGCCACATCTATTCGAGAAGTGCTTACTGCTTAGATAATTATAAAACATAGGTTTAGATCATCTTTATACTGAGTACCTAGATCAAACAGAATCAATCTGCCTGCCTAGCCTTTTTCCCAACTATATGTTAGGGTCGGCTTCCAGTCTAACCGGTTGCAACTGAATACCAGTATTTTACATGGAGTGACTGCCTATCTGACCTCCACAACCCTGTTACTGGGAAAGTAATACGATACCCCTTGGTAAGACTGGCTGCCAGATTTTCGGGCTTCTGACGACCCGTAAGGACTGTCAAAGATCCACGAATGACAGCTGAGACCAAGCAACGACTAAACGTGCTTTCCGAGGCACGGAGGAGTCTTGGTATGTAATGGTCATCCATTCACAGACCAACCCCGGCAAGCGTAGCTTAACCTGATGGATCGACCCGTGAGGCTGTTATTACTTAGCCACGAGATCCTCCTCCCTCTCCTAAATCAAACAGAATATTATGGTGGAATTATTGTCAAAAATTACCCAAGGCGATAAGAAATTAGTTAGTCGTAGGTAAGTATCTCTTACCCGGAACCGCACCCGATCGGTTGTTAAATCTATGTTGGTATCATTATGACTTTTTAAATAGTCCAAAACGTTTTGTATTTAACATGCAACTGTTAAATACAAAACGTTTGTGTTTAGTGTATAGGAAGCAACAAATCAATAAATATATGTATTGCAGCGATAGAACATAGAGCCCGAGCCTACAATTTGGAAAATGGCGAGGATTGTGAAGTGCCGATACGCGGCGCGAGTAGGTATTTTCAAAAATGCTATCTGTTTCGTAGGTACCGCTTGCTCTGCCTCCGTCCGGGCATGATAGAGATGCATGTCTTGGAAGCAATTACTTTCATTTCCTTTTTGAAATATAGTTTCGGGCGACAACGTTTTCACCCCCCTAAACCTTTACGAATTTTGACAATTTCGCTCTCATTAGATTTAGTACACCTTAATAGAGATCTGTATGTTATTTTTTTTTAGTAATTCAGTTCAGTTTAATTTAAAAAATAAAAACGCTCGAGGAAGTTTTTAAGTCAAAAATATAGATATTTAGATGCTAATAACTTATATCGCACGTACGCAATATTTTTTTATAATAAAAACTTACGGATCTAGTTTTTCATTATATCTACAACATTTCCAAAAATTACGAAAATTAGACTATGTTTACTGGGGAACGTTATCGCTTTTTGTATGAAAATTTGCAGCTTCACAATACTCTTCTTAATTGATTAGTTCAAAATAAATTAACCAACAACACAGTTTGGGTAATAGTGTAATTACCCACAGTTTGAACAAAAGCTAATTGACTTAACTTTAATAACTTAGTAAATCCAAGCTTACTAATTGATCGTAATCTTCAACAATCCAATTTACTAAATAAGTGTTTATACAAGCCGTTGGCAGCTCTTTAGCCATTTAAATTTAAGAAAACTATAAATTTAAGGCTAATAAGCACTTAGAATTTAGTGTAATCGTGTAATGAAATTAAGAGCACTTGTAAATTAATTGTCTTGAGCAAGCGAATGTACTTGTTCGCAATTAGTGACGATAAAAAATAATAATACACCGCCATTAATTGTATATTAAGTGAAATAGTAGCTGATGTCGTTGAGCAAGATATTGGACCATTGAATTATATGCAATAGTTTAAATGAATGGTAATTGACGAGTATATGAGCTCGTGGTTAAGTAGTAACAGAAGCACGGGACGATACATCAGGTTAAGCTACGCTTGCCGGGGTTGGTTAGTGGATGGGTGACCATCTTAACTTACCGAGACTACTCCGTACCTCGGAAAGCGCGAGCTGTTGGTCCGATTCGTGGATCTTTGACAGTCGTTACGGGTCGTCAGAAGCCCGTAAGTCTGACAACCAGTCTTACCAAAAATACTAGTATTCAGCTGCATCCGGTAAGACTGGAAGCTCTGACTAATTTATTCCTACATGCCTGGCTAACATACATTAACTGCATCATTGGTCTAGTGGTCGCAAGTGGTCTTGGGGTTCGGACCCTCGTATGCCTTCCAAAGGTCCGGGACCCCAGAGTCCCGAGGTATGTCAAAGACAAATAATAATATTTATTTAATAGAAAATAGATGAAAATAATCCCCCTGCGTAATTTCCGAAATTACTGAGCAAAATTTAAAAAAAAAAATACAGAAAATAGTTTTACCTATACTTAAAAATAGATTACAGAAACATGAGTAAATCTCTCAATGTCGTGAGTACAGATTTACTTTTGCAGTTGGAATTTATAGAAGAACATGCTTTTCAACTACAATGTTAAAAGTTTGTTCTTGGGATTTTATACCAACTACGGAACACTTTATTGTGGGTGGTCCGACCTGCACTTGGCCGGTTTGTTTTTTAATGACATCTGAATGTCATTAAAATGTTTTATTAAAAAGTCAAATAAATATAAACTGACACACCTAAGTAAAAAAACTCCCCTCCACTGCTTGTCGTAGAAAAGTCCTAATCGAATCGACATTTTGAAGCCAAAAAATTAAGAACAACCTTGTCTAGTGAAATTCTTAAAACTTTTATCTTTGCCATTAATCTTTTAAAATAACTGTGCCGAAACAAATATTAATAAAAAAGATAAAATATTTCGCCACATTGCTTCGTGCTCATGACATTAGCTTACTATACCAGCGCCATAGTTCACACAGTTAGCTCGCTTATTTCCCACGAAATGACAAAACACATTACTCTCTTTATTTGCACATTATCTGTATTGTGTGTAAATAGAAATGTGGCTGATGTTATCTGTGGTCGGAACGAGCGGACTTCGTTGTTCTACAGGTCATACATTATTATTGTATTCAAATTTCGAAAACGCCTTTGATGCCGTTTTATTTCACGAAATGTTTTGATGGCTGCTCGTATGGTGTTGCTGCTGTCAGATTTTTTATAAAAATAAATTACGATGTTTTTAACTATAGGTACCTTCATTTGTTTGGAAGCTTCTTTAACAATTTCAGCTTACTGAGACAATAATGCAATACATCCATCAAATGGGGTTACTTTAATACTACGGGTTTTCTTTGATAACAACTTTCGACATGAAAAGCTGATTTTATTGGGTGTGTGAATAAGGTTTCGTTAGTGTACCGGTTACTGGGCATTTTTAAAGTAAGGATAACTTTTGATGCCTCCAAAAATCGATACCTATACATTTTTTCATAGGACTAAAGTTGTTATCAAAGTTTTCATTTCACCGTACTTTGATATTACGTTATAGGTTTCCTTTTTTTTTAACCCTGAAAATGTGGTTTCTCCTTGAATCTGAAAAATATATAAATAATTAGTCACACTTTCTTATAAACGTTTACCTACGTAAAAAGTAAAAGTATTATAACCCAAAAATGAAATCCAAAATTAAACTTTAAAAAATACTTGGAACCACTGTACAAACGCACCCGGCGATTTTATATACTAGCTATTTTTTTTTGGGTACAATAGACCTTTTTTAGTGTATTATTGAAAACAACAAAGTGCGCAAAATAATAGACGCCGAAAAAAAAATTATTTACAGTACGAGTACCATTGACCTTGAAATCAAGGTCAATGACACTGAGGCTTTCATCGTCTAATATACGAGACATTCACCGCCTCACCTAACCCAAATGATTCACCAAAAATAGAGGGGATATGGCGCTCGGCGGCCGCTGCCGCGGCACCGCTCGCTTCGCTCGCTCGCCGTCGCGCGTTAAGGGTCACTGTTCTAACCTAACCTAACCTAACCCAAATGATTCACCAGCAATAGAGGTAATGGTCACTATTCTAACCTAACCCAAATGATTCACCAATGTGAAGTTTCGGACGCGCGGGTGTGATAGTACAGTGGAGCCAAATACTTTTTTATAGTTACGAAATAATCACGCAAGTCTGCTACGGTTTTCTTTAATGAATCCAAACTGGTGCGCGTGCGCCTGCGGGTAAAATGCTTACGTCAACATAATTGAGTGATTGGTGTTACGTAACCAAGGTGAAGTGCGTTTTGAGTTCGGTTTGTACTTGATCGCTTTAGAACTCTTTGTTATTATAGTAACATTTCTACGAACTTCGAAGGATATGGAGAATGTTGAGTTGTGGGAATTTGTAATTATTTTTTTTTGTTCTGCTGTTCTATTTTGATATACTTAGTAGCTATTGTTGGTATTTTCCTCGTACTGACAATACCTACAATTACCCGTGTAATTAATTAAATAATAATTTATTGTACCTTAAACTTATTTTGCTATTTTAATGTTTGAGTCAAATATACAGGGTGTAAGTGTAAACAGTGGCCTTCTTTGGGGGGTCATTGTACTCATAATTATGAACAACTTTTACTATGGGCCCAAACCTAAAATCGCGGAAAAAAAATCAGCTGTTCCCAAACATTTTGACGAATTATGCGAACATAAATGTACTGAACAGCTGATTTTTTTCGTTTGGTCCCATAATAAAAGTTGTTCATAGTGATGAGTACAATAATCCCTTATAAGACTGCCACTGTTTACACTTACACCCTGTATATGCAGCGAAATCGTTTTTCTTGTCCAATAATTAAAAAAATATTTAAGTACATTATTCCGTACCCTACCTACAAAAGTGATTTTCATTATTACTCCACTCATTAAGGCCACCGCAGACAGGCACGACGCGGCAGTGCGACGCTGAAAACTTAATGAAAATTGTTCTACAGAATCGCATCGCATTGTCGTGTCGAGACTACACTCAATAGCTACCTGCACGGTCAAGTTGAACAACATTACCAATTACAGAAGGGCAATTGTAAGCACCTGTTCGAACTACGTTTGAATGATAAATCACTGGCCATAAACAGTTTAGCCCCTACTAATTAAACTTAAATAATTAACTCGTTACTATAACCATATCGTGATACGCAAGCATCCTTGGCGGCAACGTTGCGTAGGTTTCTACGCAACGTTGCCTCGGATATCAATTACTAAATATATTTTTACATCACTCGAATAGGAAACAATAGAAGTTTTACTTGTAATATTCCATAAACACGATTAAGCGATTATGTACATTCGATCGCTTCCTATAGTGTCACATTTATTGAGAAAGAGCAATCTCCATTCAGTTATGTGAAAGAATTCCTTGTAATTTTATTATTTACAAGCTGACCCGACAGTCCCGTCAAAATTGCAATAGAAGTATTGCAAACTTTTGCAATAGAACTATTGCAATTTTGACAGGACTGTATACAAAATCCCATAGGAAATTTTCCAGTTTTCCCGGCAACTTCTTCTTTTTTTTCTTTCCGTAAGAACCAGGGGGCCTACTCCCTAAGCACGAAGCTCGTAGTTTCGGACTTCGTTACGGACGTTTCCTACTCCGTATCACATACGGATGGATGATTGGTTTGGGGCCCGAACGAAGTATGAATGACAACATGATTTGCCAGTTGTCCCTACTCCCGATGTGTTATTGCCCGTCCGAAAAATTTAACTTTTACACTTGTTTTGATGGATCGTAATGTCAGACGGACGGATGAACGGACGGACGGAAAGACGGACGGACTTAGGGAGTAGGCCCCCTGATTCGGACTATTACGAACATTTCCTGGCCGTTCTGAAGAGATGCGGTTACCCACGAACAGCATTTAATTTTTATTAAAGATGGTAAATAACTTTTACAAATTTTAAAGATAAGAATCTAATGATTTTCATAATATTTTGTTGCATTTTAACAGATTTTTGCATAATTTATTGTGGTTCCATAATTATGATAATATTTTAATGAAATATGTCATGCTTAGCCTCGTCTCGTGTTATGTCAAGTTTTGGCACTAATTGCATATTTTCTACTTTTACTCTTAATTCTTAAAGCTTGATATGTGAATGCAAAGTTTTTGCTTGCTGTAATGAATGGCTAAAATATAAACGCCGATGATAATTCCGTTACTTAAATTAAAATGTATATGTGTTTGATGATATTCCTCTGCCTAATCACATAACTAACCAGCAGCGCCCCGCGGTTTTACCCGCGTAAGTCTGGAACCCGAAAGAATATCGGGATAAAAGGTATCATTTGTATTAATCCAGGTTATAAACTATATTTGTCTCAAATATTATCAAAATCTGATCAGAAGTTTTTGCGTGAAAAACTATCAAACGTCCATCCATCCATTATTCCAATATAATATTATTATGATTTATCTGGCATTGCTTCATTTTTAATTCTTTTTACATTTTACATATTGTGCTATAGTAATTTTATTCTAGGTGCATTGTCTTTACACAAAGTGATATAATTACTTAATGTCTACAAAATAATGTAAAACAGAGTAGCGGTCGAGTTTTATGCCCAATCTTCACCATACGAAACTACATTTTGGAAGGGGCGACTAAAATCAATCTATTTTTTTTGTAATTTTTTTTTGCCTTTTGTGTGCCTCTTTGAAATAAATGATTTGACTTTGTACAATTTTTTAAAACAACGGCTCACTTGTATCTGCATTTCTATAATTAGCGCCTTACAATAAAGGCTTACAACAATAAAGGCTTACAACAATAAAGGCTTACAACAATAAAGGCTTACAACAATAAAGCCGTCATCACCAGATAGATCAAGATAGATCTCTACTAAAAGTTAAGGCAGGCGAAATCATAAGTGCGCGGAATAAATTACGTATCGCGTTACGTATTCAGTTTAATTTGGAATTCATGAAGAAATTCTAGAGAGCATCGGAGGGTAAGGTGATGCTCTACTGTAAACGGAGCGGAGGGAAAACTAACAAGTATAAAATTTTACTTCTCACGCGCATAGGATAAATAAAAGTACCTAGGGATTTATTTGGAAAATATATAGACATAGCAATCTCACATTTAATTATAAAATCAACATAAATTAGTGACGTAACTAATATTTTTGTAACAATATAATTTAAAAGAGTGTCCACTAGGACCAACCATGCTAGGATAGGAACCAACTATGCTTAGAAATGGGCAACTAGCTTAATGTTTCTGACTGACCAACTCCTTGACAATTCAAAAGCCTGATTTAATTGAAATTAATGCCTTGAGTTTGAGTTAGAGTAGCTACTGCCGTTCAAAAAGCTTTTCACAAATGGGTCAAAAAGGTAACTAAGCTTGCGGTGAAGACTCGCCCTTCTATTTCAAATGAAGTTATTATGATATAGTACTTCACCTATGAATTTACAGAGCAGAATATTAACTACCATAAAATTTATTCTAACTCCAGTGTGCGTTGCATTTTTTAATTGGTCGAACCATGAAGTTGCTAATTGAATAAAATGAGTACCTAATTTAAGGGGCACATTAGCAGTAACAGTAATTAATTACCGTCATGGCGGGTTACTTTGCATCTAGGGCATAACTTTGGCCCAAATCGAGACATGTTTAGTGTCATTAAATCCATACAACAATTCCGCAAGTACGCGACTATATCGCCAACTATTAGTTACCGAAGGAAATGCGACGTTCGGTTGGACACGGCAGGCAGTTCAAACATTTGTCTCGATTTGGGCCAAAGTTATGCCCTAGACTCGCCCTAGAGTTAAAGTAACCGCCATGACGGTACGGCGTAATAGGATGTCGAATATTTACTTGGATTTAATTTGATTTTAATTTTAAATACTTTTACGCATTAAGCACTGCAATTAACAGTTTTGAGGCTGTACCTACGCAAACTCTTTTCCAGATTTCGAAATTTAAATATAAATTGAAGCATTTTAAACTTATGGCTTCGTCCGCTTGGTGGTACTCTGTCGCATTTAATAAAATAAGTATTTTTTATTTATTTATTTTTTTACCTTAATGCACAAGTAAAAAAACTCCATATTTTTGTTTAATTTATTCAAAAATTATGCGTTATGGATGTGATTGAATAATTCTCGTTGAATAACTACTTATTTTTTCAGGAAGTGATAGTGAAAATTGTATGACGTCTTTATTAGAATTATGTAGAGGAGTTTATAGCCATATTTATGCAACTTCGATTTCGAACGATTTCTCTAAGTGTTAGCAGTTATAATTATCTAGAGTCCTATAAACATATTCAAAAGTAATAAAATTGCACCATATTATATTTGGAATGGTCTGACGTCAATGTTTTTGACGCATTTCAGCTTTTGCGCACTAATTAAAACTTTTTAAATTGTAAAATTATACGGATGGTGGCGTAAGGAACCCTTGAACGTCAGCTGGGTTAGATAATACCAATCACATAACATTATTTTAATGGCATATTTTAATAGGAATATTAAGGTTGGGTATATAATGGAAATTATATGATTAGAAAATGAATATAATAAATAAATCAGAATAAAATTATAAATTCGAAGCCTACCGCCTACCGGACCGTTAGTTGGGATATTATGCGTTAGAAAGATAAGAAACTTAATATGATAATATAGATAACAATCTAGCCTATAGACTCTTTAAACGTTATCTATACAATCTACACCACACCCACTTTCTGTAGGTATAAGTAAATACCTACATTTTAAAATTCAGTAGGTATGTTGTACCATACGTAGGTATGTTGTAACATACCTACTGAATTTTTTGCTGTCGTTTTTAGGTTTACCTCAAAAGGAAAAAACGGAACCCTTATAGTATCACTTCGTTGTCCGTCTATCTGTCTGTTTGTCTGTCAGTATTTCAAGACCCTTTTTCTCAGGAATGCGTGGAGGTATCAAGTTGAAATTAATATCAAAACCGGCCAAGTGCGTGTCGCACCACGCACAATAAAGTGTTCCGTAGTTGAAAAGAATTTATACCTAAAACAAATTTAACATTGTTACCAAAGAAAAAAATAATAATTATGTGATAAAACTACAAATTAATAATTTTCGGACTTTTTCCTTTACTTGTGCTGTGAGACCTTGCTTATTACCAAATTTCATAATTCTGGGTCAACGGGAAGTACCCTGTAGGTTTTGATTTATTTGCGAGTATCAAAATATGTCGTATATATGGCCGTATTTTTTTATTGCGTTGACTTAGAAGCTCGATTTCTTTAGAGCTGCAAGGGACTATTAGACTTACCTATTTGTTATTTATTTCAACTTGATACCTCCTCGCGTTTCTAAAGAAAAGGATCTTACAGGCTAACAGACTTGAAAATATTTTTTTGTGTGAAAAAAATACAAATCAACAATTTTCGGACTTTTTTCTTTACTTGTGCTGTAAGACCTTGCTTCTTGCTAAATTTCATGATTCTAGGACAACGGAAAGTACCCTATAGGTTTTGATTTACTTGCGAGTATCAAAATATGGCACTTAAATGGCCGTATTTTTTTATTGCGTAGACTTAGAAGCTTGATTTTTTAGAGCTCCAAGGAACCACAGACTTACGTATTTGATATTAATTTCAACTTGATACCTCCACGCGTTCCTGAGAATAAGGGTCTTGACAGACTGACAGACAGACAGACGGACAACGAAGTGATCCTATAAGGGTTCCGTTTTTTCCTTTTGAGGTACGGAACCCTAAAAACGTAGGTATATGGTCCCTTGAGTTCTAAAAAATCAAGCTTCTAAGTCAACGCGATAAAAAATTAATTTATGCGACATATACTCGCAAGTAAATTAAAACTTATATAGGGTACTTCCCGTTGACCTAGAATCATGTTGGCAAGAAGCAAGGTCTTACAGCAATAGTAAAGGAAAAAGTCCGAAAATGGTTCATTTGTAATTTAATCACCTAAAAACATTTTTTGGGATTCTAATCGCCCTATCGACCCGTAACGAAGCAACGTTGTCGTAGGTGCTCACTCCCTCATGCTCTTCAATGTAGTGGCCAGCGTTGTGGGGTAGCGTAACTTCACACGCTGTTGGTTGCGTCCGATGTAGTTCTCAGCATATGAAATATTACACAAAAAAAAAACACAATATTAGAACATTTGAAAATATGATACAATACACTTCATGCCCTGCTGATAATATAAATTTAATGTATCACGATGTTGAGTTCTTAAGTTTTTCAACCCTTCTGGGCTGATGTGAATTGTCACATCATTCATCATCATTCATTCTTCATCATTTTATTATCGAAAGAGGCACGTCATTCTTTTCCCTCCGGGTTTTGTTTGACGGGGCTCAGACTGGATAAATGCGATATTTTTGGGTGCACAATGGCACACTTTAATATTAACTTGACTGACACTTAGCATAGTGTTAGTTTTTCGCGTTTCGTTTGTTCAGAGCTGAGCCTGTACCAAGAAGTGCAATCCCTCATATTGTCGGCTTTTTAGTAGGGTGTCTTTTTTTAGGTTTAGGTAGGTTTTGTCTGTATGATCGAATGTCTTGGTCTGAATAAAAGTTTTATTTGGAAGTTGACTACGTTAATCCTTTTATTCAAGGGTGGGCGTAACTCATGTAGAGGTTTTGCTGTGTACAAGCCATAGTATGGATAACTGGCTGACATTCCGATCATTCAAACATCGAATATTCTTATAAAAAAGTATGGTCGCTTTTTTATAAGGATTGACAGATAGCTGATAGCTAGGGCTCCACCTAGGACCTAGGGAGTGAATTATAATTTGATTATAATATTAATATAGCGGGCTCCAGCCCCATTTCTTCAGTGCACTACTGTCTTTTTATTATAAAGTAGTTCCTCCCGCTGTGAGGTTCGAGCCCTCACAGTACCTACAATGTTAAGTTTGTTTTAGGATAAATTCTTTTCAACTACGGAACCCTTCATTGTGCGTAGTTTTTTTTTGTAATTTATTTAACCGACCTATTCTACAAACTATATTATCTAACACACTGAATCACTGATCTATAGGTACATTATTGAGGTCACGTTTCGTGTCTGTTTGTTTGTGTGAGCGCTTATATTATAGTTTTACCAAACTACACTATGGATTTTCATATGGTTTTCATCTCTATTTAGAAAATTTATTCCAGATGGTTTACGTGCATAGTAAATTCATATCTAATTTAGATATAGAAAAATCTGAAATTATTCCATCTGATGGAAGTATAAGTAAAGATTACAGGAAAGATAAAACGATGTCTCTACATAGCACACTTTTTCAGAAATCGGAACGGAAACCTGATGCGCGAGTCCAACTCTCTCTTGACTAGTTTTTTTTTAAATTCTTAATCAAAGCGCATTACACAAAAGTCGTTCAAAACTGTTTAAAATTCTATTTGGCTGAATCATAATATAAAATGCCGGTAGGCTTAACTAAACGTTCCCTAAAACTGTCAGTCGTTATATCAATCTTGTCGTATCGTTTACGGATATAGCTCGAAAGCCCAGACCTTGAGTCTTTCCTAGTTGTTCTGAATTGATACTAATCTTTAAGTAGGAAGCTTGTCAAACATGATTATTGTAATACTTAAATCTTATAGTAGAAGAGAGCAAGAAATATTTTTTTTTTCCACACCTACACCGTATAGCGTCAATTTTATTCTGAAAGCTTTGTTTAAGGTCAGCCTAAGGGCGCTTTTAACTTTTTGTAATTACAGAAACAATTAAAAAAACCATTGTGTCTTACGTAGATCTACGTTCCGGAGGGTTAAAAAGAACATATATAAACTTCCCTTGAGGGTTGAGAGAAACAACAGCACGCCACCTGCTTACGATCCTTACATACTCCTTTTGGCTCGTTTACGTTCATACATTTACGCCACCGGTTGCAAGTACTACGCACCTGACCTTTCTGAAGAACATCACCAATAAGGTTACTATGTGTCTTCCTAAGGCGTCCCCTCCCGGTGTTTCCACTCACATCTGCCTTGTAAATACCTTTTGTTAGTCGCCTTTTATTCATCCTCTCAACATGACCAACCTACTACCTACTACCTACTTTTCAATTTTTGTCACTATTACATCTTCTTTATACAGCAAAAATTAATTACTTTAATTTTTGCGCACACAAAGGAAAGAAAGAAAACATATTTGTTATGTCTCGCTTTTGGGCACAGGTGGTTTAGAATAAAACACTGAAATCAATCACTGGTGCGTGCGCGGCAGCCGCTTCTCCTGACGTCTGTCAACGTAATGCCCGGGGAGCGGGTGTCGCAGGCGCACATGTTTAATTATAATATCTATACATCACATCTCTCCCTTTCAATAAATTTAAATTGAATCACATTGGCCGCTTTAACACTCAAATCAAATCAAATCAAAAGTCCTTTATTCAAATTAGGCTGAGAATCAGCACTTTTTGAACGTCAAAATTACAGTAAGACAGTCCCCACAAAACGCCCGCCCTTCACCACTTCCTAGTGCTTTAGCTGGGAAGAAGAAGTAGCGGAACAAACTCCCCAGCAGCACAGCTGTCTGTTCAGTTAGAAGAACTAGATTCTATACAATAGTACCTATGCAAAATAATTTACGCAACACAATACATTAAATTATATTTTTGTCAAATAAAATAAACAATTTTAGTACTTAACTCATGTAACCTAATCATAAGTTATATTAAACAGTAAATGTTACTTAGTCTTTAAACAAACAATACTGACTAATATTGACTACATAACTTCACAATATAATATCATTATTAATCTTCCTATAATGACCTTAATAAATAAATTTTAATCTTCATCAGTGTTTATTTGTACCTCATTATCATCTCCATTTTCCTTTTCATTATGGATTCTCCATTGTCCCTCTATTCTCTTGAGGTGAATTACATTTCTTCTTATTTCTTGACCTGTTTCATCATTTTGTACCATAATATCACCTCCTTTAGCGCTAATAACTGTGTGTGGAGTAGCGTTGAAATCAGGCGTCAATTCATTTTCTTTAATCATATTTTTTAACATATACCTTTTCTCCTACACTAATTTCATTATTTACTGCTTTTCTCTTTCTGTCTTCAATTATTTTACTCTTTTCTTTTGTTTTTTTGTCCTTATCGTACACTTCTGAATCAGTGCGCCTGGTTTGAACATCTACAACTGAAGGTATCTTGTCTCTGAATTGCTAAAATCATTTGCTTGTAAAATAAATGGCTGACAATGTTTCAATTAGGCTTGTCAGTAATTAATCAGAAAGCTAGTCGTCCGTTCGCAAACTAGGTCTTCATGGAGAAGAACGGACAAGAAACTAAATGGAAACAGTATTAAGTATAGTATTCTATCAACACATTTCTTACATTTCCATAAATTATCGTTAACTCCAAAATAGTTCTATTTCTTAGACCATTATTCAGAATAATAGCAACAATAGATCATGACTAGATTCCATTATATAATTTCACACATTGGCAAGAATAAGAATTTATCTTACACAAAAACATAATCATAATAAGCAATAATTAAGATGTACTGTAAATAGTTAGTTTGTGAATCAAGTTCATTACAAATTTTGGAATCAACAGTTTCTGGTTGATGGCCCATCCATTTACCTTCTACTTTCGTTAATTGAATAATGTTTTTAAGTGACGTCTGTTCTGTACTGTCATCCTGTACATAAAATAGTAAGTTTATTAGTAGGCACATAAAAACACAACACAACTTTCACGTCACTCTACCTTTTTTTTTTTATTTGTTTCATTTTTTTATTTCAACTACTTCTTAAAAACGTAATTTTTGTTATTGGTATTTCAATTATCTGACGCCGAGATGTTTTGTAGCTAGTATTCCAAACACATATGGCTTCAAAATAAATATAATTTGTTTTAATCAAAACAAAAATTAGCTTACGAAGCTATTTACATAGATGCCCAGTTAGCAATAAAAATGCTACCATTGGTAAGCAAAATGATTCGTTTTTTGTTTGTAAAAAAAAACCAACCTTGCATTAGTTGCCCAGACACTAAATATAAACTTGATAGTTAATTTTATTTAAATTAACAGATGTGGTCTGATTGTATCTGCACTTTTTATATTGGTATGTTGAAACACATTGACAAATTGAACAATTTAAACAAACTAAATACCATCTGCCTGGACTTATACCAACCATGCTGGGGTCGGCCTCCAGTCCAACCGGATGCGGCTGGACACCAGTATTTTACATGGAGCGACTGCCTGTCCGACCTCCACAACCCAGTTACTGGGTAATACGATACCCCATGGTAAAACTGGTTGTCAGACTTTCGGGCTGCTTTCTGAAAAAAGGCTGAACATTTCTGTCTATTTTTTCGAGTTTTTACCATATTATTCCCACAGTTTTCATTAAAAGTGTTCATAAATTTATACAGTTCTTTACAAAATAATAAGAAAGGATTTCATGTGATTACTTTTTTTAGTTCAATCCCTAGATTTTTTGTTAATCAGTAATTACTTCATATTTTGCAAGCGTTGTGTCATAGCGCTTCTCTTTCTTTTCTATGCAGTCCGACAGTGACCGCGCTTTTTACGGCGGACAAACCTATTATTTATTCTGTGCCTTAACGCACATGGCACATGCTAATCTAGCTCAACACAAGAAATTTCAAAGCTGTGTTCAACAGATGGTTCGACTATGTCTACGAGTTATTGTTTGAATGCAACTTTTAGTTAGGATTAGTGAACCAGCACACAGTATTCTTTTCTTGCAATGTAACTGCAATGGGTCGGTGACACTATTAGTGACTTGATGTTAGTGTGTGACAGACCTTTTTGGCGCCGCCGCGAGGTACACACTATTGTTGCTATTTACATAGTGTTCACGTTCGTGTGTCCAACAACTTTTTTATATTCAGCGAGTCCACTGACTCGCAGCAAAGGCCTGTCGCAAGGACATATATTTCTAGGCCTCTCATCTATTCCTCCCAGCGTAATCCCAGTGACATAGGATCACCATCACATTCATTGCAAGGGTTTTACCGGTGGTAGGTTGGACATTTTGGGCGACCTGAAACAGTGTTAGTAGGTATGCCTTTGTTTTGCCTCTTGGCGGCATTGGCTGTGGTGTTTCATTTTTATATTTCTATGTACTATCAGTAAAATACAAATTACTGGTCTTATATTTCCTCGTAATATTATGTTATCAGCAATCTGTACCCAATAATGTTTACTTGGCCAAACTTACTATTTGTAATGTGCGTACCATGTTCTCACAACACTACAATATCATAATAATAAATGATTTGACTAACACCATTTCAGATAGTCCTGGATCGGTACTGCATAACGAATACCTATCTGTATTTTTCACATTATTATTGACTTTTAATTTTAGTGTAACTCAAGTTTAAGTTGTTCATTAAAAACAAATACCTAGATTTATTACATTGCTGTTTAGTATTAATTCAATAATTAGTTTTAATGTATTATTATTGGTAATTAGTTTTAGCCTTGTTGAGCGTTAATAACCAACAAGTAGTGATTAAATGTTTAATATTAAATGTAACCAAATTATCCAATAACTTAGTTATAATAACTTTGAATATGTAGGTCCAGCTGATAAGATAATAGCATGTTCACTTAGAGTCATTCTGTTCTATTATTATTTTGTATTATATTAATTAGTTAGATGTGGCGTAAAATGGTAAATAATAGAATGAGTGTTATTAATCTATATTACGGCAGAAATAGATATGCTATGCCAATAATATTACATTAAATTAGGTTAAGTGATATTATGTTAACCAAAGCTTCCAAAATTAACTCTTTAAACGTCGATTGCACACCCAGGTGTTCAGATAACAATAAAAAATCTATTGTGCCTGCTAATTGGCGTGCGACAAGTTATGTGTCAAAAAGTTGGAATACTTTGTTCTCCTTGGCACCTTAATTGCACCTTGGCCAACTTTGTGCTCCTTGGCACTTTATTGCACCTTTGAATATTTTGTGCTTCTTGGCACTTTATTGCACCTTGGCAAACTTTGTGCACCTTGGCACTTTATTGCACCTTGGCAAACTTTGTGTTCCTTGGCACTTTATTGCACCTTGGAATACTTTGTGCTCCTTGGCACTTTATTGCACCTTGGCAAAGAACTTGATGAGTTTTCACTCATTGGAAATACTGTTAAAATAATAATTATTATTATTGCATACCTAGTATAGTTTTATACCAATGTATGAACTTGATGAGTTTTCACTCATTGGGAATACTGTTAAAATAATAATTATTATTATTGCATACCTAGTATAGTTTTATACCAATGTATGAACTTGATGAGTTTTCACTCATTGGGAATACTGTTAAAATAATAATTATTATTTTTGCATACCTAGTATACTTTTATACCAATGTATGAACTTGATGAGTTTTCACTCATTGGGAATACTGTTAAAATAATAATTATTATTATTGCATACCTAGTATAGTTTTATACCAATGTATGAACTTGATGAGTTTTCACTCATTGGGAATACTGTTAAAATAATAATTATTATTATTGCATACCTAGTATAGTTTTATACCAATGTATGAACTTGATGAGTTTTCACTCATTGGGAATACTGTTAAAATAATAATTATTATTATTGCATAACTAGTATAGTTTTATACCAGTGTATGAACTTGATGGGTGTTTACCCATTGGAAATACTGTTAAAATATTTATTATTATTATTGCATAACTGGTATAGTTTTATACCAGTGTATGAACTTGATGAGTTTTCACTCATTGGGAATACTGTTAAAATAATAATTATTATTATTGCATACCTAGTATAGTTTTATACCAGTGTATGAACTTGATGGGTGTTTACCCATTGGAAATCGTTCCCGACTTAGCTAACGCTTACAGGCACTATTTTTTGTTGTTGTGTAGTTGGTAATTCACATTATAATAGCAGAAAACCACAGAAAAATCTAATCAAACTTAAGTCAAATCGCAATGATAAATTTAAAGAAGTATAAGTACATACTTACTAAGAAATTATTTTACATACCTACACAGTTGGTATTTACCATTTACTCACAAAATGTTTATATCTAAATCCATCAACTGGTTTACGATCGCTTACTGTGAGTGTGCGGTATTAGTAGAACATAATTATGTAGGTATTTTTATTACAATCGACCAAAGACTACTCGACCAACTACACAACAATGGAATGTTTATATTGGTAAGCATTAACTGGCACTGTTTTTAGAGACTAATCTGACCGAAGGTATCAGCATGTTTATACGGAATAGGTATAGCAAATATTATAACATTGTTTTTGTTTTAGGAACACATAATTACTCGTTTATTATTGATCTTGAGGAGGTTGTAAGTCACGTCTCCCCTTTATACCGAATAAGAAAGCTTAATTTTGAAATGTAACAGTTACGAAATTATAATACCTACCGCATTTTTATGATTTTTCCAACTGATAGTCTCGGTCATCTTTATAGTCTCATTATATATTGCTTATTTTACTCGCGTTCTTTATCCTCGTCGCCAATGTTATGTCTCGCTTTTGGGCACAGGTGGTTTAGAATAAAACACTGAAATCAATCACTGGTGCGTGCGCGGCAGCCGCTTCTCCTGACGTCTGTCAACGTAATGCCCGGGGAGCGGGTGTCGCAGGCGCACATGTTTAATTATAATATCTATACATCACAATATTATTTTATTTGGGACACGCACATGAAATACAAACAGTAAAAAAAGGAGCATAACAAACCTTTTTTCTATATACGATGGTTTAGTTTTTTTTTTAATAATTGTTCCAATTCCAAGATCTTACCAATAGGCTAATGGGACAGTAATAATAATTAATAGGTAGTAATTAATTGCATTTTACTTCTTCAAGTAAGTTTGTACACAGTTGTGTGTGTAGGTACTTATAAAGCTGTCACGCTTCAAGTGTGTAGCAGCCTTAACACCTATGTGGACCAATTTCAAATTTTTCGATCGCATTAAAATTAACCTACAGTTAAAGTTACGGTGATTATGTTAATTTGCAATCTAATTAAAAACTACATACAATTTTACTGAGCCTACCTAATTATTATGCAAAGCACGCATAATTCGTGTATGATTGACTTGTTTTTACGCAAGTCGCTCTAAGAAAAACAAGTATAGGAAACGGATTGCGTTTAAGGTCACCATTGGGTTAACCTGTTCTATGTAGATCAATGAATTGTGCCAGGTATGCAAAAAATTCGCAGTAAAAACCTCTTTCTTTTATAAATGTACTGATTCCATGTATTAAACCTCTTTGCATGATTCATTAAAAAAAAATGGGATTCGAATTTCAAATAGGTATCAAGAAAAAAAAATGAATGTTTCCCACATTCATTTTTTTTTCTTGATACCTATTTGAAATTCGAATCCCATTTTTTTATTCGTATTTTTTTGTTCGAACATTTTTTAATGTACTAGTTTGTTTAAATTGAAAACACAATTAATCTAATGAAACACCGAAATAATTAAGTAGGTAAAACATATTAAGGATCAGGATTCTTTAGAATCGTAGCAGGTGGCGTTATGTTATTTCTGCCTACCCCCGGTGGGAAGTAGGCGTGAGTTTATTTACCTAGGTGTGTGCGTGTAAAAAAATTTTGTGGACTTTTCAATTTCAGCACGTGTTTTTGTGGAACTAAGCTACCATGTAAGTAAGTTTCTAAATTTTCTTTGCCCTTTTAAGCCTAGATTATTACGCACTAGTAGAATTTCACCATAGATCGTTTACGGCACCGCGGTATTTGTGAATGCACCAATTCTCTCGCGAACCGTCCTAAAAAGGTAAGCTCAGTGAGTTTGTATCACTTTCCATTGGCATTTGGGCTATTTTACTTAGCGAGAACAAATTCCTCAAATGTTTATTAATTGATTAAATAACAGTGTGCTAATAATGACGTGGGTGATTCGGATAGCTGGGATTACGAGTAATTATCGATATTGCAATTAAAAAATTAATAGCCTGCAATAGCGTATCTCATTGATAGCTATTAAACGACTATTATTTCGTGTCCAAAGAAAAGTTGTAGTAAAACTCTGCTATTATGATGTTTTTCAGGAATTGAACTTCATCGAAAGTGGCTTGGAAGAACACAAAACGTGCTATATCGTACAGCGATGAGTTACCGAAAGTTTTTGAATCCCAAACCTATAGGTACTACTATTAAAGCAAAAGAGTTCGTTTTTAGGGTTCCGTACTAAAATGGTAAAAAAGGAACCCTTATGGTGTGACTCAGTGTGTCTGTCTGTCTGTTTGTCACAGCTGCATATCTCAAGAACTACTGATGCTATCAACTTGAAATTTGGAATAGTTTTAGATGACGTTTACCCAACTATTTTGCAAATAAGAAAGAAATAATAGTAGATTATGCACCGAGGGGCTAAAGTTGTGTCTTATGTCACGGGCGTCATATTGAATCTCAAGCGCAATGAAGGATTCGGGATTTAACTCCCGAGCGCAGCGAGGTAGTTAAGAGTTTAACTCACGAGCGAAGCGAGGGAGTTAATACAAGAATCCTGAATGCAGCGAGGGATTCAAGCTAGCCCAAGGCAAAGACACCTTTAGCCCAGAGGAGGATACTCTACTTTTTACACCTACTGTGAGAAAATAATAGCCATAGTACGAAAAACAAAGTATTTATTAAATAAACAAACAGTAAGAATAACATATTTAGAACTAGTTAGTTATATGCACTTACATATTAATTGAAGTTAATGGTAACATTTGAGACATTAGTCCAGTTGTGCAAAGATAAAGTTAAGTTTTTATTTGGTACGTTTATAGATGTTGATGTGTAATTTAAAAAAAAAAAAAACTTGAGAGGTGTCAAGGGACACCCGGATGGAACGAAGTTCCTTTCGATTAATTAGTGAAGGAATTGTAACAAAATTTTATTTTTATACTCATCATCACCATCATCATCACCATCATCATCATCATCATCATCATCATCATCACCATCATCATCATCATCATTATCATCACCATCATCACCATCACCATCATCATTATCACCACCATCATCATCATCACCATCACCATCATCATCATCATCACCATCATCATCATCATCATTATCATCATCATCATCACCATCATCATCATCATCATCATCGCGACACCACACTGTTCAATGCGAAATAGAAATGAAAATATCTGGCTTGCTTTCTATAAGAGAGAGAGAGAGAGACAGACAGAGAAACATGCGCACGCCGCACGGCTTACAATAGCTACCTATAGCAAAAAGTGTCGTGACAAGTTTTCGTGAGACTTTTTTCCGTCTAGCCCCCTTTCACAACGCGCGATAAGGAACTTCGTTCCAAAATTTAAAAAAAAAATTAAAAATGGTTCGTAGTTATCTAATTATTCTTACAATATTATGTCTTCGAAAACATGGCAACGATATGAAGAAGCAGTCGTTATGATTTTGTAGGAAATCGAGAATATCATCCACGCGTAGTAAGAGTTTCGAGAATAGCTTTCCTCTTTCTGGCACCAAAAGGTGTTTGTTAGTACTATACTGCCAATTTAGCTGAGCATGTGAGATTCCAAATTCAAATCACATTATTGACCAGCGGGTCATAATGAAATCCAGTACAACATTATTGACCGGCTGTGCCCCCGGCCACTAATGACTCACTTTAGGTTAAGGTTGCTTGACATATAATTTGACATTTTCGAGCAGGTGGTGTGAAAAAATTTTTTCACACCACCTGCTCGAAAATGTCAAATTATATGTCAAGCAACCTTAACCTAAAGTGAGTCATTAGTGGCCGGGGGCACAGCCGGTCAATAATGTTGTACTGGATTTCATTATGACCCGCTGGTCAATAATGTGATTTGAATTTGGAATCTCACATGCTCAGCTAAATTGGCAGTATAGTATTAACAAACACCTTTTGGTGCCAGAAAGAGGAAAGCTATTCTCGAAACCCTTACTACGCGTGGATGATATTCTCGATTTCCTACAAAATCATAACGACTGCTTCTTCATATCGTTGCCATGTTTTCGAAGACATAATATTGTAAGAATAATTAGATAACTACGAACCATTTTTCATTTTTTTTTAATTTATTTTTTTTTTAATTTTGGAACGAAGTTCCTTATCGCGCGTTGTGAAAGGGGTCTCACGAAAAGTTGTCACGACACTTTTTGCTATAGGTAGCTATTGTAAGCCGTGCGGCGTGCGCATGTTTCTCTGTCTGTCTCTCTCTCTCTCTTATAGAAAGCAAGCCAGATATTTTCATTTCTATTTCGCATTGAACAGTGTGGTGTCGCGATGATGATGATGATGATGATGATGATGATGATGATGGTGATGATGATGATGATGATGATGATGATGATGATGATGATGATGATGATGATGATGATGATGATGATGATGATGATGATGATGATGATGATGATGATGATGATGATGATGATGATGATGATGATGATGATGATGATGATGATGATGATGATGATGATGATGATGATGATGATGATGATGATGATGATGATGATGATGATGATGATGATGATGATGATGATGATGATGATGATGATGATGATGATGATGATGATGATGATGATGATGATGATGATGATGATGATGATGATGATGATGATGATGATGATGATGATGATGATGATGATGATGATGATGATGATGATGATGATGATGATGATGATGATGATGATGATGATGATGATGATGATGATGATGATGATGATGATGATGATGATGATGATGATGATGATGATGATGATGATGATGATGATGATGATGATGATGATGATGATGATGATGATGATGATGATGATGATGATGATGATGATGATGATGATGATGATGATGATGATGATGATGATGATGATGATGATGATGATGATGATGATGATGATGATGATGATGATGATGATGATGATGATGATGATGATGATGATGATGATGATGATGATGATGATGATGATAAGTATAAAAATAAAATTTTGTTACAATTCCTTCACTAATTAATCGAAAGGAACTCCGTTCCATCCGGGTGTCCCTTGACACCTCTCAAGTTTTTATTTTTTTTAAATTACACATCAACATCTATAAACGTACCAAATAAAAACTTAACTTTATCTTTGCACAACTGGACTAATGTCTCAAATGTTACCATTAACTTCAATTAATATGTTTGTGCATATAACTAACTAGTTCTAAATATGTTATTCTTACTGTTTGTTTATTTAATAAATACTTTGTTTTTCGTACTATGGCTATTATTTTCTCACAGTAGGTGTAAAAAGTAGAGTATCCTCCTCTGGGCTAAAGGTGTCTTTGCCTTGGGCTAGCTTGAATCCCTCGCTGCATTCAGGATTCTTGTATTAACTCCCTCGCTTCGCTCGTGAGTTAAACTCTTAACTACCTCGCTGCGCTCGGGAGTTAAATCCCGAATCCTTCATTGCGCTCGAGATTCAATATGACGCCCGTGACATAAGACACAACTTTAGCCCCTCGGTGCATAATCTACTATTATATTTTTTTTGCAACAGGGACTGAAAGGTGGTCATAAAAATTTAAAGTGGGGCTACTAGAGCATGTGGGGTATCATATGAAAGAACGCTGTTTGCACATTCTCAAACTATTTTTTATTTTTTTAGGCCGCATACTTTTCGACTTTTGATGCAAAATGTAAAAAAAAATACCGTTCCCCCCCCCCTTATCTCCGAAGTTTGCAAAGAGAAAAATCTGAAATAATTCTATGTGATAGAAGTTTATGTAAAGATTACAGGAAAAATAAAACGATGTCTCTAAGTAGCACACTTTTTCAGAAATCAGAACGGAACCCTCGGTGCGCGAGTCCGACTCGCTCTTGACCGGTTTTTTTATTTGTTTGAACGAGGTAATCTCTGGAACTACCAGTCGCATTTGAAAAATTCTTTTTGCATTTGATAGCCCAGTTATTTGGGAAGGCTATGAGCCGAGCAAAAATTAAAAAAGTCAGAAAGAACGCTAAGTGAAAACGAAATAATTGCGCGGACAGGCGATGCGATGCGACGTGGTGGAGCGGGGGAACAAGCACGCGGACGAAGTCACGGGCTGAAGCTAGTCAATAATAAAGAGTAGTTTCTCGCTGCTGGCTCGTTGGTCGTAAGCTCTATTGCTGAGCACGAGGTCCTGGATTCGATTCACGGGTCTGGATTTGTGACCGGGCTATTTATTACATGGCTATTTATTCATCATTACTACATGGGACTTATACATAATTGTTGAAATGTTGGTTTACTACCTATAGCTTATAGGTGTAGGTACCTCTGCATAACCCTTCGGAGATTACAGGCGTAATGTTATGATATTACTAGCATTTACCCACGGCTTCGCCCGCGTGGAAGTCGGAAAGTATCCCAGGGAAACTACTACCTGGGTAAAAGTATTCTATGTCCTAATCCAGGTCATGGTCTACCCGAGTGTCAAATTTCATTCAAATCCATTCAGCCGTTTTAGCGTGAAAGTGTAGCAAACAAACACTCACTTTCGTATTTATAATATGAGTTAGGAAGTTGGGATGGTTGTGCAAACAACAGTAAATCGTTTACGATACCCAAGTAGGTATTGAAATTTAAATCAAAAACAAAATCTAAGTTTATTACGTAATTGTTTTCGCCGTCATCAGATTAAATCACAAGAGGCTTGTACTGAACTAGCGGCTATGCGCAAGAGTGACACAACAAATACTAAAAGATACATCTTATCTCAAACTAGTTATTTGCCCTCTAGCAGGACGTGGGTTGTGTTTCCAATAATAGTAGTTCTTTGATACACTTCTTGCATACGTCAATCAGTAAAAAATAATAAATAAATAAATATCCTTGGACATTTCACACAACGCCATCTAGTCCCAAGCTAAGCAACCTAATGCTTGTGTTATGGTAACGAGATGGCTGATAAACTACTTATATACATTTTTTTTTTGTAAATACATACATATTATAGATAGAAAAACACCCAGACTCGAAACAAATACTTGTAGGTCGTACAAATATTTGTTCCGTGCGGGAATCGAACCCGCGACATGCTGCGCAGCAGTCAATCGATCAACCACTGCGCCAACCGTGTCGTCAAAATCAGTCACATGTATATATACCTATTTATACAGGGTGTTTCTTTTAAGGTGTCAAGCCAGTGCGAGTTGATAGCAGAGTACCATACCTATCGATTTAACCCCAACATGTAGGTATGTTCTACGATTTTTTATAGTTTTCGAGTTATTTTGGATCCCTCATTTCATATCAATGGTAGTGGTTAAGAATAGGTAGTAGATATAAATTTTGTGTTTTTACTATCATCTGAGCTCTGCTTAAACGTAGAGAAATAGTAAATATCAGTATTGACAAAAACATGCAAAGATAAAACAAAAAATAAAAAAATATATATGAAAATCACAAGATTTAAGATACACCACTTTCAACGACCAATTTCAGCAGATACTTTTGCCCGCGGCTTCGCCCGAGTGGAGGTTACAAAATTTCCCACGGGAACGTACTATATACTAGGATAAAAAAAATCCAGGTTATGGCCTACCCATATACCGAATTCCATCCAAATCCGTTCAGCCGTTTTAGCGTGAAAGTGTAACAAACAAACAGACAAACAAAATCACTGTCGCATTAATGATATTAGTTAGGATTAGGAGTAGTTATGATTAGTTAATTAGTAGTGGGAACATTATAGGCTAATTATGCTATGCAATGTACTGCCAAAGCGAAGAACAGTCGTCTCTCTGTAGAATATCACCTCAGATTTTAGTACAAACTGATAATGGGTCCTGAAATTGAGAACGGTTGACAAAAATTATTCCATTTCAATACATTGATGGGCGTTTTAAAAAAAAATATTATTATTTTATCCCAATTTCAGGTTTCTAGTCCTGTATGAGAAAAATAGAAAAACTATTGTTGGATTCATAAAGAATTTGAATTACATAAAGGCTCCTCCTACATACGCGATATAAATAATTGATTATATCGCGTGTCGCGCCTATTTGAAGGAACCTTTAGGAAACTCAATGAACAAACATAGAAAGAAAGAAAGTAAAGAAAGAAAATACCTTTATTTGCGGTAAACATGACGCAAAAAACAACACAATAAAATAACTATTTATAAAACAAGTTTGGGGAAAATATGCGTCACATCTACGCAAAACGGCCACATAAAACAGGAAACTGCAACATTTTTGGGTAGAAGCAAGTCAGCAATTGAGTCATAAGAAAAAGGAAACGTATAACGTGAAGGTATGTATTAAGTACTTACTACATTTTCTCCCTTATGACTTGATTAGAATATTAAATGGCAGTAGGTTCTATTACGAATTCACGCCTGTGAGTAAAGGCTTCTGCAGACAGGCGCGACGCGACTCCGCTAGAACAATAGCTATCATAGAAATTGTTCGTCAGTCTACACGAGCCTTTACACTCTCAATGAACAAAAACTGGCCAAGTGCGTGTCGGACTACGCACAATGAAGGGTTCCGTAGTTGGGATGAAAGTATCCCAAGAACAAACTTAACATTATAGTTGAAAAACATGTTCTCCCTTACATTCCAACAGTAAATGTAAGTTTGTACTCACAGTATTGATAGATTTACTATGTTATTTTAAGACCACAAAGTTCTTATAGGTTTTCCTGTAATCTACAGCTAAAGTACTATTTTCTGTATTTTTTTTTTTAATTTTTGGCTCAGTAGTTTCGGAGATAAGGGGGGAATGGTCAATTTTCGTCTATTTTCTTAAATAACTTTATAACTATTTATTTTAAAATTATAAAAAAAATATATTTGAGACCCTCATAATAAGCCCTTTTATTTGATATGCCACACGGTACAGTTTGCAAAACTTCTTTTTTATTTATTTTCTTATTTGCCCCCTAAAAGTGACCCCATATTCGAAATTCATTTATTTACTTTAACCGAACGTGTTTGGGTCACAGAAATCCATATCTGTACCAAATTTCAACTTAATCGGTCCATTAGATTCGGAGCAAATTGGCTGTGACAGACGGACACATGGCCGCCATGGCCGGAATGATCTGTACCTATGACTACTATCTATATGAAGGTACTATATGGTAACTATAACCTACGTCAATTTACCGTGTTATAGCCATTTCATACAACTGTCAAACAATGAGAGTTGTGATTTCAATAAACGGACAATTTAAGTTGGTATTCAATTTGCTTAACAATTAATTTGACAGACTTTACATAGCATTAGTATATAAAACATTTTAATTTCTTCCCCGTTAGAATCCAAATTACGAGTTAGTACAACGTCTGAACAGATGGTCAAACTGCACTGCACAGTCATTTGTTTATATCCTCAGAGTGCATTCTTACGTGTTTATGCAACTCGAGCATTTCTTTTGTATGTAGTAACCGGAGCAACATAATAGCATGGCACGCAAGTGACATCAGCCGGTCGAGTGGCAATTTCTAATCAATAGTAAAGATCGTGCGCAACATTCAGATACAAACGAAAGTTCTAACGGATCTAGATGATGATACGTGTGCTTTATACAAATTAAATGGACTTGTACCTATGTTTGTCTGTGTCTTGCGTGGGATTGCATAAAATGTTGTGGATGATGTTAAAAGAGGTACGTATATTGTTTCTTATACCTAGACAATGTGCTTTTTTAGGGTTCCGTACCAAAATGGTAAAAAAGGAACCCTTATGGTGTGACTCAGTCTGTCTGTCTGTCACAGCTGGATATCTCAAGAACTACTAATGCTATCAACTTGAAATTTGGAACAGTTTTAGATGACGTTTACCCAACTATTTTGCATATGAGAAAGAAATAGAAATATTTTTATTTCTTTTGCAACAGGGACTGAAAGGGGGTCTTAAAAATTCAAAGTGGGGCTACTAGGGCATGTGGGGTATCATATGAAAGAACGCTTTTTGCACATTCTCAAACATTTTTTTATTTTTTTTAGGCCGCATAGTTTTTGACTTTTGATGAAAAATGTAAAAAAAAAAGTTTGCAAATCGAAAAATCTGAAATTATTCTATGTCATAGAAGTTTATGTAAAGATTACAGGAAAAATAAAACGATGTCTCTAAATAGCACAATTTTTCAGAAACCATCAACAAAAATTACATATAAATGATGGTGCGGAACCCTCGGTGCGCGAGTCCGACTCGCTCTTGACCGGTTTTTTTTTTAAATCAAATCGATTATAGGCACAATTAGCATTATTATAAATTATGACGTGTTTGGAGCCTCCCTTTAAGCAAACAACGCCTGTATTAGGAGACTCCGCTCTTCCATAACATTGCAGTAAGTATTATACTTACTTGCTTCCACTCAATACCTACTCAAGCATTACTTGAAACTAGATTCAAGCCATTTGATTGGTTGAAACTAGTTCTAAACTAAATTTAAACAAAGATCAGTGCTTGAGTTTCCTTCTGTAATACGGACCTAAGTGTTTTATGTAGTTCAGTAAATCATGAAGCCAATATTATTGTGATAACATCTGTGTGATGATTTGTGAGAAAATCATGATTTACGAAACCATTTATCATGATGATGTTCCGGCAACTAGTTATTTACTCAGAAGCCGCATATAAATCAACATTACTGCCGGTAATGCCATGTTTACACGTTACGGAATCAATACCTGAGCCTCACAATGAAAGCTGAACCATACTTGCACCATGCTGAACTCAGTTTATCGTGTCGGTGTATATCTTTAAGGTATAATCAATAAAACAATTTCTCTAATATCTAGTTTTACAAGCGAAACAATAACTTTTACATCGTGACTAGGTTCATGTAAAAGTGACGTGTTAACAATCAGTTTTGTGCTAATGTGATCGACAATGTCACGCTGTCAGTGTTGAGAAAGAGAAAATTACTATGATCCATAGAAAGATATTTCTCTGAGAAAATATGATTTTGTTTGATTGCCGTTATTATCTGTGATCTGAGAGTAATAGAAAGGCAGGAATCAGATCTATGGCAAATAAGCTTCAATCACCATTGTGGCTGTCCTCCTTTGGACTCAGCCGTCGGCTCCCTTTGACGCAAACGACAAGAGTTTCACTTTACAAGTCCGTTTTCAATAAGTAACTATTAATTAGCGGATAAAGGTTTTAATTCAGAAGTTAACAGCTATTAAAGTTACCATAATTTCCTTTTTAATACCAAATAAATGTTGTTTCTATGTTTTTTGCTTGTACGCCTACATTTTACGCCATATTCATTCACCCGACTACACTTGCGTCCTGTTCATTACTTAAACATAAAACAAAGGCGTTTTATATTATACCTAGCATGACATTAATACAATAATTCTGCTTAGTTTAAAATAAATTCTTAGGCGTAATCTGTAATTAAAATCATTGTTTACCCACACGTTTCGAGCTGAACAACTGTTAGATACAAGTCAATAGTCCTTGGTCCAATTGTAAAGGAAACGAAAGCTTTTAATCACTATCCGTTTACTATTATTACAGAATGACAATAAATTATAAGATATAATAGTCTAGGAGTCATTAAAGTTTCGATTAGTGCAAGTGAAAAAGTTCATCAGTTAAAGACAGCGATATTATTTTGACTACCTATATTTGATTCGATAGGCAATTCGTTTTTTTTTTTATTTTTTAGTGTCCAACTAGCTAGATTAATAGTATAATATATAGCTATATTGTTATGGGTATTTAATTAGGTAGGCAATTAGATTTAAATATAGATAAGTACTTCTTGGTTATTGTTTTCCGCGTCAATTGTAAGTTTAATATCAAAGTAAGTGCCAACTAAGTATTTGCTTTTGTGTTGCTTTAAAAATACCTTGAAAGTTTTAATCAGCTTCAGCTAAATGTATTCATCACATTGCCAAGTTCTACAAGTGCTGACGTTAGTCTGCAAAATTCACAACAAAAAAATAGTTTTTAGTAAAACATAATTATTTTTATAAGGTTACCAACAGAGTCACTGTCTCCGCGCCTACTCTGCGGTATCAGTCGGTATTGTTCTGTCGGCCATTTACAGCGGTATCGTATCGTTTGGCATTTGTTCCGCGCCCTTACGAAATGCATTGACATATTGGCGATAATGTAACTCATTTGTTTTACCTTACAACGCCCTATATGTCGCGGGACACGTAATAATATGCTGTCATCACCGCCTTTGTTGAATTATGAGATAGTTCACAATCACATATCTGTGGGAACATGTTTGAAATACCTACTTGTTATGCAAAGGGCGAGTGTGATTTGTCTTGTGTACTCACTTTGAGGAAAGTACTTTAGCTTCAGTAGCTATTTTCAGTTTCAGTAAGTTATAAGTACTTAGTGGCGTAGGTACTATTATTTGATCGAAGGTTGAAGTCATGTAAATGTGCGAACTTGTTAAGAAGGTTCTTCAACAGAAGCCAGGAAGTGACCCATGACTCAATTTACCTGTAACTTACTTTTTTTCAAAAACATTTAAAATTCTCCTGAGTCACTCTTTAAGGTAAGACCAGCAACAGGGTTTTCCATCTATCAAATCAAATCAAATCATTTTTAATTCAGGAAAATACTAACCGTGAGTTTGTATGTAGGAGGTCTCTCCACAGAACAGATAAAGAGGGACCTCTTTATCTGTTCTGTGGGACTCTCTTCTTCTCATATTCTGTACTACCTACCGGGGCCTTAGTGCGAGTTTTTATACTTTCTCGAACACACAACATCTTCACAAACTTTAGTTTAGATTTTAATGACACTTGTGTCCACTTAAAGGCTCTTACAGACAGAGGCGATATCGCTGTCGCGACGCGATATTTCGATATTATATCCGTAGAAAAATATCGCGTCGCGACGCGATATCGCCTCTGTCTGTAAGAGCCTTAATGTGATTTAAGTTTTTGTATCATTTCGCAACTAATATTTAAGTAGATAAAGCAAAGGTTTTTAAAATTGTTTAGCCACTTTCCAAGCTTCGACGTTAATACACTTAGATGTGTTATCTATTAATAACGAAATAAGTATAGGTACGTATTTTTCCTTGCTTATTGTTTAATAGTTTTAAGCCTATCTACTTTTAAAATGGTGGAGCACAAGGTCGAACAAAAGTATGCTTAGAACCATTAGGTCGCGAACTAACCGAAGCGACCATCTCGCGAACACGCGACCTTAGCGTTAACACACCGAGCATAATATTATTATATTATAGCGCCTATAAATATTATATTAACCGACCACACACTTTTACAGGCTGTTTAGTTTTTGCAAGAAAGCGCATACAAAGCTTAATATTGTTAGACCTACTTGACAGCTCATCTGACGAAGAGAGGGATTCGATTCGATGGATTCGATTTTCTAGTTGTATCGATAAATAAAAATAGTAAAATTTCGGTAGAAAACCACTTTTGAACAGCACGGTGAATTTAACCTATAGGTACAGTCACCTACAGCATTAGCTGACCCAGCCTTACATAAATTGTTGAGACTTTTTAGAATACGAGTCGTTAGAATTTTATAATTCTTTTATATTTTATTTATTGTTTAGGTGTTTAAATAAAATATCAAAGAATTATAAAATTCTATTGATTCGTATTCTAAAAATTCAGCTAATGCTATAGGTGCCAGTGTACCAGGATCTCCCGCAAATAAATTATTACCACGTAAAATTCGTCAGCGCAGCTAACGCGCCATGCAAAATATTATCTTCAATATTCTTATTATTTATTATAATTATATTATAATTTTGAGGAGCTCGTGGCTAAGTAATAACAGCCGCACGGGTCGATCCGTCAGGTTAATCTACGCTTGCGGGGGTTGGTCAGTGGATGGGTGACCATCTGTACATAACGAGATTCCTCCGTGCTTCGGAAAGCACGTTAAGCCGTTGGTCCCGGCTGTTATTCGTGAATCTTTGACAGTCGTTACGGGTCGTCAGAAACCCGAAAGTCTGACAACCAGTCTTACCAAGGGGTATCGTATTACCCAATAACTGGGTTGTGGAGGTCAGATAGGCAGTCGCTCCATGTAAAATACTGGTATTCAGCTGCATCCGGTTAGACTGGAAGCCGACCCCAACATCGTTGGGAAAAGGCTAGGCAGATTGATTTTTATATTATAATTTTTAAGTTGTACATATCTCGAGACCCTGGGGTCCCGGTCCTTTGGAAGGCGTACGAGGAGCCGAAGCCAACTCGCAGAGGCCCCTTAGACAATTTTAAATGAAGAGAAGGCACCAGCCGATGATTATCCCTGTATGCACTATGCAATTGCACCCAAAGACGGTTGGTGCAGGACTATTGCAGAACATGGAAACATAATTAATTATTATTCTTATTATTTATTGTCTTCAATATTATCTTCAGTGTTTGAGTGGTATTCCATTGAATTGTACGAGAGCGATTTGTCGAAGACAATATATATTTTATATTATCTTTAGTGTGTGTGATGCCCTTTACGAGGCGTTAGAGCTTCACAGATTTGTGGACGCACGAATAAAAACACCGATATCACAGTAGACTCTACGAAAGCCGTACCCTTTTTTGTTTAATTTACGGCGCATAAGTCATTTACAATTCAATGTCCTTTGTTGCTGAAGGCTGGCGCTTCTCGTCACCTTGTCACCTGTCCGATCGCAGTCCAGATAAATCACGTTATTTGTTACACAATAATACATTTCGCAAATATTCTGCGCCTACCAAAGTCGATCAATTCGTCGATATCGAATCGTGTCGAATCGAGATTGTTATGATTGAATCGTGTCTCAAAATTCGTAATTGAGATTTCAGGTCTATTTAAATAATATTAGGAAGTACCTATTTAGTTTTAGTATGTACGTAGGAGGTACTTCGATTTTAGTATTTTATTTATTTTTTTATTTTTTTTGTATTGTGGTCATTTAAACATATGTCAAACTAGGAGTTAAGGCTCTTACAGACAGAGGCGATATCGCGTCGGCGACGCGATATTGCGATATTATATCCGTAGAACAATATCGCGTCGCGACGCGATATCACCTCTGTCTGTAAGAGCCTTTAATCAAACAGGTAATAAAACTCAAATAGTGTGCGGTTTTTTTGGGGAGACTGAGTAGAGGTAACTACTTATCGATGCTCAATAAATCGATAGGTACTCGATAAACGAATAAATAAGTTCATGAGTTTAGAAATGAAAAGTTTTATAAAAAAATAGCGTAACAAAATATTAATAAAGGCGTGACATGATGTTTTTAGGGTTCCGTACCAAAATGGTAAAAAAGGAACCCTTATGGTGAGACTCAGTCTGTCTGTCTGTCTGTCTGTCTGTCACAGCTGGATATCTCAAGAACTACTAATGCTATCAACTTGAAATTTGGAACAGTTTTAGATGACGTTTACCCGACTATTTTGCGGATAAGAAAGTAATAAAAATATTTATGTTTTTTTTTGCAAGAGGGACTGAAAGGGGGTCTTAAAAATTCAAAGTGGGGCTACTATGACATGTGGGGTATCATATAAAAGGGTGCTGTTTGTATATTCTCAAACTTTTTTTTAATTTTTTTTAGGGTGCGTAGTTTTCGACTTTTGATGAAAAATGTAAAAAAAATACCGTTCCCCCCCCCTTATCTCCGAAGTTTGCAAAGAGAAAAATCTGGAATTATTCTATATAATAGAAGTTTGTGTAAAGATTACAGGAAAAATAAAACGATGTCTCTAAATAGCACACTTTTTCATAAATCGGAACGGAACCCTCGGTGCGCGAGTCCGACTCGCTCTTGACCGGTTTTTTATTTTATTTTATTCAACATTCAGTAACATTACATAAACACTTATTATACAAGACTATGTCACGAAAAATGCGACCGTATCGTCAAATGTTTGCCGCAAATCTGTTTTTTGCGAACCCCAATACCTATACTATAGGTTTATATCCACCGACCGTATCGAACACGTAGAATAAAACCCAGAAACACGATATTCAGTGTCCGAGCACGTTTAAATTGACAATTGCACAACTGTTACAGTCTGTTGTCCGTTCAAAAACAAATCCGTGGTAGGCCACGACAGATACGAGTAGGAAGCTTTGACCACATTGTTTTAACGAGTTACGAACAGTAAAGGTATTGAAACAATGGTAGGGCCCGAGCACCATTGTTGAGTAATAATGCTGTAAGGAATAACTGTGTTAATAGATTGTTTACTTGCTTTCAATTTAAAGGTTTTTAATTGCGAAATGTTTCGCAGTACGAACTTGACTTTATATTTTAAAGTAATGCCGTTTTTATCCATTTTCAGGTCGATTGTCAATTTATATGACAAATGGGTTACGCATTCGTTTTATAAATTAATAAAATATTAATTAATCATTTGGTTTAGACAATAATTCAACTATTATAGATTATGTACTTCAAGTTTGAATTATAACGATTATTTTCTTTATTTTACGCAGGTTCTGTTTAAGAACTATTTCATATTATGTTAGATGCGGATGCGGTCGAAAGCAGCACTTTCAGACAATTATTGCTCCTACGAAGACATTAAAATGTAGAAGAAGAGTGAACGCGGTAAATAGCTGGAAATCAAGGCTTATTATGTCTAATTTTGCTTAAAACCTGCTTCTTGGAGGACGCATGGACGATGCGGAAAGATTATGATATAGAAACATTTACGTTTCTATTATTAAAAAAAATATATATAATATTATGCTAACTATATACTATTATACTAACAGTTCAATAGGAACCACGAGACATATTTTATTGCTTCGACTATTTTACGACCATAAAGGCGTGCGAAATCTAATCTATTATAAACTATCGCAAACGGGTCGTAAATATTTTGTGCCCCATTCCTAAGTAAATGCGAGCAATGTCGCGAGCTGAACTTAGTCACAATTAACTAGTAAGTTACTTAAATAAATAGATACATTCAAGACTAGTGATTACTGTTATTATTATGCTGGAAATTTTGGTAAATATGCTCTAATTTTGTGCTAAAACTATGCTGTTGCATTTTACAGCCCGCACAGGATGTAATTTTATCAATTTCAGTCGAAATACTTCATAAATTTGATGTCTCTTTTCAGATAAGCGTTTTTCAGAACTTCAATTCTATGACAAGTAATGATTGTTTTTGCCCGACAGGAAGTCTAATTTTAGTATGTTGGACACTCTAACAATATGGCGTTCGCCTTGAGTAAAGTGATATAATAATATGCAGGTAATAAAATTACCTATTATACAGTAGTATTCATAATATTACCAACGAATGCATCCATCCGTCTTCACAAACCAGAGAACCATAACTAGTTAGTTCCTACATCATTAACATTACGGTGACCGCCCTTTTTCCAAGGCAACCCACAAAAATTAAGCAATATTTTATTGTGATTTAGATGTTATCAATCTATCGATAGATACTTAGGTAGGTACTGGAACCTGTCAATATGTGGCAATCTCTTTATTACCGTGTCATAATCATTTATGAGGAAAGGTAACGTACCTAATGACCCAGGGCCACATGACACAATTACACTCTATTCATAGGCACATTAATTTACTTAAATATAGCAGTTTTGTAACTCCCCACCGTCAAAGAACATGTGCGTCATAAACTCATAACCTACATTTCTGATTTGATAATAATGTCGTCTTGTTTTAATAAGGTATTCAAATCTCACCATATGAATTCATAATATTAATAATGAACTAATAATTAGATGTTTCGCTTCATTCAACTCCCATTAATTATGTTATTTTTCCATTAATTGAAGGTAGGCACTTCAGATTGTGTAAGTGTGTTTAATTATTCATTGACACACATACTTCAATCAAAGTGAAATTGTATACCACCTCATAAATGATAGGTACGTTGTGACGTAACTGCTCCCGAATGTGAGGTGCTGCGGTCATCAGGTGGCGCGTGGGAATTCTAATGTCAGTGTTTCTTAATGTGTGAGAGTTTGGTCTCACTGTTAGCGGAAAAATTACTTCATTAATCGCAATTGAAGAAAGAGTAAACGAGTTGTCCGTCTCATGGAATAATAATAATAGAAGCGCAAAAATGTTTATTCTTCGGGTAGTTTAACATTTTTTATGGAAGATTAGGCATTCGTTAAATTGATTCTTTGGAGCGAATTGGTTATTGTCACATATCTTTTAGACCTTAGGGCGTAGACAAAGTGATATTCGATTAGCGATGACGCAAGTAGAAAAGCCAAAAAAAATATGGTGTTGACATAAGCTATAGAAATGTCACGTAATCATGTCAATGTCACTTTGAAGCTATAGCGATTGTAGAAATAGAATCACTCCGAAGCGAATGCCATTTTTCTAGGACCTCTGGATACTCATTATAATCTCCCTTTCCAGATGCAGTTTTAGCATAGAAAAAGTAATGACGAAAATCATGATGTTCAAGGCAACATGCAAGCGGTTTTGCGAAATCATATGTTTGAAAAAACGGCATCGCTACCATTGGGGCCTGTCCCAACGTCGTCGGCATCGCTACCATTGGGGCCTGTCCCCCCAGTCGTGCACAACGCGGTTAAACTGGTCATTATTACCACATGCCTACCTAAATGCTCCATTGACACTGCCACAGTTATCCAAGGTCTTTGACAACGCCCGATTGGAACCTACCCGATCACTTTCAGGTAATGAACAAGAAACATATTTATTTTGTTACTTATAAGGTGCAGATAAACATTTATACATTGTTAGTTAGACTATTAGAGAGCTTTGTATGTATTCTTTTAACTAGTGACACCTTTTTTTTTTTTTGAGGGTGGGAAATCATCAAATAACTTCTCCCGCTCTGGGTGGAGCGGAAGGGCGTGTCAGACTTTTACTGACTAAAACCCACCCGTGTTCCTTCAGTTGCCTATGCCAGGGCCGCGGTAACTTCTTCAAACAATCCGCGACCCCAGCGGCAACTAGTGACACCTGCTACTTTGACTGCTAAGGTATATGTACTTAATAAACTTACTTACTTTACTTTTTTGATGAAAAATACATGTGCATCCCTGATGTGCGCGTGTTCGCGGCAGCACCAACAGTTTTCTCAATGATCACAGATTGGTGGAATTCCCCGATGCTGCGGAGGTGGATGTAGCTCCACGCTGTTTTTATATTGCATGTAAATCTGTGACTGTTTCTACTGTTTGTACAGTCAGCAACAAAAGTCGATTAATACTTGTGTTTTCTAAATCTTAATTATTGAGAACAATACTTCAATAAAATCGGAACAGATGTAAAAAAACTCTTATCTAATAAATTAAATGCTAATAAAAAGCAGGTTATCGTATCATTTATGTTAATTTAGATGATGTCAAAATGTAGCAGTGTTAACCGACTTCTGTTGCTGACCGTACACTATAGATGTTAAGTAAAATTGTTAGTAAGAGTAGAGTCCCTATGACTCTGTTGGCAACCCTATGGTACTAACAGAGTCATAGGGAATCTGAAACAAAAGTTTTCTGTTCTGTTCTATTCTATTCTATTCTAAACGTATGACAATGATCAATGTACATAAGTAGTACATAAGCTGTGTGCGCCATTTTGTATCAATCAGCAATGAATTATGAGACCTTACTTTTCACAAAATTTCAATTAATAAAATCCTCTAAATTGCTCTTGACAAAAACTTAATTGAATTTAGATTGATTTTTAAATGGACACTTGAATAATAATTTATTGATATTTTTATATTATTTATTGTCTATTATACCTGGCTACCCCTTACTTACTGGTACTTAAACTGTTGCAGTAAAACCTATTATTATAGAAGCCACATATTTAAAGTTTAAACTCAACACATTAATATGACCCTAGGTATCAATTTTGCAACACTGCTGAAAGGTTTGAGGCAAAGATTAATGAAATTATAACAGTCTAAATAGTTATTTACCATATCTTTTTCAAATTACTTATTACAGGTTAAAGTAAAGTTTTCATTCCTTTTTCCTTTTTAGTTTATACAATAATTCGGGCTAGACGAGTTCCTGTTTTTACTTCCGACTATTGATGTTGTATTTATTGGGAAACTCGTATAGATAGATAGGTAGGTTATTTCCTCAGTTCGTCGAAAAATGGCCTCTACCTAATTCACAAGTAACCAAAAACAAAGCTATTTAATTTGTACCCAGCGTATTAAATTATGTATGCGCAAGAGTCGATCGCGTTTAGTGTCCTTTCATGCGAATACCTTTCTATTTAAATTAATCATTTCCATTCACGACAAGTTCTATTGAGTCTTTAGTTAAAACTAAACCGAGTAATTGCTAGTTTGAAACTAAATTATAAATTGAATGTCTACAAATGAATTGTGTTATTTGGAACAATCTCGTATATCCTGAATTCATGTTTGCCTTCACTAAGCCGATAACTCTACGGTTTATTATTACTTTTGTTCTTATGAACAAGTTTAAATAATGATCTACCTTATCCTATTTAACATAATATATAGGTAAAAAGATTCTTTGATGACTTTTATTATACAAAAATCTCATAGAAAATAACACTAAGTTTTTCTCGAATTTAAACATATTCGGGAAACTTTTACAATTTTTCTATCCATAAAAACCTAATTCGGACTATTAGCTACGAATATTTTTTAACAAAAAATAGCTAGTCCGGTGCAGCAGCTCTCAACTGATGCGCTTACCAACGAACAGCATTTAATTTTTATCTTAAATACTAGCTGACCCGACAAACGTTGTCCTGTCAAAATTTTAATAATTCATGAATACAAAATTATCATAAAAAATGCACTTTCAGTTTTCCCGAATTTTCCATTTTCCCGGCAACGTTACAAACATTTTCTTTCATACAAACCTTGTCCTGAAAATTACGACCATTTTTACGCCAACTTTTCAAACATTTTCTTTCATAACAACCTTGTCCTGACAATTACGAATACAAAAAAAAACCGGCCAAGTGCGTGTCGAACCACGCACAATGAAGGGTTCCGTAGTTGAAAAGAATTTATCCCAAAAACAAACTTAACATTGGATCAGAAAAAAAAAAATTATGTCAAAAAATTACAAATTCACAATTTTTGCACTTTTTCCTTTATTTGTGCTGGGAGACCTTGCTTCTTGCCAATTTTCATTATTCTAGGTCAACGGGAAGTACCCTATGGGTTTTGATTTACTTGCGACAGTTGCGAGTATCAAAATGTGTCGCAAAATGGTCGTATTTTTTTATTGCGTTGACTTAGACGCTTGATTTTTTTTTCTGATCCAAATTTCCAAACTCTAAGGGACTTACGTATGTGATATTAATTTCAACTTGATATCTCCCGCGTCCTTGAGAAAAAGGGTCTTGACAGACTGACAGACTTGAACATTTTTTTTATGTGATAGAATTACAAATTAACAATTTTCGGACTTTTTCCTTTATTTGTGTTATGATCTTGCTTCTTACCAAATTTCATGATTCTAGAACAACGGCAAGTACCCTATAAGTTTTGATTTACTTGCAAGTATCAAAATATGACGCATAAAATATGGCCGTATGTTTTTATTGCGTTGACTTAGAAGCTTGAGTTTTTTTGGGACTTCAAGAGACCACAGGCCTATTATAGCCTAGTATTTGATATTAATTTCAACTTGATACCTCCACCCGTTCCTGAGAAAAACGGTCTTGACAGACTGACAGACAGACAGACAGACAGACAGACAGACAGACGGACAAACAAGTGATCCTATAAGGGTTCCGTTTTATCCTTTTGAGGTACGGAACCCTAAAAAGAATTAGACAAATGTGTGCAACAGTTAATGTAAGTGATGCGCGTACATATGTATATTCGGTAGGTAATTGATTATTTTTATTTCTACAGATAGATGAAGATCTAAAATGGACATTGCTAAATCAGCAGGTACAGCTTTGATTTTCTGAGCTGCCTAGTGCCAATATGCCATTTTTGTGTAGGTATTAATTTATGAACCAGAATGCCCGACTGTCATATGCCTCGTTCAGCCATAAAACATGTTTACAAAACATGTCCAGCCAGTTCTAAGTTAGGTGGTCTAATTATATTCGACAGCTGACAACCGTGTTAATTGTTGAAATACACACACAAACACTCCAATTTTCTTGTCGTATGTCGATTTTATAACTTATCTAAGACTTACGTTAAAATCTCAGTCAAACAGATCGCGATCTACTTATGTGCATAACTTAGAAGGAATCAAGAGCAACATATGGTTTATTATACGATGCAAAAAGTATTTAAAAACCAGTTAAGTTCGTGTCTAACCACGGATGGAGTAGGGTGCCGCACCATTCATTTAAATAAAGTTATGCTGGAACATAGACTTATAAAAAAAGATGGACTCCGCGCTGCGCATATCGAAAGTGAAGCACAGTAAGTATGCCGGGTCCGTTTGTACAAACACGCCTCGCGCACACATTTACATCATAGTATGCCGACCGGCCGCCATTACGTGACACGAGGGACGGCGTCTTTGCAGGTACTCAAATCACGCACACATAGATCGGTAGGGTGCTTCACTTTCGATATGCATGGCGCGGAGTCCATCTTTTTTTATAAGTCTATGTGCTGGAATTTGATTATTTAGTGTAGATGATAAAAACTTAAACTGAACTTAACGTATGAAGCCAACTGACTAAAAACTTGACACATCATCATAATTTAGATAGGTAACATTTATCTTTTTGTAAAATCTGTTTTTGATTGAAGTATTGATCAACTGTAATCATACTGTAATTCTGGAGCCACATTGTCGCGATAAGGTGAAGTTCGCACGCTCTCTCTCACACACTGATTGACACGGCGGCGGCGACGCGACACCACCGTCTCTCTCTCTCAGAGAACGCGTGATGTGTAGGTTCTGTAGAGGTTTCATGCAATGGTCAACCTTATATGATACAGGCTGAGATTCCATCGCTCAAGCAGATATCGAACTATTTATGAATAAAAGCTTTACTAGCTTTAGTTCAAAGGAAAAGTCATATTCGAAATAGGATAGCGGCAGGCAGTGCGCGTTTGTTAAGGCCGAACTATACGCCAATGACCTTGAGTGGTTAGCTTGCGCGTTCTGTGCTGAGCTCACGCAACGCGTCGTACGTCCAGCCAGTAATAGGACTCGCCCGTCAAGGAGCGCTGTCCCAAATTAGACGCATTATTAATTTATTATACATAAAACAAAAGGCACTTTAATAAAACACGTATACTAAAAGATAAATAATTAAATTACCTTTAAAATGGTGAAGGTTTCATAAAAATACGCTTGACAGTTTTTGCGTGATTCTCAGTTTTTTATCCGCGTTAGACATAAGTTTACAAATTAATTGCACTATTTAATATAAACATAATCTAAAATATTCACATATTAAGTTATTAAAAAAATGCTCTAATTTAACATATATTTTTTCCAAATCATTAAAACTACTCGTTTAGACGTGATCTTCAGTTTAAAATCATCAAAAGTCAGATAGCGTCGCCTTAAGACAAAACTGAGGATCTTAGTGTCTAAACACACTATGCGTAATTTAGCAACTTAATTTCGGTCGTAATGTACGACACATTAATTAAAATAGCATTGCAGGCGTAATCATGCCGAACTTCCGTCGCGGATCTTCCGCATAGTGTGTTTAGACACTTATAAACACAAATATCAATAGTCTCCTTCTCTTTGATTTGTAGCCCGATTTCCTCCCTACGTCCCCTGTGAGATTGGAGTTCTCACAGTATCTAGTTCGCTTTATAGCGACAATGCAATATAGCATTATCACTACATAGTATAAAACAAAGTCGCTTCCCGCTGTCTGTCTGTCCCTATGTATGCTTACATCTTTAAAACTACGCAACGGATTTTGATGCGGTTTTTTTAATAGGTAGAGTAATTCAACAGGAAGGTTTATATGTATAATAAACACGTGCGAAGCAAACGCTAGTATCTATATAAATAAAAAGAGAAGTCCTGACTGATTGACTGACACATCAACGCCCAGCCCAAACATTTGGACCTAAAAAGCTGAAATTTTGCACAAAGTTTCTCCTGTATAAGTAATGTAGGAAGGGAGGAAGGATGTAGGAGTAATGTATAACGAAGGGATTCCCGGTAGTACGTTCCCGTCCCGTGGGATATTCTCTGACATCCACGCGGGCGAAGCCGCTGGCAAAAGCTAGTGCTTTATAAGTAAAATGAGTTTGACACATCTCTGTGACAGAAGGAAACCAGCTACGGCGATTCTTGCCCGGAATACGGAACTCCAATAAACGAACTCAAGTATGTACATAGTGTTTTAGATTTATCAGGTCGTTCTTGAAATAGTTTCGTTTCGGTCTAAGTTAGTATATTTAAAGGATTGGTTATTTAATGATATTGTGCTAATCAGAGTGTAAAAGGCTGTGGTATTGAATATTTATAAAATTAGACGCACTTTTTAAGTTTTTAGGTATGTTTTTTTTTGTTAAACGCATTATTTTTAATTGAAGGTGAAACCCGGTCAATGCATGATAGGTAATAGGTAATACGGGCTGGTATCCGCAACTCCACGACAATGCGCGTATTTTGCGTATGGGTGGGAAAATCAGTTATTCGATCCACCCCAGCTCCTCAAAGAAGGCCAGTAGCGCCTTGACATTACTGACAACCTCCCGGATGGTACCTGGGCTACCGAAGCACTTTGCCCTGTATGCGGCGACCACCGGGCAGTTTAGAAGCACATGAGTTGCTGTCTCGTCGTCCTCCATGCAGGCCCTGCACAGCGGACTGTCTGTGACTCCTATGACAAAGAGGTGTTTATTAAATGACCCATGGCCAGTTATAGCAGCTGTAACTATACGCAGCTGTTGTTTAGTTAGTCGAAGAAACTGTTTCGTGAGGCGGCCATCAATTGTAGGGAGTGCTTCCTTAGCCTGCCTACACTCACCTTGGTCCGACCATAGTTTGTGATGCTGGTCCCTGGTACGTTTCCTTACCAGAGTGCGCAAGTATCCGAAGGGGAGCGGCACTATGGGTTCAGGTCCCACTGGTGCCATGCTCGACCCCCTTCTGGCAAGTTCGTCGGCTGCGTCGTTGCCTAGCGAGCCGCTGTGTCCCTTGATCCATTGAATGGTTATATTATTGAGTCTACCCATCTGGTTTAGACGCTGGTGGCACTCGTATATTAGCCCAGAGTCCACTGTGTGACTACTTAGCGCTTGCAGAACAGACATGCTATCTGAGAGTATGCGGATCGAGTGGTCCTTAACTTCCCTGGCCATGATGGCAGTAGCGGCCAGAGAAATGCCCAAGCACTCGGCCTGGAACACCGTGTTATGGACCCCCAATGATGTAGCTAAGTGTATGTTGAAGTCCTCCGAGAAGATTCCAGCACCTGTGCCACTACCTGTTTTAGATCCATCCGTGAAGATGCGCAGCTCTGCGGGGCACAACCCCTCGCATCGACGATCCTCGTGAAGCTGGATCTTGTATTTTTTATCAAAAATAAATTGTTTGGGTACCCGGTCATTTACAGCTTTCGTAATGGGGAACTCCTTGTTGAGTCCCTCAAGCAGCGCGGTGTGTGGTGAGTTAGTCTTACCCCAGAGATCTAGTGCATTAAGACGTACCGCTGCCATCGTTGCTTCCTGCTGTATGAACAGGTGGAGCGGTGGTAAACCCAGCATGGCTTCAACTGCTGCAGTCGGAGTGGTCCTCATGCAACCCGTAGTCGCCGTGCAGGCTAGTCTTTGCATATGTTGTAGTTTATTGGAGGCTGTAACAAGTTTGGTGCGGGGCCACCAGACCACAGCCCCGTAGGTGATCATGGGGCGGATCACTGCGGTGTACAGCCATAGTATAATTTTCGGGGATAGGCCCCACTTCTTACCTATCATTTTCCTGCACTGCCAGAAGGTGATGCAGGCCCTGTTTAGCTTATTGTCTAAATGACTACTCCAGTTGTCAATGCATGATATGAATGAATCAGTTTTTATATAGCATAATTTATTAAACTTATGTGAGAACTTGTATTTTCCAATGACGTAACAAGGTAGGTACCTACTACGGTTTTTCATTCAAGGATACCGCTGTATTTAATTCGAGAGTTCATTTATTTTTACTACAGCTGTATTTTTCGGCAGTTCGGCTACACATAATTGTACGTTCAATGTTAGAATTATCGGACATGAAAAGTTTTCATGTTCTCCTCCAGGGAAACTAAATTCACAAGTACAAACTGTGGTTACTTAAGTACCTTCTGCTATACCAATATTATTTGGACTGCATTGCTGCAAGGGCCGTGACGGTGTATATCATAGCTTTAAAACAAATGACACTCTTAACTAAACGATCTGTAAATTCGATATCACCTGACTAATAGCAACTAATGAAATAAGACAAATAACATGAATTTAAAATAAGTAACCAACACATTTGCCTCGAGCGGCGTAAATGATAAATTGATATGCCGTCAGCGGGCTCCTAAAGGTAGATATTATTAGGTGCTAGCGATAGCTATGACGACACGGTTGGCGCAGTGGTTGAGCGATTGACTGCTGCGCAGCATGTCGCGGGTTCGATTCCCGCACGGAACAAATATTTGTACGACCTACAAGTATTTGTTCCGAGTCAGGGTGTTTTTATATCTATAATAATTATGTATGTATTTACTCGTTACCATAACACAAGCATTAGGATGCTTAGCTTGGGACTAGATGGCGTTGTGTGAACTGTCCAAGGATATTTATTATTATTTCTTTTATTTCATTTTGCACATAATGTTTACATTTTTAAATATTACAATAAAAAGAATATAAAAACATTTAAAAATATAAATTATTATTATTATTATTTCGTTTATTTATATTTTTTCCTTATAAAATACATTTTTAAATATTTCTTAGAAAATAAATAAAAACCATTTAAAAATATAAAAAATAGTGGTCCGCCGGTGTCGGGAGCAGGGTCCAAGCTACCGGTGGTTAGGGCTGCAAAGATAGGAACCTCCTCACAATACGAGCCGTATCGAGGAGTACTGCCTTCTGAATCTGGCCCTTGATCCACCGCCTAACTATAAATAAATAAATAAATAAATAAAAGGTTTATTCACAATAAATATACAGAAACACATTTAAAATGTACATTACATTACAGTTCATATAATGCAAAATCTGTATAAAAGCATATAAACCCTGTCTCATAGACTAGGATAGCCTGTATTCTAAAAGACAGTGTTCGGACAAATAATTGTTTTTTAATAATTAATACAAGAAGTGAACGGTGTTGATACTAATAAGCTTCTGTAATTTTGTTATGTGTAGTGAAAGAAAAGTTATGTATGTATGGTGTGTGTTATGTTATGTATGTATGGTGTGTGTTATGTTATGTATGTATGGTGTGTGTTATGTATGTATGATGTGTGTTATGTATGTGTGAGTTAAATGGAATGTCGTGTTACGTTTGAGTTTATGATTGGGGAATATAAGTGCCTAACTGTGTACGTTTTAGAGTAAAGGCTGTAAGACTACTACTGCCTAGGTGTTGGATTACTAGGTGATGTATGTAAGCAAAGACTCCGTGTAGGCATAGTCCTTTTGTAGTAGCCACTCTGTTACTACGGATTTTATTTTGTATGTGTTTAATTTTAAAATATTTAATAGCGAATTTACATTGTGATATATGTGTGTACCTAATATGTAGAATTGGCGTTCTGCGAAGGTGGTTTTGTGTTGGGTTCTTGGAAGGAGATTTACTCGCTTATTTGGGTTTGGCGGAGGCAGACCGACATGTGCTCTAAGAATTGATCGGAGCACAAAGAGTTGCCGTACTGTGAGAACTTTACAGACAGCGTACAGTTGTGTTGTTGGATACCTGTAGGGTTTTTTAGATAGAACTTTGAGTACTGCTCTTTGCGCTCTTTCCACTCTCAAAAAACTGGTTTTAGTTGCACCTCCCCATGCGGTTATGCAATACCCAAGAACTGACTGGCACAGCGCATGATACACCATCCTCAGTGTGTCAGGACTAGCCGAGTCTCTAAGGGGCTTAAAGATGTGTATAAGTCGCAATGTTCTTGTGGTAACGACTTGGATCTGGTTGTCCCATATTATTATTATAGCTGCTTAGATAAGCAGGTGCTTTTAATCATAACAAACATTAATTGTGTATTTACTTTACTAGAAACATATTAAAGGCCATAATGTAAAAAAAAAATTACAAACAAACGGTATCTAAATTGAACGAAATACGTAACTTAGAAACCGTTGTTTATATTTTTTTCCAAAAACAGGCATCAATTAAGTTCGGAAATTATATTACAGTAGGTACCTACTGTAAAATGTTGTTAACTCCACATTAAGGCACACACACAAACAGGCGCGACACGCGATGTAATCGCCCCTGCTTGAAGGAACCTTTACTTGTAACGATTATAATTATTGTTACAAGTAAAGGACTAAATGGCATTTACAGGTATCAAAGAAATATATTATGTAAAAATTATCCGTTGCAACCAAGCTTGAAAGGCGGGTGCTTCACTCTTTATTAAGAGGATATATTGAAGCGTGATTTAGCTCGGTTTGTAGGTGAAATGGCGTTATGGCTGTCTAGTTTGACGCGAAAGAGATAGAAGACTCTCAAGCGCAGCGGAAGCGCGCTCCGTTTAAATGAAGATTTATGACATAATGCTATAAATTTTTGCCTTAGTAAGTTCTTAACATATTTAAATAACTTTGATATAATGCAAATTTTACTGAACAATAAGGAACTGTTTACGTATAATTGTATAAAACAGAAATTAGACGGTGATACTTTGCATTTTTTTTCTATCTATAAGTACTTTATCATGTTTCGGTTTTAGTACAGCAGTAGACATGATACGTAGTCAAACAACACATATGGAAAATCCAAATGATTTAGCCATATACGTTTGGTTTTATAGGAATTTTAAAAACACAAAATTATCATTGTATCCCCTTAAATTTAACTCTAGATAACCTCCCGCTGCATCTTTTGCTTTTCTCTTTTATCCTTTTAGAAGTAGCTATGTTTCCTTATGGTTTTTAACCAAAACTTCTACAACAAACAATGACGATAAAGTTTTTTTAATAAAAAAATTATAACGAAATAAAAACCGATACATTTTTGTTTCACAACAACTCGTCGAAGTTATCTACAAACGGTTTAAGTTTATAAAAACTGCATCTAAACTATGTCGAGTTACAAACGTAGGTAATTGTTGGCACCACGGCCTTAGCCTGTTAGACTCAATTTAAATAAAATCATTCACACTTCATTGTATTAGTATTTCACTTAGTTTTGCAGTCAATATTATTTAGGATGTTGCAATGAGAGCTCTAAAAAGACTTGTTAACGTTGTAGTGCGTCAGGGATGTTTGCGGATAATATCATTGATGGTTTTGCCACCATTATTAGAAAAAGAAGAGCATCCATAATGTTGGGAGTTAGCGGCTGCACCAACAGTTTTCTCAGTGTGTTTGCAGATCGGTGGTATTCCACGACGTTACGGAGGTGGAAGCAGTTCCACGCTGAGTTTTAATTTTAATTGTATGTTAATTTGTGTCTGTACATAATAAAATACTAACACTAGAAGTTAAGTAAAATTGTTACTTACCCTATGGACTTTGTCTGAAAATAAAAGTATTCTATTAAATTCATCATTTTCCTGCCCTTATCCCAATTTATTAGGGGGCAACGCAACTTGTCTTTTTCTTGTATACTTCTCTTTTTATCATCATCTCTGTAGCCACTCACTTTCAAACCATATCGTCTTTCACACAGTCCATCCATCGTTTATTTGGTCTTCCCCTACTCGTATAGACAAATACAATTCTATTCTATACAAAAAGAGTTAATGAAATATTTTGTTCAACTAAAAGTTACAACAACAGGGTCTATGATTGACAGCTAGATCTTTCTGAGCATCTAGTTCTAACCTAACAAATGAGGAGCAGTGGTCAGACGTAAAGGTATGTAGTGGTTACTTTTATTTGTTTATAACTTTCAACATAAGAATGTGATTGTGTAATCTACGCACAGGCGTTGAAGGAGCAATTTTTTGTTTCATCAATCCGTTTATCAATCATCATATTTGATCTAAATGTAATTGATTGTTGTAACTTTTACTCACGATCTCAAAACTAATGGTAGGTATTTGTTTAATTCAATTGTCTTTGTTGGTTTTGGTTATCAAAGTCATCAAAACTGACTAAAAAGAAATTCATGAATAACCCGTTTAATCATATAGATAAAAATTCTAATCTAATGAATATGCACCGGCTAAAAGTAAAAAAAAAATGGTTTTATGTCTATGCACATATTGGTTCCATAAATATTGATAGCTATTAAGGTGATTGAATTGCGAAATAACACCAATCAGTTACAGGTTCCAGGTTTTCAATCAATAGATACAAAATAACTTTGAATTAAATAATTTTGTAGGAAACTAAATTCTATTAAATCAGAACTGGTGTTATAAAATTCAATATCAATGTAATCAACACAATATCGTGATATACGGAACCAATGTTATATAAAACTTGCGTAACAAGTAATGAGTTCATAAAATGCATACACGATTTCAATTTACATTTCAGGCAATATTGCAAATGTCAAATAATACACGGTTTTAAGCGAGAAATTGACTTTATGATGTGAAATGAGAGCAAATTCTCGGACAGTTTTATTACCGACAGGTTTATAATCTTAATATAAGCATTAAGACACTGGAATACCGAGGACCTAGTAGAAGATGAAAACCATTAGACTTGCTACCATAAAAGCCATAAGAACCCTCCACCCACCTACATCTAACATCTTTCTCTATTTAAGATAGTTAGTGCATTTTATTAACTAGTGCCCCCAACCCTTACTTAAGCCAGCCCGCGCCGCTGAGCCTGTAGCTTTAAATCCCTCCCCAAATAATATTATTAATCCGATCCAGTCTGTCCCTGCTGTCCTACCCCAGCGACGCCCTAAGCCAAGGTCCGTACCCCACATGGGGTGCCCTTACCGAGTGGTCGCTTAGTTTTTAAGTTTTTCCTCCAAAATTCTCTTAGTATTTACTAAGAGTACTTTGGAGCTATCAAATTAATCCTAATATCCAAATTTAAAAATACAATTTTCAAACAAACTAAATAGTACTTAGTGATGGTCCGACGGGATTTGCCGATCATTCGTCTAGCTAAAGTTGTCCCGGAAAGCCGTTAAGCCGTTGGTCCCGGCTGTCATTCGTGGATCTTTGACAGTCGTTACGGGTCGTCAGAAGTCCGAAAGTCTGACAACCAGTTTTACCAAGGGGTATCGTATTAGCCAGTCACTGGGTTGTGGAGGTTAGATAGGCAGTCGCTCCATGTAAAATACTGGTATTCAGCTGCATCCGGTTAGACTGGAAGCCGACCCCAGCATAGTTGAGAAAAGGCTAGGCAGATTGATTGTCGTCTCCACCTTGTATAATCTAAAATTATCAAAACTTCATTTAAAATAATAGTCCAAGGATTTATGTTTTATTTCTGGTTTTAGTAGACCGTACGTTTTAACACGTTAGCTGCGGCACCAATTTTTGCAAACTTTCCGTTCCTGCGGCACGAGGTGTTATCGGCCCGCACAGTGACCAGACGTTAGGGCGACACAAGGTCTATTAGACCCCACCTCCTTTAACAGACTAAAATCCATTTTCTGGCGCGAAATCAAAGATAAATGAAAAATTTTGGTCCTTATCGATATAGACAGTGAATTGATGAACCCTAATCTACCGTCGCCCCGGGATCTGATAGCTAGTTTAGGAATTATTGGCAAAACAAAATATGGGATCTTATACACCTCGTAACGCACTGAAATAGGGTAAATTTTCGCTAAGATTAGTGATGGAAAAAATAATATTGACGCAACGACGTTTATCTATTTTTGTGAGAAAATCTTAATGCAGTTCACAGAATAGAAAAAAAAGAAAACCAGAAGTAGAAAAGAAAATATCCTATGTATTCTGCCTCGGGCTTTAAAAATACACTTATTAGAACTTGAATTAACATAAAAAAACTCAGTAACAATATACTTTTTTTATAAAAAATCGCAATACATACAGTTTTGGTTCTGTTTCTGTATTTTTTAAAATTAACTTCTTCCGACAACGTTTAGACATGTTCGGCGATGTAAAAGGACGTGCTCTCCAATCGACGTGATGCACAACACTAGTCGCGGGAAGCTCGCGTTGGGTGCGGTACGAGGTCCGGGAGGATACGGGACGTTTTAGCCTCGTTCCGCATTGCATTAAAATTATATTAATTCAGTGCGGTACGAGGCCTAAGACATCCTGTACCAAGGTAGGTATACCACCGAGTCCGGGACCATTAGCGCGTCTCAAATATACATTTATCTCTTTTCTATACTGGACCAAACCAAAGCTATGCCCTTCGCACGACAGAGATGTTCACGTTTTTCCTTGCCGCACCACAAGGAAGTTGCATGAGGGGTGATTTAGGCCTCGTTTCGCACTTAACGTGTTAAGCACAGTTTAGTTTCTCATTGTGCCATTTACATGCATCGTGATGCGAATGCAACACCACTATTTTAATAGTCTGTTATCTGTAACTCTACCGGGTTCTATTTTATTAAGGCACTCATGCGTTCTGGCATGCAGTTGCAGGCAGCATGCGTTTAAGCATTAGTATCTGAATTGTTCTCAATGATATAATCTTTATTTGTGTTCTTGTTTCACAAATGAAGAAATATAAATGCCTCTGTTTTTACCTAGAAAAACAGAGGCATTATTTATAAATTGGCATTATTTTATTTAAAAGCATAATCAGTACCTACCTACTTATGTAAATATCGCGGAACATGACGAACCATGGGAACAAGGCGTGAGCTGGAAATACCAAAATCGGCCTAGTATTTACTCATCCTGGCACTAAAGCAAAATTTGTAGACGTTGTACACTATCATCCGCAATATAAATCTGATTTTAATTAATCTGTGTGTTCTAATTAACAAGTTATCAACGGAACACTAAATTAATCCGAGGAAGCGCTTTTGCAACTGTATCGGAGCAAATAAGCGAGACAAATTGTCCGATGAAATGTTGAAAATTATGTTTTGTAATTAACTAATTTAAAGCATTTGATATTCGTACACCGTTGGTTGGAGGCGTCAGATAACATTTTATAGAATTTCCACATTTCCTCAGTAGATAGAGTCACAAATCGTTCTTTATATGGTGGACAGTCATTGCAACAAGTAAGACTAGTTATGACACCGGCGCAAGCGATTGATGAAAAGGAAATGAGAAAAATATTTACATATATACCTACTTATTATTATAGTTCTAGTTTCCACTTTTTAGTGGCATGATGCTTTGGTTACAATCACTATGATAAAAATGCCTGAAACTATTTTGATGGTAGATATCCTAAGGCACTTCCCCAAACGACCTTGAGCGTTCTGTTAAAAATTGCGATATTTTTTAAATAAAATAAAACGTGATTTTTAAATTATATCATTAGAGTAGATAATGCTCAAATGATTAGAACGTGACCTTCAGTAAAAGATGCATGCAATCAATAATTTTTGTCACTTTTACAAGAAGATTTTAAATGTATTATTTATCACAAAAAAAATAAGAACGTGCTTTTAAATGTAGTTTATTACTCTTAATTAATGAGTTAATAGCCTCTGAATAACGCACTAGGTAACGCAAGTTTTGCACGGGGTAGCGCCAAAAAAAATGCGTCCTTGATTGATACTTGATCAATTAGTGTTAAATATTTTTGTAAAGAGGTATGTTTGCCTGATAAGGTAGGAAAGTGTTTTAATGCAGTGAGCGTGGGGAAATATTTCGTAAAAAAACATTAGTAACTTCAATAATTATGTGCATACGGCTGCAGTGCTCAGATAATAATCAACGTTTACACCTTATTGCAACGTTTTTGTAGGAAAATTGCCGCATTAAGTGTTTATAGCCCAGTTTCAACAAGTCTATTGAAATAAAAAATATTTTCTTCATAATGGGTTGAACAGTACTTTTGTTGAATATTTATGATTTTAATTACAGTTTATTAATTACTGATAGCTGTTAATAAGCACTTAAAATACAACACTGTTTAGACTTCAATCGGCATTTAATGTAATGTAAGTTATTTCAAGCTTAGTTGAGCTGTTCTACTCAGAGAACAACCGACGCCTTGCACTTTAGCTTAAAAAAAAAACAGATTTTGTAGAAAATAAATATTAAATAGTATCAGTGTTATTAGGAATTACAGTATCAAACTGTTTAGTTTTCACTACCTCTTTAATTATGTTAGGTAAGTAAGTACTTACTACCCGCGTCATGTTCGTGGTCGGGCGCCGTCAGTTGAGTGAGACTTGTCATCTCAGCTTATTTTTTTAAATCTTATATTTTTAATTGTTTTTTTTTAGTTTCCATAGCAACAAGCATAATGTAGCGTAATAATATATTGATTTAAAATACTTTTATTATTACTATTTTCCTTATAAATATTATTACATAGCGTTGTAACTAAATGCAAGTGATCAGATTATGTACAAGAATTTACCTGTATTACAATATTTAGTTTAATGGCTCATAATATAATCGTGACAGACGTACTGAAAGTCACTAGTATATGTAACTATATCAGTTGGTATCATCTTCTATATAAATAAAAAGAGAAGTCCTGACTGACTGACTGACTGATTCACTGACTCATCAACGCCCAGCCCAAACCCTTGGACCTAGAAAGCTGAAATTTTGCACAAAGGTTCCCTTTATAATGTAGACAAGGAATAAGGAAGGAATTCCCGGTAGCAGGTTCCCCTGGGATATTTTGTGTCATCGCCTTTTTTTCACAGGCGGAGCCGCGGGTAGGAGCTAGTACTTGATATTGAATCTGTAACGGCGATGTCTTACTCCGTTAGTTTTTGCTATTAATTTTAATTGTGCTGAGTGCCGACACATTATTAGAAACAGTACAGCGCTCTACGCGTCCAATACAATAACGCGTTCAGGGTACTCTTGGGGCTGCCTCGCTTCTGTAGCGCATCGGGGATGTTTGCCGAGGCGCGTGTGGATTGTTTCTACACAGTCATGCGCAAGCGGTGCACATCCCTGGTGCGCAGGGTGCGGGCTAGCCGCAACAGTATCCTGAAGGCTTTTGCTGAACGGTTCGACTGTCACTATGTGAACCACTGCTGCATGGTTCACGTACTGACTAATGTTAAGATATTGTTTTAATTGGGTTTTAATAATTTTAATTAGATTTTAATTGTAGTGCTGAATTTAATTTAATTGAATTGTATAGTAATTTTAAATTTAATTTGATTTGTGATTTTAATTTTAATTGTTTTTATTGTGTACCTAGTTGATTTTATATTATTTTTAATTCCGTTTTAATTGTACATATACAACGTGTAACGTTAAATGCGCAAAACCTCTGAAGGGGTCATTGTACTCATTATTATGAACAACTTTTAGTATGGGACCAAACCTGAAATCGCGAAAAAAAAATCAGCTGTTCAGTACATTTTGACGAATTATGCGAACAGAAATGTACTGAACAGCTGATTTTTTTTTCGCGATTTCAGTTTTGGTCCCATAGTAAAAGTTGTTCATAATGATGAGTACGATGACCCCTTAAGAGGTTTTGCGCATTTAACGTTACACGTTGTATATGATCCAAAGATGATTGAAATAAATAAATAAATAAATAAATAAATAAATAAATTATAAAGCTCTGGCCTTAGTGAGGCGAATAGAGATGCTGACTAATAATTTTTTTTGTCCGTCATGTAGATAGATTATTATAAAATATTGCACACGTATTTTTTCTTTTTTAAAGTTCCGTACCTCAAAAGAAAAAAAACGGAACCCTTATAGAATCACTTCGTTGTCCGTCTGTCTGTAAGTCTGTCAAAACCCTTTTTCTCAGTGGAGGTATCAGGTTGAAATTAATATCAAATACAGGTCTATGGTCCAGTCAGTGTCCTCCCGTAATAAAAGGACACTTTTTTTTGTTAATGATGACAATACAAATAATAATAACAAGCCTTGTAACCGACCCTGCGGTACCTATATGCCTGACTCAGTTCTCGAAAATAGAAATATCACACTGTACTGGGACCGATCCATCACCAGTCATCAATGACAGGACCATGGTTGCCAATGAGCCTGATATAGTGGTGGTGGATCGAGTAAAGCGGCGCACAATAATTATTGACATAACGGTCCCGCATGACGGGAACCTCGTGAAAGCCGAGAAAGATAAACAAATCAAGTAGGTACCTTGACTTGGCTCGTGAGGTTGTCGACATGTGATATGTGAACTCAACGATCATTTTGCTGATAGTCGTATCAGCCAATGTCTTAATGGCCAAGAGCCTCAACCAACACCTAGGAGGCTCTCGTTGGGCAGCTTGATCCAGAAAGTGGTATTTCTGGACACGGCTTGCATTGTTAGGAGGTTCCTCTCTCTTCCTCTGTAGCTTGGACCCTGTTCCCGATACCGGTGGGCTACTGTTTTTTTTTATATTTTAAAATATTTTTATATTTTTCATATTTTAATATTTAAAAGTATAATAATTTATATGTATAGTTAAGAAATAAAGGAAATAATAACAAAAGGAAACAAAAGAGACTCTATACTTATCGCTCATTTACTTTTGCAACTTCCTTTGAACTTTTGCAACAACCTAATAATTCAATAAATGCAGAGCACTAATCGGATGTAGCAGTAATTAACCACAAGAAGTAAATAACCCAAAATTAACCGTAGATTAACCTGTGACCTTTTGTTAACCGCAAGCTATAGAGACATTTTCAACAACCTTAGACGAATTTAAGGTTGTTGAAAATGTACGGCCCATTGCTTATCGTAAACCAGAGGTAGTTAATTAAGTAGATTGTAGGCATTCGAAAAAGACTCGATATCTACCTACTTTCAATCGGTGCTTTCGAGCGATACAATGAACGCCCCTGGACATTATGCCTACTGGTTTTTCGTGAAATCGATTACATAATTAGTGAATCTTGATTGAAAAATAGAGAACAAGGTGATAAGTTACAGATTTTATAAAATATCTATATTTTCGCCCCGATGCTTGTACATTTATCGCTACTTCTAATAAGTACAATAGAGTCAATCTTGATACCTACTATATGCCTAGGTATAAAGTTATAAGTAGTTATAACACAGTGCAGTTGGTAAATAAGGCTTTACGCGCATGCCGGTAGCTAGTCGTGCGTAGCGGAGCGCGTGCGCCGGCTGCTAACGGTCCATTGGTCGTATGTTGTTAATTGATTTGTAAACTGTCGTTAGTGATGTGGTAGACTCCCGTGTGGGTCTAAGGTGAAATGTTTGTAGGTTTAATACTAATAGTGGCGATAAAATGTTTAGGAAGGTCCTAAACATTTACATCACGAGATCAAAAGCACATACCTAAGTGGTTATCATAGCACATAATCTATGTAATATAAGATTAGAAAAAGAAATTAGCTTTTTTTACTAGTAGCTAAGATAGCTCTTCAATAGTGTGTAATAGCTGAATGATTAATTGACTGGTGATCATATATTTATTTGATGTTGTGGCGCAATCATTCTTCTAAACACTCACATAACAATCAATCATTCTCATAATCATATTATTATCTTCTTGTTGGTTCCATTTAAACAATGATCTAAAAATGTGTTTATTGACCTAATGCCTTTCTATTCCAAATCAAAACAAAATCACAAATACTAACATTTGTATTTCATCAGGTCATTATAAAATTCGACATTTATTTAGTTTTACAGCTATTTATTAATTCAACCCATTGTTTCTGAAATGCATTAATGGCCATCAAAATGCAAATGAATCTCATATCAGAACCTAGATATCTACAACCACTTATTTATTATACCTATATATCCTAATTAATTTTATCGATCTAGCTAGATAGAAAGCCAAGTGTTTGTTACCGATATTATTTCTCTACGTATGCCAAAAAAAATTAAAACTTGAGGAAAAAATGTAGTGAAAGGCAAAGTGGTTCGATTTGAGAGCTGTATGTGTATTGTTAACTACGAAATCATTAATGGAGCATTCTTGTGTTACGCAGTTGCTATGGTAGATAGAAGATATTTGAGTATAAAGGATTTCTGTACTTAATGGAATGTTTAGAATATCTGATACCTATTTAATTGGAGTTGCAGTTCAACACACACAGTTCACATGCCTTTTTACTTTATATTTTATTTCTTTTGCGAGTTCACGATTTTTATTTTTAAATACCGAAGTTAGCTATACTGTTACAGTTTTTTGTAGCATTTGTGTGTTATAGATAGCATTTTATAGTTAAGTCTGGAACATTTGTGTTTCTTATGTTTAAACGGGCGTTGATGGCTGCGACTCAGTTTTTAACTTTTGCAGCTATCATCGTTTCCATTGTTATTATCTCAATTTGTTTTTGTTCCAAATAAAAAACTTTTTACTTTTTACTTTTTTTTTTAGTTACCATACAAGACAGCCACGGTTTTCAAAAGTTTTCGATTCCCTATTACTTTTCTGACGGTCCTTTCGATTTAATCGTTTTATTATTTAACGTTTTTCATGGGTCTGGTTTTTGGCGTGAATGAATTGGAATATTCTTCTACAGCAACCGATGCCCGGAATCATCATCTTCCTGCCTTGGTCCCATGTTACTTTGGGTCGGCGCAACACGTTGTTTTTCTTCCTTTTGAAAACCGTGGCTGTCTTTTGTGGTAAGTCCACACAAGACAGCCAGGGTTTTCTAAAGTTTGAGTACTGATATTACTTTTCTGACGATTCTTTTCTCATTTCACGTTTTTCATAGAACTTAGAAGGTATCAGACTGAATTGGAATCTTCTTCTACTGCATAACTGATGCTTGGACTCATCTTCATGCCTTTCTCCAAGGTTACTTGGGGTCGGCGCAACACGTCTTTTTTTCTTAATTTCTCTCGTGACAGCTTCACTCTATCATTCACTCCATTTTCTTTCATATCATCCCTCACACATTCCATCCATCTTTTTTTTGGTCTTCCTCTCCCTCTCCATCCATCAACATTTATATTTATTACTCTTTTAGTTACATGCTTTTATTCCTCCTCAACTGATGCCTGCATGGACAGCTACTTACTAAAACCACATGGCGTGCGCGCCAAGTCTCTACGCCTTTGGCAATTACCTACAGAGGGCCATTACTCCCAGCTGTTCATCCAAATGAAGTCACATCATGTGGTGAGGTTATAAAATGCTCGCATCTACCATTTCTAATTGTTTCCCACCACAGGGAGTTGATTATTTATTATGTTAGACTTTTTCCTGTTGTCTTTTTTATTTTTTATATGACGTAATACGCTATCTCGGCAGTAAGTGTAAACCACTTTCTGATAAAGAATGCCTATGTAGATAAGTATGGTATGGTGATAGAAACTGATTGGGAAACAGAGTCGGTTTTTTAAACGTTGTCTATAGGAAAAACGTCTGTATTAGCGCTGCGGGAAGCAACTGAGATTGCGAGTGTGGTATTCAGTTCGACTTGTTTTTATAAAATTCTTCTTGATGTAGAGGAACCTGATGTTGATGAGAATTTCTCTAACGATTGGCCTGCAAAATATTTGGTATAACATCTGTAAAAACAGTCACTAAAACGACTTTTCACTTTTTGCATACCTGATTAGGTGTTATGTAACAACACGTACACATACCCTTCACACCTTCACGTACATACATTACAGTAAAAGTAGTAAAATGTATCAACATAGAAAATAAATAAATAAAAAGTTTATTGATCCAAAGGTATACATAGACACAGGTTGTATACTAGTTACATGCTAAGACTTAATCAATTAGCAATGGACACTAGGGGAGAAAAATAACTGTCTTAAACAAAAATTAAATCCTGTCTCCTAAACTAGGGATGACCTGTATCTTAGGAGACAGTGATTCGACCGAGCTGAACTGTAAATTAATGATGGATCTTAGGTTTTGAGTGTCGATGTTAATCTACCATAAAACAAATATGTGAGTTAGCTGAGTAATTTTGATTATATTTGAGCATGGATGGTTGCAGGTAGGCGAGTAGGGGAAGACCAAAGAAACGATGGATGGACTATGTGAAAGATGACATGGCTAGAAAGGGTCACCCCCTTTACGGTTGATGAGACCGTACAGATGGATTGTGTGAAAGATAACATGGCTAGAAAGGGGGTGACTACCGAGATGACGACTAATAGAGAAGTATGGAAAAAAAGGACATGTTGCGCCGACCCCAAATAGATTGGGATAAGGGCAGGAGAATGAATGAATGAATGCAGGTATGGAGAAAGAGTGGGAGTGTGACATGAAAACAGCTTGCTCTACTAAGGCTTTTACGGTGATTCCGGAGCTTTACCAAACACTGCTGTGATGAGAATTATTACCATGAGACTGGCCGAATCTAGGAAGGCTTCTTATTGACCATTGTGTCCTCGGTCTCTGATATCTATAAACCCGACGTCCATTACAGGAAACACTGAACCATAAACTTACCTAATAATTGCTATAAAATTATACAGTTTATTTATGACTATATTACACGAGATATTATAGTCTTGGTCTATTAACAAGAAACTCAATTATTTGCCGTTTAGACTAGGTATCTACCTATATAAATACAACAAAACCTTGCCTTACTTAATATTAGTTCATACGACAACTATTAACTGACTCTGTCGCAAATGTGGGGTTATGTAAACAAAGTATGCACAATAAGTTAGGTAAATAAATGTCGCAATATTTTAATACTTTTTAAAAGGTGCGGTTTATAACGGAATCTTTGAATAAACTGTTAAGGTGAAGCCTCTCTGTTGTTAGAAAAAACTGATTGTTTAAAATGATAAAACATTTTGAGGTCTATTTTTTGCTATAAATCTATAACAACTTGATAAAGTTCGTGACATTCTCATGAATAATACATGCATACCTACACCGTAAAAATAATCTGAAAGTATGAATTTATTTTCAAGAAATTCTAGGTCAGCGTTATAATAATATCTTATCTTATTTTAGTCCTACTCCAATTCTGTCATTTTAAATAATACCACAAAAAATGATCTTTAAAACTCACAAAGAAACCTACCACCTTGTGCAAGAAAATGAGACTCCGGTGTTACTCGTGTAAAAAAAATACCTGCTTCATTTTTTTTTCCTTTCACTTAACAATCTAGCCTATAGCTTATAAGTAATTTTATAACGTCTTTTCTATTAATTTTATGCTAAGGGAAAGACACTCGATTCACATGTTGAATCAAGACGAAGAATCAAGAGAAAGAAAGACGAGTCGAAGATAAGACGAGAGAACTAGTATTCTTAACTAGTATTCTTAAAAATATAATAGCTTAAAAGATTGACAATTTATTTTATAATCTCTAAACCTAAAACTGAAACTTCCCTTTAACATTTAATACGTAAATTACGTGTAAGTTACGATACGAGGTGGGTGGCGCACGCGGCGTCCACATCTCGGCCCATTTGGTAATCACCTCACGAGAATCCAAGCCGCGTGGATTGCGATATGATTGAAGATAATTGATCTGCCAAATGATAGTTCTGGAGCAAACATTGCTTCCCCATATGGTATAACTGTGTTATGGTACATTAATGGCTCTGCCCGCGGCTCCACTCGATTTTTTAGATGATAAGATTTGGAGGTTTTGATTTTGGGCTATTGTTGTATTTTATCAAATAAGATAAAGAGCCCAGGGGGCTCTTTTGATATATTGTCTCATTATCGTTAATTTTAATAAATAATAATAATAAATATTTTTGGATATTTCACACAACGCCATCTAGTCCCAAGCTAAGCAACCTAATGCTTGTGTTATGGTAACGAGATGGCTGATAAACTACTTATATACATTTTTTTTTGTAAATACATACATATTATAGATAGAAAAACACCCAGACTCGAAACAAATACTTGTAGGTCGTACAAATATTTGTTCCGTGCGGGAATCGAACCCGCGACATGCTGAGCAGCAGTCAATCGCTCAACCACTGCGCCAACCGTGTCGTCAAAATTTTAATTCGTAAAAAGATTATTGAGCATTGGCAACTTTCATGTTGCCCCAGCATGCTCCTCATATCCTGCCCCACTCACCTATTATCATTTTTAATTAGCGTTTGGCTCTAAACTGCTCAAACGTGATCAAATCATTACATGCTACTATTTAAATGTAACATAACCTAAATAAAACTAAAAAGCGTTTTAAGATCATAGAGCCGTCTCCTGTCAGTTAGATCGTATCTTCAAAGAGGAAACATATCTCATAACTTGACGTAACTTGCAATCAGCTTACCGCATTACTTAGCAAGCTCATTCGGATATGATTGTCGGTTGATTTGTTAACATATTCATAGCTGAACTGTGAAGTTCTTATTTTGATAGATGTTTTCCTCATCGGATTCAAATGAGCGTTGGATGATTTGACGCTAAAAGTCAGATAAAATGAGGAGAGTCGACGTACCGCATGATTAAATCTCCAAATGCAAGTGGCAAAGGCAGCATCTTAGTTCAAATGTGTTTATACCTTTCGGTTTTATTGTAGGCAATAGGAATCTTCTAAAATCGGTTACTAAACATTAGTCTACATTTGCCTGTGATGCCACCCTCCAACTGTGTAACTCGCTTTCAATCACTATCTGAAGGATTTGCAAGGAAGTTCCTAATCGATCATCATTATCATTCTCATGCCCTTATTCCAAAGGTGTCGGCGCAACGTGTCTTTTTCTTATTAGTCGCCATCTCGGTAGTCACTCCCTTTCTGGCCATATCATCTTTCACACAGTACATTCATCGTTTCTTTGGTTTTCCCTACTCGTATAGCCATCCATTCATACTCAAAACTTTCCTGAAGTCATTTTCATAGTCACCCGAAATAAATGATATACTGATTATTATTATTATTATTTTAAACGTCTTGGACATATCTCGGAACCGTAGGTTCCCGGACCTTTGGAAGGCGTACGAGGGGTTGAAGCCAACTCGCAGAGGCCCCTTAGACAATTTTAAATGATGAGGTGGCACTATATTATTATTTTCCCCATTCCTCCGCATCACAATCATGCCTATATCATGACAACCGATTTCCGCACAACTTTACAGTCACCGGTGTCATTTTCAGACTTTCTCTGTCTTTCATTGCTTCATATATTAGGTCTAAAAATTGGTCTGCTTCAACGTAACGCAATTAATGTTGTAGAACTGTCAAAATGACTGTCATTTCCATTGTAAGTGTGTTACGCAGTTTTACCACACAGGATCGCTTCCATTCTAACGAGATACTCAATACTCCTGTCTAGCTTTGGAATCCAGCAGCAGAATCTGACATGCAGTTGCTTCATTGCTTGTTAGCATATACATTGCTTTTGCATCATGTCAGAGGCGTAGCAAATAGATAATAGTGCTTATAATTCTTATCTTTCAATGTAATGAACAGGTGGATTTAAAAGATAAGCTGCTAATATAGATTGATTGACTTATTAGACATTCAAATCACAGACTTTTGTTTTAAAGTTTATTTGTATGTGTGAGTGATAAATCAAACACGTCGCTAACACTAGGTAGTCATAGTGTATTTACAATACACAGTTGCAAAATTTCAATTAGTGTTCATTTGTTTTAGGATTCATTGCGTAGAGAGTTTCCCACGCAAGAAGGATCGATTTCTCAAGAAGTTATAGTAAAATGATTTATGTTATGTACATTATCTTACTGTAGAGTATTGTTTAGTGCATAATTAGATCTGTCTGGTTCTAAATCTATAGTTCAATTATTTATTGCATTAAAGACTAGGATAGCAAAAGAGCTATGAAATAATAGTCAAATTGGAAGTAGAAGTAAATACGTTTTATTGTAGAGCAAAATCAATTATCTATTGCTATTTTGTGCCATTAGGCATTTGATTTTATTAAAGTTGCTTTAAAAACAAACAGACAGAAAGAAATACAAAGATTTTTATTAAGTAGTTATTATGCAAGTTCAAAATTGATTGGTTTAAAATTATAGGTATCTAGTGCTGCAATAAAAACTAGACCAAATTTGTCGCCTAGTACCTATTTAATGTATGGTATACGTATAGCTTGTAATATACAATTACGTTATTATTTTTTTTATCATGGCCGACAACTTGCTGGTGTAAAATAAAAGAAATCATTAAAAACGTTATTGCAACATAGCAGTACGTACATGGTTCACTTTTTATATACGACCTTGTTTAAATTTTAATGTAAAAGTGTCACATTCTTGTTATAATGAGAGTTTAATAGTGTGTTGCAGGGATATTGCAAGGACGGCTATTTGATTTAAACACTTTACGGGCAGTTTTAACCTAAATTCATACACTAGGAAGTCGTATTTCCTAACTAGACGTGATCATTGAGTCTAGGTATAAACCTAATTACAGGAAACACACATAAACTTTTGAGACGTAACTGATCCATATCAATCAATTTTATTATATTTAATTTTACTCAGTAAAGTTTGAGCAATTTTCAGTGCTTACCTAGGCTATTAGAAATTCCGATTTACACCTTGATGTTTTTTGTGACGGTAAGCATTAAACTTGGGGGAGGCCTATATCCAGCAGTAGACGTTTTTCGGCTGAAAAAATTATGAAGCACTAAACTGGCGAGACACACTCCCATTGAGACCTGCGTGAACCGTCAAAAAAAATTTATGGTCCTCACATGATCTGACCAAAATTATGTCTGAACTTTAAAAGAGACTTTGACCCAATTTGTTTCGCCATTTCTTCTCAGGTAGTGAGATAGGAAATGTCGACTCCATCTAGCTTATCTTTTTAGGGTTCCGTATCTCAAAAGAAAAAAACGGAACCCTTACAGGATCACTTTGTTGTCCGTCTGTCTGTCTGTCTGTCAAGACCCTTTTTCTCAGGAACGCGTAGACGCGTATCAAGTTGAAATTTAACATCAAATACTTAAGTCCATGGTCCCTTGGAGCTCTAAAAAAATGAAGCTTTTATGTCAACGCAATACAAAAATACGGCCATTTATGCGACACCCTAGAGGTTTTGATTTTTACTTGCGAGTATCAAAATAAATACTCGCAAGTAAATCAAAACCTATGGGTTACTTAACGTTGACCTAGAATCATGAAATTTGGCAAGAAGCAAGGTCTCACAGTACAAGTAAAGTAAAAAGTTAGAAAATTGTAAATTTGTAATTTTAACACATAAAAAAAATTTTTGGGATTACAAACTTTAATTTGCAATTGGAGAATTAACCGTGAGGTATACCAATGTATGAGACCACGTGGTGCGTGGTCTGACACGCACTCGGCTAGTTTTTTTTTTAATATGGCGTGTAAAAGTGATTCCGATATCATATTTACAAAACAAACAATTTCATTTAATTTCATTTAAAATCTAATTAATTACGTTATTGCCCTGCCCCCAACCCTGACATGAAATTAATGTCATTCATTATTATAGACAGCTATTTTGTAACCAGCTAATAGTTATACTTACGTACGTACCTGGTTAATCTCAGTTATCAACATCTAAATGGTTATTGCCAAAAATTGATGAATAATAGTCGATACAATAATCAGTTCAAGGGCATTATACGCGTGAGCCACCCACGTGATAATCACTCCATAAAGAATTCCATTGGTAAATTCACTTGTTGGTAATAGTAACGATAATATCGTTTAGATTATGTTGTTTGAAGCTTGAATAAGATTCTGATCTTTGGTTCGATGAGTATAATTGAATTGATGATGAAATAATCTGTTTGCTTATCTGATGGGACTGCTGCTTATTTCGGCGTTAACAGTTGAATCTACCGAAAGGACTGGCCCATAAAGCAGAGAACAGAAAGAAGAGTGTGGAAACAAAAGGGGCAAAAGGCTACAGTGGAACAACAAAGGTTCTTCATAGATTAGATGTGGTTGAATATACAGAGTTATTCGTAAAATACCAGCAACCTCTTAAGGGGTCATTGTACTCATAATTATGAACAACTTTTACTATGGGACCAAATCAGAAATCGCGAAAAAAAATCGGCTGTTCATTAGGTACATTTATCTACATCAAACTCGTCAAAATGTAGGGAGCAGCCGATTTTTTTTTCGCGGTTTCAGGATTGATCCCGTAGTAAAAGTTGTTCATAATGATGAGTACAATGACCCCCTATGGGGTTGCTGGTGTTTTACTAATAACACTGTAATTTTCTAGCGTAAAACCGTCTCCAGAATCTACCTTCTTTTTTTGAAAGTGAAGGTATAATCTGTTTATGCACAAGTAGGTACTCGGGCCATACAAACAAGTGTGCGAAAATGGGTCAGTGGGTAACCTTGGGCGTTGAACCAGTTTATGTTTTAATCGTGACAGTACTGACAGCTTATCTTTACATCAGCTGAATGCAGAATGTAAACAGTCTTCGAAGAGAACGAAAGCTCAGTGACAATATTTGTTAAGCGAGGTAGGTAATGGGGAGGAAAACTAACTTTTTATCACGCTAGGTGGCACATGATCGACTGTCCTTTTTTCATTGATTTGACATAATGAACATTTGTCAAATTGTATGGATTTGTTTGTAAAACAATGTACAGTCGTTCAGAGCGCCATCTACAAACAGCTTTGCGTGTGGCTCCCCATTAGATATACGTAGGTAGCTTTGTTTTAGTTTCTCCTACATGTGTAACTTTACGCTTTCTAATGCACGAAAACAATTATTATAATTATATCAGCATCATTTCAGCCGAAAGACGTTCACTGCTGGACATAGGTCTCCCGCAAGCACCGCCACTTCGACCGGTTCTGTGATTCCCGCATCCAGCGGATTTCTGCGGCCTTTATAAGGCCATCGGTCCACCCCCGGCCTTCCAACGTTACGTCTTTCGGTATTAGTATTATATATTTATTCATTAATTTAATGTTATAAATAACCATTTATTGGTGTACCTTTTATATGATACCCCACATGCCCTAGTAGCTCCACTTTGAATTTTTAAGACACCCAAATCTGTCACTGTTGCAAAAAAAAAAGTTTTTATTTCTTTCTTATTTGCAAAATATTTGGGCAAACGTCATCTAAAACTGTTCCAAATTTCAAGTTTAGCATTAGTAGTTCTTGAGATATCCAGCTGTGACAGACAGACTGAGTCACACCATAAGTTTTCTTTTTTATCATTTTGGTACGGAACCCTAAAAACACAATCAACGCTGCTGTAGCTCACTGTACAAGTAACACAAAAAATGATCAATGGTATTGCAATGACTGCGCTTGCGCAACCGATGATTGAAACAAGGTAGGCGGCCTGTACGCCTAACGTTTGACGGAATATATCCTTTAGCAGGTGCAAAGTGAACATAATTCTGTTTATGTCGTGCTCATATCTCACACTTAATAGGGCTTACACTGAATAAATAGTTTATTAACATTGGTGCTGAGGTTTAATGCGTCTAATTGAATTATCAAGTGAGCATTATTTTTGATCGTGACTGTACTCGCGTGAGTGAACTTGCCTACCTGGATTTTTATTACCTATTAGTACCACCCGTGTTTTCATATTTACAGGTTGTCCTCAACAGACAATATTTTATAACGAAAACCTCTCAGAGCCATTCATTTAAATTTTACAAAAATTTTTAATTACCACAATAAATCATTAAATATGTTTACAGTGATGATTATAATAATTTATAGGTAAGTACATTAATACATACATACTTATGAGAAATAAAGTAGTTAGGTACCTAGGTATGTCAAGAAGAGACTGATCGCGAAAATTGTTCTGCTTTTTAATCGAGATAGATTTCTTCATGAAAAGGTAATTCATGCTTTTAAAGCTTATTTAATAACTTTATCTACACCCATGCCATAAATCCCCCACAAAAGTCTCTGAAACAGTTAGCTTATTGCCAACATTAAAACAGCCAGTGTCATAGTAACCATGGTAACCATAATACCATCCAAACGGGTGCTTTAATGTTGTACTGAATTTCATAATGCAACTCGTTTTCAAAAAAAGAACATTGTAATGCACGCGCGTTTCACTAACACAGCGCCGTAATTTAAAAAATAACTTATTCGAATTCACGTCGTATACTATGACGCTGGCCGCCATGTTCGATACGAGTATTAGTATTGCAAAAAACTGTTTCAGAATCCTTTATAGAGGATTGATAACATGGATGTAGATAAAGTCTTGAATGCAACTGTACATAATTAGATATTAAAACACTCATGTGATACTATTATCACACTCGGCTTCGCCTCGTGTGATAAACCCACATTCGTGTTTTAATGCGTCAGTTGCATAAATAACTATTACCACTTAGGTACTTAGTACTCGAATAGTTACTTTTTGATCACTTTGGTCGTTGTATTTTTGGATTAAGATCATTTGTCAATTATTTTGTATTAATGCAATTTAAGCTTACAAAGCTTTCGGAGCTTTATATTTGAAAACATATTAAAACTATATACAGGGTGTTCGGCGCATGGACCGACACAATTTTTTGGGGGATTGGGGGGGTCATTTGCTAGGTTTCACCTAAAGACCTCCATGTCCTAAGTGTGACGGTAATTGAGATATGTTTTTTTTGGTTCTTTCTTTGAATTACCCAAAATCTCGCCTTTGAATCGATATATTTTTTTTGTTTATGATTGTAAAAGAATAAAATAATTTTTATTATAGTCTACAATGTATTATTATTCGAAATAAAATAAAAAAATATAATTACCGTAATAAGTCTTTTCTTAAAACACTCCATAACTGACACTCTAACTAGTATTTTGACTACATTTGAATTGTTTTTCATAGCGTGTAGCATACCCTTAGAAAGGGTACAAGCTAAAGAACTTTTTGAGATAAAAATAAGGTCAAAATGGCTTCATTTAAAAAAAAAATGAATTTAAGAGTAGTAATTTTTCATACATTTAAACATTTTTAAGACTTTGGAAGCACATAAGTCATTTTCTACTGATCAATTACATCAAATAATAATTTATTTAGAATAAAAATACATTGCAGACTATTATACAATTTATTTTGTTCTATTGCAACCATAAACAAAAAAAATATATCGATTCAAAGGCGAGATTTTGGGTAATTCAAAGAAAGAACAAAAAAAAACATATCTCAATTACCGTCACACTTAGGACATGGAGGTCTTTAGGTGAAACCTAGCAAATGACCCCCCCAATCCCCCAAAATATTGTGTCGGTCCATGCGCTGAACACCCTGTATAGAAAGAGACTATTTGAAAAACATGAATATCTCCCTGCCTGCTGTACCAAGTTTTATTGATTTATAATAAACTTGTATTTCATTAAGCGGGAAGTTATAAATTGGGTCTATTAGATTAGTCTATGGTTTCAAAAGTGATTGTAGACTGTCAAGTTGAATTTGAAGTCTTTTATAAAATAATTCAAATGTAGGGTACTGGTTACCTATTAATTTATGTACAGACGCCAGCAGGTCAAGCCACCCGAAACTGTCAAATTTTCCCAATCAACCTTGATCCTAATGCTTTAGTGATAAAGATGAAAATCTATTAAAGAAATTTGACAGATTGTAGTAGCGTGATGTGCTGGCGTCTGTACCTACACACAGTAAACTAGATACATAGACGACATTATAACTTTTGAGTGCAAATGTACTGTTGGATTAGCTTGATGTTACACTTATAAGTTCTATGTTAGAGGATTTGGTTTCCGCACTTAGTCCTTCAGGTGGACAATTGTGCGTGGGCCATGGCGGCTGTCGGGGGCTATTCCAACCAGCCCACCTCCCTCCAGAAGTTGATCAAGTCTCCTGGTCTGTTAAGAACATCTGTGAAAGATCTGGATGTGCCGAGGGTTTCTGTTCTTATACGGGTGATACCTTTTTTTTTTTTTTTTTTTTGTTGTCGGGGGGAAACCTTCAAAAGGCGCCCGGGCTTTGGGGAAAAGACCGGGGAGTGTGGGATTTTTACCTCACTAAAACCACCCCGGTGGTCATCATCTGCACATGGAAGGGTCACCGTTACCTCTCAAAAGACCAATCCGGAACCCCCTCTGTGCAACGCCTGTTAGGGCACATCTCTGGGGAGACTGTAAAGGGATCTCTCCGAAACCTAACTATGCAAATGTGCAAGGCAGCACGTGACCACTGTGCGCCGTCTTCCCTGAGGTCACTCAGTGGACGGACAGAGTCCCCACTCTGAGCGCCCGTGACCCCAAATTCCCGCCTACCGGATGCAGGTGGGGTTTCGGCGTGTTAGGCATCGAGGCGGTTGCCTCCCCGACGCCTTCTCCTCCGAGCGGGATTAGCTCTCTCACGATCCCGCTCGGCAGCCTCCTTCTGAACCATCACGGTCTCACAGAAGGAGGTCATTTCCCTCCAGTTCTCCGACTCCGCCAGCATTGACCCAACTACTGCTGGCAGAGATAAATCTCGCCCGATCCTGGTGACTAGGACATACGGGTGATACCTGTGCATTCAAAGAGCACATGCGCAACGGTTTCCTCCATGCTTGTTTGTGTTTACACTTAAGGCTATCCATCAATTCAATACATATAAAAAAACTAGCTGACGCGACACACATTATCCTTTGCTTTAAAAGTCCTGTAGAAAAAAGAACTTCCAATTTTTCCCGAATTCGAAAATTTTCCGGGAATCTTTTCGTTCCTTAAAAAAACATACGAATATTTTAAAACCAAAATAAGCCAAATCGGTCCAGCGATGCGCGATGTGTTGTGATGCGGTCGGTCACGTGATGCGCTTACCAACGAACAGCATTTCATTTTTGTTTTTATTACGTATATTATGTATATAGATAATGGTACGAAGAAAAAGTGACATAGGTAATTAAATCTTTGTATGTTTAAGCTAAAAATTGCATTTATTTCACACGAAATATTTTTCAGAAGTTTTATTTAAAATTATAACTACTTACCAACAATTAACACTTCACTGTAATTAAACATGACGAACTAAAAAACTTTTTAACAAAAAAAAAACCGACTTCCAAAAATCACTACAAAGTGAAAAATAACTTTTATTTCGGAAGTCGGTGTCTTTCGTTTTTTATTTACTTTCTTTTTTTTTTGCCACCGACTTCCGAAATCAAAGTTATTTTTCACTTTGTAGTGATTTTTGGAAGTCGGTTTTTTTTTTTGTTAAAAAGTTTTTATTTCTCGCTTTTTAGTGGGTCTGTTTATAATTTGTATAAGTTACAATAGTCTAATGTCAATTGCTCATCACATGTTACAAAATATTGCTTTTCCCGATGCTGGGACGTTCATTGTTGAGGAGTTCTGCTGGTAAGAACCAGGAGAACTCCTCAACAACCACTCACCACACGCATTGTTTGACGAGCGGAAATTGCTTAGCAACCATATTAAAGTAATCGAATCGCAAACCGTGAAATATTTATCATTGAGTAGTTCCGGTAGCCATCTGTGGTCTTCATCATCAGTTCCACTTCACCAAGTGGTGCTTTCCGAGAGCAAATGCACAAGCTACTATAAAAAATACCCAAATCGCTATAGGTGTGCCTATAATATTTGAAGAGTTCCTTCGATTTCTCCAGGATCCCATCATCAGAACTGGATTTTGAAAAAAATGGGACCATTTGGGAAGTATACCCTTTCCAACAAAAAAATAATTTTTCAAATCGGTTGGCAAGCGACGGAGTTATGCGCGAACAAACATAAAAAAAAAAAAAAAAAAAAAAAAAAAAAAAAAAATACAAACATCCGAATTGAGAACCTCCTCCTTTTTTAGAAGTCGGTTAAAAATAGATGACGTACAATAAAACAATACCCTTATCAATAAAATCTGGCTCACATCATACACTTTTGACTTAATTTAATAATAGTTATCATAATAAGAATCATTACTATTGTTATGTAGGCCTATGTTACGTAAAAATTAATTCTAATTCTCAAGTTGATTGATCATTTGGGTATCACAATGGGTCATATATCATATCTAATAATGTCAATGTCGCTGACCCACGGATTGTAACATGTTGTTGTTACCATAACAGAGACACATAAGAATAAGCACTTGTTGGGGTCAAGGTTCAACATGTTTGAGAAGCTCTTGAAAATATTTTGTTAAGAACTCATCTTGGTCATTGTTTATTTGTCCAAGTGAGCGATAAACTTGAGTAGGCAGTAAGTGACACGAATTGGTGTGGTAGCTTCAGAATTAATTAACCGACTTCTTTTTATACCGCTGTATACAGTACAGGGTGTATCAGAAAGGTGTGTACAGACCATCAAATTGAACAACTTTTTCTATGGGACCAACATCGAAATCACAAAAAAAATATCCTACTGTCCCATACAAAACTACAATACCTTCTCGAACCAATTGTATGGGACGGCTGATTATTTTTTCGTGATTTCGATGTTGCTCCCATGGAGACATTTGTTCAGTTTCGTGGTCTGTACTACGCCCTTAAACTTGACCACACCTTTCTGATACAACCGTGGAGTCCCTGAAGACGTCCAATGGCATCGCGGGAGACACAAGCTTAGATGGCGGGACGAGCTTTACCCTTGGTGGAGTGGAAAAGAGAAGGGAGTTCTTGGCCCCCCCCAGTGGGGGACTACATAGTCTGATTTATTTATTTATTGATTAGAGTAGGGTGTGCCTTCTTATAACTTGAATTGTTTCAAGTTATCTAGTAGAGCCGCAGCATCAGCTTCAAGTCGATCCATGATAATTGTGTTGTCATTTACTAATACATTTTAAACTAAAAGCTATTAAATCTAGATTAAATAAAATAATAACAGACAATCAATCTGCTTAACCTTTTCCCAACTATGTTAGGGTCAGCTTGCAGTTTAACAGCATACCTACAGCTAAATACCTTCTCCACTAGCCACGAGCCCCTTAAAACAATACCAGACAAATAAAGATACCTACTTACATAAATTATATGTTAGGATAAATAAAACTCAAGGTAGGTATTCTTAGTATTTATTTTTTATTTATTTATTCATCAAACAATTTACATTGTGTTCGAATTTTACAAGATAATACAGATAACAATAATAAAATAATTACATTTCAAATCACAAAAGAAATAATCAAATAATAAAAAATATATACCTAGGTATATTACTCTATGTCGTCAAACAAAAAAAAAAAAAAAAAAAAAAAAAAAAAAAAAAAAAAAAATACAAACATCCGAATTGAGAACCTCCTCCTTTTTTAGAAGTCGGTTAAAAACCGTTTACATGTCAAACCATAAAAAACATTTAATACATTTACTTTAGCTATGAGTTTTTATATACAAAGCAAACAGATATTGACATTAAGATTACCATTATTAGACAGTGTTGCACGAGTTTTACATAATTATGTTCGTTATCCATGTATCGTTATTATAGAGTATCTATGTATGTTTTATTAGACTTATAATATCAGTCGACACGGATATACAATACCTACCTAGTTTTAGTTCTGCCTTATAAGTTTGTTCTAGTCTGATGCTGCTAATTAATCATTTGAAGTGACAAAAGAAATGCTCCAATCACTGATTCTCACTAGCCGTGTCTAAGAAATTAATGAAATCTCTAATTAGTAATTTAGTTGTAGATTGGTTGACCAAACCATAAAAAATTAGCAGTATACGCAAACATAATATGAAATTAGCCGATGCGACGTTCGCACAGATGTAAAAATATCGCGGCGGGATTTTATCGCGCACTGGATTTTCAACCCTCGTTGTTGAGCCGAGCACTGAGAATCCAACTTACCAACAACAGAGTGCATTCTAGCGCGTCGAAAAAACACACTGTTGGACTTTCAACTCTCGGTGCTAAGCAGAGGATTGAAAATCCAGTGCGCGAAACAAAATCGCCGCGATATTTTTACGTCCGTGCAATCTTCGACTTAGATAGCAGATTGGATCAAAGAATAGAAGATATTATTGGTAAAGTTTCTAGAAACCGGATAAACATCAATCCATAAATCTTTCCATTAACCACGATTCCTCCTTACCAAACGTTAAACCCTTTGAAATCAGCTGAGGAGGTTATGCGTGAAAAAATATAGATAAACACAGCCAAAATCAGATGCCAGAGAATCAGAAAAAGTAGATTTGAAAGATGGTAGTAGTTCCAAGTATTAAGTTAATGTTACTTGCAAATAACACTAGACTTCTAATCCTAATCATTGGGTCTATCTATGAATAGACCCAATGAATAAATAAATGTAGAATGAATAAATGATTAACGATCAAATGGTTGGTCAGTACCTACGTCATCAGAAATTCTGTATAGCTAATATTTATGCTAGCTGATGTCTCGACAGCGATGCGGAAAATTTTTTTGAAGCCCTATGATTACTTCCCCTCCTTTTTAGGGTTCCGTACCTCAAAAGGAAAAAACGGAACCCTTATAGGATCACTCGTGTGTCTGTCTGTCTGTCTGTCCGTCTGTCACAGCCAATTTGCTCCGAATGTAATGGACCGATTAAGTTAAAATTTGGTACACATATGGATTTCTGTGACCCAAACATGTACAGCTAAAGTAAATATATGAATTTTGAATATGAGAGTCACTTTTAGGGGGAAAATAAGAAAATAAAAAAAAAAAAGTTTTGTAAACTGTACCGAGTGACATATCAAATAAAAGGGCTTACTATGAGGGTCTCAAATATATTTTTTTTATAATTTTAAAATTTATTGTTTTAAAGTTATTTAAGAAAATAGACGAAAATTGACCATTCCCCCCCCCCTTATCTCCGAAACTACTGAGCCTAAAATTTTGAAAAAAATATAGAAATTAGTTCTATACCTGTAGATTACAGGAAAACCTATAAGAAGTCTGTGGTCTTAAAATAACATGGTAAATCTATATATATAAAAAAATCAAAGTCCTGACTGAGTCACTGACTAATATACCAACGCACAGCCCAAACCAATGGACCTAGAGACTTGAAATTTTGCACATAAATACCTTATATAGTGTAAACATCCACTAAGGAAGGATTTTTGGAAATTCCATCCCTAAGGGGGTAAAACAGGGGATGAAAGTTTGTATGAAAAATCCTATCCCTTCAGTTAATAGACTTGAAACTTAGCACGAATATTCATCTAAGTAAATTATAAAGTTAATCATTTTTAGTTTTCCTAAACTGCCCCCTAAGGAGGGATTGGGAGTGTCAAAGTTTGTATGGAGGAACTTTAACACGCGGTCCGATTAACTCAAAACTCAGTTTTTATACTTGAGACCAAAAATTAAGACTAACGTGTATTAGGGTTTTCCAAAAATCTACCCCTAAGGGGTGAAAAGTTAATTTTATAGCGGAGGATTTTATTGGGGGCTTGATTAACTCTAAAATTGGTGTAAATAATGTTTGAGTCAATTTATGGAAACATACCAAACGATTTTTGAAATTCTTTAGGTATCTGTGTTCGTGAAAACAGAGATACAGTTTGTATAGAAGATGTTAAAGTTTGTATAGAAGAATTTTAAAGCGCAGTCCGATTAAAAAAATGGTACCTACTTTGAGTCAAGTTAGGAAACTTGCCAAACGAATTTTCACCGATTTTGACGGCATACCTATAGCTGATGTTTTAAGGAGTAACTTAGGCTATTTTTATTTTAGAAAAATAATTAGGGTTCCGCGCAAGAAAATTAAAATCCATGAAATCAGACAACCACGTACAGCCCAGTACAAACTTACTAAGCCTCCGCTGTCTATTACGGCTATAACAACAAATAATAAAAATAAAGCAAAGTTAAAAATTTAAGGGGTCGGTCCCCATAGAATAAACTTTTCATTTTGAAAAAAAAAATAAAAATTTTAATCTAGCATGTGGGGTGTCATGTCATTATTTCATCACCGCTGCTCTCAAAACTGTGAAGGAAAACATTGTGAGGAAACCGGCATGTCCTAGAACCAAAAATTCGAAGACATGTGACATCTACCAACCCGCACTGGGCCCGCGTGGTGGATTACGGCCCACTCCCTCTCACCGAGAGGAGGCCTGTGTCCCAGCAGTGGGAACATTATAGGCTGATTATGTGTTATGTGGGGTGTCATCGTCTAGAACTCATTGAGTAGAGTACAAACATATTTTTTTTTATCTTTTAAAATTAAGAAATAGGGGCCCCAAAAGTAGTAAATTTTAGACCATTTTTGTACAAGCTCTAGCGCAACAATTAAACAAATTAGGAATTTGAAACTTCTTTATACCATGTAAGTACCATGAATACTGTATTTAATCAACAATACTGAAAACGGCGATTCATAAGGTATTTTGTTTAAACATGGGTGATTTTCTGCAACTGCAAAAAATAACCTTGTAATTCACAGTATCATTATAAAATAAGTAAAAAGTTATCTTTGCGATTGTTAAACATATAATATGGTACGGAACCCTTCGTGCGCGAGTCCGACTCGCACTTGACCGTTTTTTTTTTGTATACTTGTACATATATATTTTTTAAGACTGTTAGATTTTAAATTATATAAATAAAATTGGCACAGATAAAAAAAAGATAAGGATTAAACTTTATTTATACCTTATTTAACTTTATGAGTTTAATCAAAACCTCATAAAAAAGTAGCAATTAGACAGATAGCCATGTATCAAATAAATACATAGGCTTAATGCCTGATAAGATTTATGTTATAGGGTGATAAACAAGATTTGATTTATCTTTTGCCTGTTTCCATTATATAAATTGCACCAATCATTGCCTCTCATCTCCATCTCTAGGAGCCTTATCAAACTCCCGATCACTTAATATTACAGTTACATTTTTGGTAACAAACGTGATTGGTTGACCAAAATACCAGCCACCAATCAAAATCAGCTAAATAAAGTTTAAGACTTAGATTTGATTGCAGACTCTGATCTGAGATTAGATAAGGTTTTAAGAAACCGGTATATCCCATCTAAGTATACGTATCGGTTTCATATCTATTGATTACGTAGGCTTATCTGCTAATTAATTCAATAGGCCGATCATTTTTTTTATCTAGCTCGGTAGGTACTTAAGAAATCGATTAGTCACGGTAGTAAGGAAAAGATGAATGAATGTACGAAATTACATCATATCAAATAATACATAATCAGCCTATAAGCCTCGGTGAGAGGGACTGGGCAGTAATCCACCACGCAGGCCCAGTGCGTGTTGGTAGACTTTAAATTTTTGGTTCTAGGACATGCCGGTCTCCTCACAATGTTTTGCTTCACCGTTTTGAGAGCTGTGATGATGAAATTATTTCCACAAAGTAAAGCGCCTGTCTGGGTTCAAATCTAGGATTTACAACTCGTAAGATGCGGCAGTTACTACTGGGCCACCAGTGCTCTATTAATTAATAAAATGTATCTATTATCAAAGTTAATAAATAATCATACATAAACTCACACCTTCTTCCCTGGGGGGTGGGCAGAAGCTACAAAATGCCACCTGCTACGATCCTTGCATACCTACCTTTTGCCTCGTTTACGTCATACATCTAGTCTTTCACGCACGCGTAACGAGTACTACGCACCTGATCTTTCCGAAGAACATCACCAATAACATCACTATATCCTCATAGGGCATCCCCTCGACTCACATCCGCCTTGTCCATCCACCTTAAATCAATCTGCCTAGCCTTTTCCCAACTATGTTGGGGTCGGCTTCCAGTCTAACCGGATGCAGCTGAATACCAGTATTTTACATGGAGCGACTGCCTATCTGACCTCCACAACCCAGTAACTGGGTAATACGATACCCCTTGGTAAGACTGGTTGTCAGACTTTCGGGCTTCTGACGACCCGTAAAGACTGTCAAAGATCCACGAATGACAGCCGGGACCAACGGCTTAACATGCTTTCCGAGGCACGGAGAAGTCTCGGTATGTAAAGATGGTCACCCATCCACTGACCAACCCCGGCAAGCGTAGCTTAACCTGATGGATCGACCAGTGCGGCTGTTATTACTTAGCCACGAGTTCCCTCCTTAGCCGCGAGCTCCCTCCATCCACCTTAAATAGCTTTTGTAAATCGCCTTTGAAGTTGTTGGCTATAAAACTGCTCTTGAGTTTAAATTTGGTTTAACACCATTATTCTTCGGGCTACAAAGTTACCTCAAAGTATTGACGTTAATGTCAATATTTATAAATCAAAGTACCTTAACTGACACAATCTGGCCTAATGGTCGTTTATTTAAAACAATTATTTTAGATTGACGCTTTATTTTATTAAGAAACTGTTAATTTTGCCCTTAAGCGTCTCGTCGTGTTAGAGTAATGGATTGTATCGACTTTTTATTGCCTAAAATATCCCCGGGCGATACCATAAATGTGTGAGTGGTAGGTAATTGATAAACCTTCCACATGGGCATGTTCTTTCCATAATGTTGTGGTAAGTATGTAAGCAAAGTTTGGCAACACTGAGACGAAGAATATACAGGTAAGAGTGTTACAACTAGTAACTCTACATATTCCTTGCAAGTTGCAGGACGTAGAAAACTACTGAATTTCGGTATAACATTAATTTGGTGATGGCTTAATTTGTTGCACTTTAATCCTACTATGACATACTGCAAGGAATACTTCGAATTAATAGTAACCCTGTAGAAAAGAGCATTTTAAAAGACTTCTTTGTCTTTGAAACGTAGCTAGGTTATTAAAGTAAGCATATTCTTATGCAACTTCACTCATTGCGTTGGCGAAAAGGGCACCTAGGTAGGTAGGTAGGTGGGTAGGGTAGGGGTTGGGTAGGGTGGGAGGGGCAGTAAGGGGGGTTGGGGTAAGGTTAGGGGGTTGGGAAAGGTAGGTACCTGTGTCCTCGTTGATGAGTAGTTAATTTTATTTTATTTTCGTCAGCCGATAATATACCACTGCTGGGCAAAGGCCCCCCCAATTCTCTTAGGTATCCTTTTCCTGAAATCTTAGGCTCCTAGAACCATCCCTCTCGGTACTCGTCTAGGTTGTCTCGCCACCTCTTCCTGGGCCGGCTTCGGTAGCGACGGCCATCCTCAGGCACCCACCGGAATGTATCCATGACTTAGGGGTGTCATCAGTCATCAAGTAGTTCAGCATTCAGGCCCGCTTGAACCACACATCGCTAATTGCATTTAGCGCTAAACGAATTTAAAATAACATCTTATTTCTGTCAATCGTTTGAAGATGACAGAAAGAGATGATGAAATGATGGACAGAAATTATGTTTGTAAATAAGGGTTGCGTTAAATGTTTTTAGTGATTGGTGGTGCAAGAGGAGCTCGTGGCTAAGTAATAACGTCCACACAGGTCGATCCATCAGGTTAAGCTACACATACCGAGACTCCTCCGTGCCTCGAAAAGTACGTTTCACATTCGTGGATTTTTGACAGTCGTTACGGGTCGTCAGAAGCCCGAAAGTCTGACAACCAGTCTTACCAAGGGGAATCGTATTACGCAGTAATTGGGTTGTGGAGTCGCTCCATGTAAAATACTGGTATTTAGCTGCATCCGGTAAGACTGGAAGTCGACCCCAACATAGTTGGGAAAAGGCAGATATAGATTGGTGGTGCAAGATAGTTCTTACCTCAGACCTTTTGATAATCATCCAGTCTATGTTATTTATGACATTGCAGCCTGCAATGCGAGTAATGCGATCCGTTTTCTTGAAAGTGGACTGGTATGCAAAGTCAATGATTTCATGGATTGCATCATTGCCCAACTGGTCAAATAATGACAGGTTGTTTTTAATCGCCCTGGGGCATGAGTAAATTGGTTATCCATTTTACTCAATCTCTTTTAATTTGCCTGGGAAGAAAAGTGTATTCCTACTAGTACTGTCTATAATTGGATATCAGTTGAGTATAAAAGAGAATTAATTATTTTTATCAACCGACTTCAAAAAAGGAGGAGGAAAGAATTATATTTTTTATGTATTTTCGTAAATTGTGGACCGATTTTGAAAATTCTTTTTCATTTGGTAGAAGAAGCTTGCGCAGTGGTCCCATATAAAGATTAACTTCACTTGGGTAGTTTTTGAGTTAGCTTCGATAGTACTTATTTAATCCAAATTATGTATCTTGATGATATTTAATACTTCCTGTCACTGTTGGTCTGGGGTAGGTATCATAACTAAAAAGTGAAAATAAAAAACTTTTGTTTTCCAAAAAAAAAAAAAAACAACCGACTTCCAAAAAAAAACACTACAATGTGAAAAATAACTTTAATTTCGGAAGTCTTCAGCAATAAACTATACACATCCAGACACCGACTTCCGAAATTATTTTTGACTTTATAGTGTTTTTTGGAAGTCGGTTGTTTTTTTTTTCTAAAAAAAGTTTTTTTTTCCCGACAGTTGGGTAAACGATAACTGTTTCTAGGGGCAAGACAATCCCTCGGCCAAGTCGAGGTCGTACTCACCTACTTGTCACGGATATCTTTATTACGCATATTTTTTTAGATTCTGTTTTATTCTATTAAACTCAAACTCAAACTCTTTATTGCATTCATGTGTTCATGTGTTCATGTGTTGCATTCATTAAGGAAGTTTCTGGTGATTGTGGTGAAGTTTCTGATGAGAATATATTAACCTGCTAAAAAGCAGGTTAATATAACCTGTAACTATGTTTTGAAACGTAAATCATTTCTAACTTAAAACTTGCTTTTAAAAATAACCAAGCAGCAAATTGTTAAGTAGAGAGTCATTTTGTTTTAAACATTAATAACTACTGTAGGTAATATCACTTTACTTAATTAAGTTAATCCAATCACTGCTGTATGACTAAACTATCAGCCATATTAATGTCTCGTTGTTGACTTCTATGTATAAATTTTAATTAATTTCCTCCTAAATGCAGGTTTGGAGCTCAATTATTAGTTCGAACATATAAATCAATACTTATTAATATTGACTAACGTAACTAATTCTATTATCGTAAGTACTAGTTACATGACATGAAATGAAAGTGGTTTCAGGATCTGAAACTAGGTAGGTACCCTATATAAAAAATGATCAAAATAGAAAATATTTTCCTAAACCTGTAGAAAAGATTAATCAAAACAAAAAGTGAAATTAAGAATAAGTAGGTAATATATTAGGATCAATACTGAGCGTAAAATCATTCTGCTTTACAATATTGGAACTATAGCTTTTGCCAGCGGCTTCGCCCGCGTGCATAACGGAAAATATCCCACGGGAACGTCTACCGGAAAATCCTTCCTTATTTCTTGTCTACATTGTAAAGGGAACCTCTGTGCAAAATTTTACTTTTCTAGGTTCAAAGTTTGGGCTGGGCGTTGATAAATAAGTCATTATTTTTATTAATATAGATATAGATGAACCGTGTCGACCTCGGACACTCCGAGACCTACTGTGACTTGAACCAAAAGTTTCTTCAGTTAAATAAATTATACTTAACCAGGATCAGTAAGTCATTATTTTTATTAATATAGATATAGATGAACCGTGTCGACCTCGGACACTCCGAGACCTACTGTGACTTGAACCAAAAGTTTCTTCAGTTAAATAAATTATACTTAACCAGGATCAGTAAGTCATTATTTTTATTAATATACATATAGATGAACCGTGTCGACCTCGGACACTCCGAGACCTACTGTGACTTGAACCAAAAGTTTCTTCAGTTAAATAAATTATACTTAACCAGGATCAGTAAGTCATTATTTTTATTAATTTAGATATAGATGAACCGTGTCGACCTAGGACACTCCGAGACCTACTGTAACTTGAACCAAAAGTTTCTTCAGTTAAATAAATTATACTTAACCAGGATCAGACACACAACTGTATAGTAATGTGGTCTTTTAGAGCATGATCACTAATGATCATGTTTATAATATAACATCTTATTACAACGCGATGAAAGTAATACATAGAGATTGTCATTTGTCACATAGAGTATAAGTAGTTGCCGGCACGAGTGGTGAGCACAAACTCTACTCTTAGCATATTTTATTTAGATACAGATATAAAACAGAATACCAGAGCACACTGATAAGGGCAGTGGGATTTGTGCTCACGACTCGTGCCGGCAATTATATATACCGGTTATTTTATAAATTTAGCTACGCACTTACGCAGATACAAAACAAACAAAAAACTTGACTATGCCAAATCAATGTTCGCTGCATTCATCCGAATGAGCAACCACGGTTAGAGGAATCAAATTATTCAAATTCGTAGGTAACTAACTTGCTAAAAAAAGGAAGAACCGACAAGAAAATTTAAATATTGCAACAGATTACCTGAAAGTAAAAGCTCTACCTTATTACGTAACTATTTAGCATAGACCAAAGACAGTGTTTATTGATGTAATAAATAGATCAATCTAAATAGCCTGCATTCCTATCGCAATATCGCGGAAGAATTAAATCGTACAGCAATTATGTATCACGTAAAACAAAGTTATAAATGTACAGGCGATCGTTCATAAGTTAACACTCTAGGAATGGATTTGAAACTGGGTTTGCTCGCTACAAGACATCCAGTCTTTCATAGAAACAAGTCTTTCTATCCACTGTATTAAACTACATTTTGGAGCAATTTTTCACCCGTGTTATGGTGACTGGTAATTAGTGACCGATACTTAAACACATAATTGAACTCATGATAACATACAACTTTTACTATGAGACCAAACCTAAAATGGCGAAAAAAAAATCAGGTATTCCCTTTTTACGTATAACCTGTCAAAATGTAGGGAACATCTGATTTTTTTCCGCGATTGCAGGTTTGGTCCCATAACACGGGTAATACATAGTCAAAGTTATTTGTTATCATGAGTACAATCACACGTTTAAGTAACGGTCACCTCACATTAATTTAGTGATAACTTTTTAGCCATCCATTATGAGATTTTCAAAATAGATCTTGCAGTTTTGAGCTGGACAATGCTGTTTTATTATAGTTAAGCAAAATATATAGCGTCCGCAGTGATTCAGCTTTTGTCACTGGCCTGGGCCGTCAATCAGCGAGTTCGATTCTGCTGCCTGTCGAAAGAACCGTATCAACAAAGTAGAATGTGGCGAACTAATGATGTTTAAGATAATCTATCGGTGTGCATCCCATGAAGAAACACAAACAATAGTGTTGATCTCAACGCAGCCTAACTGGAAATATGAAACACTACGTCTGCAAACAACGCTGTATAGAGAAATAGCAAGGTAAAGAAATGTAAAGCAAAATAAAATCTAGAGCTTTATAAGTACAGATAGTAATATTACTCCTTAAATTTCTTCTCGCACTCTTAAGCAAGCAATAATTAACACTAGCATGCAGGGATTAACACTGGATGGATGAAATGGCCTGTCGACCACGGCCTGTGACCTGTCGGTCACGGGAACAATCTGCGACTCGGTTAGACCTGCTGTCTTGTTGTTGTTGTTGTTGTTGTGTGTGTTGTGCGTCTGTTGGGCCACAAAAGAGATGAATGAAAAGCAATTCCATGCAGCTCAGATGAGAATGCTAAGAGGGATGTAATATGTTACATGAATGGATAGAATAAGAAATGAGTACATTAGAGGAAGTTTGAAAGTGGCATTGGTGACTGAAAAGTTGTGCGGAAATCGGTTGACATGATAAATGAGCATGTGATGCGGAGGAATGTGGAAAATGTCGTGAGGAAAGTTTTGAGTATGAATGTCAATGGCTATAAGAGTAGAGAAGACAAAAGAAACGATGGACTGTGTGAAAGATGACATGGCTAGAAAGCGGGTGACTACCGAGATGACGACTAATAGAGAAGTATGGAAAAAAGGGACATGTTGCGCCGACCCCAAATAGATTGGGATAAGGGCAGGAGAATGATGACTCTTATAAAGTCACGTAATTTATGTAGGAAATTATTAACCAATCGAAAGTTATAACGTGTTTACGGCTCTGTTACTTATTGCACACCTAGAAGTCACTTTATTACGAAGTTTATGTTATTACAATTACATTATAACGACGTGTTGAATAATTACGTAATTATTACTCCTATTAAATTAAATTTAAAGTTAGTGTTAAGGTGAGTGCAATTTGCCGTCGAATCATAAATGTGTCTAGAACGACCGTCAATGTCAATGCACTTTTAATGTAATTTTTAGTTCCTTTCCATGTTCGAAAAGTGTTTTTGTCTCTTTTTAACAATCGCTAAATATCTGTCATTGGAAGTCTGGTTGGCAGGTAAAAACCAGAAGCACAAAATTCTGTGAAATAGTAATTTGCAACTGCTGTAACAATACTTGTTTCCCTGTTCTGTTTTATTTCACACTTTTGTTACCCGTTAATTGAGAAGATAGCAATATACTTTACTACACATTCACTAATTATATTATGGACCATCGCGGACATATTGCCTTAGCAATAAGGTCGAAAAGTGGTTCACCACCTACCTTACCTTTCTTCTAACGGAACTAACTAGCTCCTAAATTGGCAGGTGTCAGCGACATGATCATAAATTCACAACTATGCATTTTATGCACATATTTTACCAGTCTAAGCTAATTACACCATCGGGTCGTGCATAAAAACGAATAAATTGGCTAAAATTAATGCCTCTGGGAAATTACGAATAATCAGTAGTGGCAACTAATTACGTTTAGCTGTTTTCATCAGGCATATATTCGTTCTGATTCAATAAATATCTTTATTGGATTAATCTCCTCAGTTTATAAATTGATATTTACATTTCAAGACGAATAAATCTAAAAGCCACAGCTTGATTGGAATGTCTTATAAAAAGTTTTAAATTAACACTTCTCATTTAGGAACTGCAATTAGCTGTAAAGGAATTAGCTTCAACATTGACAGGAAGTATTTGGAATTGCTAACATTTCACTGGGCCAAACTGCTAAAATACCTTTTAAGGGGACCAGATCTACATAAGAATCCAGCAGTGAAACAGAAATACACGGATAGTCGCGCTGTCGAAACAAAATGGTACTCAATAAATATCACAATCGCAACTGGACCTGTCTTCATTGAAACTTCTGTTTATAGTGAGTCATTTTGCATAGAATACCAAATAGGATCCGCGATTGCAGATAATTTAGCCAAGTTAGGTAATCCCGGGCAATTAGGGACTTTGAAAGTAATAATCACAGATGCCAATCATTGTGAATAAAAGCTCTATTGACTTTTATTGCTTAAATTGGTGAACTACGTAAAATTAATTATCTATTTTTAAATGCAGGTCTTGATTACCATAATTTTCTTTTAGCCATCCTAATCTTCAAATTGTCTTTTCCATACGATTTTGTATCACTACAGTGAAACGAGCCCATTGCGTATGCGCACTGTTTAGCAAACACATCAGTCAATCCTACGACGACTTGATAACATTATGCAAAGTACCATTTTGAATCCAGGTTTACGCATACTTAGGATGTAACGAACACAAGCGGATGGTAATGCTCAATAAAATCCTACAGCCAGCTTACGACATCCATTGCAAGATAGAAAAGTACCTATATTATTCCCTCGGACAACTGACGTTTATCTAACACAAATATTTAGTGTTCGTTTCGACCGCGCGGCCATGGCGTTAAAAAAAAAAAAAAACTATACCAACAGTTTGTAACAATTTGTAAAAGTTGACTCCCAAAACCTCAAATTTGTCAAAGCTATGGTTAAAAAGTTAGAAGGGTTTGAACGTGGCCGCGCCATCGAAACGCGGAGAACCGCGCGGCCACGGAGATCTCAGAAACTAAGCGTTGCACAGACCTGAAATTTGGGTAAATAACAGATTCAATTTGTAAACAATTTGTAAAAATATAGAAAAAAATCCTAGGTTAATATTTTAGGAGCTGTGAGACTAAAACCCCGTGGCCGCGCCATCGAAACGGTGACAAAAACGTGATAGCCGATATCTCGCTGAAAAAGCATCGCAGAGGTCTGAAGTTTTTTGTAAAACCTAGATTTGAATTTGTCAAAACTTGTAAAAATACAACAAAAAATCCTAGGTTTATATTTCAGGAGCTGTAAGACTAGAACGTCATGGCCGCGCCATCGAAACGGTGAAAAATACGTTATCACCGATATCTCGCTGAAAAAGCATCGCAGAGGTCTGAAGTTTTTTGTAAAACCTAGATTTGAATTTGTCAAAACTTGTAAAAATACAACAAAAAATCCTAGTTTTATATTTCAGGAGCTGTAAGACTAAAACCCCGTGGCCGCGCCATCGAAACGGTGACAAAAACGTAATACCCGATATGTCGCTGAAAAAGCATCGCAGACGTCTAGAGTTTTTTGTAAAACCCAGATTTGAATTTGTCAAAACTTACAAAAATGCAACAAAAAATCCTAGGTTTATATTTCAAGAGCTGTAAGACTAGAACCTCATGGCCGCGCCATCGAAACGGTGAGAAATACGTTATCACCGATATCTCGCTGAAAAAGCATCGCAGAGGTCTGAAGTTTTTTGTAAAACCTAGATTTGAATTTGTCAAAACTTGTAAAAATACAACAAAAAATCCTAGGTTTATATTTCAGGAGCGGCGCCATTGAAACGGTAAAAAACACGTTATCGCCGATATCTCACTGAAAAAGCATCGCAGAGGTCTGAAGTTTTTTGTAAAACCTAGATTTGAATTTGTCAAAACATGTAAAAATACAACAAAAAATCCTAGGTTTATATTTCAGGAGCTGTAAGACTAGAACGTCATGGCCGCGCCATCGAAACGGTGAAAAATACGTTATCACCGATATCTCGCTGAAAAAGCATCGCAGAGGTCTGAAGTTTTTTGTAAAACCTAGGTTTGAATTTGTCAAAACTTGTAAAAATACAACAAAATATCCTAGGTTTATATTTCAGGAGCCGCGCCATTGAAACTGTGAAAAACACGTTACCGCCGATATCTCGCTTTTTCAGTGAGATATCGGCGATAACGTGTTTTTTACCGTTTCAATGGCGCCACTCCTGAAATATAAACCTAGGATTTTTTGTTATATTTTTACAAATTTTGACAAATTCAAATCTAGGTTTTACAAGAAACTTCAGACCTCTGCGATGCTTTTTCAGTGAGATATCGGCGATAACGTGTTTTTTACCGTTTCAATGGCGCCGCTCCTGAAATATAAACCTAGGATTTTTTGTTGTATTTTTACAAGTTTTGACAAATTCAAATCTAGGTTTTACAAAAAACTTCAGACCTCTGCAATGCTTTTTCAGCGAGATATCGGTGATAACGTATTTCTCACCGTTTCGATGGCGCGGCCATGAGGTTCTAGTCTTACAGCTCTTGAAATATAAACCTAGGATTTTTTGTTGCATTTTTGTAAGTTTTGACAAATTCAAATCTGGGTTTTACAAAAAACTCTAGACGTCTGCGATGCTTTTTCAGCGAGATATCGGGTATTACGTTTTTGTCACCGTTTCGATGGCGCGGCCACGGGGTTTTAGTCTTACAGCTCCTGAAATATAAAACTAGGATTTTTTGTTGTATTTTTACAAGTTTTGACAAATTCAAATCTAGGTTTTACAAAAAACTTCAGACCTCTGCGATGCTTTTTCAGCGAGATATCGGCGATAACATATTTTTCACCGTTTGAATGGCGCGGCCATGGGGTTCTAGTCTTACAGCTCCTGAAATATAAACCTAGGATTTTTGGTTGTATTTTTACAAATTTTGACAAATTCAAATCTAAGTTTTACAAAAAACTTCAGACCTCTGCGATGCATTTTCAGTGAGATATCGGCGATAACGTGTTTTTTACCGTTTCAATGGCGCGGCTCCTGAAATATAAACCTAGGATTTTTTGTTATATTTTTACAAATTTTGACAAATTCAAATCTAGGTTTTACAAATAATTTCAGACCTCTGCGATGCTTTTTCAGTGAGATATCGGCGATAACGTGTTTTTCACCGTTTCTATGGCGCGGGTCCTGAAATATAAAACTAGGGTTTTTTGGTGTATTTTTACAAGTTTTGACAAATTCAAATCTAGGTTTTACAAAAAACTTCAGACCTCTGCAATGCTTTTTCAGCGAGATATCGGTGATAACGTTTTTGTCACCGTTTCGATGGCGCGGCCACGGGGTTTTAGTCTCACAGCTCCTAAAATATTAACCTAGTATTTTTTGTTGCATTTTTATAAGTTTTGACAAATTCAAATCTGGGTTTTACAAAAAACTCTAGACGTCTGCGATGCTTTTTCAGCGAGATATCGGCTATCACGTTTTTGTCACCGTTTCGATGGCGCGGCCACGGGGTTTTAGTCTCACAGCTCCTAAAATATTAACCTAGGATTTTTTTCTATATTTTTACAAATTGTTTACAAATTGAATCTGTTATTTACCAAAATTTCAGGTCTGTGCAACGCTTAGTTTCTGAGATCTCCGTGGCCGCGCGGTTCTCCGCGTTTCGATGGCGCGGCCACGTTCAAACCCTTCTAACTTTTTAACCATAGCTTTGACAAATTTGAGGTTTTGGGAGTCAACTTTTACAAATTGTTACAAAATGTTGGTATAGTTTTTTTTTTTTTTTAACGCCATGGCCGCGCGGTCGAAACGAACACAATATTTACATAACTTTCCCATCACACTGGTTAACGATTTCAGCCTGAGGGCATACAAAATAACTGTCTTGGTACCACAACATGTTACAAATTCTAGATCAAAATCCCATTGAAACGTCACCACACAAACGGACGGCGATAATATCATGAAACCTGTTTGCAAATGACGTCCATTTGCTTGCGGCGCTCAAACACTGCCAATTAGCAGTATTAAAGACTACAGATTTCAAAGTCAAGATTACAAGCTTAGGGAATCTGGTTAACATTTTGTTATGAGATTCTTCCATAATTCTGTACAGGTTATGTAAGGGTTATCTATTTATCTATCATGGTAAATCAGGGACCATTTTGGTTACCCATTCAAAGGGTTTTCGATAGGGTTTTTCTAAGCAGTTAATCAAAAACCCATACGATGTAGATAACCCTTCTGAATGGCTTTAAGGGATCATGTTGGTTATCAATTGAAAGGTTTTTCGATAGGGTTTTTCTAAGCAGTTAAACAAAAACCCATACGATGTGGGTAACCCTTTTTAAGGAGTTACATATGATAAAGGTAACCTAATAAACGGCTAATCCCTTTGAAAGATTTAAAAACCGGTGCCCACCTTGATTCCATTTCACCCAGGGACCGTACGACCTCGCCCTACCTTGCGAGCGGTGCGGCCAATGCTTCAACTTTTATGAGAACATCAGAGAGAACAGTAAACGGTGATGGACTGAAGAAAAGAGAGATGGCAATGAGAGAGAGAAGGTTACCTTCGAAAGAGCTACAAAGGCACAGCTGGATATATAGATAGATTAGATAATAATTCTTCTCTATCTGCGAACAGTTCCACACTTAAGTTTACTTACTTCGATAAAACTTTCTTGTCTGAACATATCATTCAAACATTCTTTCATAAAATATTCTACCGGATCCTTCACAGATCTGCTTCCGTTCTTTATATAACCGTAGATAATAATTAACTATCTACTTAAACACCAACTTTATGTGAGTCTAATAATACGTTCTTGCTACAATTTATTAATAATACATTCACTCTATAGGCAAGCTAAAAACAACTTTTTAATTCAGAATAATGAATGTGTGCACACACTATTTCCTAACTAACATCCTAAATCTATCAATGAATAGTTTATTTAATGCCGATTTAAAATACAGTCTTGGTCTTGTCGTAGGTACTTATAGTTTCCTTCATACGTAAATAGTGACCTACTGTGAAGGTTATGAAATTAAATTAATTATTAATTTTAATCTGAAATTGTCACCATAATTATTATTTAAATGAAAAATCTGATCAGGGTCAGATTTGATTGCATAACATTTAAATTCTTACCTCCTTATTCATAAAAAACTAAAACGCTCGTAAAACTATTTTAGTTATAGAGTGGTTTTGTCTTCTTTTTCAAACTCAAATCATAATTCGAAAGAAATTGTCAAAACACTTATATAACTAAAATAAGGTTTATGGAGCGTTTTAGTTTTTAGGGTTCCGTACCAAAATGGTAAAAAAGGAACCCTTATGGTGTGACCAAGTCTGTCTGTCTGTCTGTCTGTCACAGCTGGATATCTCAAGAACTACTAATGCTATCAACTTGAAATTTGGAACAGTTTTAGATGACGTTTACCCTACTATTTTGCAAATAAGGAAGGAATAAAAATATTTATATTTTTTTGCAACAGGGACTGAAAGGGGTCTTAAAAATTCAAAGTGGGGCTACTAGGGCATGTGAAAGAACGCTGTTTGCACATTCTCAAACATTTTTTCTTTTTTTTTAGGCCACACAGTTTTCGACTTTTGATGAAAAATGTAAAAAAAAAAATACCGTTCCCCCCCCTCCCCTATTCTACGAAGTTTGCAAAGAAAAAAATCTGAAATTATTTTATGTGATAGAAGTTTATGTAAAGATTACAGGAAAAATAAAACGATGTCTCTAAATAGCACACTTTTTCAGAAATCGGAACGGAACCCTCGGTGCGCGAGTCCGACTCGCTCTTGACCGGTTTTTTAATGAATAGGCCGGTTAGTCTTTTGAGGAAAAGTTGAGGGAAAACGATTTTTTTAGCAAAAAGTTTACAGTGCTCTTATATGTGTATGGTCGCAAATATTGTTTGTCATCATCACCAGATCAGCCACATCCCAAAACACAAAACGTGATGAAGGGTAACGGCGGTCACAAAAATGGTTACGTATACGATTTTGCTTAGATCAGAGGCAGCGTCATACTTGTGACGAATTATTTATTACTATATCATGAATGATACCCATGCATAATCAGCCTATACCGGTCCCACTGTTAGGACACTTAGAGGGAGTGTGCCGTAATCTACCACGTGGGCCTAGTGCGGGTTGGCAGATGTCACATATCTTCGAATTTTTGGTTCTAGGACATGCCGGTTTCCTCACGATGTTTTCTTTCTCCGTTTTGAGAGCAGTAGTCATGAAATTAAATACACAAATAAAAGTGCCTACCTAGGTTCGAACTCACGACCATATGTCGATCATAAGTCATAAGTCGGGGCCGTAATCATTGGGCCACCACCACTCCATTACCTACTGTACCCCTTTTTGTAAAAGTAAAAAAAAAATGTCACAACAAATTATTAAGGCCTAACCAGATTTTAGGCAGTTAAGCTAATTTATCCATGGTTACTAAATACGTCATAGTTGTATATTAACGACTTCCGTTACCGGAACTTAGGGTCCTTAGGCCGTGGAAACTGTCACTGTGAAGGCAATCAATGTGAAAGATAATGGCTCACATACTGGAAGTTATGTTTACGCAAATGTTTTAATTAGCATTGCTTCCTATTGCGGCACGCTCTAAAGTAGCTATCTCGTCAATTTACTGACTTAGAACAGTTTACAGTACAACTAATTTCTTAATGTCACTCGGCATACTTCGTGTTTCCTCAGTCGTCGGATTTCTATCAGTTACACTTTGCACTTGGTGCAGACCGGACGCTCTTAATCGACTTGGACGTATATAGAGTTGTTAATACTCTTGGATTTATGGACAAAAAGTTCATAAAACCCCATAAGGGGATTATTGGGGATTTGTGGAATAAGCCCTGCGAACAAAACAATCTAGCGAAATGGGGGATTATTGACCCAAGCGACACCCAGTGCGAATTCGGTGCTCCTGACTAAACCATGTCCCATATTGTTGGAGTGTCCAAAGCGCCCATACACCTGCAATTTTGAGGACTTAAAAATGCCACCGATGCCGCGTTTCGCGTGGACAGATGGCCACCTACTACATAATAATTTATCAACAATATACCTTTGCCTGCATCGACTCGAAAAGAATTATTATGCCTGAAGCCCGCGTTTCTGGTCTTTCTGTAGGTTATAGTTCTAGAGATAGTATTTTCTACAACTATTTTATAAAACCACATACGTTTTAAAACATCGAGGAACTGTAAAAACTTTGTAACTTGCAAACAAATAACATTTATATTCTTTCAATAATTTATCTCAATAACAGCTTTGGACTGAATAGTGTGTAAAATAGCCTTAGGTCAAGTGTCTGAGTTTGGCTAATTTTAGACCTAAAACACCAGCGACTGGGGAGGGTTGGGGGTTAGTTGCGAACCCCATAGGTTCACAACTACTGATGATGATATGTTTTTCATCGGATGATGTTTTTTTACGTTTATATATACGTGATCTAAGCTTATATACCTATTATGCAAAAGTTTTGTCCTTTTGCATTTGACAAGCGGGGGGGGGGAGTGGGGGTTAGCTGCGAACTCCATCGGTTCACAACTAATGATGATTATTGGTTTGCCATCGGATGACGTTTTTTTACGTTTATGTGATATAAGCTTATATACCTTATTAAAAATGGGTTTTTCTTATGCACACATGGGGTGCATTCGACACTTAATTTATCTCAATAACAGCTTTGGACTGAATAGTGTGTAAAATAGCCTTAATAAAACGACTTTTAAACAGGTAATGTCAGTCAGTGTATTTAACTTAAAACTATAATTAAACGTTATCAGCACCGTTTTGAACAACGAGCTGTTTGCCTAATTCGGAACACTTACACAAAACAAGCCACTATCAAGCATTTACTTGATATTACTTAAGATAAGCCTTAATTTATGAGAAGGTAGGATAATAAGTAGGTGCATATAACGAGTTTCCTGTTAATTACAAGAAACTTTATCAGTTACATAATAAGTTTGACTTAACATTCTTACTTCAAATTCTTAAACTTAAAGTTCTTGTGAAAAATAACAATCTATATACCTACATATAGTGTGTATCAGAAAGGTGTGGTCGAATTTAAGGGTGTGGTACAGACCATAAAACTGAACAACCTTTTCCATGGGACAAACAATCGTAATCGAGCAAAAATTATCAGCTGTCCCTTACATTTAAGTCGAGTATGTATTGAAGCTATGTAAGGGACAGCCACTCTTAATATTTTAATATCTCCCTGAAAACCAATAGTTCTTCATAATCAAGTAGATACCTTAGAAATCAAGGAAAGCATATCCTGCCAACAGAAATATTTATGAAGAAAATGTCGTGAGGAAAGTTTTGAGTATGAATATCGATGGCTATGATGTGGAAGACCAAAGAAACACCGGATGGTGTAGGAGCCAATGGTTGTAGGCACCGTACACTATCACTTTGTTGATGTTGGTTTAGTTATGGAGTACACAGAAAGAACCACAAGTTGAGTTTGAAGTTATAATATGATGTTCATGGTTAACAAGGTAAAGTTGTAGGGATTCTTTCTCTTGAGCAGTGCTTAGTCTCACAGTTATCGTCTGACTCGATGTTTATTTGTTAAAACGGTATAATTATAGTGTAATATTATTGACGCACGACATCCAAGTAGGTTGCTGCGTTTGCAAAGTAAATGTACGGTTGATGAGACCGTACAGATGGACTGTGTGAAAGATAACATGGCTAGAAAGTGGGTGACTACCGAGATGACGACTAATACAGAAGTATGGAAAAAGGGACATGTTGCGCCGACCCCAAATAGATTGTGATAAGGGCAGGAGAATGATGAGTAATTTGGAAACAAATAAATGGGTTTTTTTGCATGGGATCGTTAGGCAACGAAATTGTATTTTAAATTCTCCAAATTGGCAAAGCAAAGCAACATAACATGAAAAACTAAATTATTAATTATTAATTTACCAAGTCCTACCACAGAATACATAATAGTGTCCTATGTCAAACCGTAATGACAAATCAACGGGGCGCCCTATCTTTCGTTTTTCATTGCACCTTCCATTCTATCACAACATTTGGACAGTGTGCTAAACTTGTGAAATAAAGAACAAATGAATTGTGTAAATAAAGTAATCCATGGCATTACGCTTTTTGTTTAAAACCACGATATCTGTGCCGTAAAATTGCGAATTTACGTTTTAGTATGTAGGTCAGACACTTTGGTGCTGCAGTTGCTGGGTAAGATGTTGGCAATTTTATGTAAACTTCAAAAAGGCTATGTTATTATGTAAAACTTAGTAAGTATATAAATTATTTCTTATATATATATTTTACATAGAAAAAATTAAACAACTTTTTATAAAAGAAACATTGTCTGTGCCCTTTTGCCATGTCAACCCCTCACACGTTAAGTGAACACACGGGTGTTCATAAGGAAAAACCTTTACATAATAGGTATATAAGCTTATATCACACATATATTAGCGTTAAAAAACATCATCCGATGGAAAACCAATCATCATCAGTAGTTGTGAACCTATGGGGTTCGCAACTAACCCCACCCCCCTGGGGTTTTGGGTTTATAAATTAGTACATAGCGATGCGTGAAGGGTATGAAAATTCGTTGATGCCTCTGCAATAGAAATTCTGGGGACGGAAATCGATGAATTCTCGTTGGATTTGAAATTTTTCCCCGGGGCTCATTGTTGTGATCAAAATTGCCAGAACGGAAGCGATCAAACCAAAAACGCATGGTGCGTTCACTTGCGGTGGATCTTCACACTAGCCGGTATCAAAAATAGGAAATTTCATAAATCCATTATTATGTAATAGTCAGACACAAAATTTACTTTTAAAACTGCCAAGCTTTTGTCATTTTTGTTGTAAAAATAATATTATCTCATCATTATCATAATACAATGTAGCAATTACTGCGGAATTGTATGCTTAACATTCAGTCCACGGTTTTATCACCATATTCTAACCGCAATAATTGACAGTCGATTTAAGTATCTACGTGTCTATAATTTTAAAATATTTATTGAAATAGCTAATAACCATAACATAGTATCACCACAAACAGCCCTGGGAACGTCTGTAACCATTATCTATGTAGGTAATACCTGTTATCATAAATAAGCATACAGGGTGTAAGGGACAGTCCTCCGCAAACTGATAGGGTGAATTCAGTATGTCATACTAAGATGACCGGTACATGAAATTTTTTCAGGAACGGAAAGGGACTCCAATAAACCTGATTTGTTTGTGTTTTTGTGCACAAATCGGAGCGTCTATTACTGGTTGGGAGGGGTAGGTAATAGGTATGCGGTGAGTTCGATGAACTCTGCAGCTAGACAGAAATTAAACAGCTGATTTCACGCGTCGTTGGTTAGAGTATTTCAACATCCATTGCTGGTTTTTTTTGCATTTTTTTACATAAATGGAGTGCTGCGAACACACAATGCAATTTTACATTGAAATAATGAAAATGTAGCTGAAAAAAAATTTGAAAAATGAAAATTTTCCTGAGAAAATTTCCGGTGGAATATGATTCAGAATGAGGAGCTGAATGCACCCTGTTAGTTAGCGGAGGGCTGTCCCTTATACCCTGTATACGCAAAATACGCGCATTGAGGTGGAATTGCGGATACCGGCCCGTATTACCTACCTAACATAAATATTTTTTTTAGGCTCTGATAAGGTTTGCAGGGCCAACATGGCCAGAGATCGCACAAGACCTGCAGGGAGTTTTGGAAGGAATAATAAATTAAAAGCAAAAACCTTTTTTAAAAAAGCTTTTATTAAAATGACGTCACATTATTTTTCGAGTTACTCTCAACAAGCCCTTTCATTTGATACCCATATTGTAGAAATGCATTAAAAAAAACTATTCCGCCATCTTGGATGGTTCGCCATATTGGATTTAGAATGACGTCACACAACTTATCGTGTATTGTCATCCAAACTAAACGTGTATACAAAATTTCAGTTCAATCGGTTGAAGATATCTGCTTCAAAATTGAGTAGCAAGATTCCACGCGAACATACATACATACATGCATTGCAAGTTAAATAAAAGCTTTTAAAAAGGGGAGGCCTTAGCCCAGCAGTGGGACACAATGTAGGCTAATAAAAAAATAAATAAAAAAAAGAACTTTCAAAGTAAATCATAGCTCCCAAAATCACACCGTAATTTCAATCAATCAATCAACTCAGCCTATTGCATTCCACTGCTGGACATAGGCCTCTCAGGCTGCACCACAACACCCTGTCCTCCGCTTTCCACACCCAGTCTGTCCCAGCCACCTTTTTATGCTCGTCGGTCCATCTAGCTGAGTCAAAGTATTCTGTTACTTAGTATCTAATGTTTTAAAATCAACTTCAATAAAATAAAGACGCTGCATTCTCTTCGTCTTTCTTTCGTGACATTTCGTCTGCGAATATCGGTCGGCGATTCACAATAAAAAGTATCGCGGACTCTTTCAACCGTGTAATGTTAAATTTTATCAAATAGATAGACTCAATATAAATTCAGAAGGCCAATTCTCGTACTTTAAAAACGTTCAAATTCAAGTCGCAGTGTCATCTCAGCGACAATCAATGTCAAAAATGTAGGGAAATTAGAGGTTTTTTTGACAGATTGCGACTGGAGATTAGAATGCGAACGTTCTTAAAATTACGAGAATTGCCCCTCTGGTCTCCATTGAACTTTATTTCAATAGGATCATAATTGATTTCAGCAGATTTTAAGCTGAAGCAGCTTGTTGGTAGATAAATGACGCACAGGTGCTACTATGCATTTCAAACAAAAAAGGAATATGTATTTGTACAAATATGACCTTTGTATATTTTCTAAATAACCGATTAAGCAATCCTAATAAGTTTCTAGTTTTTCTGATTTCTCGTGTCTGATTAAACATTGAAAACGCGTAAGTACCATTTCATTTGAAATTGAACTTTCACGATATGATTACAACGTCAATCATAGTACCTAATTGTTAATTACTTATAACTTTTACTTATTAATAAATTATAATTAAGCTCCCGATGCGATGGTATCTCGATACGAATATTGCTACGTGACCTGAAACCTTCCGTAGATTAAAAAATATTAACAGGCCCGCTGTTGTTTTATTTTATTTAAAAGTTTCATAAGTTTTTTTCTATTTAGCCGGTGGAGGCCGATGCTTGGTTATAAGGTCAGAATGTCATCTTAGGGGATGGGTGGTTTTAGCTCGGCCATACATCCCTTATCTAGAAGTGATGGCCTAATATACTTGCATAGTACAGCCAGCAACAGAAGTCGATTAATACTTAAGTTTTCTTTAAAACAATTTTTGTAGGTACAAGCGAATTAAAAATATCGACAGTTGTTAAGTTCCGATGGTAAAAACTCTTAGCTATTACATATAATACTGTAAAGTGGTGTAGATACTAATAATCTAGGGTCTATTACTTTCACATGTAAAATTAATAGTGTTAATCTACTTCTGTTGTTGACCGTACCTATCCAACACCTCTTACTTATTACAACCGAATCACACTACACTCACTTAGCTTCCCAGAAAACATGTTGGTGGCACATAAATCAGCTCTCAAGTGTCGCGTGGCATGCCAATTTGTTACGCGCGCGCTCACGTGCCCGAACGCGTTCCGTCTACACTTCGGCATTCATCGTTATTCATCGTGTACCGTGGGAAAAAAAACGGCGCTTCGTATGTAAATATTTAGATATTTTGAAAGTGATATAGTGTAAAGTAGCATTTATTTGAATAATTTCGTTTGTTTTTTTTTTTTTGTAGAGCTATTATTATGCTTTTTATGGGAAAAGAACCGTAACATTGATTCAATTAAGCAATCAAATATTTCTTGAGATTACGTTTATGGTTATTACGATTTTATCGCGAGCATATCTAATAAATTTTTTTTAAAAATATAGGAAGAAATGTCACAACATGACAGCATTTGGTTACTGATTTATTCAAGAATTTTGCTTACAAATGTAGGTTATTGTTATTTAGTGAGAAATGACAGGTGGTGTCATTTCAATATACCACAAAATGGTGCAGTAAAAGTGAATCAATCAATCAATCAATAGCCTGATTCAGGCTCCCTCTGAAAACTTTTACTAGAATCTAGTCTAGAGGTCTACTAATATAGTCTCGGCGCGTTATCGCTTCGCGCCTGTCTGCGGGAGCCTTTCCACTTAGATATACCATCACCATCACAACACTGACCTTGAGCTGGCCTAGCATAGTACAGAGTTTCAATATAATAAGTTTAGTATAAGATGCCAGTTTTTACTGGTTTTGTTACCATTGGTGTGCGGCCAGTACGGCGTACAGTACGGCTGATTTAACTTGGCAAGTCCAAACTTCGAGCATAAGGCTGCGCAGTACATTGCGATTCAACTAAGAATAGGAACGCCAATGACCTCGAACTGTCAACTGAAACTTGAAATATACGGCTTGCAAAGTTTTTTAGTGTTATCCTTATCCATTTGAGTTTTGTTTTTGGAATTTGTTTTTGTTAAAATATGTCACCGACTTTGCAAATGTGTAAACGAGGTGCTCTTTTGCTAAATCTTCACAATATGGCGCAAGGGCATTCCTATTCTTAGTTGAAACGCATTATAACATTTTTTAGGAAACAAATGGTGACATAAGACGAGTGTGAGTGAGAGAACATGCGTGAAAGTTCGGAGAGCCTATGTTCACGCCATACTGTAGGTACTGTACAAAATTAAATCAGATAACTTTCGATTGAATTTCATGTCGTTACCTATTCATTATGCTAATACAATATTTCTCAATGCTAATTTCACACTTGTTAACTAGAATAAGAATGTACCACATAAAAGTGTTACTTCAACTATCTACTTGCAAAAATAAAGAGTTCTCATTTGGCTATGTTCACAGTTTATTATAACCTCAAAGCGAACGTTGCGAAATTTTTCAAGCTCACGAAGTCAATAAACTGCCTTCATAAAGATTGAATAATTTTCTATTTGGCAACATTGTATTGTATGTCACACGTTATTTGTAAATAAAGTGTGATATAAGATGGATAACAATCAGAGGTTGACTATACCTATTATTGTTAGAGCAGTGGTGACCCAGTGGAAACGGCCGCGACTTAGGTAAGAGTTGTAGGTCGTAGGTTCGAACCCAGATACGCGCTTTACTTTGTGTAAATTTCATCACCACTACTTTCAAGACGGTGAAGGAAAACATCGTGAGGAAACTGGCATGAGTCCTAGAACCAAAAATTTGAACACTTGGGACACAAGCCTCATCTCTGTGAGAGGGAGTGGGCCGTGGTCTACCACGCGGGTCCAGTACGGTTATCTAACTAACCGTACTGGACCCGCGTGGTAGACCACGGCCCACTCCCTCTCACAGAGATGAGGCCTGTGTCCCAACGGTGGGAACATTATAGGCTGATTATGCTATGTCATTATTATTATAGTTCCAGCCTAGAAACAGACTTCAACAATTTTTTTAAGCTTGGTATTAGATGCTCTCTTACAGTTGCGGCTTTTATTTTGATTCATTTAATATTTCTGAAAAAATTCCAAAAATCCGGTTTATCCGAAAATCTTTAGTAGGATATTATTGGGCACGCTAATCCACATTCGCTTCGCTCGTGGAGTTGCGTGCTCCAATAATATAAATGAAAGGGACTGAGCATGAAATCCTACATAATGCAGTAAAATACTGGTTCGGCGCGTATTCCACACGATGAAACAGAAATATTTTTCAGTGTGGTTTGGGCGCTACTCCGCATTTTGAATCTTGTATAAATGAAATCTTACATAGTACAGTAAAATACTGGTTTAGCGCCTATTCCACCGATCGGAAGGTGAAATATGAATTCCTACATCGTAAGGAAGTATAATACTGGAACGGCGCCTACTCCATTTCGGCGCCTATTCCTCGCGATGATACAGAAATATTTTTCAGTGTGGTTTGCATGTAACACATTAATTGACTCATTATTATTAGCAGGGAAGGTGTTATAAATAATTGATCGCAGTAATTTAACGCTACATTCGATCTTTACTACTGTAGTGAGAAGGTTGAATTATCACGAAACTAAATACACCTGTCATAACTAAGTTAACTACAATGCATGACTCAGTGAAATCTGATTTAGAAGATATTTGTAATAAACTTATTATCAAGAATTCTAGTGGCGAGGTTATATTTATTCAAGATTTGCAAATTGGTCAGAAAAATACAGATAACGGTTCTTCAAAACACCAGAACAGCTATACAGCCCAAACAGAAGATTTGTTCCACCGACAGATACAAGATTCGGTTAAATCTAATTTAGAAAACACTCACTATCTTATATTGAAGGACAACCATGGTAAGGTTGTTCGTACATTTGCTCGAGTTAGCGACAATGAGTTATAAATGTCAACGTAATACAATAATTAACTCATTATTAATATAACCGTTCAAGCAGTCGTCATGAAATTTGTAAAACAACCACAATCGTTACACGTAAATAAGCTTTGTGTTCATTCTCAGGAGACTGGTTTACGTCATGGAGAATTATTACCTAAATCGGTACGATGCATCATTTGTGGACCGTCAAATTGTGGAAAAACTAATTTATTAATTGGTCTTCTTATACACGAGAATGGCTTAAGATTTCAAAATGTTTATGTTTATTCGAAAACCTTGCAACAACCCAAGTACGTTTTTTTAGAAAAAGTCTTGCAACGAGTACCAGGCATTTCATTTCAGAAATATCATGAAAATGAGCAAGTACTGAGTGTTCAGACCGCAAAACCGAATTCAGTAATTGTATTTGATGATGTTGCTTGTGAAAATCAAAGTAGTATGCGTGATTATTTTGCTATGGGGAGACACAAGTTCATCGATTGTTTTTATCTAAATCAGACGTATAGTAAAATCCCTAAGCAGTTAATAAGAGACAACGCAAATCTAATCGTACTGTTTAAGCAAGATGAAAGAAATATGAGACATGTTTATGAAGAACACGTCAACACTGACATGACATGGATTGAATTTCGTGAAATGTGTTCTAAAATATGGAGTATACCTTTCAATTATGTTGTAATTAATAAAGATTGTTCCAAAAACAAAGGATGTTACAGAAGTAAATTTGACACGTTTGTAGTCTTTGACTAAGAACACGAATACATATAAAAGGCTGTTACCTGCTTGACATTATTATTCAACTTAAGACACTACATCAATAACGCACAACCACAATCATTACAACCTATTTTACCAATATGGAAAAATCCTTGAAACGACAAATTGTTGATGCGGCAAAAGCTGTAAAGATAAAAGTACGAAAAATGAGAGATGCTGAGATTAACAATAAACAAGCACTGGAGTCTGTTTTCAAACCTGTAACAGAACCTCTAAATCTAATTGCTAATGCTAGTAAGCAAACTCCTCTACTGCGTGCTAGTGATGATTTTGCTGATGTTCCGTTTATTAACGAATCTGTGCAGAAAGAAGGAACCGGTAGCGCAGAAAGTAACGATAATAATAGTGATGAAGACAAATATGAATCCGATATCAGCAGTGCCTCTTCTTATGAATCAGTAGTTGACAGGAATCAAGATTGTGATACGTCATCCTGGTCATTATCTTCAGAAGCGTTGGTAGATATTCCATTTGGGGTTAGAGCAGAGCGCGGGAAACTGATGTTAGGTTCTGCTTTCATAACGATCAACGATCAATACATCACCGTGGCTGGATGTAAATACCGAAATACACCTGGTTTAAAACAGTTATTGCTTAAGAAAGATGTAGACTTAAGTTTGGTTACAGATAGTGATATGCAAAATTATAAGTCGATGCTAATTGATACAAATGCACATCGTCGAGACTATGAGCCAAGTAAGCCAATAAAAAGTAATAAAGGTCAAAAATATTTGCAAGTTATTAAACCTCTTTTTAAATTGAAGAATGCAGTTCAGGGAAAGGGTCTACCGTTACTAAAAAAGTGGAGAAAAAACGTTGATTTAGTGTACTGGGATGATCCTAATGAATTAGTGGAAAGGTTGAAATTATTAATTGCATCTAGAGATGCTGGCAACACAGGATTAGATAATGAAATTATATCTATCATTGAAGAATTGCGTGAAAGTAAAGTTATAAATAAATAAAAAATAAAAAATGTGTTTATTTTACTATCAGCCTCTCAATACAATACACCTTAAACATGAACGTAGACAAATTCGGACACTACATTCACAAAAGACTGCGTTTATCAGAAATATTTGAGTTTAATGAGAATGCATTGTTAAAATCAGAAAATGGAGATTTTGATTTAAAAACATCAAGACTGAGAGGAATTAGATCTCCAGTAGAAGCAGACGATGCTGTGAACAAGGATTATGTAGATCGATTGATTGCTAACACGTTAAAAGAATTAAATAATCAGGTTGTGAACAAGGATTATGTAGATCTATTGAATGCTAACACGTTAAAAGAATTTAATAATCTGGCTGTGAGCAAGGATTATGTAGATCGATTGAATGCTAATACGATTAAAGAACGTAATAATCTGATTGGTGCATTGCGTTCTCAAATCATAAAAGATGCAAAGGCGACAGTTCAAGCTACTTTAAAAGATAAGATACCTGAGGTTTTAACTCATTTGCAAGATAAGTTTTATACTAAAGCAGAGTTACATAAATTACCTCAAAAAACCCCGTAATGGTAAAACAGCAAATTGTAAATGAAATACACAAAGCTGCACGAAGAAATTTCTTTCGACGTTCTGTTATTCTGAAAGGAATCCACGACTTATGGCAAGCAGATTTGATGGATATGCAAAACCTGAAAAAGTATAACAAAGGTTACAGTTTCATCTTAGTTGTGATTGACTGCTTCTCAAAATATGCCTGGGCTGAACCGTTAAAATCGAAAAATAAATTTGATGTTACTCGTGCATTCAAACATATACTGCTTAGTAGTCGTAATAATCCTGTTAACTTACAAACTGATATGGGGACAGAATTTTATAACATCACTTTTCAAACACTTATGAAAAAGCACAACATTAACCATTACTCGACGTTTTCTACTAAAAAAGCATCAATTGTAGAGAGACTTATTAGAACGGTAAAAAATAAATTATATAAACATTTTAGTCTCATTGGAAACTATAAGTGGTTAGGTCTACCATTGAAAGATACATTGAAGAGATATAACAACACAAAACATCGTACTATTCAATTTAAACCGGTTGATGTGAATAAATGTAATGAACAAGTAATCAAAGAAAATATAAAAAAAATAAAAAAACATGATTTAGTACAGTGGAAGCCTAAATTCAAAGTTGGTGATTGTGTTCGTATAAGTAAATACAAACATAGTTTTGAGAAAGGTTACACTCCTAATTGGTCAACTGAATTATTTATTATAAAAAAAGTAAATAAAACTATACCAGTAACATATCACATAGAAGATCAACGAAAACAAATCGTATTAGGAGCTTTTTACGAACAAGAACTGCAAAGATCTAACTATCCTGATGTTTATTTGATAGAAAAGGTTTTGAAAAAGAAAGGAAATAAATTGTATGTCAAATGGTTAGGTCTAAACAGTGCAGAAAACAGTTGGATTGAAAAAACTGCAATAATGGACTAAGATATTATATAACCATTTTTCATTTGAAATGCTATCATTATAATTTGAATTATGCAAGGAGGTGGACTAGTTAACAGCATAATTAATAATCTACCATTCGAAGTTCATTTGCCAGGATACAATTATTGCGGACCAGGAACCAAACTTCACAAACGCTTAGCGCGAGGTGACCCAGGTGTAAATAAGCTAGACGAAGCTTGCAAGCAACACGACATTGCGTATACAAACCATACAGACTTAGCAAATCGTCACAAAGCCGATTTACAACTACTTAACATGGCTAAACAAAGACTTAAATCAAAAGATGCCGGGAAAGGTGAAAAACTAAGCTCTTGGTTAGTGAACAAAGTTATGAAAGCGAAACTAAAGTCTGGATTAGGCATCAAAACATTTAAAACCTTAGTTTCAAAAATAAAATCAAAAATTAAGAAACTCAAACGCAAAGATAATAAGACTTTAATAAAAGCAGCTTATTTAACCGCAAAAAAGTTATTTTCAAACACTCATCATCGAATCCGAGTACCCCGAGTAATACCCCTACCAAAGACTGGAGGAATTCTACCTTTAATTCCAATTTTCGCTGGTTTATCGGCTTTAGGAACTTTAGCTGGTGGTGCAGCTGGCATTGCAAAAACCGTCAATGATTACAAAGCAAGCAAACAAAATTTGCAAGAAACAGAACGACATAATAAAGCTATGGAGGCTTTAGTGTTGGGCAAGGGTTTATACATTAAACCATATAAAAGTGGTAAAGGATTGTTTATAACATCTTCAAAAAACTGAATAATTTGCTACCCAATCGCCCTCTAACTAATATAGACATCCGAAAGTATTCAAGAGACATCCCATATTTTCGTGGGGTCTACATGAAGGATCAACTACCTCGGAAGGCGAAATGTATTGAATGTGGTATCGTTAACTTAGACGATTCTAAGAACGAAGGAACGCATTGGGTAGCTTATGCTAAAGTTTACAATCACTGTGAATACTTTGATAGCTATGGAAATTTAAAACCTCCAATGGAATTGATGCAATATTTCAAAAATTGTAATGTGTTTTATAACTACACAAGATATCAAAAATTTAACGCAATCAATTGTGGTCATTTATGTTTAAATTATTTGTCAACTTTTTGGAATAAAAATGTATTATAAAATATATGATTTTCTTTAATTTCAATCATTTGCAAGATGTCGCTCACTTTGTCTATAACTGGAGACTCGTCAGTGTTAACTACATACTATCCTAATACGTTGCAACTAGATGGAGAGTATGAGTGTGCTTTATTGCACTTTTCAACTTTTAATTCTATTCCAAACATTGATAAAAGTAATAATAAGTTCTATTATGGTTTTAATGAAGTTATTGAAATACCGGAAGGCACTTATGAATTGCAAGATATCAGCGATTATTTAAAATCCGAAATAAAAGATGCAGCGATCAAACTACGGTGCAATAATAATACTTTAAAAACTACAATATTCTGTACAAAAGACATTAATTTTATCAAAGAAGACTCTTTTAGAAGACTATTAGGATTTAACAAACAAATCTTGAAAGCAAATAAATGGCATGTGTCACAGTCTCCAGTCAACATTCTACCTACGACCGTAGTCAGGATTGAATGTGATATTGTAAGCGGTTCATATGTAAACGGTGAACCAAGTCATATTATTCACGAATTTGCACTTAATGTACCACCTGGATACAGGATCATAGAAATTCCTAAGAACGCAATATACTTTCCAATCAATCAAAAAAACATAAGCTGCATACACATCAGGCTGATAGATATAAACAACAGATTAATTAATTTACGTGGTGAAGAAGTGCAGGTATATCTGCATCTCAGAAGAAAAAAATGATTGATTTCAATAAAAATGTGTCTCAACAAGTAAAGAATATCAGTTCTGTTCGAGCTACTTATCAAATAAGACCTGCCTCTAAGAAGAAAATAAAATTAACTAAAGACAATAAAGCATTCCTTAGAGCGATCGGATTGTTAAAATGAATATCTTAGACGTTTTATCCGCTCCGAATTACGATAATACTATAGAAGGAATCGAATTTCATTCCTACAAGCCCTATATAACGAGTTTCAACAGGAACGATGAAATCCGCATACCTATCAATCAACAGGACTTGTACATATTACCATCAGCTAGCACCCTATATCTGGAAGGAACTGTTATCGTTACCAAAAAAGATTCGAAGGACCCAGCTACTAGTGTCAATTTCACGAACAATGCTCTACTCTACTTGTTCCAAGACATTAGGTATGAGCTAAATGGAGTGGAGATTGATAAAATAAAAAATGCAGGTATAACAACAACCATGAAATCACTAATTTCAATGACCGAAAGTGAATCAAAAATGTCTAATGCCTGGGGTTGGAATATTGATGGCATAAAAAATATCCATGGAGGAAGATTTTCTGTCTCTATACCACTTCGTAACCTCCTCGGTTTTGCAGAAGATTTTAAAAAAGTTGTGATAAATAGTAGACATGAACTGATATTATTACGAAGTAACACTAATTTGAACGCTGTAAAACTTAATACTGGCGAAGTAGTGGATGATGTTCAGATCAACAAAATCATATGGCGCGTACCGCATGTTAAAGTATCAGACAAAGAAAAAATTGGTTTGTTAAAAGTATTAGAGAAAGATCGCCCACTTCAAATGATATACAGAAATTGGGATCTGTACGAATATCCAGCCTTGCCTAAAACTACAAAACATACCTGGTCTATCAAAACTTCATCTCAAATAGAAAAACCAAGATACATTATTATTGGTCTACAGACAAATAGAAAAAACAATGCAAGTTCTGACATGTCTCAATTCGATCACTGTTATATTCGAGACGTTAGAGTGTATCTCAATTCAACCTATTTTCCTTATGAAAACTTAAATGTGAGTTTTGCTAATAACAGAATCGCTTTATTATACGAGCAATACACCAGATTTCAACAGTCGTATTACGGACGTCGCTCGGAGCCCATACTAAGCGAGAAACAATTTAGGGATTTAGCACCGCTGTTTGTAGTCGATTGCTCTAGACAAGCTGATAATCTAAAGACTGGACCTGTTGTGGATGTGAGGGTAGAAATTGAGAGTGATTCAGAGATACCAGATCAAACTTCAGCATACTGTCTCATTCTGAACGATTGCATTGTTGAATACAAACCATTAAGTAACATTGTGAAGAAGATATCATGAACGCGGACCTCATCATTGTCGAACTCCAAGGATTCAAAGATTTAGACAATAATTTTATCGTCAAGGAAGTGGCCATAGTAAGTAATGAGCACACACAGACGTTCTTGGTTAAACCACCGCATTCGTTTTATTATTTAACTCAAGAAGAAAAGAAGCAAGTGCGATGGTTGGAAAGAAATCGTGGAATTTTCTGGAATGAGGGCTATATAGACTACAGAGAGTTCCAACACGTCATCGTACCGTATTTAAAAAATAAAAAAATTATTACAAAGGGTTTGGAAAAAATAAAGTGGATTAAAGACATGTGTGCAAACTGTGAAGTGATCGACATAGGTGAGAAGGGATGTCCTAATTTTGCAACATTAAAGAAAAAGTTCTGTAGAAATAAAAGTGATTTTAACTGTGTGAACCATAAAATGAATTGTGCATTAAATAATGCGGTGTGTATTAGAAAATGGTATGTTGATAATAATATGTCTGTATTTAATCTATTTTAATTTATTTTGTCATACCTATGCAGTTAATAAAAATGATTAATTAATTTACTTATGGTTGTTTTATTTAAATGTTTTCAGGGTAACTTAATCATCAAACTTTAAATTAGCTGCAGCAAAATGATATTACTTACAAAATTTGAAATACCTACATCATGATTTAAAACGATTTATTGTAATAAAAAAACTGTTAGCAAATAAACACTATATTATATATCATTAGACTAGAGCTAATTTAGAGTTCGAGTATAAATAAGTACCTAATACAAAATAAAACATAATTTAAATTATAAAAGAATATAATTTTATTTACTTTTTCATATTATTTACAATTATTAGAAACTAATTATAACTACCTACCCATTAATAATAACAACTGCCACTACATAGTTTATTTAATGTTCGCTTTGTGTATACCTACCTACATTCTTAACTTACAAACTTGTGATGTATGAACATTATTCCGATTGTATAAAAGAAATTAATAGTATCTACATACAAAAGTTAATTACGATAAAACTTAAATATTTGATATTTTAATAATTTATACATTTAAAACCTAAGATGAATAAACACTAAAGAATAAGAAAGCAAATAAATGTTACATACCTAATAATATTACTACAAATCTTACACATTATCTTATGAAGTAGGTACTTACAAAATAATGACACATGTTAATAATAACAACTGTCCCCACAAAGTTTTCTCGATATTTTGTTAATTAACGATTGCGTTTCCTCCATTACATGGTCCACCAATTCAGTCACTACATACTGCGCACTTAACATTACCACACCCTGATTGTCACTTGCAGGTTCTTGCTGTTCACTGATATCCAACACTTGTACCTGGATCAGTCGTAAACCTTTTTTCTTCTCATTGTTTATAACGTATGATTCACATGTAGGCAGAGATGACTTCTGTTTTAGACACTCCCTTCTGGCTCTAGGTCTCTTGTTGGCGGGTCCGTAGTCTCGTCTTCTAGGTTCCATATTAGCAGGTGTTTGTTGTTCTGGCAAATCTGGGATATGCCAGCTTAAACTCGGAGTCGGAAAACCTTGAGCGTATTGTGAGAAGTCGATAATATCTGGAGAATCACACATTATCAATGATCTGAAACAAATGAAATAATAATTAATTATAATTACATAATCAACATGATGCAATAATGTTATAAATACATGGGTACTTGTACAATACTTACAATTCGTTTCGTTTTTATTCAACGTGATATGACTGCTCCGGCTAACTGCCTTGTGATGTATGATCAAGTAGTTATATTAATAAGAAATGCAAACTCCTAACATTGCACTGTAATCAATTTCATGTTTTATCACGTTCAACCTGATGGGCAACATGAAGCGACAAGTGTGCGAACGGTATTGTATTACACAAACCAGTCATCGCAATGCGCTTTGTCAGCGGGAGTGGAAATGAAACAGATTTATGAACTAAAATATTATATTTATTTAAGTACATGTTTAGTAGGTACATACATTTTTTACAGTTCGTTCAAGCGATTTTGACTTGTATTGCGTTGGTTGCGTGAAAAATTACAGCTGCAGTGAACGGTAACCACGTTTTTTGCTTTTAATACCATCCTTATGTCTACTGAATAGAAGTCAAAATCGGTTGAACAGACTGTAAAAAGTTTAAATTAATTTATGTCTAATCATATTTCAAATAGAATATACACTTAAAATTATGGTAATGCATTACATAAATATATTATTGAACTTGTGTCTCCCCATAGCAAAATAATCACGCATACTACTTTGATTTTCACAAGCAACATCATCAAATACAATTACTGAATTCGGTTTTGCGGTCTGAACACTCAGTACTTGCTCATTTTCATGATATTTCTGAAATGAAATGCCTGGTACTCGTTGCAAGACTTTTTCTAAAAAAACGTACTTGGGTTGTTGCAAGGTTTTCGAATAAACATAAACATTTTGAAATCTTAAGCCATTCTCGTGTATAAGAAGACCAATTAATAAATTAGTTTTTCCACAATTTGACGGTCCACAAATGATGCATCGTACCGATTTAGGTAATAATTCTCCATGACGTAAACCAGTCTCCTGAGAATGAACACAAAGCTTATTTACGTGTAACGATTGTGGTTGTTTTACAAATTTCATGACGACTGCTTGAACGGTTATATTAATAATGAGTTAATTATTGTATTACGTTGACATTTATAACTCATTGTCGCTAACTCGAGCAAATGTACGAACAACCTTACCATGGTTGTCCTTCAATATAAGATAGTGAGTGTTTTCTAAATTAGATTTAACCGAATCTTGTATCTGTCGGTGGAACAAATCTTCTGTTTGGGCTGTATAGCTGTTCTGGTGTTTTGAAGAACCGTTATCTGTATTTTTCTGACCAATTTGCAAATCTTGAATAAATATAACCTCGCCACTAGAATTCTTGATAATAAGTTTATTACAAATATCTTCTAAATCAGATTTCACTGAGTCATGCATTGTAGTTAACTTAGTTATGACAGGTGTATTTAGTTTCGTGATAATTCAACCTTCTCACTACAGTAGTAAAGATCGAATGTAGCGTTAAATTACTGCGATCAATTATTTATAACACCTTCCCTGCTAATAATAATGAGTCAATTAATGTGTTACATGCAAACCACACTGAAAAATATTTCTGTATCATCGCGAGGAATAGGCGCCGAAATGGAGTAGGCGCCGTTCCAGTATTATACTTCCTTACGATGTAGGAATTCATATTTCACCTTCCGATCGGTGGAATAGGCGCTAAACCAGTATTTTACTGTACTATGTAAGATTTCATTTATACAAGATTCAAAATGCGGAGTAGCGCCCAAACCACACTGAAAAATATTTCTGTTTCATCGTGTGGAATACGCGCCGAACCAGTATTTTACTGCATTATGTAGGATTTCATGCTCAGTCCCTTTCATTTATATTATTGGAGCACGCAACTCCACGAGCGAAGCGAATGTGGATTAGCGTGCCCAATAATATCCTACTATCTTTTAATATTATCCGAAGTGTACTTAAACTGGAGCAAATAAAAATACAATAGAATTATTATTTGAGCAAAACCTTGATGTTAACATTTAAGTTCACGAAAATATGAACAATATCAAAAACGAAGCCCATTATTTTTTGTTTGTATCATAATTAACGTAACACCATTGTAACGAAACTGTGTAATTATGTCAAGAGCTAAGTTAACCGACCCTGCCGAACAAAACAATATAATGGTGACAAACTATTTGTTGCACAATATTGATGACAATAGTTGACGAGACGTCGGCGTCATCGGCGCTGTTGTCGCTACCGCGGTGATTCGTAAAATTATTTGTTATTAGATAAATACATTTATCTACACCCATGCTATAAATTATCTATAAGAGTTTCTGAAACAGCTTATTGCCAACGTTAAAACAGCCAGTGTCATAGTAACCATGGTAACCATAATAGCATCCAAACGGGTGTTTTAATGTTGTACTGAATTACATAATGCAACTCGTTTTCAAAAAAAGAACATTGTAATGCACGCGCGTTTCACTACAATAGCGCCGTAATTAAAAAAAAAGAACTTATTCGAATTCACGTCGTATACTATGACGCCGGCCGCCATGTTCGATACGAGTATTAGTATTGCAAAAAACTGTTTCAGAACCTTTTATAGAGGATTGATAACATGGATGTAGATAAAGTCTTGTATGCAACTGTACATAATTAGGTATTAAAACACTCATGTGATACCCACATTCGTGTTTTGATACCCCTTATTATGCGTCAGTTGCATAAATAACTATTTTAGCTCATTCTTACTTATGTGTTTTAAGACTAAAATAAGATCATTGGCTATTTCATAAATCTTTGCTGTACTTAGTCTGAATTAAATTACTATTTTGTTGTCTTTAGACTACAATTAACAATACCTAATTATAATGATCACTCATGCATACATATTAGGTCAATCTGCCTAACCTTTTCCCAATTATGTTGGGGTTGGCTTCCAGTCTAACCGGATGCAGCTGACTACCAGTATTTTCTATGGAGCGACTGCCTATCTGCCCTCCACAACCCAGTAACTGGGTAATACGATACCCCTTGGTAAGACTGGTTGTTAGACTTTCGGGCTTCTGACGACCCGTAACGACTGTCAAAGATCCACAAATGACAGCCGGGACCAACGGCTTAACGTGCTTTCCGAGGCACGGAGGAGTCTCGGTATGTAAAGATGGTCACCCATCCACGGACCAACCCCGGCAAGCGTAGCTTAACCAGACGTATCGAAATGTACGGCTGTTACTACTTAGCCACTAGCTCCTCCTGCATCACGCAATTATTTATGTGTACTTTTCTGATTGTGTTTTTGGATCTGTGTCAGATTCTTAGCCCTAGAATAGTGGTTAATACCTACGTAGAGTTTTTTGGAAAGTTTGCTAATAATCAAGCTAATTCGTTGTAGGCCATGACATGTCTAAATACCAGCTAAAACATATCTCGAGATCTTCAGTGTACCAATCTTATGACGCACGAACCAAATAAATATGTATTATGCACTTATGAAATTAGATAAATGCATCTTAAATTAATCTATCTGTCAGTGAAAAAGCGTCACAGCAAATGTTGCAAAACGATCGGTTTTATTAATCGCAAATAAATTATTTGTGTATAACGTGATCGTGGCCACGAAAAATGAGTTGTAAGTGGGCCATTGACTTCCGGGCATTCGTGTTTGGTCACGAAACAGGCGGTTGCAACACTGCATTCGATTAGGGCTGCTGGCAGCCTGAACATTCTTCCCGTTTTCAGTGACAAATTATAAAAATGAAAATTTTATATGTAACTATGGACTTTTAATTAGCTGCAGTATAATGACACTTCTAATGTAATTTTTACTGTCATTTTGCTATTCTATTCTATTTTTCTCTATGGCAATGATGCCGATGTCGACAATTCTGCCAATGTCAGATGTGTTGTGAGAAAACGTGCCAAAAAAAAGAAAAAAAAAACGGAAGAGAAAAAAAAAACTAAATTGAATTTAATGTGAAACTTGTTGACGATTAGTATTAGTACACCGAAACAAACAAATAAAGAATATTGTTAATTATATTATATAAATCGATATAAATAAATAGACTGTGGCGGCATCTACATCGCCACATACGAACTACGCATCAATGACATGACGTCACGCAAACCTGCATCGCGCAATTAGAGTTTACCACGCGATTAGCATATATACAACGTCCCGACATCAACCGTCGGGCAGTAGCCCACCAGACATAACACCCGTCTGGTCGGAGGATCCTCCCTTTTCTATGGAGGATGAGTGAACTTTACACCCTGTTCCTCATGCCTCTAAATTGGTGACCCCGAGCATGAACGTCAGCGCAGCCTTCGTGCAACTACATCAGCGTGACGTCATCAGCATCACTTCCTCAAGCTTTCGAGCGGCGAGTCACACAGCCAGCCAGAACCCATGGCTTCAACGGGTATCCTGACCACCAGCATGCAGCGGACGCGCATTCCTGGTCATCACCTTCAGCCTCAACCTCAACCCAGCGCTGTACACTCCGACTCACTGGAGCATAACGCAGCGCCACCCCGACTCACTGGGGTATCACCGCAGACAGTTCCGACTCACCGTGAACTATGCGGCACCCGGTTCCGACTCACTGGAACCACAACTGGCACTGGCAAGCATCGCAAGATACACGACTCAGCCCACTATCGACCTCCGGTCTCCGGAGGGGAGTGATGTGGCGGCATCTACATCGCCACATACGAACTACGCATCAATGACATAACGTCACGCAAACCTGCATCGCGCAATTAGAGTTTACCACGCGATTAGCATATATACAACGTCCCGACATCAACCGTCGGGCAGTAGCCCACCAGACATAACACCCGTCTGGTCGGAGGATCCTCCCTTTTCTATGGAGGATGAGTGAACTTTACACCCTGTTCCTCATGCCTCTAAAAGACAACCACAAACCACACAAAAATCATCATAATTTGATGTCATTGACACGGATAAAAAACATCAAAGCCTCGAAGAGCTTTGTAGATGAATGTGTTAATAGGGTCATTCGCTATCAAATGGGAACATTTTTTAACGAAATGACGGTTAAGAAGTGTCATTTTACTGCAGCTAATTAAAAATCCGAGCATAGTTAGTTAGAACATCTGAGGATCTCAAACGTATTTGACAAACTCTCATAATCCACCTTATTCCTGATTCCTGCTCTGAGATATTTTAGACAATGATCTTAGGCTCGTATTTATAATCAAGTAATTACTTGAGTAATTACTTGCTACTAGAATTCTAAGGCCCGTATTTATAATCAAAGTAATTACTTGAGTAGGTAATTACTTGCTACTAAGTAATTTCACACTTGAGGGTAGAAATCTTAAGTAAAGAAAATGGTGACTATTACTTGGCTAAGAATTCTAGGCTTTGACAGTTTTAACTTCAAGCAATTACTAAACTATAGAAAGAAAATCATTGCTTGAGCAATTACTTTTAATTAAGTAATTACTTTTACTTGACTACAAATACGAGTGTAAGCTTTGACAGTTCTAACTTCAAGCAATTCCTAAACTATAGAATGAAAATCATTACTTGAGCAATTACTTTCACTGAAGTAATTACTTTTACTTGACTATAAATACGAGTGTTAATATATTGTGTTTGTCTTAGGTGCAGTCACCAGCATATGGAAATTACCTCGATTTCGAAAGAAGCTCGGGACTATCATCTGCTAGTTGTCTGGCATTTTTGCTGAACTGGGCCTTTTTGGCGCAGCCGTGTGGCACACATTCTTACATCGCTCTGTATTTTTTTAGCACATCTTGATTCTTTTTATTATTATTATATTCTTTTTTTTAGTACTGTTAAGTTTATTATTTTGTGTGCCTCATATTTAGTCTGTGCTAAATAAATGTATTTTCTTTCTTTTTCTTTTTTTCAAATATTGAGAACGCCGAACCAGCGACTAATCGTGAAAGATGTCCTTGCGAGGAAAAAGTGCACTGAAATTGACAAAACTCAGAATAACGTGGTGATCAATATTCGTTCCTTTTGTGTTATGTATGAGAAGAATGATAATGCAAGTAATTTATATTAATATACATAGTATTGTTAATATATAATTTAACAACCTACTGAAAAAACTATCCAAATAGCAGTCTAAAACAAAGTCTAAAAGGGTCACTAAATTAGGGTATGTCAGCCCTAGATGCAATTGTCGGACTAAAGCTATCTGAGTCCTGACTGCACCTTATGTCATCGATTTCATAAAACTGGGCCAATTTGTACCGCGGGCCAGCTATCGGCTTGTTGTTTTTCCTTTCGATACAATAATCGAAAAGGCGTTTCGAAACAGGCTGCTAATAAATAAGATTAATGTTATTGTTAGCTGAAAATAACATTGCAAAATGAATTTAAAATAGAAATTACCAAACAAATAAAACTAAACCAGACCATTCTTTCTCAATATTCTGAAAAAGAGTCAAGTTGAATTTGGGCACGTACAAAATCGATTTTAAATCATTTCACATTGCAGCATTGCAAAGCATGAGTCTTTGCATAGTTATTAATTTCTTAAAATGCATAATCTAAGACTAAAGTAATACGTCAGCAATCCATTAAGGGGATAAAGGAGAAGTCATTTACAACCAAATGACCCCTTATGACCCTATATGCAAATTTCAACCATTTTTCTAGCGGAATTCGACCAATTTAGTCAAAAAACTTCCTCAAAAATAAGAAAACTGTCACGATTTGTAGCTATGTCTTAAAAACTATTAAAGATAATACCAACTATTAATTTAGTGCTACACGTAATGGACCCGGCAGTATCATTCACGGCTGTCTGAAACCTAAACAATAATCCATCAAAGTACGCCTGGTGTGCGGTGATATTTACCGCTTCTAGCCATCTTACAGTGCGCTATAAGACTGTCTTATAGCTTCCACTTTCTCCCATCATCGCATTATGCACGCGTGTAATGAAATCTTAATCTGTTTGATCGAAGAAAGTAAATACTCCTTATTATGTCGGTAGCAACTCGCCATTAGTCGCGGAATGCAAATGATTACACGAATTAAATAATCGATAAGAGATTCTTTAGTCGGCGAGAGTCGGCTAAGTTGTTGTGCATATCAGTAAAGCATGATTGTGTTTTGTTTTATTAAGTTTGAGAAAGAGTTAAAGACAATCTTGATAGTCATCACTTATGAGCACGGAATCTACAACCCTGGCAATAATTCAATCATCACAAATTCCGAACACCTACCGACTGTTTTAATACCTGCTAGTAAATATCTGCCTACCTGAACTTTAGATGTTCTCGTATAATAATAATAATGGTTCCACGGTGATGTGGATAATTTTTTATGTTATTTGATAGGTACTAATTATTCATATAATTGGCTGTAAAGTTGTATTATATTCTAAGTAGGTACTGTTTATTTTATTTTGCCTACTATTTCTGTTTTGTGCTCGTGATTCTATTAGATCTATTTTGTTTGTTTTATTTTTCTGATTACTCTTATATTTTTTTATGCATGTGATTCTGTGATTAATAAACCTGCTTTTCTTTCTTTTCAGATCTTACTACCTAACCTCTTATAAAGGAGGAAGCCCATTACTTTCCGGAGACAGTTCAGAATGAAGGTAGCAATAGGAAGCATTCAATTAAGCTTGACAAGAATAAGAATAATTTTATTGGTCCATTGTTACAAAATAAATTTCAAAAATAATATTATTATATGCTTACTGTAACTAGAATAATTAACCTAATATATTTATTTGAACTAGTGTTGTAAGAAACTCGAGTCTTTTAGTCTTAATTTCGAGACTTGAGTAGAGTTTCAAGACTCATTAGTCACATGAGTCCGAGTCCTTTAAGTCTTTTGAGTCCTTTCGAGTCTTTTAAGTTCTTTGAGCTAGACTGAGTCATGAACTAGAGTTGGTGCATTATAATATATAATACTAGGTGATTTTATATCGGCATCCATATTTATTTAAGTACTGATTGAAAATAAATCGCACAATAAAAAATTGTTACAATTAAATTGCATTAAACGCAAATAACCTAATCAAAAAAAGACTCATTCTTTGAGTTCTTTTTGGCAGGACTCAAGTCTTTTTACAAAAGACTCTAAATTCTGAAGTATTCGAGCTCTAAGTTTTATTTATAAGACTCGAGTCTTCAAAAATAGCTCAAGTTTTATTAAATAAGACTCCAAGACTCGAATTTCTTACAACACTAATTTGAACAGTGGTCCCCAAACTAGGCTGCGCCTATGTCTCCCAAGATACAGGCGCTGCGTAGGCAGCTGTTTGGGGACATGAGTTGCGTTATCTTTAATGTTAATTCAATACATGTTTGCGTTAGCAATTTAATTTCAGGATGTTTGAAAATGGACATAATACAAGACTAAATTAAATAAGGGTAGTGAAATAACAAGTTAAAATAAAAATAAATTGAGCAAAATAAAATAATTCTAAATAATGTTGTAGTGTGTGGGGGGTGTGTGTATGTGTGTGAGTGTAAGTGTGGTAGTGAGTTGTAGTCGTTGTAGATGTGGATTTTTGTGAGTAAGAACTAAATAAATACCTGAATGACTTGCTAAGTATATTTTGGTGTTAACTCAATATTTCCTCAGTGTCGTTGTAAGCCAGCTTTAGTCATTATTTTAAATGAGTGGGTGTTAAGACCTTTAGTACCGCATCGCTTGCTTATTTTATTGTAGATATGAGTGTGTGATGAAAACAGAGAGTTGTGAACAAATCCTATGAATTAGAAACGGAATGAAATACAATAGCCACTTAGTTGTGCACAAGAGTAATAAAAAACAAATCTACTGAACCGGTAATCCGGAAGCTATCATGTACTTTTGAAAGTGATCGATTACTTAGCCGTATTTATTACAGACTTCTCTTGTTTATGCGCATTCAGAACCAATTGTTTTTTTTTTCTAGTTGAATAAAAGCGTGGATATAATTACGGTAAAATGTAAAACAACAACAAAAAAGTCGAGAGGTGTAGTGGGACACCCGCTTGGAACGAGTTCCTTTCGCTGTATATTATGTATTAATCCATCTAACTATGTATTAATACAGATCCATCTGGTATGCTCTCAAGTTTTAAGTGTCGAATTGCTCCGTATTAAAAATAAACATAATTATGTACGCTCTTTCGTTAGTGACGATTTTTTGCCAGTCAACTGATAACGTAAGCCGAGTTATAGAAAAAAAAAAAAGTGTTAAAAAAATGTAGGCTTGACACTGGATCCCGCAAATGGATACCCTGTGTCGCAGGATCCAGTCTTTTTAGAACGATATTCGAACAAATGCAACGGTTTCAGTAGGATTATAAGGTGATCAAATATATGTGTGTATGTGATGAGTGTAAGTATGTATGTGATGATGAGCGTGAGTGTGTATATAAGGTGACGAATATTTTAATAGTTGAATGATATAATAATTTCTGTTTCAGCATAATTTAGCCCAAGCAGCCAATCCTAGAACCTGTTCAATTATCTTGTGAATAGGATGATAGGTGGACCGATGACCTGGTGAACCCGCTGGGTGCGAGATGCACAGAACCGGTCGAAGTGGTAGTGCTATTTCAGCAGTGGACGTTTCTGAAATGATGATGATGGAGCGATCGGTGCCGATGTAGCGGCCGGCGAGCGCTACGTCGAAATTGGTCGCAGAAACAAAATTAGGACACTCCGACAGTTTTCATATAACTACGTACGGTATATAGCTACATTCCTAGTAGCATTACAGTAAGTTCACCTCGGGATTTCAGATACCCAGCTGTAAGTCTGTAAATACTTGTATATTGACACCCTAAAAGTTGTCTCAAAACCTACATATGGGTAGTGGTAGGGTGTACGCAACTATTCAATTTAAAGGTCAAAGGTCACAAAAATCGGTTTTATGCGCTTTTTTTGTAAATATCTCATTTTCTATGGGTTTTTTGCTATTTGTATTTATTATCAATATTGTAGAATACAAAATTCTCTACAAATTTTGTTCAAAAAATTTTTCATACGGTGAACCGTTTTCGAGATAGAGGGCGGAGAGCGCGCGGCCACAGGATCACTTCAGATCAACCGGTGCCTACGGTCGAAAACGCGCCATATATAGTTGATGAACTATCGATAAAACAATGATTATAAATATTTGTCAATTTTTATTAACTATTATTTTATCATTTTTTTCCTAACCTATCCACTTTTTATTCAGTATTAATTTATTTAACAACACTTACCTGCCCATGTAATTGCAGAATTGTTAATGAAAATATAGGAATTATATTTGAATTTTAACCTACTTAATATTAATAACTTCTTACATGATGAAAAAAAAAACAAATAAATTATGAATTAATCTTTTTGTTAAAAAATATCATTCAATACATTTATAAAGGTTCCATCTTCGTTAATGTCGCTCCGATATGGTAGAGCATTGAGACAAGCTTGCCCATTACATTGGCCACAAGCTAAAGAGCATTGCAAGCCCGCTTTCCTGCATGCGAAATGAATTTCTGGAGCCTATCATGACAATTTTACCACCTGCTCCAGAAGATTTGCTAAATACAATTTTCTGCAACTGCAAGAGTGGTTGTGGTTTGCGATGCGGATGCAGGAAAGCAGGCTTGCAATGCTCTTTAGCTTGTGGCCAATGTAATGGGCAAGCTTGTCTCAATGCTCTACCATATCAGAGCGACATTAACGAAGATGGAACCTTTGACCCCGAAATCATGGAAGAACTTGAGACAAATGTCGTTGAAGACAATAATCAAGACCAGTTTGAAATTTACCAGCAGCCGGAAGACGACGATGAAGAGGAAGAAGATGATTAAAATTATAAATTGTAGTTTTTGTACCCTTTATTATTCCATTTTTTTACTTTTAATAAAAATAAATGTATTGAATGATATTTTTTAATAAAAAGATTAATTCATAATTTATTTGTTTTTTTTTTCATCATGTAAGAAGTTATTAATATTAATTAGGTTAAAATTCAAATATAATTCCTATATTTTCATTAACCATTCTGCAATTACATGGGCAGGTAAGTGTTGTTAATTAGATTAATACTGAATAAAAAGTGGATAGGTTAGGAAAAAAATGATAAAATATAGTATAATAGTTAATAAAAATTGATAAATATTTATAATCATTGATATAACGATAGTTCATCAACTATATATGGCGCGTTTTCGACAGTAGGCACCGGTTGACCTGAAGTGATCCTGTGACCGCGCGCTCTCCGCCCTCTATCTCGAAAACGGTTCACCGTATAAAAAAATTTTAAACAAAATTTGTAGAGAACTTTGTATTCTACAATATTGATAATAAATACAAATAGCAAAAAACCCATAGGAAATGAAATATTTACAAAAAAAGCGCATAAAACCGATTTTTGTGACCTTTGACCTTGAAATTTAATAGTTGCGTACACCCTACCATATGTAGGTTTTGAGACAACTTTTAGGGTATACAAGTATTTATAGACTTTCAGCTGGGTATCTCGAATTCCGAGATTCTTACCTGATTTAAGCTTAAATGACTGGCTGTATACTATGTCATGGCTACAACCATCTTACTGCGATATACAGACTAAATGAGACAGTAGTTTTGTGGATAATCAAAACATCAGCAGTAGACTATTTTTTTGCGTATAGTAGTCTCCTTCATATTACACACCTGTCTTTGATTCCTACAAATAAGTATCATTTTTATTGAAATTGTTATCAATCGTACCGTGGTCTAAAGCTAGCATTTCCTATTCTATCCTTGGACCAAAACCAATATGGTCGATGTGATCTAAACGGCTAACTGGCCATTGTATTGCCAACTATTTCTATACACCCATACTCTAGCTTGACCTATATCTCCATAACAATAAGGTCGTTAGTCTTTCTCAATATCACGATATCCTGTGAACAAATAATTTGAAAGCTAACAAACCGACAGGTGGACTAGGCTTGATAAATGAGTGTAGTTTATCAAAAATGAACCCTGTTATTTCCTATTAAAGCTGATTACTGAGTGTATAAATATTTGAATACAATGAGTGCATACATTTCCAATTTGAAGTGTGAAGGTGTATAAATGTGATCAGCGTTGTCAATCGAGTGATCTAACGATTGATTTATGTCGAATTCATTGAATTAGTTTCTTATTTCATTTTGATAAATGGTTAGGATACCGCGTGGATGTCGACTTCCCGGATGTTGACGAATTTACCACTTAACTTAATAAAAAGATAATTATGTTGTGTCTTGATTTCGTTTATTATCTTATTTCTTTTTAATTCTACTTTTCTAGTTTCCGAGATTGGCTCGGGTGACGCCGTGACGAGTGGTCGTTTGTCGAGTGAAAGCTCCTCAAAGTTTTTTTATTGTTCAGCGTCTGGTCGTGTCGTGTAGTTTATATTTCGTGTGTGGTGTGTGTGACTAAGTGCCAGTGATTATTTCTATGATAGGTAGTGAGTTTGTAACGGTCTCCTGCAAGTACGAGAGACTAATTGCCTGCCGATAAGGATCCAGTTTCGCGAGCGACAAGCTGGGTGAGATCTTTTCATGTCTTTCAGGGATACGCTTCTCTCTGCAAAGCACACACCTCTACATTCATCTATTTTCTGCCTACGTGTACTATATGTTCTTTTATCTAACTTTCAACAAGTGAACGTGTGTGTCAGTTATAATAAAGTTATGTTCGGTGCAGCGCGCACATTTTCAGGTACCTACTCGTAACCCAAACCAAGGCAAAAAACTTAAGTGTATAGTGTTCCTGTGTCCCAAAATCGGAGTGTCAAGTGTGTTGTTTCGAGAATTAAACTCAAGTACTGCGCTGGCGACGCATTGTCGCTTTTGGTCGGGGTCGAGTTTAATTAACTATTTGCTGAATTGTGTGCATTACTTTGAACTGTACAACTGTAATATATGCAATCGCGTCAACCTGAAGTGAACAGCGGGGAGTAGTCAAACTTTGAATAAAAACAAAAAGTACTTACATTATTTGAAGTCAGAGCTGGAAATAAACAACGAGGAGCGGTCTGCGTGCGTCCTGGACATTCTGCTGCAGACAACTCATCAGAATGAAGCAGAAAAGACTCGAGGAGGCAGATTATCTATCTTATAGCATAAGTAGCAGCGACAGAAAAAGAGTCGAAAACGCAATTTAAACGCCAAAAGATTCACCGGGGAAGCTGAACTTGAAGCAACATGGCGGCGTCGTCTTAAAAAAGCCCATCCATAATTATATTACCCGTCTCTCCACTATTCCATTGCTTATTTTACGGTGCATACTGGATAGGCTGTATAATCCTTCCTTATCCTAAGGGCATGTCTCCCCTACCATTACCGCGCCCCCCGGTCTACTCCTTGATATACAATGGTCTCTGTTGCACCATGTAACATGAGGCAACAGGGGCTAGTGTGAATCTTTGGGTTCATTCGAGAAATCGAGTCTGGTTAAACCACGCTGGGATTGGTGCATTTCATTCATTCATTCATTCATTCAATTCTACTTTTCTAGTTTCCATTTTGGGAAGTTGGTCATAAATCTTCTGAATCGTAAATTTTATCACCAACTTTTGAAATGACTTGTTGCATTTTATTATGTGTCATTCTTTCTTAGTCTGCATAAATGAATAACTCAAGATCATGTGTCATGTCAACTCGTGTCCTCGGGTTTTGTGACCTATATAGCCATAGATTCGATGTAAAGACTCGCTGGTTCGCCAGTCAGGGCGATTTTAGCTCTTTCTTCGTCACAGTTTACTTTCAATGCAACGGCATATTATTATTTACGTTTCACATAAAACTTCTGACATTCTGGCTACCATCCCTTACTAATTCATTCTCATGTAATATCACTCCGGGAGGCGGGACTTTTTTTGACTAACTGTCATGCAATATAGATATAGAAGAGATGAGTCAGATCAGTCCTTTAATACTCACATTATCTAATGCTTGCTCCACTTCTATCTGCCCTTGTACTTTTATTGCAACACGTGGGAATCATGGCGTTACAGTTTCAATTCCTGATTAGATAAACAAATAATAAACTCAGTTTCAACGTGAAGTTGAAACAATAGTTCATAGAAAAAAACAAAACTCAACGAAGTTTTTCTTTTTTTTGCTACTTATTATGTAAGTTATACTGTACACTTTCAGTAAGAAAATATTTTTTATCCATTGATTCAATTAAACTATAAATTCTCAGATAATCAGTAATGACTTTTTGAAGGGTTGTTTAGAATGTTTTCATTTTAATTAGGTACCATTTTCTTTAAGCTAAGTTTTTTAGATTTTTAGAATCTCTAATGGTTAAAAATATAACGAAATAGCACACAGCACCTAGATAAAAAGCATAACAAAGGCACGTTATAATCGGTTGTCATACTATTCAGGTTATGTTTTCCAATTTGCGAACTCAGGGTTATCACGCTTAAAGATGTGAATTTTTATTACTGAGTAGATCTTCTCTATTTTTCAAAACTCCCATAAATATTAGCGCTCCTCTACCATCCTCCTGTGAAGTTGCGCGTCCACCGGGTCGGAATCAGTCCGTCCGCACCGTACGGATCGTCCGGATATACAAAATGCCGATAGGGTGCGTCCACTGTATTCGGATTTTGCATCGGCAATATCAACTAGTGTATACTAGTGTGTGTGTGTGTGTAGTGTGTGTGTGTGTGTGTAGTGTAGTGTGTAGTGTAGTGTAGTGTGTAGTGTAGTGTAGTGTGTGTGTAGTGTGTGTGTAGTGTGTAGTGTAGTGTGTGTAGTGTAGTGTGTAGTGTAGTGTGTGTGTAGTGTGTGTGTGTAGTGTGTAAGTGTTCCACTTTTAGGGATTTCTCCATTTTTTTGGGTAAATTTACCAACATTAGGGATGATTTAGGGTTTTTTTATTTTGACAATTATATAATACTAGCTGCGCCCCGCGGTTTCACCCGCGTAGACCGGGATAAAAAGTAGCCTATGTGTTAATCCAGGGTATAAGCTATCTACATACCAAATTTCATCCAAATTGGTCCAGCCGTTTGAGCGTGAAGAAGTAACAAACATACACACACACACACACACACACACACACTCACAAACTTTCGCCTTTATAATATTAGTGTGATGTCAGCATTGCGACAGGTCGACAATAGCGATAAAATATTTTAAAGTGTTTTATTAGGGCAGGTTTCTTGATCCGTAGCTAACTCAACCAATGGTTAAAAATAGTAACTAATGGTTTTTTGGCAAAATGTGAACCAAAAACCATTGGTTACTTTTTTAAACTATTGGTTGACTTAACTACGGCTCAACAAAGCAGCCCTTAGTTATCCGTTTGAAAGTAATTTTAATTAAAAATGTTTTTATTTGTTATTCAATTCAATTTGCGCATCAATGTGCATCAATCACGTAAAAATTTACAAATATTTCAATTGATCGTTTCGGGGACTCTTAAACCGTGTACCTGGTAATAGTGGGCGCGATCAACTGCAGATGAGGTCATCGGAAGAAATACCGGTCTCTGCCGTAGATTTGCCGATCCAGTGCACGCAGTACCATAGAAATCAATACAAAGCAATAAATCCCTACGGTGCGGACGCTCCAAATTCCGACCCGGTGGACGCACAACTCTATACAGTTAATATTAGCGCAGAAGCCAGGGAAATTAAAGTTGTAGGTCCTGCCTGTGAATAAATAAATATTATTCAGTGACTGCTAAAAAACGTTTCCAGACATAATCTATTGTTATGTAACACAAAAAACGACACTTTTTTAGTCCATAGATTTGAGCTGGCAGTTATTAAACTACACTTAGGTACAGCGTTTAAAAAACATAACAAAATCGTGAAATTAAGAAACATTTTTCATCACTATCCAATTATTTCAGAGGCAATCTTTAGTAACCCTATTGTCGTTTCGTAACATCACCTTGTCTCGTACAATGGACTCTTGACTTTAGCTTAACGCTCTGTATACATTTCATTGTTAATAGCTTTGTAACGCCATTTTATGCCTCGGTAGGTTAAATCTATAAGGCATTATGGACATATTCTGCGCTCTCGATTACTACTGAAATGATCTCGACAGGCTTTATTGCGATTTCACTGTAATAAATAATGTTTAATATCAAGCTGGATTATTTTACGGTTCGGTATTTATTGGTTTTTGGTATAGTGGGATAATAGAATTTATAGTTTTGAAAGCTAAATAATATTTTATTTATCTTTTAGTACATGTTTAAATGGATATTCTGATAGTATTGATTCGTATTTTGTAATTCTTATATTGAAATTGAATTGTGACTTCTTTTGGTTTATTTCCTTCCGATTTTTACATTCTATTAATAAGTACCGGCTGCCCAGTTTAACATTAGAAAATTTTCCACACTGTAGGTACAGTGATACATACTACCTACACGCAGGACTTTTCTGATCATTTAATGTCTGTCAAACAAGGCAGACGTCGTCTTTTTCTACAGATAGGGATTCATTATCACTTTGATCTATCTGCGTAGATACAAAATGCACAAAATTACATAAGTATGTCCCACAATTAAAACAAATCCATTCACAAATTAACACTCTCTCACGTGACTTAAAAATGTATCATGTCACAAGACATAAATAAGTCAAACTTACTCTTGTCTACAAGCAGATAAGATCTGCCGGGTCGTGGCTACTACTTAGTCACTCCACCATTATAAACTAGCTATGCTCACGACTTCACTCGTTCCCAGTTCCTTATACGTCTAATATCAATTGCTCAGTCACAGGGGCTCGCTTTATTCGCGATAACATCGACTGTAGTAACCTTACTGTTTTGTTACATAAGTTCAACATAATAATTAAGTTTAAAGTTTTCTTAGGGAAGTAAATCTATCTATATAAATAAAAAGAGAAGTCCTGACTGACTGACTGACTGATTGACTGACTCATCAACGCCCAGTCCAGACCCTTGGACCTAGAAAGCTGAAATTTTGCACAGCGGTTCCCTTTATAATGTAGACAAGGAATAAGGAAGGATTTCCGGGTAGTATGTTCCCGTGGGATATTTCCCGACATCCACGCGGGCGAAGCCGCGAGCAAAAGCTAGTAAATGATATAATTAATTATTGACAAAGCATTGGTTCAAAAGTTAGCTAAGAAATTGATCTGTGACAGCTTCTTTATGAGCTGCTCCCTATGTGTATGGGTTTTGTAATGCATAGTGAAATGTATGAAAAAACTGCAATGTCACGCTTTTTTCTACCGCTAAGAGAATTGTTCTTGGCCGCCAATTACCTTCGGGTTATCGTTGAAGTTAAAAGGTACGTATGTTTGAGTTGCTTGATCAAGAAAATATGCTATTAGACAAATGACACGTAGATTCGACTGGAAATGGTGGAAAAGAGAAAAATAATGATTCAACTGCTATTTAATTTTTATTTGATTCCAAACCCGACCCCCTCCGCCTCTGCCCTTCACCGTCTGGCGTTTCTACGTTACGTTTATATTTTTACATAACCATAGGTATGAAATTTGGAAAAAAATCTTTAAAATTTTCGAACTTCAAATATAAGTGTTATAACTACCAAAGAATTCATTAGAACAGCTCTACCAATCTAGTTTCCATACGAGTCCATTATTATGTAAAACACAGTAAGTAAGAATTATTATAATTCGTGGTCCTATAAGTTGTAGATATCATATTTCACACTTGATTTTAATTTTATTACACCTTAACCGGATTAAAAGAAATATAAACAAACACTTACAGGTTTATAATTTTATACTGTATAATATATTATGACAATAATTATTACATACTACTACATAATAATTATGATTTATGATGTGTTCGCGCCTTATTTGCCATATAATTCCGGATCTACATTTTATGTTTTGTAATAGGTATCCTATTTATTTATTTGATGAGAAATATTCGAATAAGTACCGTTCACTTACAATGTATTCCAGTACTTAGTTCACCTCATACCATATCACTGAAATCTGAAACACTGAAGAAATTGTGAAAATTCAATCAATATTCAGTTTTAGGAAAGAAGCCATAACAACACAAACATTCGAGTCATAACTTTTTCTACAATCCCATAGCAAACCCGTTGTTAGCTATACATAAATGAATTTACAGTACAACTATTTTCTTATTGTACCTCGGCAAACTTCGTGTTTCATCAGTCGTCGGATTTCTATCAGTTGCCCTTTGCACTTGGTGCAGACCGGACGCTCTCAATCGACTTGGAAGTATATGGAGTTGTTAATAATCTTAACTTAGGTACTGTAATTTACTTTAAAAATGGGAGGAAAGCTGCTAAAGTCTGACGTAATACGAAGTTTGCCGAGGGACATTAAGAAAAAAGTTATACTGTACTCTACGTAGAGCTGATCTGGATGAAATGTGACAGCGCAACATTGACTCTACCACACTTTATACTCCACAATGAACTCTACATTCATAATCTCATTACAAAGAATTCATAATATTGCATTTTCATTTTTGTTTTTTTTTTTTTTGTTAGCCTACATTGTGTCCCACTGCTGGGAAAAGCCCTCCCCTTTGTCCTTCCAACCCTCCCTGTCTTGTGAGATCTCTAGCCATGTTGGCCTGCAAACCTTATCAGATCGTCACACCACCTTCGCCGTGGGCTGCCTCGACGGCGATGTCCTCCCTCAGGCGTCCAATGAGTGACGATCTCTGCCCATCTCTCCGGGTGCATTCGTGCGACGTGTCCGGCCCACTCCCACTTCAGCCTAGCTGTTTTTTCTCCAACAGCTGCTGGATTATGGAGCGCAGGGTGCTGTTTCTAACTCGGTCTGTTTTGTTATGCATTTGTTTGTTATGCATATTTATTTGTGAATGAAGATGCAGATATTGTAACGTATTTTATAGCTGGAACAGGTTTATTCGATCATTCATAAAAATAATGATATTCAACAGACAAACATCAAAGCTTCCTGCGAAAGGATTATTAATTTTTTGCGGTTTTGACGTCATCTCAGTTTACTTATGAATTACTAGCTGCGCCCCGCGGTGTCACCCGCGTAGAACGGGATATAAAGTAACCTATGTGTTAATCCAGGGTAGGTATAAGCTATCTGCATACCAAATTTCATGCAAATCGATTCAGCCGTTTGAGCGTGAAGAAGTAACAAACATACAAACACACACACTAACAAACTTTCGCCTACAATGTGATTTAAAATTGTTTACCTATAGATTCTTTAAGAATGAAAATAAACTAAGTATGTACGTAAATACCTACTTAGATTTATTATTAAGGTAGTTAAGTGCTGAACTATAAAAAGCACTTAACGAATATTTCAAGTAATTCGTCAAATAAACTTATTAAATTACCCACGTCATACTAAAAGCGCGGAAGTCATAACAACATAATTTCAACAATTTCCTGCATCCGCCAGAACCCTTTCCATTACAAAATGATTGATTAGCACCATGAACCACATACCTACAACATGCTCGACAACCATACATTATGTCTAATCTGATCTCATACAAATCATTCATACCCACTGGTCTAATAAACATGTCAGGCCAAATTAACCATAATCAAAGGAATTTCGACCTTATTATGAGAACAGTAAGACGTGTGTGGTTTGACCTTCTTAGGGTACGGTCATGTCATGTTGACAGCTTATCGGCCTATCGGGTGACCTTCGGCTTGGCCTCACCTCAAATTGATACCTTTGTTCTTTTCGGGGTTCAACTTCTCTATTGATCTTTGAGTGGGTCAATAATTCTATTAAGATAGGCAATGGATTTTATCGAGAAATTTTTAAAAGCTATATTGTTCATACTTGGTATACAAGGTGTAACATAAATAACCCACAACCTCTTAAGGGGTCATTGTACTCATAATTATGAACAACTTTTACTATGGGACCAAACCTGGAATCGCGAAAAAAAAATCAGCTGCTCCCTACATTTTGACGAGTTTGATGTAGATAAATGTACTGGTCAGCTGATTTTTTTGCGCGATTTCAGGTTTGGTCCCATAGTAAAAGTTGTTCATAATGATGAGTACAATGACCCCTTAAGAGGTTGTGGGTTATTTATATTACACCTTGTATATGCTTCCATAGTGCTTGCGTTTCCGTAAAACTAATCGTGTACGGAACTCCGGACATCCTCGACAAAATCAATCAATCTGCCAATTTTTTCCCCTATTATGTTGAGGTCGGCTTCCAGTCCAACCGGATGCTGCTGAATACCAGTATTTTACATGGAGCGACTGCCCATCTGACCTCCACAACCCAGTAACTGGGTAATTCGATATCCCTTGGTATGACTGGACATCCTCGACAACGTAACATAATTTCTTCGATGGGGCAGAGGAGTATAGTTGGTATACATTTCGCTAGTTATGTTTATGTCCAATGTAATACATAGGAAGCGAACCTAATTGCCATCTACCGGGAAAAAGCGCAGACTCTATCTTGCTTTTTAAAAAATAATCTAAGAAAAACCCAATAAGGCAATGCCCGCTTGGGGATTGAAACCAGGACTCTAGGATATATCCGCAAAAAAAAAACTGAAATCACTGTGACTGTTTATTAAATAAATGATCATTATTTTCTACTAGCTTTTGTCCATGGCTTCGCCCTCATTGAGGTCGAAAATTATCCCACGGGAAAGTACTACCGTGATAAAAAGTATCCTATGTCCTATTTCAGTTCATGGTCTACCCATGTGCCAAATTTCATGCAAATCCGTTTAGCCGATTTAGCGTCACTTTCGCATTTATAATATTAGTAAGGATATTCTCAGACTTATTCCCACATACGTGAATCACGAATAAAAAAACGTTACTTCTATAAGTCCGCCACGTGTACCTGTCTCAAGCAATTATCCTTTCTTATTCACATAATGACGGTATATCCTTGCAAGTGGGGTTTCCTTGAAAAGAAAACAATTCACTGGTCACTGCTCGACCTTTTTATATCAGATCCGTAAGCGTGAATATAATAGGCGTCTCGTTATCAATGCTTTTAGAATTAATTATGGCATACAATATTACATGACGGTGGGTTTTTGAACCGGAACATGAAGTAATTTATAAAATGTTTATTGCTGACAATGCCAGATTTATTACAATCATTTTTAATGATTTAATGACATCATAACATTAAGATTGTCAGTTGCCAGTACCTAATGAGTTGTGATTTTGGCAATGTTTAATTCTATCTATTTTCCCCCTTATTAATAAAAAACGAAAACGCTCTATCAACCTATTTTAGTTAAAGAACTGTTTTGTCGGTTTCTTTCAAATTATGATTTGAGTTTGAAAGAAGTAACAAAACACTATTTTAACTAAAATAGGTTTATAGAGCGTTTTAGTTTTTAATGAATGGGGGTTAGTAGTTAGGCCACTTTTAACGCCATGTTCACTGGTAAACGGTTTTGGGTGGATACTATCACAAACCTGTGAGTTTTTTTCTGTTTTCGCGACTTGTCTCTAAGGTGCAGTTGCAGAAATGCAGATCTACAAAATTGCAAAATAGTTGAAGTCAATAATTCAATTAAAAATTTCATACCTCAATGCTTTCCTTTAAAATACTGCCTTGGTTTATGGGCATTTGAGGAGTAACTGACTGTGAATATTCCAGTAGGCGTGTTCGCAAACATCAGGTACCTACTACTGTCTGAACCATAGAAATACTTATAAAAACAGGAGAAGTGGCAAGGGGGCGAATCTGTGTCCGCGCGACATGCTCAGTATGACCCGTTCATATTCAAATGGCCGTTTCCGCGAACTAGTGCGCTTTCGACTGTGACCGTGACAATTTATAAGAATTCCGTGTTGTTCAGTGGTTTCTTGTAAACACCGAAGCCAATACAAAAACTATGTAAATCATGGAATCACTTTCCATATGTAAGTACAAGTATTTTACCATATTTGTCTTTAAAATCATGCATGAAAGTGACAAAATCAAAATCAAAATCAAAAGTCCTTTATTCAAATTAGGCTGAGAATCAGCACTTTTTGAACGTCAAAATTACAGTAAGACAGTCCCCACAAAACGCCCGCCCTTCACCACTTCCTAGTGCTTTAGCTGGGAAGAAGAAGTAGCGGTACAAACTCCCCAGCAGCACAGCTGTCTGTTCAGTTAGAAGAACTAGATTCTATACAATAGTACCTATGCAAAATAATTTACGCAACACAATACATTAAATTATATTTTTGTCAAATAAAATAAAATAAACAATTTTAGTACTTAACTCATGTAACCTGTCATTATGTAAGCTGATCCTGGAGAAAGAACATAACATAAACATTGTCTTGAGTTAATCACAGCGACCAACTATTCTTATCGTTTTCGACAAGGGGACAAAGTGGAGACACAGGGGTTCCGATACATTTCAACATACTGGGCACATCTCCTGCTTTCTTATATCTATGGTCTGAACTTATAAAGACAGAAACTTTAAAAGAAAGCATAAAACAAAACATTAAACTCGACCTCGACATTTTCCCAGCTCTAATATTAAGGAAAGAACCGGTGTCTATAAAAAAGTGAAATAGGCCTAATGTCCTTGCAATTTCCCAGAATGTCTGAACCATTCATTTATATGCTTTCACCCAGAAATCACTTTTGAAAAGAATAAGTAAAAGGTTAAACCGGAAAAACCTTAAAATACCTACCTCTACCTATTCGAATGACTAAATTGGATATGATTTTGAGCAAAATCAACCGGGCACAATATACAGGGTGTAAGTGTAAACAGTCGCAATCTTTTCAGGGGCCATTGTACTCATCATTATGAACAACTTTTACTATGGGACCAAACCTGAAATTGCGAAAAAAAAATCAGCTGTTCCCTACATTTTGACGAATTATGCGAACATATAAATGTACTGAACAGCTGATTTTTCTTTCGCGATTTTAGGTTTAAATGATAAATGATTTATTTTCTGTAAGTAGGTTTGTACAAACACTTTTACACGCCAAATATTTTTTTTGAAAACTAGTTGAGATTGACGTTTGGTCCCATAGTAAAATTTGTTCATAATGATGAGTACAATTACCACTTAAAAGATTGCCACTATTTACACTTACACCCTGTATTTCTTTGATATTGTAGCAACTGTTGCTACTGAACAAAACATGTTTTATTTCATGTTCAAACTTCTTCTCGTAATAGTTATAATATAACTACCAACAAGTCCTATTAACTAATTTGATACCAGTGCATTCATTATGTTGCGTCATATTTCAATACAACAAACTTGCATGTTAATTGCAACAGATAACAGGATCCAGTCCAGTTATCTGTTTGATCTCGCCTGAGATAAATCATTCCTAACTATTAAGTCAACAAATATTTCCAAAGACTCGAGTCCAGTGTTCATGTTCAGACAAATTGCATCAGAATTCAGTAATGAATTTAGAATTAATTAAAATAAATATTTGTTCTAAATCACTTGGTTCGTTAAGCAATACAATTGGAGCAATAAACTCTAATTAAAATTAGAAATTATTTGCTAAAGGATTTAGCATAGTTAAGTATAAGATTGTTGTTGCTACAATAAAATATACATACTTAACCTGCTCCCCTCAAGTGTCGAACGCACCCCATGAGTGCATAAGAAAAACCCCTTTTTTTATTAGGTATATAAGCTTATATCATATATATATATAAACGTAAAAAAACATCATCTGATGGAAAACCAATCATCATCGTTAGTTGTGAACCTGTGGAGTTCGCAGCTAACCCCCCTCCACCACCCCGCGTGTCAAATGCACCCCAAGTGTGCAAAAGGACAAAACTTTACATAATAGGTATATAAGCTTAGATCACATATATATAAACGTAAAAAAACATCATCCGATGAAAAACATATCCTCATCAGTAGTTGTGAACCTATAGGGTTCGCAACTAATCCCCAAACCCCCACCGCTGGCGTTCTGGGTCTAAATATTTTGCCCAAACTCAGACATGTGAGGGGTTAAGGCTGAGATATATTACGTCCCGGAGCTAGGTACTCCGGGACGTAATATATCTCAGCCTTAACCCCTCACATGTATATACAACATTAGTTTTTGTTTACACTAAACCTGAAAAGGGGTCATTGTACTCATCGCGAAAAAATAATCAACTGTTCAGTAGGTACATTTATCTACATCAAACTCGTCAAAATGTACTGAACAGCTGATTTTTTTTCGCGATTTCAAGGTTGGTCCCATAGTAAAAGTTGTTCAAAATGATGAGTACAATGACCCCTTTTCGGGTTTAGTGTAAACAAAAACTAATGTTGTATAGTGGTTTCAGACTGGCTGCTCCAGTGGAATGCATGTTTCGGTGGTGTGTGTTGAAACATCCCTTCACCTGAATAGGTACCTATTTAATGTACATTTACCTATTGGTGTTGAGATTTTGTGAAGAATGGAAAAAATGGAAGGAAAAAATTATTTGCGGCTAAAATCACGCTAAAAACCACAAAATCGCTTTTAGAACACATTTCAGTCCGGTTACAAGGAAACTAATCAATTGTTATCTATCTACTAATATCTACTGATCAACTATCAATTTTTCGGAGGAGCTCGTGGCTAAGTAATAACAGCCGCACGGGTCGATCCGTCAGGTTAAGCTACGCTTGCCGGGGTTGGTCAGTGGATGGGTGACCATCTTTACATATCGAGATTCCTCCGTGCCTCGGAAAGCACGTTAAGCCGTTGGTCCCGGCTGTTATTCGTGGATCTTTGACAGTCGTTACGGGTCGTCAGAAGCCCGAAAGTCTGACAACCAGTCTTACCAAGGGGTATCGTATTACCCAGTTACTGGGTTGTGGAGGTCAGATAGGCAGTCGCTTCATGTAAAATAATGGTATTCAGCTGCATCCGGTTAGACTGGAAGCCGACCCCAACATAGTTGGGAAAAGGCTAGGCAGATTGATTGAACTATCAATTTTTTATTGCAAACAATTATCGTAAATTAATGTTAAATAAAACAGTGCAGTTGTTATCAGGACACGCTTAATAAAAATAATCTACAATATAGATTGTTTTATCTGAATGCATTGTACACTGAAATGGATACTCTTTATGAAATTATGTTTCAGTCACGAACTTTACGAAGAATGCCACTATATTCTCTTAGGACACTGTAAGAACTGGCTACCCAGTCTAAGACATCCGATAGCTGATAATATCAGACTTTTACCATAACGGGAGGTGGTGTTGACTGATCTTTGATAAGATAAGATCCATGTTTGTTATATCTTAGTTTAAGTATTTCTCTGTAATCTGCAGTATGTAACTGTTTTTGTGCCTAATAAATAAAATGAAATTAAAGTAAGGAACACACTAAATAAGGAGAACGACGACTCAAATTGGGCATGTAGTTAGTGTCTATTCAGACTAAACTAATTACTAAAAAAATAAAAACTTTTTACAAAAAAGTACAACCGACTTCCAAAAACAACACTACAAAGTGAAAAATAACTTTAATTTCGGAAGTCGGTGTCTGGTTAGATGTATTTTCGTTTTTTTTGCCACCGACTTCCGAAATTAAAGTTATTTTTCACTTTGTAGTGTTGTTTTTGGAAGTCGGTTGTATTTTTTTGTAAAACAGTTTTTATTTTTCACGTTTTAGTGGTTCACATGTGCTTACCCCTTAACAGCCTACCGGCGTGATGTTAAGTTGTGAACTGGTGTAAACAATAGACAGACATGAGATTTCAGCAATCCCAGTCCATTTGCTATCATTTATTGAGGAGTTCCGTTGCCAGATCAGATCTTCACCAAATTGAAATGGGACCACTCCGAGAAAGTACTTCCCAAATCCCAAATCGCTTCAAGTGTGCCTATAAAATTTTGAAGAGTTCTCTCTATTTCTCCAGGATCCCATCATCAGATCCTGACTTGATGGTCATGGGACCACCTGGGAAGGGTATACCCTTTCCAACAAAAAATTTCGAGTAATCGGGGAACATAGACATAAAAAAAGGTTCCGACGAATTGAATCCTTTTTGAAGTCGGTTAAAAAGAATAGTGCCACGTTGTATAGTGAATAGTGGGAGAGCAGTGACGGACTGGTGGCCCAGTGGTAACGGCCCCCATCTATGAGTTGTTGTAGGTTGTTAGTTCGAACCCAGGCTGGCCCTTTACTTTGTGTAAATATTATCATCACCACCACTGCTCTCAAAACGTTGAAGGAAAACATCTTGCGGAAACCGGCATGCTCTAGAACCAAAAATTCGAAGACATGAAGTGACATCTACCAACCCGCATTGGGCCCGCGTGTTGGACTACGGCCCACTCCCTCTCGAAGAGAGGAGCCCTGTGTCCCAGCAGTGGGAACATTATAGGCTGATTATATGTATAGTGAACAGTTTGATGTGCAGTAGTAGCAATCGAACACAGCCGGTCAATTGTGTAAAAATCTCACCGTCGCCGTCGCGTCGTTTCTCTCGATGTCAGTCAAAAGTTTTTTTAATTAAAGTTGGTATAATATCCATCAAGACTACACGTATTTTAAACTAGGTATTATGTTAGGTAAGCACGTTTCATTATGTTTTATCTCTAAATCTATACTTACTATAATACTCAGTCATATAAAGTTAGGCTAATGATGCCAGTTGGTATACAACTGGCATCATTAGCCCAACTTTATATGACTACTAAAGAACACTACGTACCTACTTAGAAAGAATTACAAGCCGACCTTAATTAAATTACGACCTTAAACATGCACATAACAACGTATCTATTACAACTTAATTTGTAAAGTTACATGAACAATTTGTTCTCAACGCAATTTCCGTCTTGAAATATCAATCCACGAGCCCACTCAGTAGCAGGAAGAAATCTACTGAGATAGGGACTGGACCGCAACCAGGCCCTAATATGTGCCGCCAGTTGAAGTTAATGAAGCATTAATCTTGTTGGGCTTTTATTCCTTCGCGTTTGCGTTTTGCAATTTGCGCATAGACGGGACAGGTTGATAATCTGATAATATTGTAAATAATACTTATTGCATAAAAAAAAAAAATGACTGCCAGAAAACGAACTAAAAAGTAAAAAACAAGTTTTATTAGTTAATCTTTATAAATTATACAAAGCGAAAGGTCACTTATTTACTCCCCCATGACTAAACAAATGATTTAAAAAAAAAATAACTTCCCGTTGACTTATGAACTTGTTTGGTGATAATGTTTATTATTACGTATAATTTACTAACAAATACCAATATTGATAAATCAGATTTGGTACGGAACCCTAAAATATGCGAAGTCCGACACGCACTTGTCCGGTTTTATTAAATGAGGTTGAAATTGACAGCAGTTGACGCCTCGAGATTGTAAAATGTTTTTGGTTTCTTTTCAAATGAACACACTTTTCAGAACCGCCTTGCAAAAACTAGTCATTAGATATTTTTTAACTGAAAGCGGTAACTTAAAGACAGTGTCTATAGTACAAACGGATATCTTTATCTTTATATGGAGACAAGTAAGTACAGTAACAGCCAGAAGTCGACTAGCAATCTCACAAAACCGTGGCATAGCAATATTAGTTGTACTTATGACCTTCTTCTTTAAGAACGTTTGACAACACTACACATTGGCAACTTGTTGCCCGCTTATGATTGTTATTACAAATTTCAATAAGTGTCGTAAGCGTTACGGTGGCCAAAGTGGTTAGCACGGTGCCTCGCATGGCGAACGTTCGGGTTCGAGTCTCACATCAAACATGAAAAATATTTTTTAAGTATTACATGTGAAATAAGAATGCCGAGTTGCTAACAAATATGTTAAATATTCCACAACTATACGAAGATTCTTTCATTTTACAATTATTTTCAATCTTAGCGTCGTTATTAAAATATGAGGGTAGATTTGAAACAAAGTGATAATTTCACTTTGTAAATCCACCTTCATATTTTAACTACTTTACTAGTTCACATAAATTATTCCACTATTAGCTGTTGTTGGTTGGTGAGCGTTATTACGAGCGTTTGTGTTATCTTTCTGTTGCTATTTTTGTATTCTTCTGAATTCAGTATGCAGGCTAATATTAGTATTGAAGACAAGGCAAATCTGGTGGCCCTATATTCGAATGGCCTTAATATATCTCAAATATCGAATGGAACCGGCTTATGCGTAAGTTTATTTTTTCAATTTTATGTGATTACTATTATTACGCTTGTTGCAAGTGTGTAATATAGTTTTTTTTTTTTAGGGAGAGACTGTTAGTGGGTGAAGAGATTTGAGGAAGAAGGTAGCCTGAAGAGTCGTGAGAGAAGCGGAAGACCACCTCTTATTAGCCAGCCTCAGTGACGTTATATGGTAGCTGAATATGAGACGAATGGTTTCATCCCAACAAGGCGTTTTGCCGATGAGTTCGGCACATCAGTACGCACCGTTCGCCGCATACTCCATGCCGAAGGTCTTCATCACCGAACGCCAACGCTAAGAAACCGTTTTTAATGCAACGGCATAAAGAGGAGAGGTTAAGTTTTGCCCGGGAATATTTGGACTTTGGGAGACGACAATATTCACCGACGAAAAATCTTTTAAATCGTGCCAAAAAGGAAGGCTGCATTTGTGGCATAAAATAACACGCGTTGGTCTGAAGGCAATGTCAGACCAAATACGGAGTCAGGCAGAAGCAGTGTCCGGGGCGCCCTGCGGACTCTCCGTCCGCTTACCGGCCCATCGTGCTGCTCGACGAGGTGGGCAAGCTCTTTGAAAGAGTAATTGCAGACCGCCTCGTCGGGTGGCTGGTGCAGGAGGGGCCGGATTTGGCGGAGACCCAGTTTGGTTTCCGCAAGGGGCGCTCTACGGTGGACGCCATCATGCGCGTGCGAGCCCTCACGACGGGGGATGCAGTGGCCCGGGGTGGGGTCGTCTTGGCGGTGTCCCTAGACATCGCCAACGCCTTTAATACCCTGCCCTGGAGTTGCATCAGGGAGGCATTGCGGTATCACCGGATGCCGACCTACCTCTGTCGAGTGGTCGAGGCCTATCTGACGGACAGGGCCGTCATCTACCCCGGTCATCAGGGAGAGTGGAACCGGCGAGAGATGTCGTGCGGTGTCCCACAGGGATCGGTCTTGGGGCCGCATTTGTGGGACATCGGTTACGACTGGGTGCTGCGCGCCGACCTCCCTAGCGGCGTCAGCGTAGTATGTTACGCTGACGACACGCTGGTCCTGGCGCAAGGGAGGTCGCACCAGGCGGCGGCTGAACTAGTGACACGCGGGGTTGCGATAGTCGTGGAGAGGATCCGGCAGTTGGGACTCGAGGTGGCCTTGCACAAGTCCGAGGCCATGTGTTTTCATGGTCCTCGGAATGCGCCACCGTCGGGTTCCGAAATAACGGTGGGAGGGGTTCACATCGGAGTCGGGTCGACGATGAAGTACCTGGGACTCGTCCTCGACAGCCGGTGGAACTTCGTGGAGCATTTCCGACGTTTGGCTCCCAGACTGGCATGGGCTGGGGCTGCCTTGAGGCGGCTCCTGCCCAATCTGGGGGGTCCAAACGCCTCCTGCCGGAGGCTCTACGCGGGGGTCGTGCGGTCCATGGCCCTTTACGGAGCACCGGTGTGGGCGCGTTCCCTAAGGCTGGGACCAGCCGGCAGGTTGAACGCGTCCCAGAGGGTCATGGCCATCCGGCTAGTCCGGGGATACCGCACGGTCTCCCGGGAGGCGGCGAGCCTCCTTGCCGGATTGCCGCCGTGGGATCTGGAGGCAAAGGTCCTCGCGCACGTGTGGGAGTGGCGCGAGGAGGCGAAGCGCCGGGGCGTAACTCCGCTGCCGCGAGAAATCACGGTACAGCGGACAGAGCTCCGGCGGGATCTCATGGCGGCATGGAGAGCGCGACTGTCGCAACCCAGCGCTGGGCACGCCACAATAGCGGCGATAAGTCCCCTCTTTGAGGAGTGGTTAGAGAGGCGCCACGGCGTCCTCACCTTCCGCCTGACGCAGGTCCTCACCGGACACGGTTGTTTCGGGAGGTTCCTGTTTCGCATAAGGCGGGAGGAAACGCCCGGGTGTTTCCATTGTGTAGATCGCCCGGAGGACACGGTGGAGCATACAGTGGAGGTCTGCCCGGCTTGGGCAGAGCACCGCCGTGTTCTCGCGGAGGCGATCGGCGGCGGCGATCTCTCGCGTCCGAGCCTGGTCCAGGCCATGGTGCGGAGCGAGAGTGCATGGGAGGCCGTCACCTCCTTCTGCGAAGCAGTGATGCTGGCGAAGGAGGAGGCGGAACGCGTGAGGGAGAGGCAGCCTCACGCCCTCAGTCGCCGCAGGAGACGCCCTGGGCGGCGGGAATCGCGGGGCGATTTCCGGCCACCGTAGGCGCGGGCCTGCGGACGGTGAGCAGCGGGTAGCTCGCTGTCCGGTAAGGACCAGGCCCGAGTCGACGGCGCGTCGTGTTCCACGCGCGCCTCAAAGAGATGTCAGCAAGTGACGGGGCCCAATAGGGCCGACGCCGCTGGGGTCGCGGGTTGTCTGAAAGGGTTACCGCGGCCCTGGCATAGGCAACTGAAGGAACACGGGTGGGTTTTAGTCAGTAAAAGTCTGACACGCCCTCCCGCTCCACCCAGAGCGGGAGAAGTTATTTGATGATTTCCCACCCTCAAAAAAAAAAAAAAAAAAAAAAAGGCAGAAGCAGTGTGAATATGTGGGGGTGGTTAGGTGCTCATGGGCCCGGTGAATTAAGTTTTATATCGACGCGAGCCAACAGTGTCAACTATGTGGAAGTGTTGAATGATATAATGTCTACGGTGCGTAATATGTTAAGTTTTGTGCAAGACAATAAAATTGTCCTATTCACCGAAATCCTAAACAGGTAGGGTAATTTTGTGTCAGGGGACATAGTGGCCGTAACTTTAACAAATTAGTATTTATATTATTGTAATATTGAGGTTAAGTTTCAATCCTCTTTTCATTGAGAAAATGAATAATTAAGCTATAACCTCTTAAATTACATCACAGAATATCTATATGTAACCTAAAATGTGTTTTTTAACATTCAATACTATAATAATAACCTAAGTAAGTGTAAAGGATTTCTTTTATATAAAAAATATTACAATGTTACCATATCAAAATTTGTTTCATTTATTATCATATTATAATAATAAATTACCTATGTAACATATATTTGTTCAAAGTAATTTACCAAAATAAATTACTAAATAAACAATTATATAAAACATATAAAAAACTGACCCAACTCGGATTCGAACTCACATCTATCCCGATCTCATTAGCGAGAGCAGCCTCGTTACCGATCTAGCTAATGTTACCTTATATTTACTTGTTGAAATTTTGCATTACTAGAAAAAAATAATCAGACGACGATAGAAAAACAAGTTACTGATATTGTCATCCTTGTCTAGCATTGACCACATCTATAACTACTCGTAGCAATGCTACACGACATGTTAATCTGTTAGCGTTGGAACATCGCTCACACGGATAAATATGCGTATGTGTGTATAAGCACCGCAGCCCGTATAGCGCAGGCGATAATGGTCATTGCGGTGTAAGTGGACTTCTGGCCGTTGACTGTACATACAAAAACAAGTAATAAATTCTATCTACTTACAAAAGAAATCATTTGGGTTAAAAGTTACGACGCGAGATTTCAACGTGCTAAAGCTACTTTGTTCCTGTTTGTAGGAGCCTTTAGTCAATGCAGCAGTAAATATTTACACTAAAAGTACGAAACTAAACATTAAACGAGTGAAAACACTACATTCCAGTACCATTGGCACTAAAAACAAAATACCGTATCTACGTGAACGAGGACAACCACAAACTAATATTTGTTTCTCTTTTTTATGCTTAGATATAGCTGCGTCCATAGTCCAGCTTGTCACGTACGTACCAATTGTAAGCAATTGGTCATTTGCAATTATGATGCAAACAAGATCAGAAGTAGACTGTGATCTAGTTATCTTCCAGTTTTATTTTTACCTGGCCGACAGCCAGAATCCTATGAACGAAGATTTTTGTCATCGTTTTAATTTTATTGTTGTCTACTTTTTTTTTATAAGCTCGTATTGTGCCCCTGCCAGTTCAAAGGCCTTTCTACTCTCCTTCCATTTCGCACTGTTTGAGCTGCCAAGGTCCACTCTTTAATAAAGGAGACCAGCTTTTATAACATCGCTTCTGTCAGGGTCTGTTGCGATTTTGTTTCCCGTTACGGTGAGTATAGCTACTAATAGCGCCACCATAGATAAAAAATAAGTCAGGTGATCTGGAACATTTTAAAATTGCCTATGCTCAAGGATCTATGAAAACAAAAAACACATTAAAACAAAAACATAATAAAATATTCTTATATTTTGGATATTTATAACGGCCGTTTTACTGCTATAACTTCGAACCTAGGAGGTCTAATGTTGATTTTTTATACTTTTTAGTATCTACCTCATCTGACTAAAACTGTGAGCATAGAAAATTTCAAAATGTTTCATATCTATTTTTTTTTTTATTATTTATTTTACCAACATACATTAAATTTTTAATTAAAAACAATTTTACTCGCCAAACTTTTAAGTTTGATGGCGAGAAGCGCTTGTTAACTACACATACTTATTTGTACATAATAGCAAAACTAAAACTAACACCAGTCATGCACTATTCCACTCATGGATTAGTCACACCGGCACGGACAGACTGCGGAGGAGCCACAATCAGCGTGTGTCGTGTCCGCAGCCCGCCCGCGCCGGCCCGACCAACCCCTGTTAGTGAATCACAGAATACACAATAATAATACAGTCATCGGTTCAGGCAATCAAATAAAGGCATACAAACGGCATCTCCTGACTTACGAGTATTATTTTTTCTATTGTGGCGCTGTTGGTTAGCAGCTCTACTTGCCTTAAGTAAACCCATTGGATCATGAGTTTTGCCCATAGACCTTTAGCTACTAGTTCTTGTGTTACGTATTTGGTTTGACCCGGCTGGTATAAATATTTATGCCATGAAACGGAAGTGTTATGAACTTACGAATGTCATGCACAAACAAGCTTGATGTGATGTCAAAAATGCAGGGCCTTTCCTGCATGCTTAATTAACGAGATACGGTTGAGTTTCCCTTCGTAAAGCGAGATAGAGGTCAACTATATACTGTTAAATAAATTATAATATTTATTTATAAATTACTCAGTTTAATATAGTCTCTGCTATAATTAACCTGGTGTCATTGGTCTTCCTGGTGTCGTCAGAATGATTAACTTCAGCGTCTACCAATCCAACTTGTGAAATGTCGATAAGCAAACATCATAATAATATATTATGCCCATGAGTGTCAATAATGTTTGCATAACAGTCATAATCGTAATTGACATTTATATGGACCCTCAGGCTTTTAAATTAGATCAGTTCAGCCCTACCTGTTCCTAATGCAATGACCTTTTAAATGCCCTACGGCTGACACGACCTCTATAGCCTCACACGACAGTGGAACTTGTATTCGGGCCAGAAAGGGAGTCAAACTGTCAATGTGTCATCTAGATTGCCAAGAATTCAATTGGACCGTGTGGTTTGTAATTATTGATACTGCTAACAATGCTATGAATGAATACAAAGATTCCCCAGGTACCATTTTTCTATTTCCATTTATTTTTGGCTTCATGCCATTAGATATTAAATCAATCAATTGTCTTAATGATATCTAATAATAACCATGATATGCCGAAGTACATATTTTACTATTTGTATCGCACGATTTCCAATTTACATTTATACGCGTACGCTGTACGCATAATGGTACAACTGACAGTAAAAGTGTAAATTATTAGAATGTGAAAACGTTTAAATGACGGTATAATAATGATACTTGTAGGCATTACAGTTATTGCCTCAGTGTCGTAAAGCTAAACAACAAAAGTAAAAGCATTGCTACAGAATGTTATACAATTAGTGAAGAAATTCAACCAAGTTACGTTGAGTCTTGTTCCGATCTAACACTTTTGTCAATACCTAAGTTAATTTTGTTTAGAAAACATAATTCGTCATGGAGTTCCATTCTACTTTGTACAATGATTAAATTTTAGTCCTCACCGATTAAGTGAAGCTGGTGAAGCGGTCTTAAAAAATATCGGGGACAGTAGCATTGTGCAAAATTTTCGAACTAGTGATGTGTTTTTCAAACTTTTTGTCTGCTAATTCTACTATAGGTTAGTTTTTCTTGGTACCCTGATCTACTACAGGATGTACAATCGTTTTACTATGCTTATACACGGCAATTGATGCTTTTAATAATTTTCAGGAGCTCCTATAAAACCAAAATTTATCCTATAATTATATCTATCTATCTATCTTTGGTGATCCTATGAAACAAAACTTCATTCAGGCCCTCAGTATCTTTATAATAGATTTTTTCACAAGGTAGTTTGTTCAACTCTCAGAAACAATTGAACAGTAATTTTGTTTTTAAGTAGGTACCTATGTCTTCTTAAACCCTGCCATTTGGATTAATTTGTAGTCTTTTTTCCACAATCAAATGTGAAGTTACCATTTTCGTATTGCTAGGACGAAGTCTCAAAGCTATGACATTAATGTGGCCGTATAGCCATAACATGAATAGAGCAGTGCAAATCAGGGCATAACATGTTACATGAAGAGTTTTCATCCAGATAAGTACTGCCACCTAGTAGCTCGGTAGGTAATCATACTTAAAACAAACAACCGTTGATTGTTCGTAGTTCTACAATCGACCACCAGATGTCACTTTTAACAGTAGGTAGGAATGTATGTACAAAAATAAAACAATGAAATTAAAAATAGCTTTTAATAAAAATACTGCGCGCAGTTATTATACACCTAATTTAGCTTAATATATTACACTTATAAGTTCTTTGGTTTTCGAAACACATATATCTCGCGGGGTCTTCGTTCTCAGAGTTGAAGCATGTTTCCTTCACAAAAGTCCAAGAAATTGTGTTCTGTCGTTGTCTTATTTAATTTTCCTTAAATTATTTTGTACTATTATTTACAATTCGTTTAATAATATCCTATATTTCCAGTCCACGTACTTACTTTTATTCTCCAGTCATTACCTCAAGGAATTCTGAAACAATAAAAAAATGCTCTGACAGTGTTTGAACCACAGAACAGATAAAGAGGAGCTCTTTATCTGTTCTGTGGTGTGAACCAGGAGGTGCAGAGTGTACCTGTGTGTGCCTGTAATCCGGAAGGGCTAGGCAGAGGTGTAGGTACCTAGGTTACAATAGCCATTAGGTACTTATAGGTAAGCCGTTGTTACCAGTCGTTATTTTGTTTTGATTTGAGCCATTTGTAGCCATTATTTTAAAAGACATAAGTATTTCAATATTTTATTTTAACTTAACAGTGCCCTTAACTCCTCAGATGTCTGAGATGGGCTAACTTTAGACCCAAAACCACATGCGGGGGCTTGGGAGTTAGTAGCAAACCTCCATAGGTTTACAACGTGATTTGTTTTCCATCGGATGATGTTTTTACGTTTATATTTATGTGATATAAGCTTATATAACTATTATGTAAAGGTATGTCCTTATGCACACATGGGGTGTATTTGACCCGGGGGGGGGGGGGGGGGGGGTTAGCTGCGACCTCCATAGCTTCACAAATACTGATGATGATTTGTTTTCCATCGGATGATGTTTTTTTACGTTTATATATATGTGATATAAGCTTATATACCTAATAAAAAAAGCGTTTTTCTTATGCACACATGGGGTGCATTGGACACTTGAGGGGTTAAGCAGGTTAAGTACCTATGTATATTTTATTGTAGCAACAACAATCTTATACTTAACTATGCTAAATCCTTTAGCAAATAATTTATAATTTTAATTAGAGTTTATTGCTCCAATTGTATTGCTTAACGAACCAAGTGATTCAGAACAAATATTTATTTTAATTAATTCTAAATTCATTACTGAATTCTGATGCAATTGTATACCTACCTACCTATTATGTAAGGGTTTTTCTTTATACAAACATGGGGTGCATTTGACACTTAGGTAAGTGGTTAATGGAGATAAAGACACTGTTTAGCCAAAAATGGCTAATCAAGAACGGTTACTAAATAAATACCTACGTATTTAACCGTTCAATGGTTTATTGAATTAGTTTCGAATTGTAAAGGCTTTCTCACCATCAAAGTCCACGGTTCCTGAGCCGTCAGCGTCAATCTCGTCAATCATGGTGTCCAAGTCTTCAGCTGTGATGGTGTTGTCAAGCTCCTTGAAGATTTCTTTTAACACATCTGTCGTTATGTAACCGTTTCCTGGCAGAAATAAGTAAAAATTCAATAGTTTTTAGGGTTCCGTACCCAAAGGGTAATACGGGACCCTATTACTAAGCCTCCGCTGTCCGTCGGTCCGTATGTCACCAGGCTGTATCTCATGAACTGTGATAGTTAGACAGTTGAAATTTTCACAGATGATGTATTTCTGTTCCCACTATAACAAGAAATACTAAAAAACAGAATAAAATAAATATTTAAGGGGGCTCCCATAAACAAACGTGATTTTTTTGCGTTTTTATAAATAACTAGCTTTTGCCCGCGGCTTTGCCCGCGCAAGTATTATACATAAAAACCTTCCTCTTGAATCACTCTATCTATATTAAAAAAAACTGCATCAAAATCCGTTGCGTAGTTTTAAAGATCTAAGCATATATAGGGACAGACAGACAGCGGGAAGCGACTTTGTTTTATACTATGTAGTGATAGTGATGGTACGGAACCCTTCGCACTTGGCCGGTTTTTTCTTAGACCTTTGGACTTTGACTGAGGACCTCATTAGCTAAGTAATATGTAGTTCTATTATTATAGTTAAAGAACGATTTTTCAGTCTTTAAACTAAAACTAACTTTAGTACTTATTAGGTAAGATATTATAAGCAAACTATGTATCTGGGTACCTACCCACTGAATAGTTTACAAACCTTCTCTGTCATATAACCTAAAGGCTTCTCTCAGTTCCCTGATCATCGCCTCATCATCTTCCTCTTCTGTCAAGAATTTAGAAGCTAATGCGCAGAAATCCTCGAATTGTAGCTCGCCAGTTCCTGTAAACATCGATGACGTCACTACGCGCTATCAACAAAATACAACGTTGAAGCCAATACTTAATTTCAGCAACATTCAACATGCCTCGATAGCCGTGATCGTCTAGTGGTTAGGACCCTACGTTGTGGCCGTAGTAACCCAGGTTCGAATCCTGGTCACGGCAATGTGCAAACATTGTCACGGTGGGGCTTACATTTTGATATTTTTTGCTATTTTTTTTTTAATTAATAAAGTAATAAACGCTACAGAAATAGTTCTCAAACAGTTTCATGTCCGTAAAATTGTTTATTCAAACAAAATGCGTTTTTATTCTGACGATAAAAAATATTGAATCTAATTAATAATTTTAAAATGAAAATTATTAGCAATAAATATTTAACAAAATAGTTATTTAGATTTATTTATCTTTCTTTTTATAGCGCCACCTAGCTGCGATAGTATGTACTTCCCGACACATGGCTAACTGCCTCACCACTAGCGCCATCTATCGTATAAATCGTTAGGTACAAATTAAACTAAAATAAAAGAATTGGTATCTACAAGAATTATTGTCTTTTACAGATCAATATCAAATGTATTAATCAGTAGTTTATATAAAACTAGATATAAGAATGTAGAAGTTCACTTAAATTTCAATGTCCTTTCAGTAGGTACTTATATCAGATACTTATCAATTTACTGAAAGTCTGTGAGCGGCCCTGAAGGAATCGCCAAGGCCGTTCATAGACTTTCAGTCTTTTCTTTCTACGTTATAAAGAGACTAGGAACAACCTTTTTTTTATTGGATTTGCATTCATGACAACTCTTATCATAAGTGGTAAAGTTATAAAAAATACGTCAATTTACCAGCGACGTCGACTTCAGCGATGATTTCCTTCAGGGTGTCATCGTCTACCTCGTGACCCAACATCTCTAGGATGGTGCCAATGAAGTCTGTACTGATGACTCCCTTCTTCTCGTGGTCGAATGCATCAAAGGCATTCTGCAGAACTGCATAAATAAATAATGATAATTATGAAAGTGGGAATATAAATGTTATTCGTTGCAATTATACATACCTAGATTTATTTAAACTTCATAAGCGGACTTATGGCATTATTTGCCAGTCAACCTGTGGCCTAGAGATAAGTACCTACTATCATTTGTTTTGATTAAGTAGCTATTACCTACTCGTAAAATTAGCATTCTTATTGCTTAGCTATAACCAAAAGTAAAAAAAAGTTAATTAATTTATATTACAGGCTGTATTATAAAAATTGGCAGCATTTAATCATAAGCATGACACGCAGATTATAAGATCAAAAGCATTTTAAGAAGACAACATAACATCGCATCTTTGCGAGGAAAATGTGCTATGTCGAAAAATGCAATTTTACAGGAAGCGATAAACTTTTAAAGTGTTTTTACGTTAAATAAGTTATCTAATAAACTTTTGAAAAAATACACAAAAAGTTTCTACAATCGAATACTAAATGAGCGAATTATAAATAACATCTTTTATGAAATGTCACGTGTTTCTTGCAAACAGGCGGCAAAACATCACGCCTGTATTCCCCAAAGGTTTAAGCAGAGGTGCACCTACACAGCCGTAAGAAAAAGAAGAAGGTAATATTTTTCCGCTGCGGCAGCCCGCGAAATTCAATTTTTTTTGCCTTTTTTTGCAATTTGCAGGTCAGTGTAAGATTGTAGGTACTCATATCTGGACCAAAATATGATTCGCGACAGTAACAAATATGTATTTACATAATTCCCTATGAATCGTCATACATCTTTCGAAGTTATATTTGGAAAGGGGTTTGGGTAATTTTGTATGAACCAGTGCCATGTTTTTTTTTTTGAGCGGCCACTTAATTTATTGTTGCTAACGTATAGTGGTATATGTAATTATTATTAATTACTCATAAAAGAACTTTGCCCTAAATAATATCGGAGCTGAAATATATGATATCGAAATAGGTAGAATTTCAACATCATGTCGTCTAAAAAAGATGTAACCCCGTATATGTATTCTGAACAAATACAGCACATATGGCACAATACATAGTTACATTCATAAACTTACGCATGTTATTGGAGCAGTATGTATGGCATTATTATGCGATAATTAAATAAAAAACAATAATACTACAAAATCACTATATTTTTACACAATCCTTAAATAGATTTAAAATGACTTGTCAGGTGTTTTATGATTCTTCAGAAGGTTCATCTTCTATTTCATGTCTAATTTTTATGTCGAGAAACTGCGCTGGAGGAGACTGATTTTCTTGATACACACGTCTGCTGCGCTGCGTATAGAGGCCCGAGGGACAGGGTGTAAACTTCACTCAACCACCATAGAAAAGGGAGGATCCTCCGACCAAACGGGGGTCGTGTCTGATGGGCAACTGCTCGACGGTTGATGTCGGGATATTGTATATATGCTAGTCTGATAGCGCGATGCAAGATTTTGCGTGACGTCAGTGTGATGCGTAGTTCGTATGTGGCGATATAGATGCACATCACTCCCTTGTGGAGACCGGAAGTCAATAGTGCGGTGAGTCGTGTATCTTGCGATGCTTGCCGGTGCCAATTGAGATTCCAGTGAGTCGAACCGGGTGCCGCATAGTTCACGGTGAGTCGGAACTGTCTGCGGTGAGCCCCAGTAAGTCGGAGTGGCCCTGTGTTATACTCCAGTGAGTCGGATGTACAGTGTGGGGTTGAGGCTGACTACTGGCGTAGACCAGGAGAGGGCTCCGCTTGTGGACTGGCTGAAAGTGCAGTGTGTTGTGCCAAGGTTGCTCATGAGGCTGATGAGGCTGAGGGCGATGACCAATCTAAGACATATTCATATTCGTATTCCATTCATTCGTATCTCCAATTCTGGAGCCATAGCGCTTGATGGCGCGCTGCTCCCAGTCTGCTCCGATTTTCGGTATCTTGGTTCACTCGTGCACAGCGATGGTGAAGTAGATCGGACGGTTAAGCACAGAACTAGCACTGAATGGATGAAATGGCGGCAGATTACAGGAACAATCTGCGACTCCCGCATTCCCATTAAACTTAATGGGAAGATATATTGTAGGGATCAGAATGTTGGGCCACAAAAGGGATAAATGAAAAGCAATTGCATGCAGCTGAGACGAGAATGCTAAGAGGGATGTGTGGTGTTACACGAATGGATAGAATAAGAAATGAGTATATAAGAGTAAGTGTGAAAGTGGCACCGGTGACTGAAAAGTTATGTGGAAATCGGTTGTCATGGTATGGGCATGTGATGCGGAGGAATGAGGAAAATATCGTGAGGAAAGTTTTGAGTATGAATGTCGATGGTTATAAGAGTAGGGGAAGACCAAAGAAACAATGGATGGACTGTGTGGGAGATGACATGGCTAGAAAAGGGATGACTACCGAGATGACGAATAATAGAGAAGTATGGAAAAAAGGGGCATTCTAACTCTCGTAATAGACTCAGGGCCTTAATGTTATAAATATTTCGATAAGAGTAATAGTTATTTCGAAACAGAATAAGATAATACGCGGATCATATTACACCAATAATATTCTTGCCTGATCTACCTACTTATGTTGATAACTTCTAAACAATACGACATTAAAAATGGGTGGTTTTGTATAGCTAAGCTCTGCAGTTAAGATCATCGATCGCCTGCGAGCCCCGCCAATACGGTTTAAACTTCGCTGGCAACCGATACATAGTCTAGTTGTAATATTAACTTCATCCATGTTCTTAATGCCAAATCACAAAATAAGAAAATAACAAAGTCTAGTAGGCAAACTAAGTCGTTGTGATTTAAAACAGATAACACACTCTCACACTCAACACTAACGCCAAACGAGGAGTTAGGGTCGGTGCGCCGTCGAGTGTGACTCGGAGAACTAATCGTATGCTACGATTGGGCGAGGAGATCGGTGCTTTTGGTGGGCCCGTGGCTCGTGGCTTTTGTGTTGTTGTGTATCAAGAGTTATAGAGAGAAATAGAAGAAAAACTACAACGTAATTAATGAAATGGACACAAATGGCGATTTGATTTTATAGATTTTAACTTTAAATTTTCTTCGCTTCGATGAACGTGGGAAAGTATCGCTGATAGAAAAAAAAAATTCTTAACGTGTTCTTTGTAATGAAACACTTTTCATTAGTGGCCGCGTATTTAAAAAATCATGCCACTTTTACCGAAATCCCTTTAACCTGAAATTGCAAAAAAACTAAGAAAATTTGGATTTCGCTTGCTACTTGGCGGTATTTGACTCACGCTTAATTTGATCCTTGTCAAGCGTCTCCTGTGCACCACGCATGAAAGAAAATAAAATAATTTGTAAATAATAACTGATCAACAACATTTTGTAAACAAAACAACGTATTCAAATCCCGTATGGACACTGCACACACCATTTTATTTCCTTGTCACAGACGCACTGAAACTCTAACAGGTAACGTTACAGGTATTGATTGAGTCTATCAAGACGATAATCTGTTTATATAAGTTCAGTTCGACTTACTTCCGCCTAGGTGGAATAGTTCAGAGATCGCCAACCTTTCTGTGCTAATGTAGTTCGTTTCCCATCACAACGCTTTGGGACTTGCCTGCAGCTGTAAAAATTTCACCGTGAAAACTTAAGTAAACGAGCTGCTAATGAATCAGATGGAATGACAGCTCACTTTAAATAAATAAAAATATTTTATTTCAAATATCCACACTTAGAACAAGATTAAGTATAACGAGACTACAAACAAAAAAAAAATTGTAAGTAGTTAAAATTCAAATTAAAATGGAAATTGAAATTGAAAAATACTAAAATATTAAAATACTTTAAGCTCACTTCAACTAAGTTTTCACTGTTAAATTTCTACAGTTACATGGTCTGATAATGAACAAAGTTAACTATGGGTCGTTTTATTACAGACCGGCCGTCGAGAGAATGCGCTCTTGACATCTGTCAGTGTTATAGTAACGAATATCGACGGGTTCCGGGCTAATTGTATTAAGCGACACTCTGAGCGATATAGACTTTTATACATATTTGGAATCAGCGAATTTTTCTGCGTCATTTGAGCTGGGTTTGGTGACGATCGGAGCACTTTTTTGTCGCTTAATACAACCGCTTTTTTGGGCCCATTTTGGACTGCAATGTATGAAGCGACACAAAATATTGACAAATTTAGGAACTTTGTACTTAAGCTGACTACCAAATACCAGGTAGTCGTTTAAACTTTTTTTCCTTTAGCACCAATTTACAGGCAACGTACGTTAAAGCATTTAGCCTGACTTTATAAATATATAGAAATGTCGCTTCATACAATTAGCCTCTTTGTTAAATTCTTATCCAGTGTCGCTTAATACAATTAGCTTTACCATGTAAATATACAAGAATGTCGTTTAATACATTTAGCCTCTTTGTCAAATTCATACCCGGTGTCGATCCATACATTTAGCTCTGTACATGAAATGTTAGATGTTGTCACTCCAACCTATTTTTTTATTCAATATTTGATTTGCAGTGTCGTTTCAGATAATACAAAAGTAAAGTTCTATTACTTCAAACAGTTTATTTTAAACGGAATAAGAATAGTATACACATTAAGAGCCTATACAACCTCAGCTCAAATTCAAATTTCGCCCCCACTTCCCCGCGCCACCTCACTCTTTATTTCGCTCGCACACTACTACTCGCGGTGACGCGGACACACAAGGTCAAAGCGATTTTGTTAGAGTAAACTACACTAATATCGGACGAGTACTAAGTAATAAAATTATCAATAATAATTTAATATTAACTTGTCATTATAGGTACGAACATGAAATTATATATCGCAAAATTAATTTCAATGTACTAAGTACCTACTAACTTCTCATCAAGCTATATTTTCCAGTATAAGCTGACCTCTCATGGTACGGAAAGCCTATACAATGTGAGATCAGCTTATACTGGAAAGTTATAGCTTGATGTGTAGCCGTGTGCAGTATTTTACCTACTGCTACAAAATACTAGTCAAGAGCGAGCTAGCTTAGCGCTGAAGGTTCCGCCCATTGGTTTAGTAGTAAGTTTACGTTTTATAGTTTGCGCCGTGTATTTATGTAGGTAGTAGGTCTATGCAAGTACCTACATATACATACCTACGTATATGTTACATATTTTGCAAATCGATTCATAAATTCCAGTGTGCTTCTATCTGACAGGCCCCAACGAGATTCATCAACAGGTGATAGCTTGTCATAAAGACATTATTTTGTACCTAAAGAAAATAAATAAGATATATTTTGTACCTCGACAGTTTTTGATTAAATGACGTTTTTATGAAGTGTCTTGCTAGCGGGCCCTTTATGGTTATTTTTATTGTTATTATACTTTCAGATCGCACAATAGTGTTAGGAGCTTGATACTATTATGTACCTTACAAATCCAAAATCTCGACTTTCTGTGAGCTACACTTCAGAAGATATTCGTTATTTAAACAAGCGTCCAGCCAGCGGGCCCCTTTTTTAAATACTACTATTTTATATCATACAATAGTGTTAGGAGCTTGATACTATTATGTACCTTACAAATCCAAAATTTCGACTTTCTGTGAGCTATACTTCAGAAGATATTCGTTATTTAAACAAGCGTCCAGCCAGCGGGCCCCTTTTTAAATACAACTATTTTTCATCATACAATAGTAATAGGAGCTTGATACTATTATGTACCTTACAAATCCATAATTTCGACTTTCTGCGAGCTATACTTTAGAAGATATTCGTTAATTAATTGTGATTTTTTATTTGCTTTAGCTCGTCAGTCATTATTATGTTACAGAAAACGTATTTTTATTTTTATTTTTTTTTATTTTGCCAAGTATGAGACCTAGCTAGATCAATTTTTTGCACCCGTAAACCCCTATATTGCAAGTTTCATCGAAATAGTTAGATCCGTTTTCGTGAACGTGAGTACAAATATTACTCGTTTAATAGTATAGGGATGTTGTATAAGGTTTTTGATGTTGTTTAAATTTCTAAGTTCTAAATTGACATTTGTTACGCGTTGTCTGAAATTTTAAAATTATTTAAAATTACTGTCGACATGTTTAGACATCTTTTGTTCCTAACAATTTAAACAGATTAAAGATTATAATTACTATTACATTTTCTCTTTTAATTTACATCGTCATCATTAGCGTCGTACTTAACTCTCTTACTCTTTTTCTTAATCCCAGTTTTGGTGTTATAGCCCTATTGGATTATGAACGTAGGTATAATGTTTGAAAAGGGGTTTGCTAGCTAGACGATCGTTTAATTAACGAATATCTTCTCGAGAAAGTTGAAATTTTGGATTTGTAAGGTACATAATAGTATCCAGCTCCTAACACTATTGTATGATATAAAATAGTAGTATTTAAAAAGGGGCCCGCTGGCTGGACGCTTGTTTAAATAACGAATATCTTCTTCTTACATAATAGTATCAAGCTCCTAACACTATTGTGCGATCTGTAAGTATAATAACAATAAAAATAACCATAAAGGGCCCGCTAGCAAGACACTTCATAAAAACGTCATTTAATCAAAAACTGTCGAGGTACAAAATATATCTTATTTATTTACTTTAGGTACAAAATAATGTCTTTATGAAAAGCTATCACCCGTTGATGAATCTCGTTGGGGCCTGTCAGATAGACGCACACTAAATTCCACTGCTACAAAAAACTTGTCAAGTGCGAGTCACCATTGCGTTGAGGGTTCTGTAGGTACGTATAAGGTTTGTATAAATATAAGATGCATAGGTATAGGTAGGAATGGTAGGATAGGGATGTAGGTAAGTATGTAGGTAGGTAGGTAGGATAGGTAGGTAGGTAGGTAAGTATGTAGGTAGGTAGGTAGGTAGGATAGGTAGGTAGGTAGGTAGGATAGGAATGTAGGCAGGCAAGTAGGTAGGTAGGTAGGTAGGTAGGTGGGTAGGGTAGGTAGATAGGTATGGTAGGTATATACCATAAGTATTTTGAAAGTAATTAAAGATCGTCAAAATTATACAACAATTATTTTAATTCGCTTAAATCTCTAATTGGCATATTTCGAACATGTCTGGGATCGCATAGCTCAGGCAACATGCATGTAATGTAAAAATGTTCTAATTTTGGTTCCATTTCTTCCCAATATTGGTCATCTCTCTCTATAATTTCAACTTTGATGTCTTTGTCGCATCCAGACCATACTCCGAAAATACATTTTTACCTACCGGTGACATGTAATTGTCCCTGCAATTGTATATACCATGGATGTTGGCACCGTCTCCGATATTCAGGAGAAGTCCTGGAGTGAGGCAACATTATAAAAAAAAACAATTACCTACTACATAGATACCTACCTATTTCTTGTATATTGTGTCAAAACAAAAACAAACCTATTTAGGTAACTTTTTATTTTTTATAAAAGTTATCCCCACCTGGATTTATCCTAAATCGTGGACAAACACAAATCTTCACATGCCAACTATTTTACGTGTAAATGGCGTATATTTTGATTTGTCTAAAGTTAGCAACTCAACTAAGTCGCCAACCGGCGCAACTACCCTACTTACTTCAGTACGTTTATCATATGTTTGCCTATTTCTTTACGCCAACCCCGTCGCTTCTTATTTTTATTACGGTTATTTCCCATTGCGCCAACACTATAAACCTAAGTACTTCAATGTATTTTAATTTTACGTCGTCCTGTTGTGTAATTTGTGTTCTGAGCGCAAGCGACACAGCCCTCGCGTACGACAGCCGAAGCGAGACTGAACGGGGGTGTCGGGCGGAAGGGAATGAACGTCAAGACGCTGATAGTTTAGGTAATTTCTTTTTACAGTGAAAATAATGGTAATTTAAAAAAAGTATATAACATAAGACCTGCTTTATAGTTAGTTCAGTTAGTATGCAAAGTTTCATGATCCAATTTGACGTATTTTTTGAATAACAGCGGTTTTTTGTTCGGTTTGGAGGTAACTTTGGGATTTTTTTGTATCGAGAAAATTTCAAGGAATCGTGTTTTCGTCTAACATAGTACCTAACATTAATCCTCAACTTTACCATATATTTAATTCAAAATTAAAGCTGCTGTATTTTCGACGTAACGGAGGATCATGCTAAGCCATTTGAGGTAGTATAGGCTCTTAATACAATCAAAATTTTATATGGATTGACTATTATGACGTTGGTTAAAACAATTATTTTGGCGCCATCGCGATAAACCGCGCGAGTTTAAATGCCCCCGCCACCCCGCGCGGGCGCTTCAGGCGTCTCCCACGTCCCACCTCGTTTTAGTTGACGCAAATCGTGAGCAAGTTCGTACGTGTTTTAGTGTTTTGTGAAAGCTGCGCAGAGCATTTGTCGTGAATTTTGGATTATTATGGTGAGTTTATTACATTTTGAAGAAAAACATTGATTATTAAGTAACTGGGAGTCATTACACTTTACTTGTACGCTGATAATAATTATTAAGTATTCTTACTGAAGAATTAAAACTCCGAAAGATCCGAAAGTCTATTAAATATATTATGCAAGTGCAAACGGGTAAAAAAATAACTCCTAATTTAACAGGTTACCTAATTTTATTTTAATAAATTTAATATTATCCTAACTATTTTACAGTTTAACACCTAATAATGGAACCAGAATGACGGAAATTATTTAAAAATACAATTAAAATTTATTCGAAACCTGAAACACGAGAAAAAGTAAAACAAAATAAAAACCAGTCTGCGACCAAAAATATTTTTAAAAAACATGCCTAAAACAGTAACAGTTTTAGGTAGTCATACAGTCAGACACACAACGGTATGGGCGCCTTCACAGTGGCTGACAATTTGTCAGCTAGCTAGAAAGGATCCAGGACCCTATCAGGTCTCTGTTGCCGCACGTGGTTGACTGGCGCGTCATGGAGGGGGTGGAGACCTATTCCGATCACCGGTACATCCGGTTTGACGTCTCCGCCCATACGTCGAGCGCGCCGGTCCGACAGGCCCCGAGTGGTCCGCGGTGGGCGCTGAAGAAGCTGGACCGGGAGCTCCTCCTGGAAGCCTCGATCGTGCAGGCCTGGGTGTCACCACCGGACAGGCCTGCCGACATCAACGACGAGGCGGAGTGGTTCCGGGAGGCCATGTCCGAAGTGTGCGACGTGGCAATGCCCCGGGTCCAGCCCAGTCGCGCCTTTCGCCAGGTGTATTGGTGGTCGCCGGAGCTGACGGCTCTGCGCGAGGCGTGCGTCGCCGCGCGACGCCTGTACACCAGGCACCGCAGGCTCCGTATCCGCCCTCCGGATACGGAAGCCATTCAGGCGGAGCTGTACGAGGGGTACAGAGCGGCGAAGACCGCCCTCCGAGCGGAGATCTTGCGGTCCAGGGATCTGGGCCGCGAGGAGTCGCTGGAGACTCTGAACAGAGACCCATGGGGGCGCCCCTACAAGTTGGTGCGGGAGAAACTCCGCCCATGGGCGCCCCCGCTGACGCAGAGTCTCCGGCCCGAGCTCGTGGAGGACGTGGTGAGCGCTCTGTTCCCTTCGCGAGGGGAACATACTCCCCCGCCTATGGCTCCGCCTCATGCGGTGCCCGCTGCGGACCACGACACCGACGACGACGTTGATGCTCCGGAAGTGACCGAGGTAGAGTTGAGAGCGGCGGTACGTAGGCTCAGTGCCAAAAATACCGCCCCAGGACCCGACGGCTTACCTGGAAGAGCCTGGGTTCTGGCCTTTGGGGCTCTCGGGCCTCGACTAGGGGGGCTCCTAAGCGCATGCTTGGAGAGGGGCCAGTTCCCACTTCGCTGGAAGACGGGGAAACTGGTCCTCATTAAGAAGCCGGGGCGCCCTGCGGACTCTCCGTCCGCTTACCGGCCCATCGTGCTGCTCGACGAGGTGGGCAAGCTCTTTGAAAGAGTAATTGCAGACCGCCTCGTCGGGTGGCTGGTGCAGGAGGGGCCGGATTTGGCGGAGACCCAGTTTGGTTTCCGCAAGGGGCGCTCTACGGTGGACGCCATCATGCGCGTGCGAGCCCTCACGACGGGGGATGCAGTGGCCCGGGGTGGGGTCGTCTTGGCGGTGTCCCTAGACATCGCCAACGCCTTTAATACCCTGCCCTGGAGTTGCATCAGGGAGGCATTGCGGTATCACCGGATGCCGACCTACCTCTGTCGAGTGGTCGAGGCCTATCTGACGGACAGGGCCGTCATCTACCCCGGTCATCAGGGAGAGTGGAACCGGCGAGAGATGTCGTGCGGTGTCCCACAGGGATCGGTCTTGGGGCCGCATCTGTGGGACATCGGTTACGACTGGGTGCTGCGCGCCGACCTCCCAAGCGGCGTCAGCGTAGTATGTTACGCTGACGACACGCTGGTCCTGGCGCAGGGGAGGTCGCACCAGGCGGCGGCTGAACTAGCGACACGCGGGGTTGCGATAGTCGTGGAGAGGATCCGGCAGTTGGGACTCGAGGTGGCCTTGCACAAGTCCGAGGCCATGTGTTTTCATGGTCCTCGGAATGTGCCACCGTCGGGTTCCGAAATAACGGTGGGAGGGGTTCACATCGGAGTCGGGTCGACGATGAAGTACCTGGGACTCGTCCTCGACAGCCGGTGGAACTTCGTGGAGCACTTCCGACGTTTGGCTCCCAGACTGGCACGGGCTGGGGCTGCCTTGAGGCGGCTCCTGCCCAATCTGGGGGGTCCAAACGCCTCCTGCCGGAGGCTCTACGCGGGGGTCGTGCGGTCCATGGCCCGTTACGGAGCACCGGTGTGGGCGCGTTCCCTAAGGCTGGGACCAGCCGGCAGGTTGAACGCGTCCCAGAGGGTCATGGCCATCCGGCTAGTCCGGGGATACCGCACGGTCTCCCGGGAGGCGGCGAGCCTCCTTGCCGGATTGCCGCCGTGGGATCTGGAGGCAAAGGTCCTCGCGCACGTGTGGGAGTGGCGCGAGGAGGCGAAACGCCGGGGCGTAACTCCGCTGCCGCGAGAAATCACGGTACAGCGGACAGAGCTCCGGCGGGATCTCATGGCGGCATGGAGAGCGCGACTGTCGCAACCCAGCGCTGGGCACGCCACAATAGCGGCGATAAGTCCCCTCTTTGAGGAGTGGCTAGAGAGGCGCCACGGCGTCCTCACCTTCCGCCTGACGCAGGTCCTCACCGGACACGGTTGTTTCGGGAGGTTCCTGTTTCGCATAAGGCGGGAGGAAACGCCCGGGTGTTTCCACTGTGTGGATCGCCCGGAGGACACGGTGGAGCATACAGTGGAGGTCTGCCCGGCTTGGGCAGAGCACCGCCGTGTTCTCACGGAGGCGATCGGCGGCGGCGATCTCTCGCGTCCGAGCCTGGTCCAGGCCATGGTGCGGAGCGAGAGTGCATGGGAGGCCGTCACCTCCTTCTGCGAAGCAGTGATGCTAGCGAAGGAGGAGGCGGAACGCGTGAGGGAGAGGCAGCCTCACGCCCTCAGTCGCCGCAGGAGACGCCCTGGGCGGCGGGAATCGCGGGGCGATTTCCGGCCACCGTAGGCGCGGGCCTGCGGACGGTGAGCAGCGGGTAGCTCGCCGTCCGGTAAGGACCAGGCCCGAGTCGACGGCGCGTTGTGTTCCACGCGCGCCTCAAAGAGATGTCAGCAAGTGACGGGGCCCAATAGGGCCGACGCCGCTGGGGTCGCGGGTTGTCTGAAAGGGTTACCGCGGCCCTGGCATAGGCAACTGAAGGAACACGGGTGGGTTTTAGTCAGTAAAAGTCTGACACGCCCTCCCGCTCCACCCAGAGCGGGAGAAGTTATTTGATGATTTCCCACCCTCAAAAAAAAAAAAAAAAAAAAAAAAAAAAAAAAAAAAAAAAAAAAAAAAAGGACCCTATCAGGTGGAAGGCCTTACACACGAAGACTTCAAGAATTATGAAGAATTGTCCGAAAAATATTTCAAGGGAAACCTTGTCGGTAAAATAAGCAAGATTCGTGTAGCAACATTCAAGAAGTCTACGCCAAACGTGATGGTCGTCAAATATAGCATGCAAGATGATGCAAAAGAAGAGTCCATACAAATTTATGCAAAATCAAAGCTTCCTATCACAAAAGCAAAGTATAATGACCTGAAAAAGCTATGTGACATTGGCGCTATCCCAAGAATATTTCATTCCGAATATATCAACCTACCATCCAGCAATACTGGCAAAGATACACTGATCGATACTGATATTGAAGATGAAACAGACCTGCCAAATTAAGCAATTTTCATTATGTCTTATGGGAAAATAGCAAGTGTTTAAGTATAAAGAAGAAGAAAAATAAATTAGAAAGTAAGAAGGAAAATATTGGTTGAATTGTTTTTTATAATTTTGATTATTATTTTTTGTTCCTGTAGTAAACTACAATTTATTATTGTCATAGGAGATAAAAAATATTTTTGTTATTGAAGAGGAACTAGGGATAGTATTTAAAGGGTTATTTTTCAATAACCGGCCAAATTATCACAGGGTGTTATATCCATGAATATAAACAACTTTCACTCTGGGACCAACTCTGAAATCACGAAAAAAAAATCAGCTGTTTCTAACAAAATTTCAATACCTACTCGACTAAAATGTATGAAACAGCTGATTTTTTTTTCGTGATTTCAGAGTCGTTCCCTTAGTGAAAGCTGTTCATATTCGTGGGTAGAACACCCAGTGAAAATTTGGCCGGTCATTGAAAAATAACCCCGTATAATATGTAAGAAAAGTTCTAAACTTTTTTTTAACGAGAGATGTTTTTGATTTTGATTACTGAGAAAGTTAGAAAAAATATAGAAGAAAATAAGTAAAGAAATGAAAACCAAATAAACGCTCGTAAATATTTTAATTTTTATGTGATTATTTTTAAAAGAATTATTTTATCGATAAACTTTTTTTTTTGTAATTGAAGAGATTTTATGTACTTAAATGTTAAAGTTTAGGAATGAAGAAGAATGAGAATAATTATTTCAGGTAATAAGACTGTAGGCTACGTAATAAAAAGACTGTTTAACTTCTGATTCCTATACAATTATGATAAAAACTTTAGTTGTTACCTTGGTAAGCTAAGAAGTTACTGCTGTTCCTAGGTGATTGTCATTTTAAATAAGAAACTTATCTTTAAACAATTTATAATGTGTGTTTTATTTCTCATTTCATAATTATTAACAAGATAGGTACACCCTATGTATGTACCTTTTAATTTATCAATGTTTTAACCGCCAATTTCCGTAAACTTCATTATTCAAGTATGATTACAAACAATTTATTAAAAAAAATATCAGTCGCATAAACTAATTAGCCATACATTAATAAGTTTAAGACATGGTATTTAAATCAATTAGCTTAGGTTTGAAATATGACCAACTCTTTGATTAAAGCACTTAGCTTAGAGCCATTATTTGCATGCCTAGGCGGTTAAGTCATTTAGCTTGGAACAAGAAATAATAAACCTAGGCGGTTTAGTCATTTAGCCTGGAATAAGAAACGATAATCATAGGCGGTTAAGTCATTTAGCCTGGAACAAAAAAAAGTCAAATAGGGGTCATTTTGTATTAAGCGACATTTATCTTCGTTAAAAATAGGAATATTAGAAAAAAAAAATAATCTGGTTATGGGGAATATATTATAAAAACAGTAATATCCTTCTTTTTAAAAAAATAATGTGATTTGCTGAAGTTATTTTTTTTTTTCTAAAAATCGGAACTATAAACTGCTCTGGTGTAAAGTTTAAAAAATGTCGGTTAATACAAATAGCCCGGAACCCGTCGATATGTGTTTTACGAATTTGATCCTTATTACTACTAGAAATTGTCTACTGACAGGTGTCAGAAATTTCTTAAGCCGCCCCCCCCCACACGTTTTTTTTTCGCCTCATCATCATTTCCGTTTCCTTTAGGGCTTTGTGCTTTCTCCACTCATTTCCACGTTATTTACCAGCGATATCCCGAAAATTAAATAGGCACAGTTGGCTCTGTTCGCAGACAATACGATTATATTATCATTATAGTATCATTTACTATTCCGGCCAACGAAAAGACGCGATATCTCGCACTCTCCAAACCGCAGTCGATAAACTTGGCGCTTGGTTTCGAAAGTGGAGAATGTAAGTCAATCCCGACAAAAGTCAAGCGGTTCTCTTTTTGAAACCGCGTTTCAATCGATCTCCCCCCACCGACCGATCACCAATATGTTTGGCAAGCCGATCCCTGGGGAGAAACGAGCCAAATATCTAGGTGTGACCCTCGATGAGCACCTCTAAGCACATAAAGCAGTACCGTCTCGTTCTGAATGCACGTAGCAAATTGTCACTTAAGTGCAAGTTGCGCATCTATACAGCGTGTATTCTCATAATCATGACCTATGCGGGTTCAGTATTTGCACTCGAAAAATCCCGAAAAATCCATAGGATACAGACCTTACAAAATCGTTTCCTCCGAACGGCTACGGGATCCCCTTGGTTCGTTCGGAATGAAATCCTCCACCTAGATCTTAAAATCCCAACTATCTATCAATTCTGTTACTGCAAGTCCAAGCGTTTCTTCCATACCCACGCGAAACATCGCAACCATTCTGGTTGTCGAATCCGCTAGTCACATCCCCTCTAAAATCAGTAAAGTCCGCCGTTCAAGGCATGTTCTCACCGACCCCGATGACCCCTTAACCCTCTTCCAGGAGAAAAGTAGGGCCGCCAGTGCAGATTACAAACACAAATCTACATTCCGACCTCGCCGCCGAGGTCCCTAGCGAAGACGACCCCCACGTAATTCCCCCCGACCCTTGATCGGTGAAGGAGTGCCAGCTGGTGGCGTAGCTGAGCCTGTAGCAGATAAAATAATTATCCAGATATGATCCAGCCTGTCCCTCTTGACTGTACTCCCCCCAGCAACGCCCTAAGCCGAGGTACACACACACTCACAAAAGTTTGGCCTATTAGATATAATTTAGTGGGATAGTGTGATTTACCACATTTCTAGAAAATAATGTTTATACCTACCCAGCGTATTATAAGCATCTGCAATTTAAACATATTATGCAGATAACAATAGCTTCATCCAGCTTGTTATGACAACAGACACTAGCTAGGTGAGCAAAAAATATGCCAGCATACACATGAAAAGCGAAAAGCCAAACATTTATGGAACCAATTCTCCGTCTGTCTGTCCGGACGTCAGAGCCCCTTTTTCTCGAAGACAGTTTGACATGACAGATGATTTATATGTCAGCGCGTGACATGCATACAGTTTGTGACCACCAAATGGTACCCTACCTACGAGAAGTACGAGAAATTGAATTTGTGGAAGATTTCGTTGTGTCAGTTCTCTGTTTACTTAGACATTTTTGCGTACCAAATCAACTTTACTTTACTTACTTACTTTTAATTACTTTTAATTACTTAGCTGCAGTAATATGACACTTCTAATGTCATTTTTACTGTCATTTCGCTATCAAATGGGAACATTTTTAACGAAATGACAGATAAGAATAGTCTTTTACTGCAACTAATAAAAAGTCAGAGCTTAAAGCAGTGGTGGTCCAATGGTAACGACCGCGACTTATGAGTTGTATGTCGTAGGTTCGAACCCAGGCACAAGTCGCGGGTTGTTCGAAAGATATACCGTGGCCCTGGCATAGGCAACTGAAGGAACACGGGTGGGTTTTAATCGGTAATAGTCTGACACGCCCTTCCGCTCCACCCGGAGCGGGAGAAGTCATTTGATGATTTCCCATCCACAAAAAAAAGGCACAAAGTGAAGCCTTTACTTTGTGTAAATTATTTCATCACCACTGCTCTCAAAACGGTGAAGGAAAACATCAAGAAGAAACCGGCATGTCCTAGAACCAAAAATTCGAAGACATGTGACATCTACCAACCCGCACTGGGCCGCGTGGTGGATTACAGCCCACTCCCTATCACAGCGAGGTGGCCTGTGTCCCAGCAATGGGAACATTGTAGGCTGATTATGCTAAATCAACTACCAATTGAATTGAATTCATTTACATCCACAGGAATTTTATGGAAATATTTGGTAAGATTTCCTCAAATTATAATAAAAACAGCAAATTATCAGAGAGAAACTCTTTGTACCCTTGAAATCCGTAGGCGTTGCAAAATAGTCATCAATACCGAACTGTTGAGATGGTTGGGGCGAGACCTATATAGGGTGTAAGTGTAAACAGTGGCAACCTTTTAAGGGGTCATTGTACTCATCATTATGAACAACTTTTACTATGGGGCAAACCTGAAATCGCGAAAAAAAATCAGCTGTTCAGTACATTTTTGTTCGCATGATTCGTCAAAATGTCAAATCAAAATCAATCAAATCATCATTTATTGCATTCATGTAGTTTACAAGTTGTTACAAGTATTTATAGGTTTCATACAACATTGCTAGGTATGTGGCTGCTATGTAGGGAACAGCTGATTTTTTTCGCGATTGCAGGTTTGGTCCCATAGTAAAAGTAGTTCATAATGACGAGTAAAATGACCTCTTAAAAGGTTGACACTGTTTACACTTAGACGCTGTTTAAGAACTACTTTAAATCATCAACCTAAAGCTTCGGTTGCCTAGAAAAGCGGTGGCCGCTACATAGGGTCCGCAGTATACCGGTGAATGGCGTCATCGAAACTTTATGAAAGTAGGTAAGTTGGTGTGTTTTTCTAGGTAGGTATGTTGACACCTTAAAGTCTAACCCCACTGCTATCATTTTCATGACAACCGCTGACACTACGGCCGCTGTTCTTCTACGAAACATTAGCTTCAGGAATATTCCACAAAATGATAGTCTGTGACCAAGAACAACACATAAAAATTGGCATACGTAACATAACATAATCAGCCTATAAAGTTCCCACTGCTGGGACACAGGCCTCCTCTCGGCGAGAGGCAGTGGGCCGTAATACCTATACCACGCGGGCCCAGTGCGGTTAGGTAGATATCACATGTCTTCGAATTTTTGGTTCTAGGATATGCCGGTTTCCTCACAATGTTTTCTTTCACCGTTTTGAGAGCAGTGGTGAATAAATAATTTACACAAAGTAAATCGCCTGTCTGGGTTCGAACCTACTACCTACAACTCGTAAGTCGCGGCCGTTATTTTTGGGCCACCACTGCTTTTAAAAATTACCAACCCATGATAATTGTGGCTAAGTATAACAGCCGCACGGTTCGATCGATCAGGTTAAGGTAGGCTTGCCGCGGTTGGTTCGTGTGTGGTGGCCATCTTTACATACCAAGACATCTCCGCCGTTGGTCCCGGCAGTCATTCGTGGATTTTTGACAGTCGTTACGGGTCGTCAGAAGCCCGAAAGTCTGACAACCAGTCTTACCAATGGGGTATCGAGCTACTGCCTATTTGACCTGTTGTGGAGGTCAGATAGGCAGTAGCTCCATGTAAAATACCTACTGTTATTAAGCTACATCTAGTAAGATTGGAAGCTGACCCCAGAATAGTTGGGAAAGGCTATAGGTATTATTTTGGTATTATTTTACTGAAAGTTTTATTTTAGACTTTTCACGCTTTCTAAATTATTTTTCAAATAATTATAATGTAGATACGAACACTCATTATGTGCTGTGGCATCTTGACTCTTCGCCATAGAGTATTGGCAGAAGCTTGCTGCGATACCTGGGACTGCAATCCTTGTTGGACCCTAAGATTTCAGGTCCCTTTATGCTAACTTGGGCTGTCGCATCTATCACCTCTCTCGCTCACACAGGACCAAATTTTTAAGATTGTTAAATGAAAAGATTTTTTTTTTAATGTAAATAATCAATTATCGACCTAGTAAATAATATTAATTTAATTGGTACCAACATAATTATTAAAAACACATTTTCTGTTGTGTTATAAACTTATAATTATAATATACTTAACTAATAAACTCAGCTGAAAAATTATGATCTCTTTTTGAGATGAGTTAAATAGATAAATGCCACAATAAAAATGTGTTTTTAATAATTACCTATTAAATTAATAATCTTTACTAGTCCGATAATTGATAATTTTTTTCAAAAAAAGCATCTTTTCAGTAACCATTCTTAAAAATTTGGTTCCGTGTGAGCGAGAGAGGTGAGAAAATGCAACAGCACTCTTAACGAACCAATAACCGTTGGAGTACCTACATACTCGTACGTGCAGCAGAGACCTATAACTGGATCCATTTATCATTCTGTACCGTCAAGTAACGTAACTACGGTCACGGCTTAGATGGATGACTCAATGGCTAACATCTGCTTACTGCGAACTATATCTATCTAGCTTAGAGAGACAGGCAGAAAGCTAACACAGTAGCCTAGCATATTTTTGTAAATAAACATACTAACAAATTATAATTTTTTTAATTTCAAGGTGAAATAAAAAAATTATATTAATTTTATTTTATTTTAAGGGATAAGCTTTTATTTAAATTTCAAATTAGGAGGAGTAAAATTGCATTAGTAATATCAATTTTAATTATTCTTCCTTTTACTTTTAATAAAAAAATCTGGGGCAGTCGTGTAAAAAACAGTTTTTAAAATACTGGACAAAGCAATTTCTTATAAAACAATATCAGGAATTCTCCTTTCAGTTGTGAAGTGAATGTTTGGCATTTTCTATAACCTTTTCATTCACGTCATCGGAGATATTTTCGCTACGACCTTTTAATTAACTGCACAGCATAGCATACGGTTACCAATCCAGTTTATTTTTGTCTGAAATATGCTGAAATTTGATTACTTTGCTGTTTAATGTAATTGGTCGCTGCTGTACTGCTTTGAGTTGTCGCTCTTCAGAATTATATTTATGTATATTACTCAACGATATTACTAGCTGACCCGACAAACGTTATCCTGTCCAAATTTCAATAATTCAAACAAAATTTCCATAGAAAATGGACTTTAAGTTTTCCCGAATTTTTCAATTTTGCCGGCAACTTTTCAAACATTTTCTTTCATACAAAGTTTCTCCCACTTTGTCCTGACAGTTACAAAGAAAAGAGAATTAGCCAAATAGGTGCAACCGTTCTGATGTGACGCGCGTATCAGATATATATTTGGCAACTGATTTTTATTATATAAATAGATAAATACTATTGCAGAGCATTACACTTTTTATGTCCTTTTTCATAGCTGCTGATTCATAAACAGTTACTTTCATCAAGAAGGTACCTACCTTTTTCTAAGTCTGATTGTCCAGTCAGTAGGTCTCTTTCGTAAATGAAACGAATTATTAGAAAATTTATACAAAAATTAATGACTGATTAATATTCACCAATCAATTACTTACACGAGTTGGTGGCACCTGCCTGTCACGCTAGGATGCTGGTCGGAATGCCTGGACTGTGACAACCAATGTTAACGACAGGGCCGCCCTCAGTGGATCTAATAATAAATCATCTGTATAAACACTACAGTGACATTTACGTACACTAAATCAAGTTGTAAACATTCTTATTCTTTCTTTATTTTTTTAGGTAATGATTTCTTCTTTCCAGTGGTTTCCTCGTGTGTATTTAAAGGGTTTGATTTGCCGAAGACAAGAAAGGCGTGGCTAAGTAACATCCGCACTGGTTGATCGATCAAGTTAAGCTACACTTGCCGCCGTAGGTCCATGGATGGGTGATCATCTTTACATACCAAGACACCTCCGTGCCTCGGAAAGCACGTTAAGCCGCTGGTCCCGGCTGTAATTCGTGGATTTTTGACAGTCGTTACGGGACAGAAGCCGGGACAGATATGATTTGCTGAAGACCAGAGTGTGGCGATACAAACGTTGTACCATCGTTAGAGCTATCGACTTAATAAATATATAGGGTCATGATGGTCTAAGATTTTAATCAATTGGTTGTTTGAAACTTTTTCCTATGTTGTCATCGTCTGAATAAAATTTTTATTTATTATGCCACTAGCTGAGCCGACAGGCGTCCTATCTTAATATTGTAATGTAAGCGCGTGAAGTTAAAATAGTAGTTTTCTAAAATTTTCCAATTTTCTGCGAAATTTTCTTATGTTTTTCTTTCATAAAAACCTTCTCCTGACAATAATAAACACAAAAAAAAGTGTTAGCGAAATTGTTCCATCCGTTCACGCGTGATGCGATGACCAAGGGAAATACGGATTCATTTTTATATACATATATGACGGCGGGAACGTGGGCACAGAGATAGGTGGTTCATCTCTCCGACCCTGTGGTAAGGGTTCCATTGCGTGGGTTACTCAGGCAAACCAATATGATGCTGTGGCAGGACTATTACTGAAGAGTATACAGAAGTAATGACTAGGTACAGGAACTCAAACTCAAACTCAAAGCATTTATTTCAATTAAACCAATTACAGGCACTTTTGAATTGTCAAAGAGTCGGTCAGTAGGTAAGTCAGAAAGTTGAAGCTAGTTGCCCATTCCAAAACGTAGATCTATGGAGAAGAACGGGCAAGAAACTCCACGGACACTCTTTTAAATCAAAATATAGTTACAAAATATTGGTTACATCATTCATGTTGAAATTATACATGTGAGAACGATGAACGTTAAAAGCGTCCGTAATAAAAAAATTAAAAAAAAACAATTCAAAATTAAAATTAAAATAAGCCGTGGCAGCTAAGGTATGACCAGCCTCCACCAACAGCGCCCGTTCACAAACCTGATGTATGGATTCGTTAAATGATCCAACACACGCGCCACCATCAGCGAGGCATTAGAGTGAGCATGACACACTCTCAGCCGCCAGGGCACATCTAAGTCAAATAAAGACGTACCCAGTAAATGGTAGCTTTAGAGTAGGTACATAGTACTCACACATGTACTAAGCAATTATACAATACAAAGGTGATTGAGTCTACACAATGCAAAGCTATTCTTACAATCTTCAGCAGTTGCTTAACAGTATCTTCAAATGTTAATTAATTAGTTGAGGTTGTGGAGCAGGACCAGCATGGAGCCAAGCATTTTTATCATTTATGTAATCCCCCAACTACTGTACCCCCAGGTACTGTGAACTTGATAGGTTCGATGGTAGCGTGTGCCTCTTTCGAGCTCTCGATCCAGTCTCTCCACAGAGTATGCTCGCACACCCCCAACGACCCCGTCCACATGCGGCGACCAAACGATACTGGCGCCACACAGCGTTCACCGTACGTACTAAACGAACAACCAATCAGAGCTAAGCTTGACTTGTACTACGAAATCAACTGTCACTCAGTCGTACTATCGCTAAACTATCGTTCGTGACGACATATATATAGATTTTGCTGTTTAAGCGTTAAGAGCGTGCATTGTAAACATTGTCAATGCGTCACAAATAGCTGTCAAAAAATTACCTGTTTTCATTAATTTAATAATACACATTACTTTATTGAAATATGAAAGAACGCTCTACAGTGCAGTAAAATATTATTAATTAATTATTTTATTATTTACTAGCTTCTGCCCGCGACTTCGTTCGTGTGGAAGTCGAAAGACTCCACAAATACTGAAATAACAGCCATATTATTATCCCACGGGAACGTACTACCGTGAATTCCTTGCTTATTCCTTGTCTACATTATAAAGGGAACCTCTGTGCAAAATTTCAGATTTCTAGGTCCAAGGGTCCAAGGTCCAAGGGTCCAAGGTCCAAGGGTCCAAGGGGGCTGGTCGTTGACGAGTCAGTCAATCAGTCTGTCAGTCAGAACTTCTCGTTTCATTTATATAGATTCATAAAAAACTAAAACGCTCTACATACCTACCTATTTTACCTATTTTACATTGACAAAACACTATTTTAACTAAAGTAGGTTTGTAGAGTATTTTATTTTTTTACGAATTAAGGGGTTAGTATTTAGAATGCACAACCTTGCACGGAATTTTTCAGTTTTGCGTAGGCACATAGGTGTAAATAAAGGTATATTGTTTTTAGGGAAAGGCAAACATAATTATATTAAATGAGAAAATATTTCATCGTTAACGTTAATGCGGTCAATTATTAACGAAAATAAAATTAAAACTCATGTTCCTAAAAAACCTAAAATACTTACAAGTCGTATTTTAATTTGCGTCGCCTTTTCATTTCATATTCGAATAAAATTCTAAGTTGTTATTCCTAAATATTTAAACAGTTTTTTTGGAGAATTAATAAACTAAGTTTATTCGATGACCTTGTGAAGACCGCAGGAATCTGCTGGACGCGAGACACACATTACCCGTCGAAGTGGCGATGCTTGGTCCCGGGAGGCCTATGTCCAACAATGGGCGTCTTTGGGCAAAAAAGATGATGTTGAAGTATAAATTGTAGGTACTGTTAACGTGGAGTCAAAGTAAAAGTTTGTTTCCTTGTTCGAACAGTATAATTTCAGCCTTTTTCAAATAACATGAGTAAAGAATATGTAGGTTAACAAAAGTAAAGTAAAAAAAGGTTCATGTGCGACAATAGCGTCGCGCGTCGTTCTAGTTGCCGTGTAAAAAAGGGCAGAGTTAAAATGGCGGCCGGCGCACGAAGGCCCGGTGCGCGTTCCCGTTGACGCATTCTTCAATGTTTAGTTGTTGAGCCTGTTTGAGTTCCAGCTACGTTGCAAACATCCTCCCCCCCCTTGGGGACATGTTCCCCAAGGAGCTCTTGGGAATCTAGTAGGGCTAGTCTAGAAACGGGTCTATGAATGACGCCGTTCTCTGTTTTTACGTCGACCACCCTGCATACGCCGTCAGCTCCAGGATATAGCTTCACAACGCGGCCCATGAGCCACTTCATAGGTGGAATCTGATCATCCAGGATGAAGACCAGGTCGCCGACACGAACGTGGTCTTGTGCACGTTGCCATTTGACGCGTTGCTGCAGAGTAGCTAGATAGTCCTTTGTCCATCGAGACCAGAAGTGCTGTCTTAAGCGTTCAATCAGCTGGTATCTGTTGATACTGACTCGTTCGGTGACGGGTGAAGGTAGTGAGGTCAATGGTCGACCCACAAGGAAGTGCCCAGGTGTAATTGCTGACAGATCAGAAGGATCAGCAGACATTGAAGTAATCGGACGTGAGTTCATAATAGCCTCAATCTGTGCAAACAGTGTATACAACTCTTCAAAAGTTAAACTGCAGTTACCTGCTATTCGTTTTAAGTGATATTTGGCTGTTTTGACTCCTGCTTCCCAGATACCGCCGAAATGCGGTGCATACGCGGGAGAGAATATAAACGTTATACCTTCCATGCTCGCGTAGTTGCTAATTGTACGTTCACTTTCTTTGAGCAGTCTGTTCAGTTCATTATTAGCTCCTACAAAATTTGTACCGTTATCACAGTGTATAGTGTGAGGTTTACCTCGACGTGAAATGAATCTACGCAAGCACAAGATAAAGGCATTGGTACTTAAGTCGCTCACGACCTCCAAATGCACAGCTTTAGTACTGAAACAAACAAATATGCATAGATAGCACTTGGAGGTCTTGGCACCGCGACCCTTTCTATTTAAGATTAAAAAAGGTCCTGCAAAATCAGTGCCACAAGTCGCAAATGGTAGAGCAGGAGTTACACGAGATTGCGTTAAATTTCCCATTATGGGGCATAAAGGCTTAGCTCTAAATCTCTGACAGCGAACACACCTTCTAACAGTAGTTGCCGCTAACACTTTCCCTCCTGTAGGCCAGAATTGCTCACGAATAGTATTCAAAAGTTGCTGAGGGCCACAGTGTAGGAGGCGAAGATGTTCCTGCTCAAATAGAAGTTTAGAGAAAGTGTGTTTGGGGCCTAGTAGTATAGGATGCCTTTTCTCATAAGGACAGTGGGTTGCATTATCGATTCGTCCACCGACACGCAACACACCGTGTTTATCCAAAAATGGATTCAAAGAGAGAACACGTGACTTAGAATTTAATTTATTTAAAGTTTCAAGTGAGTGAATTTCCTTTGAGAAGCATTCTCTCTGTGAAGCCTTAGCTATGAGTACCAGTGAGTTGTTCAATTCAGAACAGGTGAGTTCACCATTTAATTTAGTATTCGTTTTTTTAATGTTATTTATATATCTTAGTATGTAAGCAAATACTCTTTGTAGTTTAGATAGTTTAGAGTATTTTTGAAATGGTACAATGTCAGTAAGCAGAGTTTGAACATTTAAACTTATTTTTATTTCTGGTAAAGTAGAAGAAGGAGATTTAAATTGGGGCCAATCATATTCAGACTTGGTCAGAAAAGAGGGACCATGCCACCAAAGAGTGTTACTATAAAGAAGACGTGGTTGAATGCCCCTGGATGCCATATCAGCAGGATTATGTTCGGAAGGTACATGACGCCAAGTACTTACATCAGTTAACTCACGAATCTGTTCAATCCGATTGCTTACATAAGTTTTAAGAGTTTTAGGTGGAGTATGTAACCACCCTAAAACTATTGTTGAATCAGTCCAAAATACTGAGCGTGAAATCTTAATTTTTAAAGAGTGTAACACTTTATAGTATAGTTTTGCACTAAGTAAAGCGCCTAACAATTCCAGACGGGGAATTGTTTCAGATTTTAAAGGAGAAACTTTAGTTTTAGCACATAATAAGTTACATTTAACTTCGCCTAGACTATTAGTAGATTTTAGATAAATGCATGCACCATAGGCATCTTGTGAGGCATCAGCAAAACAATGAGCCTCTATATAATTAGGAGAACTACAGAAAATGTATCTAGGTATCTGAATACGAGTGAAATGTTTTGTTTCATTATAGAATTCTATCCATGAATTTTCAATATCCTTTGGAATTTCATCATCCCAGTCTATTTTAAGCAACCAGAGCTTCTGTAGTAAAATCTTATGAAAAATAGTGCAAGCAGATAAGAGACCCAAAGGATCAAATATTCGACACGAGTTTGACAATATAGAGCGTTTCGTAACTTTAGGAATAGATTTAGTTTCGACTGAATAGTGCAAAGTATCAGAGTTAGGTGTCCATTTTAATCCTAAGACAGAGGATTGTTTACTAAAATCTTGAGATTGGTCAGTCGTAGGTATATCATCAAAAATATCAGGAGAATTTGTTCTGAACTTACGCAAAGGGAAACAGCCTTCAGCAAGTTTGTCAATTACTCCTAAAATATTAGCTTTTAACAAAGATTTTGAGTCCGAACCAGTGTTCAGATCGTCAACATAGAAGTCATGTCTTAAAGTATTGGCAACAGCTTCATCAGTACATTCCGCTGCTAGTTGTACAAGACACCTAGTGCTCAGATACGGAGCTGAAGCTGTTCCATACGTGACAGTATTTAGTTGCAAGATTTTGAGTGGTTGACCTTCGTCTTCCCTCCAGAGGATAAGTTGTAAATGACGCTGTGATTCATTTACCATAACCTGTCTATACATTTTTTCCACATCACCTGTCACCACATAGGTATACTGACGAAACCTAAGCAAGATTGCTATTAAATCGTCCTGAACCACTGGTCCAACAAATTGGATATCATTTAGTGACTTATTTGTAGAAGTTTTACAAGAAGCATCAAAGACTACCCTTAAGCGAGTAGTTTCACTGCTTTCGCGAATTACTGCATGGTGCGGAATATAATATCCAAAGCTAGGACGGCTCACTTCAGTCAAGTGACCCAATCTTTGATACTCGTTAATAAATTCAGTATAGTCATGTTTGATTTTAGATTTATTCAGTTTCTTTTCTAAATTAAAGAAACGCTTTTTAGCAATAAGATAAGAGTCTCCTAGAGCCTTACTGGGAACTTCACGTAATGGAAGTTTTACACAAAATCTCCCATCGTTCAGACGGACAGTGTTCTCAATAAAATGTTTTTCACAATATTGTTCCTCATTAGAAAACTTAATATTTCTATTTGGCAGAGCAGGAAGATCCTCAACTTCCCAAAATTTAGCTAAAGAGTCCTTAATCTCCTGAGAGAAGTTAGAATGAGTAGTAGCAGTAGGGCTCACACCGGTTGGCCCCGACACAAGCCAACCCAGTTTAGATTTTTGTAGTGTAGGTTTATTCTTTCCTAACTTAATTTGTTTAGAATCCACAATTTCCCAGTAAACATCAGCACCTAGTAGTAGATCAATTTCAGAGGGTAAGTAGTAGGTAGGATCTGCTAGTTGTATAGATTCAGGAAGATTAAATTCAGAAGTGTTAATCCTTGAACTGGGCAACATCCCAGTAATATCAGGCACTAAAAGACATAAAACATCCATATGGAAGAAGTTAATCCGCGATTTAAGTTTTATGTTACACCTTTTAGTAGTAGTAGTTAGCTTATTATTTATACCAGCAATTGATATATTAGTATTAGAACATGATAAATTCAATTTTCTTTGCATTTTTTCAGTGATAAATGAAGACTGGCTTCCATTATCTAGTAGTGCTCTAACAGTGTGTGTTTCAGAAGTTCGGCTATCAATTAGTTCCACTTGAGCAGTGCACAAGAGAATCTGCCCGGGCATTGCCACGGAGAGTGAGACAGGATTAAACATAGTAACAGTAGAAGATACCTCAGAGGCACGCGCCTCTTGAGGAAGAGATGTCGCAGAAGACGTATCAACAGGTGAGTTTGTCTTATCATTATTGGACAGTGATTTATGTAGTAGTAAATTGTGCTTTTTGTTGCAGAATTTGCAAGAGTTATGTTTGCAGTGAGCAGAGAAATGACCAGGACGCAAACAATTATAGCAGAGCTTATGCTTAGAAACTTCATTGCATCGAGCATCCAATGACATATCTTTGAACTTATCACACTTATATAGTAAATGATCTTGTGAACATACAACACAGTTTTTTCCATTTGTGTTAGAAGAAACAAATGATTTAGTTTGTTTATTGTCTTTAGAATAAGACCGCTTTTCAGCTTTACTACCATCATTCTTGCTGTACTGCAAGGTTTCCAAAACGTCAGCACGATTTCGCAAGAAATTATAGAATTCCTCTATTGTTGGAGAAGCGGCAATAGTACTCCTATGTTCCTCCCATGTGCGACCTGTGGCGCCATCTAGTTTTGGCACCATAATATACACAAGTAAGGTATCCCAACGAGATTCAGGATCATTTAAAGAAGATAGGGCTCGAATATTTTTAGAATAGTAATCTATCATAGTACGAAGAGATTTGTAATTTTCTTTACTTATTGTGTCAAAATTCAAAATGGCCTTTAAATGATTATTTGTCAGTATCCGGTTGTTATCAAAGCGTTCAGTAAGTAACTTCCAAGCTAATTTATAATTGGCAGCAGTGAATTCTATGGATTTGATAATATTAGATGCTCCAGACTCTAATGAAGAACGGAGATAGTGAAACTTATTAATTTCCGGAATAGTATCATTGTTGTTAATTAAAGAATCAAAAGTGTCTCGAAATTCCATCCACTTTAAATAGTTTCCATCAAACGAAGGCAGCTGAATAGTAGGCAACTTAATGTTATAGCTGCGGCAATCCTGTTTAATATTCTGACAGCTAGATATTGAATTACAGTTAGTATTTTCTGGTTTTACATCAATAGGAGAAAGACTTTCAATTAACAACTGAGCTTTAGCAATGTTTGAGCAAAAGTCACTTTCAATCATTTCATTTTCCTCTAACTGATCAGGATCCAAAGTTTCAATTTTAGTTTTTAAATCATCAAACTGTATCAACACCTCTTTGAATCTTGATAGTTTTAGCTCAGTTTCAACAAGTATTTGTTTAGGAATGCTGTCAGATTCTATCAGGTTTACAATACCTGTCAAGTATTTAGAAAATATAGTTATTCTCCCTTTTATCGTACCACGTTGTTGAATAAGAGATTTCAATTCAGGAGACATAGTGAACACTTATAAAAAACTGAACAGACCGTCAATAAATTAGTTATTCTAGTTTAGATACCGCAAGTAAAGTTAAGGAAATAAAAGTGAAATGTCCAAGGATATTTATTTATTTATTTTATTTATTTATTATTAAAAGGCAAACCGTGCAAGTCGCGCAATAGCTACGACAACAGATTTTCACTCAGCACACACGAGCAAGGCAGGTCACACACGAGCAAAGCAGGTCACACAGCGCTATGCAAGCAGCAGCTGTGTCTAGTAGGTAGACTTATAGCAGCGCATTCCAGCGGGATCCAAGTAGCAGAAGTACACGGCGATTCTGGAAAATGCCAGGGTGATCCCGTAAGCGAAGCGCAAGTAGAAAGTTAAGCAGTTAGGTAGGTATAGTTAACGTTTCATAGGTACATACCTAACAAGAAATTATCATTAGGTATTCTTACTGCATTGAATGCCAGTAAAATAGACAGTAAAGTAGTTAGGAATAGTTTACGTTTAATTTAACATTATTCTGACTCCACAGTAAGCAAGTATAGTAAAAGTAATAGAATAGAATAATTAGGTAGGCATAGTTGTATTGTATTTTATTGCCTACCTACTAAGAAATTATTATCATATCTGACTCCATAATATTAAGTAATAAGTACTAAGTGGGAAACTGGTGCACAGAACGGCTAGTAGGTTAACATTATTTAGGCACTTGTACCTAAGTACATACTAAAATTGGGCGTACTTCCCTGTAAGCGAACCACTAGCTACTCACTACACCGGCCCTTTTGGTAGGCGAGTCTTTTCAAGGAGCGCGGAGTTCCATTCTTCAGCTCGCCTCGTGTTTCCCAGTTGTTGCAGGCACTGCACCATAGCACTGCACTTCACTGCAGGCAGAGGGGCCGTCGTCGCCACGCGGCCGTCAGATCTCGTCGGTGGTCTCGTGGAGTCAAAGTAAAAGTTTGTTTCCTTGTTCGAACAGTATAATTTCAGCCTTTTTCAAATAACATGAGTAAAGAATATGTAGGTTAACAAAAGTAAAGTAAAAAAAGGTTCATGTGCGACAATAGCGTCGCGCGTCGTTCTAGTTGCCGTGTAAAAAAGGGCAGAGTTAAAATGGCGGCCGGCGCACGAAGGCCCGGTGCGCGTTCCCGTTGACGCATTCTTCAATGTTTAGTTGTTGAGCCTGTTTGGTTTCCAGCTACGTTGCAAACAGTACAGTCAACGGCCAGAAGTCCACTTACACCTCAATGACCATTATCGCCTGCGCTATACGGGCTGCGGCGCTTATAAATATTAATATAATATATTGCGGAATATTGCTATGCCATTGTTTTGTGAGATTGCTAGTCGACTTCTGGCTGCTACTATACATTGTTGGTATATTTCTTAAAATTATCATTAATCTAATCAGGGGTTCCTAAGTTTAATGTTTCTTTATAATATCTACCTAAATCCAACACGATTTAGCTTCAAGTGGACCGTTGTACAATGCGTGCCACGAAAGATGAGATTTGACGAGCGCAGTATCGCGCCTCCCGCGCTCTTTCCGCCGCCCCGATGACGCCCAGTCCCTTCCAGTCTCAGACCTCATACTTACCATTAAAAAGACCTCAATCAATCTGCCTAGCCTTTTCCCAACTATGTTGGGGTCGGCTTCCAGTCTAACCGAATGCAGCTAAATACCAGTATTTTATGTGGATATGCACATGCTTTTCACAGCCATGACCTCGCCTTTAAACTTTAACACGTCCAAGCTAAAATCAACCGGAACTACTAACGTTTTCTAAAGGAACGTTGCCAAGTTCCTATAAAACAGTATGAAAAAATCATATGTAACCGACTATAATGCCTGCTGGTTGTTAGGTACTTTGAATGACAATAGGTACGTAGTTGGCTGACACTCTGTACGTCCCTCGTGGCATGGTGTTTGTGCGCATTTCTCATAAACAAGACATCATAATAAAAAAACTTATTTTGAGAAAGTGACAGAATTCGACAACTTTGACTTATTGAGTGGTGGAGTATAGTTACTAGTATAGTTTATAGCGGCTTCGCTTTTCTCATTTTTAGGGTTCCGTACCAAAAAAGTATAAAAGGAACCCTTATGGTGTCTCTCAGTCTGTCTGTCTGTCACAGCTGGATATGTCAAGAACTACTAATGCTATCAACTTGATATTTGGAACAGTTTTAGATGACGTTTACCCAACTATTTCGCAAATAAGAAAGAAATAAAAATATTTATATTTTTTTTGTAATAAGTGCTGAAAGGGGGGGGTCTTAAAAATTCAAAGTGAAAGAACCCTGTTTGCACATTCTTAAACAATTTTTTATTTTTTTTAGGCCGCATAGTTTTCGACTTTTGATGAAAAATGTAAAAAAAAATACCGCCCCCCCCTTACCTCTGAAGTTTGCAAAGGGAAAATCTGAAATTATTCTGTGTGATAGAAGTTTATGTAAAGATTACAGGAAAAATAAAACGATGTCTCTAAATAGCACATTTTTTCACTGCATTTTTTTGAGCTCGTGGATTGACCACTGCAAATGAAATGAAAAATATATAATAATATTTCTTTTAGAATTTTTGAAATATGTATGGAATAGCTATAAAAAAAATCCCACTCAAAACCATAAAACTAAACACTCAGAATTAACTGTAAATTGCTCCTTACTATATTAATATTATTACGTAAAATTTAAATCAGAATAAAAATTTGTTCGTTAAGAAATTAAAATTTCATACTTTAAATAAAAGAAAATTGTCAGACTCAAAATAATAGTTATTTATGCAACTGACGTATAATAAGGGGTATTAAAACACGAATGTGGGTTAGTATCACATGAGTGTTTTAATACCTAATTATGTACAGTTGCATACAAGACTTTATCTAAATCTTTAGTTGCGTGCCGTGCGTGCGGTGCGGCCGGTGCGGACCAGTGGACGTTCACCTTAATTGCTACATATTGCGGTGCGTCGCCGTGGTTCAATATACCTAATCTGTCAAAACGCAATTTTTTGATAAGCCTCTTAATTAAATGCTAGCTTCATTGTTGTGTAAAGAGTCATTATTGGTACAAAAAAAATACCAGCTTACATTTTTATTTCGATTTCTTTGCCTATGTATAGAATAAAATAGAATAGCCTTTCTACACTATATGAAATACCGACGAAACCTCTTTAAGAAACGACGGTTCAACCTTCTCCTTGTGCATTGGAAACCTGTATGCTGCTACGCTGCTACCTAGTATTTTTCCTAGGTATATAGGTCTGAGTAATTGTACCTAGACTGTTTGTATTGTATGGAATGTTTAAGGTGCCTTTGCTACTTCCCCTTTTTCGTGGTAAATGAAAAGATATTTGTACTATTTGAAAGCAACCATATCAAAGGTTATACTTAAATTGATTACCAAAGATATAATTAGCCGTTGACTGATTTATACTCGAACAATCTTCGATAACACAAATTCACATTCCTCGCAGGCGCGTTCTAAGGCGTATTACAGATGACACAACCGCTCTCTGCGGTCATCGGCTAGAAACTAGAAACTGCTGGTCGGTAACGTACCTACAGAATTATATACTGATAATTTTGTTTCTCCGTCAATCGGTCAGCGGGTTGGTTGGTTGGCTAGTTGTCACTGATTTTCGTAGGAGAGTTTTTTGTACACACAGCAGCAGGTCAAGTTACTACAAACTGTCAAATTGTCTCATTCGATTTTGAACTTAACAATCAACATTTTAAAGTTTAACATCAGTTGGAGAAATTTGACAGTTTGGTATAACCACAGAATATATACTAGTACAAGTACGTCAGTACTATTATTTATTCTGTGGTGCAAGTACAAGAGATTCACACCGCAAAATCATTTAAGTAAGTAGAGACTCTTGCTATGACACAATAAAGTGCAATTCAGGCCGAACAGCGTTAATTACCTACAGTTATATTCACTTAGAAGTTGCTTTCTATCGCGCAACTCTTAATCGCTAGGGTTGTCTTCTTTTACGACGCGACGCGGCCGTGGCGTGTGAGTGAGTATCAACCTACAGTGCGAGCCGGCCGGCGGCCGGTGCGCGGCAGCCCACACTGCAAGCCGAGCCCGCCGCGTACTTGTAGCTTTAGACCTAAAATTCTAAGTGCACCTGGCCTCCCATGACGTAATTTCCGCTAACGGCCCAATCTGTACTTTAAGGAGGAAGGGCCACGAGGAATTAGACAAACTAATGGGCTACAAAACGACCTGATAATATCACGTTTGTTAGGTCGTGGATAACCTTTTATTATTCTAAGAGCGTGCGACCTGTATAATCAAGACATAACTGGCGTTGGAAGGGTAAACATTTTATTTGCATTGATTTGGAAAAATAAGGAGTATTTTTTTCATGGTTTTTCCTTTTAGTCCCTACCATGACTGTAAAGTATCATAAATTCATTACCTCCCTATGTGTATTTTTGAGGTTCCGTACCTCAAAAGGAAAAAACGGAACCACTTAGTTGTCCGTCTGTCAGTCAGTCTGTCCAGACCCTTTTTCTCAGGAAGGTGTAGAGGTATCATGATGAAATTAAAATGAAATACGTATGTCTATAGTGCATTGGAGCCCTAAAAAAATCAAGCTTCTAAGTCAACGCAATAAAAAATAGGGCCATTTATGCGATATATTTTGATACTCGCAAGTAAAGCAAAACCTATACCGTTGACCTAGAATCAAAAAATTTGGCAAGAAGCAAGGTCTCACAGCACAAGTAAACCAAAAAGTCCGAAAATTGCTAATTTGAAATTGTACCACACAAGAACATTTTTTTCGAGATTACAAACTTCAATTTGCCGTTGGAGATTTGACCGTGACGTCAAATGTATGGGAGAACATGTTTTTCAACTACAATGTTAAGTTTGTTTTTGGGATAAAACAAACTTAACAATTATTTTCAATTACGGAACCCTTCATTGCGCATGGTTCGACACGCACTTGGCCAATTTTTTTAGGTTAGTGTTGTGTTTTTAAATTAACGGGTCTCCTAAAGGGATCTATATTTTTACGTTCATCTGATTGCTGATTTATTTTTCATAGCATTTCTTTGTGGTAACGTCGTCATTTGATTTTGCAATGTAATCAAAGAAATCATTCTAGATCTATCTTCGAAATTCTCATTTCAGAATTTTTTAAGGTTCCGGAAAATGTCAATTAGCTGTACATTACCAGTATAAGCTGCTCTCGCATTGTATAGGATTTTCTTATAATGAGAGGTCAGTGTAAACTGGAAATGTATACCTTGATATATAGCCGTGTGTACCAAATTCTCCCAAATTAGATTACAGATAGTTGGCTAGTCTGTTCCAATCAGATTATTTGGAAGCTTCAATAATTTATAAGGCGGAGTTCCAACTTCATACCGATGTCGTGTATGTATTATTAAATTTTCGCGAACATAAACTGTGCTCATAATAACGTATCGTAGCAACAAACTGGTTGATTCTATATTATTTTCACAAATTAGAAGAATATAACGTAAAATCACGCCTTGTTTCCCCAAAGGGTTGGACAGAGGTCTGAGAAGTGCCTACATTATCAGTCCAAGGGGAGATCGTCATCATAATCACCACGATTTGCTGAAGGACTGATGTTTGCAGTTTGTCGTAATAACTTCCGAGCGCGCAGTGGCGCCCTCATCGTTTGTTTGGTTATTTCTTTTATCTATATATATAAAACAAAGACGGGTTTGTTACAACACTTATAACTCGAGATCGGCTGGATCAATTTTAATGGTTTTTGTTTCGTTGGATTTGTCTCCGCCCTGAATAGCAGAATACAATTTAAAAACAATGAAAACTTAAAGAATAAATAATTATGAAAATGAATCATTTTCCATTTAATTATGTTCCTTTGTTTCGTACCTGTCAAACATTTGTTTTCCTCCTGTCATCCTGTTAAATACTGTGATTGACATTTATGCATGCGTTCAGAAATGTATTTTGTGTAAACTATTTAAAAAGGGTGAATAAACTTTTGTCTGTATTTTTTTTAAAGAATTAATAAGGTTGAAAAGTGTATTAAGCAGATTTGAATAGAAGTTCCTCAAATATTTATGCGTGCGTTCCGTGGTATCATAATTTTTTAACATCTTCTAATTGGTAAATCTAATTAATTATTGACACTTCCCGTGACCCAAGGGCTGGCTTTTACCTTGGCCAGAGAATTAGCATTAATGATTATTAGTATTACACTATTTATAATTCAAGAACGGCTGAACCGATTTGGCTGAAAATTGGTGGGTAGGTAGCTTAGAACTAGGAGACGGACATAGGATCCTTAAAAAAATCTGATAAAACGTGGTTTATCAACGGGTGGACCGATTTAGATGAAATTTTGTGTGTATATTTGAATGGGTTCCTGGATGGTTTGAAAACACAATTGAACCTGGTAGGTGGCGCTGCAGTCGGGTTCTAGGATCGTTCAGACAGGACAACGTCTGTCGGGGCCGCTAGTTTTAGAATGAATGGAAAATAGTTGCCACTTTTTTCCGTTTTAACGATTAAGTAGGTAAGTATAAAAATTAACAATATAGGTACAACGACATTTCATAATCTAAGGGTACAACATTAGTTTTTGTTTACACTAAATCCGAAAAGGGGTCATTGTACTCATCATTTTGAACATTTTTTTCTATCGGACCAACCTTGAAATCGCAAAAAAAAATCTGGTGTTCCGTACATTTTGTCGATTTAAGTGAACACAAGTGTATAGAACAGCAGACATTAAATCCGAAAAGGGGTCATTGTACTCATCATTTTGAACATTTTTTTCTATCGGACCAACCTTGAAATCGCGAAAAAAAATCAGCTGTTCCATACATTTTGTCGATTTAAGTGAACACAAATGTATGGAACAGCAGTTTTTCCTGTAATCTTTACATAAACTTCTATCACATAGAATCATTTCCGATTTTTCTCTTAGCAAACTTCGGAGATAAGGGGGTGGGAACGATATTTTTCTTTTACATTTTTCATCAAAAGTCGAAAACTATGCGGCCTAAAAAAAAATAAAAAATGTTTGAGAATGTGCAAACAGCGCTCTTTCGTATGATACTCCACATGCCCTAGTAGCCTCACTTTAAATTTTTAAGAACCCTTTCAGTCCCTGTTGCAAAAAAAAAATATGAATATTTTTATTTCTTTATTATTTGCAAAACAGTTGGGTAAACGTCATCTAAAACTATTCCAAATTTCAAGTTGTTAGTTGTTCTTGTGTTGTTGTTTTCATTAGAAGTTCTTGAGATATCCAGCTGTGACAGACAGACAGACTGAGTCGCACCATAAGGGTTCCTTTTTACCATTTTGGTACGGAACCCTAATTTTATTATGTTAATCAATATTTGTTATAGCGGCGAATCATAATTTTATCAACATACAACGATACTAACCCTAACCAAATTGCAAAGAAACAGAAGAAAAAAGAGAGAGGGAGAGATCGCGGAAAGCGATAAGGCCGCGCATTGTATGTTTTGTAGTGTACATGTTTTCTTTTGTTATGTATTTTTGTGGTGTACAATAAAGTATATATAAATAATAATAATAAATAAGAAAATTTGGATTTCTCGGGCTACTACTGCGCAATGTATTATTTCCATCTTATCGACACAATCTCTCTTCCGTTTACATGATTCGATTTATTTTCCTGTTGCATGTAATAAATTGAAGCAACAATAAAATTGTATTGGGCCATAAAAACAATATTTCGACGATCGAGATCATTAGTTGCGAATTTTCTCTCACTACCCCCAGGGATCAGAAAACGGATGGTTTATCAGTTACCGAGTACAAACGCCGCGCCGCGCCGTAGCCACTGTAATTACGGTCAGAAATAAGATGAATTCAAGCGGAGCATTCGATTTCGACGCGCTCAATAAGTATTTGATAAGTCTTTTCCTATAACAAGATACACTAACAAGGAATTTGATGTACCTACCTATGTGTTTATGCAGAGTATTGTGCATGTATAGAAACTATTTATATCTTGGATTCACTGCTTGATCATTAAAACATGTACCTACTTCATTTTGTTCTAATAAATAAATAAAATTCATTTAATTCAGATAACTGAGATCCATAAATACAAATACCAATTCAGAATTAAAAATATTAAAATTTAATTAAATTAATTTCACACATACACCCACAGTACACACACACACACACACACACACCCACCCACGTTGTACTACCTGGATCTAGAAAATATTAAATACATTCTCGTGTAGCGTTTCTAATAAGTTCGTAATGAGCAAATTCAATTTAAAACATGAAATTATTTTATGGAACTTACTAATGCAAATTTTTTTGCACAAAGAAATTAATTTCAAACAAGATTAAAAATAACTTAATCCCCTTGTTAGAAATATTGCAGAATACCCTACATCTCGCATGTTTTCTTAGCGTAGCATCTCACAACTAAACGAGATTACTGTTGTTTATAGCATTACTAGCTGTTGCCCGCGATTTCGTCCGCAATCCAGGATTAAAAGTAGCCTATGTCCTTACACGGGTCATGGTCTATCTGTGTGTCTTTCATCAAAATCCGTTGAGCTATTTTAGCGTGAAAGCGTAACAAACAAACAAACTCACTTTCGCAAAAGTCACTTCAAAATCGATACGTAAAAACTGCAAAGCGAAAGCAGCGTACGCACGGCTACAGATCAAGCTATTTAAGTCCAGTATAAGCTGATCTCGTATTGTACAGGATTTCCTTACAATGAGAGGTCAGTGTAAACTGGAAACGTATAGCTTGATGTGTAGCCGTGTGTACCCAAATGTAATTTAGATTCCGTATTTTTATTGGAAACTATCTGTTCGTGCCCGGCGTCGCCCGTGTGAATTTGACGTCTCTGAGCTATCTCCAGTGGTTTGTGGAGGTCTGTCCAGTGGTTGTGGTTGTTGTTCTTGTGTTGTTATCTTTTTTCAATAAAAAAACATACCATCCTTTCCGACTTTTCCGGTGAATTTTTCAAATAAAAATCTGTCATACAAACTTTTTCCTGCCAATTACAAAAACAACAAAAAAATGATTTGCCAATTAGGTGCACTCGTTCTGAAGCGATGCGCTTACATACATTCGGCAGTTGATTTGTATGTATTATATAGATTGAAAAACCAATCATATGTGAAGTCCCGCTAGCTGATGCCGACAAAATTGGTATTTATTCAGGCAACCTGTTATGTGGATTTTTCAAATTGTTGACTGAATATGTAAGCTTTTTAATGTTTCCATTTCAAGAGTTTAGTCCTCCTCTATAAAGAAGAACTTGAACGAATGTCCATCATCAACAAATAAGGACTTCAATTCAATTTTATAATGACTGTCTCATTTGTCGAAAGCTCCATCAGTAAGACAACTTGTCGTGACAAAAAAGAGGTCCCTACCTTGCTTGCCATTTCCATTTTAAAGTCAACCATAAAGTATCATATTTACCCAATCCGAAAATTATGATACTTATCCCGAAACTTCATGAGGCATTCGAACGTCATTGCCTCGTTGACCGACGTCCGTAATCCCACCGAGTAGAGCTAGCAACTGATAACGAGTTGGCGAGCAACGAGCAGCAAGTGCGTGACGGTGACAACTGACAAGCGATTACTCGTTGGTATGCGTAATGTCACACAGCAGCAGGTCGAGTTACTACAAACTGTCTTTCATTCGATTTTAAGGTTTAAAATCATTTGGAGAAATTTGACAGCTTGGTATAACCTGATATGCTGTTGTCTGTACCAAGCATGGTCTCTCAGTGAGTGTTCTGCCCTCCAAGCGAGCGTCGCTGAGCGAGTCGATAGCGAGTCTCTATATGATAGCTTCTTTCGCTGCGACAAACGAGTACCTACTCGGCGATCAACTATTTTCTTAGTTTTTTACATGCTAAAATCTAACAGACTTAAAAAAATTAATATGTACAAGTATAATACAAAAAGGAGGATTTTTCGATGCCCCATGATTTCCCATCATAGGGCATCGAAAAATTCATCCGCATCACTGTCGAAAGGAAAGGTGCCCAAAAGGCTGGCAGCATTGCCACGTTGTATGGCAATGCTAATTCTTTGTCCAAAAAATAGGCCAGCCCTTTGGTCACGTGTAGAGTCGACCAACCGTTTGGCGATGTCCCGAAAAACCAAAAGGGCACTCGGAATCAACTATTAATATAAGTATCTCTTTTACTTACATGGGACCTGCAATCTTTTCTAAGTTTCTTGAGCGAGAACATCGATGATAGCTAGCTATTCCTCACAGGTGCCTAATTGTATATAGCTAGTATAATACCGTATTAGTCACTATCTCCCGTGACAGTGGTCCAATGAGTCGTGGTTGGTAGTGTCTAAGGCCGGTTTCCAACTACACCGAACCGGTGCTTTTGCCGAGCCGGTAAAACTGCCGGAAGGTCCAGTGGCTGCATAAATTATATGAAGCTGTTCACATTTAGTCGGATCCGGCAAAAAATCCGAGAGCGGTATTTTTGTCGGACGTTTTATCACTGCGGAGCGCCGGAAAAACGGCCGAACCGGTGTAATGTGAACGAGTTCTCGCCAGTATCGGTGCCCCCGCTCACTCTTGCTCATGGCTCATGTTCTTCCCGTTTTTTTGACGTTAGCATTCTGTAGGTCATAATGTGAACATCTAGGTCTGGGGACGAAATCTGGCAAAACCACCGGTCCGGCGTAGTGAGAACCCGGCCTTTGTTTGTTTTGCGGTTGAATGCATTTCACAGCACCCGATGGTGACGCTGACGGGGTTAACTGCTCTTAACGAAGTGTATATGGCTTCTGTGAGATACCCTGCTAGATGAATGCAACCACGGGTCGAGTGGTTTGTAGATATCTTGTTTTTATATACAATAGAAATAACATCACGCATCATGCACTCCTCGAAGAGTTAGGCAGAGGTGTACCAATAGTACACCCACATTTCTCTATATGTTTTGTTTTTATTAAGTCCCATGGCAGTCAGGCTGGTCAACAAATTTAAGGTCGCTCAGCGCGCTATGGAGCGGGCTATGCTCGGAGTTTCTTTGAAGGATAAAATCAGAAAGGAAGTTATCCGGAAAAGAACCGGCGTAACCGACATAGTTTGCAGAGTAAGCAAGTTGGAGTGGCAGTGGTCTGGTGATGAGCACTGGAGTGGAGACCGCGTATCGGCAAGCGTAGTGTGGGACGCCCCCTAGCTAGATGGACCGATGACATTAAAAAGGTGGCTGGGACAGACTAGATGCGGAAGCCGGAGAACAGGGTGTTGTGGCGCAGCCTGGGAGAGACCTATGTCCAGCAGTGGACTATGATAGGCTGAGTTGATTGATCGATGTAATAGGATTCTATTCTATTTTAATAGGCGGCTAGCCTATTGCCATCAACCAGGCGGTTTTTAATATTATCTCATCTACTCGTAAATTAGTGTTTAGCTCGATTGTCTTCATAATTTATCGCATTATAATTACAATAGACCTGCTTTTCTACTATATCCACCAATGTAGAGAAGATCGACTTTTGAAACACAAACTGATTTATACAATCCAGATAGATCATGATTAGGTGGGTGGTACATATTCAAACCCTAATTTAATTTTATGTTATAAAATAGCAACTCACAGTGAGTCGAGAAGAAGACAAATGAAATAATATAATAAGTAGGTATTACACTTCTTTCTCTACTCCGTGGTATTACACCTCTATTCAAATTAGGTTCTATTTATTGAAACAATTTCTTCAGACAACCTCGAACAGGTCTACTTCGTGTTCACAAATGAAGAAACTCTTCGTATCACAGTCTACGCTATTCAGACGGCCGTTGTAGAACATTGAGCCGCACTGCTCACGCTCGTCTATGATAGGCTGATGGTTGTCCCACCAGACGTCACCATTTACCGTAAATCGTGTTCCTGAAAAAAAAAATATATAAATGACACCGGCTAAATATTGGCAGACACTGTATTTAGTTATTGGAACTCCGGAACTCTTTCAAGATCAGAGAAAATCAGAGTTGCCTTAGCAGATTCTGTCGCTCATGTACCTCTAATTGTCTGCCAGCCTTCTTTAAATCTGTAACGGAAGCCCAGGTGATATATTCCTCTAAAAAGGTGATGGTACTCTTCGATTCTTTGTTTCGATGCCAACTCCGTTAACTTTGCGAGATAATCCGCTTCCAACCGATTGCTGATCACTGCCAGATGGGATTGCTCAGTGCGACACATTACATATGCCTCAGTCCATTTCAATGGAGTTTGGTGCAGCTTGTAACATTTGCCATTATTTGTTAAAAGAGTAATCTGGAAAAAAAGGAATTGATTTGCATTAAAATAATAAATTTAATCGTTTATTTAAATGTAATGTAAACATAACCTAAAAATAACCAAATCTAAAACTATTAAAAAACTAAAATATGGCGACGAAAAATTCCTCCGCATCGCTGTCGACTGGTAGAGTACCCAAGAGACTGGCGGCATTGCCACGTTGTATGGCAATGCTAAGCCTCTGGCCAAAGTAAAAGCCAGCCCTTGGGTCACAGGAAGTGTCAACCAACCGTTTGGAGATTTCGTTGAATAAAACAAGAGCACTCGAACCCCACGGCCCAAGGGTTTCAACCCCAAACGGCTCGAAAATATAATTACCGATAAGGTTATTATATTTCCGCCGCTTGAGGTTTTCCGCAGCCGCAGCAGCAGTGCCAGCACAGCACGCCGAGCCAGGAAGATGGGATGGCGCAAGAGTATCGACACAAGTTGCGTACCACACTAAATGCCTTCCCACCTTTCATGGAAATAAAGACATCATAAAAGACATGGCCGGAGTTTCTATAGAGCTGTGCCCTTACATAAAATATTCATTACATTTAACATACAGTACGTCATATTAAAGCTTACATGTATGTCTTCACAATAGTTTAAGTTTTATGATCAGAGAAGAAGCGAGAAACACCATATATAGGATACAAACAAAAATGTGCGTAGTCATTTTGAATAGCAATGATCATAAATTCCGAGTTTTATAGGCGAGACAATAATTATGAAAAATTATTTATAGGCCGTTTCGTCACTAGTCGACACGACATTTCACATCGATATCAGCGAATACCTATGTGAATATCTAATGAAAATGTTTGGAACACTCGCAAAGTCGGTGTTCTATACATTTTCATAGAATTACGCGTCATGTCGGCTACTGGAGAGCCAAAAATTAAAATACCAAGTTAAACTTAGCCGACGTTCGCATGGACGCAAAAATATCGCGGCGGGATTTTATCGCGCACTGCATTTTCAACTCTCGGTGTCGAGCCGAGTGTTGAGAATCCAACTTAACAATTAGGGCCCTCTCCCACGGCGACTTTTTGTAGCGATGCTGTCGCGCGTTTCATAAACGCGCGACACTACATCACCACTTGAGACCGGCATCACTACTTGAATCGAATCGTGGTGTAGGCGAGGGCAAACAGCTAGAGCACCGCATCGCGACTGTATCGATGCAAACGCGCGACGACATCGCTACTGCATCGCTGCAAAAAGTCGCCGTGGGGGAGGGCCCTAACGGAGTGCATTCTAGCGGATTTTCAACTCTCGGCGTTCGTAAAAAAATCGGCGCGATATTTTTACATTTCATTTATGTATATTATAGTGTTCTCTGGCTAGAACTTTCAAACGTCGTCAAATCAGGCCGCGATAGCGAAGAAGAGCTCGGCGCCTACAGACATTTTTGAATTCCTGCTAAGACTTTAATAAAGCGACTTTGCAAAAAAATATACCATTGGATAGGCAATAAAACACTAAAATGGTATTTGAATTTTTATTTAAGTATTATAGGGGGGTACGTATCATAATCCCGAATTTTAAATACCGATGTACGAAATCCAGAAAATTGAAACGCCGAATGCTTGTTTGGTCGAAAGTTTAAAATCCCGACTCCTATTTCTGTCTGCAGGGTTTAAAGGAACCTAACTAACCGAACTTGGAGGTGCCGCCGATGTCGACCGGACACAGTTCCACTAGATAAACACACTTCCACTTAAGTCAATGCTTCCACTTCATAAATGCCATTATTCCTAACATGCTCTCCATAGTAGGAACGGGCTTGTTTTACTTGATAAGGCCCAAGAAACACTTAACATTAACTGCTCATGTGTGAATTGGTGGAAACTTGTTAATTCAGGTATATTTGCATCAATATAATATCGAACACAGTAGTGAAAAGACAACACAGTAATACGTGATAAGATCAACGCAAGCCTGCATCATAGTTTTTTTTGACAGTTTATCGAGCGCAGAAACGTCAAAATAACTAGGACGTTTGATCATGGACCTATTATACAAACTGGACTGAGCTCTCATACCAAAAACACGAGCAGAGAGAGATATGTCACATGAGGCAGTTATCTCCTTCTAATAGGGTGACCAAACATTTTTATGATAAACAGGAAAATTCGTTTATACAGAGATAATTTGCGTCCGGTTGACCATAAGTGATTTCAAATTATTGTTTGTATTACAAACATATTGTAATTAAATAATATAAAGAAATAGACCTTTTTCGAAAGCTCCTTTATGAAACTGAACATTATTGTGTTCTGTGTCGGTGTTGAATCGTGTACCTACCCATGTTTTGAGGCAAGAAGGAAGGACTACAATATTGGTGAGATTCGTCTTGTGGCGAATCATCAAATTTGATCACGTAGGTATACGTGGCTTATGATGAAGTAGGCATGTAGAATCTCGTTCTGGGACCATGGTACTTTCTTGCTCTTTTTTCGTTTACTCTACAGAGCTGGTTTGGGTAAGTATGTAATTGAAGCAAAGGGAACTAAAATGATTCTGGAATTACATCCAACCATATTTGTTGAATTTCTTCTTTGGATGGAAAGCTGTAAACTACTTAAAAATAATGCTATTTCAATCATGCGATACATAAGTACAAATTGTATTTATTATAAGCCTAATATTAATAGTTTTAATCAGAAATACACTACTTATAGCTTTTGTAGACAGAAGACGCTAAGTCTTCTGTCTACAAAACGTCTAGAGCATGGTTACACTACTTATACTCAAAATTGTTATTATTTAGTACCTAACAATTTTAAGTCTTTTATCGAGATTTATTTAAATCTTTGTTATTCCTTACAAGTTCCTTACCTGTGAAATTAAATGCCACAACCAGCATAACATTCACTTTTACATTTCTTGATGCAACACTTTCTCACCATTTTCGCTATATAAATTGAAAAAAACCGCCATGAAACCATTGATGTCAGATTTCAGTGTTACCAGAGTAATTATATGATAGCTACCAAACATTAATCAAAATTATATTATTTTGATTATTTTACTCATGGAGCTTACTTATAAAATTATTGACTATGATATACAGATTGTAAACCTATAAATAAAATTATTTAAAACTAATCTAAATGCTAAAAAAAAATATACGTAACTTATTTTACCTACTTGTAGTTGGTAAAATTTTCTACCATCTTTATCATTTTTATCTGTTGGCAATTGAGCAAAAGGGACACACTCCACAACTCGGGGCCTCTCTCTCGGCTCGTTTTGCCTCAGCTAAGATATCCTATCAAAAGTAAACCTAAACTGCAGTCATTAAGGTTAATTTTTGTATGATACGATTTTTGGAGAGCTCAGTCCTGTTTATATAGTATATTAGGTCCATGCGTTTGATACACACTCTTGAATATAATGTCAATTAATAATGTGTTAAGCCGTGTACGCACGGCATGTGTAAAATCGTAAGGTATCGCCATTGAGTTATAATGATTCTGTCGAGGCGTGCTACACTGGTTCGCGACACATGATCGTCGAGCCAGCTGCGATTCTGTCGAGGCGTGCTACGCTTTGAGGTCGCGGTACGTCAGGATCGACTTGACAGTATTATAACTGGATGAATAATGGTGCCGCCACATTCTTTATCCAGGACCACTTTGTCTTAAATGTCATCAAAAATATCATGTCACCATCAAATTATCATCAAAAATGTCACGAAAATCAATAAAAATAAAAATGTCAATATAAAATTTAACACATAATATAAATAAAATAGTTTGTTGCTTGGGGGTTACATTGGAGTAGCTTAATTTAATCCCAGCCTTTTCAAAAAAAAAAAAAAAAACAAAAAAAAATATGTAATGTATGTAATGTGTATGTGTATGTATGTATGTGTGTGTATGTGTGTGTAATGTATGTAATGTTTAAATTTATTGAGTCTCAGTACTTCAATATTTGTTGAAAAAACGTATACTTTCAACTCTCTCCAAAAATTTTGTAATTTATTTAAGTGCCAAAGTAGACTAAAAAGGTATTTATTTAAGTAGTAGACTTAAATTAATTACAATTTTTTTTGAGTCTAGTCATGGGCACAATAAGTAAAACTTTGCGCTAAGCGCGACTGCTAATCGTTTCGATTATTCATAAGTTTTATCTTGTAACATATTATATCATTTTTACAAACCTACAGTAAAAAAAACCGGTCATGAGCGAGTGGGACTCGCGCACCTAGGGTTCCGTACCATCATTTAAATGTCATTTTTGTTTCATGATTTCTGAAAAACTGTGCTATTTAGAGACATTGTTTTATTTTTCCTGTAATCTTTACATAAACTTCTATCAGAATAATTTCAGATTTTTCTCTATGCAAACTTTGGAGATAAGGGCCGGAACGGTATCAAAAGTCAAAAACTATGCGGCCTAAAAAAAAGCAAAACAATGTTTGAGAATGTACAAACAGCGTTCTTTCATGTGATACCCCATAGGCCCTAGTAACCGGAATAGGAATTTTCAAGACCCCCTTTCAGTCCCTGTTGCAAAAAAAGCATATGTATTTTTGGTTCTTCCTTATTTGCAAAATAGTTGGGCAAATGTCACCTAAAACTGTTCCAAATTTCAAGTTGATAGCATTAGTAATTCCTGAGATATCCAGCTGTGACAGACAGACAGACAGACAGACGGATAGACAGACAGACTGAGTCACACCATAAGGGTTCCTTTTTTACCATTTTGGTACGGAACCCTAAAAAGTAATGTTGAGTTGTACGCACGGCTACAGATCAAGCTGTACATTTCCAGTATAAGCTGATCTCGCATTGTATAGTATGTCCTTACAATGAGAGGTCAGTGTAAACTGGAAATATATAGCTTGATGTGCAGCCGTGTGTACACCCTTCAAAATATTGGAAAAATTGTCGAGCTGTAACTTTTTTTTTTCATTTTACAAATGGTTCTCGATTTCATTTATTGTTTTTTTAGTTTTCATGTGTGAACAATAGAAAATTCCTGCGCTGTTGACATAAATTATCAGACAAACAAACTGTAGGGTACTCTATAGGTACCGTCGCGGACATTTGCGGTGAACCACTTTTCAACCTTATTATCTTAGCAATAAGGTGGAAAAGTGGTTCACCGCGATGGTACATACCAGGATATTTTTTTTACCAGGAATTTTTGATCTAAAGAGTGTCCGTGGAGTTTCTTACCCGTTATTTTCCATAGGTAGCTACTACGCTTTGGAATGGGCAACTAGCTTCATCTTTCTGACTGATTGACCCCTTGACAATTCATAAGTGCCTGTAATTGGTTTATCTATATAAATAAAAAGAGAAGTCCTGACTGACAGACTGATTGACTGACTCATCAACGCCCAGCCCAAACCCCTGGACCTAGAAAGCTGAAATTTTGCACAGAGGTTCCCTTTATAATGTAGACAAGGAATAAGGCAGGAATTTTTTGTAGTACGTTCCCGTGGGATATTTTCCGACATCCACGCGGGCAAAGCCGCGGGCAAAAGCTAGTTTGAATTAAATGCTTCGAGTTTAAGTTTGTAAGTAGGTAGTATCCATTAAATTCTAAATATTACTTTAAGTTTGGCAATAAATAGGTAATACGAGCAACGAATTCTATTTTAAACTAGCTGACTCGACACACGTTTCCTGTACTTTAACTGTAAGTATCAAATCTACAGATAAGGAGTATAATTATTACATCAGGTTGCCATCCCTAGAATTGACAGTTAAGAACAGTTTGTACCTATATAAGGGAAAAAGAAAAAGGTTTTACGTTTTTCGTGCAATTTTCCGAATTTTTCTCTTCATAAGAACCTTCCCCGGACTTATACGACTTCCCCGGACTTACGAAATAGCCAAATTGGTTCAGACTTTCTCGAGTTTTGCGCTTAGCAACATATTTAGCCATTCATTTTTATTTCTATAGAATACGTGTATTCAATTAGTCAATTAACCAACTCATTTAATGAAATGCAATTCAGCTTTACCTCATTCAAGAGTAGGGCAAGCCCAAATGCCCCACTTACGTTTACACCACCCCACATGTGCAATTCCAACTAAAAATCCCCCAAGCTTCAAAGTTGCAACATTTCAGAATCATTAATATCGTTCCTGTCAGTGAACATGCTGAAACATCTGTAATATTTATAGCCCATTGCGCCCATTTGCAGACTTGTCATAATTGCTTGAATGCTTTCCGCGGAGACGTCTGCTCGCCGTCTCCTAGGAAACTAACCGAGTACCAAGAAATCTTCAAATAAAATATCCAAAAATCCGGATACACTGCATTGCTGCATTACTTATACGAATTCTTAATGATGTTGAACTAATGTCGCAATGGATGGAATCGACGAACAGTTTGTCTGAAGTCGTGTTTCAGGTATCCTTTATCGTTATTGTATTGTGTACCTACTGCCGGCTACCTACGCGTACCTATACAGTAATTATTCGAAGAATCTGCCTAGCATTTTATTAACTATTTCGGGGTCAGCTTTGCAGCTGAATACCAGTATTTACATGGAGCGACTGCCTATCTGACCTAGCCAACTTAGTACTTATTCGAAAAACATACCAATTGGCAATGCTGCCAGTCTTCTGGGCACATTTCCGGATGACAGCGATGCGGACGAGTACCTCGACGCCTAAGTGTTCTTTTGTTTTTGTATTTATTTGTATAGTTATTTAGTTAATCAATTAATTTAGTACATAGTGTACCTAAATAGTGTTAATTTGTATAAAATATACCAATTTAAGTTGTTTTACTGTCCTTTACTTATGATTCTAACTTGAGTCGTGTGTGCGATGTCTGCAATTGTGAGCGATATTTATTTATTCTAATAATTATGTAAAAAAAATGTATTGTTTAAAAATAAATACAAGTAAGTTGAGCCTCTTAAGGCCAATCAATCAAGGTATCTACTTAATTGTAAAATATAAACAAATCTTACATTGCTGTTATCAGTAGAATTATCAGATAAATTACTTAGGGCCTATTTCACGATTTCCGAATAGCCAGTTACTGGGTTATGGAGGTCAGATAGGCAGCCGCTCCATGTAAAATACTGGTATTCAGGTGCTTGCGGTTAGACTGGAAGCCGACCCCAACCTAACTGGGAAAAGGCTGCGTAGATTGATATTGTAAGTACCTATACTTGTTTAGTAATTAGATTTTAACTAACGTAGGTATATGATGCTATCGGAATCAGAATATAAATTCCTATTCTACCTGTTTATTAAAAGAAGAAAAATTGCGTTAAAATAAAATAAATTGGTAATTTATAATCTTCTTACTAATAACATAATTATTACAAAAAGTGAATAATTGTTTAAATGGCATTGATTTCAAAATAGAAGGTCTTTTCAAAACTTCTTTAATTTTTCTCTTTGTTATTTGGTGATGTTTTACAATATTAAAGTAGCGTGTATCTGTATATACAGGGTGACTTTGAAAACATGCGACAAAATTTAAGGGCGTGTTCTACGCATCAATATGAACACCTTTTACTAAGGGACCAACATCGAATTCGCAAAAAAAAAATACCTTCCCATGTTATAGTTAAAGGTATTGGACCCTTTTGTAAAAGAAGGTCGGATTTTTTTTTGCGAATTCGAAATTGTTCACATAGTAAAAGTTGTTCATATTGATGCGTAGAACACCCCCTTAAATTTTGTCGCATGTTTTCAAAGTCACCCTGTATATAATAACAATGTTTAAAACATAGATAAACACAGTTATAGAATTATGAGTTATTTATTAGCAAAATCGTTTATTATAATATAAATAACTTATTAAATAAATGGAGAAGTTTAAGGTTCACGTTGGATAAAGGTAGCTTTTGAAGACATGTCAAATTATAATTTGTTATCATGTCAATATCCATGAAGATATTCCTTCATATTCTGGGGTGAGCAGAACCCTTAGGTGATATATCAGTCGCTTAGTCGTCGCTTAGTTGTCGCCAGTCATGACTTCCATGAATTCTGGAAATAAAGAGATGTCTATTTATAAAACCTTCAAAAAGAAGCAGTCTGAGTACTGAGAACTGAGTACCTACTGTGTACTCAGAAAAATCACAATTGTTTTGCCTATGGCATATGGAAATACCTATCTACTTACGAAGAATTTTGAAACCAAAACAAGACTTACAGTAGATTAGGACTGTTTAGTCTTTTTTTGGTTGCAAAAGATATAAAACGAGCGAAGAATGCACCTGCATCCAAAATATATAGGTACATAGATCTATTTTGTATGATAATACATTTTCAAAGATATAACATTATTTTGGTTCAGTTTACTGGTGAAATAATTTATATCCTCGAGATAAACTACACAGAACATGCGATTTCAAGATCGTAAATTAGTTCGCTGTAATCAATTTATTATCAAACCAGCTGAACTCGACTCTGTAACGAGAATGTTGCGGTAATAGCAAACTATCTTTAGATTTGGCTAAGAATCTGTCACTAACCTTACCTCTAGGGCTATATTTAAAACGTAGTGTTTAATAGATACATTTTATCGAGATTTGTGTGACGAGCGAGAAGAATGAGATATAATAAGTAACTGAAGCTTGAAAAGTTACTAATGCAATGGTTCCCTATTAAGGCACTTAATAGGGAACCTTACTGACAATCGTTCCCGCTAGAGGGCACCACTACACCACATTTGACTAACTAACAAAAAGGAGTTAATAATAAAAAGGTTAAAATTCTGAATAATTTTAATATTAAATGCATTTTATGAGACCGTACTATACGCATTAGTTTTTGAAACGTTTTTTATGGGGGATAGTTAAATAAATAACGTAAACAGAAAACATGAAGTTTTGACCTCTTCTGTCATTTATGGTTGTAAAAAATAAATATCTATGATTAGGTGACTGTTAATGAAAAATCCGTTGTGTTTAAAATCTACTGATATATTTTTATTTTAGTGATAGCCGTTTGCTTGTCCCCTATTAATCCCGACCAGGAAGAATCCAGCAGTTTATCTTATAATAAATTGTATGAAAAAATAAAGAATGAGCTACGGGTATGTCTGTTGCTACCATAAATTTGTCTGTCCACTTAGCGTGGTGATTGAGGCAATTTTCCCTTTGATAGTTCAGACGCCAGCAGGTCAAGTCACCTGAAACTGTCAAATTTTCCCAATCAACCTTGAACTTAATGCTTTAGCGATAAAGATGAAAATATATTAAAGAAATTTGACAGATTGTAGTAGCTTGATGTGCTGGCGCCTGTACATTGGTAGGGTCAGGTAGGGTCATATTCAGCGGTAGGCCACAAGCTAACAGGCTTATCTATGCAAAAAAGATAACCTAAATTATTGAACCGTTTTTTACATTAGGTACGTCTGGGAAGTCAATTTTATGTACTTAGGTAAATAAATATTGACTTCATGTTATGCTAAAAAAAACGACTGAATTATTTTAGCGCGGGTAAAATAAATGTTTTCACGGAAAATGGGGACGTATGAAAAATATCAAAATACTATTTAAATCCTTGGAAAAATTTATAGATAGGTACCAATGGTGGTTAGCAATTTCAATGAATTGACAATTATGAATTTAGAGTTACTACAAAAAAGTTTATTAATAAAATGGTGTGAAAATAATTGTTTTGTCTAAAATATGCAGCAAATCCTGGCTATCTTTCCTCAAATTAATTATGAAAAACAAGAAGAAAAAGAAAAACAATACTTAAATCCAACCAATTCAGGAAAATCCGAAACATCTTTTCTGATCCACAAACGATTTTGTTGTTGCCGTGTCATGTATTTTTTGTTAAAACATAGAATGTTTTACAACATCAACATTTAATTAAGTTGAAGTGAGCTTCTTAATTGGATCTGTATTTATAAAAACACTGATTTCAGATATTCCCAAAAATATGTAAATAATTTTTAAAAACGTTCAAGCAATTAATATTTTGTAAAGCTACAGTACGACACAACTTAGATGTAGCATCGAGAAAATTCGTAAAACCGATCACGATCCGAACTGTACGTCGATTCTGTAAAATTCAAACAACAACTCGCATCTCACATCGCTATTCGCTCTCACTTCGCATCACTTCTTCTCACTTGTTTTTTATTTGACACTTTGAATTTAGAACGCCAATCAAGATACTCACAGCGGATTCAGCAGTGCGATTCTGTAACCATCTCACCGTGAAAACTTAGGTGAAGTGAGCGTGGACTGAGCTGTCAATAGTGTCAATTCCTAGCAAAAACAAACTCACTTCACCTAAGTTTTCACGGTGAGATTTTTACTGAATCGACAGATTCGAAGTTTAGAATGAGGTCTTACAGAATCACACGGCTGAGTGCGCCTTCAACATCACCAATCTTTATTACTGCTTTAGGCGAAAATGATCTTTTACCCATACGAATAACTTGAAGTCATATTAACCAAATACATTCGTAAAATTGAAATGAAAAATGCAAATTTTGAAATCTGTGCTACATCTAAGTTGTGTCGTACTGTACCTACTCATATTGTCTCATACTGCTTTTAACAGGTCCCTGCTTACTGTATAACCTGGATAATAAACTATTTAAACAATAACATGTAAGTATAATGTTAGAGTGACTTACCATCGAAGTCAACAGTTCCTGAGCCGTCAGAGTCAATTTCCTCAATCATCATATCTAACTCCTCAGCACTGATCTTGTCATCCAGCTCTCTAAGGATTTCTCTTAAGACGCCTGTTGTGATGTAACCGTTGCCTGGAATACAAAGAAAACTACTATAAGTACACTTAATAAAACATAATTAACCTATAATAGGTTCTCGTCATTACTTAAAATTCTCCTCCTTACTGGGATTTAGGCCTTTCCTCTAGAGTGGGCCGTACAATGCGGGGCCAGTGCGGATTGACGGACGTTACGCCATGTTTAAAATTTGTACCATTGATGATAAATTGAAATTGCTCAAAGAAAACATTGTGGCGGTCTGTTTTTGAATCCACTACCTTCGACTCGTAAGTCAGGGTTATTACCACTGGGCCACCAGTCCTGTTAAAACTAATCTTCTTTGTCCGGTACAAAGAAGTTTTTTTTTTAAATGTTGAGTGGGTTCATTAGTTCAGATTTAAGTAAAAAAATAAAGAAAAAAGAAAAGAAAAGAAAAAAGAAAGAAGAAAGAAAAAAGAGAGAAGAAAGTACCTAGTCAGTTTGGCATTAGCAACTGAAGGCTTCATAAAGGAAAATTATAATTTGCGAAAACGCGGAGTAGTTAGATGTAAATTATTAAATTTCTCACTCATAATTTAGAGGTGCTCCATATTTGATTTCGTTAAGTTAAGTAATTACATACGTTTTCAACTCTGTCGGAAAACTACGTCCGCGTCATTACAAATTCATAAAGGTACAATATGTAAAGCTGTTATGTCCTATTATTTAAGACCCTGAAATCTATTGGGACAATCGTGGACTAAATGCTCTTAAAACTCAATTTGTTTCCTTAATGACCGAAAAGGTTAACTGTAGTAAATTGGGCAAACGACTTAAATGTCAGTATTTTTGATCCGTTTGTACTTGTAATAAAGTTCAATTGGTTTAGAAATTGATTTACGAGCATTAATGTATAAATTAGGAAGATAAGGTTCGCGCTCCTCGACGTGGATCGCATAATTTGAGTTAACCGCACACAATTGACCTTAGTCACAATCGAACTGGCGTTTGTGTCGCACGTTAATTAACATTACCGTAGTCATCTAAATAAGCAGCAACAATGCCTTCATGTGTTTTCAAAATGTGCACAAATAGTTCAAAAACCAAAAACAAGTTCCACAGGATTACTTTTCACTCGTACGTACAGCCAAAACTGTTAATTTGTTGAAAATTATAATAATAAGTATTTAATGTTTGCTTCGCCACGTTTGTGAGAGCAAGTTAAACATGCAATGTCATTCATAATCGTAAGCATACGGCGGCTGACGCGATTTCGTTTGCGACTGTGATCACAGATGTGCTAGTTTCGGTGCATGTAGTCGTGCGCCGAGTCCAGGTTTAGTGATTCCGATGTTAGCGCGTAACATATCTTCCTCTAATATATCAATGTTGCGATAGCCTCGCAACATTAAATAAAACATTAAATGAAATAAAATCATAATTCTGGCAAAATTTATTTCAAATTTTTATCGTATCGCCGAAGTCTTGGGCCTGGTTTCATCCGTTCCGACCTTACTTGAATTATATATGATAGAAAGGTTAACCAACCACCTGAACACAGAATTTTGAAACAAATTAATAATGTATAGAATACCGTAATAATAATAAATACATGTTTATGGAGAATAAATGTTCAAAGCTCTGCGTATTTCCGTCAAATAGGGTAAGTAAACACGTGTAGGTGTTGTAATTTCGGAGATAATCTTCTATTTCAATAAAGATACTAATATTTAAATACATATTTAGCAGTAAATTATCTACAATCCTTAGCGGATGATCAATCTACGCTTATGAAAAAAGTTATTTCATGAACGAATGCGATCACAAAAATCTATATAAATAAAAAGAGAAGTCCTGACTGTACTGACTCATCAATGCCCAGCCCAAACCCTTGAACGTAGAAAGCTGAAATTTTGCACAGAGGTTCCTTGTATAATGTAGACAAGGAATAAGGAAGGATTTCCCGGTAGTACGTTCCCGTGGGATATTTTCCGATATCCACGCGGGCGAAGCCACTGGCAAAAGCTAGTAATTTATGAAAAGGTTACAGCCTTCGTACTTATGGATCCAAAGCATTAGAAATAATGGAAAAGGTAACTATTTATTATTGCTGCCATCTTGGATAAAATATAATCGTCTTACACGTGCGAATGGGAAAATTTGGGGAAAATAGATAAGCTTGCGAACATAAATGTCAAGAGCAATAACATCTGGGATGTTTTCAAGTACCTACGCACGGCTACAGATCAAGCTGTACAATTCCAGTACCTATAAGCTGATCTCGCATTGTATAGGATTTCCTTAAAATGGGAGGTCAGTGTAAACTGGAAAAGTGTAGCTTGATGTGTAGCCGTGTGTACAAGAATGTGCCAGTTTTGATCAATAGTGAAAAATTTCCGTGCTAGTAATAAGCCTACTGGACTTAGATAAACGATTTTTTTAAAACCATGCTTTTTTTGTTGTCCTACATTGTATCCCACTGCTGGGAAAAGGCCTCCCCTTTTTCCTTACAAACCTCCCAGTTTTGTGCGATCTCTTGCTATGTTGGTCCTGCAAACTGTATCAGAATGAAAAAAAAAAGCGAATACAACGTTTATACAAGCTTGTAGTTGTTAATAAAAAAAAAAATAAAAAAAATAATATTCCGATTGGAAATTAACAATGAAGCTCCTTAGTCTATGTCAACATCATCCTGTATCATAATTATATATATTCAAATCTTGAAACTTCATACCGTAACATATTAAATATTTATGTAGGTATACTTATGAAATCAAATCGATCTACATACCTACACTAACTAACACTTGTACATTGAAGAAGCTTTGACCTCTCAAGCATTTAAAATGTATATGTACAAAGAAAATATTGATATACAAGTATGCACATAATAATTAGGTACTTATTTTTTTAATCATACTTATGTAAGCAGTCTACATGCGGTTAATTCATACGTAAGTCACGTATTCATTACCTACTCGAGTTTTATCACAAATTGTGGTTAAAAAGAAACACGATTCTTCCGCCATTTATTCGTCTTCATAGTGATTTAAGGCGTGGTATTAGCTCAATATTCACAAAAACTGGTTTCTTGGATTGTCGAGTATGACGTAACGCAAAGAAACTATCGGACGCAAAAAAATACTGTGGACAGAGAAGGGTTTATAAAAAAATGTTAACCGAATAGAATTGTAAAAAATAGTTTGATATTCCCAACAAAAAAATTGGAAGATGCTCCACAAAAATAAACTTTGGCGTCGAACATCTCTGTATTTTCAGCAATAACGACATTCTTTTTTTTAAGAATTTAATAGAATTAGCATTTTTTTAAAACTTTAACCGGATAATTATTTAATTTATTGTGTATATTTTGAATAATCTAAAGAAAACCCGGAAAATAAATGCACATTCGCAGCTTAGTCACATCTCAGCAACACAATTATTATTTTCAATTTTCAACCTTATCAAGCCAGCTAATAGTGAAAATAGATTACGCGGGTGTGTGCCGTTTGAAATCGTAGCCAGTCCGCGCCTTAAGCTCCAGATTGAGTCAACATTGAAGTAATTATTTTTAGAAATCAAACTCTGGCTGTCCTGTCGTGTCAACGATATGATTAGTGGCATATTATTATTATGGTCTGCATAACTAATATACATTGCCAAATTGTACAATGTATTTATAGTAACAAAAACAATGGGTATACTAAGGGTATACTTCATTAGTATTTATCTAACTTGTCAGTCACGTGTGATCTATGGCTCAATTTGATCGTGACATTGTACGTATAAACTTTTGGCTTGAGAATGAAATCGGAATGTTTTTCAACCAAACAAGTAACCATCGCTTCTAATTGTAGGAGATACGCTACGCAGCTGTTAAATTTTAACTTCTCAAACGTCGGACGTACACCAAGTGTATGTAAGGAAAAAACTTTATATAAAACTAGCCGTCAAACTCAAACTCAAAGCATTTTTTTCAAATAAACCAATTACAGGCACTTTTGAATTGTCAAAGGGTCGTTCTTGGGTCGGTCAGTCAGAAAAATGAACCTATTTGCTCATTCCAAAGCGTAGATCCTGGAGAAGAACGGGCAAGAAACTCCACGGCCGTAGCCCGCGTCTTCGCCCGCGTGGATGTCGGAAATTATCCCACGGGAACCGACTACCGGGATAAAAAGTATTCTATGTGTTAATCCAGGTTATAAAATTTCCGTGTGCTAAATTTCATTCAAATCCGTTCAGCCGTTTTTGCGTGATTGAGTAACAAACATCCAAACATCTTCACAAACTTTCACATTAATAATATTAGTTATGCTACAGTTTCACAATAATAAACAAACCTCTGTACTTAATACTAATTGTAACATGCTAACTGTCATGATGGTATAATACAGGTTAGGGTGAGAACAATTAAAAAAAAAAATTCGTTTGGAGGTAGCTGGCACCCTGGATTAAAAAATAGGCTACTTTTTATCCCGGTCTACGCAGGTAAAACCGCCAGTAAGCTAGTAAAGTTAGTAAGTTTATAAATATAATACCGTCTGACGGGTACATATTGCCTCAAGCTATTTTCACTAAACACGGCTCTATTCATTGCCAACGTTATCGTCTCAGGACAAACCAAGTACGTTTCAAGTAAAAGTCTGAAGGTCGTCCTAATCTTCATAACGATCTTAATCTGAAAAGAAATTGCTCACTAAATTCTGTTTCAGTTCATTGAATGTTATCGTTGAAAAGCTAGTCTTGTTTAATCCTGTTACAAACGAAATATTTCAGTTTTTTACTTGAAAACGTTGCTGTCTCTCTACTCCATTTGACAGGTATAAGAATTTATTTTTATCCATCACTCTATTCAGATGACATGATAAAAAATTGTGCCTTTAAAACGCGAGCTCTATCCATGCCAGCAAAAGCTTTCTTTGAACAGAATTCAATTTCATTGTAATCATCGTTTTTGGGCGCGAGAATGCGTGTCAAATGCGAAAATGAAAAACGAATCTATTGAAAAATTTAAAGCGTCTACAATTTTTTATCGTTCATATTGAAGGCGAAATATAGGAGGAGCTCGTGGCTAAGTAATAACAGCCGCACGGGTCGATCCATCAGGTTAAGCCACGCTTACCGGGGTTGGTCCGTGGATGGGTGACCTATCTTTACATACCGAGACTTCTCCGTGCCTCGGCGTTGGTCCCGGCTGTCATTCGTGGATCTTTGACAGTCGTTACACGACACACAAGCCCGAAAGTCTGACAACCAGTCTTACCAAGGGGTATCGCATTACCCAGTTTCTGGGTTGTGGAGGTCAGATAAGCAGTCGCTCCATGAAAATACTGGTATATAGCTGCATCCGGTTAGACTGGAAGCCGACCCCAACATAGTTGGGAAAAGGCTAGGCAGATTGAAGGCGAAATATTTTTAAATCATATTCAGTACAACAACGCGATCCGGGCAGTGTTGGGGCTGCCCCGTTTCTGTAGCGCATTAGGGATGTTCGCGATGGCAGGCACTGACTGTTTCCACGCTTCTATCTGCTGGTGCGCCGGGTGCGGGCCAGCCCTAATGCCATCCTGGCAATGATCGCCGACAGGCTGGACTGTAATTATGTCCGGTATGGCTGTGGCAGGCATGTTGCTGTTCCAATGCCGCGCCGGTTAGAAAATTATAATCATAGTTTTTATGACCAGTAATGTTATTTAATTTGATTTTATTTTAATTTAATTCTGATTTAATTTTAATTTTATTTAATTTTAATTTAATTTTGATTTAATTTATTTTTCTGTAATTGTTTGTGTACTGTTTATTATAATTGTGTGCCCAATAATGAGTCTATTGTCCGATGATGAATAAATAACAATAATAATGCCTAATAAGTCTTTAAAGCGATGTGTTCAATTAATTCCCAACGCAATTTATCAATAGGACTTACGCAACTATTATTTGAACTTGGACCTCCCATAAAAAGATATGTTTACTCCCTTTTAGCGGCAAAAATATATATTTATGAGAATAGCTTATGCCCCGGTAAAAATGTATCAGTAAGTATGGTGGTAGCAGACTTGGCTGCCTAGGATTCTCCGGGTATACCTGGTGCTGTAGAGCTTGTACGAGTCCTGGAAGATCTACTCCTTATGTAGGAAATCCGTAGTTTCGGCCGAAGTTACGTGCGAATCATAATCCGTATCACCTATTAGTTTGGTGCCCAATGTAAGAATGAATTACACCATGAGTTGACACTTAATATAGCTGTCCCTAATCCCGATGAGTTGTATTTTGCCCTTCCGAAAAAGTTCAAGTTCACCCCGTAGTTTCGAACTACTTTTGGACGGACCCGTATCTTCGTTGACGGACTTAGCCTGGACTTAGACCAGATACGGCGTTGCCGCTAAATAAGAAGCTATACTGAATTTTAGCTATTTATTTCAAGAGGACATGTTCACGTTTCAGATTTCAAATTCGAAACTTTTCGAAATTTTTCGTTGAAATTTTGAAACTTCCTAAATTTGAATTGAATGATCGAATGCAACTAGAAGCATTTTACTGCTAACCTGCATGATGTAATGTTCCCTTTTGTAGGGAAACTTTACAGTACCTATATTTAAGCGGGTGTTAGAATATTGTATGTGTTCTGTACCTTCTTTGTCATATAACCGGAATGCCTCTTTAAGTTCCTGCTGCATCGCCTCAGCATCCTCCTCAACCATGAACCTGGAAGCCAGGGTCACGAACTCCTCGAACTCCAACTCACCAGAACCTGAAATATTTAGTTATCGATGTTTTTACTTTTGCACTGTTTAAGGCTTGTCCTTCGTAAAAAGCGCGGTCACTGTCGGACTGCATAGAAAAGAAAAAGAAGCGCGATGATACAACGCTTGCAAAATATGAAGTAATTATCGATTTACAAAAAATCTGTTGATTAAACTAAAAAAGTAATGACAAGAAATCATTCCTTATTAGTTTGTAAAGAACTGTATAAATTTATGAACACTTTTAATGACAACTGTAGGAGTAATATGGTTACAACTCGAAAAAATAGACCGAAATAGACCTGTATTTAGGTTTTTTTTTCCTTAGTTGTACAAACTAAAATAGATTTCAGGACACATGAAATCACTTCTTATGTATTGTAGATTACTGTGTATTTTTTCCTATCAGAAAGATGCTATAGTTACTGTTAAAGATGGTTACAAAGTTACTTAGTTTCGCCGTATTTTATGGAGGAGCAGCCTTAACGTAATAATGTTATAGGTGCGAGCAGCTTCTTAATTTTCCAAAATAATGAAGGATCAAACCTTTTCTCAACTAACTTTTGATTTGATTGAACTTTTAGACGGCTTTCAGTCTGAAAACCCGAATTTCAGTCATTCATTTCATTAAAACTCAGATCCTGAACTCTGATTAACGAAAAAAGAATGACAATAAACCTTCAACCAAGCGATATATTTCATGGTAACAAATATCACATTTCTTCAAACAAACTCTGAAAACAAAGTAACGATTCTCAAACAAAGTCAAACAGATGTAAGCCGACTGAAATAAAGGCAATTCACAAAAATTCCTACAAATCATCCTTTATGCGTAACGAGTTTACTTCAAGTTGCCCGTTTTGTTTAGAAAAGCTCAACTGTAGGCTGAACACCAACGGTCCATGTTTAGTACAGCATTATGAAGAAAAATTTTAAGTTTGACTTTGTTTAAAGACTTTGAAATCTGTACCTATTTAGGATGATCTATACTACATTTACAATAAGATTTAGACATTTAACAAACCTTTTTTACAGTCCGTTCAATTGATTTTGACTTCTATTGCGTTGGTGGCATGACAAATGACAGCTGCAGTAAACATTTGGTATTGTAACCACTTTTTTGCCCTTAATGCCATCCTTAAGCCTACGGAATAGAAGTCAAAGTCGGTTGAATGGACTGTAAAAAAGTTTAGTATAAATGTCTAATCTTTAGAGGCATGAGGACCATTATTATAAATGAGGTATAAACCGTGATAATCTAGGAAAAACAGTCATTTCAGCGACGATTAGCGACAAAATGCCGAAATGCATTAATTTCAAAAACGACTTCCCATTTTCATCCCGCGCATAGACAAGTTAAAATTGTTCACTAACAACTTAACATTCCATTTTTTCAACTGTCGTATAATGGAACGCAAATGGAAAGACAATGCACTTAAAAACGAAACAATTTATTGATCATTCAATTAAGATGTTTTCGTAATTTAGATAGCCAACTGTGTTGTAAATTGGCATCTCAAACTCCCGTTCACAATAATTTAACTGATAAAAATCTGGATAAAATTTTCTACTATAAGAAACATTATTAGTTGTGCTACACATTTTTTTGTTTCTTGATTTCGCTAGAGTAATAATTTTAAAATACTCGCATTTTTAAGACACTCAAACACTCGTGTTTTTGAAACAAATTGACGATGCTTAGGATCCTGCCTACCGGAAATTATTTTTGAGATTTGCTTTTAAAATTAACAAAGATTTTTCCAGGCTCAGAACTTAAAATAATTTGAAAGCAGTTACAATTTTTCATGATGCATTTTCTTCCCTGTTTTATAGGTGCAAAACAAACATGCTTATGTTCTGTTCAATAGTAGCCTAGTACCGCTGGGTCTCAGATTAGAATATTATTACTAAAGTAACATCTTCCATCTTGAAATAGAAATGTAGGTGAGATACAGAATGTATCAGCTGCGATGTTTCCCACGCAAATCATGTTGACTGAGAGGAAAAGGTGAGTAGGTATATTCCTAGGCACATGAGATACTCGAGCATTTACATAAATTTAGATATACGTTGGTTTTTAACAGAACTGTGTAGGTAAGGTAATTTATAACCGACTTCAAAAAAAGGAGGAAGTTCAGTTCGTCGGAATCTTTTTTTTATATTTCATGCATGTTTGCCTATTACTCGAAGACGGCTGAACCGATTTGGAAAGGGTGATCTCATATACATTTTATTAACTTTGCTTCGGTAGTTTTTGAGTTAGCTTCAATAATACGTATTTTTCCCACTTAGTCTATGTAGATGATGTACACCTCCTGATGTATAAATTCCTGTCACTGTAATTTACATTGCTTGTAGTAATATCCGAATTTATTTGGGTTAAATACCACAGCTAAAACGAGAAAATTAAAAAAAAAAACAAACGACTTCCAAAAAAAAACTCTACAAAGTGAAAAATAACTTCAATTCGACTTCAAGTCGGTGTCAAAAAAACGAAAATATGAAACCAGAGTTTTTTCATACTACCTACTGTAAAATGTCGATGACCCTAATAAGTATCATACTATTATGCTCTAAGGAGCAGGTTTGGTCACTTTTAAAACGGCCCAGAAATTAAAACAGCTTGAAAGGAAAGCATCCCTTTAGCTGCCTTAGCCAGGCAGTGCGATTTAAAAATAAATAAGTAATTATGCAAGGTACTGACCGTCTTCATCGACCTCAGCGATGATCTCTTGGAGAGACTCGTCGCTGACCTGGTGGCCCAGCATGCCCAGGATTGTGCCCACCATCACTGTGCCGATGCATCCCTTCTTCTCCTGGTCGAAGACATCGAATGCCTTCTTGAGGACTGGAAGAAGATTTTATATTCTAATCGTTTAACACAGAACATTATTTAAAATTAAAATATTGATTGTACAAAGTGAAGTTAAATTACTTTCAAAATAATTTAATTTAAAAAAAATACAATAGATACTCACTGTTGATCTGTTCTTGGGGAAGTTCCTCCTGAAATCACCAGAAAATTTTAAATTAATTTTAAAAATTAATAAAAACTTTTCACTAAAACCGAATATCACTTAATTCACTCCACTTAAATCACAGTCACAATAAAAAAATCCTCTCACCATTATTACGGTTCGCGGGTTCTAGCTACAGGTATTGCACGATGATGTACGCTATAGTGAACCACACTAGGAGGAACACAAGCCCTTTTATCTGAATGGAATGAGCGACTGTGCGGAGGCGCGCTAAAATATCACCCAGGTTGGAACTGACAGTGCCTTCGTTCTCTAGTTCGTACCCCGAGCAGCGAGTCGCACAGATTTGGCTCCGCAAAATGCTTTTAACCGTTGTCTGTAAGGTCATCATACATTAACACAGTTGCCGGATGTCCACTGCACCGATGTGCATCGTGCACGATATGCCAAATGCGTATTTCACTATCAACGGATCGATTCCGTTTGATTATTAATTACACATTAATTATTAAAATATGACCCTGTTTGGACGGTTGCCACGCCATTTGTAGAATACTTTTCTCATTATAAACAATAGTAATAGAAGTAGGTAGCTGCTTAGCGGAAATAGAATTGTGTTTTAAATAAGCTGTAGATATTATTTTCTAATAGCTTTAGCCCGCGGCTTCACCCGCGTAGTAAAAATTATCCCACGGGAACGTAAAACCGGGATTAAAAGTAGCCTATGTGTAAATCCAGGGTCCAGCCGTTTGAGCGTGAAGAAGTAACAAATATACAAACACACACTCATAAACTTTCGCCTATACAGGGTGGCCGGAACATTGACGTCCAAAAATAAAATTTCGGTCCCTCGTATCGTGGGGTATTCGAATCACCCCCATGTATGTTCCGCGACTTTTCATAGTTTTCGAGTTATGAATTTTTTTCTGAATGTTTGAAAATTTTCGACCTGACCAACCTAAAAAAATTCTAAAAAAAAAAGTAGAGGGTTTTATCGAGTTTCTTTTTTTGCAACTGAATTTTCATAAGTAGTACTTTTATGCATAAAATAATCAGCTTCGTAACTGTGATGAAAGTTATGAAAATGTTGATCTAAAGTGAAAAATTTACGTTCGGTAAATTATGACTCAAATTTTCAACTTTAAATTAAAAATCTTAACAGGTGACTTCATAATTCCTAAGTAGGCTTCAAGAATGCGCCAGACTCTCAGCTTTCATAATCATAAAAAAAATGAAGTACTTAATAGGGCTACTTTGTTTAAAATCGGCCTTCAAAGACAGCGAGGTGGAAAAATTCTTAAAATTACCCATCTGAGTAATTATTTTTTTTTTGGCTATTTTCTCGTTCCTAAGGTTAATTAATGATAAGAATACTGAAAACTAACCAACAAATAGTTTCAGAGTTGGGTAAGAAAAGTTTTACGTAAAAAGTGGTTTTGAATAAAACACAGATGATAATGTGAAAAAAGTACTTAATTTATTTTTAACATTTACAAAAGGTTTTCAAAGTGGCCACCACCAGCAGCAATACACATTCTACACCTACGTAAGAAATTGTCTGGCAATCGTCTAAAAGCGTCTCTGTTCTCTCTCACAACACGTTCAGCTTCTGCAATCAACTGCCTCAGCTCTTGTTCACTTGAACAGTCTCGGGCGTATGCTATTTCCTTGTAATAGCCCCAAATAAAGAAATCGATGGGGTTGAGATCAGGTGAGCGTGGAGGCCACCTAATTGGTCCGCTGCGTCCGATCCATCTGTTGGGGTATGTTTCATCTAAGTAATTTCGGACCTGGGTTGCATAGTGACACGGGGCGCCGTCATTTTGCAACACCATGGTTCGTCTGAGTTCGAGATTCACATCTGCCAGCAACAATGGAAGTTCATTTTCCAAAAAGTTTTTGTATGTTTCTCCATCAAGTCTGGACGGCAGTTCAAACGGACCAATTAGTTCGCCATTGAGGATACCAGACCACAAGTTAACGCTGAAGCGATGTTGAAATGTCGAAGCTCTCACTTCGAGTGGATTTTCATTCGCCCACGTGTGGTAATTATGAATATTGAATATTCCGGATCGCTCAAATCGTGACTCATCTGACCATAAAACTTTATTGAAAAATCCAGGATCCTCTTGCTCTTTTCGTAACATGGTTTGGCAAAAATCAACGTGCAATTGGTGATCTGTAGGCAGTAAAGCTTGGACTCGTCGGATGTGGAACGCGTGGTATTCTTCATCGTGAAGAATGTCTTGGATAGAAGTCCTTGGGATGTTCAGACCACGAGCCATACTCCTCGTACTCGTAGACGGATTTCGCTGAACTTCTTCCAGCACCATTTCTCTGCGATCCGGGTTAGCTCTAGGGATTCCTTTATGACTGCCGCGTCGACCTGGAATGCGGCCTGCCATCAAAGTGTTGTGCGTGTTAATAAAAACACGATGGTCGGGATATCGCTCAGGTTGCGGCCCACCACAAGTTGAAGTTGTTCGCGATACAGTCGCGCTGCTTCATGGCCGTTTCCTTGTGCAACTCCATAAAAATAATGCATTTCTGCATATTCACTTAACGTGTAACTCATTTTTTACACTTCCACGTAAAAAAAGTCCAAATCAGAATGCAAAACACAGTCCAATAAACGAGCAAAGTAGTCAAACAAGTAGGCAGCGGAGTCCGTGGGCAAAGCGAGTGTGGTAAAGACAAAATGGCGACACGCGTATAGCAGTAAACACAATGTGAGTACGACTGAGGTATTGTACTTGTTTTGCGTTGGCTTCGGTTGCGCGCCTTGTGTGAGAGAGATAGCAATAATTCGGTCTCTTTTCCTCTCGGTCCATTGTTATTGCAGGTAAAAGAGTTGCACCCTCGTTTACAACCCATAGTCCACGAGAACGGATCGCGCAAAATTCATTAAACTAACATTTAAAAAAATCTCCGTGTTTAAATCTTAGCTTTCCTGCAGTCATTTTTGGTTAGCAAACTAAATAACCTTAGGAGCGAGAAAATGGAAAAAAAAAATTATTAATCAGATAGCTAATTTTAAGAATTTTCCACCTCGCAGTCTTTGAAGGCCGATTAAGGCCAAAGTTAGCCCCATTAAGTCCTACGTTTTTTAATGATTATGAAAGCTGAGAGTCTGACGCATTCTTGAAGCCTACTTGAGAACCATGAAGTCACCTGTTTAGATTTTTAATTTGAAGTTGAAAATTTAAGTCATAATTTACCGAACGTAAATTTTTCACTTTAGATCAACATTTTCATAACTTTCATCACAGTTACGAAGCTGATTATTTTATGCATAAAAGTAGTACTTATGAAAATTCAGTTGCAAAAAAAGAAACTCGATAAAACCCTCTACTTTTTTTTTTAGAATTTTTTTAGGTTGGTCAGGTCGAAAATTTTCAAACATTCAGAAAAAAATTCATAACTCGAAAACTATGAAAAGTCGCGGAACATACCATGGGGGTGATTCGAATACCCCACGATACGAGGGACCGAAATTTTATTTTTGGACGTCAATGTAATTAGTGTGATGTGATGGTATATTTTGTTCATAAGTTGTAGATAATAATGTTTTGTGAATTTTCGCTAAAGAGACACAGCTACTAAATAATTATGGTTTTCGGGACAAAAAGTTCGCTACCTCGAAAACCTCGGACATGTTGTACACCCTAATATCAAAATTATTTTTGTATGTAAATAATGATATATAATGATGTAGAAGTGATTATTGTTAATAGTAGTAGCAGGCTAGTTTTCATCATATTTTTTGCAAAAATTTAATAGAATTAAAAGAGAACTAGTAACTAAATGTAAGTAATCTTTAGGTGTCGTTTACGAAAGAGTGTATCTCTATTATCCTTATTTTTTCTTTAGCTTTTTGTGGATCGTCATTGTTATGTAAAAAGTATACGTGTCGACTTGAGAACCTAATCCTTTTTTTTTCGTCAGTTATTAAATAATAAATATTAAATAGTGATATCGCCATCATAATGCACATGCAACAGTGTAAATAGAGGCAGTGATCTAAACGCGGATAGTGCGGGAGGGGGAGGGGGAGGGGGGCAGGTGCGCCTGTTTGCAGACAGTGACATATTTTGTTGCTCTCGATGCTGCCAAATGCAGTGATACCTTACATAATTTGAATATTTTTTGTTTAACTAGCTAAATGATAGCTAAGCATATTTTCCCGAATACTTTAGCTGTTCGTAACTTACCTATTCGATACAAATCAAGTAGAGTGCCGTCCTACAGGTAGGTGGGTACAGTACGATAACGTTCAAAACCCATCGTTTATCTTCGGAAAAACCGAAATATAGCGAATAAAATGTAACTATCGACCAATAGATATACAACGTGTCGTTTTGCATCCTCTTCTTTCAGGGTGTGGTACAGAACATCAAACCGAATAACTTTCTCCATGGGACCAACATCGTATTCGCGAAAAAATGTACAATTGTCCCATAGAAAACTTCAATACCTACTCGACGCAAATGCATGGAACGGCTGATTATTTGTTCGCGATTACGATGTTGGCGCCATGGAAAAAGTTGTTCGGTTTGATAGTCTATACCACACCTTTAAATTTGTCAAGGAGGCAACACGACACGTTCTATATCGGTTATTTAGGCATTAATTCCGTTACTCTTAATTGGACCAGTCACATTTAATTCGGCAAAATTCGGTTTTTTCGAAAATAAACGAACCCTTTGTACGTTGTTGTTGTACTTGTAACTTGTACCTAAAAGATCAATCAAAACTTTTGATACTTTGCGTAGTAATGAGTTTAAAACGTTTTTCAAGATATTTTAATGTATACTAACTGTTCATTTAACGTAAATAATTTTAATATTAGGTCTTTACCTATGAAATTGGAGATTTGTATGAAAATTTTAAAATATAAAAATTTTGGTATTTTTTTTTATTTTAGCTAATTAAAGTACTGGCCTAAATTATCTACACAATTTTGCCATTTTGATGGCAGTTTGTTTATCCCTTTACTGTAGAAGTCTGCCGAACGGCAGGTGATGAAGTCAGCGAAAGCGTTTTGTACTGCCTCTCGGGTGTTGAATTTTTTCCCACTTAAAAAATTGTCCAAATTTTGAAAAAACCGGCCAAGTGTGTGTCGGACCACGCACAATGAAGGGTTCCGTAGTTGAAAAGAATTTATCCCAAAAAAAAAATTTTTATGTCAAAAAATTACAAATTCACAATTTTCGGACTTTTTCCTTTACTTGTGCTGGGGGACCTTGCTTCTTGCCAAATTTCATTATTCTAGGTCAACGGGAAGTACCCTATAGGTTTTGATTTACTTGCGACAGTTGCGAGTATCAAAATGTGTCACAAAATGGCCGTATTTTTTTATTGCGTTGACTTAGAAGGTTGATTTTTTCAGGACTCCAAGGGACCATATATCTTCGTATTTGGTATTAATTTCAACTTGATACCTCCACGCGTTTCTGAGAAAAAGGGTCTTGACAGACTGACAGACAGACAGACGGACAAACAAGTGATCCTATAAGGGTTCCGTTTTATCCTTTTGAGGTACGGAACCCTAAAAAGTAGAAATCTGTTGGGGCATGGTCCGGTGAGTACGGTGGGTGACGGAAAGCTTCCAGCTGTAACTCTTGTAGCTTTGCGATAGTCTGTCGTGAAGTGTGAGCTCGCGCGTTGTCGTGGAGAAGCAATGGGGAAGAGCGACTGACCAGTCTTGGTTGTTGAATTGCGAGTTTCTCCATCATTGTTTGCAATTCTTGGCAATAGACATCTGCCGTCACTGTTGTGCCATTCGGTAAGAAGCTGTGATGTACAAGTTCGGCACTGGTCCACCAGACAGTCACCATCATCTTCCTATGAGTAAATTTTTTTAACGCACTGATTAGGTGCTGTACCTGGGTTCACCCACTGAGACGAACACTTACGGTTGTCGTACAGGATCCACTTTTCATCGTAGGTAACAATTCCATTTAGAATTCCCTCATTTCTATGCCGATTCAGTAGTGTTAAGCATGCTTCGACGCGTAAGTCTCGCTGTTGGTCGCTTAGTTCGTGTGGCACACACTTGTCTAGCTTTTTTATCTTTCCGATTTGCCGCAAGTGCTTCAATGTGGTTTTGACACTAACTCCAAGGCCCACAGCAAGCTCAGCCGTAGATTGAGTTGGATCCGCTTCCACTATCGCCTTCAATTCGTCGTTGTCGACAATGGTTACCGGCCAACCGCGAGGCTCGTTCTTCAATTCAAAATTTCCTGATTTAAAACGATTGCACCAGTAATGGACCGTGTTTATGCAAGCAGTGTAAGGCCCGTACACGTCGTTAATGTTTCGTGTTGTTTGCGCAGCGGTATTTCCACGTAGGAACTCATATTCGAAAATTGTACGAATTTTCAGTTTATCCATGGCGCCAAAAACTACCACAATTTCAAAAAAACAAAAAACTATTTAAAAACAAATGACTGAATTTGAAATTAAATTAACACGGCTTTCGAATAAAATTTATTTGAATTTCGAATTGCGCGCCAATCCACAGATATTTAAATCTGAAAATGCTGGTTGTAGAATCTCCATTTACATAGGTAAAGACCTATTATTTGTACGAATAAACTGTTAAAATAGCGTTCTATTATAAATACCAAGTTTTGAACTGATTTGCTAAACAATACAAAATCACTAGCTGTGGATAATTGTATCATACTGCACATAATTTATTGTGCACTGAGTAAACACCGCAAATTGAAAGGTACAGCATAATAATAACGTGTGCCAATAGTTTTACTAGCTCGTAAACAGTTTACACAAGCCGAGAACAGATTACAAAGCTGTTAAATATTTAGTAAAAGCCATAAATAATACAACATTTTGTACCAGTAGAATACACGCAGAAACGTCATTTTTTCATTCTTTTTTATCTCGTTTTATTATTGTCAAACGTACATTTTAAATAACTTATTATTAATTTTTACAAAACTCAAGAGGCTGATGTTGAATTTTCATTCGACATCTGAAAAAGTACTAGGTATATTTTTAGGGTTCCGTACCAAAATGGTAAAAAGGAACCCATTATGTTGCGACTCAGTCTGTCTGTCGGTCTGTCACAGCTGGATATCTCAAGAAATACTAATGCTATCAACTTGAAATTTGGAACAGTTTTAGATGACGTTTACCGAACTATTTTGCAAATAAGAAAGAAATAAATATACATATATATACATTTTTTAGAACAGGGACTGAAAGCGGGTCTTAAAATTTCAGGGCTACTAGGGCATGTAAATGTACTATGTACTATCACATATATGATACCCCTGCAGTATGTCGTGCTATTTACTGGGCACCCTGTATGACGCTGTTTGCAAATACTCGAACATTTTTTTAATTTTTTTTTAGGCCGCATAGTTTTCGTCTTTTGAAGAAAAATGTAAAAAAAATACCTTTCTCCCTTATCTCCGAAGTTTGCACAGAGAAAAATCTGAAATTATTCTTAGGGATGATGCCTGGGTAAAAAAAAAAGAAATTCTATTTAGTCCGTCAGTAGATAATAAAAAAATATTAGACACGTATTTTTTGCTTTGTCATATTAATAAAAAAATACTTAGCTATCACGCATTAAAGTTGGGGAGTGGGGGCTCGCTACGTCACTTAAAATCTTGCTACGCGTGACGTCATGCCATATTTTAACTCAATGTATTCGCCGTAATTTTTTGATTACGTAAAAAAAGAAAAAATACGTGTCCAGTATTTTTTTAATAATCTCTATGACGGACAAAAAATAAATTTTTAGTCATCATCCCTATTATCAAAACAAAGGAATTATAAATACGCGATTTTCACTAGGCTTAGTTAATTCACTCAGTTAATTGCATCCACCTGATTTATTACCAGAAAGAATGACAAGACTTCTTTATAGCTATGAAGAGTAAATAGAAACGAAAATAAATACAGTTCTTTGCAAACGATTGTAAAAAGTATTTAGCTGCCAGAAAAGTTTCAAGTTCCTCAAGTTTCCCACTGAAATCTGACCATCTCTCTCTGTCTTTGTTGTGTTGTGAGACAGGTCGAAACCAAATAGGTAACGATATTTAGAACTGACAAGAATAACTGCAGCTCTATCTTATGACATAGTTATAACTTCCGGTGTGGGAAATATAATTACTTACGATAAGAATGAAGCATTTCATGAAAGGGGTAGAAGTTTATTACAGGTTTTTACTCTTTTAGCTTTGTGATTATCTCTAATTTATAAGATTACTAGCTGCGCTTCGCGGTTTCACCCGCATAGACCGAGACAAAAAGTAGCCTATGTCTTAAACCAGGGTATAAGTTATCTACATACTAAATTTCATCCAAATCGGTAAAGCCCTTTGAGCGTGAAGAAGTAACAAACATACAAATACACAAACAATCAATCTTTCGCCTTTATAATATTCGTGTGATTTAGTGTAACAGACTGTAACACGCTTTTGATATAAATACAATTAATATTGAAATAAAATATTGCAGGGAATATTCCATGGAAGTTGACTTTGATAATACACGTTTCCTTTTTTTTTTTAAAGTCAAATCACACATTGCACATTTCTCTTCGCATATCTGAAGGATTGAAATGCCATCATCCCTATAGCTTCGATATATTGACCTATAAATAGAATCGACACGCCTAATATTAACAATCACTTCAAATTATAGGTACTTTCATAAACTACCAGATGCACTTAACAAACAAGCATAGCAAGAAAAAGTACAAAAAACAATAAATCCTCGAAGGTATTTCACCAAGTATTTCCTTGTACTGTATTGTAAGGCTGACGTCACACGCGTCGCCTGGTCGAGTTGGCATTGCGCGCACGCAGTCGGCCGGCCACATCCAATTAATGTTTCATCTAGTCGTGCCCTAATCACTGTTACAGGTGTTCTGTAATTAATAGACTGAATATATTCGTGAGATTATTTATAGCCTGTTCGCTGCTAGTGGTTGACTGTGGCAACATAGTTTGTTCCATTAAATAAGTAGGATACAAATATTTAAATTATACAAGTTTATCGTTTAAGACTATTAAATTAATTTGGCATGTCATTCAGATGTTAGTTTTGTTTTGTTTTTAGGGTTCTGTACCAAAATGGTAAAAAGGAACCCTTGTGGTGTGACTCAGTCTGTCTGTCTGTCACAGCTGGATATTTCAAGAACTACTAATGCTATCAACTTGAAATTTGGAACAGTTTTAGATGAGGTTTATGCCACTATTTTGCAAATAAGAAAGAAGTAAAAATATTTATATTTTTTTTTGTAACAGGGACTGAACCCCCTTTCTTAAAAATTCAAAGTGGGGTGACTAATAAGAAAGAACGCTGTTTGCACATTTTCAAACATTTTTTTATTTTTTTTTAGGCACCATGGTTTTCGACTTTTGATGAAAAATGTAAAAAAAGTACCGTTCCCCCCCATTATCTCCAAAGTTTGCAAAGATAAAAATCTGAAATTATTCTATGTGATAGAAGTTTATGTAAAGATTACAGGAAAAATCAAACTATGTCTCTAAATAGCACACTTTTTCAGAAATCGGAACGGACCCTCGGTGCGCGGTTTTTTTTTATGTCCTTTTATTGAAGACTTGCTTTTGCCTGCGGCTTTGCCCGCGTTAAGGTCGGAAATTATCCCAAAAAGTATCCTATGTCCTAATCCAGGTCGTGGTCTAACCATGTGCCAAATTCCATCCAAATCCGTTGGGCCGTTTTAGCGTGAAAGCATAACAAATAAACAACCCACTTTCGCAATTATAATATTACCAGCTGCGTCCCGCGGTTTTACCCGGGTAGACCGGGATAAAAATAGCCTATGTGTTAATCTAGGGTGTCAGCTACCTCCATACCAAATTTTATCAAAAGCGATCCAGCCGTTTGACCGTGAAGAAGTAACAAACATACAAACACACACACACACTCACAAACTTTCGCCTTTATAATATTAGTGTCATTAGTGTCATTAGTGTCATAGTTAGGATTAGGATAAAGAGGTGACTCACTTGTTATTGCAACTTTATGTGGAAAACAACACTCCGGTTTGTTTTTCTGTGGTGTGTGTGAGTGTGTTTGAATTATACTTTAATTAGCTTGATCTTTTGATACATCCAATCCAAAAGGATCCCACTTGGAAATATTACGTCAACAAATTTTAACTTGCATATACACTCGTATATGTTAATACAATACCAGCCTGAATCACAAATAACATTACAATATTTTTTAATAAAATACAAATAAAACAAAACCTTTTCTCCGCTCTCCTCTTTCCGCCGTATTAGCATATCCAAAGCAATTTCCAGGTAATATACAGTAACGTTTTAGCATGAAATAATCGCGGCTAGAATTTTAAGAAGTTCCTCCCTGTAAAGTTCTCATAAATGTTACAAATTTTCCGATATTGGAGCCCCCGGGGTGCTCTAGATATCTGTATCTGCGTCGATACTAAAATAAGGCTTTTGTAACACTTAAAGTTTTATTACTTAAATCCCTTAGGGAACTGTAAACTCCACTGTAAAAGATGAAGTCAGAAATTCATGAACTAACTTTGCGAAAGCAGAGAGTAAATTATACATAATTCAAAGTGAAATTGTACATTGTTGTACTTTATGTACCTATGCTAGTTGTTAACTTGATACTTAGTACTCGGCAAGTCTTTCTGTATTTTATAGTCCTGACGATTCCATTGACAAAGTAACTAAATATTATGTGGGTAGTATTTATCACGTTATATTAATTTCAATAATTCATAAAAACCCATAGAAAATGCACTATCAGTTTTCCCAAATTTTACAATTTTTTCGGCAACTTTTCCAGTTTTTCTCTCAATAAAAACCTTCCTCGGACTTCAACGAATTTTGTAAAAAAAAAAATTGCCAAATTGGTCAAGCCGTTCTCGAGTTTTGCAACACATTTAGCCATTATGTTTTATTTATAGTTATGTAGATGACATATGTCATCTATATATATAAAATTCAAAGTCCTGACTGACTGACTGATTGACTGACTGATATATCAACGCACAGCCTAAACCGCTGGACCTAGAGACTTGAAATTTTGCACATAGATACCTTATACAGTGTAGGCATCCACTAAGGAAGGATTTTTGGAAATTCCATCCCTAAGGGGGACAAATAGGGGATGAAAGTTTGTATGAAAAATCTTATTCTTTGAGTTAATAGACTTGAAACTTGGCATGAATATTTATCTAAGTAAATTATAAAGTTTGACATTTTTAGTTTTTTTTGAAACTACCCCCTCAGAAGGGATTGGGGGGTGTCAAAGTTTGTATCAACGCACAGCCCAAACCGCTGTGTCTAGAGATTCCAAATTTGGCACGTAGGTTCATTGTGAGGTCTAAGGGTGTACTAAGAAAGGATTTTTCAAAATTCAACCCCTAAGTAGGTGAAACGGTGGTCCAAAGTTTGTATGAAAAATCTTATTCCTTGAGTTAATAGACTTGAAACATGGCACAAATATTTATCTAAGTAAGTTATAAAGTTAGCCATTTTTAGTTTTTCTAAACTACCCCCTCAGGACGGATTGGAGGGTGTACCAACTTTGTATCAACGCACATCCCAAACCGCTGGGCCTAGATATTCCAAATTTAACACGTAGGTCCCTTATGAGGTCTAGGGGTGCACTAAGAAAGGATTTTTCAAAATTAAACCCCTAAAGGTGTGAAACAGGGGTCCAAAGTTTGTATGAAAAAACTTAGTCATTGATTTAATAGACTTGAAACTTGTCATGAATATTTATCTAAATACATAAACTATAAAGTTTGTCATTTTTAGTTTTTCGAAACTACCCCCTCAGGAGGGATTGGGGGTCTCAAAGTTTGTATGTAGGAATTTTAACGCACGTTCCGATTTACTCGAAACTCAGTATTTATACTTGAAATCAAAAGTGACGAATAACGTGTAACAGGGTTTTTCGAATATCCACCCCTAAAGGGTTGAAAAGGGGTAGTCAATTTTACAGGGCAGGTTTTACTGCGGGGCTTAACTCGAAAATTGGTGTAAATAATCTTTCTTTTAAGTTACGGAAATCTCACAAACGATTTTTTTAAATTGTATCCCTGTGGGGGTGAAAACAGGGAATATAGTTTATATGAAAAATCTTATTCATTTGCTTAATTAAGTTGAAACTTGGCACAAATACTTGCCTAAGCGAGTAATAAAGTTTGTCATTAATAGTTTTTTCCCCAGAGGGAAGGGTAGAGGGGAAGGTGGGAATGGGAGGGTTTAAATTGGGAAGATTTAAATTAAATCATGCCGCTTGGACATTTTTGTGAAAGTATAAACATTAAGAGAGACCGAAATGGAGAAGGCCTTTACCGACTGTCAAACGGACACAAAATACTAAACAAACGCCAAATACGAGACTGACGACACTTTGTGTGTCTGACCAAAACTATAATAAGTAAGTTAGAAAGGTCTGTTTTATTTATAGATAAACTAGCTTTTGTCCGCGGCTTCGCCCGCGTGAATGTCGGAAAATATGCCACAGGAACAAAAATATTGAGATAACTTCTGCCCGCGACTTCTTCCGCGTAAAATTTCATGTTCACCCAACCCACCCTGTCGCATCGCATTGCCTTCCCGCGCTATTACTTCGTTTTCGCTTAGCGTTCCTTCTCTCTTTTTTTTGCTCGGCACTTAAGAGTTTTAGTGTGATGTTAAATACGCCTATAGCCTTCCTTCAGAATTGGGCTATGAAATGCAAAAATAATTATTAAAGTCCGACTGGTAGTTCCTGAGATTAGCGCGTTCAAACAAATAAAAAAAAGCGTGTCAGCTCCGTCGCACGACTGGAGTTTACTGCTGTTTTTTGTGTCGCTCCGAGTTTCCGACTTTCTATTTTTCAGTAATTTCTGTCGGGCTGGGTTTCTTTAATGAATCAGTGCTATACAAAAAGCAACTTTAAGGTGTAAAGGCACTGCTGCCTCTTCCCCCTAATCTCCCTTTCACCCCTTCTCTCTCTCTAACCCCTCCCCTTCCCACTCTCTTACCCTCCCCATCACTGCACTCTTTCACCCCCCTCACTTTCTCCATCCCCGTCTCCGTATCACCCCCTCACCACATAACTTTCCCGCTAACCTCCCCGCCCCGTCACACCTCTTCCCTTCTCCACACCCTCCCCCTCCTATGCTCTCCTATCCCTCGCCCCCCCATCATCCTCCCCCTCAGCCTCCTCCTCACCACCCCTACCCTCCCTCTCTCTCACCACAATCTCCCCTTCCCCCTTTCCCTCCTCACCACCCTCTCCCCTTCCCCTTTCCCTGCTCACCACTCCCTCCCATTCCCACCTTCCCCTCTACCCTTCCCTCTGGGGAAAAAACTATTAATGACAAACTTTATTACTCGCTTAGGCAAGTATTTGTGCCAAGTTTCAACTTAATTAAGCAAATGAATAAGATTTTTCATATAAACTATATTCCCTGTTTTCACCCCCACAGGGATACAATTTAAAAAAATCGTTTGTGAGATTTCCGTAACTTAAAAGAAAGATTATTTACACCAATTTTCGAGTTAAGCCCCGCAGTAAAACCTGCCCTGTAAAATTGACTACCCCTTTTCAACCCTTTAGGGGTGTGTTGGGGAGTTGAAATGACGTACTCCTTTTGTTCTTGATGATTTCTTGTTTAATGATGGATTGCTTTTACAATGAATAAAATACAATAAGAAATGACAATGTGCAACGTGTCTTCAAAAATTTTCTTTTTGCGGAAGTGATCGAGAGGGACCGGCCGGAACTCGCTCGCGGTCCTTATTTTGACAGATGACAGATAACGAATGACGAATGACAGTGACTGCTATGTGACAATGACGTTGACAGCTTCTTCCACTATGGCGAGCAGTGGCGCCAACATCCTCCCCCCTCTGAAAGTCCTTGGTGTTAGGACTTTAAGTGGCTTCAGTTGCTGAACCAGGCATCTCGACAGGTAGAGGACATATTTTCGAAAAAGAACGCTGCACGTCTCCGGTGGCTGTTCGGATGGTGGCAACACGTGCAACTCCATCCCTTCCAGTGTAGACTCGGATGATTCGCCCGAGGCGCCATTTCAATGGTGGCACGTTGTCTTCTTTTATGAGGACGAGTTGATTGATAGTGACTTCACTCTTGTTGGACTTCCATTTTGTTCTAGTCTGAAGCTCGCTGACATATTCCTTTGACCAACGTTGCCAAAAATGTTGACGCATTTGCTCGATGCGGTCGTAACGAGGTAAACGATGAGTAGCAGCGTTGGTGATGTCATCGCAGGCCGGTGCTGTGAGCGGCCGCCCGATCAGGAAATGCCCCGGTGTCAATGCTTGGAGGTCATTCGGGTCTGAAGAAAGAGGTGTTAGCGGGCGAGAGTTCAGGACAGCCTCAATCTGTATCAATACCGTGTTAAACTCTTCAAACGTGAGATTAGAGTTCCCTACGACGCGTCTCAAGTGATACTTGCAAGACCTCACTCCCGCTTCCCACAAGCCACCAAAATGAGGAGAATATGGGGGAATAAATTTAAATTTAATGTTTTCCATAGCGGCTTTTTCGATAATATCGTTTGAAAATTTAGTTAAGAAATTATTTAATTCGTTAGCAGCTCCTACATAATTTTTTCCATTATCGGAATGTATCTCTAAAGGTTTTCCCCTTCGAGATATAAACCTTTTTAAACAAAGAAGATAACCGTTCGTGGTGAGATCTGTGACCAACTCAAGATGCACTGCTCGAGTCGCAAAACAAATAAACACACAAATATAACATTTGATTAACCTTGAGCCTCTCCCTTGACGGCTCAAAATGAAAACTGGACCACAGTAGTCAGTGCCTGTTCTTAGAAACGGAAACCCTGGTAATAATCTTTCAGTTGGTAGGTTGCCCATTATTGGGCTAAACGTTTTCCCACTCAACCTAACGCATCTAACACACTTATGAACGACTGAGCGTGCTAAATTTCTACCACCAAGTGGCCACCATTCATCACGAATGGTTGAAAGTAATAATTGAGGGCCAGCATGACATAGTTGTGTATGTTTATGTTGGAATAAAAGAAAAGTAAATCTGTGCTTACTACAAAGCAGTATAGGATGTTTTTTGTCGTAGTTGAAATCGTTACAATTATTCAACCTACCTCCTACTCTAATTAAAGAATTTTTACAAAAGAATAAGTTGAGTCCTGACATATTCCGTGAATATTTTATATTTGAGGATTGTTTTAATAAACAATTGTATTCAAGAGGGAATGATTCTATTTGAGACAGCCGTGCGAGTGCAATAGTTGCCTCATGTAATTCACTTAAGGACAACGGCCCGTGTTTACGTTCTGCTTTATGTCGAATGTTGTGAATAAATCGCTTAACGTAAGCAGCTGTTCTTATCATTGTATTGAATGATGAGAATCGTTCTAACGGAAACACGCTACATGACGAATCTGACACAACATGTGATCTTAATTCGGGTAGGACAGACGGTACATCAGCTTGATTGCTTTCAATAACAGATGACTCACTTATGAAGCTAGGCCCAACCCACCACAAATCGTTATGAAGAAGCTCAGGTAGGCTGACACCACGCGATAACAAATCAGCTGGATTGTTAACGCCCTGCACGTGTGACCAAACGCAGTTACTAGTTAAGTCATTGATTTCGACAACTCTGTTTTGAACGAAAGTTTTTATTAACGTTGGATGAGTGCGTAACCACCCTAAGACAATAGTCGAGTCAGTCCAAAATAATACCTTTTCAAATCTTAAATTCATTGAGTCAATGATCTTTTTATAAAGACGCGCACCCACTAACGCGCCGCATAGCTCCAGCCGCGGAATGCTTACCGGCTTTAAGGGCGCAACCTTACTTTTTGCGCATAATAATTTTACAGTAATCTCTTTAGAATGCTCGCAAACGCTTCGTACGTACGCACAGGCACCGTAAGCTTCCTGAGAGGCATCTGTAAAAATGTGTAGTTGTAACTGATATGCGTGCTGCGTGGTAACATGTCGCGGAATACGAACGTTTTGTAAATGTTGTAATGAATTTAATATTCGAATAAATGAGTTTGCGATATCACTAGGAACAGGGTCATCCCATCCGACTTTACAAAGCCAAAGCTTTTGCATGAGTATTTTAGAAACAATAATAATAGGCGCTAATAACCCTAATGGGTCATAAACCTGTGATATGACAGAAAGTATTTTTCGTTTAGTTATTTGTGAAACATCAATTTCAGAATTTATTTTAGTATTAAATTTTAATTCATCGCTGTTATTACACCAACCTAAACCAAGTGTTTTATGTTGGGCAGTTTTATCGAGTGACAATGATTTTGTTGAATTATTTGATGAACTATCGAAATTAAATGCCCATTTCCGTAACGGAAAACAACCGGAATTTAAAACGTTACTAATGGTTTCACAAAGTGACAATAGTTCTTGTTTGTTATTATGAGAGAATATAAAGTCGTCAACGTAAAACGAAGTTAATATTATTTGAGATATTCGCTCATTAGAACAATCTAACGCTAACTGACGTAAACATCTCATAGCTAGGTACGGCGCTGACGCAGTACCATACGTGACGGTGTTCAGTTGATAAACTTGTAGTGAATCACGTTTACTTTCCCGCCATAGAATTAATTGTAATGTACGGTGATCAGGCTGTACTAAAACTTGTCGGTACATTTTTTCTACATCCGCACAAGCAACGAACGCGAATTGTCTAAAACGTAGAAGTATACCTACTAAATCATTTAATAACGGAGGACCGATAAACTGTATATCATTAAACGATATACCTGTAGTTGTTTTTGCACCCGCATCAAATACAACTCGCAACTTAGTTGTCGTACTTTCACGCTGTACACAATGATGGGGTAAAAAATAATATGGTGAATTGTATGTTTCGAGACGGCTCATATGGCCTAACGCTAAATATTCATTTAAGAAATCTAAGTACATACGTTTTATTTCAGGCGAACGATCCAGTTTTCTTTCTAATGATAAGAACCTGTTTTTTGCTAGCTCGTATGAATCGCCGAGCGAATCAGCTGATTCACACAAAGGTATTTGCACCGCAAACCTACCGTCACTATCGCGAGTGGTGGTTGAAGTGAAAAGTTCCTCACATATCTTTTCATCTGCTGTAAGAATATTACGTGTTGATTTGTCGTTATCAATCTCCTCTAGTTCCCAAAAACGTTTTAATTGGTCATCTAGTGAGTTTGTGAGTGTACAGCAAATCATGTTACTTACACTAGTTGGAATATTACGGGGTAACGTGCCAGAAATAATCCACCCTAAGTGGGTATTTTGTAGGTAAGGCCCTTTGGATAATAAACGCATCCGACCTTCCTGTAGCAAGCTCCAAAACACATCAGCGCCAATGAGCAAATCTATATTTGATGGAATGTGATAGTTCGGATCTGCAAGTGTAACGTTTTGTGGTATTTGTAACGAGTGAACATCTATAATTGAGTTCGGGAGACAATAAGTAATCTTAGGTAAAACGGAACAACTTACACGAGTGCTAAAATTACTAATCTTCGATCGCATGAGGAGGTCACAAGACTGCTGTGAACGAGTAACAGTGTTTCCTACCCCAGTGATGGTGAGTGTGGACTGTATGGGTTTTAAACGTAATTGTTTACAAATTGATTCGGTAATGAAACTTCGCTGGCTGCCACTATCGAGAAGGGCGCGCGCAACGATGCTTGTGTTGTTATGACATACTTCAACAACCGCAGTTGAAAGCAAAACCTGTTCTAATGGGATAGACTGCTCGGCTTGTTTCAAGTCATTTGTATGTGCATTTAACGAATGTGAATCTGCGCAAGCACCGTCCAACGCGCCATTCACGCTAGCGGCCGCGTCAGTGTGCGTATAAGCAGGAACACAACTAATAGAATTGCAACTTGCGTTGCTATCTATGTGAATAAGACTATTATGTTTTTGTGAACATTGTTTACATGGACCGTACTGACATTCCTCAATGGTATGACTAGAACGTAAACAGTTACTACATATGTCTTTTTCAGAAACGAATTTGTGCCTATCTTGGACAGGTAAATTAAGAAAACGAAAGCACGAGTATAACGCATGATTTGCTTCGCACATAAGACACTTATAAGTGCTCGCTGGCTTGGCTGCAGACTTACCTGACCGAGATGGTTGTTTGTTATTTGAAACAAAAGAACGTAGTTGTGTGGAAGATTGGGGATTATTATTATTTGTTGACTTTTTTGACAATTCACTAGTTTGTTTGTGACCGCTGTGTATCATATCTAGTACATCAGAACGGTCTCTTAAAAACTGTATTAAGTCATCTAGTTTTACTTTAACAGAACCCTTACAAATGGAACTTTTTACATTTTCCCATTCTTTATTTGTAGCTGGATCAAGCTTGGTAGCCACTAAATAAATTATTAAAGTGTCCCAATGTTCAGTGGGCTCATCCATAATTTTTAATGATCTTAAGTTTTTTAACACTGTGTCAATTAACTTTCTTATTTGAACGGGAGATTCCTTTGTAATGGCTTGCAAAGAAAACAAAGCTTTAACGTGATTGCTTATTAGTAACCTATTATTATCAAATCTATTTGTCAACAGATCCCATGCAACTTCATAGTTATCTGAAGTAAATTCTAAAGATTTTACAACTTGTAATGCTGTACCTTTTAATGTTGAACGTAGATAATGGAATTTCTGAATTGGATTAATTTCTTGTGCATTATGGATTAACGATATGTATGTGTCACGATACTCTAGCCAGTTCTCATATGATCCATCAAAGGTCGGTAACGATATGGTTGGTAATTTAACTGCATTATTATTTGCGTTGCCACTATGAGAACATAATTTTTTGGTCACAATTCTCTCCTCATGTTTGTTAAAAATACATTTAGCTAATGAAACTATTTTGAAATACTGTGTTTCAACCAATTCTCTGATCTCCAATTGTGGATCCAGTTCTTCTTCATCGGTAATATTCTCGATTCTAGATTGAACATTTTGGAATTCATAGAAAACTTGTTCGGTATTGGATATTCGTAACTGTATCTCAACAATTTGTTGATCATCTAATGAAATGCTGTCTAACGAATTAATGTATTTACCAAAAGAGTGTGATTCTACCGCGTAAAGTACCCCGTTTTCTAATTAAATCACGAATATCGAGATCTTCGACATTGGAACGAGGAGAACTCATTGTGATGGCTGTGTAGGAAACAGAAAAGAGTACTTACAAGTAGCACCGAGTATGATGTCGCTCACGGATTGTGCACCGGTAGCTGATACGGACAGATTTCTCGTTATCCGGTGATGAAGGTCCACTGTTGGGGAGTTGAAATGACGTACTCCTTTTGTTCTTGATGATTTCTTGTTTAATGATGGATTGCTTTTACAATGAATAAAATACAATAAGAAATGACAATGTGCAACGTGTCTTCAAAAATTTTCTTTTTGCGGAAGTGATCGAGAGGGACCGGCCGGAACTCGCTCGCGGTCCTTATTTTGACAGATGACAGATAACGAATGACGAATGACAGTGACTGCTATGTGACAATGACGTTGACAGCTTCTTCCACTATGGCGAGCAGTGGCGCCAACAGGGTGGATATTCGAAAAACCCTGTTACACGTTATTCGTCACTTTTGATTTCAAGTATAAATACTGAGTTTCGAGTAAATCGGAACGTGCGTTAAAATTCCTACATACAAACTTTGAGACCCCCAATCCCTCCTGAGGGGGTAGTTTCGAAAAACTAAAAATGACAAACTTTATAGTTTATGTATTTAGATAAATATTCATGACAAGTTTCAAGTCTATTAAATCAAGGACTAAGTTTTTTCATACAAACTTTGGACCCCTGTTTCACACCTTTAGGGGTTGAATTTTGAAAAATCCTTTCTTAGTGCACCCCTAGACCTCATAAGGGACCTACGTGCCAAATTTGGAATATCTAGGCCCAGCGGTTTGGGATGTGCGTTGATACAAAGTTGGTACACCCTCCAATCCGTCCTGAGGGGGTAGTTTAGAAAAACTAAAAATGGCTAACTTTATAACTTACTTAGATAAATATTTGTGCCATGTTTCAAGTCTATTAACTCAAGGAATAAGATTTTTCATACAAACTTTGGACCACCGTTTCACCTACTTAGGGGTTGAATTTTGAAAAATCCTTTCTTAGTACACCCTTAGACCTCACAATGAACCTACGTGCCAAATTTGGAATCTCTAGACACAGCGGTTTGGGCTGTGCGTTGATACAAACTTTGACACCCCCCAATCCCTTCTGAGGGGGTAGTTTAAAAAAAACTAAAAATGTCAAACTTTATAATTTACTTAGATAAATATTCATGCCAAGTTTCAAGTCTATTAACTCAAAGAATAAGATTTTTCATACAAACTTTCATCCCCTATTTGTCCCCCTTAGGGATGGAATTTCCAAAAATCCTTCCTTAGTGGATGCCTACACTGTATAAGGTATCTATGTGCAAAATTTCAAGTCTCTAGGTCCAGCGGTTTAGGCTGTGCGTTGATATATCAGTCAGTCAATCAGTCAGTCAGTCAGGACTTTGAATTTTATATACAGGGTGGCCGGAACATTGACGTCCAAAAATAAAATTTCGGTCCCTCGTATCGTGGGGTATTCTAATCACCCCCATGTATGTTCCGCGACTTTTCATAGTTTTCGAGTTATGAATTTTTTTCTGAATGTTTGAAAATTTTCGACCTGACCAACCTAAAAAAATTCTAAAAAAAAAAGTAGAGGGTTTTATCGAGTTTCTTTTTTTGCAACTGAATTTTCATAAGTAGTACTTTTATGCATACAATAATCAGCTTCGTAACTGTGATGAAAGTTATGAAAATGTTGATCTAAAGTGAAAAATTTACGTTCGGTAAATTATGACTCAAATTTTCAACTTTAAATTAAAAATCTTAACAGGTGACTTCATAATTTCTAAGTAGGCTTCAAGAATGCGCCAGACTCTCAGCTTTCATAATCATAAAAAAAATGAAGTACTTAATAGGGCTACTTTGTTTAAAATCGGCCTTCAAAGACAGCGAGGTGGAAAAATTCTTAAAATTACCCATCTGAGTAATTATTTTTTTTTGGCTATTTTCTCGTTCCTAAGGTTAATTAATGATAAGAATACTGAAAACTAACACTAACAACTAATAGTTTCAGAGTTGGGTAAGAAAAGTTTTACGTAAAAAGTGGTTTTGAATAAAACACAGATGACAATGTGAAAAAAGTACTTAATTTATTTTTAACATTTACAAAAGGTTTTCAAAGTGGCCACCACCAGCAGCAATACACATTCTACACCTACGTAAGAAATTGTCTGGCAATCTTCTAAAAGCGTCTCTGTTCTCTCTCACAACACGTTCAGCTTCTGCAATCAACTGCCTCAGCTCTTGTTCACTTGAACAGTCTCGGGCGTATGCTATTTCATTGTAATAGCCCCAAATAAAGAAATCGATGGGGTTGAGATCAGGTGAGCGTGGAGGCCACCTAATTGGTCCGCTGCGTCCGATCCATCTGTTGGGGTATGTTTCATCTAAGTAATTTCGGACCTGGGTTGCATAGTGACACGGGCGCCGTCATTTTGCAACACCATGGTTCGTCTGAGTTCGAGATTCACATCTGCCAGCAACAATGGAAGTTCATTTTCCAAAAAGTTTTTGTATGTTTCTCCATCAAGTCTGGACGGCAGTTCAAACGGACCAATTAGTTCGCCATTGAGGATACCAGACCACAAGTTAACGCTGAAGCGATGTTGAAATGTCGAAGCTCTCACTTCGAGTGGATTTTCATTCGCCCACGTGTGGTAATTATGAATATTGAATATAATGTGGTTAGTTTTCAGTATTCTTATCATTAATTAACCTTAGGAACGAGAAAATAGCCAAAAAAAAATAATTACTCAGATGGGTAATTTTAAGAATTTTTCCACCTCGCTGTCTTTGAAGGCCGATTTTAAACAAAGTAGCCCTATTAAGTACTTCATTTTTTTTATGATTATGAAAGCTGAGAGTCTGGCGCATTCTTGAAGCTTACTTAGGAATTATGAAGTCACCTGTTAAGATTTTTAATTTAAAGTTGAAAATTTGAGTCATAATTTACCGAACGTAAATTTTTCACTTTAGATCAACATTTTCATAACTTTCATCACAGTTACGAAGCTGATTATTGTATGCATAAAAGTACTACTTATGAAAATTCAGTTGCAAAAAAAGAAACTCGATAAAACCCTCTACTTTTTTTTTTAGAATTTTTTTAGGTTGGTCAGGTCGAAAATTTTCAAACATTCAGAAAAAAATTCATAACTCGAAAACTATGAAAAGTCGCGGAACATACATGGGGGTGATTAGAATACCCCACGATACGAGGGACCGAAATTTTATTTTTGGACGTCAATGTTCCGGCCACCCTGTATATAGATTACAAGAAAAATAAAACGATGTCTCTAAATAGCACACTTTTTCAGAAATCGGAACGGAACCCTCGGTGCGCGAGTCCGACTCGCTCTTGACCGGTTTTTTTTTTTCTTTTGTTTGTTAGAGATTTAACATGTTATTTTAAAACCACTTTTAAAATAACATGGTAAATCTCTCAATATTGTGACAGGTACAAACTTACATATACTGTTGGAATGTATGGGAGAACAGGTTTTTCAACTACAATGTTAAGTTTGTTCTTGGGATAAATTCATCCCAACTACGGAACCCTTCATTGTGCGTGGTCCGACACGCACTTGGCGGGACTTTTTGCTTTATACGGAACCCTAAAAACAATAATAATTAATTGGTCAGTGTTAATCGTCACTCGCACCAACCTATCTCTAACGAGTGATAGATTATCACTAGGTGACGATGTCATCACCAGCTGCCAAGGGAGACAATGTCACTGCCAAGTGCATTGTTCTGCACTAGGAAAACAATTGCTGCCAGCAGTCTAACCCGTTTCGCTTAGCGAGCTATTGTTAGCAGCTGTGATATCATCTATAAAGTGATATGTTCAATGGTTAGTGGATACATGTGTAACCGGTAGTATTGTGTACTTCCTGATGTGATTTGAGGTCGGTGGACCTCGGCAAGCTGAACGCGTTCAGCTTTCCGAGACATATCTCCATACGAAAGTGTTTTTTTTTTATGCTATTCTTTAAGTAGGTATCGAATCATGGTATATTCACCATGGCGAATGAGTGATCTTGCAGGAAATTACGAACTTTAAACCATAACGCAAACCATCAGTTCTTGTTAACAAACCAACGGCCCATCTGACAACAAGAGGTTACAACCCATATCGGACATCGAAACATACTAACTATCTTTCGATATGTCGTTGTTTACTGTAATTTCACAAACTATATTACGCATCGCAAATTGCATAAAAATCCAATTTGGTTCCATGCAAAATGACCGATAAGCTTCACTGTTGATAAGTAAGATAAATCAAAAACATTACGATAATTTATGAGCTTCGTCACTTGTAAGTAATATTTCATTTTCAATGTAACTCTCAAACTACAAAGGAATATCAATATAATCTAATATTTTGTTGTCTAGCCAAGTTCTAGAAATTCTAAATACACGTACACGATGAACTTTCTACCAGAGTACACGTGCCTGCCTGGCAGTTATTAACTTTACGTTCATACAATGAAAAACAAAATGACAATGCGAAATTGCTTGGAGCAACGAAAAGATTAAAGTTCACAGACAAAAATAAAAGTCAAACGAATTCATCTTTTATAATCAAAACTGAAATTGTGTTATAAATTTACTATTACTCTTTGCTAGATTTAAACTTTTAATTTTTGCGTTCTGAATATGCATTTGAAAATAGCGTTTTTGAATATTTGAAAATCTTGTTCAGAATAGAATTAATCAAAAGAGGGTTCCCAAAAAGAGGGGAAAAGAGTTTTGGATAATAAATAGTCGAGGTCGATTAAAGACTGTCTATCCCATAATCTATCAATTGCTACTTCAGCGGGATAACTGAGTAACATACTAACACTAGTAGCAATGGGTTTCATTTTGACAGTTGAACAACATTCATTGCGTTAATTACGTAGTTGAGTAGACAAATTTTTCAAACCTAAGAAGCAATGGATTAGCAATATCCTTCAAAATCAGTGATTGAAAGTGTTACGCAATTAGGATGCTTGACTCATTGCACGCATATGACAGACTCAAGTTTGGAAAAGTCAGGTGGCATTTTACAACATTCTTCTATATTTTTGCCATCAATATCCAGGAACATAATCATCGACAAACTAATAAGTTTCCTGCTATTACTTATACTGTAGGTACCGATACTGTTGGTCTTTTGGAAGGAAAACGTTGGTAATCGGTAGTGACGGGGATAGAACAGCGCAGGTTTCTAATTGTAGAGGAAGTTCCACTTTGTTCAATTACTTCATAAAGTATCAGTCTCCCTATATCATAGACAACGGGAGCAAGTCACTACATTGTGGCCTCGACGCAGTCCCTGCAAACTGCACTCTGGCATCAGACGGGACAAACGCTAAGATACAGTTATTATAATCGCAATATTAAATTTATTAAATTAATAGTCTACAATGAATTTCACGGGTTGGCACCATGATATTAATTATGTAGCCACTTAAAATAATGTTGTAGTAGTCATGAAATTAGACTCGTGTTTTAAAATATCACAAACTGTTTATTTTTAGAATATTTTTATTTATTGTCCAAGACATCAAAAATAACTTACATCTAAGTTAGAAAAACTAAAATATATACCAAAGTATAATAAATTTAATCTATAAACTTCAAAATCACATCCTTATAGTAACTCGATATTAATTAAAGAAATATAGGGTTACGAAAAGACAGCAAACAACAAATTTATTGACGTCGAAACATTCTGACAAATCACTTTCCTACGATACGTCAGAAGTAAGAAAGTCGCGTGATTCGTGATTGTTAATTGATTTTCTCTAAGCCTACAGTCGGTTTTAAATGTGGCCAGGAATAGAACAATCGTCCAATGGGCAAGACAATGCACGTCGCGCTTCGTGCGCCGGCGCGGGCGCAACGTCAGAAACAGCTGTAACAGATTGATTCATGGCAAGGACACTCACTTTGACGGCTATCCGATACACTGTGACTACATTTTAGTTGTTCGGCGAACTCGAAAGGCGAACCATACTGCTCCAGATCCGGGAAATACTGTAAGACTTGGATGAATTGTTGGCTCTCTAAATATATTTTACTACTGCTACTGCTGTTTTTTTTTAGTTCTTTATTTTACTGTTCAGTATCAATTAAGTTCTTAAAAATTTCATTCTGTTTTTATACGGGTGGTTCCTCAAATGTTCTTAGCAGTTTTCTTTTGTAGCTTTCCCAGATAATTTAACAACATACTGCTTACTTAAACATTACCACCGTAATCTAAAGGATTTAGAAATAACTGGTACTTTTAGGAAATAACTACTTTCCACTAAAGTTCTTGCTAATAACTACTACACAGCACATGAATAGAAATGAGCTCAAAGGAAATGAACACTAATGGACATAAAAATGGAATGTCTAAACGACTCCTGAAATGATAAATGATACCTGGCATGTGTATGATAAATGGAAAATATTTCCTGTTACAACTGCCGTAAATCAACTACTTTAAGCTTTCGTAAATTCTGTAGTTATCAATGGAATGGTACAGATTATCATCGCTAGAAACCCACGAAGAGCTAGAAAGTTCCGATGTATTGGAAGTAAGAGACACATCATTATTAAAATGGTGTCGTATACGCCACTCAGCTAGCTGGTCTTCCGTCGGCTGTAGAGCAGAAATGTAACTGGGAGCGCTGCTTTTACTACTTCTCCTTGATATTGTCCTGTTGAATCTACTTGGATTAAGGTTCGAAGGCATTATGAAAATTTTCTTCTGTTTAAAATGTGGCGTTGACTCTGGATTTACCCAGTCATTCCTCAAAGGAACTTTTGGAGGCATTACTAACGCATCAACCGATTTGTGTTTGACGAACAAAATTCTCTTACTGCCCTTCAGAAGATAAGGGTGTTGTCTAATTATAGCATAAACGCAAAGAGCTCCAAATACTATACATGCTGTCCCGACACCGATGTACAATAAAATAATATGAAGTTTATTATACGCTTCCTCATAATCAAATGTAGCATTTTGGTATAGAACGCAATTATCACGATCAATTTGTCCCGTGCTTAGTAATATTGGACAAAATACATATTCAGCTTCTACGTCTCTATTGTAAATCCTGAAAACGGAAGGAACATCACTAATGCAGTACACCTCATTTGGACATGTAGTCTGATACCATAAGAGACCATACTCATTTGGTTCTATAGCACCTATCTCAACCATAGAATAGTTATTAGTTTTCAAGAAGTATGTTAGCTTTATCCAATTATTTCTGGGCATTATTTCACGAACTGTATTTTTAGCAAAATTAGGAAGCCAAAAGCCAATCAACTCATTTTCAGGGCATGTGTGTCCATACACCGGTGAAACCATCCTCAAAGTCGAATTTGTCGTAGCCTCATTGCCATTACGGCAGTCATTGCTCAAATAAATAATTCCACAAATATTATCATCATCCAATTCATCCCACACATCCCATCTGTAGCCGCCCTTATCGGTTGTATTTGTTTCAAGATTGTTATAATAGTTATATTGTTGAGAACAAATTGTTTCGAGATCACTAAAAGTTTTATCTTTAAAGTTTTCAGGGCTTTCACAATACGGATCAGTAAGCAACATATCCTTGTTTGTTAACTGTCTGATTTCATCGTCTGAACAATTGCAATACCACAAATTATCCTGTAGATTAATTCTAGGCTTAGGATAAGCGATTGCGATAACAGTCTTAAACAGTCCCGCGGGTATTGTATGTAGCTGGTTGTTATGCAAGAATATCATTTGAATACTTTGTAAGTTATCGAATGCTCCTGCACCAATATAAGTTATCCCACATGAATTTAGATACAGATCTCTACATTTCTGAAGTCCAGTAAAACTATCTCGGCCTAGTACGCCTTTAAAAGAATTGGAGGAAAAATCCACGATTCTTAATTCCACAAATGATGTTGAACCTGTTACGTTTGTTGGATCCCAATGGTTACTTCTCGTTATAGTAAGACTTCGTAGAGTGTCATGGACTGACCGCAGAGCATCTCTGGGTACATTACGGATGGTGCTATTCCGGATATAGAGTTGTCGTAAACTCGAGAGTCCAACGAGACTATTCGATGTCCAAGTTCTCAGCTCTAAATTTTTGAACTCTAGTACTCGTATGCTTGCAGAATATTGACTCATGAAGGCGTCACACGGAACGTGCATCAGATTCCCGTTCATTATTGTCAATTCATGGATATTTGTTCTTAATCTTGACAGCCATTGTGGTGGCATCGTGTTTTTGGGGAACATTGGTTTGTCCAAAGTTAGAAAAACAGATTTGCAAGCTCCGTCTACTTCCTGTAACAAAACGATATTGGATTTTATTGGTACTGTTAAAGTCGTCCAAAGTTCATGTTTATATTAAAATATCTTTAGAAATGGCTGGTAAATACAATCTATACTTCTATACTAATATTATAAAGAGGAAAGATTTTTTTGTTTGTGTGTTTGTTTGTTTGTACCGAATAGGCTCCGAAACTACTAGACCGATTTTAATAATTTTTTCACCAGTAGAAAGTGAAATTATTAGGAAGTAAATTTGCAATAATGTAGTGCAAAGTAGCAAAATTTTGGTAATAAAATTCTAAAACTAAGTAATAGCGTGGGGGATGCGATGGGGTGTGCCGTGAAACTGGTGAACAAGAAATTTCACGCGGACAAAGTCGCGGGCTAGTATTCAATAAAGGAGTTTTTTTTTAATGCTCTTACCGAAACTGCGTGGATGATATCTTCTTCGTACTCTCCGAAATATGGCGTCTCTTTGCAGACGACCCTGCATACGTTGGTGCTGCAGCGACTTTCTCGACCCATGGGAATCAGAGGCGGCCACGTTGGAATAGCCATCAGGAGAATCAGGATGAAACTCGCTACTGTGACAGTTGCGAATATGCTTTGCACCATAAGTCGCAACCAACCTCGACTGCATGATGTGTTTCTGAGAGCAAAAAAAAAACTAATTTAAACAGTAATATTATGTTATTAAAAAATTAGTTGCCTATCATAACTAATTGGCTATTTCATCTGCCCAGCCTTTTTCCAACTATGTTGAGGTGGGCTTCTAGTCTAACCAGATGCAGCTAAATACTAGTATTTACATAAACCGGTGGTAAATCTGATCTCTGCAATCCAGATACTGGATAAAATTATACTATGAACTTTTCAAGCCGCTGCAGAAGTGCAGATGCTGTGAATGACCAACGGAAGTCAGCCAAACCATTTCAAAATTATACAATTGATAGAAAAAAAATTGATTTAGCATTCTGCTACATAAGTTTTAACAAAAATAACACACTACTTAAGTAATAAATAAAAAACTCACCTTGCTACTGAAGACAATACGTTAGATTTTTGTGCCAAGGATCCAGGCCGGACCAACTGCAGACCTCTCATTTGGAGAGCCAAATTAATGGAATTTTGATTACCTACAACAAAAGAGTCTTCACCAGTGACGAACTAAGCGTTCGTATGGCTCACCCTGCTTTACCAAAACTTGCTGACTCGCAAATTTTTTACCACAACATAAGCTCATGCAACACGAGGCTACCAGGACCTCAGATATGCAACCCGAATAATCACTGACTAAACTACGTTACTCATTTCAACCCACGGATATGATAGTTTGATAGCCCATCCATATCACGATAGGTTTAATCGAGACAGTGATGATAATTTATCGGGCCATTAGCGATTTCCCTGATAAACTTTGTAAATACAAAAGTGATTGAACGGGTAATTTCACGGGCAAGGGCGTTTATTGCATATTAAATGGATGAAACTGATTGATAGGTTTAGCATGGAAGCATGGATTATTAAGTGTGATCAGCCTATAACGTTCCCACTGTTGGGACGTTGGCTCTCTATGAGAGCCTACGTAAAATATTAAAAAAAAAAAAAAAAAAAAAAAAAAAATAATAACAATAAAACTATAATTTTTATTTTATTTACGTTGCACCGACAATGGGCGCCTTCCATAAGTGACATATTAATATTATGAACGTGACAATCACGTAGTCGTGGAACCTATAGCTTTGGTTAGGACGCGGAGTAAAGGCTCTCACAGACAGAGGCGATATGTGGAAGGAACATTTTGTATGGTATCGCGGCGATATTGCGTGGGGATAACATCGCAAAATTATCGCATCACGTGACGCGATACATTTGTGTCGCGAGGCGATAATCGCTCCTGTGTGTATGGTCGCGCGCGATTCCATAGAAATTGTTCTACGGATATAATATCGCAATATCGCGTCGCAACGCGATATCGCCTCTGTCTCTAAGAGCCTTAAGGCTGGCAAACAGGTGACGAGGGGACGTCACAATAATTTTATTTTATTTTTTTGCACAACATGTCGTGTCGTTTTTTTGCAAATCATTCCCGTCTCCTAATACCAGTGAATGGATGGTGGAGAAGTAACTTTCAACTAGAGAGTTATTTAAAAGTTATTTTAGTACATAGTTACATAGTTTGCGACTTTTGATGAAAAAAATGTAAAAAAAAAATACCGTTCCCCCCCCCCCCCCCTTAACTCCGAAGTTTGCAAAGCGAAAAATCTTAAATTATTCTATGTGATAGAAGTTTATGTAAAGATTACAGGAAAAATAAAACGATGTCTCTAAATAGCACAGTTTTTCAGAAATCATCAACAAAAAGTACCTACATATAAATGATGGTACGGAACCCTCGGTGCGCGAGTCCGACTCGCTCTTGACCGGTTTTTATTTTTATTTGCATTTCCAACAAAAGCTTGAATTATGAATTTATGACGCACAACAAATTACATTTCAGAAGCGTTTCTTAATAAAACTTTATAATAAGGTTTTAAGTTTATGCCTAGATTATGAGTAAATGGGAATAAAAAATGTTTGCTCGACACGCGAAGTTAAGGTTGAGGCTTGTATTAAAAGTCTGCTGTACAAGCCGATTAACGCCACACGCGATCTTAGCACTCCTTAATTCATCGTTAAATCCTGGAATACATTAGAAAAAAAACCGGCTAAGTGCGTGTTGGACCAAGCATAATGTTCACACATTCCGCAGTTAGGTTGAATTTATGCCAAGAACGAACGTTACATTGTTGTTGAAAAACATGTTCCCCATACATCCCAGCTGCAAATGTAAGTTTTAAATTTTATTTAATAACTAAATACACTTGGTGATAGTACTCCGCAAAGTGACCGTGTCAAGTAGCTCGGATTGCACTTTGATCGCCGCCTAACATGGAAATGGCACATTAAAGCCAAAAGAGATAAGACTTCAATCAGACACAGAAACCTATTTTGTATGTTGGGACGAAACTCAAAACTATCACTACACAACAAACTAAAACAATTCTAAAACCAGTGTAGTATGTATGGTATACAGTTGTGGGGTACCGTGAAATACTCCAATATTAATATCATACAAAGAGCACAAAACAAGATACTGAGGCTCAGAAGAACGACCTGAGGCCAATAGCAAATGTGCCATGGTATGTCACCAATGTCAAACTGCACCAAAATCTGTCAGTGAAGACAGTTAAGGAGGAAATACGTGATGCCTCAACAAAATATAAGAAACGGCTGATAGATCATTCCAATGTACTGGTACGCCAGTTGACTATCCAAGACTACGAGTATGTCAACCGGCTCAAACGACGTAATGTTCTAGAGCTTTAAAATCGACAGTACCAGGCTACTACATATGAGTAGGTAAGTACACTCTGCATGCGAACATCCGATAACATCACATCTGCTCATAGTCCCAGGACTGATCGCCGATATTACAAGAACAAAAAAAAAAAACAAAAAATAGGTAAATAAAAAACTGTTTATTTAAAAAAAAAAAAAATATTTATATTTGAAATCCTCATAACAAGCCCTAGGTGTCGCACACGGTACAGTTTGCAATTTTTTTTTAATGTTCTAATTTTTCCCTCAAAAGTGAACCCACACATTCTTGTTTGGGTCACAGAAATTCATGTGTACCTTTCAACTTAATCGACCCAGTAGATTCGGAGCAAATCGGCTGTGACTGATAGACTGACAGACAGATAGATACACGAGTGATCCTATAAGAGTTTCGTTTTTTCATTCAGACGTACGGAACCCTAAAAAATGGTACTTTCAATAAATTTCTATTTGCTGTTACGTTGTCCACGTAAAAAAACCTAATAAATTGTTTTTTAATTGAAGAGCACTTAAAAGACGTAAGTAGTACTTTGTAATGTAGACGACCGACGACGACAACGACAACGTAAACGTAGACTTTATGTTTTTTCATAAATTTTGAGCTAGACGGCTCACAGTTAGCAACGCGGTATAGTACTGAAATTCTTACTAAAAAGTTGAGAAAGATTTTGCTTTTCACATCCAACATTTTCTCATTTATTTAAATTAGATAAGTAGACTTGTGAAACTTTAGTACTTACGTGGAAAGTCTTCAACAGTTTTTCTTTTTGACCAACAAAATTAAAATGTTTTCGTGAGTTTGTAAATATAATCAATATTTAAGAGAATTAAGGACTATATGATAAATATGGTTTCTGTATATGTCCTGAGCTTAACACCATCAGAAAGTAACAATAAATATAGGTACGACCTTTGGACACTTCGCATTTACAAGGAAATAAATTTTATCTGCTCTTTGCTATCCCAAACCACTCAGAAATATGAAATAGTAAAATACTCCTCTGTGATGTGATGACTAACTTGAGAACTAACTCCTTTAATATAGAACTTCGCATCCATAGTATGTTGGTGAAAAGACTTGAATACAGAATTCCTACTCCATGATGGTTACATTTATAAAAATTGTTCAAATCCCGGGTCGGGCACAGTGTTATTGGGTTTTCCATTTCTCCCACCCGGATTCTGGATCATGCCCGGTTAATGGCAAAAGGTTCGCTCCCTGTAACATAGGACTTAAACACATGGGGCCAAATGTGGGTGTACATGTGTATAAGTGCACCTCTGCTTAACCCTTTGGGGAATAGAGCGTGTTATTATGTATGTAAATTGTTCAGAATTTGTGGCCAAAGAGCAACCTTCGGTCCACTAAATACATAAACTCTCGCATGAGATGGCGGCAAATCATGGGAACAATCTGCGTCTCCCTCGTTCCCCTTAAACTTAAAAGGAACATTGGTTAGACTGCCATGTATGATCAGAATGTTGGGCTACAAAAGGAATGAATGAAAGGCAATTGTATGCAGCTGAAATGAGAATGTTAAGAGAGATGTGTGGTGTTACTCGAATGTATAGAATAAGAAATAAGTACCTGTTTAGGAGGAAGTTTGGAAGTGACCCCGGTAACTGAAAAGTTGGTGAAAATTAGAATACCAACTCATGATGGTTACATTTATAAAAATTGTTCAAATCCCGGGTCGGGCACAGTGTTATTGGGTTTTCCATTTCTCCCACCCGGATTCTGGATCATGCCCGGTTAATGGCAAAAGGTACGCTCCCTGTCACATAAAATTTTGGTAAAGACCTGATAAGGATCTTCGACATGATGAGCAGAATAGCTCCTCAAGATGCATTAAATTGCTCCTTTTTAGATTTCCACCAGTGTAATCGGCCCTTTAACTACTAGATAGGGATTGATGGAGCACCTGGGACCACGTTTTCATCGCAAAACTAGAGAATTCTGATAATAATTAACAGAATTATCTAAAACGTGGCTTTACAACTAATGTTAATGTTAGTTTTACAATAAGGTCATTAGATGGCGCTACTGTGCACCAGGATTTTAAACTGACATGGTTTTTTTCACTACTAAACTTATTTAGAACGGGATATTTACTATGTTTATAAAAACAAAAAACATCGTAAATATCCCGATCTATAGTCCACTCAACAAATGACCAAAAAGGGGTTGTATTATGCGTGAGCTGGAACGTAAGCGATTTCTTCAGAAATAAAAATAAAAGTTGTTCAGGGTGCTAAGGGAGTAAACATACTAAAAGTCTACGCGTCTAGGAGGTGCGCCGGAGTGGAGGGGGGGGGGGTGGAAGTTCCCACTTTTGAGTTTTCCGTTAATATCTTTAAAACGGTGCGTCGTAGAGAAAAAATATACCGTATGTAATGCGTCTAGGAGGTGCGCCCTCCCTAAGCACCCTGAACAATTTTCTGAAAAAATCGCTTACGTCCCAGCTCACGCACTCTACAACCCATTTGTTGAGTGGACTACTACTGTTCCCAGAACTACCAGTATCAGTATAGTAATATCAACAAGGAAAACAATACACAATCGAGAATAATAATACAGAGTGTAAGGGACAGCCCTCCGCAAACTGATAGGGTAAATTCAGTATGTCATACTAAGATGACCGGTACATGAAATTTTTTCAGGAACGTTAAGGAAATCCAATAAACCTGATTTGTTTGTGTTTTTGTACACAAATCGGAGCGTCTATTACTGGTTGGGAGGGGTAGGTAATAGGTATGCGGTGAGTTCGATGAACTCTGTAGCTAGACAGAAAGTGAACAGCTGATTTCACGCGTCGTTGGTTAGAGTATTACAACATCCATTGCTGGTTTTTTGTTGCAGTTTTTTGTACATAAATGGAGTGCTGCGAACACACAATGCAATTTTACATTGAAATAATGAAAATGTAACAGAATTTTTTTTTGAAAAAATTAAAATTTTCCTGAGAAAATTTCCGGTGGAATATGATTCAAAATGAGGAGCTGAATGCACCCTGTTAGTTTGCGGAGGGCTGTCCCTTACACCCTGTATGTGAATCATTAGACCTTTATAAACAAAACACATAGCTGTAGGCGCTTGCCTATGACAATGTGTAAATAGACTGTCCTTAGAAAGTATCGACAATTCAAAATGATAACTTAACTTTCTCCTTCTAAACTTCTTCTCCATAGTTTTTCGTTCTTCTCCATAGATCTACGTTTTGGAATGGGCTTCAAGCTTCAACTTTCTGACTTACCTACTGACCGACTCTTTGACAATTCAAAAGTGCCTTTAATTGGTTTAATCCATACTAATATTATAAATTCGAAAGTAACTCTGTCTGTCTGTCTGTCTGTCTGTCTGTTACCTTTTCACGCCTAAACCACTGAACGGATTTCGATAAAATTTGGCAAGGCTATAGATGGTATCCTGGGGACGGACATAGGCTACTTTTTTTTTCAAAAATAATCCTACAGGGGGTGATATAGGGGACGAAAGTTTGTATGGGAAACTCAGTATTTCTTAAGTTAGGGATGTGAAAATTAAAATTTATGTTTTTGATAGGAAATAAAGAAATATGCGGTTCAGCGTTTTTGAAAAATCATCCCCTAAGGGGGTAAAATAGGGGTTGATTTTAAAATTTACAAAACTGCACGGATTTCGATAAAATTTGGCAAGGCTTTATATAGCATCCTGGGGTGGGAAATAGGCTATTTTTTGTCTTAAAAAATAATCCTACGGGGGGTGATATAGGGGATGAAAGTTTGTATGGGAAACTCAGTGTTTCTTAAGTTAGGGATGTGAAAATTAAAATGTATGCTTTTGATAGGAAATAAAGAAATATGCGGTTCAGCGTTTTTGAAAAATCATCCCTTAAGGGGGTAAAATAGGGGTTGATTTTAAAATTTACAAAACTGCACGGATTTCGACAAAATTTGGCAAGGCTTTATATAGCATCCTGGGGAAGGACATAGGATACTATTTTTTTCAAAAATAATACTACAGGGGGTGATATGGGGGATGAAAGTTTGTAATGGAAACCCAGTATTTCTTAAGTTAGGGATAACAAATTTATGCTATTGGTAGGAAATTAAGAAATATGCGGTTTAGCGTTTTTGAAAAATCATCCCCTAAGGGGGTAAAATAGGGGTTGATTTTAAAATTTACAAAACTGCACGGATTTCGATAAAATTTGGCAAGGCTTTATATAGCATCCTGCGGTGGGAAATAGGCTATTTTTTGTCTTAAAAAATAATCCTACGGGGGGTGATATAGGGGATGAAAGTTTGTATGGGAAACTCAGTGTTTCTTAAGTTAGGGATGTGAAAATTAAAATGTATGCTTTTGATAGGAAATAAAGAAATATGCGGTTCAGCGTTTTTGAAAAATCATCCCTTAAGGGGGTAAAATAGGGGTTGATTTTAAAATTTACAAAACTGCACGGATTTCGACAAAATTTGGCAAGGCTTTATATAGCATCCTGAGAAAGGACATAGGATACTTTCAAAAACAATACTACAGGGGGTGATATAGGAGATGAATGTTTGTAAGGGAAACCCAGTATTTCTTAAGTTAGGGATAACAAATTTTGGGCACGCCACAATTGCGGCGATAAGTCCCCTCTTTGAGGAGTGGTTAGAGAGGCGCCACGGCGTCCTCACCTTCCGCCTGACGCAGGTCCTCACCGGACATGGTTGTTTCGGGAGGTACCTGTTTCGCATAAGGCGGGAGGAAACGCCCGGGTGTTATCATTGTGTGGATCGCCCGGAGGACACGGTGGAGCATACAGTGGAGGTCTGCCCGGCTTGGGCAGAGCACCGCCGTGTTCTCACGGAGGCGATCGGCGGCGGCGATCTCTCGCGTCCGAGCCTGGTCCAGGCCATGGTGCGGAGCGAGAGTGCATGGGAGGCCGTCACCTCCTTCTGCGAAGCAGTGATGCTCGCGAAGGAGGAGGCGGAACGCGTGAGGGAGAGGCAGCCTCACGCCCTCAGTCGCCGCAGGAGACGCCCTGGGCGGCGGGAATCGCGGGGCGATTTCCGGCCACCGTAGGCGCGGGCCTACGGACGGTGAGCAGCGGGTAGCTCGCCGTCCGGTAAGGACCAGGCCCGAGTCGACGGCGCGTTGTGTTCCACGCGCGCCTCAAAGAGATGTCAGCAAGTGACGGGGTCCAATAGGGCCGACGCCGCTGGGGTCGCGGATTGTCCGAAGGGGTTACCGCGGCCCTGGCATAGGCAACTGAAGGAACACGGGTGGGTTTTAGTCAGTAAAAGTCTGACACGCCCTTCCGCTCCACCCAGAGCGGGAGAAGTTATTTGATGATTTCCCACCCTCAAAAAAAAAAAAAAAAAAAAGGGATAACAAATTTATTCTATTGGTAGGAAATTAAGAAATATGCGGTTCAACGTTTTTGAAAAATCATCCCCTAAGGGGGTAAAATAGGGGTTGATTTTAAAATTTACAAAATTGCACGGATTTCGATAAAATTTAGCAAGGCTTTATATAGCATCCTGGGAAAGGACATAGGATACTTTCAAAAACAATACTACAGGGGGTGATTTAGGGGATGAAAGTTTGTAAGGGAAACCCAGTATTTCTTAAGTTAGGGATAACAAATTTATGCTATTGGTCGGAAATTAAGAAATATGTATTCAGCGTTTTTTAAAAATCATCCCCTAAGGGGGTAAAATAGGGATTGATTTTAAAATTTACAAAACTGCACGGATTTCGACAAAATTTGGCAAGGCTATAGATAGCATCCTGGGAAACGACATGAGCTACTTTTTGTCTTAAAACATAATCGTACAAGGGGTGATATAAGGGAAATTTATGCTTTTGGTAGGAAATAAAGAAATATATGGTACAGCGTTTTTGAGGGGGTACAATAGGGGTTGACAAATGTTTGTGTACCTACCTCTTTTTAAGAGATTTAAGGGATTGGAAATGTAGTCATAGTTCGAATCTTGAGGTAACATTTAGTCTTTATTTCATTCGGCGTTTTTACGAGGAAATTATTTGAACGAGTGGACACTCGGACAAAAGTTATTTGTTATTAGAGCGTGACTGGCATAATACATTTTAAGTAATTAACAAAGTCCCCCCGCCGCGTAAGTCTGTTTGTTTGAATGCGATAATGTCAAAAAGTACCGAACGGATTTTCATACGGTTTTCTCCAATGAACGGAGTGATTCAGGGTAATTCATTATAGTTTTGTGTAAATTGGCTGAAATATGACGACGACTGTTGAAGATGTCGGAAAAAATCATGCCGACTGGTAGCTTTATGCCTACTATACACGGTAACGATATATCGTAGCGATTTGAGTTTGCACAGTTATATCGGACGGCCCTATGTTTTCCACATGAACATTCCCATGAGATATTTTCCGACATCCACGCGGGCGAAGCCGCGGGCAAAAGCTAGTTGAAATATATAAATGCTTTGAGTTTGAGTTTGAGTTTGACAGTAAGATCAAACTATTAACGTTGAGAAATCTACTTATACTGACCTTAAGGTTTGTAAAATTCGTTCTCCTGGATAATAAAGTCACGCTTTATCCCCCGAAGACTAACGCAGAGGTGACCACATACACATTACATGTCCCCATTTCCCAGTTATGTTTAAGTCCTATGTAATGTCGGGGCCACATCAACGGGAAATGCCGTTAATTATCGCGATGATGTACGTTGGCCGTAGGTGTAGCCACAAATTATCGCTATAATTTGACAACGGCATTCGCATTGCCGATTGACGTTCGCCAAATTGAATGAGCATTGACGTTGACCGCTCAAGTGTGGCCACTCAATTTATCGCGATAATTATCGGAACAATCACCACGTTGTTGGGTGAGTCTATTACACTCACTCGAGCACAAATCCAGATTCCGGGCTGCACTGAGAACCTGATGGAAAAACCCAATAACAATTTAACCAACCTGGGTATCGAACGCAAGACTGTTGATGCTCAGCAAATAGTGCTTGTGACGCCACTAGGCAGTTGGTATTTTATTAGTAGTATTACGTTGGGACAGCCAAAATATGACAATACAAATTGTGTCCCTTCCCTATGGTACGCTCGCGCCAAAGCTCCGAGCATTATGCATACGTCATAATTATCGACGATATTTCCGAACGGTCGCGTTCAAATCCCATGTGGCTTTTAATACAGGGCCCACAGATGTAGATAATATTAGATAACGCTAGTTTGTGGAATTGTTTGGAATTTACCTATAGTTGCCTATACGAAAAGGCTGTTTAATGTTCATTCGGGAAAGCCCAACTAATTTTTAGTTACATAAGAACCTGTACAAAATAACTAATGGGCCATAATGGCTAAGTAATAACAGCTGCACGGGTCGATCCATCAGGTTAAGCTACGCTTGCCGGGGTTGGTCCGTGACCATCTTTACATACCTACTGAGAGTCCTCCGTGCCACGGAAAGCACGTTAATAAATAAATAATAAAATAAATAAAATTTATTTCAGTAACTTTACAACTTCTACAATATTTAATCATACATAGGGGTCTCCTTTTAAAGTGACAGAAATACCTGTGCTAAGTGGCCCCGCTCTTCTAAAACTAGTACAATAATAAGTAGGAGTGTGCTTACATGAGCTTTTACTAACTTAATAAGTAATGGAAAAAATAAAAAATAAAAAATAGAATAAAAAAGGTAAGCAAACAAAAAATAATTAACTTAAAACATATGCGTGTATGGGTGTGTGTGAGGGTGGGTGTGTGTGGGGGGTGTGTGGGTGTGTGTTGTGTAAGTGAGTGTGTGTGTGTGTGTGTGTATGTAAAGAGTATGTCAGTGTATATGGAGGTATGTTTGTGTATACATCACTTATCGCCAGATAGATTATAAAAGAGTTTCGATATCGTAATAGCTTTTGCTTTTTACCCAATCTACCAGAGATTTTTTACAATCCCGATAAGTCATGGGGAAAATATTTAAAAGTTTATTTAATTTGATTTGTTTAATTTGGCAACTGGCTGGGACCAACGTTAAGCTGTTGGTCCCAGCCAGTTTTCGTGGATCTTTGACTGTCGTTACGGGTCGTCAGAAGCCTGAAAGTCTAAAAATCATTCTTACCAAGGGGTATCGTATTACCCAGTTAGTGGGATGTGGAGGTCAGATAGACAGTAGCTCCATGTAAAATACTGGTATTCAGCTGCATTCGGTTAGACCAGAAGCCGACCCCAACATAGTTGGGAAAAGGCTAGGCAGATTGATTGACAAAAGCGCAGACAAAACTAGAAAGAATTTCTTGCACATTTTTAGAATTTCCTTAAGGTTTATACAGGGTGGGTCAAAAATCGTGGATCAAACGAAACATGGCGATATAGTTGGGGTTATTTGCATTAAAAAATATCTCTACGGCAGAGCCCTAACTTGATCTCCTTAAAGGTTATGAATAAAATGGGTACTTATTTTAAAACAATAAATGGTGTTAGTTGTTTCTAGTCATCACTACAAAAGTGCTTTTATGACAGTGGGTACAGTGATTTATGAGTATTAGCACTTTTTTCAATATCTTTTTATTGTTACCTGCTTATCTTTTTTTTAAATTAGGTATTTTTACCATTTTTTTTTTGTTTTTCTTACTGCAAGTAACCCCAACTATCGCCATGTTTCGTTTGATCCACGATTTTTGACCCACCCTGTATACCATGTTGTGACGAACAGCTTCCTCTATCTTTCTACATCTATGGCAATATCACTGAATACTGATAGCGATGTATTCGATACATAGTTTCCTGTGAAAAGCACTGACACTGGTGCAAAGCGATTGATACTCGACGGAGCATACAAATGGCCTGTTACTACACTGCGAACCACATATTTTTTTTATATTCTGAGTTTTGTTTCACTCGTTAATCTAGAATTTTCCACTGGGCTCCCGGAGTTATGTTTTAGATTTTCCATGCCTACAATTCATCGCTGTGTATTTTTTTCATTGGATTTTTAGTGACTGGTTTTTTTTTACGATTCATAATATATTATCTGCTATTTTATTAGGGTTCCGTATCTCAAAAGGAAAAAACGGAACCCTTTAGGGTTTCCCGAACTAGTTGATACTGTATTACATTAAGGTATTATTCCTCATTGCTGTGACTCGTAGAGTGACAAACGAGTGAGAACTTAAGATATAAAGGCCCCTTAGGAAAAGAAATTGAAACAAAAGAAAAACTTACAGTAATTTAGCAACGTTGGCTTATCTGTAATTGTGTGTGTAAGAGTTTGATTAATAGAAGGAAATATCTATGTATGTATGAATGAATGTATGTATGAAGTTTGCTAATTCAGGATTTTAAATGTATCTTCAGTATTATAAAAATTTAAGCAGATTAAGTGTTTCCGTACAATCTTTTAAATATGAATTTTCGGTTGAAAATTAGGGTGCTTTTTCGATATTAAGTCAAAATAAGGTGAAAATATAATATATTTTAAATCAAAAAAATTACAGTGTGTTTGGGACATAAAAAGGTAAGCTTTCACCAAATTTCGTGAAAAAAAAAAATATTTTGTAAAAGATAAAAATAGAAAACCAAAAACTTGGTTATTTGAATTTTTCACATACATTTTGAGGTTATGTGACAAAGTCTAAATACAAAAGTTGTCGATCTTTTTATTACCTCCAACTTGCCAATTCACTTTTTTCCAAAGGACTTGTAGTTTTGCCGGAAATCGAGATAAACCGTTTTTACTCTTAAAACTCCCCCCCATCCACTTTCCGACCTCAGATCGCCCGTAAATCATTTTTCCTATAATTTTATTGTAGTAAGTATTCTCTTCTTTTTTTAGGCCGCATAGTTTTCGACTTATAAAGAAAAAAAAAAAAAACAGTAGCCCTCCCCCCTTAGCTCCGAAGTTTGCATAGAGAAATCTGAAATTAATAATGTATGACAGAAATTACATAAAGGTTACAGGAAAAATAAAACGATGTCTCTAAATCACACGCACACTTTTTCAGAAATCGAAACGGAACCCTCGGTGCGCGGTTTTTTTTTATGTTCTTTTATTGAAGACTAGCTTTTTTCTGCGGCTGCCCGACTCGCTCTTGATCGGTTTTTTTATAGGTAATTATAGTTCTGTTTCTGTGTCTGTTTAAACAGTTCTGCGGAGTAGGTAACTATGAAAAAGAAAAAACGTTAAAGCTACTTTAACCATCTGAAGATGTCTATTTAAATTTATTCGAACTACATCTTACAATAACGAAACCTCTCTCTCAGATAAAACCACAGAACATAAAATGTTCTGTGGATAAAACATTTTACATTTCCTTACGATTGACTATCAGACAGTCGTTTTATTGAATAGTTATAGCATTTATTAAAACGATTGTTGTTGAAGTTAGCACTATCTTAGGGAAGGTTTCGAAGATACCAAAGTTTAATTACGAAACTGTCAGTTCCACTGGCATTAATTGGCCAGCCAGGGAGCGCCCAAGTCGGCAACTTGGTATCGCAGATTTTGCAAAACTTACGGTGTCCGAACTTACCCTTTTGTCTCGGTTGGGTAAACAGCGATGGCGGGGGTACACAGCTTCGCTATTATATACCATGTATATTAAGTTGAGTAGGTATCGCTTTAGTTGTTGCTTAATAGACAAAATCGGCCAAGTGCGAGTCGGACTCGCAAACGAAAGGTTATGTACGCACGGCTACAGATCAAGCTATAGATTCCCAGCATAAGCTGACCTAGCATTGAATAGGATTTCCATTTTTAGGGTTCCGTACCAAAATGGTAAAAAGGAACCGTTATGGTGTCACTCAGTCTGTCTGTCTGTCTGTCTGTCTGTCTGTCTGTCACAGCTGGATATCTCAAGAACTACTAATGCTATCAACTTGAAATTTAGAACAGTTGTAGATGACGTTTACCAAACTATTTTGCAAATAAGAACGCAATTAAAATATTTATATTTTTTTTTGCAACAGGACTGAAAGGGGGTCTTAAAAAATCAAAGTGAGTCTACCTAGGGCATGTGGGGTATCATATGAAAGAACGCTGTTTGCACATTCTCAAACATTTTTTTCTTTTTTTTAGGCCCCATAGTTTTCGACTTCTGATGAAAAATGTAAAAAATAAATACCGTTCCCCAACCCTTATCTTCGAAGTTTGCAAAGAGAAAAATCTGAAAAATTATTCTATGTGATAGAAGTTTATGTAAAGATTACAGGAAAAAATAAAACAATGTCACTAAATAGCACACTTTTTCAGAAATCGGAACGGAACCCTCGGTGCGCGAGTCCGACTCGCTCTCGACCGGTTTTTTTCAATGAGAGGTCAGTGTAAACTGGAAATATATACATAGCTTGATATGTAGCCGTGTGTACCACCGTACAATATTATAATACATATTAAAAAAAAAAAATCTACTAAGAATAGGGTTATAGCGGCAATAGAAATACACAATCTGTGAAAATTTCAACTGTCTACCTATTAAGCTTCGTGCATCAGACACAGCCCGCTGACAGACAGACGGACAGTGGAGGCTTAGTAATAGAGTTCCGTTTGGCACCCTTCGGGTACGGAACGCTAAACAGTGCAGTTCAAAACCGGGCAAGTACCTAACCAATATGACTTTTTCAATTCATAATTATGGAATTTTTAAGTTCATCTCTGACATCGCTGAAGAAAAATATCGTGAGGAAACCTGGACCTGGTGGTGAGGAAACCTGGACCTGGACGTGGAGAGTATATGAGTGGGTGTTTGGATGGTATTATTTTTATTTTGTAGAAAAAAAGTGGTAGGTACAACTTGAAAGTAATAAAACACGTAATCGGTATCGAATATACTAGAATATCTTGGATGAGTTCAGTATCAATCTTGTTCTGCTGGAAAGCTTGGGTGCTTAGTCTGACAAATTGGAACGAAGCTTTTTTTAAATCGTTAAAAACCTTTTTTTAGGAAAAACAGACAGACATTTTAATCCAACAAAAAAGGTCAGTCCAAGATATAAATAATGGTTGGGTAGAGCTGATGCCTTGCATAATAATTAGCTCATTTATTTATTGTTTCCTGGGGCGAGATCAAGGCCTTGTTTACTTCATTTTATTTCCATACCTTGATGTTTTTCTAAACTTATTATAAGACTAGCTGCGCCCCGCGGTGTTACCCGCGGCTTATCAGATACACTAAAACCGTATGGTATTTAACCAGTGAGATAAATATTTACATTTATATAGAGCGCACAGTGGCGCCCTCGGTAGCCTCCAGAGCCAGAAATCTTTTTACTGCAGTACATCCCGGTAAACAACATTACGGGACTTATTGTTTTCTGCGTAAATAAAAAGATTTCTGGCTCTTGACACACGCGAGCAACCCACGTAGAGCTGCCCGTGGGAGAAGCAGGGGGTGCCCAGGTGGATGCCGGCTACTTTTAAAGTTTGCCCCTGACTTTTATTTATAGTAATAGAGAAAGCCACCTTCAGAGGAAATTGCAAGCGCTTGAATTGGAATGGCAAGTTGGTGGGTATTATGGGTATTCTGGGTATCAATACCGTCTCTCCTTTGGACCCTCCGGTAAGTATGGTGGCCTGCACGATGTGCCGTCTCAGCTCTGTGACGCGTAACCTAGTGCCGTTACACAATCTGGGCGCGTCCAAGTTACGCATCAGTATGACAGGCACACCAACCTTGAGCTCCAACTTGTGGGAGGGCACCCCTGACAGGTCGAGGGAATTTAAGAATTCTACAGGGTATGTAGTTGCGTCGTCAGTTGTCATCACCGTGTCTATTGACATGTAGGTCCTCACCTCACCTGGAACTTGCTCTATTATTTTTTTATTAATCTTTCCCACCGATTCGTTTTTGGGCGCCATGATAGCCCTTTCACATAACCACACTTCGTTAGCCAGGTTTTGTTGTAAGCTTGGAAATACTTAATTAATAAGGTTATCTTCCGAGCTTACAACATTGCTAAATCGGCTGTCAAAAGTTATTTGGCCAGTAGCGTCCGTCGGCACGCGACCTTCGCCGACCTCGAGGAGTGTTTGTGCGAAGAGTCCAGACTCCTGATCATTGAAGAGCTGGACCCTCATGTTGGTCTTCAGCTGTAACCGCTCTATCTTACCCCACAACGGCGAAGCCTTGAGACACGCGTTTATCTCGTCTGCCGCGGTACCCCGCTCGATAACCGGTAGCGTCTGCCGGAAATCACCTGCGAGCAAGACGACCACTCCACCCATCAACATTCGATTGCCCCGAATATCTTGCAAGCTGCGATCCACTGCCTCAATCGCTCGCTTGTGTGACATCGTGCATTCGTCCCACACGATCAATTTGCACCATTGCAATAGAGCACCGCGACTACTGCTTTTACTGATGTTGCAAGTGGGCGTTTCTTCACTTGCAAGGTTCAGCGGGAGCTTGAACACTGAGTGTGCGGTTCTGCCACCACTCAGCAAGGTTGCGGCTATTCCGGAGGATGCAACAGCCAGCGCAACCACTTTGTCTTTGCGCATTTTTGCTAGCAGCAAGTTCAGTAAAAAAGTTTTGCCGGTGCCCCCCGGTGCGTCCAAGAAAAAAAGACCTCCTTGTCCGCTAGCTATGCGGTTTGTTATCAGATTGAAAATGTGCCTTTGCTCCGGTAGTAACAGGGGCTCTGTTTGAGCGACTTGATCCCGTAAGGCGACAGTATCATAACCAAGCTCTCTGACCAAATCAGTGGACAGCTCTCCAGTTCTTTGTGGGGTAGGCATATTGAAATCGGACAGCAGTTTCCCGACCATTGCAAAAATTTTGTCCTCGAGAAGCTTCAACGCTTCGTTAAAAACTAAGTCATCGTTGGCTTGTGTAATCCCTTGGTATCGGCGAGCAATGTCTTCTGATAAAGCATTTTTATATTTGTCCCATAATTGCCGGGGGTTGGAGAGTCCGCAGGTGCTTAACATAATCGCAAAGAGCTCTCTCAACGTACTCGCTGACCGGCACAACATGGCGTCTTCCATCGTTGCGTCCCAGTGACCGTCGTCTTCCAGCAGTCCCATCGCCTCACACGCTTCTCGGAAAGTGGCCTTTTCCTGCCCGTCGACGATTTTGAGAGCCTGAAAACTGGTGGGGCCTCGGACTCTAGTGAGTAGCAACCGTAGACAATAACACTCAAATTGTATTATGTGTACGGTATACATTCTGCCCAGAGCATCTGAGGCCTTCACACCAGGCCATTCGTCGACGGGTGCGCCCTGCACGCGACGTTTCCATTCTTTCCGCGACGCATTCCACGTGTTCCTCGGCACTTCTACGTAGAACAATGTCCGGGCAAACGCGTCATTCTGACACAGGCGGAAAAATGCGGTGAGGGTGGTAATAGGCGGTGTTGCAACTCGGTCTCGCAGGTTCGCTTCTGTAAAATACACGCGCTCGCCGTTTGGGAGGTGCACAGCAAGATGGGTCACTGTTGGGTGCCTTTCGTGTAACGGTAAACCAAGTATTCTCAATGCCGCTTCGTTACTGCTCACATATCTGCCCGCCCGAAACATCTGCACCTCATCCTGTGGGTCGATTGTAGCGGTACCCTGCTGTCTCACGATGAAAATAGCCTGGTCACTGCCCTTATTTATGTATTTACATATATATTTGATAGCCTGGACCGAGCTGCAAAATTCCACATTTATGTGGGCATCAAAAATTTTACAAAGCAGCGGCGAATATGGGACCACCCAGCTATTGTCCACGGACACGTTTTGCGCGGTGCCTCTGAGGTTAATATTAACTGTACGTCCCCCATGTTCGGGCCCTCTACGCCTATACATCGGGTAACCATTTTCATTGGTTTGCGTATCTTTTATGAGCGCGTGAGGATATTTTTTTGTGCATTTTCCATCTTTCATGCAAGGGGCCGTACGATTCAATACTCCGCATGGTCCGTGGATCATGCTTTTGGTGACGGTGTCATATAACTTTTTATCTTCGTTGGGGTCGGGCAACTCTGCAGAAACAACTTCGTCAATCTGGCTGGGACGTAATATCTCTTTTAGCCAGAGTAATAAATGGACATGCGGCAGTCCGCGTTTTTGCCACTCAATAGAGTACATAAAACACTGCATCTCACCGAACACCTGCCCTTTGGTGAGGAGGGTCACCAGTTTTTGTACCTTCATACGAAAGACTCTAGCGACGATGTCGTGTCGGTCCGTTGGTTTTTGTCCGGCCATCAATTCCTCTTTTATTTCGGGCCAGGCTGGGTTACATGTCATCGTAATAAATAGTTCCGGCCGCCCGTAATTCCGGACATATGAAAATGCGTCTTGAGTATACTCATGCAGATAGCGGGGACTGTTTACGAACGACGATGGGAGGATCACCAAATGACCCAAATTGTTCGGGTTGACATTGCCGTCGTACGCAATGGCGTCTTGGAGATGTACATAGCTCTCGGCACGCAACTTGCTCTGATTCAGAGCTACGTAGCGCAGACGCTCACTCTCCATCTTTACGTACATATCCACCAAGAATTGAGAAAGAAGTGTCCTACAGCGTAGCAACAAATTAAAATTATTTTCACGGACCATTATATGGAAAGCGTAAAAGTCCATGCAGGTGACTTTTTTATTTGGGTTGGTTTGAGGGATATTAAAGTGATAACCCTCTTGTCCCTTCCAGTAAATTATTGGATACTGTAGAGCGTCATAATATCGGTGCGTGTCTGCAATTCTGGTGAGGGAATCATCGTACTTCCGCAGGACGATGTCTCTCGGGGCGGTGGGGTCGGCGCCCGCGACCACAGCCGCCACCTCGGTGACCGCAGCCGCTGGCGCGTTGTAGCGGCGCGGGTGCTGCCCGCTCGGCACTCGCTCTGCGTGTATGACTACCTTACAACTATCATCGGGCATATTCTCTAGGGCGGACTTAAATTCATGGACCAAGATGTTGTGGTTGTTCAGGACTTGTTGAATTAAAACTACAGTTGCTCGCTCCACACCTTGAATGATTTGACACCGTCTGTCAGTCTCCGCCTCATCGTCTCCCATAAAATACACCTGTAAAAATTGAGGCTGTCCATTAAGTGGCGGCGACAGTGACCCTATTTTGTGATGTACTTGGCCTTGTACTGTAAATGTAGGGGAAAATCCAGGCATAGCAAGAATTTTGTCCGCCCCGAATGACGTCATGTGAAAACATGAATTGTATTTTTTTACACGGTTAAGGAACCGTCGAGATTCATCAGTTTCACCTGTAAATAATGTTTTTAAGGGATCCACAGGCTCTTCTAAAATAGGAATGGCTACTTTGCCCCCAGAGCAACACATCCCCACTCTTTCCTCCTTCCATTTTAATGCCCCACAGTGGCGACACACATTTTCCATACGGCTAATTTTAATGAGCCTGTGGTTACTGTAATCTAATGTCACGTCATATTCAAAAGCACATCTTTCAAATACCCCCCAAGAGTTTCTGCTAAATATTTGCCGACGCTCAGCTTGCCGCTGAGCAACTGCGAGTCGGCGAGCATTTGCCTCATCTGCTGTCTCAGAAGCACGCTGATTAGCCATTAGCTGGGCGTGCTCTCGTCGTCGAGAAGCTGTTTCTTCAAGTGTTTCAGTGGCACGCTGAGAAGCCATACGCTCTGCGTTTTCTTGACGCTGAGAAACTGCTTCTTCAGGTGTTGCAGAGGCACGCTGAGAGGCCATCCGCTCTGCGTTTTCTTGACGCCGAGAAGCTGCTTCTTCAGGTGTTTCAGAGGCACGCTGAGAGGCCATACGCTCTGCGTTTTCTTGACGCCGAGAAGCTGCTTCTTCAGGTGTATCAGCGGCTCGCTGAGAGGCCATCCGCTCTGCGTTTTCTTGACGCCGAGAAGCTGCTTCTTCAGGTGTTTCAGTGGCACGTTGAAGAGCCATGCGATTTGCGTTTTCTTGACGCCAAGAAGCTGATTCTTCTGGTGTCTCTGATGCACGCTGAGAGGCTATGCGGATAGCATTTTCCTGACGTCGAGCATCAGCTTGCGTAGAAGTTTCTCCAGCTCTGACTTCTGCCTGACGTGCTACTTGCTCACGTCTACGCTGTTCAGCATGAACGCTAGATTCTTGCTGTCTAGCAATTTTCATAGCTCGAGCTCTTTGAGAGCTCTGTGAAAGACTGGATTTGCGTTTGCGAGTCATAATTACACTAAAAATCTCAACAATATCCTAGAAATAAATATTGAACTTAATCTATCAAAATAGATAAAGAACTTACCTACCACAACTTAACCACAACTTAACCTAATCTACAAATATTATAACGAACTAAGAAATGCTGCTATTAAATAATCAATACTAACATATTGTGGAGGTGCGCGATCAATCGCTTGACTGCGCGGACGTATCTTGCTTAGCTTAATATGACATTATTAATTAATTACAAATAATATTAGAATTATTTGCGTCGTCAGTGATATAAGTGTGTCGTGAGTGATTATATCGAGGTTACAGACTTTGTGCAAGAATGAGCTAAAGTATCTTTGAACAAAAATAGTGTTTCTGGGTTAGATATGCCTAACACAGGGTCTAGCCCGTTTGGCCGTAGCCACCTATTACGACGAAGTCCTCCGCCAACACCGACACCAACTCAAGATTTCCAGCCTTTAGACCCAAATCCACCAGCTCCCGTGGAGACTGAGCTACCGACTGAAGTTATTTCTACGCCGGAGATACAGAAATGGATGGGGTCCATAGATAAAATCCTAACTGAAGTATGCAGTTTAGTCGCCGAGGGAAAAATGAATGCGGAACAAAAGGTTCGTGTAGCCAATCTTTGCCGTAGTGTCACTAATGGTGCATCTCAGATGGCTGTTTTATATCAATCCCTAAAACAAAAAACCATTCAAGCCCATAGTACCATTCAGCACTTACAGCAGCAACAGAACATCACGAGCTCTCTCCAACAGTTCAAACAAGTAGTTGAAGGCATTTCAAACCCTTCAGAACCCTTTTCGTACGCTAATATGTTCAAAAAAGGGTCGGATAATTTTGTGCGCCCAGCAAATTTAAGCTCAGTTGCTATTTATCCAAGCGACAAGACTAAATCTAGTGACGATACCAAGTCTCTCGTACAGAAAATTATTTCGCCCGGGGAACTTAAACTACATGTTCGTGGCCTTAAGAAAGTAAAAAATGGAGGTGTCCTTATTAGTACCGACTCCAAAGAGGACATTCAAAAGCTCAGAAGCTTGGAAAAACTCGCTTCTTCGGGCCTTAAGGTTGAAGAACCATCAAAACGGCGCCCAAGAATCACTGTTATTGGGGTCCCGGTAGCCCTGACTGATAAGCAGGTTTTTGACTACATTTACGAGCAAAACCTCTCAGGTAAGATGACCAATACTACGCGTGAGACGTTTGAAGAACAAATTAAATTGAGCCATAAATCTGGTAAAAAAGACCTCCCTACTTGCAATTTCATACTAGAAGTGACGGCTAGCATCAGGAAGATTCTTGTGAATCAAGGACGAATATTCATAAATTGGACGTCGTGCCCAGTACGAGATTTCACGATAGTTACAAGGTGCTTTAACTGCCAGCAGTTCGGCCACGCGGCCAAGTTCTGCCGTGAAACTAGTCCGACGTGCAATCACTGCGGAGAGACGGGCCACTCTTTCAAGGAGTGCAGCACAAAATCCACTCCACCCTGCTGTGCGACGTGTAAACGATTTAAGAAAAGTGCTGATCATAAAACTGGTGATGTAAAGTGTCCAGCACGAAAATATGCCGAGGACAACTATATTCATTCCATAGATTATGAAGGCGCCTAAGAGCGCTACCTATTAATCCATCTAATAAGCACACTAGTAGTCGTTTTCGTTTGTTTATATTTGTTAGTTGTTTATTTGTCATGACTGATCAATTACTTAGTGACCTAGATCAATTTTCTGTGTCTGAAGCTATAAATTGTAATATTGATGAGTGTAAACACCTCTTTCCCTCGGGAAAGAAACCGCTGACCCTACTTACACAAAATATTCGTAGCATAAATCGAAATATAAATGGTTTTGAAATTTTGCTACAGAACCTGGGTATAAGTTGCGACATTATCGTCCTAACAGAATGTTGGTTGTCAAATCAAACAGCTGTTATACCATCATTAGACGGATATGTTTCGCACAAAACCAACAGAAACATCAACCAGAACGATGGCATAGTTGTATTTGTTAACAATAATTTAAGTACAACTGTAGAAGAACCATTGCTACAAAATAGTAATTGCTTACTCATTAAAATTAATTCAGATACGGTAGTTATGGCTATATACAGACCTCCTTCTCAAAATGTCGCCAATTTCTTAGATTCACTAAACGTACAGTTACAAAGTCTTACAACATTTAAAAACATAATATTAATGGGCGACATCAACATCAACATTGCTTCCGGGAAAATGGATGTACATGCACATAACTATCTTAATATCTGCTCATTCCACGGACTTTTGCCAGCTCATTTACACCCCACGCATCAAAGCGGTTCATGCTTGGATCATTTCATTATAAAAACGAATAACCCAACCAAAACATTTGTTACTAACTCTTCGCTTACTGATCACCAAGCAGTTTTACTAACAGTACAAGTTTATTTACCCAGGAAAAATTGTTTACGTAGCTATACTAAAGTCAACATTACACACCTCGAAAAAGACATACGTAATATTAATTTTGACCCAGTTTATAATTCTACCGATGCAAATATTTCTATTAATTACTTTATAAATACACTTCACCATGCAATAATAAAAAACACAGTCACTAAAATAACGCCAAGGAAATATAAGTCCATTAAACCTTGGATTACACCCGGACTTGTTCGATGTATTAGGCACAGAGACAAACTGCACATAAAATGCAAGCATGAGCCTGGAAATGAAATACTTTCCATTACGTATAAAAGATATAGAAACTTCTGCAACAACCTTCTGAAAAAAATAAAAAATGAATATGATAAAAGTGAACTGCAAAAGGCAGGCAAAAATAGTAAACTTATTTGGAAATTTATAAAAACAAATACATTTAGAACAAAACAACTTGAACCTCCACTTGACTTATTGACAATAGAGAACAACCCAATAGATTCAATAAATAAAATTAATTTATATTTTTCTAATGTAGGCAAAACTTTAGCAGAAAAGACCTTAATGGCTAGAAGTTTTTTCCGTCAAAACCAACCTAAAGCACTCCCCACACTCAAATCGTTTGGCTTACTAGACACGGATGTCGACGAAGTACTAACAATTATTTCTGGATTAAAGGACGTTTGCGCTGTTGGGTGGGACGATATATCAAACAACATACTTAAACATTTCAAATACCTACTTGCTCCGCCGCTAGCTCATATTTTTCAGTTATGCTTAACTAATGGTATATTCCCTAAGTCGCTTAAAAAGGCAGTGGTTACTCCTGTATATAAATCTGGTGATAAAAAATGTGTTAATAACTACAGACCCATTTTCGTCTTAACAGGACTCTCCAAGATCCTAGAAAAAAAAATTAATATTAGATTAATGAAATACCTAGAAGATAACAAATTACTCTCAGATAGACAATTTGGCTTTAGGCCCAAAAAATCAACTAATCAAGCAGTGCATCAAATGACGGATTATATAGCAACTAATTTAGATAAGGGTCTGCACTCCATTGGGATCTTCCTAGACCTCGCCAAGGCCTTTGACACAATTTCCTGTCCTTTATTATTGCAGAAGCTTGAAACACTCGGAATAAGAGGAACAACGCTTTCATTACTTTCTGATTATCTTAGTGACCGCGAACAATGTGTCAAAATTGGTCAGTACGTCAGTTCTGAGCTCCGAAATAGTAATTACGGAATACCACAAGGTAGTATTTTGGGTCCTACTTTATTCCTAGTATATATCAATGACCTGTGCAGCTTGACACTCCAAAATGGGGTCATATTGTCATATGCAGATGACACAGTTCTATTGTTTTCAGACAAATCTCGACATGAGGTGTATAAACAAGCCCAAAACGGGTTTAATATAGTGTCTGATTGGCTACATGATAATCTCCTTACACTAAATGCAGAGAAAACCAAACACATTTTATTTACTATTAGAAATACTAACCTGCCAACTACTAACATAAACATTTATGCGCATAAGTGCGGCACTTATGCTGACAATGCATGCAATTGTCCTACTTTAGCAAAAACCGATCATATGAAATATCTTGGTGTAACGATTGACACAAATCTGAATTTCCGTAAACACATTGATTTGTTATGCACTAGAATGCGTAAATTAATATACATTTTTAAGAATTTACGATATTTATCAGACTACAAATTAATTAAACAGGTTTATTTAGCTTTGTGTCAATCCATTCTGACTTATTGTATAACTTCATGGGGTGGGGCTGCTAAATCAATCCTATTGCCATTAGAACGTGCACAGAGAGCTATTCTTAAGGTAGCCACCTTTCGCCCATTTAGGTTTCCCACACACGAGCTTTACACTGCGTGTAAAGTTTTAACTGTGCGTCAACTATTTATACTGAATACAGTACTACACCAACATAGCAAACTTCCTTATATCCCAATACCTATAGATAAGAGAAGAAAAGACTTGGTTTGTATAAAGCCTCAAACTAGACATACTTTTATAAATAGATTTTATGTATTTTTAGGGCCGTTTTTATATAATAAAATCAATAAGTCTCTTAGTATTTATAGTATAAATTGTAAAAAATGTGGTGAAATGCTGCGTGAATACTTAGCGACATTTAATTACTCAGACACTGAAAAATTGCTAGATGTAATGCAATAAGTTTAATAATGTTAAGTAATTTTCTATTTTTTTATTTAAAATATAATTATAATGTATAAATGCTAGCTCTTATATGTACACTAACACATTGTCCACTAAAGTACTCAGCGTTGTTAAGTGATGGCCTGAAACACAGGTTTTAATAAACCTACATCAGGCAGGTCGCTATTGTAATAATTAGACCTTTATCCGATAAATATAAATTATACAGTAGATTTTTAACATAGCTTAAGTTTTTCATACTAATATTACTATGTACTTTGTAATGATGTAACTTTTATGTAATTTAATTAATTAATGTGAACTTATGAATAAATATTCTATTCTATTCTATTCTATTCTATTCTAAACAAACCAACGTAAATATTGATACTAAATACCAATTTTAACGAACTCAACAATATCCTAGAAATAAATATTGAACTTAATCTATCAAAATAGCTATAAAACTTATCTACAACTAAAATGTTAAATATTGTAGGTAAACAAAAAATAAAAGTAGCCACAACTTAACCTAATCTACAAATATTATAACGAACTAAGAAATCTTGCTATTAAATAACTAACTTCTAAACAAACCAACGTAAATATTGATACTAAATACCAATTTTAACGAACTAATAAATACTGCTATTACAAAATTCTATTCTTCTATCGGAGTTTTTACTAACTAAAATCCTTCCACCGAGTAGTGAATTGAAACTTTAAATGCATGTTTTAGTACCTACTGAGCAGCGCCATGTATCGGATTTTTTAGAAAACTAAAGTTATCACTCTTGTGTGTTCTAAGGTGCAAAATGTATACAATGCGGGGAGAAATGCATCTTTATTGAAAAAACAAAACCGGTCAAGAGCGAGTCGGACTCGCGCACCGAGGGTTCCGTACCATCATTTATATTAAATTTTTGTTGATGATTTCTGAAAAAGTGTGCTATTTGGAGACATCATTTTATTTTTAGCATTAGAAGTTCTTGATGAAGCTGAGACAGACAGACAGACAGGCAGACTGAGTCGCACCATAAGGGTTCCTTACCATTTTGGTACGGAATACTTAAAGAGCAGACTAACAAATACCAGATTTCTATTTTGCTCTAAAAACACTACATTTTTTTCAGGATAAAAAGTAGCTTATGTGTTAATCCAAGGTGTCAGCTACTTCCACACCAAATTACATCAAAATCGGTCGAGCCGTTTGAGTTTGAAAGTGTAGCAAATATATTTGAATTCCTAGTTCATCCCACGGGAACACTGCATTTTATCGGGATAAAAAGTAGCCTATGTGTTAATCCAGGGTCTAGGCTATCTATGTACCAAATTTCATCCAAATCGGTCTAGCCGTTAGAGCGTGAAGAAGTAACAAACATACACACACACACACACACACACACTCACAAACTTTCGCCTTTATAATATTAGTGTGATTGTCATCTGCCGACCCTTTTCCCGAATTTGTTGGGGTCAGCTTCCAGTCATGGAGCGACTGCCTATCTGACCTCCACAACCCAGTTACTCGGTACCCTTGGTAAGATGTTGGCAGACTTTCGGGCTTCTGACGACCCGTAACGACTGTCAAAGATCCACGAATGACAGCGAGGACCAACGGCTTTACGGAGTACTTAGCCACGCGCCCCTTCTTATTTTTTATAGTATATTATGGTACCTATCGCTTCTTGCTAAGGTACCTACAATAAATTAACGTAATTAAATCCGTTCTCTGTTACATTTTTAAAAATTTAACACAGTATTTTATTGGTCAGTTGTATAATTATTCCTTTCAGACTTAATACGCAAACCAAACTTATTTTAAGATATAGTATAATAAATTAAGATAAATATTTTTTTTTGTTAACCGTTAAATGTCATTTGTACACATAGATCCACACAGATCTCAGGCTCGTATTTATAATCAAAGTAATTACTTCAGTAATTACTTGCTACTAAGTAATTTCATACTTGAGGGTAGAATTCTTAAGTAAAGAAAATTGTGACTATTACTTGGTTAAGAATTCTAAGCTTTGACAGTTCTAACTTCAAGCAATTACTAAACTATACAAAGAAAATCATTGCTTGAGCAATTACATTTACTTAAGTAATTACTTTTACTTGACTATAAATACGAGTGTAAGTAATTTCATACTTGAGGGTAGAATTCTTAAGTAAATAAAATGGTGACTATTACTTGGCTAAGAATTCTAAGCATTGACAGTTTCTAACTTCAAGCAATTACTAAACTATAGAAAAAAAATCATTACTTGAGCAATTACTTGTATGTCGTCGAAGTCGCATCGTTTTCTACTTAAGTCACGTCGTAGAAACACTTTGTTGGAGTACAGTAGTGTCGGACTTAAGGTATTTCGAACTAATGTACCGTCGAAATAAAGACCTGTCGGAGTTCCGTATTGTCGGAATAAAATCTTGTCGTATTTCGGTTTGTCGAAGTTCAGTTTGGTAGTCATTCTAACAACCAGTCTTACCAAGGGTTACCGTGTTACCCAATAACTGTGTTGTGAAGGTCAGATAGACAGTATCGTCATATAAATAAATAAAAGAAAATAAATAAATAAATATCCTTGGACATTTCACACAAATAGATCATTTCTTTCACATTTCATATAAATACTGATATTCAGCTGCATCTGGTTATACTGGAAGCCAATGTCAACATAGTTAGGAAAAGGCTAGACAGAAGATGATGGTAAATATAGATGTATAATTTTTTTTTAACATAAAGGGTAGTATTACAGGACTCGGTGACACTACAGAACACTATTATACAGCCTTTAAAAGCACTTCTTGCTGCATGGTACTGCAATTAACGACTGAAATATTACAAAAGTACATAATTAGGATCTAGTCGGATACTCGTTATTTATGAATGCCAGCTTATTGCAGGTAACGAGCTACAGCAGATTTGTAAGCACGTTTTTTGGTCTAAAAAATCAGGGCTTAAAATTGTCCCATGCCAGGGCGAAGGCCACTTTTAATATAGCGAAACATTGACACTTATACATTCATTATCTTGTGGTGATGTTTGTATGATTTCCTTTCAAAGGTATGTTGGTCCGCAAAAGGCATGAATGAAAGGCAATTGCATGCAGCTGAGATAGAATGCTAAAAGGGATGTGTCACACGAACGGATAGAATAAGAAATTAGTACATAATAGGAAGTTTGAAGAGGCACCGGTGACTGAAAAGTTGTCCGGAAATCGGTTGTCATGGTATGGACATGTGATGCGGAGGAATGAGGAAAATGTCGTGAGGAAAGTTTTGAGTAAGACAGTCGATGGCTATGAGAGTAGGGGAAGACCAAAGAAACGATGGATGGACTATGTGAAAAATAACATGGTTAGAAAGGGGGTGACTACCGAGATGACGACTAATAGAGAAGTATGGAAAAAGGGACATGTTGCGCCGACCCCAAATAGATTGGGATAAGGGCAGGAGAATGATGATTTTCTTTCAAAGCAATGATGTCTTAGATTTTGGGTGCCTGCCGTTTTGCCGAAAAGATTTTGACAAAATAGTCCGGTCAAAATAGACATTTCAATTAACAAAAATTCCGACAGAGCTAAATTTGGGTGGAGACCTTGGGTACACCATTAGAAATAAAGTGTCAAAAGTCCCTATCGATCCCATGTGTGCTAAAAAAGTTATTGGGCGTCAAATGTCAAAATTTGAGGATTTTTCTCGTAAACGGTAAGTTATATCAAAAAATTTGTGAGACAAAATCGAAAAGATTATTTTTCCTGTAAATTCCGTCATAACAGTTCGTGGAGAAGGCCAAAAAACGCGCCAAAGTAAACTTCCTCCAGGTGGTGTGTGGCAATGTGTGCATATCATGTACAACGTGCTTCCTTCAACTTTTAGAATCGCGATATCTAAGAAACGGTGATTCTTAAAAAAAAAGTAAACAGACAATTTTTGAAGACAATTTTATGATCTTCAATTTTGTCTCACCTATTTTTTTGATATAACTTACCTTTTACGAGAAAAATTCAAAAAAAATTCAAATTTTGACGTTTTTTTTTTATTATTTATTTTATTACAACATTTTACAAACAAAACCTTAAGCTAAGAACTATGCCCCGCAAAACCGTTATCACGGTTTGTCTGTGGGAACAGTACAAACGGTATTACAAAAAAAAGTTTTAGTGCGGACACTTAATTTTCATTTAATACCAAATTACTCATTTGCCCTCCCCCCAAAGGTCTGCAAACCACTTGACCATTTGACCTCCAATAACTTTTTTAGCACACGTGGGATCGATGGGCACTTTTTTGACACTTTATTTCTAATGTTATACCCAAGGTCTCCGCCAAAATTTTGCTCTGTCGGAATTTGTGTTAATTGACCACTACTTTTATGTCTATTTTGACCGGACTAAAATTTCATTACCCAAACAAATTTTAGCAACCTTTTTTTATACCATTGCAATATTTCGATTGATTTTAGTACGCATATTTTCATTTGGTAAAATTTTTACTTGGCAAAATATTACCAAGTATAATGTCACTATGGCATTTGGTATTTAATCAAATGATTTATTACAGCAAACAATCTTCAGACAATAAACGTTTGGTGAAATGATTTGATAAGACAAAAAATATTAAGGCAAAAATAAGATTTTTTTAAGCCAGACATGACTTGCATTAATAGAAAAAAGATATTGTTTTTAGTAGGTTAGCCGGAACTCAACTATTTAGATTAGGTTAATTTCTTCTTTAAAAAAAATGGGTAGGTTAGGTTAGGTTAAAACTGTGACCTCCTACGCACGAGCTGAGCGAGCGAAGCGAGCGGTGCCGCGGCAGCGGCCGGCGAGTGCCAGACACGACTGGCATTAATAGAAAAAAAGATATTGTTTTTTAGTAGGTTACCCGGAACTCAACTATTTAGATTAGGTTAATTTCTTCTTTAACAAAATGAGTAGGTTAGGTTAAAACTGTGACCTCCTACGCACGAGCCGAGCGAACGAAGCGAGCGGTGCCGCGGCAGCGGCCGGCGAGTGCCAGGAACGACTTGCATCAATAGCAAAAAGACATTGTTTTTAGTAGGTTACCCGGAACTGAACTATTTAGATTAGGTTAATTACTTATTTTTAAAAAAATGGTTAGGTTAGGTTAGGTTAAAACTGTGAACGCACGAGCCGAGCGAGCGAAGCGAGCGGTGCCGCGGTAGCGGCCGGCGAGTGCCAGGAACGACTACATCATATAGAAAACAAAATATGGAAAAAAACGCTACTAACTAAAAAAAAAAAGAATAGTTAACATTCATATTATTAGTACCTGTTTAGAATTTGTCTTTGAAAACTGACGATACTAAATATTTGGCTTATTTGATTTTGCGTAAAAACTGTTATTCCAACTGAAATATTTGACTAAATAAAAAATGTTAAAAGTATCTACTAGTTGGTAAACAAGTTATAGTTTAAACGTTCATTTGCCAAACATTAGGTTTGCGTTACAATTTTTTGTGAATAGATTTTTTGCTAAGTAATAATTTGGCAAATGAAATTATGCGAAAAAATTTTTGGGAGGTGAAAATTTGTCAAATTTCTTTCGGTCAAACAAGGGACACCCCTAAGATTTACTCAAGCACCACTCTTACCTTGACGTCAACGTTTTCCATACCTATTTATTAAAAAGGATTTTTTTCTGTAAAACACATTATTATTCAAATATTTTCTTTACATCACCCCCCCTGGGAAAGGTGATACTTACAAAGTATTATGTGAGTCTAACAATTAATTTTACTTATTGTACTCTTTCTATACTATTCTTGGTCTTTTTCGTCAAGCGTTGGAGCTGGAGCCAATTTGGAGATGTGGAAAAAGTTTGACTCTGGTTTTTTATGGCCAGTGTTGATCCTGTACATCGTGTTTGACAATTTTTCCACGATTTTGTATGGTCCGATTCTTAATTCGTCCAGCTTTTTTCTGTTTAGCTTGTTACCATTGTCCACAAACACCATATCACCCACTTTAAAGTCGAAGTGTTTACGATTTTTGTCGTAAAGTATCTTATTGTAATTATGAGACTGAAGTGTATTTGCTAGAGCTTTTTGTCTGTCTTGAATCCATTCAGTCTCAGTCTTATTTGGTTTTAGCTCATTTGGCAAAATCGTAACATCGGTGCCATATAGTAGATAAGTAGGAGCGTATCCAGTGACAGTATGCTCCGTTTCATTATATTTTTTTACACAATTTTGTGCTATGGTTGTCCATGCTACTTTGGTATCTGTTTCGTTAATTTTGCATCTTATTCTATTAACCAATGTTTGATTTAATCTCTCATTTAATCCATTTGAAAAGGGTGAATTCACTGCAGTAAAAATTAGTGGAATTTTTTTATCTTCTAAATAAATTTTGAATTCCTTAGAATTTATACCTGGATATTGATCCGAAAGAATCATGCCTATATCATCAGTTTCTGCGGTGTTCTTCACTAGTTTAATGAAATCATTTGCATTTTGTGTTTTTGATGTCAAAATAAATGCGTACCTCGTGAAATGATCTGATAGCAGGTGCAAGTACTTTTTTGTGGAACGGGAACCTCCAAAACCTCCAATTGTATCAATTGAACATATCTCAAACGGTCTTGTAGCGGGGCCCAATTGTGACATCATTCCAAATTTGTTTTGTCCTCTTGATTTATTTTTTATACATACTGTACATTCTTTACACGTTTTTTTTATGTTCTTTGTTAAGTTTTCTGCTGTATACAGTGAACTTATTGTTTTTTGCATTTGATTTATTCCTATGTGTCCTTGGTGTGTGTGTATTCTTTTAATTAATTCCATGCTAAACTTTTCTGAGAGAATTATCTTATCTTTTTTTTTTCCTTTTTTATAATAAACATTGTGGTCTGATTTTAGCTTTTCTTTTCTGGACTGTATATATTCATTTTTTTCTTGATCTTCTAAGATGTCTTGTAGTTTTATTAAGTTTACTACTTTTAATTGTTCCTCCTGATTTCCACTGGCATCTAAGACTGGATTCCTGCTCAGGCAATCAGCTTCCAAGTTGTATCTTCCTGGTGAATATTTTATTTCAAAATCATATTGTGATAGGTAGTATGTTAAGTCTCCTAGTTCTTCATCAGTTCTTGATTTAATGTTCATATTTTCCAACGGTTTGTGATCTGAGAAGACAGTGAATTTTTTACCTATCAACAAGTGTTGCCAATACTTAACACATTCTTTTATTGCTAGGCATTCCAGATAGATTGCCTTCTTCCTTTTTTGCACTTCATTCAATTTTTTTGAGAAGTATGCTACTGGTTTTGGTTCCCCGTTTTCTTGCAGCTGTTTTAGGACAGCCCCCACTCCTAGTATACTAGCATCTGTGTATATATGTATTGGTAATTTTGGATCAAAAATTGTTAATATTGGTTGCGTACATAATATTCGTTTCATTTCATCAAATGATTCTTGGCATGCTTTCGTCCAATTAAAGGTCTGTCCCTTCCTCAAAAGATTATGCAATGGATCCAATTTTATTGCTATTTTTGGTACATATTTATGATAAAAATTAATTTTTCCTAAAAACTGTCTTACATTTTTTTGGGTTTTTGGAATTGGAAAATTTTTAATTGATATTAAGTTGTCTTTCAGTGGTTTAACTGAATTGTTCTGTATTATGTGACCCAGATATTTTACCGAGTCTGCTGCAAATGTACATTTTGAAAATTTAAGTCTAAATCCTTCACTTTTAATCGCTTGAAACAGTTGTGTTAAATGCCTGACATGTTCAGAGAAAGTTTTTGAGAATATTAAAATGTCATCTATGAAATTCACTGTGAACTCTGTGAGTTTGTGTTTCCTTATTATGTTGCACAGTATCCTCTGAAATATTGCTGGTGAGGTTTTCAGACCAAATGGCAAACAAGTCCACTGGTAATGTCCTTCTTGTGTGACAAATGCTGTTTTGTGTCTATCCGTTACACGTAGTGGTATTGACCAAAATGCTGAGTTTATGTCAAGTGTGGAGAAATATTTGCAATCTCTTGTTTTGATCATTAGATCCTCAATCAGAGGAAACGGTTGTGATTGTGGAACAACAATTTTGTTTAGGTCTCGAAAATCTATGCACAACCTTGATCTTGTGTTTTCATCTTTTTTGTAAGCTAATGTTACTGGCGCTGCAAATGGACTATAAGATTCTTCAATAATTTTTTTTTTTAATAACTGTGCAATCTGTTGTTCAATTTCTTTTTTGTCTTCAATTGTGCAACGATATGGTCTTTTACTGCAATATTTTTCTACTGTTAGATCAATGTGTGCTTCATAATCCTTTACCGTGCCGATGTCATACTTATCTTTTGCAAAAACTGATTTATTGTTTATTATTAACTCATCTATTATTGCCTGTTTGTCATAGTCTAAATGGTTTATGCAAATATTGTATTTTTCTCTGTTGAAGTTTTCGTTAAAGTTTATGGAGTTTATGTTGTTGTTTTGATAATTTTCTGATTTTATTTCCTTTGTAATTATTTCTGTTTTTATGTTTGACTCTTTACTTTTAATTTCCTTAGAAATGTTATTATTTTCTAAACTATTTGTTTTTGTTTCCTTAGAAACTTCTTTATTTTTCATTGACTTACTTTCCATTTTCTTAGGAATGTTGTTTGTCTCTGAATTTTTAACTTCATTTCTTGATATTGGAACATTTTGACTGATTTCTAAGTTTTCATTTTGAATTAAATAGAATTTTTTTATACAGTCAAGTCCAATTAAAAAATCGTAGTCAAAATTTTCTTGATCTATTACAAAGACATCGGTTTTTTTTTCCACATTAAAAATGTTTACATCTAGTGTTATTAAACCACTTGCTTTTTTAACGCCATTAATTGTTTTTAAATTAGTATTGTTGTAATTTCCTGATATTTTATTTTTAAATTTCAGTAATTTTGAATTTATCAAAGACACATTGGACCCTGAATCATAAATTCCAAATACTTCATGGTGTTTGTTCAATACTAACCTTACTTTAATTAATGGCGGCACTATTAGTTTTTTGAGTCTTCACACTGCAGTTCACATTCCAATTCGGAATTATTTATGAGTTTGATTTGTTTCTTTTCATTTTCTTTTGTTTTAAACCAGCATGAATCTTCTGAATGATAGCGAACTCCTTTCTTTAACTTTTCACAAATGCTACATTTTTGCATCCTTTCTTTCATTGGCTTTGTCTCATCTTTCTTTTTCATAAACTTTTTCTTGCTAATCAAATGCTCTAATTTCCCAACTTCATTAAATAAATCTTTTGTTTCTAAAATTTCCTCTTTGTTGATCCTATCCGTTATAAAGTCTGGCAAACCAGCAGCAATTAGATCAATCAAGGTCCCTTGATCAATTGTCTTTCTTACTTCTAGTAAAAGTTTTTCCTTTTTAATGGAATATTCCAGTAAAGATCCTGATTGATATTTGAAAGCCAAAGCATATTTGCTACTCGCCCAACCCTTATTTGCATAAGTTTCTATGAAGTTTGTCTTCCATTTTGACCATTTTGATTGCAAACTATGCTTGATCATCATTGATGCATACCAGTCAGTGCATGATTTTTCTAGAAATAATCTGAAAATTTCAATTTTTTCTTCATCTTCTGCTATATCGAACCTTGTGCATTCCTTTTCAAAAACTTCCATCCATTGACATGCACTAGCATTCTTGCCATCAAATTTTTCAATTATAAATCTGTCCGCTAATTTTTTTACGCTCTGTTTTTCCTTTCTTTGTTGACATTCTACTAATTTTTCCAATATTTTCACCATGTGATCTTCTGAATCGTTTTTGTTAGATATAGCCAATTGTTCTTGGGTAACTTCCTCTAGGTATTGGTTCTCAAACATCATGTTGCCATCTTCATCAAAGTATGCTTTCACCATATCCGCTGTTAATTTTATCCAAACACTTCTAGTTTGATGCCTTTTCTTAATTGTATTTCGCACTGTATTGTAAGCTTTTGAGCCGAGAATATGTATGTGAAGTGACGCTGCTTCATACTCCTCAGGTATCAGGAAAACTTTGTCTTCTTGTGTGATAATTGAGGTTATGGCGATATAGGTTGATTTTCCGTCTTTTGTGGCTTTTGATTTAAATACGAATTTTAGTTTCTCCATTTTCTTGAATATACAAGAAATGTCGTTTTATAAGGGTATTTTCAGTAGTTAGATGAGGTGACACCGTCAATCAAAACACAATTGAGTTTCTCTGTAATTAAAGTTTTATGTTTGTTATGTTCATGTTTGTTTTACAATAATTACAAAATATAACGTTCACTTAGCTAATTAAACCTTACCTGTAATTAAAGAAACGACATTTAATGTTATTAATTTACAGTATCAATTTCTAACCACCAAGTTTACTGTTTTCACAATGGATCTCGTTCGACCACAGATTAACTAAGGGCTGACGACATTGCGGTCTGTCAAGACAATGGCGCTAGTAGCGCGACCTTTATTTAAAATAAAGAAAATATATTTTCTTTACATATGTATAGGTATAATGTGTAAGGAAACAGACGTAAAGGAAAAACACAAGAAAATTGCATAATTAAATGCGAAAAAAAGTCGAGACAGTATTTTGAATTATTAACAATCTTATCAGCCCCGTGCGACGTTAAATCAGTGTCTGACGGTGACAGAAACGGTGAATAAAATGCTCCTAAAGAGAAAAAATATTTCTTAGCTTAGCGACTGAATAAATGGGAAAGCCATTAGTTATATCGCAAAGAGACGCCATTTTAGTCTTTTAGGAGAAAATTATTATCATATTCGTTGAAGAGACTGTTTAGTGACCACATTAAGGAGAAAGTACCTAGACACGATAATTATTTCAATGCGTTAAAAGTTTATTTATCATTTGCTTATATCCTACTAATATTATAAACGCGAAAGTTTGTGAGGATTGATGCATGAATATTGTTTACTCTTTCACGCAAAAACGACTTTTTTATTTTTTTTATTTTTTATCCTTTATTAAACAGAACCAGGTTCTTAATTAATAATTACAATGTAGCCTTCAAGACTAATAAGCAATTTTAATCTAACTTAATTTTTTACGTGATAATTATTTTAAAACTTAGAATAGTGTTAATTGTACTTTACACAAGTCCGTTCCACTTTCTTAGAGTCTGATATAATATAATAATATAAACACTTTGTTCATGTGTTAAATATGAGTGTCATTGTCACTATTATTTCTACACTTTTTACACTACACTAACTCAAAAGGTTTTGTTCGTTTTAGTCTTCGCACTATATTTGTCTGGTCTAACAGCTGAATTGCCTCGATGTTCACAAAACGACTGAACGGATTTTTGGCACGCAGATAGGTTATAACGTGGATTAACACAAGGAATACTTTTTGTCCCGATATTCTTACGGGTTTGAGACAGTACTCTAAACTTACTTTTAACATACAAACATTTTATCTTATCATCAAAGATCAAATAAAGAGCACGACGTGCTACTTCAACCAAACTGAAGAATGAAGATATGAAAACCTTTAGCAAGTTCAAGGACTGATCCAATAAATTGTTTTTGATTTTCACAACCTTTGAAACCGCTTTCAGTTCGGAAGAGTCACGACAGTTTCCTTTTATTGCTGCTATCAAGAACCTACCCTACCTGACCTGCTTCAAATATTTTCAGTTAAAATCATATAACCATTAACCTAGTTAGATTCTAATTGCTTTTAAAAGCTGTTAACAAGTTCCTATGATGCTATAATGGAATCAAATTGTTTCTGGATTCCTTTCTTCTTTAATAGGAACAGAATACTTAAGTTAGTAAATGAAAAACAAAGATGTAGGATGTAGACATCTATTTCGTAGGTAGGTACCGAACCAAGCCGCAAATTAGATCACAAAATATTGAAATAGCGTAGAAATGTATTTCTACAATATTTCGCAATATATTGCGAGCATGTAATATATAATTACAGAGAACAGTTTGGTACAAACGTATTCGTACGTATTCTACGATAAAAGATACACGCGTCATTCAATAGCTTTCCCAAGTTTCGCCAGAAAACTGCGCTAAGCCATACGTAATTTTTAAAAAACCGGACAAGTGCGTGTCGGACCACGCAGAATGAAAGGTTCCGTATTGTTGAAAAGTATTTATCCCAAAAAAAAACTTTTACCTTGACCGGAGCAATTTTTTATTTTTAAGCATTGCCATACAACGATGTGGATGAATTTTTCGACGCCATATTTTATTTTGTGAATAGTTTAATTAAGATAGGTATGATATAATTTTGTTATTTTTATTTATTTATTAGGTTTAAGTTATTATTTACGTAAATGAGTAGTTCTTCAAAAAGTATTCTCCGCGTAGCTTTCGTGGCGAATTTTTTTTTTAGAGTAATCTTCAAATAAATGGACACACATTTAAGATGCTCTAAAAATAATAAGTGCAATTTTGATTATATGTAAATCGGTGCATAAAGTACAGAGATATTCTATTTTGAAATTTCGGTTCCCACGAAAGTTACGAAAGACGCCACAAAAGTTACAAACGTATTTTCTGTAAGCAAAATCCTTATTATTTCATAAATTTCCTGTGGATTGAAGTTTAAAAAATGAAATACTTATTATTTATGAATCAACTTGTATTTGAGATCAACATAGTGTTTTGAGATCAGCTTATTATTATTTATTAGTAACTTTGGTTGCTAATTTAGCTTTGGTCCAGTAATTAAACTGTAAAATTTACATCATTATCATCATCATCATTTCAGCCGAAAGACGTCCACTGCTGCACATAGGCCTCCCCTAAGCACCGCCATTTCGACCGGTTCTGTGCTTCCCGAATCCAGCAGATTCCTGCGGCCTTTACAAGGTCATCTGTCCAACTTGTGGGAAGCCTTCCAACGTTACGGGTTCCAGTACGCGGCCGCCACTCCAGAACATTTTGGCCCCATCGGCCATCTGTTCTTCGAGCAATGTGCCCTGCCTAATGCCACTTAAGTTAAACAATTCTTCGGGCTATGTCGGTTACTTTCGTTCTACTGCGGCTCTCTTCATTTCTGATTTGATCACATAGGAAAATTCCAAGCATAACCCTCGCCATTGCCATTTGGGTGACTTTCAGCCTTCTCATAAGGCCCATTGTGAGCGACTACGTTTCAGTGCCGTAGGTATTTACTGGCAACACGTACTGGTCGAAGACTTTCGTCTTGAGATACTATGGTATGTGAGACGAGAAGATATTGCGAAGCTTCCTGAACGCTGCCCAGCCGAGTCGGATTCAACGATTGACCTCTTTCTTCCAGTTGGACCTACCTAACTGGACAGTTTGTCCTAGATACTCGTCCACAACCTACAGTGTAGTGTCTCCGATCTTCATGAGAGTGGGTGCTACATGGGCATTTGAGATGCCATTTGTCTTATCCATTTTCATTTTAAGACCGACTCTTTCGGAAGTTCTACTGAGGTCGTCGAGCAGTGTACTGAGCCCCTCCATAATCTCAGCCATGACTACTATATCGTCTGCAAACCGAAGGTGAGTGACGTACTCGCCATTGATCCCTAGCCCTTTCCAGTCCAGAACCTTGAACACATCCTCCAGTGCAGCGGTGAACAGTTTTGGAGAGATAACCTCTCTCTGTCTCCCCCTAGCTAGAAGGATAGGTTTCGAGGTCCGTTCCTGGAGTCGGACTGATATAGTGGCGTTTTCGTACAGGCACTTCAATATACCGATAGTCGAGACTGCAGTACAGCCCATGCTTTAATCGAATCGGAGGCTTCAGTTTTCTGTATAACATGTCGCAGCGTATACGTATGTAGTCTATGGTGCTATAGCCTTTACGGAATCCGGCTTGTTTGGGAGGCTGGAAGTCATCAAACCTGCGTGCGAAACAGATTGTGATGACTCTTGAAAGCAGCTTGTAGACATGGCTCAGAAGTGAGACAGGTATGTAATTCTTAAGAAGAACATTATCGCCCTTCTTAAAGAATAATACCCCGACAGCTCTGTACCATGCCTGCAGCGTTTTGCCCTCGAGTATGACGGAAACAAACAGCTTCTGGAGGGCCTTAAGAACGGGTTTTTTTATACTTTTGTCTGACAAGCACTGTACATAATAAAATTCATAAGGTGTTTTCTTACTGTCAATTAGCCCATTGGCTAAACAGTACAGGTTGAGGTGAAGTAAGCAGTTAATTTGGCTACGAGAAAACATACAAACAGAAACACATACTACGAGTCGTTACAAGAAAAAAATTGAAGCACATACTCTTACACGCATAAATACTTATACAAATACATAACACCTTTATTTTGAGATTCGCGACAATCGAGTAAATGCATCAGCGGCGTCAAAAAACATCTGAAGTCATTATTTAATGGAGATATAAAACTTTCATGGTGCGCTAGCTGACTTTCGTGGACAAATAACCACGAAAGTTGTGCCACGATAGTTACGAAAATTTCACATTTTTGAGAATTACTATTAAAGTTACAGGTAAATTAACGAACAAAGTACTTGGGAATAATCTCGAAGATCTATCTTATTCCTTCATTCAAAATGAGTTGGAAAATTGTTAACATTATCCTTCAAAATTTGCGCATGAAAGTTTCTTGACCAAGGCTACTTGAAAATATTCAAAGGTTAACTTATCTCATATTTTTTTTGTTTATAAGCAATTAATGTATTTGTCTCCCCCACTGATGCCGGGACACTACTGAGCGTCCGCGCAACTAAAAAGTGTAGCGACAAGTTGCCCCTCTTGGAAGATAGGTGCAGTTTTGTTGCGCCCTCGCGAAAGTAGGAAAATCGTGTGACAGAGACATAATGCCTATTAACTATTGTACATTAAGAGATACAATTAATATTCTTTAATCATTATGATGCCTAATTAAATACGATCAATTTGATGTATTACTTTATATGCTTATGAATAGAATACAAAAGTTATCAAAGTTTTCCGTGAGCGCGAACAGAGTGTGACGCGCGAAGAACACCGATTTTGCTCCCGTTTTGGACACTAGATATTTAAAAAAAAAAAAATATTATAAATAATTTTAGATGTTTATTGTTGAAATTGTACACATAAATAAACAAAGAGTAATCTGTATTTGGTCCTAAGACTGAATATTTCATAGGTTAGGAATTAAGACCGTGTGACCGCGTTTTGAGGGACCTCGAAGAACTACCCAAATATTATTTTAATTTTGAATATAGAAGCATTACAAAGACAAACTTAATATAGTTAAAAAACATGTTCATGCATTAATATATCCGTCACGGATTTTTTTTTGTAATCACACAAAACTTTTTTTTTAAGTGAAAAAACTACAAATTAACGATTTTCGGACTTTTTCCTTTATTTGTGCTGGGAGACCTTACTTCTTACCAAATTTCATGATTCTAGGTTGACCTACCCGTTGACGGGAAGTACTCTATAGGTTTTGATTTACTTGCGAGTATCAAAATATGTCGCATATTAATGACCATATTTTTTTACTGCATTGACTTAACTTGATTTTTTTAGAACTTCAATGGTCCAAATACGTAGGTTGTATTTGATATTAACTTCAACTTGATACCTCCACGCGTTCCTGAGAAAAAGGGTCTTGACAGACAGACAGACAACGAAGTGATCCTATAAGTATTCCGTTTTTTTTGCTTTTGAAGTAAGGAACCATAAAAACAGACAAACATTGTTTCAGCTCGGTTGTGACAAAACAGTCGATGGGACCATATTTTCTTTGATCCTAAAACTTGAACGGAACAAATTGTATTCAGAAAAACTATTTATATGCAAATAAGGTTTTAGACAAACTCTCGTAGCTTCGTTGAAAAAGAAACATTAAAAAAAATACCAAGGTGTTTTGTTTGGTACCTACGCGTTAACGCGGAAATTAAATTGCTGAAGAGAATTTCGACGGAATGTGGGAAATTCCGTCACAAAACTACAGTTAGTTATTCGTGAAAACGTTGAAAATACCGAATAGGCGTCGCGTCCCGGGGCCGTGATTGCAATATTCCCTCCGTCCAGCGTCACGCGCGCGCGCCCCGCTCTGATGAAAAATATGTTCCTAGTTATTTTTTGTACTTTTTTTTCAATTGCCCCGACTGTTGCTCGAAGCGATGAGGTCATATTATGTTGCTAAGTTTAGTGGCCTTTTCCTTATGCTATAGGTCGTGTAAACGTTACATGCAAAAGGCAACCTTATGTCGTACAGGCTGTTAGGAAAATAACTATGGTTGCATTCGATCGTTCAAGCCAATTTGGAATTACTGTTGAATATGAAGCCAGCGGCTTCACCCGCGTATAGGTATGTTTGAAATTATCCCACGGGAACCGTACATTTTTCCGAGATCTTTTGATCCCGGAAAAATGTAAGGTTCCCGTGGATTATAGTCTGGAATAGCACCTAAGCTACAAAAGTAGCCTTCTCTCTGTGCCAAATTTCATACAGATCCGTTGAGCCGTTCTGGCGTCATTGAGTATCAAACATATCCATCCATCCAACTTTCGCATTTATAATACATAGTAGTAAGATTAGGTTTATGTTTGAAGAAAAATTCAAAATAAAAATAGTAGCGTTATGTTGTGTACGTTTCGTTGATATAAAGTGATAAAAACACAAATTCTGTGTATTAAAGTTTATCTTCTATTATTGTAGACCAGCTACGCCCAGCGGTTTTACCAGCATAAGTCTCGATCCCGTGGGAATATCGCGATAAAAAGTTTATTATGTCCTAACCCAGATCATGGTCTACACATGTGCCAAATTTCATCCAAATCCGTCCAACCGTTTTAGCGTGAAAGCGTAACAAACAAACAAACTCACTTTCGCATTTATATTATTAGTTAGGATACGCCCCCCACAAACATAACTCTCACAGTACCTATGTTATTATAGACGATATATATTATGTACGTAAGACGGCGGGATATCGGCGTAAATTCAATTTGATGTCGGCTGTAAGATATACTACCTACGCTCTACACAAATCTATGTAGGTACGCTATATTTTCCGCTTGCCTGTAGTACCTGTAGTTTCAGACTTTGTAGAAGATAGGGTAACTGAATAATTTAAAGTAGGTAATTAATTGCGGCTTAATTGAACTCACGAGTAAAAGACTGCGCAAAACTAATTACAAAATAAACATTAGTGGGGTTTATTTAGTAGTGAACAAGTAACCAAAAGTAATGTTCTGTACCTAAGTAGGTACAGAATATTTTATTCCCACGTGTCATGAAAAGATACCTAAACGAAAACAATGGGACTTATAGGCTTTCACATGTTTTGTAACATGATTATTCTTATATTTATAATATTATTGGTTTTGGTAAAATTTTAAATACAGAACTTCAGATAACCCCCTCCTGTGGGTTCCTGCATTGTCGAGGCGGGGGCTCAGTAGCCGTGGCTTGGTCACCCACGGTGAAGCGAAGAGGTACCCTAGGAGAGGGCCGCTCGTCAGGGCTTTTGCCGATAAGCCGAGGACGTAGCGACCATCTAGTTGGTTGCGGTGTCACTTGGGCGACATCGCAACTGAGACGGGCTGCGATGTCGTATGGGAGGCATCGTGGCTGAGGGTTGGAGGCCGCGGCAGGAGAGGAGTGCCGGTATTGCGGTGCGCCGCTCTCCCTACATCTGATGGGCGACGCGGTGGAGCCGCAGGGAAGGAGGAGTGTCGATGACCCGTCACAGGGGGGGACCAAGGGTGCCCAGACACGGGGCCGTCTATAGCGCCCATATGCTGGATTGGTCCCTGGGGTGGTCACGGCGTGCAATGTGTTCTGGTGCGCCGGTGATGGGGAGTACTCGCCAGAGGAGGGTCCGGTGACGGATAGCCAAGACGGGTTCGCGGATGAGTGCTATCGCGTGCCCATATTCCCGCCGTAAGCGGCAGAGGAGGACACCGTGGAGCTTTAGTGGGTTAGAGTCCAACATAACTGCACTATCTCCCCGTGGTGGTGCAGATTGCATGAGCATTTATCCAAAATGAAAAAAAATAAATAAAAAAAGGCTCACAGATAAAAGCTTGTTTTTAATAAGTTTAGATTACGCTCCCACCATGCGGTTGCGTCCCCCTGAGTCTGACGTCAAGCCGGCGCGGCGTAGGAAACACGATAAATCAACTGTCACCGAGAGATATTGCTTACTCGCTTTGCATTAGTTTATAGCTCCATTCGTACAGGCAGCAATGTATTGGAAACTACCGGATTGAGACAATAACGCACGCTGTTGATTTCGATCGGCTTGAGGGCCTATGCAAACTGCTCTTAGACTATAAGCATCAAAATAGCAGCTTGAATGCGGTTTTAATTTTTCAACTGTTTCGATCCTGTAGACAGACGGATCGAGATGAGAATAAGGTGGGTAGCATAATCGTTCCAAACTCAAAGCATTTATCTATACTTATTACAATTTTTGTTGCGGTTTTCACTATAATTTAGAGAATTTATTCCGAAAGAAGAAAAGAACAAGAAAATTTAATATTCATGTTTTGTCAAGTCGTAAAAACCGTGCGAAGCAGGGCCGGTTGGGTCGCTAGTATCAAATAGGTAAACCAATTACAGGCACTTTTTAACTGTCAAGGACTCGGACAGTCAAAACTTGCCCATTCCAAAGCTTAGTAGGGACATATTATGGAGAAGAACGGGCAAGAAACTACATGGTCACTCTTTCAATTCAAATTATGGTTATAACATATTAGTTACATCATTCATGTTGAAATTATACATTTGAGAACGATGTAGAACTTTAAAAGCGTTCGTAAGAAAAAGACTGAAAAAACAATTAAAAAATTAAAAAAATTAAATTAAATTCCAATAAGCCGCGGCAGCAAAGAGATGACCAGTCCCTACTGACGGCACCCGTTCACAAACCTCAGCGAACCGAACCTTCCCACTGCTCCACCGTTCACACACACACACACACACACAGACACACACACACACACACACAGACACACACACACACAGACACACACCTCCACACACACACAGCCCCACCGCTCGAGAAGGAGTGGGCAGTAATCTACCACGCGGGCCCAGTGCGGGTTGGTAGATGTCACATGTCTTCGAATGTTTGGTTATAACACATGCCGATTTCCTCATGATTTCCTTCACCTTCACCATGTAAGTCGGGAGTGTTACCACTGGGGCACCATGACTGCTCTTAGGTCGGCCTGCTCTTAGGTGGGTAGCTACAGCTATAATTAGGGCCTTAATTAATTATTATGTAGGATAAACCGCCAAAAAAATTTCCGAATCCCATATTTAACAATTCTTGTTTTACCTAAAAAAGGTAGAATAATATTTTTTCGGCCACTCGCGGCTAGCTAGTATAATAATTATGTTTTGTGTTACTTACCATGATTCTAGCTAAAACAGTAATTATTTTTTATTTGCATATTCTTACAATTAAAGAGACCTTTAACATTCATAACTCACAGCCATTATGCTAGACCTAACGACCTATGAAAATTAAAGGTCTTTACAAAAAATGTAAGTGCTAGGCCAGTTTGCTACTCAAAATGTTGTTATGTATGATGTAATTATCTAATCTGTTTTGCTTAAGGCGCAGTAGCAGTCCGCGAAATTCAAATTTTCTTCCGTTTTTTGGAATTTGCACGTCAGTGTCAGGTTGTATGTTGTATAAAAATATGATCCGCGAATATAACAAATATGTATTTACATAATTTTAACCATAAGAATCATCAATACATCTTTTTATGTTAGATTTGTTCCAAAATGTCATGATTTCCGAAATCAAACATAAAGAGAACAAAGCATAAAGAGATGTATTGATGATTCTTATGGTTATAATTATGTAAATACATATTTGATTTAAAACTATGCTATAAAGCAGCGGATTATATTTTTATCAACATAAGTACAACCTGATACTGAGCTGCAAATTGCAAAATACTTATTGTGATATAAAAAAAGATAAATCATAATTTGACAATGGTTTCTTATAAAAGGGCATCTATATCGACATAAAATAACGCTTTTATGGCTGGGTAAAAATAATAATTTTGTCATTAAACTTTTGAGGGCAGAAGAATTCCGAGAACTGGAGGCCATTAATTTTATTCAATTGTTACAAGAATAGCGTAAGAAGGCCTCCCACAAGGTAGACCGATGACCTTGTGAAGGCCGCAGCGGGAAGGACAAAACTGGTCAAAGTGGCGGTGCTTGGGGGAGGCCTACCTATGTCCAGCAGTGAACGTATTTCGGCTGAAATGATGATGATGTTACAAGGTAACATTACTTTTTACAAAACAAACCAAGATACGACAAATATTTAATTTTTACTTTTACAATGTAAAACCTCATTTCATATTTGGATATAATTTTCTGTTTCACGCTTAAATGCCTTGTAATTTGAGTGGTAGAATATTGGTTACTCAGTTCTGAGAATAGACGCTGTAAAAGATAATATGAAGCCTCTGAATGGCGACGCTTCAGCTGAAAAATCTTGTAAAAACTGCCATCTGGTTATTAAGATGAGTTAAAAAATTTACTTTCTAAAGTAATTATGAAGCTGACATTAAATCTGGCTCCTGAAATACAGGTACTGTTACCTAGCTCTGGAGCCAGGGTCTCATATTTTTTCTGTAACCTGTGCTAATGCCAATAAAGAATTTATTATCATGTATTATTATAGAGGAGCTTGTTGCTAAGGTAATAACAGCCGTACGTACGGGTCGATCCATCAGGTTAAGCTATGATAAAAAAAACGCCATTATATAATTACAACGCTATGCATAAATGAGACAGAGTGAACGTCTGTGTCTGTGCTAGCATAAACTGTGTTACAGACACAGGCGCCTTCCTCTTACAGTTTATTGACAAATAGGTATGTGCGGTGTGGGTGTATGTATGAGTGTGTGTGCTAAGCTTGTCGGGGTTGGTCCGTGGATGGGTGACCATCTTTACATACCGAGACTCCTCCGTGCCTCGGAAAGCACGTTAAGCCGTTGGTCCTGGCTGTAATTCGTGTATCTTTGACAGTCGTTACGGGTTGTCAAAAGCCCGAAAGTCTGACAACCAGTCTTACCAAGGGGTATGGTATTACCCAGTTACTGGGTTGTGGAGGGCAGATAGGCAGTCATTCCATGTAAAATACTGGTATTCAGCTGCATCCGGTAAGACTGGAAGCCGACCCCAACATAGTTGGGAAAAGGCTAGGCAGTTTGATTGTGTTATTATAAATTTTTCTTTTCGGAATCAATAATTTCCCCAAACTTAAAATCGATTAAACATCGGAGGTACCTATCTACATTATTTATTAAAACTAACATGGTTTTCAATGACAAACCCACTGACCTCCAAAATATCAGTGATCAATAAATATACATGAATATAACGTAGGTGGTGCGTAGAATGTCTAGATAATACTTATTATTGAATGAAGGCAAATCAAAGTTCAAAGAAATATACTAGTCACGGGAACTCTCATAATATTTATGCTATCTTTGAACGTCTTATTTTAAGAGACCAAAATATTCTTAGTTTTCCAAGAATGTTTTTCAAAGAACCTTTCAAAGCCTAATAATAACACAGCTTACAACGAAATCGATTTTATTTATGAATAAATGAATAATATAACAATCGCAGGCAGCTTCATAGGAACCCATTATGTTTTTAACAATCGATATTCAACGACCCATTTTACTTTTTGAAACAGTACTGTAACAAACTAAATCCGTAGCGAATAAAAACAATTTTTAATTCATCAATTTTTCAGCCGCTGTTTGTTGTTCTACCTGAAATGTAAAAAATAAAAATAGCGAACACAAAAACTCGGTAATTATGATTCCATTGTGTTATAGACTGCATACGCATGGACCCACCCGTGACGAATTTAATATGAGCTAAAACAAAAGCGACATTGCACGAGTTGCTATAAATTATGAACAGTTTTGCTACTTTAATTACCATTCATAATGGACATCGGTGTTGTATTATTTCTAACGTCTGTATTGCGGTTCTCAAGTTTTGGATGGAATCCGAGAGCCCTAAATAAAAATTAATTATAGCAATAATACCTAATTACCGCAATTTCCGTCTGAGGGTCCATTTTTACTGTCCTTGTTGGCTTGGATGTCGACTCAAATATCCCTTTTATTAGGTATAATTTTAATGACCAGATAGGTACGAAAATACTAATTAGGTACTCAAGATACCATTATCAGATACTATTAATTTTAGAAATTATTATTTTGGAAATTATTATCAGATAATTAAAAATTTCAGAATTCAGAATTCTAGAGTGATCTGCCTAGCCTTTTCCCTACTATATTGGGGTCAGCTTCCAGTCTAACCGGATGCAGCTGAATACCAGTATTTTACATGGAGCGACTGCCAATCCTCCAGAACCCAGTAATACTGGTCCCTTGGTAAGACTGGTCGTCAGACTTTCGGGTTTCTGACGACCCGTCACGACTGTCAAAGATCCACGAATGATAGCCGAGACCAACGGCTTAACGATGCATGGAGTAGTCTCGGTATTTAAAGATGGTCACCCATCTTTACATACTCCTGCAAGCGTAGCTTAACCTGTTGGATCGACCCGCGCGGCTGTTATTAGTTAGCCAAGAGCTTCTCCTACTTACTTACCTAGTGCTCACTCTAGAATTCTAGATCTAGTACTTACACATTTATCAGCGAGTTGGCCGTCGCGTCGGTTGGTTAAAGATGCTGCATTTAAAGTAAAGAAAACCGTCATTATATGTATGAAAATACAATGTTAGACACAATATTATTTCAAAATTCTGAAAAAATCTTGAAATGTCTTAGCAAAAGAAAATAAAAGAAAACGGAGCGACAAAAAAGCAATTTTGAGAACTTTAGTCGCAGACGCGACACTATTAATCACTGTCGGAAACAGTGTGAGGCGATTCTCATAAACCACGCTGATCATGCAGTAAAACATTCACTTTATTGCCGTCATATTTTCGTGGAGCCACTCTATACTACTAATAGCCGATCGATCCGACTAATGCTCGCGGTTACGTTGATTAATATTTAAACTTTATAATCTAACATACATTACGAGGCACTTCCCTTGATAAGAGACCAACATAGGCGTAAACTAATATGGTTTGACCCAGTTTTTCGCGGTGTTTATAACAAATTTTTGGTTTAAACGGGTTTCGGTCTTTTAAAATGACACCGTTTTTTTTTAAATTTCACTGACAGACTTGTCGTTTAATGACAATAAATAATAAAATGATTTACACAAAACATAATAATATACTTACAACGTTTTAAAATTAAGTTATCGAGTGGACATTGCATATCCACGAAATGCTTCAAAGTCTTTAAAATAAGTAACTCCTGGTTGATGACAATAAACTTTAGATATCTTTTGTCTCGGATTTTCGGTGGTCTTTGGTGTAGAGATTTTTGCCTATCCAATGAGAATACTTTGTCTAACCGGAATGAAAAGTACCCTAACTGCCTCGTAGGTCTGGTGTTAGCAACCGCTACTGCTGAGGATTTGTGCCCGGTTGATGGCAATGTAACTGGCGATATGAGGGTGTACTATAGGTACCTACACCTCTGCCTAACCCTTCGGGGATTATAGGCGTGATGTTATGTTATGAAAAATAGATTAAGAATAACGCGAAGATAATTTCAAATGGAAATTCTATTTATAGGTACAATCGAACAAGGTATTTGGTATACGGGCAAAAATAATTCATCTATGGGCGTCCAAGCAAAAAGCGTCCAGTGGTGAGTTAAAAATAGATTCGGTATCTAGAATAGTCAATTGAAAAAATAAAAGTATTGAAAAAATATTCAAAAACTTGCACAATATTTTTTTATCAGACATTTGAAGTCGAAATTCTGAAAAAATCGTATAAAGTCATTAACTATATGAGATTGTAGATAATTGACCATTTATTAATAATCAATTAAAATCGTGAACTGCAATTTTTTCCACCTAACTTTACAAAACTTCTTATATCTCGGAAACTAAATGCTGGGAACTGGACCCTTTTTGCTTGGACGCCCACATCTTTCCTCTACACTGCCAATATTGATATTGTGGTCGTAGTAACTGTCTAGGTCTATGGCATTATCAATAGAGTGATTAAAAAGAAATGACAACTCATCATACAAAAATTGTCTAAAGTAGTTTCAAGTTGATTGTCTGTATACCAAATAGCTTGATTAACTGTACTACGAAATGACATTAGCTTTTGAATATTTACTTATATCGTCCCGGGGATTCCGAAATGAATTAGGTACCTACTGATTCTAAAAACAGAAAGCTTTAAAAATATAAACCAATTGGATTCGCTTGATTACTTAATCCTCTTACTGAGGTTTCCTTCTTTGGGAGGGTACGATTGTGATGTTAAATTCCTCAAGGAAATAGAAAAATCCACATTCCACGAAGCAAAATCAGTAGCCAAATATTATATTATAGAAAATACAATAACTGTACAACCCAGAATTCCCATTTATAAAGTAAATTCTTTACTGGTGGCTTATAGTATCTTCGAAAATCGTTTTAACGGTTTGGCAGCGTTTTCTATAGCCAGGCTAATTTACCAGGACATGCCTGAAGGAACATCGCTCTTAGGAACTGTGAAATCATCCGATAACGGACCCTGCACTTTAGGCCGCACGTCAGTGGTTCAAACTAGTATAAGCTGGCCTTCCATTCTATTGAAACTCCGTACTATGCTGGACCAACTTACGGTCAAAATATTACCACCGATGAGCGGTCTACTGGACTTGTTCGACAAAATATTGAATGAAATCAAACTACCTAGCCTTTCCCCAACCCTTTCCCTATTTTACATAGAGCGACTGCCTATCTGACCTCCACAACCCAGTAACTGGATAATACGGTACCCCTTGGTAAGACTGGTTGTCAGACTTTTGGGCTTCTGACGACCCTTAACGACTGTCAAAGATCCAAGAATGACAGCCGGGACCAACGGCTTAACGTGCTTTTCGAGGCACGGAGGAGTCTCGGTATGTAAAGATGGTAACCCATCCACTGACCAACCCCGGCAATCATAGCTTAACCTGATGGATCGACCCGTGCGGCTGTGATTACATAACGAAGAGCTCCTCAAAAAAAAAATATTGAAGGAAACTCGTCTATGCGGGTGCCCCGTTTGGTATTTAGGTTGCGCATAGTAATTTGAACCTTTTTCTAAAAATATAAAATACTAGCTTCTGCCCGCGACTTCGTCCGCGTGAAGTTTATTCTTACACCCCGTCGCGTTGCATCGCCTGCCCGATCAATGATACCTGCCCTACCTTCGTTTTCGCTTAATGTTCTTTCAGACTTTTTTTTTCTCGGCTCCTAATGGTCCTAGCGTGATGTTAAACAGCTTTATTGTAGCCTTGTTCAAGAACTATCAAATGCAAAAAGAATTTTTCAAATCCGATTGGTAAGTACTTCCAGAGATTAGCGCGTTGAAACATACAAACAAACAAACACACTCTTCAGCTTTATTATTATTAGCATGTGTTTGATTAGCCTTTAAAAAAGTCATAGTGAGCCAACCTTAAAAGATTTTGCAGATTTTTTTAGCTAATGCAGATTTTTTTTTAGAACTTTTTTAAGAGGAGCAATTCCGTCATACACATGATTGTTGCGACTTTAACCGTTTACGCAGTGTGCATTTATAAAGCTAAAGAGTTTGTTAGTTTGTTTGTTTGGTTGAACGCGTTAATCTCAGAAATAGAATTGAAAAATTATTTTAGTGTTAGATACAAAGATAGCCCATTTATCGAGGAAGGCTATAGGCTATACGAGTATAACATTACGCTACGACTCATAGGAGCGGAGCATCAATGAAAAATGTTCCAAAAACGGGGAAATTTCATCCTTTTGAGAGGCAACGGAAGCCCTCAAAAGGAAGACATTTTCCCAGTTTTTGCAGCAGGCGAGTAATAGTAGTACGCGTAGGTACATTATCTCTTTTGGAAGATAAACGGATGACCACAACTTAGCAGACAAGACAAGAAGTCTTTTGTCCATCACCTTTCCTTAACCGCCTTTAACGACAACCAAGCTTAATGAAAAATAAATTAATTTTTCCTACTCATTGGTGATGACTTTTAACGACACCCATGAGTAGGAAGAAGCAGCTTATTTTTCACCAAAAACTGGGCCCTACTCAAGTCACAAGTATCTGAGACTTCTAAAACTTCAAATACATTTTGAAGTTTTAGAACCCCCGACAAACCACATTAAACATTTTTCAAGCGAACGTTAATATTTTTCAGTACCTAGGCAAACTTTTCAAATATTCAGACGGAGTATTTTTTTGTAATGGCCTCCGACGATGTATCAAGCCTTTTATTAGAGCACGTCCGTTAACATTACCGTCACAAAGTTAATGTAAGAGCCTGTTATAAAAACAATGCTTCAGTTTCACTTTGCAATCTGCGTAAAAATATGCCTGAAATAACACAGGTAAGCACCGTCCTATACGCGTTACATATGTGTTTGTTGGTGAGTACCTATAAAAATACTCGCCTACCTCTGAATACACTCAAAAATACATCACCCAATCGGTTTCATAGATTGATTACCAAAATAATTTAAACCTGGTTACAATGACACTACAGGGTGTCCCGTAAATAATGGATAATCTCTTAAGGGGTCATCGTACTCATCATTATGAACAACTTTTACTATGGGACCAAACCTGGAATCGCGAAAAAAAAAACAGCTGCTCCCTACATTTTGACGAGTTTGATGTAGATAAATGTACTGGTCAGCTGATTTTTTTTCGCGATTTCAGGGTTGGTCCCATAGTAAAAGTTGTTCATAATGATGAGTACAATGACCCCTTAAGAGATTATCCATTATTTACGGGACACCCTGTATAATTACATGGTATGTCAAAAAAATGTCTATCATATCAATAGCCATCAATGGATTGCCGGCTGTCGTGCTGTTTGTTTTGCGTCGGTTTGAATTGATTCCTCCCATCCTCCGCATTTCATTTACTTAATATATACGATTGCTGTTGATTTAAATTGAAAAATAAGATGGACCCGTACTTATCCTTCTACGACCCTAAAAAGAACATAATTGTAAACTTACCTAGGTGTTACCAAACGCCTACACAGGTAAGTTTATATTTTTGTTTTAAAGCTTTTTATCTACACCCATGCTATAAATCCTCTATAAAAGTTTCTGAAACAGTTAGCTTATTGCCAACATTAAAACAGCCAGTGTCATAGTAACCATGGTAACCATAATAGCATCCAAACGGGTGTTTTAATGTTGTTCTGAATTTCATAATGCAACTCGTTTTCAAAAACAGAACATTGTAATGCACGCGCGTTTCACTACAACAGCGCCGTAATTAAAAAATAGTATATTATGCAATTAGTGAATAAAGGACGGATTTAAAGCGAGGGCCATGGATGAATCACGAGCTAGTGAAGGATTCTAAAAACTGAATCACGACCATAGGGAGTGATTCATGATGATTGAATCACGAGCGTAGCGAGTGATTCAAGTGTTAGAATCCTGAGCGACGCGAGTGATTCATGGCCCTCGATATAAATCCGTTTTATTCAAGAGTTGCATACTATACTTTATACCATGACTACGAGAAAAAGAAAGATTTAAGTGAAAATAGACATATAATGAAGAAAAAGGAAAGTTAAATTGGCTTTGATGTAAACCAGCTGTGATTTTTTGGGTAGCAAGTTTTCCACTATATCGGCCGCCCTCTCTTTCATAAACTCAGGTGTTAACACATCTTCATCACTAGAATGCATTTTTAATCGATTAGAACAACACTAAACAAACACAAAATTAAAGATTATAGTAACACTAAACTTTGTGTTCGTACAACTTACAGTATTCAAAATAGCGCCAATTTACTAATAGTCCAGTAAAAATAGTGTTTGAGACTGCATTAAAGACACTTTAGTAAATTGGTTTTGAAATAATAGTATAGTTATTTACGTATGCATTCGTAGCAATTTTGTGTTCATATGGTCGGAGGAACCTCAGAAATACCTAAAGTTGTGTTTTTACTGTTTAACGTTAAACAAAAAACACACTTTAGGTGAAAAGTAAGATTATCGTCTACAGCCAGCCTAAAATTATAGTACATAACAAATCCCTCGGTTTGGGTACAAAATTCTTAACATTACGAGATTTTTTCTTTCATGGTGTGATAAATGAGACTTAAAAAATCTCACTTTCGGGGATTTTTCTGTTTATACATTCCAAACGTTAGCCTCGAACCTATGTTCAGTTTTCACCTTGGTGACTTCTCAGGAACATAGTTAAAAAGTGTTTTATCATGTTTTGTATATTGTACATAAAAGACACTTGAAATATTTTTTAGGCTGTGCATTAACATTTTCATTCTTCATATGTAAGTGTCATAATCCCCTGATTAAGTGATAAGGATTCTTCGCAAAATGCATAAAACCTAAATTACATACACAATATAAAATGCCAACCTTGACCGAGCGCCTTGCATCCCCCGCGTCGGTGTGCGAGAGGGACGAAGTTATCGGATGTGAAAAAGATGGAGCTATTGTTTAACTGCTCAAATAATTACTGAAAATTTTCTTCTCATTACGCAATGAGATTGTTTACTATGCGCCCGGATTTTTGGTACTTATTTATTATGTCTTGCGTAATATGCGGAAAGCCCTTAGATGGTGATTCTGTCACCGTTGGCAGTAAAGGTTTTAAAACTCTATGTTTTAGTGAGCTTCGGAAAGACAATTTATTTCATTTCTCGGATAATGTGCCAGTGATTTTACATACAAATTGCCGAAAACAGTACACAAATCAAAAATGCGAAAGGTATAATACCATGCCTACTCTGCAATCTACCCACTCGCGCGACAATTGCACGAAACTGTACCGGAACGAAAAGCCAGGATTGTCCGACTACACGAAACTGACGTTGTTGTTGTTACGTCAGCAAAGAGAAAAATCTGAAATTATTCTATTGTTAGGATTTTAATAAACTCAGTACACAGTTATACCTATGGGATATAATAAATGCGCTTTACATTCAAGTTAAGCGCATTTTTTCTATCAACTACCGGTACTTCTGGTTCGAATCATGTAAGGTAAACGTGGGTGAAGTCGACAGTGACCCAGTAGTCGTCTAATTATCTAAAAACATCAATATCTTTTTCTACTAAACACAATGATGTTAATAGTACTAGATCAGTAGTGTACGGCGCCGAAGCGTTACTACATCGTATATGTCCACAGGCATATCCGAGTTCAGTTGTCAGCTTGACGTCAAGTGAGCAATTGCTTAGCGATAAAAATATCAAAATAGTGAAATGTGCGATTAAAATTTGTATGTCACGGTCTGAAAAGATTACTAAGGCAAGTGGTAATACATTTCACAAGTAACTTTGCTTCATTTTGTTCAGATTATCCAAAAATTTATCAAACATTGTTTTGGCCATCAGTGTTACCAGTAAAAACGATTTTGATTTTGCCCGACTTTTGGGAGTTTAGTGAATGACGAATGTATGTTCCTGTAAGTTTAAATTATTATTGTAGTCTGTGTGGATTAAACATACTGTACAGTACCCGAACACTCACTGAATGGAAAAGTACCCAAACAGTCACTGAATACAAAAGTAACACATGTCACGTGTAAGTATGTCTAAGGTTTTAAACCTAATATATCACTACATCGTCCACCAAAATTAATTTTATTAGCAATAAATAATCTTATACGTAATGACTAATGACTATGAGTTTATATTTTTAAATGAAAAATAATAGATTGTTTATGATCACATTGTGTTATATAGTAGTGTGCTGTGCGAAAATAAACCGGTTCATTTTCAATTAAAGTAAACTAGCTGCGCCCTGCGGTTTCACCCGCGTAGACCGGGATAAAAGTAGCCTATGTGTTAATCCGGGGTATAAGCTATCTACTTACCAAACATCCAAATCGGTCCAGCCGTTTGAGCGTGAAGAAGTAACAAACATACAAACACACACACTTACAAACATTCGCCTTTATAATATTAGTGTGATGTGATTACTGTGATTAGTAATCGATTATTAAATCGAATTGTTAAACTACGATCAAATACACGTCAGTTTATAAATCCAAGATACCTTTCAGAATTTTTAAGATTGACAAACTTATCTAACTCAGTAGTGAAACCCAGAACAGTCGTCGTAATTTCTTTTAAATGACGTACTTTTTTAGGGTTCCGTACCTCAAAAGGAAAAACGGAACCCTTATAGTATCACTTCGTTGTCCGTCTGTCTGTCTGACTGTCTGTCAAGACCTTTTTTATCAGGAACGCGTGGAGGTATCAAGTTAAAATGATTATCAAATACGTAAGTCGTCTATGATCCTTTGGAGCTCTAAAAAAATCAAGCTTCTAAGTCTACGCAGTAAAAAAATACGGCCATTTATGCAACATATTTTGATACTCGCAAGTAAATCAAAATCTATAGGGTACTTACCGTTGACCTAGAATCATGAAATTTGGCAAGAAGCAAGGTCTCACAGCACAAGTAAAGGAAAAAGTCCGAAAACCATTATTTTGTCATTTTATCGCATAAACATTTTTTTTTTTGGGATTTCTTGTTTTTCAGCTACAAATGTTAAGTTTGTTTTTGGATACATTCTTTTCAATTACGGAGACCTTCATTTTGCGTGGCCCACACGTGCTTGGCCGGTTTTCATTACTATTAAAATGGATCGAAACAGATGAACTATAGTAATTTACGTTATTTAATTTTCATCGCAACGTATGTACATTCATCATAAACGCGTCAATAGGTGCAGTACTAGACAGAGTGATCTCTTATTTGTATTCCAGGGTACCTAAAGATCAGAAGCACATGGAAATATTCCATATTACAATCTTTCATTATAATTGATTCAATGAAAACCTTCATTAAATTCTTGGGAAATGATGTTGATCGTTCGCAACTCTGGCCGTTTTTCGGGTAACAATGTCTTGTCTCATTCCAACGTAATTAGTTTGACGGTAGAGGAAGTGAGACAAACATAGATTATTTTGACAGATTGACATATTTATGTATCCGTTTCAAAGCTACGTGTTTAAACTCGTACAAGTCGGTAAGTCGGTACGTTTTTCTGAATTATTTTGTAGGACGCTGCGCCTCTAGTATTATAATACCTCATTGACTAAACATTAAACTTGCCGATTTTATGGCAAACTATTCTTGGTAACATATTGCAACGTCTGAAATATTTTACTTGAAAAGTGTGTCCGACAAAAAATTATGTTTTTTGCAAGTTCAGCTGCTAAATGTGAAGTCGGCACGTAGTTTTGTTTTTCGATTTGTGAAACTTCAGTTGGGTCTACGGTAAGTCTGATTATTTGATGAATTAGTTAAGTTAATTTGCTAACGACAGGAATAACTTAAAATTTGGAACACTTTAATCACAAAAGTATTTTTTTTCGAACGTGACATCTATTGGTACCTAAAAATTCCTACTTGATCCAGATCTCGTCATTTTAAGTACTATTGTAACGATTACTGGGACACGCTTAATAGTTGCCTCTAAACCCGCCAAATTCTAGGTATTTTAGTGTTTTATGCCCCAAAATGCGAATAATAACTATTATTGTGACCGCAACATAGTTGTTAACGCTTTTGTACACACAACATTAATTAAATTTTTAGAAAATTATATTTTAGTAAACTACTTAATACATTTTCCCGCCAAGTATTGCGAACGGGTGTTACGGAAGGCGCGTTTTGACCATGTTGGACGAATTGAGGCCAAGTTGGCATCCTATCATATCATTCTTACCTTCCTGATAGCAAGAAGTTCTGATCGCTGTCTAAATCGGTCTAGACAAATTTCTGCCATTTGCTGCCTCTTATGCTTAAGTCTGATGGACCACTGGCTCATCCTGCGCAAGAGAGTGCAAACTTATTTGCCTTTATCTTTGCCGAAAATTCACGCCTTGATGCGGCCTCTAACATACCCCACTGTAGTTCCACAATGCCGGAGATGGCAATCTGGTCAAATTCAATGCTCTGAAAATAAAGGCGTGTCTTTTCACTGCCAAAAGGAGCCCGTTTCAGTTATCTCCTACTTTCCGAGGAGCACCTGTACTAGTTACCGACCACCTAGAGCTTTTGGGCATGGAGTTGACGTCTGATCGGCTCAAAAATATGTTACAATTTAATTAACCTTGCTGTTTTTATTACCTCCTGCTCTGCTACAACCTTTAGTAAATCTTAGCATTCAGTCTTCTACCTACCTTTTGTTTCTTAGACTCTTAACAAACACGTACAGTATGTTCAAGGTCTGAGAGTTCACATTAACACAAAAAATTTAACACGACTGGGTCCTTTTGACGAGTAATAGTACAAATCCGACGGCTATTGGTACAAATCGCCCTTTTTTTTAACTATCTAAAGTACTAAAATTACCTATTAGTCTCTTCTTGCATGGAACATTTATTCCATTCTGTATCTGAGAAGGACGTTGTTAGCTGCGCTACAGTTTATACTTTTGCAGCTATCATCGTTTTACTTGTGTACCAACTTCTTGTGTTATTGTTCCGAAATATTTTTTTTTTAATTTTGCTGATATTAATATTTTGCCTAGAAGTAGGTACACGCGACTACACATCAAGCTATACATTTCCAGTTTACACTGACCACTCATTGTTAGGAAATCCTATACAATGCGAGATCAGCATATACTGGAAATGTATAGCTTGATCTGTAGCCGTGCGTACTATTTCATTTTAAAACACCACATCTTTGTTTACTCATGTGGTCTAATTACACGAATCCAAAATAAAATTTATGTAATAGACGCGGCCGCTTGATGCATCGCGACGCCGCCGCCGCCCCCCGCCCCCCGCCCGCCGCCCGCGCGCACCCTTTCGCGAGTGTTTGATTTTCATTTAATTATTAGAAATGCTTTACAGATATTCAGGGGATTTCTTCCAATTTGAGTAGACAAAAATTGTTGGTAGTAAGATTCATAAAAATATCCTGGGTGTCTTTAATGTACAAGGGTTAAATACAAATTTAACTTCACGAAAAAAAAAGTATAATAGTCACCTTGGTGATAATTTACCTAGTTATTTGTAGTAACTATTTAAATACTTTGACAAAATTTCATTCTCTAGGCAATTACTGTTTTGAAGTTATCATTTATTTTATATAAAATAGTCAATATGGTACTAATATGTTGATTTTGACCGGGGATAATTATTTCCATAATTAAAACTTTTGAAAAGGAGCAGTCATGTACAAAATCACCAGTGGTCCATTTTTTGTTCCCACTTAAATTTAATGTTATTGCTATAATTGCTAATAACTCAATATATATAAAAAAAATATCGGGGATTACTGTCAATTTATGTATTTCAGCTATTTATATATTTAATTCTGAATTATCACCCAAAGAGCATTTATTGCAATCTACTCCATACAAATCGATCTATTTTTACTGGACTATAAGGACAGCAAAGAACATAAAACAGTTTTTATTCTAATGCTAAACTCCTTGTCGAAAATGTCGACCAATCAAATTGAATTTAGAACACATCAATATAGGTCGAATATAAAGATTACACTTACACTAGATATGGCAAGACACGACCAAGCGTGCCCTGCATGTTCGACTGTTCGTACTAAAAAAAGTCTGTTAGCTCAGTGACGCTTAGCGATTGAAACAATTCTGTTTACTTTGAGCACATCACTAAATGGCTGGGGTGAAGTTATCGTAGGTATAAGAAAGATGACACGTTCGGTTTTCATACTATCTAATAACATGCCGTATCTAGCCTAGGTGCTCTAAATCCGTGGTCGAATACATTGGTGTGTTCCATTTTCAAACATCAAAACAGTGAGTAAAAGTGCTTTTTATTCACTGTTTTCAGTGAATAAAATAAGCTTTTTAAAGGGGGAATGGTATAATAGTATATTATGCAATTAGTGAATAAAGGACGGATTTAAAGCGAGGGCCATAGATGAATCACGAGCTAGTGAAGGATTCTAATTACTGAATCACGACCGTAGGGAGTGATTCATGATGATTGAATCACGAGCGTAGCGAGTGATTCATGTGTTAGAATCCTGAGCGACGCGAGTGATTCATGGCCCTCGATATAAATCCGTTTTATTCAAGAGTTGCATACTATACTTTATACCATGACTACGAGAAAAAGAAAGATTTAAGTGAAAAAAGACATATAATGAAGAAAAAGGAAAGTTAAATTGACTTTGATGTAAACTACTAATTTTTGGGTAGCAAGTTTTCCACTATATCGGCCGTCCTCTCTTTCATAGATAGATAGATAGATAGAATACTCTTTATTATGCACACCATAAAAATTACAGATATAAATGTTGAAATTTTACATTAACATTTTTTTAATTTTTCATAAACTCAGGTGTTAACACATCTTCATCACTAGAATGCATTTTAATAGATTAGAACAACACTAAACAAACACAAAACTAAAGATTAAAGTAACACTAAACTTTGTGTTTGTACAACTTACAGTATTCAAAATAGCGCCAATTTACTAAGGACAGCAAAGAACATAAACAGTTTATATTCTAATGCTAAACTCCTTGTCGAAAATGTCGATCAATCAAATTGAATTTAGAACACATCAATATAGGTCGAATACAAAGATTACACTTACACTAGATACGGCAAGCCACGACCAAGCGTGCCCTGCATGTTCGACTGTTCGTACTAAAAAAAGTCTGTTAGCTCAGTGACGCTTAGCGATTGAAACAATTCTGTTTACTTTGAGCACATCACTAAATGGCTGGGCTGAAGTTATCGTAGTTATAAAAAAGATGACCCGTTCTGTTTTCATACTATCTAATAACATGCCCTATCTAGTCTAGGTACTCTAAATCTGTGGTCGAATACATTGGTGTGTTCCATTTTCAAACATCAAAACAGTGAGTAAAAGTGCTTTTTATTCACTGTTTTCAGTGAATAAAATAAGCTTTTTAGAGGGGGAATGGTATAAAAGAACTTATTCGAATTCACGTCGTATACTATGACGCCGGCCGCCATGTTCGATACGAGTATTAGTATTGCAAAAAACTGTTTCAGAACCTTTTATAGAGGATTCATAACATGGATGTAGACCCACATTCGTGTTTTAATACCCCTTATTACACATCAGTTGCATAAATAACTATTATGAACACTCGTTCACAGGCAATTATTTTAGCAGACTACTAAGAGACCTGTTCGGTCAGGAATCCGTCGTCAGCTGTACAGGCTGTATAGGCTGTTATTAGTATGCTACAAAATAAATTCTATGATATATTTTTTTAATTCTCAGGTATCCTCTGATGACATCCTATGCCACGACACGAGCTCGCGTATTCTGTTTCCATCTGTCTCTCCGCAAGTCGCGTCGTGGTGACTCGTGTCATGGTCTAAACATCTTCTTTTGTTTCATTTGTTTCCTCCACAGTAGGAGTTGGAGAGTTGCATGATCGTGAAGCTCGTGGCTACGGGGTGGTTTAAAAGGTGCCAAAAAAAAAACAAATAATCATAGTTAAATTTTTATTTAAACCGAAATTAAATAAATACACCTTTACAGCAAAATTTCAATATTAGATTTAAATTACCTACATTTATGTTTAATTTAATTTAAATAATAAATGTGACTGTAAACGGTTGGGTATCACAAACTGGGTTAACATTGATTCCAACAATATCTAATACATTGTTAATAGAATATCGAATATATTGATTATTGCTCAACATAATACCAACCATTTAATATCAAATGTAAATCCAACTTACGTACTAAGTAAGGTACACAGAATATATTACAAGCGATATCCATCCATACAACAGTGAAAGATTAACAATGAATATACGTTTATATAAACAACACACATATAATATAACAGTGGATATATATTAAAATTACGTTGACTTAACCCTATTTTGATATGCAAGGTCAGTGGTGCCCAATTTGATTATATTGCCGCCACATCCACGATATGTTTTTATGCTGGTTCTTTTTATTAATTTAATTCAACGAATATTTACGTTGTTTAAATGAATATATTTTTAAATATATTGTAATTTTTAATTAACTATGATAGATGAGCTACAGTTTGACAATAAGCTTTTCTGTAAGTGAGTGTAATTCGAGACGTGATAGTTGAGTAAGTAAATATATTTATATTTATAATCATAAATATATATTATAGGCTCATGAAGAACACTTAAATTATAATAAGTTAGTAGCTATATAATTAAGTATGATACGAATAAAATGTCTATCCTTTGAGACACTAGCAAAAAGCATTATTATGATCATTTTAAATCTTGATCACCTATTATACTTTTACAACAGTATCTCAAAGTTAAGAACGAGTGATTCTTAACATTAACTTGCGTCGGATCTCAGATAAAGCGTTAAAAGACAGAAGAACATCTGAATACAGTGAAACACGACATATATAACATCAAAAATGTATATAGTGAGATAATCGAATAAACATGAGACGGTTCACGAAATTCCTTAAATTTAATCAGGTTGCCTCGACTCTGATCATCGGTAAGTTTTAAGTGTACATTTAAGTGCATTACTTTTATATAAAGTGCTCAAACCGCTAAATATGTGAACAGTGATAATGACAATAAACATTCAAGCTTTAACATCAACACTACAGAATTTATAAAAATGGATTATCACCAAAATGCGTCAATGATATGTAAATTAGGTACAATAAGTACCCAATCTCGCGCCTTACATAATTAACACATTTTATTAAATAGGTTCTAATAATGTTACATTTATACACGATATTATACGATAATTATGGTTCAAAAAAATCACAATATGTGGGATAAATTAAAATATTTGGTCATCCAAAGATATCGCAAACCCCTGGATATTATCACATCTGTTTTTATGATTTTTGATACTTTTTCAAGTAATTTTATTCGTTAATTTCGTGCTAATTTTGAATTCAATAATCTTACGTTCATCAAGGACAATAAACTAAAGTAGGTACGTTATAACGTTACAAGAATATTGCAACATTATTTTTGATACTTCAACTCTATTATTTCGTTCAGCGATTCAAAATAGTTCCAAAACCCGAGTTGACTTAACCAACCTACTACCAAAGAACGAAATCCGAAAGACAACGAGAAATGTAGGAATTAAAAACTTCGGATTTCGTATTTTCGCAGATAACTCTACATATTTCACCAACTTTTGCTGATCAAAAGTTCGGGTCTCAATCTTTTACTTATTCGAATATATTCAATTTAAACATTGTATATTATAAACATTCTTATAATTAGTAATTCAGACTAAAGGATATGTTTTTGGTTACAATTTTATCACTTTATAATGATTTAGATACACGTCGTACATTGATCACAGGGCTCAGAACATTTAATTTCCTCTTTTTATTATAAGGTTGTGATTATAATGTTTTTTTTTTTCAGTGCTACCGGGAGGCAAGATGACTACAGGGCAAAGGAAACATGTTCAAAGTCACATTTATTACTCCACTATACTAAGGATAAACTTTAACACCAAGTAATAACAAAATATAAAATAATTTAAAGCTACACGGTTAAAAAATCTGCGTAATACAGCCTAACCACTTATAAATTAAATTATTAAATAAATATAATTTAGTAAACTTAAACTAATAAAATAAAATATTGAATTATTACTAGTTTTACGAACCAAATTGTGGATCGGTTAAATGCTACAAACTCACAAAATATAAACAGCGTTGATTTTACCGAATCTCATCTAACACTTATTTATCTACTTAATACTAATTCTACATCAAATAGAACATTTATTTTACGGGCTCTAACTATGTAATTTAATAATCAAGATAACATATTCGTACCGTTCCGAAAGCTAACATGCCTGTAAACGATACTCAGCGTACATGTATTGAGAAGATTCAACCGGCAATAATTTTCCTTTGCTATATAATTAGAGAGGTATAAATGTACGTAATATGAGGAAAATACTCGTACCTCGAGCCCTCTTCACGTGCCATAGAATAATAATATCATAATAGTCAACATTGTAAATACATAAAAGCTTACTAATAGGTTATATCGTAAGGCAGGGGTAAACTATAAAAAATATTAGAAATTCTCCTTCAAATTCTAGGGAATCGTAAAGTTACAAATCATATTGTTCATTGCTAATGATTGTGTAAAAGTTCTAGCTCATTGTGAAATCACATTTTTTGAAAATGTTATTTAAGTTTTCTCCATGCTAAGAGCATGCTACGACCATAAAGTTAAGAAACACACCTTCAGTGATACCTACTAATACTAGAATACCTACTACTGCCTGGTGTTAGAACGTGTAGTTACCTACATTCTGGTACATTACTATTAGTAAGGCATACCGTAAGAGGTTTTTACTACAATGTAAAAATACTGTACCACTAACTTACCACTCTTGAAAAACGACCTCCTTCACTTACCAAGCTACCGCTCCATATATATATTACTAAATTTTGTTTATCAGCCCAAAATTGATATGTATCGTAGTTTATTGCACAAATTCATCACGTTACAAGTTTTGAACGGAATATACAAACGTTGCGAAGAGGTACACGTCGAGCCATCCGGCCACAGCTAGCCCGAGGGTAGCCCTTCGCGAGAAACTAAATTAGGATTAACTTATAAAAAAAATAATGTTATGATTATTCTAGAGCCACCTGGCCGCTACGACGAAGAGGACGTTGGTCGCGAAGCAGATTTCGGGGCGGGTCGAGGGTGCGCTGGAGGTGCGGCCGTACGCCGGTTTCCGTTTGCAGTTCATCTTCTCGAGCGGCATCTTGGCGACGCTGTACTCCCGGTGCTCGTTCACCATGGTGCACACAGTGCGCTTCTTCTGCATCATCTCGTCGTCTCTGTCCCGTAGCCCCGCGAGCCAGGCCTCGTACCACGCCAGCTCGCAGTCACATATAAGAGGGTTATCTGCGCCAAAAGGAAACACTGAATATTCTAGATTCATGTAAAAGAAGCATCGTTTCAGAACATTTTGATCAGGGGAACGTTTTTCTCACAGAATGAAAATGTCAATTGACTACCATCATGTAATTTTCAAAAACAGATTTATTTATTTTCTCAACTGTGTTTGATATACCGTAGACTCGGTTATCACCCTTGCGATATTTCCATTTAAACTCTGTTCATAGTAAACTCTGTTATTCCACGATAAATACAAACCAATGTATTTTACCATTTACATTAAAAAAATAACTCTAAAGTGTAGTAATTTCTACAATATTACACAATAATTGTCGTTATTTTTCTAATGCTAATAAATGGAGTATAGGTATAAATACAAACCCATAATATCAACCACTCGAAGAGTGTCCAAAATCGGCTCCATGATTTCCTCTGGAATATGCTGCAGCTTATTGTTCTGCAGATTTAAAGTCTCCAAGGAGTTCAAGTTGTCGAAGCCCATAGTCGGCAGTTGGTGGATCCTGTTACAACAAAGTTGTTAGATTTAACCGAAGTGGCTAAAGTTGTGGGAACGAAGTCGGTGCAACACGCGATAGAAGCGGTGTAGTGCTAACTACTATGTAATCTGTACGACGTAGACTTGAAGCATGACCCGTGATATCCCTAGAGAATTTGGAGCAAGAGTTAAACCTAGACAGTGGATTTAGATATTAAAGGCATTTCAACATAGTAGGTGTATTCCTTATTCTACCACGCACATTGTTAGGTCAGGTTAGCAGTTACCTATATGGCCGATTTAATAGAAAACTCTCTCCATAGACTAAAATAATGACCTCAGTTAAACAGTGTTTCAACTTCAACCAGAAAAGCGCCTGCTGTCGAATGATATGCAAGTTTGGAATATGCTATTTCAATCTATGAAAAAATCATGTTGTTACATTTTAACTCAAATGAGATTTTACATAGTCGCCATTTTTATTTCACGAAAGGTAGGTCAAGGACTGTTTCGTAAGTAAAACTCTCAGTCACATTTTGGAATCCTGGGAGAAATCACAGGGTGCATTAAGCATTTTCTGTGATCTCTCAAAAGCTTTTGTCTGCGTCAACTAGAATAAATGCCGTATATTTTATTATAAACACAACGTACTTGGAACAGCCTATTAGTATAACAATTAATGTAAAAGAAACATCACAAAAATATCAATAGTTCTATCTTACAACCATAGGTTTGCAAAGCAGTTACCGAAACGTTAAGCGAATGAAAGATAACCAATATTTTATATTTATAGCCGTTTGATTGACAGCTTAGCTCCCTATAGGTATAGTGTGATGATAGTCATTTAAAAGGTTAAATCTGTAACTATCTGCAATATGCTAACCTTTTGGCTTGTCTTTTTACATTTTGCGGTAAATCTTAGATAGAAAAATAAGAACATAATGCAATATTACTCATCCCTCATAGCAAATAGCGTGATAATTTATGGCCTACAGACTGACCAGAGTTATAGGGAATATCTCTGCATTTTAACAGAATCTATCCGGTAGTATATGCGTGATGCTGGAACATGCATTCAGACAAACAGACAAAAAATCTAAGAACTTTAATTTGGCACTAGAATCGATCCCAGACCTCGTAGTAATCACTTATTTTCAAAGTAAATTGACTTCGTTACGATTTCATTATACATTTATGTTATACATTGTATGTGTAAATAAAGTCGAAATGTTCCGCTTTAATCAAAATGGTTGGGACACCGAATAGAATTCAGTATATAATACCTACAGGTGATACAAGACGAACATTGCTTGAATTATTTACCTAAGTTATTTCATCTTTTTAGCCCCTTTACACTAGCTATAAAATGTAATGCCTTTTACTTTCTAATATTTTATCCATGTTTTTCATGAAAATTTATTTATTTGAATACAAACAAATTGTTTTTTGTCCTAGGTTCCTTAACGGCGATAAAAAATTACTTATTAGAAGATTTGTCGATTACTTGTCTTAAAAAAAATGTCTGGCAAGATTTATTTTCCCTTAAATACTCAAATTCCTATTATTATTATCTATTACCTAGGCATATATAAATAATCTATAATCTATATCCATAAAAACAATCTAGCTAATCTAGATCTGTTGATCCATCAATATAATCAAAAGAAAATGAGATTATTGAAACTCATAATCGTGAAATCGTAAACGTCAACAATCGTGACTAATGGAAGCAATAATAATGTATTCAAAATATAATATTACAAAAATTGTGTATTATAACAAGGCATACAAAATTGTGATAGATGGTAAGCTTAGAGAGGGGCGTGGTGGGACCTGACATGGAAGAAAATGCTACACTGACACCAAATAAATTGCGATAAGGGAAGGATGATAAAGATGAGCAAATCAACTTACATGTTCTTTTGCATGTTGAGGAAGGTAATGGAGTCTCCATAGCCAGTAAAGGCATCCTCGCTTATATACGTAATATTGTTGGAGCGCAGGTCCAAGTGACGCAGGCGATGCAGCGGGCGAAGAGCTTCAGAAGGAATCTCGTGCAGACGGTTATCTCCCAGACGAAGGTATTGCAGGTTTTCTATAAAATATCGTTCATAAATATAACGCCGGTAAAAAAGCAATAAACGAGAATGAAAGAAATACATAAACAAGTCATAAGTCAGATAGTAATCCGTAAGCCTTGGAAATATTTAATGTTAAACCCATTTCGTTTCCTCGACTTTTGCCGTGTATTTCTTATTTCTCTTTATTTAAAAGTCACGTAAATAAATATTTACCTTCAAGTCCGGCGAAGGCTTTCTCATCAATCCTTTGGATTAAATTGCCTTCCAGCTCCAAAGAGTTTAAGAACGTCAGATGTGAGAATACCTGGGACGGTACTTCGCGGAGCTGATTATGAGCCAAGCCAAGAGAATCTAGGCTCCGTAGACCTACAAAACAAGGACAAATATCATTTATTTATGTCTATGTCAAACAGGTCGTCTACTAAACGTAAAGCCACCCTTATTTAAGGAAAGTTAACCATTGATAATCAAAAGCGAATAATGTAACCAAACCCATGGTGTAAACCCGTAGGTACCTTTTATGACACCCATGGGAAGTGACGGGCCAGCCTCCTTCGTAAAATAGCTAGACAACATCCACCGAATACAAATACAGGACTATATATAAACAGGCAATGCCGCCAGTCTTTTGGGCACTTTTCCCACTGACAGCGATGCGGACGAATTTTTTGATGCCCTATGAGCTCTTTTTTTTTTTTTTTTTTTTTTTTTTTTTTTTTTGATTTTTTTTATACCTACTTGTACATAGTATAAATAATTTAATTTTTAACATTGTTTGAACAAAATACGTGATAAAAATAAAAACTTACATATATAAACAGGAAATAAACAACGAATAAGAGAAACATTACCTGCAAAATCTCCTTCAGTAATAGTAGCGATGCGATTCTCTTGCATTTCAAGTTTTTTCAAATTCTCTAGCAAAGCGAGAGCTTTTTGTGGCACCGCTGTCAAGTCGTTACCGCCAAGATTTAGCCGTTTCAGCTTTCTAAAACAAAGCAATTTATATTCTTTTTACACACGTTATGGTGGAGAAAATAAAAATAAATTATATACAGAGGTGGATTTGTTTGACCATCTCTATTGATATCAGGTATTGACAAGAGATAAAGAGTAAAAAAACACTGCCTCATATGAGTGTAATATCTTTAAGGTAATTTTAGGCAATTTTAATATATTTTAATGATTGTAATATTATACAAAACATACCGATGTTTAATAAGTTTCGGTCCGTTATATAAAACGTGTTTTTTATATCCCATAATTCCAGGAATTAATGAGACCATCATTTGAACAACTTTTACTATGGGACCGAACCTGAAATCGCGAAAGAAAAACAGCTGCTCCTTAAATTTTGACGAGTTATGCAAACATAAATGTAGGGAGCTGCTTTTTTTCGCGATTTCAGGTTTGGTTTCAGCGGTGGTTTAAAAGAAAAAAAAATTGGAAAAGAAATTGAAATTTTGACAGGACAACGTCTGGCGGGTCAGCTAGTTCAGAATATTTCTGAATCAAAATCATTGCTATTTACAGTCTGTGGTTAGTGATTGCAATATGAATGACAGCACTAACCACAACATTTAATTGAGTGTGTGAAACAACACACATTACTGTAATGTATTTTGAATCTAGTAGCAATCATTACAGTTTAAAGCTCTTATAATGTTGAAATAATTATTGCAATTTATATTGTTTTTCGGGTATAAACAATAAACTGAAAGACCATAATGAAAATCGAAATGGCCGACAGTTAAGGCAATTATATAGAACTGGTAGGTAGGTACCAAAATAGCTCCTTTTCCAATTTGGCTATTGCTGAAACAATTTGCGATAGCTGTTGATTGAATATAGCTTTTAATTTACAAACTGTGGAACTACCTAACTGGGTAAACGAAAAACTTTGTTTCTAAAATGTCTGTTATGTTTGCAACTTCTCTTTTCGGGAATATTGCATTTCAAAAATATCAAAGTGGTATTTCAAACTTATGCCACGAAATTTTAACATCAAAATAATAACACTTACCTAAATAAAATTTCATTCAAATAGTATTGGAATCTTATTATACGAGATTTATGTAGTTAGACCTCCAAATTAAATCACTTTAGGTCTCGAGTCGAGTCGAGACAACCAACCAACCAACCAACTTATTTGAATAATAGATACAATTATACAAATTCCAAATCGTTAGATAAATATATTCATTAGAACCCAGGTTAAGTGTAACCAAATTCTTCAATTTCCCTTATGCCTATTTATATTTATTATTAAAGGTTTATCTTGATTTAATAGATTTATTTTAATAACTTGGCAAAAAAAATAATTAAAGAAAATAAGCTCTAAGAATATAAATTACAGAGATACAACTTACTTCTCGAGTCCTTTGAAAGCCTCTCCGTCAACCACAGATATCCTGTTCTCATACAACGTGAGTATCTCCAGTGTATCCAGTCCCATGAATGCTCTATTGTGCACCGCTGTCACCTGTAAACATGTGCTTTTGACATCATCTTTAAAATTCAAGAACGTGGTTTATTTACTTCTGTAGGGTATCAAACAGTAAGGTGGAAAAGTTTAAATAAAGTCTAACTGTACCATTGAAAATGTAGTCATTTTTTTTTAATACTTCTATTATAACATCGTCATGGCTATCCGATACTTAATACATACTTTAAATATTTATGCTATTTTAACATTATACATTGTAAGGGACAGCCCTCCGCAGACTGATGGGGTGAATTCAGTACCTATATCATACTAAGATGACCGGTACATGAAATTATTTCAGTAACGTTATGGGAATCAATAAAACTGATTTGTTTTATTACCTCACGCGCAATGTATCGCTACCGTGGCAAAATGCACGTAGCGAACGGCAGTGCACAGCTGATTTCACGCGTCGTTCGTTAGAGTATTTAATAATATAGATACTTATATAATTTATACACCCAATTAAATACTTTTTATAATTTATAATAATATAGAATTAATTAAATTGCAACTATTATGTACTTGCCCTCTTCCTCTCTCCTAATTTTTGCTGTGCCCGACAGGGTCCATATTGATCTTTTACTGTATTACACCATCTTTGTATTTTACATATGGAATGTAATAAATAATTGAGTATTGAGTATTGACTATTGAGTATTGAGTATTTTAACATCCATTGCTGATTTTTTTATGTTAGTCTTTTATTTACATGAATGAAGTGCTGCGTACAGATGATGTAATACAGATGATGTAATGCTCAGCATATCGCGGGTTCGATTCCTGCACGGAACAAATATTTGTACGACCTACAAGTATTTGTTTCGAGTCTGGGTGTTTTTCTATCTATAATATGTATGTATTTACAAAAAAAAAAATTGTATATAAGTAGTTTATCAGCCATCTCGTTACCATAACACAAGCTTTAGGTTGCTTAGCTTGGGACTAGATGGCGTTGTGTGAAATGTCCAAAAATATTTATTTATTTATTTATTTGTAATTTTACATTGAAATAAAGAAATGAACTGATAAAACGATTTTTAAAAAATCCTGAAAATTTTTCCGATGATAAGAGCTGAACGCACCCTGTTAGTTTGCGGAGGGCTGTCCCTTACACCCCGTATCACTATTTATTTATAATTCATACCTATGCATGCTTTCTGAATCCGTATACGCTTTACGCTTTCATGGTGCCTTACTTTGTCGATATTCATCTACATTGTCTAGCGGAAACTTGAGTCCAATCGTTGAATTGGAAACCAATGCATAAATAAAGCTGCTCATACAATCACATTCAGAGATGACTTGATTTGCATTTATGACATACTCGATGCACTAGCTACATCGTTCAATATGCAATGACGAGTGTTCAACAAATATTTACAAGAAACAATTGAATGTCTGTTGTACGTTTGTACCTTGTTCAGTACGGTCTAAAATCAGTACTAACAAATAAATACGACACGGTTGGCGCAGTGGTTGAGCGATTGACTGCTGAGCAGCATGTCGCGGGTTCGATTCCCGCACGGAACAAATATTTGTACGACCTACAAGTATTTGTTCCGGGTCTGGGTGTTTTTCTATCTATAATATGTATGTATTTACAAAAAAATAATAATATATAATTAGCTTATCAGCCATCGCGTTACCATAACACAAGCATTAGGTTGCTTAGCTTGGGACTAGATGGCGTTGTGTGAAATTTTGAATAAAAAAAAAAAATATATAGACTCAATAGTCCTAAAACAAAGGTCCTTAAACAACAAGATTCGTACCAAGCACTTACCTTATTATGGTTCATGTTAAGAATGAGCAGATGATTGAGATGTGTGAACGACGAGGTCGGTATTGTCGCCAGACTGTTCTGCGACACGTCAAGTTGTGTTAACTTGTTACCTGAGGAAGAGGGTACTGTCTTTATTTGAGTCTCAGAGACAGACGCAGAGAAATTTTGTTACACGTGGAAGTTTCGAATTTCAAGGCCTCGGGCGGGTTCGAAATATGTTGGTGTTGCGACTTTGTAACAATTAGACGTAGGAAGAAGTTTTGCCATAGGTGTTACATTACAATGGATAATTTTGCAAATTGGGCTGATGCCTACATACGTGAATTTTGATAACTTATTTTATGTTTCACACTCTTCTAAATTAAATCGCTTAATTACACTTATTTCTTGTCTCAAGAAGATATTAATATAAAAACACACCTGACACCTTTTACACCTTTTACACCTTTATACAGGATTTAGGGTCTCAAACCATAGTGCGAGCTGGTGCCAGAGTACCATATCTATCGATTTAATCCCCAACTATGTTCTACGATTTTTTTTAGGTTTCGAGTTATTTTGGATTCCTCATTTCATATCAAGTGATGTGATTAAGGATAGTAGTAGGTATAACATTTATGTTTTTATTATCAACTGAGCTCTGCTAAACGTAGAGGAATAGTAAATATCAGGAATGACGACAATATGCAAAGATAACAATAAATTATAAAATATGAAAATCACAAGATTTCAAAATACACCACTTTCAACGACCGATTTCAGCAAATAATGCCATATTTAGTACATTCTTGTTGAAAGTTGACCCAAAAAAAATATATATTTTTTAAAGCCACTTCTCGTTGAATCAGGAAAAATATCGAATAAAAATTTAACTCCAAAAAATACAAAAAATCGTAGAACATACATGTGGTAAAATCAATAGGTATGGTACTCTGATAGCAGAGTACGCTCGCACTTGCTTGATACCTTAAAAGAGACAGCCTGTATATTAATACCAGTAGGCAACGTTCAAAAAATACACCCACTCAAGATATTGATTCATTATTTCTATTGACATAAAATTACATGTTCAATTATTCAAACAAGGACACGAAATATATCATCGATTCGTTTGAACAAAATTAGTCACCTCTGTGGTCTTGTGGTAAGACCGCCTGTCTCAGACCCAGAGATCCCGGGTTCGAATACCAGCGGAGGAAAAATTTTCTGTTAGTCCGCCTACCTAGCTACCACCATCTTATCTTGTCTGTTGCCATAGCAACAATGTTAACACCATTGTTGTCTTCCGGCAGTTAGAGGTAAGATAGTTAGTTTCCCTGTGGTTGAGGATTCCGGGTGAAACTCGCTTCCACCTTCGGCCTGATAATCACTCACCATCAGGTGAGATGAAGGCAAAGAGATTCTCCGTTGGGGTAAAAAAAAAGTAGTTACCGATAGAACTGAGTGAGGAGTCTTCTATGACAGCCAGGCTGCTGTTGTGAACGGTCAAGTGACGGATGTCCAGTCCCAGGAATATATACGAGGGAAGTTTGGCCAGGTTGTTGTGTCGCAGCTTCAGGTAGAAGATTATCATCGGCTTGGAGCGTAATGTGTTCATTGCCTGTGAAAAAAAATAAGTTTAGTACATGCCTTACACTTAGATCACACTAAGAGCTTGATGGAATGGATCATACGGCCTCACTAGATAAAGTTCTGTTAGACCTACGTTAGCAGTATAACGTTGAGTTGCACGAAACCAACATTAGATTAACGGAGACTATTCCTTACATTTCGTATCAAAAACAAAGTGACAGCATCTATTTAAAGTCTCCTATTAAAATAATGATCGTTTCTGCAACTCACCTTTAGTGTCATAAATTGATTGAAGCTCATTGTAAACGTATAAATCAAGACATTATTAACTATACACAGTTAACATATTATGATAAGGAAAAAAGCCCCCTATGAAACAACATTCTTTAGTAACTTGTAACTTCACATAAACTTAAAACCGGAAGAAATTGGCACGAAGCCAAACATTTTCTACTATGATCAAATAAACATTATTCGAATATGTGACTAGAATTTGAAGAACACTGAAATATTTATCAGCATTACTTATTCTTGTATGCAGCCCGGTCAGGATGTCGTTGCATAGACAATGTGCATACATGAATGTGACATGTTGCAACTCAGATTAAACACATCTTTTTGAAGCCTATGCAGCATCCTACATTTTGCTCGTCAGATAGTTTTGGTGTTCCTTTGATGTCATAAGTTAAGGAGTGGTGCTGATTCATTGATTCATAGAGCACTGGTGGCCCAGTGGTAACGGCCGCGACTTACGAGTAGGTCGCAGGTTCGAACCCCGACAGGCACTTTACTTGTGTGTAAATTATTTCATCACCACTGCTCTCAAAACAGTGAAGGTAAATATCGTGAGGAAATCAGTATATCCTAGAACCAAAATTTCGAAGACATGTGACATCTACCAATCCGCATTGGGGCCGTGTGGTGGATTACTGTCTGCTCCCTCTCACCTAAGAGGCCTGTGTCCCAGCAGTGGGAACATTATAGGCTGATTATGCTGATTCATTGATTAGATATAGACTATAAGGACACTGCTACTATATACGCTTAGTATAGACTGAAAGTTACCTTCTGTATGTGTTGCTGTTCAGTGAACTCGCAGAGTATGTCAAGGCCGTTCTTCTTGACGGTGCAGCTGCAGGGGGTGATGGTGTTGGGCGCGGGGCACTGCTGCGCGCCCTGCGGGTGCGCCGGCCGCGCGCACAGCACCACGCAGCACACCAGCAACCAACGCGGCACCATTGTTTATGACCTGCATAACAAAACAACATTACATAATAGTTATTACATAGATCAGATACATTATCCCACACGTTTTTCCTATAGTAGGCTAGGCAGAAACTACAGAACGCCACCTGCTTCGACCCTTACCTATTATTTTTGCCTCGATTACGTTCATACATCGGTCATACACACACGCCGCCGCGCAGGTGAGAAAATTATTCATAATTTGTCATAGGCTCTAAACGTTTACTTATTAAACCTAAAATAGGTATCATTTTCCTTACTTCAGTTATTTCTTTTAAATTAGGATTTAATCCCGTAAAAAGAGTCTTAACCTATAAAGAGTATAAAGCATCCCTCCATTGAACGTTATACTAAACAAACAGTAACGAATTGCAAATGGCAACCCTAAATTACCTTACAAGTACCTAGCTTAAACATTTACGAGGAACACACATTCACGTCATAATTATATTATGTTAAACAATAGGTCCAAGCTGAACTAATTCATTGCCTACTATCTCCTTGGTAGAATATTACAAAGGAGACAAATTACGACGACTGTAGGGGCTCATAACTTGCTTCAAAGTATTACAGTATCTGACCCAAGGCACCTCGTTAAAAAGACAATTCTGCAACTCTGAATATTATGTACTAACAAGAACCTCCGAATATTGGAGAAAATGGACTTCGTATTTGCTAAGTACATTTTGATTCTTTTGATACTTTTTGATGGCATAACAGCCTATGCATAATAATCATCAATATGTCATTGAATAGCATTTCACAAATAACAAAATTATAAGTTTAGAGTAGGTAACCGTAACTTGACTTGACTATGAGAAGGCTTTTGACTCTATCGAGACCTGGTCTGTTTTGGAGTCTCTGTAGCGATGCCAAGTTGACTGTCATACATCCAAGTGCTAAGATGTTTTTATGAAAATGCGACAATGAACGTGGACACTCACGGTCCTGCTGGTTCTTAAATTCAAGGTCGCTCAGCGACTTATGGAACGGGCTATGCTTGGAGTCTCTTTGAGGTATCGAATGTGGAACGAGATGATCCGGCGAGAACCAAAGTTGTCGACATACCTCACAGAATAAGCAAGCTGAAGTGGCATTGGGTCGGCCATATTAGCCGTAGAACCGATAGCCGTTGGAGTAGACACGGTCTTGAGTGGAGACTGTGAATCGGCAAACGTAAGGTAGGACACCCTCAGGCTAGGCGGAGCGACGACCTTCGCAGAGTAGCTGGTAACTGGTGGATGAGAGTTGCCGAGGATTGAGCTGAATGTCGTGCACTTGGAGAGGCCTATGTCCAGCAGTGGACTGCTATAGGCTGATGATGATGAAGAACACAAACTTAACCATACCATAGCTTAGAATAATGTTTGTTGATGGATATCGTAAAACGGTCGCCATAGGTCTTTTGAGCAAGAACAAAGACAGCAGCTTCGCATAAAGTAAGGTTTTCACGAAAAAAGGGTGACAATTTGCTAAAACAATAAACCATTAATGCTTCTGTCCATATTTTAGAACCTGAATCCAAAGTTTACGAACGTCTAAGCCAGTTAATCCAATTATATACATTAGGTACTGTTTCGTAGATAGTAGATATAATCTAGCCTAAACTTTCATGACGTTACCAACGTTACCAAAGCAGAAGTTTACCGCAAACAAGCTTAGAGATCACGTTTTACCCTTCATTAATGAATCACTGAGCTGAACTAATTTTGGATGCCTAGAAGGTATGTCTAATGTTCTCTTAATAAACCTAGCTTTCAGGCGCAGGCCACACTGGGAACGAAGGGAAACGAAGCTAAGTTGGTTTAGCTTTCTTCCGCATCGACGGAAGTATGAAAAGACGCGGAGTAAAGCTAAACGAACTAAGTTTCGCTTCGCTTCATTCCCAGTGCAGTGTGGCCTGCGCTTTAGACCTGCTACACACTTGTTCCAGTCAGCACATTCGTTTTGGCAATATTATTGGACAACAAAGCCGACCCGAAGCAACTATACTACTAAACATCATTCATTATAATCATTATTTACTATCAACATTATTTTTTATCATCATTGTTTTATTCATTATTCGGCTCGTTCCGATCGACAAACTCCGTTTGTCATAGACCTTGCTTACATGCCTGGGTAAAAAAAAAAATATATATATCCGTCAGTCTGATAATAAAAAAAAAATATTAGACACGTATTTTGCTTTATCAGATTAAATCAAATCAAATCAAATCATTTATTAATTTGTGGAAATGGGTATAAAAAATGACTTAGATAAGTTGCGGAGTGGAGGCTCACTACGTAACAACTATAACAAACTACGTATAAAATCTAGCAAAGAGGTGACGTCATGCCACATTTTAACTCAATGTATCGCCGTAATCTTTTGATTATATAAAAAAAGAAAAAATACATGTCCAATATTTTTTAATAAACTAAATGACGAACAAAAAAAATTAGTCTCGAGGCTCGACTTAGCCAGCCTTTTTACGGAATATAAATCTTCGTATATTCGATTTTACAGTGGAAAGAGAGTAGCGAAGCCTTTGCCCAACAGTGGGACATAACAAGCTTGTAATAATAATAATTTGATTTTAATCGTGTATCTGTGTCTGGTAATGCCGACCGGACAGTGTGTAGCAGGCTTACTAGTCACATTTTCGTCCTTATTCGGTCTAACCAGAAGATGCTATCAGTATTTCACTCACAGTGAGTGACATTTAACCTGCGGAACCCAACAGGTGACAAATACCACCGAGACTAATTGTGACGTGTTTTACAGGCAGCTGATTTTGTAGTCTAACTTTGTAGTTTATTTTTACACATGTGACAGTCGTCACATGACACATATTTTACGACTGTCACATGTTTTTTTATGACAGCCAGGGTTGACAGATTTACGTGTTCTACAAAATCAATGACATTATACATCTAGACGTTGCCATGATTACAGTGTGAAGTGTGGAAGTGAGACACATATATACGAAATAATTAGGAAAATTGAGACAAAGCATCGTATCTTCTGTCCCTTACGGCGTGCCGTATTTTTGCTTTAAAAATGTTGGCAAACAAAGTAGGTACCTTGCATGGCAAAATTTAAAAATGTTGCCAAACAAAGTACTTTCACTGTTAATATTGCTGTCTCATGACCGGCCACGCGGTGGCTTGATCTAGATGTATATTATCTAAGTACAAAATACTGAGGAGCACAGCTGAGGAGTTTCTGAGTCCTCTATCTAGCCGTAGAAACGTTCACTTTATTCTTCATAAAGTCGCATTTTGTAAAGCTCAAAATTCCTGGAAGATACCAATGTTAAAATTTTAAACACTAGAAAAATCTCAAGACTTCTTTTGTCTCAAGTTCTCCAGGCTTTAAAATGAGGCTCCACTTTGTAGGTACAAGGATGTAGCAATTCTACATTTACATTTTTGTTTTAAAATATTTTCTCGAGATAGAAAATATTCATGAAAAATGTATTCTATAAGGAATTCTTGTGTAAAGATTTGAATTACTTTCTTCGTCTCGTAGTTGGTTTTATGCTTCCTGCTCACAGGTTTTTATAACTAATTCTATAGCTTTATATAATCTGAAACATGGGTCAAGTAGAAAATTCGAAGAAAAGTGCCTTGAGAAAATTACCTTTATTATTTAGCTTTTCATGAATCTTCAACTAAATAATTTTCTTATCTTACTTTAGTTTGAAATATGAAATGCTAACTAATATTACAAATCTGAAAGTATTAGTTGGTTTGTTTGTTACGGCTGAACGGTTCGGATTTGACATGGGTAAACTATGATCTGGATTAGTACCTACATAGGATACTTTTTATTCCGGTATGCGGTAGCGAGCGAGGCCGCGGGCAAAAGCTAGTACTATTAAGTTTGAGTGCAGCAAATGAGCAAAGATTGATTTTGGTATTTCTGTATATTCTTATGGTTTTGACTAGCAGCTATTTCACAATTGCTGGACACTCACAAACCCACTTTTTAAAATTCAGAGCATCATTTGATTCTTATCAAATGCTGCTCTGAATTTTCATCTTTTAGGCCCCGAAATGTGGGTAAAGAGGTCGAAACAAAACCCTCTGTGAGCTGAATAAAAAAAAGTTCATTACGGCACATAATTCTATTTCAGTCCTTGTAAATCTGCAAGCCTTTATTACCACTAGAGGCACGTATCAAAAAATAATGTTCGTATACATTTAGATTGAAGTACGTTCAGTACATACTGGTGAGCTGAATATTCTATCGGCGGTGCACGGGACACGAATACTAATAATACAGAGAACCGGGCACGCCTCTTGACGTGAAGGTTTATTCGCAAATTGTTTAACACCCCTGCCGTTGCCCACTACCTCTAATACTCTTTTTTTACGTGCCTGGCTGGCAAACAGTCGACGACCAACTTGATTGAAAGTGACTACAGACACGTGAGTACCCACCTGTCACCACCAAGGGATTTCGCAATTGGTTTTCTACCTTATACGGAGCGCCACGTCCGAAGTGTCCTCCTTCAAAAAAATACTCTGTGTGTACAAGCTACACTGTACATTGACCTTTGTGGTAGTTTGTACTTCACACTCATAGCACATCAATATTGTTTAGCTGTGCATTTTGCTTGTGCAAACTTTACACAAAAAAACCTTACACATATCATTGCCTTACACATATTCATTTGTTTTCATAGATAAGCTGTCTTCTGTGTATTCAAATATGTGTAAGCCACGCCTCCTTGTTTCGATGTTTTTGTGTGAAGTTTCGAAAAGACACGCGCAGGAGACCCGGCTTAATATAGCACATAAGTGTAATAATTGTGTAATTATATTTGGTAGCAATAAATCCATCAATGGAATCTTTCGTCTACTCATTTACATAACATAACATACCTTACAAGTTCTACATAACATTTTCACCGTTGGGCTAATGCCCAACAGTGAAAATGTTAACAATTGATCCGGCTCGAAGGACCAAATGTTGGGGTGTAATGCCCAACACTGTGTTTTCTTCAGTGGTGGTATTTTCCCGGGTAAACCCTAACTTAACTATAGAAAATCGTTAATAGAACACCTAAATGATGTGATTAAAATAAATGAAAAAGTAATCTCTTCTTCCTTTATGTATATTTTTTTCATTAATAATTTTAATTTGCAAAGAACTAAACAAAAGTTCCTTTGGATAAAAGGTATTGGTTTTCTAAATAAAATTAGGAACAGTGAGCTAGGCAATAGTGACAATTGTCGACCCATTACACCGACTCAAAATTAATGATCTAGGTGACAACCTAAGTTAATATTTATAGTTTGTTCCCTACTAATGATTAATGAAATTCCACATAATGATACAGTCACATCGCATTATTTTGTGTAAGCAGACTATCTATAAGCTAGAAAATCAATTTAAGGCTCCTACAAGCAGGCGTGACACACGACGCGAATCGCACGCAACACAAAGGAACGCGTGTCTTGCGACGAGCGGTGACTTTGTGTCACGTAGGTACGATTCGCGTCGCGTATCGCATTCGCACCTGCTTATAGGAGCCTATAAACACGTTCCACCATAACTAACCATGACCATGTAAACTGGGAAATGGGTTTGTTTATTTGTTTGTCTTGTGGGTAGTATATCTACCAGCGTACAAGCGGTATTAAAAAGGGGCATGGCCACTTATTATACGCAACGGAAAGAAATCTATTTTGGTGTAATTATCAATAATTAGAACCTAATTAGTAACCGTTGATAACTTTCGAGAAACTCGATATTACCTTCAAATAAAAAAGGTATGCTACAAAATACCTACATTTACTTTCTTTGTCTAGATATTTTTTATGGTTTGCCTTTCATTCGTCATGGTTTGTTTCAGTACAAAACAGTCTCAAGTTATAAAACTCCTGAAAAGCGGAAGCCTTATTACAAAACTTGTTTGTTCGTGCTTCTTTGTGATTAATTTGATTCTAAATACACTAAACAGAATTACGACAGCGGTATTGTTTATTTTATAAAGAAATAAGGGCTAAATTAACTTTGCTTAGCTTTTTTGTTGAAAGTTAAGACACTTAAGTTTATCGGGCTTCTAATAAAGCGGTCTATGTTTTTATTTGGTGTACCTACTTAGAGATGGAAAAACAAACAAGCATCTTTGTTTATTTATTTTTGTTTTATTTATTTTCATTCACTAAGATGGTTTAAACAAGTTCTAAAAATTAATGACACAGTTTGTGTATAGCGAATAGTCAATTTAACTTTTGCCAACGTTTAATTTGCTGTAATAATTTATTTTGTCAGGCGAAATACGTTAAGTACACGAATTTATGTTACATATGAAGAACTTGTAAAGGAATTGTTCCTTTGGACTTAGGACGAATGCGTGTTAGCTTCTAATTAAAAATTAACACCACTTCACTCCTACGACACTTACCCTAATTTGATCATAAACAACACAAACATAAAGGTGCCTACACATTTGCACAATTTTTGACGATAATTCCATCAATAAGATTTGTCAGCTTCTTACAGATTTGGTCGATTGGATTGATGGTTACTATCGCCTTTTAACGATTTTGATCGCTAACAGGCGACACTAAGTGAAGTCTTCTTATTGATTGAAAACTTTACTAATGTCCAGTTTCTGAAGTTTTTAAACGAAGTTTATCCATTCGATAATGATTGTTGGTTCAAAGTCGTGCTTTTGAGAACTTGTTTAATGAAGCATTTAGCTTAAAAATCGAGTGTATTAATATCGAGGGGACCTTGAAAACCGAGCATAAGGAAGGAATTCGCTTAAATAGGGAATTTTGTCGAATTAATAGCTATTATGAATTAAAACTCCGTTTTTTTTCAGAAACCGGTCATAATTGATTTATCGATCGACAAAAACGATCCACACAGTGGCGATCGACAAAAAAAATACGATGTCGATCATCTGTTCCCTACACATTATTCGATATTGTTTGATCACACGTGCCGATCGTCAAAAATTGAGCAAATCCGTAGGCACCTTAAGACAGTCGTGTACCCATTCCGTCAGGTGACGTGTTACATCGCGATTACTTTCGATATACTTACTTGTGTGTCTGTGTGCGTCAGGTCGGCGAGCGATTATGGTGTGGGGGCGAGGGGTGTGCCGATGTCATGGGGCACTAGGTCATGTTCACCGGAGTCGTCCGTGGCCCGTCCCTGCCGAAGATTAGATCAATTTAGTGCGTGGAAACAGACGTAAAACATTTGGCATTCGGCATTCGGCCCAGACGGACGAACTGCACAGTGTTTGCCGTGTACCCTCCTCACTATTACATACTGGGACTAATTTGTTAACATACTCGTACGTCCTGTGATTGTTGCGAGTCTGTTGTTGATTTACTGTAGGAGACTACAGACTTAAGTATACTTAGTTTATTATGTACAAGCGTGTTTACTGTTAGAAACGTTCTTGGAATTCAGTTTGCTTTGGTTAATTTCGTGTACCGTAATATCATGAGTGGTGGTACTTACCAGAAATTGCAGATTAAAGGATTTTACTTGTACCTAATCTAAACAAATGATAGTTTAAATAAACAAAAATAATATTATAGTTAGCGTCTTCTTAAGTTGTGTTGTGATAAAAGATAAAAATTGATTATTGCTTTTATTTTACTAAGTTACTAGCTTTTGCCCGCGGCTTCACCCGCGTGAATGTTGAAAAATATCCCAAGGGAAACTTCTACCGGGAATTCCTTCCTTATTCCTTGTCTACATTATAAAGGGAATCTCTGTGCAAAATTTCAGCTTTGTAGGTCCAAGGGTTTGGGCTGGGCGTTGATGAGTCAGTCAATCAGTCAGTCAGTCAGTCAGTCAGGACTTCTCTTTTTATTTATATAGATAGATACATGTACTCGTACCTAATTAGTAAATTTTGATGATCAGGCCTCAAGCGAGAGTTCGAACAACGTTAGATAATGTATGGTTTATTTTAGGCTTTTGTATAAGCATTAGCGACATTCCTTATTAACTAGGTATTTTAAGGGTTCCTATCAAGTTGAATAAATATCAGACACGTAGGTCTATTATGGTTCCTTGGAGTTCAAAAAATCAAGCTTCTAAGTCAAAGCAATAAAAATACGGCCATTTATACAACATATATTTTGATACTTACAAATAAATCAAAACATATAGGGTACTTCCTGTTGATCTAGAATCATGAAATTTGGCGAAAAGCGAGGTCTTACATCACAAGTAAAAGAAAAAGTCCGTAATATGTTAATTTGTAATTTTAAAACATAAAAAAGATTTTTTTTTTTTGTGGTATTACAAAGGATTACCAAATTACGTTGGAACCTCAGATCAATCCTTCGACCCACACATAGATAAAAAGGAGGCTTTACTTCTGATGTTCGCGGCGCTACATCTTCCTTTTTTTGGTGATCTGAGCTTGGGACAGCGAAAGTTAAAAACTGAGTTTCTTTTTATGCAAAAGATCAATCAAAATAAATTAATTAATTACCATCCGCCACTTACAAACATAATTGAACGGTGGTCGCGCTTCCGTTATTGGGTCATATAATTTGGTAACCTCTATTTGTACTATAAAATCCAATAATAAAACCACAAGCCATTAGTGACGTAGTACAGTGAACCGCACGTCTATGATTCCATGGTAACAATTTTACATTGACAGCAGCCTTTATCTTGTAACAGTAAGGACAATTTTCGAAGTGTTACCACTGTTATGCAGGTAAGTGCAGCTAAGTAAACCTGTACAGTGTGCCTGCGAGCTTTGGGCAAATGACAAATAGAAATACGTAGGACCGTAGGTATACGCTTATTGTTTCCTAGAATTATCATAGTAATATTTTTATGATGTGTACTAAAGTGTAGAGATAAACTACGATAACATGGCGCGCCCCTCCAAATTACTGTTTCAATGTGTGTAGTGACGTGACTAGTCGAGCAACAAATCCGTGGATTTGTTTTTGTTTGACGGCCGTCTCATTACGCACACATGCGTTGTGAATCTTGGTGGTGCATTGTAAATACTTTCACAAATACTTTCAAACGTTTTGAATTTTGGAGGGGCGCGCCATGTTATCGTAGTTTATCTCTACTGCACTATAATGGAAAAAAATCTTTAAGAGGGAAACGTCGAAATTCAAAATTTCTTACGTTTTTAGGGTTCCATACTAAAATGGTAAAAATATTTTTTATCGACTCAGTCTATCTGTATGCCTGTCTGTCTGTCCGCTTGTCACAGCTGGATATCTCAAAAACTACGTACTAACGCTATCGACTTGAAAGGAACAGTTTTAGATGACTTGTTTGCCCAACTATTTTGCAATTAAGGATTTTTTTTTTTTTGCATCAGGGTACTGAAACGACTAGGGCATGTGGTTTTATCATGTGAAAGAGCGCTGTTTGCACATTTTCAAGGCGAGCCGACTCGCTCTTGATCAGTTTTTTTTTTTTGCAAACTACAGCGCTATTTTAACATTGTATTTTGATAAAGATTGATAAGAAAAATTAAAAATCTGGACAAAGAGAATATAATAATTGTGTTACTAATTCTTGGAAAGGGTTCTCCGGAATCGTAACGGGTCTTGAACAGTTAACTCACAAAAGCAAAGGTTCTTTTTGTTTCAAATACAATTAAATCAAAGGGAGTGACTTGTCTTCCTCTGGGAAATTTAAAATGCTCTGATTCGATTATCCTGCTCTCGCATGAACCTCTCCGGACCCTTTTGATACTAAAAATAGTCCATTTGTAGTTGTAAATGTCATAATAATATTCTAACTGCGAAAATTGGCTCCATTTTGTGCCTAGTTTAGGAGGCATCAGTTCGCCCTAAAATGTGTCTATAATGTACAACTTTCTTTAATCCTTGTGTACTTCTCTAATAACATGTTATTATAGTGTACAAATAAACATTTTTTTAAAATTATTAAATCAACATCTGCTAGCCTTTTCCCAACGATGTTGGCGTTGGCTTTCAGTTTAACCAGATACAGCTGAATTCCAGTATTTTACATGGAGCGACTAGGCAGTCGTTGGCGAGTCGCCAGTAACTGTCTTGTGGAGGTCAGATAGATAGGCATCTATCTGTCTTCCACAAATCAGTTAACCCCTCAAGTGTCGAATGCACCCCATGTGTGCATAAGAAAAACTCTTTTTTTGTTAGGTATATGTATAAGCTTATATCACATATATATAAATGTAAAAAAACATCATCCGAACAATCATCATCAATAGTTGTGAACCTATGGAGTTCGTAGCTAACCCCCCCTCTCCCCCCGCGTGTCAAATGCACCCAAAGTGTGCAATAGGACAAAACTTTACATAATAGGTATATAAGCTTAGATCACATATATATAAACGTAAAAAAACATCATCCGATGGAAAAAATATCATTATCAGTAGTTGTGAACCTATGGGGTTCGCAACTAACCCCCAACCCTCCCCACTCGCTGGGGTTTTGGGTCTAAAATTAGCCAAACTCAGACAGTTGAGGGGTTAATGGCTAAAAAGATACCTCTTGGTAAGACTGGTTGTCAGACTTTCGGCCTTCTGACGACCTGTAACGACTGTCAAAGATCCACGAGCCGGGACCAACAGCTTAAGGCGAAGACAACCGACTTTTAATGAATTTAAACTAAACATCACGTCTAAATTGTTAAGTACATAGTGTAGTTAATTTGTACATTTATGTCTAACGCGGATAAAAAACTGAGAATCACGCAAAAGTATCAACCGTTTTTTTTATGAAGCCTTAACCATTATAATAAACATAATTTAATTATTTACCGCTTAGTATACGTATTTTATTTAAATACCTTTTGTTTTATGCATAATAAATTAATAATGCATCTAATTTGGGACAGCGCTCCTTGATGGGCGAGTTCTATTGCTGGCTGGACGTACGACGCGTTGCGTGAGCTCAGCACAGAACACGCAAGGTAACCACTCAAGGCCATTGGCATTTCTCTGCGCCTTAACGTTTCCGAGACACGGAAGCGTCATGTATGTAAAGATGGTCACCCATCCACGGACCAACCGCAGCAAGTATGCATAGCTTAAACTGATCGATCGAACCGTGCGGCTGTTATTACTTAGCTGCAAGCTCCTGAGAAACTTGACAAACTGAGAAAATTAAATCAAAAGTTAAAGTTATCATAGCTAAAACATAGAACATTACCTACATCCGGTTCACTTCTAGAATGTCCCTACCTCGCATCCCACGTCCCTACCTCTACCATCAGCTCAGTTCCGATGCACGCTACTATCGAAACTGAGTGAGTGTTGGAGGTAGGGAAGTGGGATGCGAGGTAGGGGCATTCTCGAAGTGAACGGGTAGTATTTGGAACTTAAAGACATAAAAAACAATAAATCAACTAAAAATCTTAAAAAAAAAACCTAGAGAATTACAACGTTACTGTTAACCAAAGCCCATGGTTAGCGAAACCTCAAGTTTTAACGAACGTCAAGTAGACGGTAAACTAACGTTTTTTGCAGTGACACTCGTTAGCGCCATGTTTCGCGTTGTCATACCAGGGTTTTGTACAACACTCCTTTTTAAAAACCCGTCTACGACTCACAAATACATTTCCTTAGAGATGTTTGCTACATTTTTATAGAACTCCACGTGTGGAATGTATTTTTAGGATTTATTAAAAAAAAAACTAGTTGCATTATAGCAGTGTTATAGTCTGTAAAAAGAAAAACATAATAATACTACTAGCATTTATGAAATCTGTAACATACCTACTATGAAATATAATTACACAACATATCCTTCAATAATATTTATTTCCTTAACAAGAGGTGATCTGTACCGTGCAGAATTTGGTTAATCCCTTATCTGATAGAAGCGGATAGGAGCTATACATACACCGAAAATATACACAGCATAGCCTTGTAGCACCTAACAGATGCTACGAGAAAATTCGTAGCCCTAGTGCCTACGCCGTAGCGTGGCGTAGCTAATGCACAGAAAAGTAATGGAAAGAAAACGGAAAGTAAAGTATGATAATTCGTACTAACAACAACAACAACAAAAAAAGGTATATGGAATTAGAAAAATAAAGCCTTACCACAAACGAATTTCTTTCATCAATAGAAAAAACAGCTAGCGTCAACGTTCTACAAATTACTTTAGGTCAAAGAAATGACACATCTACCTCGATATCGACGCCTTAGAGTGAAAACCTCGTAAGTGTAAAAGAAGTAACTTTTCAGGAGGAAGAAAAAACTGCGCAATGTAAAATTTTTGCACGGCGGCTTTTATGTTTTTTTTATTAATTAATGTGGAAATTTAACCGCTTTTATATCAAGAACTGTTCGATTCTTTAAGATTGTCCGAAATGCATAAAATGCTACTTACGAGGTATTCGTAAAAAAAACTCGAACTTAAGCATGCAAATACTAAGTACCGTCATAGATGGCCCTACAAGTATCGAATGAACAAATTCGTCAGATCAGGATGTGCGTTGCGAGGTTTTCTCCCTAGAAACGCAATAAAATAAATTTGAGCAAAAATGCATTCCCGAGGTTTTCACTCTAAGGCGACGATATATACCCACATATTCATATACTTACATATACACATCATGTATAGTAGTTGTATATTCGTCCGTGAATGGACAAAGAATACTAATTCGTCTGAGACGAATAAGACGGAGTGAATAGCAAGATGTCTGGACCGATGGGTGGGGCACCTGTCCTTTATGTCCTGGCCTTAATAACGTTAATTCTGTAACAAATGTAATACGACATTTTCTTGTTTCACTTATTCTGTCTTTTTATATTTAGGTTATTACACGACTGACAGCAAACAGAGTGAGTGAGTTAGAATTACTCAAACGAAACGAACTACATATTTGTAGAAAATGGATAATTAAAGAAAGCTTAAGTACAACAGCCGATACTGGGTTAGTAATAATGAACTGTTAATGACGGTAATTAAACAGTTACGTGTAAACAGTTGTATGTTGTTGTTGTTGTGTGTTGTTTTTGTTGTTGTATTAAAATACAACTGGGGTACCCAATTGATGCAGCCCACTGTACCTACTAGCTGAAGTCTGAGGCTTCGTCAATACGAGTACTTCCCTATTTGAATCGAATTTTGTTCACAATTTCAGGGGTTTTAATTGTTTTGGACCCCTAATTCTATTTCTAAAATAAAAGTAGCCTAGTATTAAAGTCAGAATAAGGTGCACGGTTCCAATTGGTCATTTTCTCTGCAGAAGAGCCGACAAGAAACTACACGGTTACAGGGGTTTTAACTTGAACATACATTTAATGACTTTTGAGTTAAAGTCAACAATTCTATATTTGACATTGTAATAAGTTCTGTTTATGACCCAGCGTCACCCAATATTTGAAATGGCGCGAATTATGTTGTAATGTTCAAAACCATATTATAATTTATTACGAGAACTAAATCAATTTCGATAATAATTTGCAAACTATTAGTAACAAGAGACACCACATTTATTTATGAAAACCTGTTAATTGATAAAAATCCTTGAACTGAACGGATGTTCTCAATATTTGACTTGTGAAAAGTAATATTGAAGTTGTAGAAAGTTATGAAGCTTCTAATTTAACTTTAATCCTGAAAACGGCTTCGTATTTGTGAATTGACATTTTTTAATTATAAAAGAATTATTGTTTAATTGATAAGTATTTTGCCTTTTTTTTAATTATTGTTTAACTTACAAACAACGATTTTGGCGTTGTTTATAAGTTTTATTGAACTAAGTAATAAGATTCTGTATTGGTATGGGCGGTTTCCGCCCACTTGGAGACGGTCTGCCGCTCTGGCGTAGTGGAACTTATCTAACAGAAAACAAAAATAAAAAAACTTTTTTCCAAAAAAATACAACCGTCTTAGAAAAAAAAACACTACAAAGTGAAAAATAACTTTAATTTCGGAAATCGGTATCTTTGGATCTGTATTTTAGGTTGTAGGTCTGTAGGTAGGTTTTGCCACCGACTTCAAATTAAAGTTTTTACTTTGTAGTGGTTTTTTTGGAAGTCGGTTGTATTTATTTGTAAAAAAGTTTTTTATTATTCACTTTTTCGTTGGTCACTTTGTAACTTATCTAAGTTACAATAGCCTAATGTCAGCTCCTTATCATCTTTAACAAAATATTGTTTTTCCCGATGCAGGGACGTTAATTATGGAGGAATTTTCCTAGTAAGAACCAGGAGAACTGGAGCTGATGGTGAAGCCACCATCACCACAGGCATCGTGACGAGCATAAATTACTTAGCAACCATATTAAAGTAATTGAATCGCCGTGAAATACTAAGGTATAATTCAGTTGTTCCGATGGCTATTGTGGTCTTCATCATCAGTTCCACTTCACCAAATGGTGCTTTCCGAGAGCAAATGCATCTTTTGTATTTTTTTTATCTTTAAATTATTTACTTGTCGACTAACAAATAGCTCCGGCTAGCTGTTACGTCACAGTATGCTGTATGTTCACATACAAACTAGAAATAGTTAATCGAACGTCTGTACTGTTGGATATTTGAACTTGATGTATCGCACCAATCGTTCACGCCCGCGGAAAGGTATCACTCGTTAAAATGTATTGTCGACATGTGGATAACCACACCAACCAGCACAAAGTTGGGTGATATGCATTGGATAAGCATTATAGGAAAGGTAATGAAAGGCCTGTAGGTAAAGACTTAAATATTATAGACAAAGAACACATTTTTGCTTACAATGCTGCAACTATTAGGTATACTTCCAGTCATTTCATACTTAAAAAAATAATAACCAACTTTTATTGCTAAAAAGGCACAAAAGGCTTTGAACAAGACCTTAAACAAAGCTAAACGAGGCTATTCTAAAGCCTAGAATCAGTAGCATGCCGTCGCGTCGTAACAATACTTTACAAGCCTATGAAACATGCAACATCGATATTTAAGTAGGTAGATAAACAAACAAACAAATACAACAAATCTCAGAATTTTAATTTGCTAGACTAAAATGACATAATAACATCAATTCAGTACAAATTGAAGTTTACGTTAACTGATCGAGTAAGTATAAAACCTCGCACAAAGGCCTCATGACTAAAATGTCAAAATTATAAAAAATTTGGATCGCATCTGTCATAATGGACTAGCAAATTAAAAATCAGAGTATAATGGTCGGACTTTTAATTAGCTGCAGTAAAATGACACTTCTTAACTGTAATTTCGTTAAAAAATGTTCCCAATCAAATGATAGTGAAATTACAGTAAAAATATATCTACTGAAAGTGAACATGTTGCTACCTATTTTCAAATATTATGCGACGTAACCTTTCCAACTTTAGCCGACCTCTCGCTTTATAAACAGACTGCTGACCACGGCTAAAACGATCTCAAACTCAGTTTCCTATACTGTTCGAGATGCTATTACATCTGTGCACTATCGTATTCTCATTATCAGCCTAGCTTCAATGCTATCACAAGGCTGGCTTCCTATTGGCGGTACATTTCCCGAAAACAGCCGAATATCTCCGATGTATAGAGCATATTCGATTAGCTTTACAACACCGTCCCGCTAAGCAATCAGTTAGTAACCGTGTACCGTGCATGCAGCGTGAAATTTATTATTCAAAATAGTGTCGAACGCTAACCTAAGCTTACTCAGCCGCAAATTATTTTGTTTATTTAGCCTAAGGGTGCTTACATAAACAAACAGGTTTCCGGTACGGGCGGGTTGATACTGATCGGTGAGATTAATTTCTATGTTATCTTACGCGCTCACTTATAAAGAAACAGGTTAAACTTATAAGCAAGTTAACCCTGCACCGATCAGTACCGACCCGCACTGATTTGTCAGTACCGGAAACCTGCTTCTTTATGTAAGTTAGTTAGCAGAGTCAAATAAGCTGGGTTGCACACTAATAAAGGTTAATGTCAAATTTTACAATAATACTGTAACGCTGACTTTAACGGTTACTGCGAAATGTGTTGCATGACTGTGGTATGTACCGAGACAAGAAAGTTCAATTTGTCTATGTACTAATAAATAAAGCAAATACCTCATACTTAGTTTTAGAAAGCAAAGCTTGCATAAACATTTTCAGAAAAACATACGTCATGAGTCTATTTTGGATTTAAAAATGCTACCATCGGTAAATCTTCAGCGCCTGAACTTTGCCTTACACGCCTACAATCGCAAAAGCTTTCAGTTGGCTTTTACAGTTGATTTTTTCTCCTAAACAGAAATGTGTATAGGTATGTCAGAACCAGGCTTTTAACGTAGCTGGTTGCCATGCAAACCGACGACGGTGGTCTGTTTTTTTTTTTTAATTTCTGAGCAAAAATGTTGAACATTTCAACACGATCGGAGACAATACTACTAGTTTTGAATACATGTTTCTTTAATAGTAGGTAAACAAAGATAGAAAAAAATGTGCAATAAGTAATCGTTTAGTAATTCTTTGTTAAGGTAAGGTATACATGCTTATTTTAATAGAGAGTGAGTTTATGTTTGTGTGTAAGGTAATGTAGTGTCATTTTTTATTGTATTTTTTTGTTCGATCTTATTACTTTTCTTTTAAATTGTGTTTTTTTTTATATGGATCATGACGTGGTCTGCAATAGAGATTTTTTTTTTACGAAACCTCTGTAATAGATAGAAGAGATAAAATCTTACTAATCCAATTGGTCTCGCTTTATGAAAACTCGTGAGTAGTGTACAGCAAGTATTATACACATACCCTTTCAACATTAAGAATGTTGCTAACCAAATAATTGTACCTATTCACAACGTTTTAGGGAATTTGTTACGCATGAATGAAACATATTCGGATATTGTATAAATAGAAATACCGTGAAACCTTCATGTACAATCTAAATAAAGTAATATTATCAGAAAACATTATTCCAGTCAATGAAGTTTTGTTATTTCTAAGTTTTTCTCTACAACAACTTTGTTATTTGATATTTTCGTCATGGGACTCATTCAGACCGGCGTTGAGTCCAATCGATAAATGTTACAGTACGTGGGTTTTTGTCTTCTAACTTAATTTCCAAGGCACCTAGCTTTTTTATTTTGCTCAGTAGGTAAACTTTTTAACGAAGTACTATGTTACAATAACATGGTTTCACTGGGTAACTAAGTGCTTTTACATGTTTCGACCTCTCTTATGCCTGGTTTGTGTGGTTATTAAACGGAGCTTATCCATTCGATAGTGATTATTGGTTCGATATCGTGTTTCTGAACACTTCGTTAAGGAAGAATTTTGCTTTTTAGCTTAAAATTCGAGTGAATTATTATCAAAAGTTTATCTGAGGACCTCAAAAACTGAGCATAAGGAAGAAATTCGCTTATATATAAAATAAATTTAATTATTACAAAATAAATTGGTAACCCAAAAATGTACTAACGATGTAATCAATATGGTGAAAATAAACGTAATACTAATTAATTAATTCCCGAATTCAGACCCACCCGAAAATCCATCTTCCCAGAGACGGTGGGATGAGCCGCTCTGCAGAGTAGTACAGAACAATTTACTTGACACGTCTGCTACTACTGCGGAGCGTGCGCGCCTGCTTGCTGTGGGCAAGTGGGAGTCGGGTCTGTGGCTTCATGCGCTACCGTCGTCGAACATAGGCACTTTGTTCGACGACACTACTTTCCGCCTCGCTGCTTCCCTGCGACTTGGAGCTCCTTCGTGTTCTCCTCATCGCTGTCACTGTGGCGAAGTTGTCAGCAGCCTCGGACACCACGGCCTGTCTTGCAGCCGAAGTGCGGGTCGCTTAGCGCGGCACGCTAACATCAATGACATCATCCGACGAGCCCTTGTCACCGTCGGCGTTCCAGCTGTATTAGAACCCAATGGCTTGGCACGCGACGATGGCAAGAGACCGGACGGCATGTCATTATTTCCTTGGAAGGTGGGAAGGCCTTTAGTGTGGGACGCAACTTGTGTCGATACTCTTGCGCCATCCCATCTTCCGGGCTCGGCGTGCTGTGCTGGCACTGCTGCTGCGGCTGCGGAAAACCTCAAGCGGCGGAAGTATAATAACCTTATCGGTAATTATATTTTTGAGCCGTTTGGGGTTGAAACCCTTGGGCCGTGGGGTCCGAGTGCTCATAGTTTGTTTAAGGAAATCTCCAAACGGCTTGTTGACACTTCCCGTGACCCAAGGGCTGGCTTTTACCTAGGCCAGAGGATTAGCATTGCCATACAACGTGGCAATGCCGCCAGTCTCTTGGGTACTCTACCAGTCGACAGCGATGCGGAGGAATTTTTCGACGCCATATTTTAGTTTTTTATTAGTTTTAGTTTAAGATATTATATTTTTAAGTTATTTTAGCTTATTTTTAAGTATATTGAAATAAAAGTATTCCTAACGTAATACTTTTGTTTTCAGAATACGAGTTTTCGTAATTAATTAAATTAATGAAATACCGTTTTTTTGTAAAAGTATATGATCTACTGCAGTAAACAAAATCAGAAAAATGATATTCTCCAGGATATATATGCTAGCTAGGTAGTGTGTTGAAAACATAATACAACTAATTTGAACGATAGAAAAAATCACGAAGATACCTCTAAAATTTTTTTTAACGAATAAAAACCATACTGATATACATGCAATCATTCTGATTTTTTGTCAGATTATTCTACAAGCTACATATTAACGTAATAGTGTTTTATTTTGTTAGTCCAATCAATAGTTTTTTTGTAAATAGATAATTGCTTCATATTTTGCAATAAATTACCAGGGTTGTGTCATCGCGCTTCTCTTTCTTTAATATGCAGTCTGAGAGTGACCGTGATTTAGGTCCTGGTAGTCCCCTTAACACATATTTTTTCCAAATCATTAACACTACTCGTTTAGACGTGATGTTCAGTTTAAAATCATTAAAAATCGGTTATCGTCGCCTTGACAGGCAATTATATGGTAAGGCCTTGGTAAAGTCCTATTATAAAACTTTGATTTAACCTTTCTACCTATCATAAACCCTTGGCTGTAATAAAACAGATTTGAACGTTCGCCATCAAGTCATTACACACCAAACTGTAATAAAGGAGGAAATAAAACGTGTTCCATTGTGAAGGCCACGAGGCGAGGACATGGAAACTAGAGAATTATTACACAGAATATGAAATGTTTTAATTGCTGTATTTGAAGCAAGAAATATAAGCTTTATGTGTCACCAACTTGAATTCCGTGTCTTTTGAGAATAGTTGTAGCATAAGAAAGGTAGTCAACGATAAGTGTCTTATGTTTGAACTTGAGCTACAATTATTATTATTTAAATAATCCCCAATGCACAGCAGTGGGGATTGTGCGTGTCGGACCACGCACAATGAAGGGTTCCGTAGTTGACAAGAATTTATCCCAAAATCAAACACGCTTTCAAGGACACTGAACGAGACACAATAGAAATTTTATTGTTATAACGTTTATGGACGTTTAATGTCATTGAAAGCGTTAACATTGTAATCCCAAAAGAAATTACAAACTTGTTCCTTTACTTGTGCTGCGAGACGTTGTTTTTTGCCAAATTTAATAATTCTAGGTCAACGGGAAGTACCCTATAGGTTTTGATTTACTTACGAGTATCAAAATAGGTCGCATTGGCCATATTTTTTTATTGCGTTGACTTAAAATCTTGATTTTTTTTAAACTTCAAGGGACCTTAAACTTACGTATTTGATATTAATTTCAACTTCATATCTGCACGCGTTCCTGAGAAAAAGGGTCTTGACAGACTAATAGACAGACAGACGGACAACAAAGTGATCCTATAAGGCTTCCGTTTTTTTCCTTTTGAGGTACGGAACCCTAAAAACAATAAAATGATCGCCAACACTAGGGTCCAGATTTAAGTCAAGTATAGATACATCCCAATAACTTAGACGTCAAACCAAGGAACAAAGAAAACAACAATACCTTTTGTGTTCCTACTCTTTCCTGTCTATTTTTGTTCAGATACGATAAAATAGTCTTTTTTATCGTATATAAGCAAAATAAAACATCTGTACAACACAGCAGGTAAATCCATAGCCACCCTTAAATCTACCAAGAAATAGAAACGGGGAAACAGCTTGCTCCAATCGCCGAACATTCTCAATACTACAAAAAAACACGACTGAAATGAAAAGCACACACTCACTTCTCCAGTATTTTTCTTTCATTCGGCAAATCTGAATGTAAATCAACACGCACACGAGTAAATGTCTCTAGGTACACTGTACAAGTGTACAGTCTAACAAAGAGATAAGTATACAGGCAGCTGACTTTTCCATACTAATAATAAAAAACCGGTCAAGAGCGAGTCGGACTCGCGCACCTAGGGGTTCCGTTCCGATTTCTGAAAAAGTGTGCTATTTAGAGACATCGTTTTATTTTTCCTGTAATCTTTACATAAACTTCTATCACATGGAATAATTTCAGATTTTTATCTTTGCAAACTTCGGAGATAAGGGGGGGACCCCTTATCTCCGAAGTTTGCAAAGATAACGGTATTTTTTTTTACATTTTTCATCAAAAGTCGAAAACTATGCGGCCTAAAAAAAATAAAAAAAAAATCACAATATGCAAATAGCGTTCTTTCATATGATACCCCACATGCCCTAGTAGCTCCACTTAAAATTTTTAAGACCCTTTCAGTCCCTGTTACAAAAAAAAAATAAAAATAATTTTACTTCTTTCTTATTTGCAAAATAGTTGGGTAAACATCGTCTAAAACTGTTTAAAATTTCAAGTTGATAGCATTAGTAGTTCTTGAGATATCCAGCTGTGACAGACAGACAGACAGACAGACTGAGTCATACACCATAAGGGTTCCTTTTTTACCATTTTGGTGCGGAACGCTAAAAAGAGGTTTGTAAAATTCTAAGTTTGGATGTAGGAGGTAATCTCCGAAACTACTCATCCGATTTCAAAAATTCTTTCACTTACTTAAAGCTAAGGTATTGCCTAGTGCCATAGGATGTTTTAAGTCAAATCACGCGGAAAAATTCGTGGACAGAAGCTAGTAAACAACAAAGTGAATTCACAAGGTGTTTTAAGAGGGTGCACTCTGAAAGTTGACAACGTCGCAAGCTATAGCTGTAAATAATTCGCTGTTTCGATTAAGATATCACATAATAACGTGCCTGTTATCCCCGAAGGTTTAGACAAAGGTGTACCTATAGCTCTCTCACGTTTCGCCAGTTATGTTTATGTCCCATGTAATTTATCAATATTACTAAATGAAGTTATGAAATAGCGCTCTGTAGTGCACTAAAATATTAATTACCAGTTTCTGCCCGCAACTTCGTTCACGTGGAAGTCGTAAGACATCACAGTACAAGGTCGCAAGGTAGCGAAACTACGCAGATGATATCTGTACACTACCTTTGTAGTTTTGGTCTCTGCAGTCAAAATATGAGAAGAGTTAATTATGGATTAGAATAACAACACTTTATGTGTGTGTGTGTGTTTTACGTTTAACAGTTTAACGATATTAACTGTCCAATATAACGCACTTTTGAATAAATAGCTATTAGCGATGTTATCAACTTTCAGTATGCACCCTTTTAACAGGTTTACTGACCATGAAACCTTCGCACGTCACATTGTAGAGCACTTGACAGTCAAAGTGTTAAGCTTATAAAGTTAGTACACACACAATAAAAATTAATACCTATTTTCGCCTGTATACCTATCACTTTGGTCGACTGTACAGTGTACGTAGGTACTTTAAGCCGGAGGGAATAAAACACGTTGAATGTTTGCTTAGGACAGCACGGAATAAGTTATTTTCTATTTACTGATAGACTCTAGCTTGGTCCTTGTCACACTCCCGCTCCATTAAGAAATGCTAACAAACACATGTTTTCTGTGAACTACTGCCATTTTCTGCGTTTTGTTGCTCTGAAAATTGTTTGATATTATTAAACTGTCGTACTCAATGTTTATTTATGTTAACTAACGAATAACTTAGAGGGCAGTTTAATTATCTTGTTGGGTAGTAAAAAGGTAGTTTTATTGAAACCTCATCCATTGTTTCAAGTGCAAGTTTTCTACTGGTGTCCCCATTGTAAAATTAGCAAAGGACTTTTCATTGCTGGAATCATACTTTTTTTGGGTCTGAGCCTAAATGAACAAAATGTACGTCCTAAGTAACCATACAAACTAATTTATTTATTTATTTATTTATTTATTTATTCATCAACAAATTTACATTTGTGTCGAACAGTGGTTTTAACAATAAATACACGAATGACGAGAATCTCGTGAAAGCTGAGAAAGATAAAAAAATTAAGTATCTTGACTTAGCACACGAGGTTGTCGACATGTGGGACGTAGACTCTGCAATCATTGTACCGATAATCGTTACGGTTAATGGCCTAATAGCACAGAGCCTCGATCAACACCTCAGGAGGCTCTCATTGCGCGGCTGGATCAAGGGCTTGATTCAGAAAGCAGTACTCCTGGACACGGCACGCATAGTGAGGAGGTTCCTCTCTCTAGAGCCCTGACCACCAGTAGCTTGGACCCTGTTCCCGATATCGGTGGGCTACTATTTTTATATTTTTAAATGTTTTTTTTTTATTTTTGTTTTTATAAAAATATTTAAAAATATAAATGATATGTACATAAATGAAATAAAGGAAATAATAATACACGAATAATAACAGACGAAGTGGTTTTAACAATAAATGTAACACAAAAATTAAACTTTACATTCCATACATTGGTCATAACATCCAAGTAAAGGGTAAGGGTAAGTAACGGTTAGTATAATATTAATTATAATAATTTAACATAATATTAATTCAAAATCAATATAAATTCAATAAAAAATAAATGTACTTATGTCAATAATATTCAATAAAATGTAATGTCATGATAGAATATTGGATATATTACTTAGAGTCATTATAATAGTCATTAAAATCACGTAATAGTTCAAACTACTGTTATCTTTGAGAAACTCTTCAATGCTGTAATAACATTTCATCAACAACAATGACTTTAATTTTCTCTTGAATTCATTTGGATTCATAGAGTTTTTAAATTGCACGGGCAATTTATTGTACAGATTTACTGATTGCACTCTTGAGGCAGTCTATTAATCTACTTCAGCCTTAAAACAACAGCTCAGTTCGTGTATGAGTTCATTTGTATGTGTACTTATATGTTTGCTGCGCCACTTCTTCTTCCCACTAGGAAGTGGTGAAGGACGGGCGTTTCGCGGGACTGTCTTATGTAATTTTGACGTTTGAAAAGTGCTGATTTTCAGCCTTGTTTGAATAAACGACTTTTGATTTTTATTATATAGTCTACCAAATAACTTTACATACCAACCGTCTAGAATTATCGCAGTGAGTGATGCCGGAATTCCGAGAGGTTCTTACATGTTGCTCACACGAAGCTCGAGTGAAGCTACGGATGTAGGGTAAACAAGATAATAGGCAAAGTACTTACACTCTGAAGGAATGATAAATTTATTTATAATTATTCATCTAACTATTTATGTACACACAAATAAACAGACAAACAGAAAGGAAGAGAAAAATACGTAAAAAGGTGATGTTTTAAATGTTATGGTCTAATGTTTTCGTCACGAAGTAGCCAATAAGCTGGTACAGAGTAGGGATTAGGAACTTATTAATATTCAACGCAGATAAACTCCAGTCAAAATTAAACCAGTTGTGTAAGTATATCAACTTACAAGTGAGCTGTTGTGGTTCATTGAATAATGTAAACCCAATTAAAGCAAAGTTTTAAAAAAATGTTTTAAAAAACGATAATACGACGAAATATTTAGTCTGTATGCACAATCATAATTATGCTAGTACAGTCCGCGAGGCCTAAGCTGAGCTTTGCATTAATGTGTGAGTGCACATAGATAGTGTAGGTGTGACGTCGGCCTAGAGCGCGACGCGTCCTTTGCTTGGTTTAAACCGGTTTATACTGCTTTTTGGCAATCGGCCTGAGGCGCGGTGTGTCCCTCGCGCGACACAACTCCGCCGCGTACCTTCCACACTTCACCTCTTGTACTGCACCTACTCACACAAATGTAAAGCTCAGCTTAGGCCTCGCGGACTGTACCTAAAAAACATGAAATCCAGGTTTAATAATCCATTTTTAGTTTTCTTACCTATAGTGTTGTAATGAAACACTATAATCACCGAATAGAGTACCATTTACACCGTACACCTACATAAGGACATAATTCAGCTTCGGTCAATTACGTCTGAACTAACTTCCAATCCAACGTCTATATTCCACGAGGTTTTATTTCTTGGAAACTGTACCAATTTGGGCCCAAATTGGACAAACGGCCGAGGAAATAATAATGTTAATTAACGAGAAAAACAAAGGAAACGATCCTTTCCGTCGTGCCCCGAAGTTTATTAGTGTGACTGTACATGTGTTTGGGGACTTTATGAGAATATACACGTGTTTTTGTTATGCCTACGGAGGATGTTGCAATTATTTTTCAAAATTCTTTGTCTGCCATTACCTATATTCAACTTTAGCTCTTGAACTGACATAGGTATAATTTTGACATCAATTAGTTAATTTGTTCCATGAAAATCCTAATGCATGAGTCCATATTTGTTGTTACTGTCTTCTTTTTTTTGTAATTTAATTAAAATAATAGCGTCGTGCAGGACGAAATTAAATATTTGCACACCACACTAGTTTAATGGTAGAATATAAAGGGGTCATTATTTTTAAGATCATACGCTGCTGTATTGACCTACATTCTAGCAAATAAATAAATTTTAATTTGAATAATATGTTAAGAATTTATGCGTTGCAAATATTATTATTATTATTATTTCCTTTATTTCATTTATGTACATATATTTTACATTTTTAAATATTTTTATAAAAACAAAACTAAAAAAAAACATTTAAAAATATAAAAATAGTAGCCCACCGATATCGGGAACAGGGTCCAAGCTACCGGTGGTCAGGGCTCTAGAGAGAGGAACCTCCTCACTATGCGTGCCGTGTCCAGGAGTTCTGCTTTCTGAATCAAGCCCTTGATCCAGCCGCGCAATGAGAGCCTCCTGAGGTGTTGATCGAGGCTCTGTGCTATTAGACCATTAACCGTAACGATTATCGGTACAATGATTGCAGAGTCTACGTCCCACATGTCGACAACCTCGTGTGCTAAGTCAAGATACTTGATTTTTTTATCTTTCTCAGCTTTCACGAGATTCTCGTCATGAGGGACAGCGATATCAACAATAATTGCACGGCGCTCTCGTCGATCTATCACCACAATATCAGGCTTATTGGCTACAATAGTCCTATCTGTGATGATAGATCGATCCCAGTACAATGTGGCTTGGCCATTCTCGAGAACTGGGTCGGGCACATACCTGTAATATGGCACTTCGGACTCCACAAGGTTGTACTGCAAGGCAAGTTGCTGGTGGATAATCCTAGCCACTAGATTGTGTCTGTGCAAGTATTCGCCGTTAGCAAGACGAGAACAACCGGAAACAATATGTCGGATTGATTCACCGGGACGGTGGCATGCCCGACAGATGTCAACCGTACCGTCCTTGACAATGTATTTCCGATAATTATTCGTCATGATAACTTCATCCATAATTGCACACACAAAACCTTCGGTTTCCCCGAAGAGGTCGCCGAAACGTAGCCAGGATACAGACGCCAAAAAGTCTACATCAGGCCCATGGAGGGCCCTATATATAATAATATTAATATATATTATTATATATATTAATATTATTAATATGTTAAGAATTTATGCGTTGCATATATTATGCAGAAAAGTTATCATTGTTGTAGAACGTTTTATTTTCAAATAATAATGACCAATAACGTAGAACATAATCATACTTCTTCTTACTATTATTATAAATGCGAAAGCTTGGATGGATGAATGGATATTTGGTACTTAATCACGCCAGAACGGCTGAACAGATCTAGATGAAATTGGGCCCCTAGATAGATTATTATTCTGGAATAGCACATAGGCTAATTTCTATACCGGAAAAATGTATAGTTCCCGTGGGATAATTTTCGACATCCACGCGGACGAAGCCGCTGGCGAAAGCTAGTTAACTATAAAGAAATAATACAAAATTATGTTATTACAAAGTAAAAACGAAAAGCCTAAGCTTAAAAATATAAAATGCATTTCATGAAAACTCTCTTTTTCGCGACGGAATGAAGTCACCGTGCTACAGGTAAGTATGTAACTATCTATACATAGGTATATAAATCTATCGCAGACGAACACGAATCGATAGAAACCGTATTTGACAAAATTGGGAGTGGTACGACACTGAATCGAACATCTATACATACGCTATATGTATGGTATAGTCCCCGCATTTACTAATGCCCAGCGCGACCAAACTGTTCGTTAAACTTACGAAATAAATAAACTTAAGGATTTGATAGGCTAATTCATTCTGTTACTAATCAACTTTTACTAATCAATCTGCCTAGCCTTTTCCCAAGTAGGTAATATGTTGTGGTCGCCTTCCAGTCTAACCATATGCAGCCGAATACCAGTATTTTACATGGAGCGACTGTCTATCTGACCTCCACAACCCAGTTACGGGGGAATAATACGATACCTCTTGGTAAGACTGGTTGTCATACTTTCCGGCTTCTGACGACCCGTAACGCCGGAACCAATGGCATAACGTGCTTTCCGAGACACGGAGGAGTCTCGGTATGTAAAGGTGGTCAGCCATCCATGGACCAAACGCGGCAAGCGTAGCTTAACCTGATGGATAGACCCGTGCGGCCATTATTATTTAGCCACGAGCTCCTCTAACTAACGACTTTTACCAACAAACGCTTTTTACTAATTAAAAAGGTCAATTACTGATACGAAAAGGTGTGAAGGTCTCTGATAATTTCAAAGATAAGGTATAGTACGCACGGCTACAGATCAAGCTATACATTTCCAGTATAAGCTGATCTCGCATTGTATAGGATATCCTTACAATGAGAGGTCAGTGTAAACTGGAAATGTATAGCTTGATGTGTAGCCGTGTGTACCTCTAACAAATAACGATCGGTAAGTTATAGGAATCGAGTAGGGTTACGGAAGTGACCTTAGAAAGGTTCCCTGTAAAGTTATGAACACGCACGGGGCTCGTTCATGTTCATTGCCAATCAGGCTATGCCGTAACCCTTAGTTTTGTATACAGGGCGTCCCACGGATATGCCCTAAGGAGGGAAAGTACCTTGAATATTTTAGATGGAACATTTTACTGAAAGAAGACATTATTTGAATTTAAAATACAATACAATGAATTAAACTGCATTACATAGTGTCAGAAATAAAAGGAAGACCATGAATTTTAACATTTTTAATACAAAATTAATCAATTTATCAAAATATGCTGAAAATGAGTCCCTTCCTGTTGAATACAAAGTCGCACTCTTCTGGACAAAATTTCACATCAAATGTTAAAATTCATGGTCTTCCTTTTATTTGTGGCACTATGTTATTAAGCAAAAAATAATCCATAAGATGAAACTTTTCGATCGGTATGATAAAGCTGCAGGGTGATTATTTTTCTCATGTAATGGGTTCGATTTTCGGTTCAACCATGTAATTATTTAAATATCTATGCAGTTTAAATTGTTTTTTAAATTAAAATAATGTCTTCTTTCCTTTCCTTTCTTAACCAGAAAATAATATTAGGCGACTTTAATGCTCGTGTTGGACAGCGAGTATCAGGCGAAGAAAGAATACTGGGCAGGTACTGTTACGGTAATAGAGACAAAAGAGGTGAAATTTTGCTACAGTTTTGTTGGGAAAACAAACTTTACATTACAAATAGTTTATTCAAAAAGAACAATAAAAATATGTGGACATGGCTCTCGCCAAAGAAAAGAAGAAGTCAAATCGATTACATACTAACCAATAGAAAAGAAAATATCTCAAACTTCGAAATCATATCAAATCTGACGTTTCCCAGCGACCATCGACTCTTGAGAAGTACACTACAGATTGCACCGATAAAGAAAAGTAGAGCAAATTTCAAAAACTATAAAACTAACTTCAGTACGTTAAAAGAACAAGAACAATTCATACAAACCTTAAGTACAAATATAAACAAAATTGAATTAGAAGAAAATGAAAATGTAGAGTCATTGTATAACAAAATTAAAAAACCAATAATCACCAGTATAAATTCAATTCGGCAGAAACCAACATCAAAACGGGAGACCATCCCTGCTCACATTAAAGATCTTATTACAAGAAGAAGTGAATTAATTCAGAAGATATCACTAACAAAAGAAGAAAAAGACGAACGTACATACCTCTACAAAACCATCTACAAATTAATGAAACGGGATCGCACAGAACGCAGAGTAAAAGAAATTGAAGCACAACTCGAATCAACAGGTAGTTTAAAGAAAGGTCTTAAAAATCTTAATACGACCAAACGATGGATACCCTATATAAAAGATGATGCTAAAAATAAAAAAATATTATCAAGATCTGACATAATAGAAACGGCAACAACATTTTATAAAAAATTATACTCAGTAAAAGATACCACTCCGGAGAATGAAATGACCAACCAGGACTCTACTAATCTAGATAGATTCTCTACACTCGAAGTAATAAAGAAAATCGAATCTCTAAAATCCGGCAAAAGCAACGGGCCAGACGGAATCCCAAATGAAGCCCTAAAATTGGGGAAAATTATACTAGCACCATATATAACAACTTTATTTAACAAGATTCTAAATGACAGAGCAATACCGAGCGAATGGGCACAATCGGACATAATTTTACTCTACAAGAAAGGAGATCCTGCCGATATTGGAAACTACCGACCAATAAGCTTACAACCAAATATGTACAAATTATTTGCTTCATGTCTTGAGGATCGTCTAGCAATGTTTACAGAGAAATTTCAACCACCGGAGCAAGCAGGTTTCAGAAAAAACTTTTCAACAACTGATCATATTCACACTTTAAATTTGATTATAGAGAAATATATAGAGCACAAGAGACCGCTCTACCTGGCATTTATCGACTACGCCAAAGCCTTTGACTCTATATCTCACAAGAGCATGTGGAAAGCTCTACATGAGTGCGAAGTACCATCGGAGACTATTGATCTTATAAAAGACATCTACAGCAAAAGCAAAAGTCGTGTAAAGCTAGAGAGACAAGGTCCTGAAATAAATATTTGTAGAGGCGCCAGACAAGGTGATCCGCTCTCTCCTAGAATTTTCATAGCTGTGCTTCAAAGTATAATGAAAACTCTGAACTGGGAAGGGAAGGGAATTAATATAAATGGGAAACTCCTCAGTAATCTTCGTTTTGCGGATGACATCATACTCTTCTCTGAAACAGCATCTCAATTACAGAAAATGATTAAGGAACTAAATGACGTAAGCAATACGATCGGCCTGGAACTAAATGCTACCAAGACCAAAGTCATGACGAACCACCATGTTATACCAATAACGGTCAATAATAACACATTAGAATACGTTAAAAGCTATGTTTACCTGGGACAACAAGTATCTTTCTCTAAGTCAAGAAACGAAGATGAAGTTAAAAGGCGAGTTAACATAACCTGGAATAAATTCTGGAGCAATAAAGAAACCCTAAAATCAAAACTTCCTATAAAACTCAAGAAAAAAGTAATGGACTCATGTTTACTGCCCTGTCTTACGTATGGCTGCCAAACATGGATATTTAATAGTAGCACTAAAAACAAAATAAGAGTATGTCAGAGAGCAATGGAAAGGAGCATACTAAACATACAAAGAAAACACAGGAAAAAAAACACAGAAATAAGAAAAACAACCAAAGTAATAGATGCCTTGGAACATTCTCAAAAACTAAAATGGAAATGGGCGGGTCATATTGCACGTATGGACAAGGAAAAATGGACACAGAGAGTAACTACCTGGCATGGACCAGCAAACAAAAGAAAAAGAGGTAGACCGAAAGAAAAGTGGGTTGATGAAATAATAAGAAAAGCCGGTGAAAATTGGATCACAAAAGCAAAGAACAGACAGACGTGGAGCAAAATGGAGGAGGCCTTCACCCGTTGAGGGGTCCATATTGAATATATATATGACGGCGGGAACGTGGGCGCAGAGATAGGTGGTTCATCTCTCGGACCATGTGGTAAGGGTTCCATTGCGTGGGTTACTCAGGCAAACCAATATGATGCTGTGGCAAGACTATTACTGAAGAGTATACAGAAGTAATGACTAGGTATAGGTACTGTGAACTTGATAGGTTCGATGGTAGCGTGTGCCTCTTTCGAGCTCTCGATCCAGTCTCTCCACAGAGTTTGCTCGCACACCCCCCAAAGGCCCCGTCCACGTGCGGCGACCGAACGATTCTGGCGCCACACGGCGTTCACCGTACGTACTAAACGAACAACCAATCAGAGCTAAGCTTGACTTGTACTAAGAAATCAACTGAGTGACTTACTATCGCTAAACTTCCGTTCGCGACGACACGGCCAGAACTGACAGTCACAAGTCCTCGTGTGTACTTGTAACAAAATAAGGCTACTGTATACTACAAGCTCGGCCTCTCCTGACTAAAGCCAGGTTAATTACAGACAGGATTTGAACAGATGCCTCAAAGTCAAGATAACCAGACCATAGTATAGTAAACACAATTAACTTCACACACACGCACAACATGGCCCAGCTGCTCGGCAGCGTATTCAACATTAATTGCAGCATTGCAAAGTAGTCTCCACGAGACCCAGGCCTCAACCCTACACCTTCAGCCGCGCATCGCGCCCTGAACGACCCACCAGTGAATCGCAGTTACGACTACGACTGAAGCGTGCAGTGCGGCCGAATACGTAGCCATGGCGTGTGTGTCTAGCGTGCCTTCACCAGCGCTTTCTACATCAGACTCGGTCACAAATAAGGTCAGATGGTACTTTGCTCTGAGACATCCACCCAATTCGATCATGAGCGTATTTATAGTACGCTTGTTAACTAGAGATTTCAAAACATAACGATCGCCATCTAACACATCAAAAATTTGAAATGGCCTTACAGACAACACTAATATGACCCGGCTGCTCGGCAGCGTAGTCTCATTGAGACCCAAACAGTAGTCTTATTCAGACCCAAACAATAGACTTACAGACCCGAACAGTAGTCTCACAGAGACCCATTGTAGTCTTATTCAGACCCGAACAATAGTCTTACAGACCCAAACAGTAGTCTCACAGAGACCCATTAGTAGTCTTATTCAGACCCAAACAATAGTCTTACAGACCCGAACAGTAGTCTCACAGAGACCCAGCCACCATAAATCTAGCCGCGCATTGCACCCTGAACGACTCATAGAATCGCAGTTACAACCACGACCAGACTGTACAGTTTGATTATAGTCTCACAGAGACCCATTAGTAGTCTTATTCAGACCCAAACAATAGTCTTACAGACCCGAACAGTAGTCTCACAGAGACCCAGCCACCATACATCTAGCCGCGCATTGCACCCTGAACGACTCATAGAATCGCAGTTACAACTACGACCAGACTGCACAGTTTGATTATAGTCTCACAGAGACCCATTAGTAGTCTTATTCAGACCCAAACAATAGTCTTACAGACCCGAACAGTAGTCTCACAGAGACCCAGCCACCATACATCTAGCCGCGCATTGCACCCTGAACGACTCATAGAATCGCAGTTACAACTACGACCAGACTGTACAGTTTGATTAAAAACATCATCATCATCATCATCATCATCATCATCATCATCATCATCATCATCATCATCATCATCATCATCATCATCATCATCATCATCATCATCATCATCATCATCATCATCATCATCATCATCATCATCATCATCATCATCATCATCATCATCATCATCATCATCATCATCATCATCATCATCATCATCATCATATCATGACACCACACTGTTCAATGCAAAATAGAAATGAAAATATCTGGCTTGATTTCTATAAGAGAGAGAGAGAGACAGACAGAGAAACATGCGCACGCCGCACGGCTTACAATAGCTTACTATAGCAAAAAGTGTCGTGAGAATTTTTTTTTTTTCGTCTAGCCGCCTTTCACAACGCGCGATAAGGAACTTCGTTCCAAAAGGTGTCGTGAAAAGGTGGTGTGTGTCATGTCGTCATTGTTGATAAATGAAGTGGATGTGCTACCTTACCTAACAACAGTTCTAATGGACTCAGCGGTAACGGATAACGATCTGGCACTGTATTATTATTATTAAGCTCTCTATAATCTATGCACATACGATCTGATCCATCATACCTAAAAGGGCCGGACTAGGAAAGGCGAACTACAGGGTTTAATTATCTTAGCTTGCAACAATTCGTTAACCGTATCGCGCATGATTCGACGTTCGTACGGAGACAGTTTGTAAGGATGTCTTTGCACTGTATGATTAGGGTCGATCAATCTTATCTCCAACTCACCAGTGTTAACACACGTTATAGGAAAACCGTTAATCAAAAAGTCAAGACTATAATTATTCTAAGATGTTTACAAGGTCACGTCTTGTATCAAGTGGTAAAATTGAGAATAATCGAAAATACAACAATCACTACAGTGGGCCATGTACCATAGTCGTTCGAATCAACCTTTAAAACTCTACTGCAACCAAAACTGCCAAGCTTACAGAAACCTCGAGTAAAACCTCTAACGCCACGGCTCTCCAGCCGACTAGCAATCGCATTGCTCTCACACATCCAGCGCATGGATAAAAACTTCTGTATGCATATCCATCAAGTGGATCGCCCGTGTGCATCACCCACTGACTACACACTATGGTCTCTCCAGAACTCGACCTCCGTCAGAACTACTGGTACGGTCGCACACACTACGGCCGAAAGAAAACCGTACTCGATTTTCTACCACAACTTAAGCTTGCTACATCACCACTGTAATCACTAGGTATCTACTTGGACTGGTACATGACCTACTGGCACTATCATTACGCTAAATAAGATTTGTTCTGTACTGAATACACGTGTTTCACCAATAGCAGTCCGTCGGCAGAGTGACCCATACGCAGAGGCTATAACCATCTCAGCTGCGTAAGTACTACCCCTCGCAAAGTGCATGCTGCACATAAAAAGCAGCCCACATGTACATCTTACATGCTCCGGCGCAACTACATATGGACACAATAAAAATGTGAAGAAAAATGAACCCCACAATCTATTGACTATCAATACCACGGAAGACCATTTTAATCTTAAAATAAAAACATCTTTCAGAAACAACAGAATCCCAATGAACTGAGTCTCGTTTAATCTAACTGTAGTAGAAATTCAATAGTCAGGGATGACACGCAGTAATAACTTGCAACGAAGACCCTTGCATCAGCGAGCTGTAGACAGAATTTAAAAATTGCATTGTAAACGAGGTTAGGCTATACCTAACATTGTAACCGTTTTTGCTGTTATTTACTAGGTAACCTACTAGCTATACTTCCCATGATCAGAGGGCACTCAGTACCTGAGTCCAAACAAATTGAAAACGACTCACCAGATTCGCCACAGAAGAAACAGGTCACCGGCTGGTTGCGATACACTATTTCCTTAATGAGGGTAGCCGCAAAAGTTTCGACGCACACGAACTTGACCATCATGATCGCGCATCGGAATCGGGTTTATTGTCACTACTTAGTTTGTAAAAAAAAAAGTAACCGCCACTGATTTTATTGTCACTATCACCGCGTGTGATCTCATTAGCACGATATGATAACAGTTCATCGTCATCGGTTAAATCCGGATTGAATTCAGGCAACGTAATTACAGAACTTGTTTTTGACGGTACTTGCATAGCCTGAATCAGTCGTTCCATGTTCTGGTTCTGTTGTTCCAGTAGCTTACGCCAATATGTATCAGACGTAGATGGTGCCTGAGCTGATCCCAGTTCTGATGACGGCGGGAACGTGGGCGCAGAGATAGGTGGTTCATCTCTCGGACCATGTGGTAAGGGTTCCATTGCGTGGGTTACTCAGGCAAACCAATATGATGCTGTGGCAAGACTATTACTGAAGAGTATACAGAAGTAATGACTAGGTATAGGTACTGTGAACTTGATAGGTTCGATGGTAGCGTGTGCCTCTTTCGAGCTCTCGATCCAGTCTCTCCACAGAGTTTGCTCGCACACCCCCCAAAGGCCCCGTCCACGTGCGGCGACCGAACGATTCTGGCGCCACACGGCGTTCACCGTACGTACTAAACGAACAACCAATCAGAGCTAAGCTTGACTTGTACTAAGAAATCAACTGAGTGACTTACTATCGATAAACTTCCGTTCGCGACGACATATATATATGTTAAACAATCACAAATTAATGATCATGATTATGAATTGTATTATTTTGTTAATTTTTTTATGCATGCACATTATTATGTAATATTAATCCTATGAAATATTTGTTTTTTATAAGTTATTCATATGGAAATAAAGAGGCTATATTATTATTATTATTATTAATGTCTTCTTTCAGTAAAATGTTCCATCTACAATATTCAAGGTACTTTCCCTCCATGTGGCATTTGCGTGGGACGCCCTATATAGAGCCGTTACATGAAACCTAGTCCATAAATTATGGCCATTGGAGTGTGTAATTAATTGCATGGAGTGTATTCAACTATAAATGTAATAGACAGATATTATTGCGTACTGAATTCACAGTGGGTTGGGTGCGAAGGCGTAGTGATTAGATAATAGTTTAGTCATAAGTACATAGACACACACACACACCCATTTACAGCACATCAACCGCACAAATACGCACATACATACACACTATAACTATTAATAATTATGTCACTCTCTGTATTTTTTTTTTAATTTATGTGCACTTCGTTGGCCTAATGTTTGGAATAATAATTTTGTTTACTGTCAGCTGTGAAGCTACCTTATAATAAATAAATAAATAGTATTGATTCTAATAAAAAAAATATAAATACTTTTTCTTTCTTTCTTTTTTTCTTTTATTATTATTAGAATATGCTGGAGTACGATCTTCTTCAGTAGAGATGGGGTCCGTTAGGGCCAATGCCGCGGGAGGTTTGTTTGAAATAGATACCGTGGCCCTGGCATAGGCAACTGAAGGAACGCGGGTGGGTTTTAGTCAGTAAAAGTCTGACACGCCCAGAGCGGGAGAAGTCATTTGATGATTTCCCATCCACAAAAAAAAGGACTCTGTACAAGTAGCTTAGCCTAGTACGAGTATAGGAACTGTTTATGTATGTGATATATTAATGATAAGACAATAAGGATTTTTGTAGCTAAGACATAATGCCAATGTAGTGAGCCACAACGCTGATGAAACTCATGTTTGTAGTTGAGATAAGGCCAGGCTGACCATAAATATGGCTTACTTAATTAAGAGGATATGTCGAAGCGTGGTTTAGCTCGGTGTGTAAGTGAAATGGCGATATGGCTGTCTAGTTTGACGCGCGAGATAGAAGACTCTCACGCGCACCGGAATTTAAACGCGCTCCGTTTAAATGTAGATTTATGACAAAATGCTATACTTAAATCAATTTTTAGCTTAGTAAGTTCACAACATATTTAAATACCTTCGATTTAAAGTAAATTTTACTGCACAATAAGGAACTGTTTACGTATAATCGTATATAAAAAAAATTACAAGTAATCATGTTTCGGTTTTGGTACAGCAGTAGGCAATAGAGTCAAATAATACATTATATGGAAAATCGAAATGATTTAACCATATACATTTGATTTTATAGGAATTTTAAAAACACAAAATCATCGATGTATCCCCTTAATTGGTTAATTAATGACAACATGTCAATTTATTTATTTAACTTTAATTAGCACGGTTAAAAACCAAATACAATAATTAAAGACACATATACACAGAAAACAAAATTTGTAAAAATAAAAAACAATCAAAAAATTTGCAATAGGTACTTTCATGAATCCCTCTCACAGTAGGTACTCCTGACATGCCAATAATATCTTTGTCCATTCATCCGCAAACAGATCGTTTGTTGGATTAGAATCCAAGAGATCATTAAGTGCGGTCAGAGTGCGAGGTACTGGGGACTGAGCACGCGCAACAGTGCGACATGGGGGCACAGCAAACAGCCTGTGTTTTCTGCCGCGGCAGTAATTGTCTGGGACGAAGAAGCGAGCCAGGACAGCATGCAGATCAGGTGCATCAATAGTGCCACGGAATGTCTTGCAGGCTATAGTGAGCTGATCTCAAAGCTGCATTAGAGCACTAGTTGTTTAGTGTTTAATCAAGGATACCTTCTCCTGCTGACATCCATCCGGGGCTGACCATAGAATACATGGGCTTTAATTTCAATTTCAAATGGTCAATGTTTCAATCTTAGAACTAGTTTTACAATTTATTTATATTAAAGGTTGGATAAAAAATCTCCAGATTGCTTCGCTCTTTAGAAAGACCTCCCCCGGGCTTTACCACCCCACACTAACTTTCAAGTCGTCTTCCCATCTTTGAAATGATAACAGACTTATAATAATTAAATTATTGTTTAACATAATTAAATTATTGTTTAACATAATTAAATTATTGTTTAACATAATTATTTAAAAAAAAAACTCCTGAAAAACTTTATCCTGGTGTTAGATTACAATAAAGTTTGTTATTTCATTTCATTTTGTACTGCGAAATAACTAGAGCGTAATAATTCAAAATTTACATTCCGTAGTCATTTAAATAAATATGATTGAACACTGAAATTCCGGGAACGTTCGAAAGCATGAATGAATAAAATCTGTGTAAAGCCAGCTTCACAATATTCTGCATTATTTAACGGGAATATTTTGTTTTATTAATGTTTTATCGTAGTTCTCCTGTGTAATCCGAACATTTATTTGATAACAATGAGGTATTTATTGGTTGGTAAGATTTAATCTGATTGTATTATTATTTCTGATTCGTTTGCAGTTGATTCAGTAGCCTTCCTGTTTACTTCTTTGGATATTGGAACGTTGATCAACCAAAAATAATAGAGTGACGCGTCAACCTAATAATAGCAAATATTTTACTGACCCTCTAAAAATTGTTTGCGTCTATAATAATATACACTTTTTAAATTAATGAAAGTTCAAACACTTTTTGCGCTTCTAATGATGCACACTTTGTTTTAATCATAGATATAAGAAATATTTTTTATGTTTCTATGGTTTTAATAATTACACTACATCCAAGTTGCTTGGCTATTTAGTATTTTTAGGATTAAGACCCTAAAATAGGAATTATTTTAGGTTCACAAAAAGAGGCGCAATGAGCATATTAGAGTATTCAATAATATTTTTAGGAGTGCACATTGGGAATTATTAGAGGTAAAATTACGTGCCAACGTAATTACGGGCATAAGCTTCCTCTTTCAGAAACGCATTATCACATTGACTAAAGTTTACTAGCTATATGAAATACCTATAACAAATCTAAAAAGATGCTTAACGAAGGCAAGAGTCTCACGTCATTGTGATATTTTTTTTTGTACTGGACCCGGAACCTTCTGGTTACGGAGAAAGGTAGATATGTCAAAGTCCCAACTTTTTATCACGAAAATAAGTTTTAAATGTTATAATTATAACTTTAAATACCCCTGCACCGTTGCATGTACCCATAAGCACAATGTATTGCGTGCATTACGTTACTCGTTATCGTATACAGTAATTTTTCACACCAAAAAAAAGAAGATAATTACCCAGCAATCATTTTTGCTATATTACTGAGGGCCTGTTTCACCACCTGCGATTAACTTACTAAGTTCCTATTAAGTTATTTGGCAGATACTTTCATACAAAATATGTTCCATTTTTCAATTTACTCGGTAAGTAGTGGCTATTCGGACATCGTGTAATAGGTATCGGACAGGTAATAATAGCAAAAATATCAGTCGCAATTGTCAATTTTTACATGATAGATGCGCAAATTGATCGTCTACCAAATGCAAGCGATTGACAATAATACTGCAACAGAAATTGGTGGTAATTAATTAATGCGATTGATCATTTCGGGAACACCTTAGTTTGATGTGTGTTTGTCGAAACGGCAATGTATGGGTCTTACCATGCAGTAACAAAACAAACAAGATCGACAGACAATAAGACAAAATACTTAACGGATTACGAATACAACACAGATAAGCTTTAAAACGTCAAAACGTTTCGTTTATAATTTCATACTGACATTAGTGTAAAATATAGCTTTTGACGATAGACTTAAAACGCTCATAAATATTCGAATTGTTGGAATAGAAGTTAAAATTACAACGTTCTCTTAGAATTGTCATTACTAATTGGTACAGTCAGCAGCGTGAAAAATGTCGGGACGAACAGACTGTTCCAAATAATCTCAACAACTAAGAAAATTAAACTTTATCACAATTAAATAAAGTTCTTGTCAGAATGACAGTTGTGGTGTAGTCTTAATTCTGAAACATTCCTTGTGTCATTGAGTTCATATTTCATTTTCATAGTTGTTTAGATCATTTTGAACAGTCTGTTCATCCCGATATTATTGTTTCTGACTGTACCTACATTGTATATTAACAAAGCTTAAGTGGCACCTTTCAACCAAAATTATTTAGCTATACTTATGCATGGACATGTCCACCCAATCTGTGTGGTTCTTTCCTCAAAAAACCATTTCAGACATCAATCTACATGGCCTTCACATGATCTGACCAAGATTATATCTGGACTTTAGAAGAGACTGTGACCTCTGAGTTTGTTTCGGCCTTTCTTATCAGAGTAGTTAGATATAAAACGCCGACCTCATTTAGTTTTTAAAAAATATGATTGACGTGTGTGTTTGTACAAACCTACTTACAAAATAAAAATTAAATAATTTATCATTATCATGCAAAACTTTGCGACTACATGGCCGTGTATATTCCAGATTAGGCCGATTTATTTCTGCTCCAATTGCTAGTGCAAAATGCACAACCATCCAGGACCTTTGTGTCTTCGTAAAAGTGAAAAGGACTTTTTGCTCTGCACTGGTTTCAGAGTGATATCTGCTTTGTATATTGTTTCAAGTTTATGAGCCGTCATTAAATAATTTTGGCACATTGGACCCTACTCGGTTGTTTCAATTGCTACGGATGACCGTGAAAACGTCATTTATTGGGACACCTACTATACTCCATTTGCAATAAGATTAGAAATTTAAACAAACCTTTTTTACAGTCCGTTCAACCGATTTTGACTTCTATTCCGTAGGCTTATAGATAGCATTAAAGGCAAAAAAGTGGTTACAGTACCAACTGTTTACTGCAGCTGCCATTTGTCATGCCACCAACGCAATAGAAGTCAAAATCGGTTGAAATGACTATATAAAAGGTTTGTTTGAACGTCTTCTTCTTGCAAATGGAGTAGTATATATAGTTGTTTACAAAGAGTATTACAAAGAGGGAGACCTACTCTTTGTATATTACCTTTTATATGTTTTTAACGTATCTCAGGGCGTATTTCATGATGTCCGAATAACCACTACTCACTGAATAAATTCAAAAATGGAAAAGAATTTGTATGAAATTAGCGGCCAAGTAAGTTAATATAAACTTAATCGTAGTTGGTGAAACAGGCCCATAGAGTGGGTACTGGGCTATTCGATCATTGTTTGTATTGAGTCCACTACAATTAATTAATGATTAGGTACATAAATGAAATTACCTTACGCCAGACGAATGGAAATCTCCTAGAGTCTCCTAGAGTAAATGACACAATCCCACTGAAACACACAGTCCGCAGAGATAAAAACAGTTAAGTAAAGTACACTTCATACGCCCAGTATCACTGTCAGCCAGTTTCTATCACTTACACCTATCATATCACTCCGTACATTATTACGTAACACTCTCTCTAAAAGCACTTTTACGTGAAACAGCGGAAAAATCAACCATTATATTTTATAGCGAAATGCACTCTCGGATCGCGAAAACGTAGCACAAAGAGTTTCAAGTTTTTTTCGAATGTCAAATATATCTGCGCAGAACGTCGCACGACTGTCCAGGCCCCTTCGGTTGATCATATTCTATTATCATTTGATAGGCCACCTCCGTTTAGGACCGATTCGTTGTGCGAGGAAGTGTCGGATCGTTTTGTCGTTGATAACTCGATTCACGTGTCGGCAGGGAATGATGGCCATTCAAAGTGTGAGTCGGTGAACTCGTCATTAAACAGAATTATTATTGACGATAAACATTTGAACAAAACAAAGAGATTAACTACGCGAAACAATTAAGGCTTGTCCGCCGTAAAAAGTGGGGTCACTGTCGGACTGCATAGAAAAGAAAGAGAAGCGCGATGACACAACGCTTGCAAAATATTAAGTAATTACCCATTTACAAAAAATCTGTTGAGTGGACTAAAAAAGTAATGACATGAAATCATTCCTTATTATTTTGTAAAGAACTGTTTAAATTTATGAACACTTTTAATGAAAATTGTAGGAGTAATATGGTAAAAACTGCAAAAAATAGACAGAAATAGACCTGGATTTAGTTTTTTTTTTCCTTAGTTCTACAAACTAAAATAGATTTCAGGACAAATGAAATCACTTCTTACGTATTGTAGATTACGGTGTATTTTTTTCTATCAAAACATGCTATAGTTACTGTAAAAAATGGACACGAAGTTACTTAGTTTCGCCGTATTTTGGGAGGACAAGCCTTAACTTAATTTATTTTGCTCATGTCTCGACCTTTCTTTTACTTATCTCCAGACTTCCTCATCACAGAGCCTTCTTCCGGCTACACACATAATTGTTACATAATTGCCGCGTATAATTCCATTGCGGGTTCACTACGAAGCAATCTGTGTTCAATTCACATAGATACTGGATTGAATCACGTATCCGATCATGATTACAAATGTTTGCCACGCAAATAGCACGCATGTGTGCATTTTGCAATCGATGTAATTAGCTATCGTTGCGTGGTGGGAACGCGCGCTATCAGCAGGATGTTGTGACAAATCACGCATGGATTTATTGAAATGTCGATGTGGGCGTTGGTGTAGTAAAAAGTTATTGACTTTTCGATATTATGATTTTATGATGTAGGCAGTGTGATTTAGTATTCGACAGTTAAGGCGCAGATTTCCTGAAAACTATCAAAAAGGTGGTTTTTTAAAGCTGTGTATCTCATAAACCGTAAATAATTTTGACATGTAAAAAAAATATGATATTTTCAAGTCCTTTTCGCATACGATGATGGAAGCCAAAACATAATTAAACATACTTTAATGCACCAAAAAAATCTTTAAACATGCCTCCTAATAATCTTTAAAAGTTGTTTATCCCTTCATTAGCAATTATAATTATAATTTAAAATATACCATGAAATGTCAAATTCCAAACTGCATCCAGTGATGGATTACTTTTAATTAAATAGTTAATTTCTAATTTTATACGAATTTATTTGCACTTTTACGACATAATTCCGGTGCGCGTGAGAATCTTCTATCTCGTGCGTCAAACTAGACAGCCATAACGCCATTTCACTTACACACCGAGCTAAACCAAGCTTGGAACTTGGGCCTTAAAAGTCGTTACAATTTTTGGGACGATAAAACGTGGCTTGCAGCCTACTGCAGCCTACTGCTACTGTGTGACGAAACGAAACGATCGTCACGTAACGAAATAGCGTTATGACCGAAAAAGTCAGTTTCAAATGTGAAAAGTTTTTGTTATTTAATACAGAGCCAAGTGTCTAGAATAAGTTTTTAGCCTGTATTTATAAATTATAATATACAGTGAAAGGAATTTCGTTCTAACTGGGTGTCCTACGATATAACTCGACTTCTTTTTAAATAAATGTCTTTAAATATTTCTTAATGATTCAATTTTATTTTATTTACCAGAAAATTAGAATTTCAAATTGGAATCATAACGTACAACCGGTATTAAAAATATCCTATGTCCTAATCTAGGTCATGGACTACCCATGTGTTAAATTTCATACAAATCCGTTCAGCCGTTTTATCATGTAAGCGTAACAAATAAACAAAACATACCAACAAACAAACATACTCACTTTCGCATTTATAATAGTAGGATAATTTCTGAAAGTATATCTTCATATACACACATAGGTTTCATTCACTCACACTGCATACAGTACATAATTCATACAGCTTCGTAACAAAGCTCAGAAAATACAAAGGACACTTAACTGTTTCAGTGAATATTATAAAAGAATTACCAAAAATCTAAATGCTAATGTTTACCTTGTTCCTAAAACAAAGTATACGAGGAAGGTAAAATTACAAATGTAAACCTTACACATGGGTGTCTTTTAGGACCCTTACAGCGTTACATTAAATTAGATGGGCACTCTGAGAGCCATCGTCCTTCGTAACGAAAATAATCACATCAGATTTGTAACGATATTTGGAAAGAAAAATTTTCTTACCTACAATGCAAGGCTTGTGGTATAAATTCGCAACGAATAAGATAGAATTATTATGTTATCGAGCTTTCTTCTATTCTATTCTATTTTTAGGGTTCCGTACCTCAAAAAGAAAAAAAACGGAACCCGATTGTAGAATCACTTCGTTGTCGATCTGTCTATTTGTCTGTAAAGACTCTTTTTGTCAGGAAATCGTAGAGGTCTATCTTCCCTTGGAGTTCTAAAAAAATCAAGCTTCTACGAGTACCTCAACGCAATAAAAAAATACGGCCATTTATGCGACATATTTTAATACTCGCAAGTAAATCAAAACCAGGGTACTTCCCGCTGTCCTACAATCATGAGATTTGGCAAAAAGCAGTCTCATAGCACAAGTAAAGGAAACAGTCCGAAAATGGTTCATTTGTAATTCTATCACATAAAAAAATATTTTCAAGTCTGTCAGTCTGTCAAGACCTTTTTCTCAGGAACGCGTAAAGGTATCCAGTTGAAATTAATGTTAAATACGTAAGTCTATGGTTCCTTAGAGATCTAAAAAAATCAAGCTTCTAAGGCTCGTATTTATAATCAAGTAATTACTTGCTAATAGTAATTTCTTAATGAAGTCATTACTTGAGGGTAGAATTCTTAAGTAAAGAAAATGGTGACTATTACTTGGCTAAGAATTCTAACCTTTGACAGTTCTAATTCCTAAATATAGAATAAAAATCATTACTTGAGCAATTACTTTTACTGAAGTAATTACTTTTACTTGACTATAAATACGAGTGTTAGTCAACGCAGTATAAAAATACGGGTGTTTAAATGCGACATATTTTGATACTCGCAAGTAAATCATAAACTGTAGGGTACTTTCCGTTGACCTAGAATCATGAAATTTGGCAAGAAGCAAGCTCTCACAATAAAAATAAGGAAAAAGTCCGAAAATCGCTAATTTGTAATTTGATCGCATAAAAATTTTTTTTCTAGGATTTTTAGTTTTTATACTATAGTGTACCTAGTTTTTTTTTGGGATAAATTATTTTCAATTACGGAACCCTTCATTGTGCGTGGTCTGACACACTTGGGCGGTTATTTCTCTAGGCAATGGTGCCTATGTCGACAATTCTGCAAATTATTTTTTTCTAAACCTACGAAAATTTAAGTAAAATTGACACGCTTACTTTATTGCATATTTTATATTAGCTGCGCCCCGCGGTTTCACCCGCGTAGACCGGAATAAAAATTGCATGGTGTTAATCCAGGGTATAAGCTATCTACATACCAAATTTCATCCAAATCGGTGTAGCCGTTTGAGCATGAAGAAGTAACAAACATACTTGAAACACACACACACTACACACACACACACAAACACAAACTTTCGCCTTTATAATATTAGTGTTATTGGAACAATGTACTGTATTTTGTTTGGTATAGGTACTTGACGTAACACAAAATATTATTTTATAGATAATCCCGATAGACAAGTCTCTCGAGCGATCCCGAAGATTAATGTAATTTCCACACGCTTGTAAACGTATAGACAGACAACCACAGAGTAATGTCATTAAACAGAGACGCATTCCGGCATTTTCCTGCAAAACAGAACAATATTGGGTACTGCATTACATACTATGTAGCTATTACACACGTACCTGTATCTGTGTAGTACCTACATAGCTATAATACTAAAAACGCATAACACCTCTAAACGTTGCAAAGTATACTCTTTGTGCATCGTAGCATAAAATTTAACATTTATTTTGTAGACGTAAAAGAAGATTGCTCTTGTCCAGTATTCAATAATACTTTTGCCGACACTGAAAATTGTATTCAGCAAAGCGAACCGTTATAAACATTTTTCAGATAATACCACTAGGGGTTCATTCGTGGAACTACTTCGGAACTACAATACAGACACTAAAGAGTTACCTGTGTATTTTATTCGCTGTTTCAATCTTTTGTAAGTAAAAATGGATATGCCTATCCAGTTTGATGGATACAATGTTATTCATTCTTCAATGACTAGCAAAAATGTAGTACAATTTTTTTAATTATGTAGCTCACGTTATTTAGATATTTTTGTTCTACTAAGCTTTTAGACTCGTAATATGAGTTTAAAAAGAATAGATCTCGTTACCTAATAAATCGAAACGAAATGGTCAGACTTTTCAAAAATGTGTCATGAAAAATTACCTAGGTACTGAGCAATTTTATAATATAGTCTTTTCAGTATACATACATCCTTGGTTTTAGCAAAGTTTAACAACATGTGCAGAAAGAGCTTTCCAATTGTGCAGAAAATCATTCCCACAAAAACTATTATTTTTATAAAATTATACCTGCTACATATTCTATCAACATCCTCAAGAGAAACACAAAACCGCTTCTCACAAAACTTGAAAATAAACATAAAGTTAGTCGTTTGTACCGAACCTTAGCAACGTTGACGGTAAGTAGTATCGGATAATTTTAGAGATGTAGAATGGAGGTCGGGCGGTATCGATCGAGAGGCAACATTCGGGCCCGACTCCCCGACACGACCGTACCGCTATTCTTACCTTGAACCTCGCTGCGTAATAAAGACGTAGATGGATTATGGGAACTAAGAGGCTTCGTCTCTATTCTAGATTTTTGTTACGTTTTTTGGGAAGAACAATGTTGTGTAGTATGAGTTTGTTTAAGTAAGGTTGGCAGTATTGGGTAGTAATATTTTCAGTAACGGTAGTATATATTTTACGGAGGAGCTCGTAGCTAAGTACTAACAGCCGCACGGGTCGATCCATCAGGTTGATCTACGCTTGCCAGGGTTGGTCAGTGGATCGGTGACCATCTTTACACACCGAAACTCCTCCGTGCCTCGGAAATCACGTTAAAACGTTGGTCCCGGCTGTCATTCGTGGATCTTTGACAGTCGTTACGGGTCGTCAGAATCCCGAAAGTCTGACAACTATAGTCTTACCGAGGGGTATCGTATACTTACCTAGTTACTGGGTTGTGGAGCATCCGGTTAGACTGGAAGCCTAGGCAAAGGCTAGGCAGATTGATTGGTAGTGTATTTTTTATCGTATAATTATTTTTTTTTTTTTTTTTTTTTTTTTTTTTGACATTTCACACAACGCCATCTAGTCCCAAGCTAAGCAACCTAATGCTTGTGTTATGGTAACGAGATGGCTGATAAACTACTTATATACATTTTTTTTTTTGTAAATACATACATATTATAGATAGAAAACACCCAGACTCGGAACAAATACTTGTAGGTCGTACAAATATTTGTTCCGTGCGGGAATCGAACCCGCGACATGCTGCGCAACAGTCAATCGCTCAACCACTGCGCCAAGCGTGTCGTCAAAACGTTTTGTCCTGCCATTGGTGAGATCACTCTCGAACAACTACTAGTTTCTTTTGTGACTTAGGTTAGTATTTAATTTTGAAAGAGCTTCATCTAAGTAGGTATTCCTACTTACTGAACGTTGCAGTAAAATCTTAACTAATTCAACTGAAGTACTATCGACAAAACGGACGCCTTTACACTTAAAAGTTGCATGTTGTATACACTGATTCATTGAAAAAACCCTGCCCTTATGGTCCTCCGTTTTATATACTTTGTCATAAGTACAATTACAGCTTGCCAGCAAAAACTTGTCAGCCAGCTTGGCAGACAGCTTGTTTCAAAATTGGAAAGGCTCAGCGTTTATCGATGGTACCTAAATCCATACAGGTTGAAAAGGAGCTGTTGCCACAGGTCTAGCTTGCTTGACTTGTATATTCCCAGCTTTATTGATACTGAAAGGGAACGCCGCACCGCCGCCGCACAACAGAACATGCACATTGCACACAAAGTCTGTGGGGACAGCATAATGACATTGTCCGATGAACCAGTGAAAGCCATTCGAAGCTACATACACTGTAACCATAATAAAGGCTCCTACAAAGAGGCGACACACGCGACGCGAATCGTGCGCGACGCGCGGTGTCTTTGTGTCGCGTGCGATCCGCGTCACCTGTCGAGCCTGCTTGAAGGAGCCTTAAGCCCGATTTAGACTTTTAGAGGCATGAGGAACAGTGTGTAAAGTTCACTAATCCTCCATAGAAAAGGGAGGATCCTCCGACCAGACGGCTGTTGTGTCTGGTGGGCTACTGCCCGACGGTTGATGTCGGGACGTTGTATATATGCTAATCGCGTGGTAAACTCTAATTGCGCGATGCAGGTTTGCGTGACGTCACGTCATTGCTGCGTAGTTCATATGTGGCGATGTAGATGCCGCCACAGACTAAACGAACATGGAACCAGAACAAGAATAGAGCATTCTTTTGTCGATATTCTTGACATTTTAGTAGGGAGAGAACAACGAAAGAGTGCTCTATCCCTGTTTACACAAAAATAAATTGGGAGAGTGGGGATAGAATGAGCATTCGCTCGTTTGGTCTAAATCGACCTTTAAAGAAGTAAAAACTTGGGTAAATAAAAGATATCGCTTCATAGCTATACAAAAATAGTGCAAACAGTGTAAAAACAATGGCAGTCAACGTGATTGTGTTCGCGAGGAAGACTGCTCAGGGTGCTCAGAACCTATTTGTATTGTAGGTATAAATAGTACTAGCTTTTGCCCGCGGCTACGACCGAAAATTTGGAAATTATCCCATGGGAACTTACGTCTACTTGTATACCAAATTTCATCGAAATCGTTCCGGCGTTTAGGCGTGAAAAGATAACAAACTCATAAGTCTGGAGATGTGGAACATTTTGAAATTTCCTATGCTCACATAACGGCCGTTTTCAAAATGCGAGCATAGGTAATTTCACAATGTTCCATATAATATATATTTTTTGTCAATGGTAGCGTTAGTTGGCGGCACTACTCGCCTTAAGGAATTTAAGAACAATCGGAAATGACGCGGAAACTTTTGGCCCAACGTTGGGAATAGTTATGTGTTTCTAGTTATTGTGATGAAGATTCGCTTTTTAGGGTTCCGTACCAAAATAGTAAAAAAGGAACCCTTATGGTGTGACTCAGTCTGTCTGTCTGTCTGTCTGTCACAGCTGGATATCTCAAGAACTACTAATGCTATAAACTTGAAATTTAGAATAGTTTTAGATGACGTTTACCCTACGAATAATTTATAACGTTTACCCAACTATTTTGCAAATAAGAAAGAAATTAAAATATTTATATTTTTTTTTTGCAATAGGGACTGAAAGGGGGTCTAAAAAAATCAAAGTTGGGCTATTAGGTCATGTGGGGTATCATATGAAAGAGCGCTGTTTGCACATTCTCAAACATTTTTTTCTTTTTTTTAGGCCGCATATTTTTCGACTTCTGATGAAAAATGTAAAAAAAATACCGTTCCCCCCCTTATCTCCGAAGTTTGCAATGAAAAAAATCTGAAATTATTCTATGTGATAGAAGTTTATGTAAAGATTACGGGAAAAATAAAATGATGTCTCTAAATAGCACACTTTTTCAGAAATCGGAACGGAACCCTCGGTGCGCGAGTCCGACTCGCTCTTGACCGGTTTTTTTTTAATTTCAACATAATTTTCAAAACAATAAAATGATAGCCTCTATTTATTAAGTTAACGTACCTACATTTGCAAGTTCTATAATGAACGAAACACGAAACTAACTGATATATTCATTACATTAAGTGGCATTAAAATGTACATAATTATGAGATATTAGGTAATGGAAGTAGGTACTTTACGCATACATTAACTGGTAGTTGGTTTCTGGTTCAACTTATTTAAACCAGTATAGTCAGAGTGCCATTGCTAACTAAGGGTGAATTCGACCAAACTTTTACAACCAGTCTTTAAACAGGGTCATTGATAAAACACCAGCAACCTCTTAAGGGGCAATTGTACTTATTATTATGAACAACTTTTACTATAGGATGCTGATATTTATTTATTTATTTATCATGTGGAAAACCAACAGCTTTACATAAAAACAATAAATATACTGCAATAAGAAACATGAAGCCAATTACAGGTTTTCACGGCTAGCTATACCTAAAGTAATTATAATAAGAGATCTTAAACACAAGACATCAAAAAAAGATGAGCACCAATCGTCAAATCGGTACCACCAAACATAATATACAGGGTTATTGGTAATACACCAGCAACCCCTCAAGGGGTCATTGTACTCATCATTATGAACAACTTTTACTATGAGACCAAACCTGAAATCGCGAAAAAACCATCAGCTGCTCCCTACATTTTGACGAGTTTGATGTAGATAAATTTACTGAACAGCTGATTTTCTTTCGCGATTTCAGGTTTGGCCCCATACTAAAAGTTGTTCATAATGATGAGTACAATGACCTCCAAAGAGATTTCGTGTAAGAATAGATACACCTTATAGAAATTTACTCGATATCAAACTTATAGCTTTATCATAGCCTGAACTTTCAGGCTCTCTCCCACAACGCTTAACTTTATACTCTTTATCTGTGACTATGGCACTTCCCGTGGCTAAGTAATAACAGCCGCACGGGTCGATCCGTCAGGTTAAGCTACGCTTGCCGGGGTTGGTCAGTGGATGGGTGACCATCTTTACATAACGAGATTCCTCGGAAAGCACGTTAAGCCGTTGGTCCCGGCTGTCATTCGTGAATCTTTGACAGTCGTTACAGGTCGTCAGAAACCCGAAAGTCTGACAACCAGTCTTACCAAGGGGTATCGTATTACCCAGTAACTGGGTTGTGGAGGTCAGATAGGCAGTCGCTCCATGTAAAATACTGGTATTCAGCTGCATCCGGTTAGACTGGAAGCCAACCCCAACATAGTTGGGAAAAGGCTAGGCAGATTGATATAGCACTTCCCGCGCGGCATCGCCCGCGTGGATGTCGGAAACTATCCCACAGGAACACGGTACCGGGAAATCCTTAATCCTTGTCTACATTTTATAGGGAACCTCTGTGCAAAATTTCAGCTTTCTCGGTTTAAGGGTTTGGGCTGGGCGTTGATGAGTCAGTCAGTCAGGACTTCTCTTTTTATTTATATACCTACTCGTAGATAGATGAGCGGGATCGCAAATAATGCTCATCACAGACAAACTGAATCTGCTTCTAATGAGCCGAGTAATTCAGGGTTGATATCATGATATTCACAAAACATTTTGTTTTGTCCTCCTTGTGAAAATAGGCCTTTAAGGATACAACAGTTGATATAACCAATGGCGAAATTGCCAATACAATACCAATACTTACGGATAATCACACTAACAATTATAAAGGCCAAAGTTTGTGAGTGTTTGAGTGTTTGTTTGTATGTTTCTTACTTCTTCATGCTCAAATAGCTGGACCGATTTGGATGAAATTTGGTATGTAGATAGCGTATAGCCTGGATTAACACATAGGGTACTTTTTAGGTGACTACTACATAGGTGAAACCGAGGGGCGCAGCTAGTTAGTAGTAATTGGTATACTTGGCAAGAGAACGTTGCTGTCCGGTTATCGGGACGTAAAAATAACAACGTATAAATTGAATTCGATGGAACATGTTAAGTAAATCCGAATTCTCGCCAACTCCCAAAATACTTTAATTCTCTTACAAAATGTAGGCGAAATAATTTATTTAAAAACATTTTGCTTGCAGCTCTCGAGGCTAAAAATAGCAGTATACCGGCGCGGCGTAGGTACTCTACCGGACTACTACTAGGTACTTTACCGGAGTTTATACGCTGTATGTGGAACCTCCAACCTAAGTTAGGTCAGGTATTTAGCTAGTCTGTAGCACTTACGTAAGTACTCTTAGTTCTATCATCTGCCTAGCCTTTTCCCAACTATGTTGGGGTCAGCTTCCAGTCTAACCAGATGCAGCTGATTGATTATAACATTGATGGTGGAATTTGGGGAAATCTGCGGCAAAATGACATAAATTATTATTAACTAAATTCTCGGACGCACTGTTAATGATTGCAATAATAATGTTGTAGTTATTAACTCAAAAGCAAATTCAGCCACACCTCGTGGTATACTCGCAGCCGCGCGTGCCACCCAATCTAAAACTAATTCCACGCTAAAACCATGCAAACTAAAATATGCATGAACTAGTTTATGTCGATTTAAGTAAAATACTATATTAAGTTCCGCCATGACACAGTAATTATGCAGTTGGGTGCAAACTGTGGAACTTGCGACAATTTCCTTTGCACCCAGGGGCGAAGCATGAATTAATTTCATACATTTAAGGAGCTGCTTTAATAATGTTTCTTAAGTTAATAGTGGAAGGGCAATATGTATGGACACGACTAACCCTGCGTCCTAACCGATATGTCGCGCGAATATGCGATTACGCGATCGTTTACCTCGAAAATAATCGTAATAAGTCACGATACACATGGCGACATAAATCAAGATTAAACATCCTATCTTCTCGGCTAAAAAACATTCTACAAGTCTATATGTAATATATGTGCATAAAAATAAAGAACAAATTACTTAAACTAATAAAAAAGAATGCAAAATTAATATATTTATAAAAAAAAATAAAAAAAAAATAATGAGAAAATGCTAATAAAGTATAAACGAATATATAAACGACAAAAATATATCCCATGCTATTAAATTACCAATATTTGTATATAAATGTATATGTTTAATCACGTTCTCGAAAACGGCTTTAACGATTTCGATGGAAGTTGCAATATAGGGGTTTATGGTGGCGAAAAATCGATCTAGCTAGGTCTCATTTCTGGGAAAATTAATTTTCTTTATCACCCGAGCAGAGCTCGTTCGCCCTTGAACTAAGTGCTAACACATCTAACAATTATTAGTAGCTAAGTAGCTAGGTAAACTATAAATGTAAAAAAAAAACACTGATAAGTAAGATTTAGTTCAGAAGACATAATAAGCTAAGTTTTTCAAAGCTTTCCTCTCTCCTAGTATTTTACTGTGCCTGAAAGTTGAATTTCAACTGCGAAATTCAACTTCCTTTTTTTTTGCAATTAGCAACTCAAGAAATAGGTTGAAGGAAGTACCTATGGTAAAAAAAAATGGAGGGATAGTTTAGAATATGCATTTACAGAAAAATAATTTTAATCAGCAATAAAAAATTTCATGAGTCCATATTATTAAGGTGTTAAAAAATTAAGTTTAAAAACTCGAGTGCTAGGCCATCGAACTGAATTGAACTGAATGTCTATGGGACCAACTTGAAATCGCGAAAAAAAAATCTTCTGTTACGGAACGGAAGATTTTTTTTTCGCGATTTCAATTACAATGCAATTTAAATTTTGGTATTGCATGCAAACATAAATGTAGGTAACAGCAGATTTTTTTTCGCGAATTCGCTCAATTTGTACCTACTTAGAGTTAATAGCGCTTCCGCCTTCAAATAATAATATACCAGCTTGGATCTCAGTATGGATCCGACCACAACGCTACAGTTCGGTAATCCGGTTCATTTCCAGGCTTCACTGTCCAACCCCCGATTTGTGGTAATGGTTTGGTATGAACGTTTTGATTCTGAGTTATATTACAACTAGCTTTTGCCAGCGGCTTCGCCCGCGTGGATGTCCGACGGTACTACTTTGGATTTTTTTCTATCGAAAAAATTTCAAGTAGGTAGTCATGTTTTCACACATACAGCATATAGTCTGTAGTCATTACAGCATTGACGAATTTGTGAACGATAAAATAATCTAATTTTGTCTATTGACATATAATTTTTTATTTTTTACTTTGACATTCAATTGACTAATTTTATTATATGTATTATGAGTTGATGACACTGTTTTGTAGGACATTTTAATTTTTAAATTGTAATTTTAAGTGTTAATTTTTGAATAATGGATTAATGATCAATAATTATTTGATGTATGTACCCCTATGTAATAAATAACTTACCTATTTATATTTGTACGCCGATGAGGCAAAACATGACAGATATATATTTTTTTTTTTTTAACATCTTGCATGCCATGTGTGTAGGTATACTCATGTTTTGGACAAATAAAAAATCTTTATCTTTATCTTTCGGTTTATACAATATAGTAGTATATAGTAAATAATATATATAATATAATATATAGTAGACAATATAGTCAAATAATACAAATGGAAAATCCAAATGATTTAACCTTTATTTTTTTTTATTTTTAGTTTTATAGGAATTTTAAAATAACAAAATTATCGATGTATCCCCTTAATAACTAGCGACCCGCCCCTGCTTCGCACGGTTTTTAGGACTTGACAAAACATCGAGGTTTCTTTATTATATGTAATGGTAATAGTAAATTATTATTATTACATAGTAACTAAAACTCGAGCCAGTTACAACAGCAATCTGAAAACAAGTTTCTATTCTCCCATTTTGAGACATATTTGTAAAGAGAATGGCCAAGTGAGAGACTTGTACCTTCTTGGTCATTTTCTTTGCAAAATGCTTGAAACTCTAATAATAATAAACTTACTAACACAAACTAACTAACTAGCTATAAGGTATTATTAACATTTTTGATTTGATTTGATTATCAGACAAACCTTTCGGAATAAATTCTTTAAAAAATGGGGAAAACCGCATCAAAATCCGTTGCGCAGTTTAGAAGAACAACGCGCTCACACAAACAAACGAAAAGCGACTTTAATTTATTATACAGTCAAACCTGGGTAAGTGAGAACTGGATAAGTGAGAAAACTCTATAAGTGAGAGTAATAGCCAGGACCCGTCATTTTAAGCTCCCAAAACCTCTATTAGCGAGAAACAGAAACCTCTGTAAGAGAGAGTCGTTTTTCCCTCATGGACCTCCGTAAGTGAGACTGCTACTTATCTATACCTCTATAAGCGACAGTCGAGCTTTATTTATTTATATTATTTAGGAGGAACTACACACATACAGTAACAAATGACAAAACAAATTACAAATTTAACATCTGCTATTTACTCATTCTTAACTTTCGTGGAACTTCCTACCATTGTTTTTGTATTGTTTTCTCGTCAATATTGTACTTATTCTATTTCGTGGAACTAAATAGGTAACGTTGTTATTTTATCGCATTCTTTTCGAATGGACACGTGTGCCTGTGTGCCGTCCTGTTTGTCGGACTTACTCAGTTTATAGTTAATCAATTGCGAAGGAAAGTTCTGTTCTGCATCATGACAAAACGGAAAAACAGAAATTAAGATCATTCCAATGAAGCTAGCTTTAAATGCGTTGGAGACGGTCCATCAGTACTTTGAATTCGGTTGTTGATCAAGTAATATTCGACGAAATTTATGAGTTAGAGAAAAACATTCAAAATACAAAAACAGAAACCCAAACGAAATTGACGGATTTTTTTAAGTGTAAATAAGTTCTAAATAAAATAAAATTACATAGTGCATGAATTTTTGTTTTGTTTTCGTAAGCATCTTGATACCTACCCTTATAAAGTACTTATATGTCGAAATCTAATGAACGTAACATATACACACAATTAAAAATAAATATATGTTGTACTTGCTGTGACTTGTTATTGCTGCGTACCTCTATAAGAGAGAAACGCTACCCATGTACCTGCATTAGCGAGAAACTCGGGTTAGTGAGAAACCTCTATAAGCGAGAATGAGATTCTGCTCCCTTGAACTCTCGCTTATCCAGGTTTGACTGTATTTATAGAAGAAAAAGTTTATTAGGATATCTGTTCAAGACATGTTTCAAAATAATTAAATTTCAATCAACATCCAATTACATTCAACTTTTACTTAAAAATACGAACTTGCTTAATCTATTAATTTACTCTGAACTTTTGAAATAACTTCTACTTATTTCTTTACTTAACGGAATCCGAAGTTCATACGGAAGGTAATCTACTGTGTGAACTTCGATTAAAATTTTAATTCGGTACATATTGTTACTAAAATGGAAGAAGTTTAATTAGGAGCTCGTGGCTAAGTAATAACAGCCACACGGGTCGATCCGTTAGGTTAAGCTACGTTTGCCAGGGTTGGTCCGTGGATGGGTTATCATCTTTACATACCCAGACTCCTCCGTGCCTCGGAAAGATCTTTGACAGTCCTTACGGGTCGTCAGAAGCCCGAAAGTCTGACAACCAGTCTTACCAAGGAGTATCGTATTACTTAGTTACTGGGTGGTGGAGGTCAGATAGGCAGTCGATCCAAATAAAGTACTGGTATTCGGCTGTATCTGGTTAAATTGGAAGCCGACCTCAACATAGTTGGGAAAAGGCTATTAGGCGGATCGATTTGGAAGAAGTTTAATAATGTACTAAATTGATGATCTATAACTATAAAAATTAATGCCACTTTTCGTTGTAATTTTATAACTCAAGAACAGCTGGGCCGATTTAGCTGATTTTGCTTTTGAAATGTTTGACGTAGTCTAGGAAAGGTTCAAACGATGAGAAAAATTGGAAAAGTTGCCGGGAAATTTAGAAAATTCTGGAAAACTGAAAGTGGATTTTATATGGGAATATTGAAATTGGTACAGGACAACGTCTGTCGGGTCAGCTAGTTTTTTATACAAACATTTTTTTTTTTCAATCAATCAAGCAATCATTTATTTTGTAAAACATATGTTTGATTACAGAGTATAATTGTCTAAAAATACTTGCACTATGTTTTGCCAATATATGGCGTACAAAATGAACACAAACAAGCAAGTCTTTAAGTTATATAATATATATGTCGTCGCGAACGATAGTTTAGCGATAGTACGTCACTCAGTTGATATCTTAGTACAAGTCAAGCTTAGCTCTGATTGGTTGTTCGTTTAGTACGTACGGTGAACGCCGTGTGGCGCCAGTATCGTTTGGTCGCCGCATGTGGACGGGGTCGTTGGGGCTGTGCGAGCATTCTCTGTGGAGAGACTGGATCGAGAGCTCGAAAGAGGCACACGCTACCATCGAACCTATCAAGTTCACAGTACCTATACCTAGTCATTACTTCTGTATACTCTTCAGTAATAGTCCTGCCACAGCATCATATTGGTTTGCCTGAGTAACCCACGCAATGGAACCCTTACCACAGGGTCCGAGAGATGAACCACCTATCTCTGTGCCCACGTTTCCCGCCGTCATCAGAAGTGGGATCAGCTCAGGCACCATCTACGTCTGATACATATTGGCGTAAGCTACTGGAACAGCAGAACCAGAACATGGAACGACTGATTCAGGCTATGCAAGTACCGTCAAAAACAAGTGCTGCAATTACGTTGCCTGAATTCAATCCGGATTTAACCGATGACGATGCACTGTTATCATATCGTGCTAATGAGATCACACGCGGTGATAGTGACAATAAAATCAGTGGCTAAGTAGTTACAATAAACCCGACTCCGATGCGCGATCATGATGGTCAAGTTCGTGTGCGTCGAAACTTTTGCGGCTACCCTCATTAAGGAAATAGTGTATCGCAACCAGCCAAGGACAGTATGTTGGAGAAAGCATCGACGCCGGTGACCTGTTTCTTCTGTGGCGAATCTGGTGAGTCGTTTTCAATTTGTTTGGACTCAGGTACTGAGTGCCCTCTGATCATGGGAAGTATAGTATGGGTAGTAGGTTACCTGGTAAATAACAGCAAAAACGGTTGCAATGTTAGGTATAGCCTAACCTCGTTTACAATGCAATTTTTTAATTCTGTCTACAGCTCTCTGATGCAAGGGTCTTCGTTGCAAGTTATTACTGCGTGTCATCCCTGACTATTGAATTTCTACTACAGTTAGATTAAACGAGACTCAGTTCATTGGGATTCTGTTGTTTCTGAAAGATGTTTTTTATTTTAAGATTAAAATGGTCTTCGGTGGTATTGATAGTCAGTAGATTGTGGGGTTCCTTTTTCTTCACATTTTTATTGTGTCCATATGTAGTTGCGCCGGAGCATGTAAGATGTACATGTGGGCTGCTTTTTATGTGCAGCATGCCCTTTGCGAGGGGTAGTACTTACGCAGCTGAGATGGTTATGGCCTCTGCGTACGGGTCACTCTGCCGACGGACTGCTATTGGTCAAACACGTGTATTCAGTACAGAACAAATCTTATTTAGTGTAATGATAGTGCCAGTAGGTCATGTACCAGTTCAAGTAGATACCTAGTGATTACAGTGGTGATGTAGCAAGCTTAAGTTGTGGTAGAAAATCGAGTACGGGTTTCTTTCGGCCGTAGTGTGTGCGACCGTACCAGTAGTTCTGACGGAGGTCGAGGTCTGGAGAGACCATAGTGTGTAGTCAGTGGGTGATGCACACGGGCGATCCACTTGATGGACATGCATACAGAAGTTTTTATCCATGCGCTGGATGTGTGAGAGCAATGCGATTGCTAGTCGGCTGGAGAGCCGTGGCGTTAGAGGTTTTACTCGAGGTTTCTGTAAGCTTGGCAGTTTTGGTTGCAGTAGAGTTTTAAAGGTTGATTCGAACGACTATGGTACATGGCCCACTGTAGTGATTGTTGTATTTTCGATTATTCTCAATTTTACCACTTGATACAAGACGTGACCTTGTAAACATCTTAGAATAATTATAGTCTTGACTTTTTGATTAACGGTTTTCCTATAACGTGTTACCACTGGTGAGTTGGAGATAAGATTGATCGACCCTAATCATACAGTGCAAAGACATCCTTACAAACTGTCTCCGTACGAACGTCGAATCATGCGCGATACGGTTAACGAATTGTTGCAAGCTAAGATAATTAAACCCTGTAGTTCGCCTTTTCTTAGTCCGGCCCTTTTAGGTATGATGGATCAGATCGTATTTGCATAGATTATAGAGAGCTTAATAATAATAATACAGTGCCAGATCGTTATCCGTTACCGCTGAGTCCATTAGAACTGTTGTTAGGTAAGGTAGCACATCCACTTCATTTATCAACAATGACGACATGACACACACCACCTTTTCACGACACCTTTTGGAACGAAGTTCCTTATCGCGCGTTGTGAAGGGGGCTAGACAAAAAAAAAAAAAAAAAAAAAAAATTCTCACGAAAAGTTGTCACGACACTTTTTGCTATAGTAAGCTATTGTAAGCCGTGCGGCGTGCGCATGTTTCTCTGTCTGTCTCTCTCTCTCTCTCTTATAGAAAGCAAGCCAGATATTTTCATTTCTATGTCGCATTGAACAGTGTGGTGTTATGATGATGATGATGATGATGATGATGATGATGATGATGATGATGATGATGATGATGATGATGATGATGATGATGATGATGATGATGATGATGATGAAGTTTTTTTTTAATCAAACTGTACAGTCTGGTCGTAGTTGTAACTGCGATTCTATGAGTCGTTCAGGGTGCAATGCGCGGCTAGATGTATGGTGGCTGGGTCTCTGTGAGACTACTGTTCGGGTCTGTATGACTATTGTTTGGGTCTGAATAAGACTACTAATGGGTCTTTGTGAGACTATAATCAAACTGTACAGTCTGGTCGTAGTTGTAACTGCGATTCTATGAGTCGTTCAGGGTGCAATGCGCGGCTAGATGTATGGTGGCAGGGTCTCTGTGAGACTACTGTTCGGGTCTGTAAGACTATTGTTTGGGTCTGAATAAGACTACTAATGGGTCTCTGTGAGACTATAATCAAACTGTACAGTCTGGTCGTAGTTGTAACTGCGATTCTATGAGTCGTTCAGGGTGCAATGCGCGGCTAGATGTATGGTGACTGGGTCTCTGTGAGACTACTGTTCGGGTCTGTAAGACTATTGTTTGGGTCTGAATAAGACTACTAATGGGTCTCTGTGAGACTACTGTTTGGGTCTGTAAGACTATTGTTTGGGTCTGAATAAGACTACTAATGGGTCTCTGTGAGACTACTGTTTGGGTCTGTAAGACTATTGTTTGGGTCTCTGTGAGACTACTAATGGGTCTCTGTGAGACTACTAATGGGTCTCTGTGAGACTACTAATGGGTCTCTGTGAGACTACTAATGGGTCTCTGTGAGACTACTGTTCGGGTCTGTAAGTCTATTGTTTGGGTCTGAATAAGACTACTGTTTGGGTCTCAATGAGACTACGCTGCCGAGCAGCCGGGTCATATTAGTGTTGTCTGTAAGGCCATTTCAAATTTTTGATGTGTTAGATGGCGATCCTTATGTTTTGAAATCTCTAGTTAAGAAGCGTACTATAAATACGCTCATGATCGAATTGGGGGGATGTCTCAGAGCAAAGTACCATCTGACCTTATTTGTGACCGAGTCTGATGTAGAAAGCGCTGGTGAAGGCACGCTAGACACTCACGCCATGGCTACGTACTCGGCCGCACTGCACGCTTCAGTCGTAGTCGTAACTGCGATTCACTGGTGGGTCGTTCAGGGCGCGATGCGCGGCTGAAGGTGTAGGGTTGAGGCCTGGGTCTCGTGGAGACTACTTTGCAATGCTGCAATTAATGTTGAATACGCTGCCGAGCAGCTGGGCCATGTTGTGCGTGTGTGTGAAGTTAATTGTGTTTACTATACTATGGTCTGGTTATCTTGACTTTGAGGCATCTGTTCTAATCCTGTCCGTAATTAACCTGGCTATAGTCAGGAGAGGCCGAGCTTGTAGTATACAGTAGCCTTATTTTGTTACAAGTACACACGAGGACTTGTGACTGTCAGTTCTGGCCGTGTCGTCGCGAACGATAGTTTAGCGATAGTACGTCACTCAGTTGATATCTTAATACAAGTCAAGCTTAGCTCGCTTAGGGTCGCTACCTATTGTTTTAACTCCGAACCCTCATTACTTGCACCAGTAATAAAAAATAAAAATATTTTAGCTTTAGTTTATTATTATGAACTTTATTTGTATAGGAAAATTTTATTACTGTTAGGCTAAATGTACACTTTTTGTAAACGTTTTTTATTAAATAAATTTTATTTTATTATTATTATTTTTTTTATTTTTAGCTCTGATTGGTTGTTCGTTTAGTACGTACGGTGAACGCCGTGTAGCGCCAGTATCGTTTGGTCGCCGCATGTGGACGGGGTCGTTGGGGCTGTGCGAGCATTCTCTGTGGAGAGACTGGATCGAGAGCTCGAAAGAGGCACACGCTACCATCGAACCTATCAAGTTCACAGTACCTATACCTAGTCATTACTTCTGTATACTCTTCAGTAATAGTCCTGCCACAGCATCATATTGGTTTGCCTGAGTAACCCACGCAATGGAACCCTTACCACAGGGTCCGAGAGATGAACCACCTATCTCTGTGCCCACGTTCCCGCCGTCATATATATAAATTATATATAATGTTTTGACATGCGACAAAGTCGAGCTTCAACCCGTCAACCTCTTCTTTTGTTTTGTTTTTCAAAATATATACTTTGTTACTCTATACGTTTAAAGTTTCATAACAGAAACACCACAATCTCTAAGTTCTAGACTGCTTACATATTTTCCTGGAATTTCTTTTTATGACTCATCTTAGCGTGGCTTTTATTACAAGATTTCAGGCAAAATTGAGGCATTCTATATTGTTAGGTCTGGAAACCCCGCGGATGTACTTTATTGTGGTTTAACAACGGGTTGATTTCAAGGAAAATGCTTTTACGAGCACTTTAACACGCCGTTATTTTATTTATGAGGAAGCAGCTTGAACAACATTTTGTTATGTACGAAAATTTTGAAAGGAACAAAATATCGCACGGTTTTTATGACTTGACAAAACATGAAGGTTTCTATATTATCAATCAATCTGCCTAGCCTTTTCCCAACTATGTTGGGGTCGGCTTCCAGTCTAACCGGATGCAGCTGAATACCAGTATTTTACATGGAGCGACTGCCTATCTGACCTCCACAACCCAGTAACTGGGTAATACGATACCCCTTGGTAAGACTGGTTGTCAGACTTTCGGGCTTCTGACGACCCGTAACGACTGTCAAAGATCCACGAATAACAGCCGGGACCAACGGCTTAACGTGCTTTCCGAGGCACGGAGGAATCTCGATATGTAAAGATGGTCACCCATCACTGACCAACCCCGGCAAGCGTAGCTTAACCTGACGGATCGACCCGTGCGGCTGTTATTACTTAGCCACGAGCTCCTATAGGTTTCTATATTATATGTAAGTTAAATATTAATGTATTATATATAAATACCTTTCGGAATAAATTCTCTAAATGATAGTGAAAACCGCATCAAAATCCGTTGCGTGTTTATAAGAACAACGCGGTCATACAGACAGACACGAAAAGCGACTTTATTTTATAATAAGTAAAGATTCGAAACAAATAGTTCTAGACTGAATTCTAAGACTGAATTTAAAAGTAGTAGGTAGCCATTCATTGGTACAGATAATAATGGGTTGGTATCAGAATGACTGGATCGCAAATTATCCACGTCGCTCTTAGTCCAAATCTCAAAATGTCTAAATCTCAAAATACCTAAGTCGCAAAATGACTACATCGCTTTTAGTCCACATCTCATAATGTCTAAATCTCAAAATACCTAACTCGCAAAATAACTACATCGCAAAAAGTCCGAACAGTTGTGTAGGCAGCTACACAACTGTTCGGCATAACCCAACTATATACTGATACTAAACAAAGATTCAATAAACAACAATTTCTCGAACATGCTTCGGGAAATTGTTGCACTCGTCATAACAACAGTCGACTTGAACAGCTGAACGGTACGTCATCAGGAGAAGCCACGCCGCTATCGTAAACAAAACAATGAATAAAACATGCAACAACATCAACAAGACAGCACCCCCCCCCCAGATCCCCCCCCCCGCGATTTGTTGTGGTACCCCTCGACAACAAATCGATAAAGGGGGAATACGACTAAGAACCGTTGTACACAGACGTTTTTTTTGCCGTGAAAAACTACAGTAAATTCGCCGTGTATATAAACGGTCGCCAGTGTTGTGTGGATCACTATTGAAGTTTGTTGACGACACGGCACAGTCTCCTATAGGGCTTGTCCACTCTGAAATGACGCGCCCCACTACCGCATTTAGGTACAGACCGTAAGGCGTAAGGTGGGCTTTGCATTTGTTTGCAAATTTTTGTCTTATCGTTTTACGTAAGACAAAATCTTCAATCGTCTTATCGTTTTACGTTTTACAGCGATGCGACATGGTTTTGGTCATGGCCTCTCGTACTAAAAGAACAAAAGCCGATTGCCAAAAAGCAGTATAAACCGGTTTTAAACCAAGCAAAGGGCGAATCGCCCTCTAGGCCGGACGTCACACCTACACTATCTATGTGCACTCACACAAATGCAGTTTAATTTATTATTATTATTATTTTTATTTCAGAGTGGACAATCTCTACCATAGAACCGATGGTTTGCCGTGTCTCAGACAAGCTCACACTATTGTTCTGCGGTGCGGCCAGCGCGCGCCGTATACGCTAAGGAAACCATGCCGTGTACAACGGGCCGAAGGAATGGAGGAATCCGTCTTCAATACATTTCTGTGTACCGCGAATTTTAGTGAAACGAGTTTGTGTATCGCTACCGACTTTATTTTTGAAGCGAGCTTTTCTCCTGAGGTTTAGACATGTTTCCACTTTGCTTGCTTGTGTTATAAATTAGAATAAACATTTGTATAGGTAAGTACATAGGTACGACAAGCTCGTACTGTTGTGACGTGATTGTTAAAAATCTGGGGTTTACCGTTTATATTTTCAGTAGGGAACTAATAAAACTTTCCTTTACGAAGTCATTTTTTACTTTATACCTACATACCTGGTTATATAAATAATCTGAACGTGGGTTATTATTCTAGGAAATTCGATAATGTTTCTTTCAGACAATTATCTGATTTCAAAATCTGCTTTTCTGGAAAAACATTAACACAGAAACTTGTGACATCACTGCTGCAAGGTGACAGGCCCAGCCGATACCTTGCAGCAGTGGTTCACAAACGCACAATCTAGCCTGCGGGCTATCATAGACAGGATGCTGTTAGTGCCACCCCGCACCCTACTAACCAGATTCGGCAATAGGGATGATGCCTGGGTAAAAAAAAAGAAATTCTATTTAGTCCGTCAGTCAGATAATAAAAAAATATTAGTATTTTTTGCTTCATCATATTAATAAAAAAATACTTAGCTCGCTACGTCACTTGTACGTATAAAACCTAGCTACGCGTGACGTCATGCCATATTTTAACTCAATGCATCGCCGTAATTTTTGTTTACGTAAAAAAAGAAAAAATACGTGTCCAATATTTTTTAATAATCTCTATGACGGACAAAAAATAAATTTTTAGTCATCATCCCTATTATGCAGATTATACTTCTACTAAAGCTACTCTAACTTAGTAATATGGTGCTTCATTAGCAGACCTTATAAATCAATTATTCACAATTCTAAGGTATTCCCAATACTTGGAAACTTGTGTTGAGCTATTAACTAGTTTACCATAATCACCTGTGACGACGTACACTCAAACGCAAATCAGTGGTAGCACGTACGTACACTTCGAAAATCGCCTTTACTGCTAAAAGCGCTGTCTATAGAGGCATGAAGAATGAGTGTAAAGTTCACTCATCCTCCATAGAAAAGGGAGGATCCTCCGTTATGCAGATTATACTTCTACTACAGCTACTCTAGCTTAGTAATCTGATGCTTCATTAACTTACAGACTTTGTAAATTCCCAATACCTACTTGGAAACTTGTGTTGAGCTATTAACTAGTTTACCATAATCACGTGTGACGACGTACACTCAAACGCAAATCAGTGGTAGCACGTACGTACACTTCGAAAATCGCCTTTACTGCTAAAAGCGCTGTCTATAGAGGCATGAAGAATAGGGTGTAAAGTTCACTCATCCTCCATAGAAAAGGGAGGATCCTCCGTTATGCAGATTATACTTCTACTACAGCTACTCTAGCTTAGTAATCTGATGCTTCATTAACTTACAGACCTTGTAAATTCCCAATACTTGGAAACTTGTGTTGAGCTATTAACTAGTTTACCATAATCACGTGTGACGACGTACACTCAAACGCAAATCATTGGTAGCACGTTCACTTCGAAAATCGCCTTTACTGGTAAAGGCGCTGTCTATAGAAGCATGAAGAATAGGGTGTAAAGTTCACTCATCCTCCTTAGAAAAGGGAGGATCCTCCGACCAGACGAGTATTGTGTCTGCTGGGCAACTGCCCGACGATTGATGTCGGGACGTTGTATGTATGCCAGTCGCGTGGTAAACTCTGATTGCGCGATGCAGGATTTTGCGTGACGTCAGTGTGAATTCGTAGTTCGCATGTGGCGATGTAGATGCCGCCACAAATCAATTAAAAAAAAAACAAACAATCAATATCAAATTGTTACCACTGACGTGCGGTTGACTGTTCTACGTATAAGAAATAACGTCTTATCGGTATAGTGACAATAATGCATACATAATGAATGACCTGAATGTTCATAGAAATCGGTAACCAGCTATTTGCAATACTGCGAATAGGTACCTGGTCTGACCTTTAACATAATCACATCACCTTTGAAGTCACACAGTAGGATTCTAAGTAGAAAGCAAAAATGTGAATACAAATACATATACTTAATGAAAAACTGTTTAAACTGTCACTGTAGAAATAGACATGTTGGTTAATTTTTTTTTTTTTGTCTGTCTTAAAGATTATTAAATAATATTGGACACATATTTTTTTTATTTTTTTACGTAATCAAAATATTACGGCGATACGTTGAGTTAAAATGTGGCATGACGTCATCATTGCTAGATTCTATAGCGAGCCCCCCTTCCCAACTGTAATGCGTTTTATCTAAGTATTTTTTTTATTATTATGATAACAAAAAATAAATTTTGAATATAGGTAATTATTATCTGACTGATTGACTAAATAGAATTTCTTTTTTTTTACCCAGGAAACATACCTATTGCAAAGCAAAGCAATACCATTTTACTAAACCTACAGATTTCCGAGACTTGCTTAATTTTTAAAGCAACACTTTTTTATTAATACTTCCATTATCGATACTACGAATCCTTATAGCAACCTTCCCGCCTGGCAAGCATTTGTTTCAACTAAAACAAAAGACTGCAAAAGTTGAAAACTGAAAACAAAAACAAATAAATAAACTGTTTCCAACTAAAGAGCTTGGAAATGAACTGTTGATACTAAAAACGGGTTAAGCTTTCCCCGTTTTACCCAAGATAACTTGGCAAAGAAACTGCCTCGATATTTCCTTTATATTGTCCTGGTTTATTTTTTATTCGACGTTATTACTCTCCTGGCGAATCCTGTTATAACTTTGACTAAATAATGCAGTTTAGGGTCCAAGTGTTTTTTTTATTAAAACACTTCAAGTTATAAGATGGGTATTAATTAACTAGCTTATTAAAAGAGCTTGAGATTGTAAGAAAAGTTGAGGAAAAGATGAAAATATTCCTTTTCATAAAATAATTGGATGCTGAAGTATCACTCTGTAGAGTGTATGGCAACAAATGAAAAGATAACGCATTGTTGTATCTTTTGTATGGCAAAAGAATATTGAAAGTCTTGTGAATGAACATGCATTATGCATTTTGAGTACTTTATGGGTAGGACCCAAATGTCCTTTCTTTGGTATTGTTCGTCGAGTCGTTGAGCTCCTTAAGTCCTGAGTTGAGCTGCACGATTACTGACAAAATAATGCTTGCACTGACTGGACAGGTCCACTCAAATTTATGTGGTTATTTCCTCAAAATACAATTTCAGACACGGATCTACATGGTACTCACAATGATATGGTCAAGATTATGACATGTCTGAACTTCAAAAGAGCCTTTGACTGAGTTTGTTTCGCCATTTCATTTCGTAGAATTGTGAGTAATTATATTATTGTACTCTGTAGTGTAGCTATCTGTTGCCTTTTCTTTTGATTTACATTGTTTAACATTGTGTGGAGATAGAAAAGAATAAGGTCAACAGTTATGAACGATATTTATCGAATCTTACCGCTCGGCCCCGTAATAATACATTTTCAATAATCTCAGCCAGAGACCGCCTAAAAATTTTACTTTTACCAGTCCCTCATAAAAAATTATAGACTCCAGACACATTAAAAACACACAAAATTCGCTAAACCACTCAGGGTTGCCACACAACAAACTTGCAAAAGTGAACATATTCTTTCAGGTTTTACGCCGGGCGTGCGGTGGGCGTACGGAACATAAAACAACGGTGTTACTGTTACCTAACACCACAAACGCCCCCAACACGGCTTAATTAAGCAGTAAAATACATACATACAGTATTAAAAATGAGTACTTTTTGTACCTTTTGTGAGCACGCAACGGAACGTGAAACAGACTTCCGTTAAGTGAGAGTTTTCTTTGTACCAGAATGCAATGCAAAACCGAATTTATAATTTTAGAAAAATGTATGAACTTTCACATTAATTTTTTACCAAAATAATATTTTAAGTAGGTGCTGTTTTTTCTGGTGGGCTCTTTTTATTTTTAGTAAAAGTGACCACTTATTGAAATGACTAAATTATTTAGAAAAACCACACGACGACGTGGAATACGTATCTAAAAGTAAAACAACTTTGTACAAACATAATTATCTTGCCGGCAATGGCATTGAACATTTTATCGATCAAATGTCTTAAATAGTCCTTCCGAAGTTAAGTGTCACATCTTCGTAAAGGTATAGTATAATAAAAATAATATAAATGTAAAAAAGAGGATACATGATAGATATTACTTTTATTACAAACCGCTTAGTTTATTTATTAATCACAGTATTTAATAGTACTAATACTTAGCGGAAAGTTATGCATCTTTCTGACTAAACTCTCAGATAGACATGTAATATTTTATCACAACAGGACAACAACAACAACAACAGGAGTTTATATAAAACAGACTTGATCTAAAAAAATATCGGATAGGTAGGGCCCTATTCTTTTCTAGCTCTAAAAATACATAAATAGATGCACTAAAAATTCTTTCTACCAATATAAAGACAAGGCTGATCTTTGATTCCGATGTACACGGAGCTGACCTGTATCCAACCCTCACTTTTCTTTCGACAATGCTCGCGTGTGCACACAAAATAAACTGCTGTACATTATTCATGCACAGCTTGTGTCACCGGGCTCAAATTTAGTACGAGACCTACTCGTACGTAACATTGGTATATAAAATATACAAACTAGATGGGAACGTAAATCAACCCTCCCCTGCCCTCGAGGTAATAGATGGTGTACACCAGACCTAAAATGTTACCCATGACTTACGACCGCTCAATTGTTGAAACCCTTTTCTATTACTCATTGAGGCCCAAGTAAAAAAAAACCGGGCAAGTGTGTGTCGGACCACGCACAATGAAGGGTTTCGTAGTTGAAGAGAATTTATCCCAAAATAACACATTCTCCCATACATTGATATATGGCATACGTCACGGTATACTTTTTCCTTTACTTGTACTGTGAGACCTTGCTGCTTAAAAAGTTTCATGATTTTGGGTCAACGAGAAGTACCCAATAAATTTTGATTTACTTGCGGGTATAAAAAGTGCCGTATTTTTTCATTGCGTTAACTTAGAAGCTTAATTTTTTTAGAGCTCTAAGGGACCATAGACCTACGTATTTGATATTAATTTCAACTTGATACCTCCACGCGTTAGACAGACTGATAGACAACGAAGTGATCCTATAAGGGTTCCGATTTTTCCTTTTCCTCGTACCTCAGTACGGAACCTTCACATTTTGAAGGTTCCGTACTGAGAACTAACATTATTATAAAGTAAGAATAAATGAAACCATAAATCATTCTGAGTCTGACATTATTCCTTTATAAACGTTACGGGCGTTAAATAGTACAATATAGAACGCTGTTTACTTTACTTGACAGGTTAGTACCTATTATTAGAGAAAAATATTGTACGAATAATAACTACAATTCGTTTTTATTAGTGTAGTATTAGGAATATTATTTAATTAAATTCCTAATCTATATCTATAAAAGGAAAGCGTTACTGACTGACTGACTGACTGATCTATCAACACACAGCTGAAACCACTGAACGGATTGGTCTGAAATTTGGAACACAGGTAGCTATTATGACCTAGGCATCCGCTAAGAAAGGGTTTTTGGAAATTCGACCTTCAAGGGGGTAAAAAGGGGGGATATTGTTTGTATGAAAAATCTTATTCCTTGAGTTAATAAACTTGAAACTTGGCACGAATATTTATCTAAGTAAATTATGATTTTTGTGATTTTTTGTTTTTCTAAACTACCCCCTAAAGGGGAATTGGGGGGTCTCAAAGTTTGTATGGAAAAATTTTAACGCGCAATCCGATTAATTCAAAACTCAGTATTTATACTAAAAACCAAAAATAAATAATAATGTGTATCAGGGTTTTTCGAAAATCTACCTCTAACGGGGTGAAAAGGGGTAGTCAATTTCACAGGGGAGGATTTTACTGCGTGGCTTGATTAACTCAAAAATTGGTGTAAATAATCTTTCAGTCAAGTTGTGGAAATATCTCAAACCATTTTTTTTAATTCCACCCCTGTGGGGGTGAAAACAGGGATACAATTTACATGAAAAATGTTATTCATTTGGTTTTAATTGACTTGAAACTTGGCACAAATATTTGCCTAAGTTATCAGTTGTCATTATTAGTTTTTTAAAACTACCCCGGCGGGAGGGTTAGAGGGGGAGAGGGAAGGGGAGGAGTGGTGAGGAGGGTGAGGGGGAGGATGATGGACGCAAGGAGAAAGGGGCAGGACTTGGTGAGGAGAGGAGGAAGACGTGGTGAAGGCTGAGGGGGAGGGTAGGGGTTGGTGAGCCGGAGGTGGAGGATAGGGGGAGAGGGAGGGGACGGCGTGGTGAGGGAGAGAGAGGGAAGGGGAAGTGGTGAAGGGGGTGTGAGAGTGAGTGAGAGGGGGAGGGAGAGGTAGCGGAAGGGGATATGGTGAAGGAACGACCTAATCTCTGGAACTACCCTACCAGTCGGACTTTAAAAAATCTTTTTGCATTAATGATAGCCCAAATCTTATAGAAGGCATATTTAACATCACTCTAGGACCCTTAGGTGCCGAGCAAAAAGAAAAAAAAGTCTGAAAGAACGCTAAGTGAAAACGAAGTAATAGCGCGGGTAGGCAATGCGATGCGACGGGGTGGGTCGAGCAAAAAAGAAATTTCACGCGGACGAAGTCGCGGGCAGAAGCTAGTACTCAATATAAGTTTCCTATAAAATTCTCTGATATTTAAGTACAATTATTCGAAATCAACAATTTTTATGATAAGGACTCTCTTGTAGGTGGGAAGGGCCTTGTACCTATTTAAAGACTATAAATAAAGGGTGGTTTGATGAGGAAGCCCTTTCTGTCACTGTCTGAACCTTGTAAGTAAACATTGGGAACTGTTCCCAGATGTGGATTCGTCTTACATATTGTATTGTGACACTGTTGTGGCCTTTAACCCTACACATTACGACCCCCGTTGACAATGACCTCATCATTGGACTGCGCCTTCATGAATAAAATAATATAGGTCTAACTTTGAATATCGTGAAAAAGCTTCACAATTCTGGTCGTTTCTCGAGTAGAAAAACACATGGAAAATTAAATCAAAACACACTGCTGTAAATTGTTTGTGAACCTTCCCTTTTTCACCACAAAACTGGCCCATCTAAATGTTGCAGCCAAAGCCCATAGAATATAAGAAAGAACAAATATTTGTACAACCTACAAGTATTTGTTCCGAGTCTGTGTGTTTTTCTATACATAATATGTATGTATTTACAAAAAAAAATGTATATAAGTAGTTTATCAGCCATCTCGTTACCATAACACAAGCATTAGGTTGCTTAGCTTGGGACTAGATGGCGTTGTGTGAAATGTCCAAAGATATTTATTATTTATTATTTAGATATTCCCGGTAGTTGAAAATGTATCAGAACCTGATGTCCGCAGTTTGTCCCTTCCACAGGCCACAAACACATACAGTTCAGTAAAAGCAATAGATACAAAGTCGCGCACACACTCTGTACTACACAATCAATTATAAACCTTATCCCATCAAACGTAGCGTGCATTTACCATGCACCGTACAACTCACACGAACACATCGGTCGCTATCGTTGTGCTGTTAGGTAGTGGTTAAGAAGCAATGTATTTACTGCAAAAAAAGTACCAACAGTCGCTGTGATATATGAAAGCAAAAGTAACGAAGTAAAAGCAAGGAATATTATACGATCTGTTGTTTTTCAATGGTGGCGCCTTAAATAAATAAAAATCAGCCAAGTGCGTGTCGAACCACGCACAATGAAGGGTTCCGTAGTTGGAACGAATTTATCCCAAGAACAAACTTGCTCTCCCATACATTCCAATTGTAAATATAAATAAGTTTGCACTCACAATATTGAGAGATTTACCATGTTACTATAAGACCACAGACTTTTTATAGGTTTTCCTGTAATCTACAGGTAAAGAACTATTTCTGTATTTTTTTCAAAATTTTAGGCTCAGTAGTTTTGGAGATAAGGGGGGGGAATGGTCAATTTTCGTCTATTTTCTTAAATAACTTTAAAACAAATTATTTTGAAATTATAAAAAAATATATTTGAGACCATCTTATTAAGCCCTTTTATTTGATATGTCAGACAGTATAATTTGCAAACCTTTTTTTTTAATTTTCTTATTTACCCCGCAAAAGTGACACCCATATTCAAAATTAATTTATTTACTTTACCCGTCCGTGTTTGGGTCACAGAAAGTCATATGTGTACCAAATTTCAACCTAATCAGTGTATTAGATTCGAAGCAAATTGTCTGTGACAGACAGACAGATAGATACACGAGTGATCCTATAAGGGTTCCGTTTTTTTTCCTTTTGAGGTACGGAACCGTAAAAAGGCTAATTAAGCTAGTTGGCTACGACATAAATGCAACATGTGTGCGCTGTCAAGCCGGTCTTTATTAAACCAACAGTTCCCAGCGGCATTCCCATTGTTCCAGCATTAGACACAAAAAGTTGTGTTTTAACACTTCCAGTGGCTAGCGTGGTCGACTGATTAAATTTCACGTTACAGTCAAACTTTTAATGTGATTGTCGTTATTTTCAGTGAATTTTCGGAGTTAAATATGCAGTACACGATCCTTAGAATTGTAGTTTTGAATTTCAAATGTCTTTTTTGTTTGTGTGCGGAGGTGAGTTTGTTTTAAATAGAAGATAATTTTGAGTCGAGAAACAATTCGAAGAATTTCATAGAAAATTAATAAGTTCACGAACAGGTGTGGGCACGGTACCTGAGTTCTATGAATCCTGACTTAAGTACTTTGAAAAGAAGTGTTGTTCTTCTCATCAATCTACCTGGTAACGACCTACTCCCTGAGGAGTGCTTAGTGCTGCAGCAGCGAAGTGTTTCCACTTGCTACTATTAGTTGTTTATTTTCATTCATTGACCTGGCAAAATTACCCAAATTGGTTGGTCTCACCTCCACAATCCAAATATTAATTACGGTATGTATTTAATCACGATACACTTTTTTTTATTATGTTCATTTTTTACTTGGAAACTTGGCTTTGTGACCCTTATGTAAATTTTCTGAAATTATTTTTTTTATTTTATCATTTTTATTGAATTTATTTTTAAATTACAAACATTTGACAATATTTTTTTTACTCTTGAAGATGTTAGACCTTGAAATGAATTTCCACTACAATATTTTCTTAAAAGACCAGGGATTAACACACTTGCTTTTATGGTGATTAAAGTTAAAGTTAATATACAATAGGTTACACGTCATTTACTAGGTATTACTAAGGTGCCTCGGTGACCTGGTTTATAAACAAGGCAGTAAACCGCATGCGATACTAAATAAAGATTATTACCTACTTGCACAAGTTCTGCATTGTTTTTAATGAATTTAATTAGACATAAATGTCACAGTTCGTATAATTTATAAGTTATTGGTACAGTTACATTGTATTTTAGTACGTTTTTCTAATGCAACTATGTGAAAGTCACGACAGTCAGGCTTTACAGTTCGTTATCTAAATAGCGATCTTTATGACAAAAGGAAAAAACTTCCGTGCATCATAATTCTTTACACAACCCCATTATATTTTCTAGGAACAAGCCAGAAAGGATTTCAGATCACTAAAAAGCAATACAAACTACTCATTTTCCTATAGTTTAACTCTCTGGTCTCGCATAAAAATCCTCATGCAGTTAGCGGGATTAAACTAATCGAACATTTATCGAAAAAAGCTTAGGTTAGCCGAGCTCGTACGATTACCCGCGACGGATTCACCGCGGTAATCCCAGACATATAAATGGAACCGCGTTTGCTATCACGTAACGTGCTTTCCCGCGTTTGCGTTTTGTCGCAAATTGAGAGGAATGAGCGAGCACGCTGCAAATTGAAAATAATGCTTGCATTTACAATTTTGCGGTGATAATTGAGATCAGTCGATACAATAATGGCCAAATACCAAAATATTTTAGTAGTGCACTTTCAGTCGTTTAATTCCTTTCAAATTCTATACTGGGTCAAATGAAATTAGCTAGGGAAACCCTGCAGACGTAATGGGTATAAATAAAATAAAAATGATTTGATGTTTTTTTTAAGTGAACGACCGCTAGGAGTATTTTTTTTTAGATAAAGTATAAGTTGAGAAAATATATCGATACCCATCTCGTTGGTGTGTTGCTAACTGCAGTTAGTGACCCCACAAAAAATATCTCCAAATTAATTCAGTTTTATCATGTTTAGATTGGATGCCCATCACGTCTGCGGAATTTTTAATTTGACCCTGTATGTTAAAATCTGTGTTTTCTTATAAAAGACGGTTATAGGAAATCTAAGCTAATTTCTGACATGTAGATAAATTATATCGTACTTTGCCATGTAGTTATATTTTGTTATCGCGAGTAGGTAGAAAATTTAAATAATACTCGTTGCTAACAATACTGTAGGTAACGGATAAGTCGTTGATAGATTAGTATGTTCAGTGCTCCTGCGAGAGTCTAGATTTTAGTATTCTGTCAATAAAATAAGGATTTTATGGCTGTCATAACTCATAATACAATTAAATTGAAAACTATAAATATCAAGGTATTTTATTGCCAAATGATTCCAGAACGTTCTTTAGTATCATCCCACGTTTATTGCGAGTCGTCAATCAAACGGCTTTGTGGCATTTATAGAGAGAGAGAGAATAGAGATATACCTATGTAGATAACTTATACCCTGGATTAACACATAAGCTACTTTTTATCCCGGTCTACGCGGGTCAAACCGCGGGGCGCAGCAAGTAATACTATAAATGTGAAAGTTTGTGAAGATGTTAAAAGTTTGTTACTCAATCACGCAAAAACGGCTGTACGGATTTGGATGAAATTTAGCACACAGGTAGTAGGTTCCCGTGGGATAATTTCCCACATCCACGCGGGCGAAGCCGCGGGCAACGGCTAGTAAGTAATAATTAGTTGGTTAGGATATTTTTCTAAAAGGTACCTACCTAACTTTGTGGTCCATTTTTGCATCTCCTTGAGAAATATTTTAATTATTATTATTATAGCTACGAAACAACAAGCAGTCATTACTATTAAGAAACACACATTACAAAGGAATACTGAGAATGATATTATTATTGTGTGGCGGCATCTACATCGCCACATACGAACTACGCATCTCAATGACATGACGTCACGTAATCCTGCATCGCGCAATTAGAGTTTACCACGCGAGTAGCATATATACGACGTCCCGACATCAACCGTCGGGCAGTAGCCCACCAGACACAACACCCGTCTGGTCGGAGGATCCTCCCTTTTCAATAGAGGATGAGTGAACTTTACACCCTGTTCCTCATGCCTCTAAACTGGTGACCCCGAGCATGAACGTCAGCGCAGCCTTCGTGCAACTCCTTCAGCGTGACGTCATCAAGCATCACTTCCTCAAGCTTTCGAGCGGCGAGTCACACAGCCAGCCAGCATCCACGGCTTCAACAGGTATCCTGACCACCAGCATGCAGCGGACGCGCATTCCTGGTCATCACCTTCAGCCTCAACCCAGCGCTGTACACTCCGACTCACTGGAGCATAACGCAGCGCCACCCCGACTCACTGGGGTATCACCGCAGACAGTTCCGACTCACCGTGAACTATGCGGCACCCGGTTCCGACTCACTGGAACCACAACTGGCACTGGCAAGCATCGCAAGATATACGACTCAGCCCACTATCGACCTCCGCTCTCCGGAGGGGAGTGATGTGGCGGCATCTACATCGCCACATACGAACTACGCATCTCAATGACATGACGTCACGTAATCCTGCATCGCGCAATTAGAGTTTACCACGCGAGTAGCATATATACGACGTCCCGACATCAACCGTCGGGCAGTAGCCCACCAGACACAACACCCGTCTGGTCGGAGGATCCTCCCTTTTCTATGGAGGATGAGTGAACAACAAAATTGTATAAAACAGTAGTAAAGCTTCAGTTAGCCTTTAAAATGTCAGAGCTAGAAAACATTAAAATTCTCTGCACATTCCGTTGCGCTGTTTTCACAATAAATATTATGACAACGAATGGCAGATAACGCTACGGAATATCAACGAAAATTGACATTAAAAATATACTGATATTGTTGCATTGGATAAGCATTTACCGACAAAACCAAAATGTAGGGTTATGAATCTTTCAGAGGTAGCAAGGTACCAAGTACATAGTTTGCACTTTAAGAGTTTTTACTTTTATTACTATCAGTATCCTATCGAGTGTGGAGCTCGTGGCTAAATAATAACAACCGCACGGATCGATCCATCAAGTTAAGCTACGCTTGTCGGGGTTGGTCCGTGGATGGGTGACCATCTTTACACAACGAGACTCCTCCGTGCCTCGGAAAGTACGTTAAGCCGTTGGTCTCGGCTAACATTCGTGGATCGTAGACAATCGTTACGGGTCATGCGAAGCCCGAAAATCTGACAACCAGTCTTACCAAGGGGTATCGTATTACCTAGTAACTGGGTTGTGGAGCTCAGATAGGCAGTCGCTCCATGTAAAATACATTCAGCTGCATCCGGTTAGACTGGAAGCCGACCCCAACATAGTTGGGAAATAGCTAGGCAGACTGAGTACCCACTGTACTCAGTCACTCCATATGAAAGAAAATGATGATGATGTTCTTCCAACAAAAAATTTTGTTTGTTGTCAAACTCAACGCATTGATTTCAATTAAGGATGATGCGCCAGGATAGCCCGCGAAATTCAAAACTTCTTACGTTTTTCCAATTTGTAGGTCAGTGTGAGCTTGTATTTTGATTAAAATATGATTCGCGGCCGTAGCTAATATGGCTTTACACAATTATAATCATTAGAATCAGCAATACAACTCCATAAGTTAGCATTTACCTCAAATCTAGCGATTTCATGAAATCATGAGGCGCTCCCGGGCGCTTTCGCCTTAAGGCGGTGAGAGCCGTAAAAACGTCGTTTTGTTTAGTGTTTTATTCGTAGATAACACGTATTTAAATTTTGAAAAAAATATATTAGGTACTTAGTTCAGACTTCGATCTAGAAATTTCGGCCGTCCGATACACGATTACTTGCACTTTACTGCATCCAATTAAATCGCAAAGACAAGTCTAAATTATGATCTATATCTTATTTCATTTGATTTATATTAGGCTTTGAACAATAAAACTTATGCCATAATAAAGGTCGTAAAAAATGTAATTTATAACGGCTATCATAATTTGAAATATCAAAATATTTATATCACTAATTCCAATGTCAAGTGTTTTCAGCTTCGCAAACGCTCGCCCTGAGCCGTTTAGTCCCGAGCGGAACGTGACGGAGGTCGGACGTGTGCCAATTTTTCGAACCCGCCACCCCCGCTAACTTCTGTCACCGGCTGCGACCGGCACAAATTAGCATGTGTTGAAAACAGTTGAATTTGAACGCTATGCCTATGTAAATAAAGACGTCACGCGCGCAAAAGCTTTATTGGTATTTATTTTTATCACGGCCTATGTTTACCAATCGCATCAAGTGTGTAAAACAGTTGAATTTGAACCCTACACTGGAGCTTATAAAGCCGCCTGACGCGCAAATTTTTGGTTCACTATTTTCAAATCTCAAATAGGTAGGTGCCACAGAATAAAGTTAGTACGGGTGGTTTTATAATGAATATCGGATAGGAAATGAGATTTCTTCATAACATCACGCCTGAATTCTTTCAAAGGGTTGGGCAGGGATGTTCAGAAAATAAGTAGGCCCTCAAATGTATTTTTCTGTATACCTACATAAATAAGATTTTTTTTTTAAATTAAGTTTTTTTTCTAATTAGGTATCTTCTTATTTTTTTGTATTTCAAAGTCAAAATGAAAATCCAAGATGGCGGCTGCGAAAATTTCCTAATTTTTCGTCATGGGTGTCATTTTCGTGATATTTTAGGTCGCTGAAAACGATAGTGGGGTCAAAATGAAAATCCAAGATGGCGGCTGCGAAAATTTCCAAATTTTTCGACATGGGTGTCATTTTCGTGATATTTTAGGTCGCTGAAAACGATAGTGGGGTCAAAATGAAAATCCAAGATGGCGGCTGCGAAAATTTCCAAATTTTTCGACATGGGTGTCATTTTCGTGATATTTGAGGTCGCTGAAACCGATAGTGGGGTCAAAATAAAAATCCAAGATGGCGGCTGCGAAAATTTCCTAATTTTTCGTCATGGGTGTCATTTTCGTGATATTTTAGGTCGCTGAAAACAATAGTGGGGTCAAAATGAAAATCCAAGATGGCGGCTGCGAAAATTTCCAAATTTTTCGTCATGGGTGTCATTTTCGTGATATTTTAGGTCGCTGAAAACGATAGTGGGGTCAAAATGAAAATCCAAGATGGCGGCTGCGAAAATTTCCTAATTTTTCGTCATGGGTGTCATTTTCGTGATATTTTAGGTCGCTGAAAACGATAGTGGGGTCAAAATGAAAATCCAAGATGGCGGCTGCGAAAATTTCCAAATTTTTCAACATGGGTGTCATTTTCGTGATATTTGAGGTCGCTGAAACCGATAGTGGGGTCAAAATGAAAATCCAAGATGGCGGCTGCGAAAATTTCCTAATTTTTCGTCATGGGTGTCATTTTCGTGATATTTTAGGTCGCTGAAAACGATAGTGGGGTCAAAATGAAAATCCAAGATGGCGGCTGCGAAAATTTCCTAATTTTTCGTCATGGGTGTCATTTTCGTGATATTTTAGGTCGCTAAAAACGATAGTGGGGTCAAAATGAAAATCCAAGATGGCGGCTGCAAAAATTTCCTAATTTTTCGTCATGGGTGTCGTTTTCGTGATATTTTAGGTCGCTGAAAACGATAGTGGGGTCAAAATGAAAATCCAAGATGGCGGCTGCGAAAATTTCCTAATTTTTCGTCATGGGTGTCATTTTCGTGATATTTTAGGTCGCTGAAAACGATAGTGGGGTCAAAATGAAAATCCAAGTAGGCGGCTGCGAAAATTTCCAAATTTTTCGACATGGGTGTCATTTTCGTGATATTTGAGGTCGCTGAAACCGATAGTGGGGTCAAAATGAAAATCCAAGATGGCGGCTGCGAAAATTTCCAAATTTTTCGTCATGGGTGTCATTTTCGTGATATTTTAGGTCGCTAAAAACGATAGTGGGGTCAAAATGAAAATCCAAGATGGCGGCTGCAAAAATTTCCTAATTTTTCGTCATGGGTGTCGTTTTCGTGATATTTAAGGTCGCTGAAAACGATAGTGGGGTCAAAATGAAAACCCAAGATGGCGGCTGCGAAAATTTCCTAATTTTTCGTCATGGGTGTCATTTTCGTAATATTTTAGGTCGCTGAAAACGATAGTGGGGTCAAAATGAAAATCCAAGATGGCGGCTGCGAAAATTTTCAAATTTTTTGACATGGGTGTCATTTTCGTGATATTTGAGGTCGCTGCAAACGATAATGGGGTCAAAATGAATGACTATCGTTTTCAGCGACCTAAAATATCACGAAAATGACACCCATGACGAAAAGTTAGGAAATTTTCATAGCCGCCATCTTGGATTTTCATTTTGACCCCACTATCGGTTTCAGCGACCTAAAATAACACGAAAATGACACCCATGACGAAAAATTTGGAAATTTTCGTAGCCGCTATCTTGGATTTTCATTTTGACCCCACAATCGTTTTCTGCGACCTAAAATATCACGAAAATGACACCCATGACGAAAAGTGAGGGAATTTTCGCAGCCGCCATCTTGGATTTTCATTTTGACCCCACTATCGTTTTCAGCGACCTAAAATATCACGAAAATGACACCCATGACGAAAAATTAGGAAATTTTCGCAGCCGCCATCTTGGATTTTCCTTTTTACCAGACTATCGTTTTCAGCGACCTAAAATATCACGAAAATGACACCCATGACGAAAAGTTAGGGAATTTTCGCAGCCGCCATCTTGGATTTTCATTTTGACCCCACTATCGTTTTCAGCGACCTAAAATATCACGAAAATGACACCCATGACGAAAAATTAGGAAATTTTCGCAGCCGCCATCTTGGATTTTCCTTTTTACCCGACTATCGTTTTCAGCGACCTAAAATATCACGAAAATGACACCCATGACGAAAAGTTAGGAAATTTTCGCAGCTGCCATCTTGGATTTTCATTTTGACTCCACTATCGTTTTCAGCGACCTAAAATAACACGAAAATGACACCCATGACGAAAAATTTGGAAATTTTCGTAGCTGCCATCTTGGACTTTCATTTTGACCCCACTATCGTTTTCAGCGACCCCAAATATCACGAAAATGACACCCATGACGAAAAATTAGGAAATTTTCGCAGCCGCCATCTTGGATTTTCCTTTTTACCCGAGTATCGTTTTCAGTGACCTAAAATATCACGAAAATGACACCCATGACGAAAAGTTAGGGAATTTTCGCAGCCGCCATCTTGGATTTTCATTTTGACCCAACTATCGTTTTCAGCGACCTAAAATATCACGAAAATGACACCCATGACGAAAAATTAGGAAATTTTCGCAGCCGCCATCTTGGATTTTCCTTTTTACCCGACTATCGTTTTCAGCGACCTAAAATATCACGAAAATGACACCCATGACGAAAAGTTAGGAAATTTTCGCAGCCGCCATCTTGGATTTTCATTTTGACCCCACTATCGTTTTCAGCGACCTAAAATAACACGAAAATGACACCCATGACGAAAAATTTGGAAATTTTCGTAGCTGCCATCTTGGATTTTCATTTTGACCCCATTATCGTTTTCAGCGACCTCAAATATCACGAAATTGACGCCCATGTCGAAAAATTCGAAAATTTTTGCAGCCGCCATCTTGGATTTTCCTTTTTACCCGAGTATCGTTTTCAGTGACCTAAAATATCACGAAAATGACACCCATGACGAAAAGTTAGGGAATTTTCGCAGCCGCCATCTTGGATTTTCATTTTGACCCAACTATCGTTTTCAGCGACCTAAAATATCACGAAAATGACACCCATGACGAAAAATTAGGAAATTTTCGCAGCCGCCATCTTGGATTTTCCTTTTTACCCGACTATCGTTTTCAGCGACCTAAAATATCACGAAAATGACACCCATGACGAAAAGTTAGGAAATTTTCGCAGCCGCCATCTTGGATTTTCATTTTGACCCCACTATCGTTTTCAGCGACCTAAAATAACACGAAAATGACACCCATGACGAAAAATTAGGAAATTTTCGCAGCCGCCATCTTGGATTTTCCTTTTTACCCGACTATCGTTTTCAGCGACCTAAAATATCACGAAAATGACACCCATGACGAAAAGTTAGGAAATTTTCGCAGCCGCCATCTTGGATTTTCATTTTGACCCCACTATCGTTTTCAGCGACCTAAAATAACACGAAAATGACACCCATGACGAAAAATTAGAAAATTTTAGCAGACGCCATCTTGGATTTTCATTTTGACCCCATTATCGTTTTCAGCGACCTCAAATATCACGAAATTGACGCCCATGTCGAAAAATTCGAAACTTTTTGCAGCCGCCATCTTGGATTTTCATTTTGACCGTAATCACGTCCTCTCAAGAAAAAAAAACTAGAGCATAAGAAGTTATGCCCCTCCGTTTTTTTTTTGTGTTGACATAACGAATAAAATAAAAAAAGAACTTTCCAAATCGGCTTCTAAATGACGGAGTACTGCAGTAACAAACATAAAAAAAAAAAAAAATACAACTGAATTGATATTCTCCTCCGTTTTTTAAGTCGTTTAAAAATAACACATCATTGTTACGTTTAAAAATTAGCTGGACATCACTCACAATGCAGTCATTGGTGTCGTGGGGAATACTAGTTTCTGTCATTCCCGACGACACCACCAGTGGTGTCGTGGGGAATGAACGGTCATTTCGTAGTATTTAAGTTCGCTGAAAACGATAAAGGTCTCAAGCTAATTTCGAGCTTATTGACATTTTACAAACCCTTTGTTTTTTTGGTCCAGAATACTCGGTAAATGATCTGGAAGCTGAATTTAACACAAAAACATGAATGTCAATAAGGTCTAAATTCGCTTGACACCTCAGAAAGTGTCTAGATTATTATGCACATCATTTTTAGGGTGTCAAGCTAATTTCGACCTTATTGATATTTTACAAACCCTTTGTTTTTTGGCCCAAGATACTTGGTAAATGATCTGGAAGCTGAATTTAACAAAAAAACATGAATGTCAATAAGGTCTAAATTCGCTTGCCACCTCAGAAAGTGTCTAGATTATTATGCACATCATTTCTAGGGTGTCAAGCTAATTTCGACCTTATAGACATTTTACAAACCATTTGTTTTTTTGGTCCAAGATACTTGGTAAATGGTCTGGAAGCTAAATTTAACAAGAAAACATGAATGTCAATAAGGTCTAAATTGTTATGTAACACATCATTGTTATGTAGCTGGACATCACTAACAGCACAATACAGTCGGTGGTGTCGCATGGCGTGGGGAATAGTAGTTTCTGTCATTCCCCACGATACCACACCAGTGGTATCGTTTTCAGTGGTGTCGCTGTCGTGGGGAATGAACGTAAAGTAAAATGGTGCGCGGCGCTTAGTTTTGAATCGTACGGGTAAAGGTCTTCGTGTCAGTCAGATTTTAAATCCACCTTATTCACAAAAATAAATAAGTATAAGTAGTTATTTTTATTTATTTTAACTGTTCAAGTTTACAATGAAATAATAATCTGTCTAAAACTTTCAAAAATACTTACTAGAAAAATAAAACAAAATAAACTTGTATACTAATCAGTTCAAGTTTATCTACTGCATTGCTCTATTCTGTGACGCAACATAGTACCTACTCGAGTTCATGAACTCATGAGCGGTGCGCTTGGCGCGCGTTTCCCGCGCATCGTAATTTATTACGTATCGCTACTCCTTGCGGGGGCTGCGGTAAGCATTTAATACCTACGGCGCTTGCTTGCACCCCGCCTTAATTAGACCAATGGGGAAGAAAACTGTAAAATTAGTTCCGCGTAGATGGCGCTAAGTGTGTGTTACTTTCAATCAACTGTCAATGGCTTTCATTCAGGTACCTTGTTTAAAAATTTGCCGCGAGATGGCGCTAAGTGTTTTTTCTTGTCGCCAATGGGGAGGGACGGGCAACGCTAATTACAGATGTCGCCACCCTCGCTGGTAACTGTCAGCTGATGTCGGTCTGTTTAATGTTTTTAAGGATACACACGCACACTACATAACCTCGCCGCTGAACTTGGTTTCCAATTTTTAGGAATAGACCCGCAGTTTTCATCTTTCCTTATCTGCAGGAAAACGGTGTACACCTTTTTTATTACAATTCAGTTGTCTATAAAGAGAAAAAAAACTGCGTTATTTGGCATAAATATACTTAAATGAAACACTTAAAAAGTAATGATAATTAAAAACCTTATTCAATGCACTACATTGACTATATTAATAATTAAGTGATTATTTAAATAATAACGTAAAAATGTATAGTTTTTGACAAGTAAACAACACCAGCGACGATGCGACACCTAGCGGGATAAATTGGTAGTGTCATTGGTTGCTTTGTCTTCAAGATGACTTTGGCAAGTATAAGTAACACACAGCGCCCTCTTGCGGCGAAGCTTCTGGGAAACAACCCCATTACAGGCACTTTTGAATTGTTAAGGTGTCGGTCAGTCACAATGATGAAGCTAGTTGCCCATTCCAAAGCGTAGTAGGACACTTCCGTGGAGTTCTCTTGAGAGGACAGTCGTTTTTTGTCACCTCTCTCGCTCACACGGGACCAAATTTTTAAGATTGTTAAATGAAAAGATGCTTTTTTGAAAAATGTAGTCAATTAAAGGAATAGTAAATAATGTTAATTTAATAGGTACCTACCTAATTATTAAAACACATTTCTATTATAAACACAGTTCAAAAAATATTATCTGTTTTTGAGATGAGTTAAATAAATGCCACTGTAAAAATGTGTTTTAAAAGTTACCTATTAAATTAACATTATTTACCTACTAGTCCTTTAATTGATTACATTTTTCAAAAAAAACATATTTTCATAAAATCAATATATTGTTACTAAATATTGGTTACATCATTCATCTTGAAATTATAAAATGAGAACGATGTAGAAAGATGTACTTATAAAAATATTTTTTTAAAAATTCAGTAATTAAAATCAAGCCGTGGCAGCTAAGAGATGACCAGTCCTTACTGACGGCGCCTGTTCACGAACATGAGTACGGATCAGTACCAGTCAGCTCAACTATTTTTATTGATAATAATAAAAGCCAAAAGTTGTTTTAAAATAATAGGTCCATTTTGACAGCCCATATCGTTTCATATGCCAAAGAGAGACAAACATAGCGGGACAAAGAGGGACACCACCCAAAAATCACACTAATGTCAAATCGGACTTTTTTTAGATTGTTTTAACTTTAACCATAACAACACTCGGGAAAACTCGTTATAAATTAGGTATTCGCCGATACAGAATCAGCGCCCATTGCGACTATTCACAGTTCATCAAATTCCTTTAAACAACTCTAACCCAATTCTACCAGTCTACCATTTCAGTAATGACTGCAAAGTGTTAATGTACCGTGCGAAGGTTTCCAACCGGCTTACCTCATTACAGTGCCCGAAACTACATTATTAATGACAGTCGTGTGAGCCTCGAACGCGTATTATACTTAAGTATAATACGCGTTCGTGGCTCACACGACTGTCATGAGTTCGTGCTCTTAAGAGCACAAACCCATCTCGCCGACGCAAATATAGTCTGAAACTACTCTACAAACCTTCCTGGCTCATATAAAAGTTTCGCACCTACTTCAACAACATTAACTACCGCTGCGGCCAGCAATAAACAATTCCGAGGTAACTTTGAACCCATAAAATATAAAAAAGCAGGTTCTGTTGTGAGAAAAATTCTAAGCACGTAGACGGAATAACTCGATTTCCTGTGTCAGGCAAAAGCAATTATTTGTTTTCTGTCTAAATATGGCCGGCGCGAGGGAACGTGAGGGCACCTATTGGATTTATTCTGGTCCACTGTGTTACACTGTTCGTTTATTAGTTTTGTGCGAATATTAAAAACGATAAAAACATTTGTGTCTGCTTCTTTTGTTTTCGTTTTGTAAAGGCTAAATTGATTTAGCTATTAGGTTTGTGGTATACATTGCTGATTTTTTATTTATACTAGCTTTTGCCCGTAGCTTCGCCCGCGTGGAGGTCGAGAATTATCCTCTAGGGGAACGTGTTACCGGGATAAAAGTGTCATGTGTCAAATTTCATCCAAATCCGTTGTACCGTTTTAGCGTGAAAGCGAAACAAACAAACTCACTTTCGCATTTATAATATTAGTTAGGATTCTGTAGGTGACTACAAAATTATTTAACTTTGAAGAATTTCAAACATTACATTCCAAGAAAAGATATTTTCTTAAAAATTTTGCAAGTAAAAATAACAGAAACACAGACATGCGAATCTAAAATCTGACAAAATGCTCGCGAAACTCACAAATTAACACGAAACAAACAGAGGGAATATTTCGGCACCTAGTAACCCGTCACACGCGACATAATCATAAAGGTACCTCTTTATTCGATCAAATTACGAGGAACTGAACACATGTGATATCGACGGTGCTGTGTTATCAATTAAACGCCTGCTGTGCAAATTATAGGCATGATGCGTGGGTAAAAAAAAAATAATTCTATTCAGTCCGTCAGTCAGATAATAAAAAAATATTAGAAACGTATTCTTTGCTTCATCATATTAATAAAAAATTACTTAGATAAAACGCATTAAAATTGGGGAGTGGGGGGTTCTTTAAGTCAATTCTACGTATAAATTAAAAATTTAAAAAACCCCCAAAGCAAAAAGAAAAGGGAACATTTAAAAAGTCAAAAATAATACCTATCGTTGAGCCATCAAATTCGATTGAGTAATACCTATATATATTTTAATTACAGAAATTGATGGATGGCACGATAAGGTTTGCTCATTGAAATGGCGCTATAATGTCACGGCGGGGTACCGCATAAGTAAGTCAGACCCTTCACTCGATTGACTATCTACATATGCGGTACCCCGCCGCGAAATTATAGCGCCAATTCAATGAGAAAACGTTATCGTGCCATCCATCAATTTCTGTAATTAAAATATATATAGGTATTACTCAATCGAATTTGATGGCTCAACGATAGGTATTATTTTTGACTTTTTAAATGTTCCCTTTTCTTTTTGCTTTGGGGGTTTTTTAAATTTTTAATTTAATTTTTATTTTAACATTTTTAAACTTTTTAAACAATTTAACAATATAGAAATGCATTTTTATTACTGCAGAATGTTAAGTTTCTCTGCACATAACATTAACTTATAATGATGCCACCATCGTACTGCAAATAGAATTAAATACTGATAAAAAAACGAATACAAATTTCATAATCTTGCATAGATAGGATAGCATACATGGATGTTTCAAATTTTAGGTCACACTAAGGTTTGAAAGTAAAGTAAATACCCATTATGCGTCTAAGATCCCTACCGCAGCTAACAAAAGAGCGGATAACTTTGAAACGGCTGAACCGATTTTGATAAAACATGTCTAAGAACCATCGCTGGAAAACCTGCTTTCAATTAAAAAAAACCGCATCCAAATCAGTCCACCCGTTTAAGCGCTACGGTGCCACAGACAGACACACACACACACACACACACACACACACACACACACACACTTAGCGGTCAAACTTATAACACCCCTCTTTTTGCGTCGGGGGTTAAAAAAATCTAGGAAGCCTTGACGCCATGCCACATTTTAACTCAATGTATCGCCGTAATCTTTTGATGACGTAAAAAAAAGAAAAAATACGTGTTTGTATTTTTCAATAATCTAAATTTTAATCATCATTCTCAATAACACTTCAGAAATGACGTGAAAAACCATCAAAGTAAGTAATTTCGAAAGAAAAATATGTTTTTGTTTTTTATTACTTAAATTGATTTGTTGTTATTAAAAGTTAATCCTTTTCTAGACGCTTAATAAAACCATTAAACCACTGAAAAGTTTTAAAAATTCTTGATGAGAAAGTAAAACAATAGTTTTATTTACGTCAATCCCAAACTATTAATGAATTCGTCAACCTTAGCCTCGTTTTATACAAACTTTTATTACTAAAGGCACAGACGCGTAGCTAAGTAATGACAGCCGCACGAGTCCCTCGATCAGGTTAAGCTACGCTTGCCGCGGTCGGTCCGTGGGTGGGTGAATGGGTGGGTGGGTTACATACCCAGACCCCGTGCCTTGGAACGCACGTTAAGCCGTTGGTACCGGCTATCATTCTTGAATCTTTGACAGTCATTACGGGTCGTCAGAAGCCCGAAAGTTTGATAACCAGTCTTACCAAAGGCTATCGTATTACCCAGTAACTGGGTTGTGGATGTCAGATAGGCAATCGCTCCATGTAAAATACTGGTATTCAGCTGCATCCGGTTAGACTGGAAGCTGACCCCGACGTAGTTGAGAAAAGGCTAGGCAGATGATGTGTACAGACGCGTATAAAGTAACTCGAATTCTGCGAGTGGGCGTACTACGAGCACCCTCGGGCTGATCCATCGGCTGTTGGTTTCTATCGCGAACACAGTGCTCATTGGTAAGCCGTCCACACTGTTCGCGTTAGATTATACGATACATTACATTACACATCTTCATCTTCTTCATCATCTTCATCTTTTTCATCATCTTCTTCATCACCGTCATCTCTTCTTCATCATCTTCATCTTCTTCATCATCTTCATCTGTACACGCCTTTATTTAGAAGCGTAGTAATATAGCAAGCTCAAATTAAACTTTTACGTATTTTTATATTGTTTTATTTTTAAAAAGCTTTTGTAAAAATATATAAAATCTCGGGAAAACCTACGTCTCTACTCTAACTCTAAATTCAATTCACGAAGTTCTAAAAGTAACTTTACTGAGTCAATCTTTATCTTTTATCTTGATGTTGGCAATATTTTATTCTTGTCTCTAAATTTTTCACTCTCCCGATTTCTTTCTCGGCATTTTCTAAAATGTGGTTGTGGTTATTTTTGTTGACCGACCCGACGTTTTATTTGTAGTACTAGGAAACATACCTAAAGTGTTTTCAGTATATTTTTTTTATACCAAAACAAAATTGTTCTGTTTACCTACTACTGACAAAACTGTCCTGAACTAGACGCCCTAGCACTAAGTACTATTTTATGAACTTGACGATGAACTAAGTTAATTTTATTCTTCCTTTCTTTATGTTTTTTAGGGTTCCGTACCTCAAAAGGTAAAAACGGAACCCCTAAAGGATCACTTCGTTGTCCATCTGTCTGTCTGTCAGTCTGTCAAGATCCTTTTTCTCAGGAACGCGTGGAGGTATAAAGTTGAAATTAATATTAAATACGTAAGTCAACGGTCTCTTGGAGTTCTATAAAAAACAAGCTTCTAAGTCCACGCAATAAAAAAATACTGCTATCTAAACGAAATTTTGATAGTAGCAAATAAATGAAATTTGGCAAGAAGCAAGGTCTCACAAAATCATGAGGAATAGGGTGTAAAGTTTACTCATCCTCTATACAAAAGGCAGGGTCCTCGGTACCAGACGGGTGTTGCGTCTAGTGGGATACCTGCCCACCTGAGGATGAGTGAACTTTACACCCTGTTCCTCATACCCCTATACTGGTGACCCCCACGTGACGGCTCCATCAGGCTTCTGTATTCTTCTCGGGGTCACCAGTACAGGGGGCGGGGCTCTCTTAAAGCTTTCCAACCGTATCTCTCTCAATAGCTAACGACCCATATTTTACAAGTATTTTTGAAATAATTGGTACCAATTAAAGGTCAGATATAACGTTGTCTTCAATTCCGGTGTTCTCATAAAATACCTGTAATTACCTTAACGGTATAATTGTGCCGAATAGATATATTAACTCTCATTAAGTTTAATGACCAGAATTTCCTTATAGCTACCATTTCGACAACATTCAAATGTTCAAACGTTCAAACTTTTCGACATAATTCATTTAGTAGTAAGTATGTAGATAATTATCTACCTACATGATGCTACTAAATATTATGTCCAACCGTTTTCACATAAACCAATATTCGAAGCATTGAATTAGAGCATTAAAATAATGTGCTCTATGAATCACTTCCATAAAAAATTTATATGTCCTACAGGTCATAAAGATATTTTATTAAGGGCTAATTTTTCAATGGGCAGATAACTTTTATTTATGGAATAAATATGGCGGTTTGACATATTTTGTATAGAAAATATGACAAACTGTCATAATATTCTTCAGATAAAAGTTATATGACTATTGAAAAATCACCAGCTTAGCAGCTCAGCTTATGGTCTGTACACTCTGGCCGAAATAACTAGTGTAGATGCGTTGCTTACCGCATACTACGGGTTGGTGGAATCTGTCCTAAGATACGGGATTATCTTTTGGGGTAACTCAACTGATAAGGACACGATATTTAAAGCACAAAAAACATGTATGAGGTCCATGTTCAAATTAGAAACCACTCAGAACTGTAGGCCTTACTTTGCAAAATATAAAATTTTGACATTACCGTCCATTTATACAGGGTTATTGGTAAAACACCAAAAACCTCTTAAGGGGTCATTGTACTCATCATTATGAACAACTTTTATTATGGGACCAAACCTGAAATCGCGAAAAAAAAATCAGCTGCTCATTTTGACGAGTTTGATGTAGATTAAATGTACTGAACAGCTGATTTTTTTTTCGCGATTTCAGGTTTGGTCATAATAATAAAGTTGTTCATAATGATGAGTACAATAACCCCTTAAGAGGTTACTGTTGTTTTACCAATAACCTTGTATAATAGAGAATGCAATGTTTGTAAGGTCCAACCCTAATCTGTTTCCTTACATGGCTTGCATGCTTTGCGTACAACAAACCAGAACTACTCTTATGCGGAAGAGTGTCTTTTGCATGGCTCATGGCTCCAATAATTTATAGTAAATTGCCAAAAAGTTGGAAGCTTTTAAGTGACGTGCAGTTTTTTGAAAGTTAAAATTTTTTTAGCACTAAGAGCTTATTACAACATTAACGATTTTTTATGTGAAAAATATTTTGAATGACTATTATAATTTTGACCTATTTATTTTGACTACTTTATATATTTTTCTAAGTGAATCTATTACTATTGTGTTATATTTTTTAATTTGGATAATTGAATTGTGGTTATATTAAGATTTAAATAATTTCATTAGCTGTATAATTTTAATAACTAATTTAAAAAAAAACATATACTTGCCTACTTAAATATTTGTATGCCATTGTCTAAGGCAAGTATGACGTCCTATCTATAATATTTTTGTAGCAACTTGCATGCTGACGTTTTTGATTGTGTGTATAATCATGTTTGAAGAAATAAAAAATATCTTATCTTATCACCCCTAGTTAAAGTAGGTAAATAAACATCTCTTGACTCGACAAGAAGAAAAATCCGAAAAGATTTGCAAAAACCTTATTAAATTTTGCCCATAGTGAAAGGGCCTATCCGCAAGAATTCCGACTCCGAAATCCGAATCCGAATCCGACTGCGTAAAAAGTGAACTTTAAAAAGAAAGGGTCCGAGTGCTCATAGTTTGTTTAACGAAATCTCCAAACGGCTTGTTGACACTTCCCGCAACCCAAGGGCTGGCTTTTACCTTGGTCAGAGGCTTAGCATTGCCATACAACGTGGCAATGCCGCCAGTCTCTTGGGTACTTTACCAGTCGATAGCGATGCGGAGGAATTTTTCGACGCCATATTTTAGTTTTTTATTAGGTTAAGATATTATATTTTTAACTTATTTTAGCTTAAAAAGAGATGGAAACAAGATATATTATAATTTGTTTCCATTTTGTTTTCCTTTATATCTTTTTAGGGTTCCGTACCCCAAAAGGAAAAAACGGAACCCATAAAGTATCACTAGTGTGTCTGTCTGTCTGTCCATCTGTCACAGCCAATTTACTCCGAATCTAATGGATCGATTATGTAGAAATTTGGTATACATATGAATTTTCTGTGACCAAAAACACGTACGGCTAAAGTGAATATAATTTTAAAATAAATTGTTTTAAAGTTGTTTAAGAAAATTGATGAAAATTGACCATTCCCCCACTTATCTCCGAAACTACAGAGCCTCAAATTTTGAAAAAAATATAGAAAATATTTCTATACCTTTACATTACAGGAAAACTTATAAGAAGTTTGTGGTCTTAAAATAACATGGAAAATCTCTCAATATTGGGAGTACAAACTTACATTTACTGTTGGGATGTATGGGAGATGTTTTCCAACTACATATAATGTTAAGTTTGTTCTTGGGATAATTTCATCCCAACTACGGAGCCCTTCATTGTGCGTAATCCGACATGCACTTGGCCCGTTTTTAAACTTTTTTACGCATCCGGGTTTTTTGATTTTTTAAACTTATTTTACACATTTTTTTGTTTTTGCAGGTGAAATATATAAATATTATGTAGCCCATGTCACTCCCACAAAAGACAATCGAACGACACTTCAAAAATATGTTAAAATCCATCAAGCCATTTAGGCTACAGAGCGTGCCAAAGAAATAGAATTACTGACACAATTACGTTGTACAAAACCCAATTAATTCCTTATTAACGAACCTCAAAACTGTGGAATTCTAAAGAAACTTCACCACTAATTTATAATTTATAGGGTATTTTATAATATTCCCCTGACTGTCAGTAGGTAGGCGTATAAAGGGATTTGTAAATGTACACCTTTCCTACTTCCCATTGTATAAGGGAATTTAGTTAATAAAGCGAGTCAAAGGGTTGGGTTACATAGATATTATGTCGTTTAGGTAGGTATGTGTGTGTTAGATGTAATTATGTTTGCCATCAGTAATTAGATACATACGAACCCGTGCGACATAACTGTGTACTTCCCTGGAATGCAAATAATATTTGTTTTATTTTGTTTGTTTATATTTACTATTGCGATACAAACTTTACTTTAAGCATGTTGAAAAATAAATTTCATAAAAACATTTTTACGAAGTAAAATTTATTTGCAAATACTACAGTCAGAGTTACGTCACAGCGCGTGTACGGGTTGTATGAACTTGTGTCTTGGTGAGGAATTGTGTTGACGAGATGTTTTTACAAGTAGACGTAAGTAAATATTAGTAGGAAGTTCAGATGCGTGATCTAACAGGAAAACGCTGTTACAGAACTAAAGTCGAGCTATGGAGATTTCTCAAAACATTTTCCATACAAAAGATAAAGGACATGCGCAGGTGTTTTATTATTATTAACCATTTTTTAAAAGAGTGTCCGTGGAGTATCTTGCCCGTTCTTCTCAATAGGTGCCTATTATGCTTTGGAATGGGCAACTAGCTTCATCTTTCTAACTGACTGACACCTTGGCAATTCAAAAGTGCCTGTAATTGGTTTGTCTAAAATAAGTGCTTTGAGTTTCAGTTGTTTTATGGAAGAACTCAACGAATCCTTTGTTGTAACATTTCATTAGAGTTATTCAAAATTTTCTCCGTTAAAAGAATCACGTCCGAAATTTTTGTCTCTTTTATTTTCCTCTACGAAAAAGTTTTTATTGCTAGTAACACAGTTTACGTTTTAATCTAGGCTTTTATAGCCAGAGGTGAGGGAGTATCTCAATATATTCTATCTAGCTCTCCCCTCCCCTGTGATTTGTTAAGTAGGCCTTTAGCTAGATACGACCTTTTCACCAAAAACTTTGTTTATCTGCAAACTTTTAGTCTGTTCTAAATAATTTTATGTTCAAGTTGGATACTTAAGTCTCATTAATTTAAATAGTAAAACAGAATATTCAAACAAAACCTTTCCAGTATTTTTGGCTTTAGCCGCAGAAATAGCCGCTCAAAAATCATTGTTGATTGTACAAACAAAAATTTCAAAAAATTTCAAAGAATAGTTTTTTCTATCATTATGTGACACACAACAAGACAAGCATTCGCTATTATTTCGCATAGGTACACAGAACTGTGCAGTACCCAAGTTCACACGAAAATCAAAGCAAAATGAACATTCTAGTGTTCAACTTTCTTTACCACAAAAGACTTTTAATTATTTTCTTTTCATTTTCTAAGTTTAAAACTTCGCATAATATGACAACAAAACAGCTTCCAAAAACTAGACCTAAAGTTTTATTTTATCGACACACATTTGATAAAAGAATAATGTTAGTCGAAATTAGTTTCACACGAGAATTCAAAGTTAAAAAAGTTAATTCAGCTTTGCAAACTCTGGTGTAGTTAAAAGTAAATGTATTACCTGTCGAAGTCTAAGAGATAAGCTCTAAGTGCCCCACATGTAATTATCCACTTCCTTTGGTATCGGTAGCTAAACAAATTGTTTGTTTGTAATTAACTGAAGTTAGGTACTAGTGAAGTTTAAAGACTACCTATCTAAAATTCTGCTTAAATTATCTCAGATGCTGTAACCACAAACGACTATAGGTAAATCTGAATACACGTAGGTAATTAGAAGTTTCCATAAAACAGAAAAAAAAACTCAACTTACAAGATTCCCAGATCAATCTTAAGTTTAGAGAACTGAATCTGGAAGTCTTCAAACTATAACTTCCAAAGTCATACATAACAGATATCACCTTAATTATTAGTTTTATCATAACAAATCAAATCAATCTGCCTAGCCTTTTCCTAACTATGTTGGGGTCGGCTTCCAGTCTAACCGGACGCAGCTGAATACCAGTATTTTACATGAAGCGACTTCCGATCTGACCTCCACAACCCAGGAACTGGCTACTACAATACCCCTTGGTAAGACTGGTTGTCAGACTTTCCGGCTTTTGACGACCCATAACGACTGTCAAATATCCACGAATGACAGCCGGGACCAACGGCTTAACATGCTTTCCGAGGCTCGGAGAAGTCTCAGTATGTAAAGATGGTCATCCATCCACGGACCAATTCAAGGAAGCGTAGCTTAACCTGATGGATCGACACGTGCGGCTGTTATTACTTGGCCACGAGCTCCTCTAGTTTTATGATAATATCTAGCCTAATATCCACCCGAAAACACTTCTGCAGAGGATGAGCCCTGTAATATAGAAAGCTAATATTTATATTCACAGTAAAAACCACTTCACTAATTTACAAAATTCAACTTATGCTTATTTTTTATTTTAATACTTTCCCACCGCTATCTCTACAAGTTGATTGTCTTGTGTAAAACAACAACACAGAAATAAATCTGACTCCAGTGAAGAATCCCATAAATTACATCGTATAAAATTTAAATTCCTGTCATGTCTGCTGAGGTAAATGAATTTTATATTACATGGCTGTGGTTTTATGGAAAATGCCGGTGGCATGTTATGTTTTATGGAAAAGAAAATACATACACAATTCCTTATTATAAGATGAAAACATAATTTAGATGTGCATTTTTAATATAACTTTCTAAAGCCAGTGAAATTTTCTTGCAGCTACAAGTAACTATGAATCAGTTTAGGGTTCCGTTCTACAAAAGTAATGAAAACGAGGACTAAATAAACTTTTTGGCGTAATATTGTAGGTGTTTATCATTATGTATGACAGAGTAGTTAACTACTGTGGGCGTACTATGGCATAGGAAGTGTTGGCTATTGCGCAATAGAAAAACCGTTTGCATTTCAGATCCGATTATAATTTTAAGATCAAATTAATCACACTAGTAATTCACACACTACAACTACACGGAAAAACACGATACAACTACACGGAACGCGCGACAGTTTCATAACGTGTACACTACTCGACTGCCACTGACAAACTGAAAGTTAACTCCGGTCGAGCGTTATGTTGTAGACTCTGTCGAGCGCCGCTTGGTGACGCTGGCGTCCCGACTAGTCAAACGAGTGACTAACGTATTTCCGACATGTATATTTTCAAATTACAACTGTTGTTAAAGGTTGTTTTTTTTTACAATTGAATTAAGTAGCTGGTAGTAGTGTTTATTGATCAAACCATAACCCAACATGGGCTAACGCAATCAATTTCTTCATACGTGATGAAATTTTTGATTCCCTCTGTCTGGGTCGTAGCTATCAGACATACTATAAATACTGATATGTTGGTATCCACAGGGAGTGCAAAAACCTTAATTGCGTAACATACTCACCTTGAAATATGTAATTTTCATTTCAACGTTCAATATTTATTGCAATCACATACAAATCGAGAATGTAAAGAAGAATTATTGCAAAACATTATTACTTATAACTTTCTTTTCAGTAAAAGTTATTGAACCGGCAATAAAAGCTATTGTGATATAATAATAACGTGGGGGTCTATAACAAATATATTCGTTAAAGCCAAATAAGATCGTATTTCTAGACTCATATTTATAAAAATAAATAGTATTTTACTGTAGGCAAAATATCTGTTAACAAAAAAATAGAATAAAAAGTAAAAAAAAAAAAACTTGGAGGTATGTATGTATAGGTTACCCATAGTCTTCAAAAACATAGTGTTTTCGTAATTGTTTGTTCTCGCTTATGTGAACAGAAATCCAGTGCACAAACATGGGGCTTGCTGGTTGCACAAGACAACCCTCAAAATGCTGTTACAGGAGCGACTTAAACTTTGCCAAAAATTCGAGACCCTTGACCTCATGATGGTCTAAAAATGCGGGTCCCTCGCTTCGGCAAACATGCTCGAGGCACTGCAGTATCTTGGCAGTTTCATGAGGGTTCGGTAACCAAAACAAAATAGCCACATTTATTTTACTTTCACATCCCCTTTTACCATTATAGACAAAACCAAACGTGCGGGTAGTAACTTCATTGACACGACTATATGGTGGCGAGCGTACGTGCCTGAACCACTGAGAATGAGAAAATAATAAAATATGACCAACTTTACTTAATGAAATTATCACGTCAAAGAAAATATACGACGGATAAAATTCTATTTTTAGACTAGGTATTCTTTTTATTACCCGACTACGGCACAGCCAAAATGAAGGGTTATGATTTTAGCAGTCTATATAATGCATATATGTAAGTATGTATGTATTTAGGTGTGTTCCACAGTAGTGTCTAAACTCCTGAATCGATTTTGATGAATGAGGTATTAATAGATTCGTAATAATGGTGCGAGTGACATAGGCTATACAAATTCTCCGAAAATTTAATATGGTGGACTTTACATGTAAATTTCAGACTTCGAAAAAATTACATTGAGATAATCATGACATGTTTGGTATCAAAATAAAGGTATTGACTATTGTTTCGTACTTTTTGGATCACTTTTATTTTGCCGTAGTCGGGTAAGTCGGGTTACACTTTTTTAAACTTATTTTTTGGTTTCTGTACGAGATACATTCAACAAACAGCTAAATTCTTACTGGCCAGTAACTGACAAAATCTATATAATGGAAAAATCTATGTATCTGCCGTGTTTGCTAAACAATACAGAAACGATAAGGCTACAATACAGATAGGTATAAATTTATAATTTTCATAAATTAATACCATAAAAAAACCGACTTCCAAAAATCACTACAAAGTGAAAAATAACTTTGATTTCGGAAGTCGGTGTCTTTCGTTTTTTATTTACTTTCTTTTTGTTTGCCACCGACTTCCGAAATCAAAGTTATTTTTCACTTTGTAGTGATTTTTGGAAGTCGGTTTTTTTTTGATAAAAAGTTTTTATTTCTCGCTTTTTAGTGGGTCTGTTTATAATTTGTATAAGTTACAATAGTCTAATGTCAATTGCTCATCACATGTTACAAAATATTGCTTTTCCCGATGCTGGGATGTTAATTGTTGAGGAGTTCTGCTGGTAAGACCCAGGAGAACTCCTCAACAACCACTCACCACACGCATTGTGTGACGAGCGGAAATTGCTTAGCAACCATAAAGTAATCGAATCGCAACCCGTGAAATATTTATCATTGAGTAGTTCCGGTAGCCATCTGTGGTCTTCATCATCAGTTCCACTTCACCAAGTGTTGCTTTCCGAGAGCAAATGCACGAGCTACTATAAAAAATACCCAAATCGCTATAGGTGTGCCTATAATATTTGAAGAGTTCCTTCGATTTCTCCAGGATCCCATCATCAGAACTGGATTTTGACAAAAATGGGACCATTTGGGAAGTATACCCTTTCCAACAAAAAAAAAAAAATTCAAATCGGTTGGCAAGCGACGGAGTTATGCGCGAACAAACATAAAAAAAAAAAAAAAAATACAAACATCCGAATTGAGAACCTCCTCCTTTTTTAGAAATCAGTTAAAAACAAGAAGATTTTGAACAGTAGTCACACTGAGATAACTGACTGTTCCTGGAAACTACAACCACTAATTAAAAAAGTGTAGGTTAAGGAACACGGGTGGGTTTTAGTCAGTAAAAGTCTGACACGCCCTTCCGCTCCACCCAGAGCGGGAGAAGTTATTTGATGATTTCCCACCCTCAAAAAAAAAAAAAAAGGTGCTTTTAACCTACCTCCGCGAATATTTTATAAGTGATGGCATGTTTAATGAGATAAACATTATTTAATATTTAGAAGATTAAAAAAGAATGAAGGATCAGCTTGGAGAGCTGACAAGCGTCATGATGTAAAAGAAGTAGCATCGTTTATAGAAACAATAGCTGAGCCCCGTGGTTTTACCCGTGTAGACTGGAATAAAAAGTAGTATATGTGTTAATCCAGGGTATAAGCTATCGACATACCAAATTTCATCCAAATCGGTCCAGCCGTTTGAGCGTGAAGAAGTAACAAACATACAAACACACACACTCACATACTCAAAAACTCTCGCCTTTATAATATTAGTGTGATTTATGCAGTATTTATGATATAAATTAATACTAAATAAGTACGCCTTTCGTAATAATAATAATAAGCTCGGTAATATAAGAACCCACAGAGCTGTTGGCAATAAAATACCCACATCCAATACTAAAAGGACACATCAAAACTAATTTCCCAGCCTTAATTCTATTAATATAAGGTGCAGCGCAGACGACAGACTTTTTGTACGATCGAGTCTGTGGCGCACAAAATGTAATAATAATAATTAATATTTCAGGTGTCGAATGCGTTATAAATGAATACTATACAAACGCCAGCATACAAATATATATATTCATATTCATAAATATAATGCATACGACGCCTGAAATATTAATTATTTATTAATACATTTTGTGCGCCACAGACTCGATCGCACAAAAAGTCTGTCGGTTGCGCTGCACCTAACACGAACAAACATACCAATAGTTCACTTAAGGCTCCTTTAAACAGGCGCGACACGCTATACAATCGCGCATGTTTGTAGGAGCCTTTATCTGATCGATGTCGATGTGAATAAACGAACGGTTCGCTTGATCCATGAAACGTCAATTAACAGAAGCGATGAACTTTTGAACGTATTTGTAGTGATTAATAACGGATGGTAGGTACATGGAACGAGATTGCGTCGGACTACTGATGATTATACCGGGTTATTGGTAAAACACCAGCAACCTCTTAAGGGGTCATTGTACTCATCATTATGAACAACTTTTACTATGGGACCAAACCTGAAATCGCGAAAAAAAAATCAGCTGTTCAGTACATTTCTCTACATCAAACTCGTCAAAATGTAGGAAGCAGCTGAATTTTTTTTTCGCGATTTCGGATTTGGTCCCATAGTAAAAGTTGTTCATAATGATGAGTACAATGACACCTTAAGAGGTTGCTGGTGTTTTACCAATAACCCTGTATATGTTTGGGTACAGTTACGTAGGTTTTGTGTGCGATAATAGGTATGCACATTATGTTATTGATTTCCTTGATTGAAAAGGTTTTCCTGCTCTTGCTAGTCTATTAAAATGTAGCCCTTTTATTTTTTATTCAGCATTATAGATAGGGCAGCATTTTGTCTCCCCTTGATTTAACAAGGTATTACTTAATTTAAATAACGCACAACCTCTTAAGGGGTCATTGTACTCATCATTATGATCAACGTTTACTATAGGACAAAACCTGAATCAGCTGTTCCCTACATTTTGACGAGTTATGCGAGCATAAATGTCGGGAACAGCTGGTTTTTTTTTCGCGATTTCAAGTTTGGTTCCACTGTATAAGTTGTTCATGAGTACAATGACCCCTTAAATGCCTGTGCGTTATTTAAATTACACCTTGTATAAATTGATTTCATAATAAAGACAAAAACGGATGGTTCATAGTGAGGCAACACTTCTGAAAAACTTCGTTTGTATTTAATAATAATATAATAATAATACTATAATAACATATAACACATACCTATAATAACACTTTCAATCCGGATGATTTTCGAGAAAAATTCAGGGAATCTTCTTCAAAATTCTCCTAAGTAAAGAATTCCATTCCATCGAAACCATTAGCTCCCGTTCAGCACTTAGCGTCAGGTTTAATAACTGAACTGCTACGAATTAGCTGATTCAAACTGCTATAGGTAGCTTTTACTGCACCAAGCTCTTTGCTAAACTTTGTTTCTTTGGTACTGATGGGTATTGAATTTCACTTGCATTCATGCATTTCACCTTGTATTCAAGGTGAAACTTGAAATGGGGATTTGTACTCATCATTATGAACAAATTTTACAATGGGACCAACCCCGTAGCCACGACAAAAAATCATTTGCTCCATAAATTTTTATTTATCACACTTCACACTAATATTACCTATAAAGACGAAAATTTGTGAGTGTATGTGTATGTTTGTTACTTCTTCACGCTCAAACGGCTGGATCAATTTTGATAAAATTTGGTATGGAGGCAGCTGACATTAATACCCTGGATTTACACATAGGCTACTTTTTATCGACGATCCACGCGGGCGAAGCTGCTGGGGAAGCTAGTTTATTTATAATAAGCACACCAACAGCAGAGTCACTTACAATTCAAATGAAATAACATCTGAAGAAACATTTCAGTCACCATGCAAGTAAAAGGTATGCATTGATGTATATAGTGTATTAGAGACAAAGGAGAACAATAAAAAAACCGGTCAAGAGCGAGTCGGACTCGCGCACCGAGGGTTCCGTTCCGATTTCTGAAAAAGTGTGCTATTTAGAGACATCGTTTTATTTTTCCTCTAATCTTTACATAAACTTCTATCACACAGAATAATTTCAGATTTTTCCCTTTGCAAACTTCGGAGATGAATGAAAAAATGTTAAAAAAAATACCGTTCCCCCCTTATGTAATTTTTTTTACATTTTTCGTTAACAGTCGAAAACTATGCGACCTAAAAAAAAATTAAAAAGTTATTGAGAATATGCTAACAGCGCTCTTTTATATGATACCCCACATGCCCTAGTAGCCCCACTTTGAATTTTTAAGACCCCCTTTCAATCCCTGTTGCAATAAAAATATTTTTTTTTTATTACTTTCTTATTTGCAAAATAGTTGGGTAAACGTCATCTAAAACTGTTCCAAATTTCAAGTTGATAGCATTAGTAGTTCTTGAGATATCAAGCTGTGACAGACAGACAGACAGACTGAGTCACACCATAAGGGTTCCTTTTTTAGTTTATAATCCCAAAAAAAAAAATATTATTTGCTAAAATTACAAATTAACTATTTTCGGACTTTTTCCTTTACTTGTGAGACCTTGCTTCTTGCCAAATTTCATGATACTAGATCAACGGGAAGTACTTGATTTACTTGCGAGTATCAAAATATGTCGCATAAATGGCCGTAATTTTTATTCTGTCGACATAGAAGCTTGATTTTTTTTAATGCTCCAAGGGACAATAGACCCACCGTATTTAATATTAATTTCAGCTTGACACCTCCAAGCGTTGCTGGCAAAAAGGGTCTTGACAGACTAACAGACAGACAGACAGACAGACAGACAGACGGACAACGGAGTGATCCTATAAGGGTTCCGTTTTTTCCTCTTGAGGTACGGAACTCTAAAATTGCGTTTAGTATACCAAAATCTAGACGTGCACTCTTCGCACTGTTTAAATAGGGCATTCGCGTATGCGTACATTTATGTTCGCGTAGCTCGATAAAATGTAGAGAACGGCTGATTTTGGACAGCGATTTCAGGGTTGGACCCATAGTAAAAGTATTTTATAATGATCAGTACAATGATCTCTTTTCAAGTTTTCAGGTATTTCAATGATACCTACCTTGTAGGTACTCATTGCGTTAGCTTACGTAACTACGAGGCACCGGCTATTAATTATCTGTTTTAAACCCGGTATTGGTCTACATAAATGCCATAATGTATTAATACAACAACAACATAAATATAAATACAAAGACATGTGTTTTCAGTAGGTACCCCACCAAAGGCACATTTATAAGTTCTATACAGTAAAATCCTGAATCGCAAAACAAAATCTTAAAAGCTACGTTCTGATGCAGTACCTACCTCTGTACCTACCTTATGAATCATGCAACATTGATATAATATCCCTCATTTAAATAGTGTTGAGTTGCATTCAAGCAACCCAAGAGGTAGCCAGAATATTAAAGCACATTTTAGACAGGTCCAGATTGTATAAATTCATCCTGGGTGTGCACGTAGAATATTAATATCTTCGCTTTGAGAGCAGATTGAAGATGCAGTTTCCTTGAAACGGTAGTATAAGACATTACTATCTCCCAAAACTGTGATAACAATACTTCAGGCAACGGTTCGTGAATTTCGACGTTTAATCCTAAACATACTCGTACATTTAAGTATGCTTCAGGGGCAATCTGGTCTCGTCCATTGTGATTTCAAGTCTCTAAAGTCAATATGGACCCGTTTTGAATTTAGAATAACAAGACAAACTGATATACAGTAGGGTCCAAATAAACACGTACGAACATTAGTCACTTGATTTGTATTTACCTGTAGCAAAGTTTTCAGTTTTCGGGATGGTCTTAGCTGTTGGAAATTTAGGTTCTAACACTTCAATAAAACGAGTTACTGGCTTTTTAAAATATAAAGATTATTATTAGCCAATTATAAGTCACTAGGAAGGTTATACGTCCATCTTTATCAAGGCTCAAACATGAAGTAAGGTAATAATAATGGTGGGTAGTATTTATATAATAAGTACCTACGATGTATCGATTATTGCAGAATCGACTAAAGATTGATTTTTGTAAGTAAGTAAATCAATTATATCAACACGCCCCCTCAAAAATTGATCTACCTAATTATACAAACAAAGTAAATCAAAGTAATGCCTAAATGACCGGAACATATTCACTTCCTAGTGTTTGCTGGGAAATACATCTCATGGTCCAACATTTGCTGCCAAGGATTAAGGAAAACCCAGAAAACCTTAATCAAACCATTTAATTAAATTATTCTTAGTAATAATTAAATTAATCATAAATCATAAATTATTATGTAGAATCACAAAACATTACATCAGTATCTTATTCTAAGCCCATTTTACTTCTCATCTCTTGAAAAGTGATAGCGGGTCAGAACATCTGTCAACTGCTGAACTGTGGGAATGTAATTTTATTTTATTACATTTTTTTTAAATCTGTTCCTTAGCTAGATGATACTTTATATCTATGTTTTATGATTGGTTGGATTATTTGCAATGCGTATACAGCCATTGTTATCCTCATAGATTATGATAGGTTTACAATAGTGCATATTTAATTTATTTAATTCTGTTTCACGTACTGTATGCACTTTGATCTAATGTTATTTCATTACATGCTTGTAATTTTTTTTATACCAAGAAACATTTTTTTTTTTAATCTGTCTAAAAAAGTCATTTTGAATTTACTCATTAAATACCTTTTAAAATTATTAATTGTATCAATATCAGCACATACTATTATGTTAAAACACCTTTAAATAAAATGACATAATTATATGCTTAGGTATGTATATCTCCATTGTCTAGCAAATATTTGAATGAAGAATTTTGAAAACCTTTTTCTTTAAGTGATCTCTCAAAGACTTCAAACCAACACCTAGCTGCCTGTTTCAGCCCGTAAAGTGCTTTATTTAATTTACACACAATTATCTGGACCAGAGATACCCTCAGGGACTTTCATATAAATATCTTCCTTTAATTCGTCATTCAAGAAGGCAGTTTTGACATCCCTAAGATGAACTAGCAAATTAAATTGATTCACAAAAGCAAGATACATCTGAAACTGCTATTGCTACTCATGCTACTGGTGCCAAAGTTTTATTATAGTCCGTGAGGTCTTGACTGAAACCTCTTGCAACAAGTAGTGTTTTTTTTTATCTTAAAGGTTTTCCAAATTCATCATGTTTTATAGGAAATATCCATTTACAAGAAATTGACAATGTTTTTATTTTCAGCTCTTGGTACTAAAGCCCAAGTATTATTTAGAGAATTTAGTTCGTCCCTAATTGCACTTTCTCACTGAGATCTGTTTTGATTTCTTCTAATGAATTTGTTATTTTACATAGAATAGACTGAGCACACAAAATGGCAATCATCATCATCGTCTTCATTATAGGAAATACGCGGACGATTTTTGGCCTGTTGCTTTTTTTTTTAACGTCAGGATTTTTTTTTTTTTTTTTTTTGGTGAAGATGGGTTATCAAAAAGTATATCATTTATTTGCTCCGATTCAACTTTATATTATCATGGTTTAGTTTGCGAACTTTACTAGGACACTGGTGTTCATCAGATTTAGACCATAGACGTATGATTATCTGATTTAGAACTGTCAGAGTTATGACACTTGACCGGCACTGACTTGGATATTACATCATCAGCTTTGCCGTGAGAATTTTTTTTTTAATATTCCCTTCAGACTTGAGGATTGACCTGGATTTAAAAAATCCAGTCTCATCAACAATAATATCCCTGACTACTATGTAATTTTTCGCACTCTGGGTTCCAAACTTTACAGCGTTTGGTTCATAACCCACAAGTATCCCTTTCCATGATTTTTGATCAAACTTGGTCTTACTGCTTTTATTATTGAACGTAAACAGTTGAACCTTCAATTTTTTTTTTTTTTTTTTTTTTTAATTTGAAGTTTTGTATCATGCCACATTTCGAATGGTGTTTTTGAAAGTTTCAAAGTTTTAGTTGGGGTGAAATTAATTAAATAATCAGTACTGCGTATCGCCCCAAAACACCTTTTTTTAATATTGAGCGAGCTTTTTCAGTAATGATTCTGACCATACATTCAGAAACGCCATTCAACTGTGGTGGTCTCGGAACTATTAAATGATATGATATTTTTTTTTGATATCCCTCTCTCTACACAATAAATAACCTTTCATTTCAGTCGATAAATGTTTGCCACCATTATCGTAGTACAAGTTGACTAATTTTAAATTAAACTTAGCCTCGCTTTTAGCCACGAAATCTTTAAAAACAGCAAACACGTCTGATTTTTATAGGTTAAATAGTAACAATAGTCAACAAATATCTGAGTGCACAATAAATAATAGCTGTTTAACATGACTTTTATTTTTGACCTGATATGAACGGAAATCGCTTTTGTTTCCTATTTATACAGGCGTCACCTCCGTGGGCCTCACACAATTTATCCAGGCTCTCATAACAGTTTCGATTTGGCTGGTGTCATCAACCATTTTATATTTTTTTTTTTTTTAATTTCGATGAATTAATTTTTTTTTTTTTATTATGACCAAAGCCATAGTTTGTACATATTTTTATTACTGCATACTTGAGAAACAGATTGACACTTATTTACATTAAGTCTACAGCAATTAAATTATTTTTTTTAACATACCTTGCATGATAGTTTTATTAACCTTACTGCCAACCCAGCACGTTGCATTTTCGTTAAGAACCGCACCGCACCGCACCGCACCGCACCGGTGGTACCGCAGCATAGGAGAACACGTTCTCCAAAACTTCTCGAACGCTCATGTTGCTGGTCACATACATCGTTCCCTGAAATAAATTCACCATTTTAAGCAATAGAAATTTTAATGGCGTTTGCAAGACGGTGTGACTAATGAAAAGATCTTCCCTGTTTATAATATGGTCCGATGCTCCAGAAACCAACAGGAAAGTAAGTTCTTTGCTTCCATCATGATCCGCTTGATAGTCTGCCATCATAAAAGCAAAGCCAGTAAAATTGCTCGACGTGGATGGTTCACTGATCTCAACTGCCTTCTCATATCCGTATTTTCTGCTGCTGTCGTTTTTCACATGCTCCTTGCAGCCACAGTGACAACACTTCATGAATTGAGACTTATTCTTCTGCTTGTTAACGTTCTAGTTGAAGCTGTTATTCCCTTTATTATTTTGAGAATTATCAAATTTTCTTTTTCGAAATTCCTGTCCATTTTTCCTCTCAACTTGCAAAACTTTGACGCTAGTATCACTATATTCATTTCTAAATTTGACTTCATGATCCAAAAGCCTTGGTTTAACGAATGCTAGCAATAAATTATCCTCCGATAAAGTTTCGATCGCAATTATCACGCCATCATAAGTTGAGGGTAGGTTGAGCAACAAATGAGCTACGCGTGGCGTGGCGTGGTGGCGGCGTGTCGTCTTGCCGTACCCTATAATATACTGTAGTCTTTGGTGCCGGCTAACAATTCGATGATGAACACTTTTTGCACCTTTTATCACGTCCATTTCACTTGACAAAGCCCGTATTTTTATTTAAATTTTTAACCACTTATATTGCAGTAAAAACGTAACCTGGGCCCATAACCTGTTGGAAATTTAGGTTCTAACACTTCAATAAAACGAGTTACTGGCTTTTTAAAATATAAAGATTATTATTAGCCAATTATAAGTCACTAGGAAGGTTATACGTCCATCTTTATCAAGGCTCAAACATGAAGTAAGGTAATAATAATGGTGGGTAGTATTTATATAATAAGTACCTACGATGTATCGATTATTGCAGAATCGACTAAAGATTGATTTTTGTAAGTAAGTAGATCAATTATATCAACACCTTTAGTCAGTTTGAAGAAAACTTTTAGTCCTGATTGCACGATGATTGCTCATCAAGAACAAACCTTGGTCGCAATGCTCATATGAACCGATTTATGGCTAATTATAATATGATCCACAACAGCAGCAACATTGACATCTTTGCCGACACTTTTTCCCAATTCCGTAAAAAACTTATGATCCCCAACCATTCATAACATTTGATCACGATTATTGCAGTCGTCTTACGTTATATGGATTCTCAGTTTAATTTTGGGGTGATTATTGTGTGTAAGCTACGTATAATGGTCGCACCGGGGTTGGACTGGGAATCTATCATTTAGTTACTAATTAATTAAGTAAATAAGATGTTGTACTTAAAAAAAAAAAAAAAAATTGTGTTCCTATGTTAAAATAGCTCTAATTGTCTTCCAGAGTGTAGCAAAAAATAAGTTTGTTTTTTTTCTATAATCATTTTAAACTGTTTTTAATAATTTGTGTATATTTGCTAAGTAACAATACAAAAGCAAAGTAAGCATAAGTTTGCTAAGTATTTAAGTAATACATAAGCTGTGTACTTTTTTAAGTGACAAATTCACCCTAATATTAGATATAAGTCCGTATAAGTTTTTTTAATGTAATATGTATTAGTGAACAAGTCGTTGGAGTGCCTATATATAAATAAATAAATAAATGACGTTTTACAATTAAAATTAAGGCGAGTAGTGCTGCCAAGCCAACTAGCGCCACCATTGAGAAAAAAATCATAAGTCTGGAGATATGGAACATTTTGAAATTTTCTATGCTCATATTTTTAGTCAGATGAGGTAGAATTTTTTGGCTTATTCCACAAATCCCCTTAGATAATCCCCTTTTATGAACTTTTGTCTACAAATCCCCATTGATATATCTTGATCAAAATGTGATTCGCGACAACAATAAGTATGTATTTTCATAATTTTAACCATAAGAAACTTCTCTCTACTTAGATTTGCCCCGGATTCATCTGATTTCCGAAATCAGACCAATCCGGGGAAATCTAACTTAGATAGATGTATTGATGATTTTTGTGATTAAAATTATAGAAATATTTCTTATTGTCGCGAATCATATATTGATCTAGATATCAATGGAGATTTGTGGACATAAAGTTCATAAAACCCCATTGAAGGGGATTATCTAGGGGAATTTGTGGAATAAGCCAATTCTTTGACCTCACCTGACCTACCTCATCTGACTAAAAATGTGAGTACCTACAGGAAATTTCAAAATGTTCCATATCTCCAGACTTACGATTTTTTTCTCAATGGTGGCGCTAGTTGGCAGCACTACTCGCCTTAAAATGTGTCGATGTGCTGTTTTTTTTTTACATCAAACAATTATAGAATAGAATAGAATAGAATAGAATAGAATAGAATAGAGTATTTATTCATAAGTTCACATTAATTAATTAAATTACATAAAAGTTACATCATTACAAAGTACATAGTAATATTAGTATGAAAAACTTAAGCTATGTTAAAAATCTAGTGTATAATATATATTTATCGGTTAAAGGTCTAATTATTACAATATTATTACAATTGGTACATACAATTGGTATATACAAATGGTATATACAATTGGTATATACAATTATTACAATTGGTAGTTTAATACTGGAATGAAATGCATGAATTTTATAAGGCTTGGCGATACTTGGATTAAGTTAGTTATCGTGGAAGCTTGCTTACTTTAATATATTATTTAAAAGACTGTTGAGCAAAGGTCGCTTCAAGAGTAGTAGGTACTTTACCTGGCCAGGCACTTTGGCACGCCCAGTGAAGATCCTTTTTGACCATATTCGTTTCCAAGCATTCGCCTTCACAACATTTACTTTGAGCTTCCGTATATTTATTGCAATATTAGAAATGCATTGAATATTTTATGCAATAAAACTAGTAAAGATAAGATCTTTCCAGTTACTAGCCTCTAACTTTTCTTCTACTATACGTTTTCTTAGACAGGATATCGCTAAGTTTAAAATTATACGTCGGTACTCTGTTCTCTATCAGAAAAACTACTACAATCATTTTAAAACTAAGGCTAACTTTATAAATTTGCAAGTTTCTATGAGAAAATAGGTGGCTAAGATGGTTGAAGTATCATAATTGCATTTGAGTCATAAAAGCCAATCTCACAGCCACACCTGAAACTAATTTTCCCATAAAACCACCCTCAAAATGCCATGTTCCACGTAATTGCTGTGGCTTAAAATTAAAAACGGCTGTATAACGACCTCAGTGGATAATTCGGTCAAAATGGTATGCCTACCTAATTAAATATTTAATTGACCTAGCAGATTTAAAAATGAAACAATCTTATCTATTCTTAATTTTTCTCGCAGAGATAAAAAGAACGAAAAATAATATTTGGAACTGAAAACGTGTCTTTTTGAGAGATCGCTTTTTCTGTTTGACCTTTTTAAACAATTTTATAAACAAATCCGTTCTATTCTGTGTTTTTTTATGGATACAATACAGTATTGCATATCTACTACTACTCTTACTACTCTTAAGAAATACATAGTTCGAGTTCGGCAGATTAGAGTTTGAAAATTCTCAATAACTTCAACAGTTTTGTAAGTAGTTGTTACCTATCGCAACACTTCAGTAAAATAGAGGTGTGAAAAAGACTAGGATAAACTTATATTATCTAGCTCAGCTGTCTTACGTGGCATTTTTCACGGAACCTCGTAAAATCCGAGGCGGGAACTTTATCCCGCGTGGCAGCCGTATGACTTCGGTTGGCTCTATTCTCGTATTCGATGCCTCAGCAATATTTCCGATGAATAAATATTTATGCGGAGGTACAAGACTGTATTTTTAGTGCAAGATATGAATCTTTTATTGCAATACAAATTGACGACAATAATTATCGTATTAGGTTTATGTACTTTATCGTATTAGGTGAACATGATTATCATCCTTCCTCTTCTTGCTCGACTCAATAAATGTTTTCAAACCTTTTTCCCGTACCGTCCAGTACTTTATCACTAATAAAACACACGTCAGATGCCATTTTTAACACCATACGTAAACTTAACTTGTAGAAATCGTAATGACGTTTATAAACAATACAAAGAGACTGGGAACGCAGCCGAGTTGCCTAGGAGAGCCGAGAATTGAAAATTGCTAATTTTCAACTCGCACTTGAGACCGAACGGTTCGTTTGAAAAAAAAACTAAATAGTGATATTTGCAGAAAATTTTAAGTACTTTAATTTCTGTTAACAGATCATTTACTAAAAGTTAATAGTTTTCGAGTTTTAAGCAAAAAACCGGAAAAAACTGAAACTTTTCGCTTTTTTTGCGATTTTTTCAATGTTGCGTCACGAAATTTTGTCCGCAAACCTCAGATTCGGATTCAGCACCACAAAATACATATGGAATAAAAGAAATCAGAACTACCCCGAAACTTTCCTAGTAAAAACACAATTTAACTAAACTAATTTGCCTTTCAGAAAAAAAAACCGGTCAAGAGCGAGTCTGACTCGCGCACCGAGGGTTCCGTTCCGATTTCTGAAAAAGTGTGCTATTTAGAGACATCGTTTTATGTTTCCTGTAATCTTTACATAAACTTCTATCACATAGAATAATTTCAGATTTTTCTCTTTGCAAACTTCGGAGATTAGGGGGGAACGGTATTTTTTTTTACATTTTTCATCAGAAGTCGAAAACTATGCGGCCTAAAAAAAAGAAAAAAAATGTTTGAGAATGTGCAAACAGCGCTCTTTCATATGATACCCCACATGCCCTAGTAGCCCCACTTTGATTTTTTAATTTCAGTCCATGTTGCAAAAAAAATATAAATATTTTAATTTCTTTCTTATTTGCAAAATAGTTGGGTAAACGTCATCTAAAACTATTTTTAATTTCAAGTTGATAGCATTAGTAGTTCTTGAGATATGCAGCTGTGACAGACAGACAGACAGACAGACTGAGTGACACCATAAGGGTTCCTTTTTTACCATTTTGGTACGGAACCCTAAAAACTTGTACTCGGGAATATCTATCTATCTTCTATATAAATAAAAAGAGATGTCCTGACTAACTGACTGACTGATTCACTGACTCATCAACGCCCAGCCCAAACCCTTGGACCTAGAAAGCTGAAATTTTGCACAGAGATTCCCTTTATAATGTAGACAAGGAATAAGGTAGGAATTTCCGGTAGTACGTTCCCGTGGGATATTTTCCGACATCCACAAGGGCGAAGCTAGTTAAATATAATATTTCAACAACAATATTATATCAACATAACATTTCCTTCAAGTACAAACATTGCTTCAGTGTCAATATTGTTATGAAACTTCAGTACAATAACAACATACGGCTAATAAGACCATGATGTTACGAATACAAACCAACTGAAGTGGAAATTAATTAACCTGGCACGTGGGAAACTACTATTACAGCGAATATAATGCATAAAGTTATAATACCTATATACTACGGGTATTCGACATTTACAGTAAACATGGAGTGTGAAGCTTGGACTATTGAGCACATGGTAATGTGTATTTTGACTGAAGTAATATTTGCCTCGAGCCACTAAGCTTTCGTTTAAGGTGATTGCGCTGTGGTAGACCGCGAAATTAAATTCAAATTTTCTTGCGTTTTTTGCAATTGGCAGGTAAGGTTGTATCTAAATCAAAAAATGATTCACTACAGTAACAACTATGTATTTGCATCATTTTTAACCATAAAGATCATCAATACGTATCTTTAAGTTTTATATTTGAGTTGATGATTTTATTCTTTATGTACATAATATATAAACTAACACAGATTAAAATAATAATATGTACATTGTATAAAAAAAGGAGGGGAAAGGATCATAGGGCATCAAAAAATTCGTCCGCATCGCTGTCAACAGGAAAAGTACCCAAAAGGCTGGCAGCATTGCCACGTTGTATGGCAATGCTGATTCTTTGGCCAAAAAATAGGCCAGCCCTCTGGTCACGTGAAGAGTCGACCAATCGCTTAGCGATGTCTTGGAAAACTAAGTGGGCACTCGGACCCCATGGCCCTAGTGTTTCAACCCCAAACGGCTCGAAAATATAACTCCCAAAAATATTTGAATATTTTCGCCGTTTGAGGTTTTCCGCACCTGCAGCAGCCGCACCAGCACAGCCCACTGTGCTAGGAAGGTGGGATGGCGCAAGGGTCGACACACGTTGCGTCCCATACCAAAGGCCGACCTAACTTCCAAGGCATTATGGTCATTCCGTCAGGTCTCTTTCCATCGTCGCGTGCCAAACCGTTGGGTTCTAAAACAGCTGGCACCCCGGCGGTGACAAGAGCACGACGGATGATGTCATTAATGCTAGCGTGCCGTGCTATCCGGCCTGCGCTCTTACTGCAAGATAGGCCATGGTGTCCGAGGCAGTCGACAGCTTCACCGCACTGGCAGCGATGCGGAGCCCCACAAGGAGCGCCCAGACGTAGACAAATAGAAGATAATGGACTTCTTTAAGTTAGATTTCCTAAGGATTCGTCTAAATTCCGTAATCAGACAAATTCGGAGGAAAAACTTAGACACAGGTATTGTTGTTTTTTGGTGTTTTTTCAATGGTTAGAAAATAGTATATTATGCAATTAGTGAATAAAGAACGGATTTAAAGCGAAGGCCATAGATGAATCACGAGCTAGTGAAGGATTCTAAGGACTAAACTAACTAAGGAACTAACTAAAGAACGAAGGAAATTGTCACGAGCATAGCGAGTGATTCAAGTGTTAGATTCCTGAGCGACGCGAGTAATTCATGGCCCTCGATATAAATCCGTTTTATTCAAGAGTTGCATACTATACTTTATACCATGACTACGAGAAAAAGAGATTTAATAGACATTTAATGAAGAAAAATGAAAGTTAAATTGGCTTTGATGTAAACCAGCTGTGATTTGTTGGGTAGCAATTTTTCCACTATATCGGCCGCTCTCGCTTTCATAAACTCAGGTGTTAACATCTTCATCACTTGAATGTATTTTTACTCGATTTATTATTAAGTAACACTAAACTTTGTGTTCGTACAACTTACAGTATTCAAAATAGCGCCAATTTACTAATGACAGCAAAGAACACAAAACAGTTTTTATTCTAATGCTAAACTCCTTGTAGAAAATGTCGACTAATCAAATTGAATTTAGAACACACCAATATAGGTCGAATACACAGATTTAGAGTAGGCTAGATACCGCAAGCCATCCGACCAAGCGTGCCCTGCATTTTCGTACTAAAAAAAAGTCTGTTAGCACAGTGACGCTTCGCGATTGAAACGATTCTGCTTACATTGAGCACATCACTAAATGGCTGGGGTGAAGTTATCGTAGGCATAAAAAAGATGACACGCTCAGTTTTCATACTATCTAATGAGCATGCGGTATCTAGCCTACTTTAAATCTGTGGTCGAATATATTGTTGTGTTCTAAATTCAAACATCTAAACCGTAAAAGTGCTTTTTATTCACTGTTTTCAGTGAATAAAATAAGCTTTTTAGAGGGGGAATGGTATAAATGATTTATTTAAATGACTAGCTTTTGCCCGCGGCTTCGCCCGCGTGGATGTCGGAAAATATTCCCATGGGAACGGTCATGTGGAAAACATAGGGCCGTCCGATATAACTGTGCAAACTCAAATCGTTACGATATATCGTTACCGTGTATAGTAGGCATAAAGCTACCAGTTGGCATGATTTTTTCCGACATCTTCAACAGTCGTCGTCATATTTCAGCCAATTTACACAAAACCATAATGAATTACACTGAATCACTCCGTTCATTGGAGAAAACCGTATAAAAATCCGGTCGGTACTTTTTGACATTATCGCATTCAAACAGACAGACTTACGCGGCGGGGGGACTTTGTTATTTACTTAAAATTTATTATGCCAGTCATGCTCTAATAACAAATAACTTTTGTCCGAGTGTCCACTCGTTCAAATACGTCGAATGAAATAAAGACTAAATGTTACCTCAAGATTCGAACTATGACTACATTTCCAATCCGTTAAATCTCTTAAAAAGAGGTAGGTACACAAACATTTGTCAACCCCTATAGTACCCCCTCAAAAACGCTGTACCATATATTTCTTTATTTCCTACCAAAAGCATAAATTTGAATTTTCATATCCCTAACTTAAGAAATGCTGGGTTTCCCATACAAACTTTCATCCCTTATATCACCCCTTGAAGGATTATGTTTTAAGACAAAAAAGTAGCCTATGTCCTTTCCCAGGATGCTATCTATAGCCTTGCCAAATTTTATCGAAATCCGTGCAGTTTTGTAAATTTTAAAATCAACCCCTATTTTACCCCCTTAGGGGATGATTTTTCAAAAACGCTGAACCGCATATTTCTTTATTTCCTATCAAAAGCATACATTTTAATTTTCACATCCCTAACTTAAGAAATACTGAGTTTCCCATACAAACTTTCATCCCCTATATCACCCCGCGTAGGATTATTTTTTAAGACAAAAAGTAGCCTATGTCCTTCCCCAGGATGCTATATAAAGCCTTGCCAAATTTTATCGACATCCGTGCAGTTTTGTAAATTTTAAAATCAACCCCTATTTTAACCCCCTAGGGGATGATTTTTCAAAAACGCTGAACCGCATATTTCTTAATTTCCTACCAGTAGCATAAATTTGTTACCCCTAACTTAAGAAATACTGGGTTTCCCTTACAAACTTTCATACCCTATATCAACCCCTGTAGGATTATTTTTTGAAAAAAAAGTAGCCTATGTCCTTCCCCAGGATGCTATATAAAGCCTTGCCAAATTTTGTCGAACTCCGTGCAGTTTTGTCAATTTTAAAATCAACCCCTATTTTACTTCCTTAGGGGATGATTTTTCAAAAACGCTGAAACGCATATTTCTTTATTTCCTATCAAAAGCATACATTTTAATTTTCACATCCCTAACTTAAGAAATATTGAGTTTCCCATACAAACTTTCATCCCCTTTATCACCCCCTGTAGGATTATTTTTTAAGACAAAAAGTATCCTACGTCTTTTCCCAGGATGCTATATAAAGCCTTGCCAAATTTTGTCGAAATCCGTGCAGTTTTGTAAATTTTAAAATCAACCCCTATTTTACCCCCTTAGGGGATGATTTTTCAAAAACGCTAAACCGCATATTTCTTTATTTCCTATCAAAAGCATACATTTTAATTTTCACATCCTTAACTTAAGAAATGCTGAGTTTCCCATACAAACTTTCATCCCCTATATCACCCCCCGTTGGATTATTTTTGAAAAAAAAGTAGCCTATGTCCTTCCCCAGGATGCTATATAAAGCCTTGCCAAATTTTGTCGAACTCCGTGCAGTTTTGTAAATTTTAAAATCAACCCCTATTTTACTTCCTTAGGGGATGATTTTTCAAAAACGCTGAAACGCATATTTCTTTATTTCCTATCAAAAGCAGACATTTTAATTTTCACATCCCTAATTTAAGAAATACTGAGTTTCCCATACAAACTTTCATCCCCTTTATCACCCCCTGTAGGATTATTTTTTAAGACAAAAAGTATCCTACGTCTTTTTCCAGGATGCTATATAAAGCCTTGCCAAATTTTGTCGAAATCCGTGCAGTTTTGTAAATTTTAAAATCAACCCCTATTTTACCCCCTTAGGGGATGATTTTTCAAAAACGCTAAACCGCATATTTCTTTATTTCCTATCAAAAGCATACATTTTAATTTTCACATCCTTAACTTAAGAAATGCTGAGTTTCCCATACAAACTTTCATCCCCTATATCACCCCCCCTAGCATTATTTTTGAAAAAAAAGTAGCCTATGTCCTTCCCAGGATGCTATATAAAGCCTTGCCAAATTTTGTCGAACTCCGTGCAGTTTTGTAAATTTTAAAATCAACCCCTATTTTACTTCCTTAGGGGATGATTTTTCAAAAACGCTGAAACGCATATTTCTTTATTTCCTATCAAAAGCATACATTTTGATTTTCACATCCCTAACTTAAGAAATACTGAGTTTCCCATACAAACTTTCATCCCCTATATCACCCCCCGTAGGATTATTTTTGAAAAAAAAGTAGCCTATGTCCTTCCCCAGGATGCTATATAAAGCCTTGCCAAATTTTGTCGAACTCCGTGCAGTTTTGTAAATTTTAAAATCAACCCCTATTTTACTTCCTTAGGGGATGATTTTTCAAAAACGCTGAAACGCATATTTCTTTATTTCCTATCAAAAGCATACATTTTAATTTTCACATCCTTAACTTAAGAAATACTGAGTTTCCCATACAAACTTTCATCCCCTATATCACCCCCCGTAGGATTATTTTTGAAAAAAAAAGGAGCCTATGTCCGTCCCTAGGATACCATCTATAGCCTTGCCAAATTTTATCGAAATCCGTTCAGTGGTTTAGGCGTGAAAAGGTAACAGACAGACAGACAGACAGACAGACAGACAGACAGACAGACAGACAGACAGACAGATAGACAGACAGACAGAGTTACTTTCGAATTTATAATATTAGTATGGATTATTATACCATTCCCCCTCTAAAAAGCTTATTTTATTCACTGAATACAGTGAATAAAAAGCACTTTTACTCACTGTTTTGATGTTTGAAAATGGAACACACCAATGTATTCGACCACAGATTTAAAGTAGGCTAGATACCGCATGCTCATTAGATAGTATGAAAACTGAGCGTGTCATCTTTTTTATACCTACGATAACTTCACCCCAGCCATTTTAGTACGAACAGTTGAACATGCAGGGCACGCTTGGTCGTGGCTTGCCGTATCTAGTGTAAGTGTAGTCTTTGTATTCGACCTATATTGATGTGTTCTAAATTCAATTTGATTGGTCGACATTTTCGACAAGGAGTTTAGCATTAGAATAAAAACTGTTTTGTGTTCTTTGCTGTCATTAGTAAATTGGCGCTATTTTGAATACTATAAGTTGTACGAACACAAAGTTTAGTGTTACTCTTTAATTTTGTGTTTGTTTAGTGTTGTTCTAATCGATTAAAAAAAAAAGGTTCCGACGAATTGAGAACCTCCTCCTTTTTGAAGTCGGTTAAAAAATGCATTCTAGTGATGAAGATGTGTTAACACCTGAGGTTATGAAAGAGAGGGCGGCCGATATAGTGGAAAACTTGCTACCCAAAAAATCACGGCTGGTTTACATCAAAGCCAATTTAACTTCCTTTTTCTTCATTATATGTCTATTTTCACTTAAATCTTTCTTTTTCTCGTAGTCATGGTATAAAGTATAGTATGCAACTCTTGAATAAAACGGATTTATATCGAGGGCCATGAATCACTCGCGTCGCTCAGGATTCTAACACTTGAATCACTCGCCACGCTCGTGATTCAATCATCATGAATCACTCCCTACGGTCGTGATTCAATCGTTAGAATCCTTCACTAGCTCGTGATTCATCTATGGCCCTCGCTTTAAATCCGTCCTTTATTCACTAATTGCATAATATACTATTATTTATCATTCCTGTGAAAATCGTTGCCAAAAACACAATCTTTACAGGAATCACTAAAACTAATATTTTCAGTATATTTCCAATGTACATTTAGTCTTTTACCGTATTCAAATGATGAATATCTGAAAACCGCACTGCATAATAATGACTTTTTGGAATCACAGACTGTAGCTGTAATGTAGTATAAGTTTTACGACTCATTCTCACGTTACGTGAAACTCGATTTCGTGAAGAATAAAATTGTAACGACTTTTTTATGTCTGTATAGTCTGCGTTATTGCTGATTCCAAACATGTAAATAATGCATTTATCCTAATGAGCAATATTTGTTATATTTTTAATGACATTCTCGAAAATAGTTCTGACGATTTCGATGAAAGTTCTAATATAGAGGTTTACGGCGGCGAAAAATCGATCTAGTTAGGTCTCACATCTGGAAAAATTCGTTTTCTCTATTTTCACCCGAGCAGAGCTCAGTCGACCAGGTACTATATTATAAAATTAGTCCTTCCCACGTTCGCATAACTCGTCAAAATGTAGGAAGCAGATGATTTTTTTTTTCGCGATTTCAGGTTCGGTACTCTTATATATACTGTAATTAAGATTTGTTTATAATTATTATTAATAAAATACCTATTTGATTTACATCAAAATTACGCTTTTATTTAGGTTAAACCTACGTATACAAAACACAATTCCAGTGCACTAGGAAAGCTATCTACCTCCGGTTTGCTTGTGCGGGCAATAGCAGACATTACCGGACCGGACTAGGTACCGAAATTATAGCGCCATCTTGGTTACAATGGGCAATCACACCCACGCAGTATTTCCCAGAGAACAACTGTATGAGTGTAGGGATGTAACACAGAAGCGTAAATTCGTCCTGAAATAGTTGTATTGGAATTTTTGTCCTTGTGTGTAAACTAGAAGACGTTATTGGTCTTTTCAATTAAATACTCTATGTGTTACTGTGATTAAAGTAGGTGATAAATTACACACAGTAATTACATTAGGAACATTAGTTTAGTCAAATGTAAAAATAAGAAGAATTCGGGCTACCATTTTTACGGTTCCATACCTCAAATGGAAAAAACGGAACCCATAAAGGATCACTTCGTTGTCCGTCTGTCTGTCAGTCTCTTAAGACACTTTATCTCAGGAATGCGAGGAGGTATCAAGTTGCAATTAATATCAAATACGTAGGTTTACATAACAGTCCCTTGGAGCTTTATAAAAAAATCAAGCTTCTAAGTCAACGCAATAAAAAATACGGCCATAATATGCGACATATTTTGATACTCACAAATAAATCAAAACCTTTAAGGTTCTTCCCGTTGACCTAGAATCATGAAATTTTACAAGAAGCAAGGTCTCACAATACAAGTAAAGGAAAAGTCCGAAAATCGTTAATTTGTAGTTTTATCACATAAAAAAGATTTTTTTGCGATTACAAACATACATTTGCAGATGGAGAATTGACCATGATATTGATGTATGGGAGAACATGTTTTTCAACTAAAATGTTAAGTTTGTTTTTGGGATAAATTCATCCCAACTACGGAACCCTTTATTGTGCGTAGTCCAACACGCATTTGGCTGGTTTTTTTGTAAATACATTCAAATTCGGACCTGCCTAAAAAGCCTAACCAATCCCATATAGGTCCACTCACCTTCAAAATGATATTAAATAGACATTTTACGAGACGCTTCCGAAACACTGCGAAAAGGCAATTTTCTAAAAAGCCTTCAGATATCTTGAAACTTTCAAGGAAAATGGTGATTACCACAGTGAAGCCTGTACGGTACCTTTGTTTCTAAAATTATAGGTTGTCATAATTTGAAGCCGCAGGCCGAAACCAAAACTACTATTTTGTTTTGGGGTTCCGTACCAAAATGGTAAAAAAGGAACCCTTATGGTGTGACTCAGTCTGTCTGTCTGTCCGTCTGTCTGTCTGTCTGTCTGTCTGTCACAGCTCGATATCTCAAGAAATACTAATGCTATCAACTTGAAATTTGGAACAGTTTTAGATGCCATTTACCCAACTATTTTGCAAATAAGAAAGAAATAAAAATATTTATATATTTTTTTCAACAGGCACTGAAAAGGGGTCTTAAACATTCAAAGTGAGGCTACTAGGGCATGTGGGGTATCATATAAAAGAGCGCTGTTTGCACATTCTCACACATTTTTTTTCTTTTTTTCAGGCCGCATAGTTTTCGACTTTTGAGGAAAAATGTAAAAAAAAATACCGTATCTTATGTCCGAAGTTTGCAAAGAGAAAAATCTATAATTATTCTATGTGACAGAAGTTTGTGTAAAGATTACAGGAAAAATAAAACGATGTCTCTTAATAGCACACTTTTTCAGAAATCGGAACGGAACCCTCGGTGCGCGAGTCCGACTCGCTCTTGACCGGTTTTTAAGAGTATGTTTTAACAAAACTACTCATGGCAATTGAGTTCTCAGAAAAAACGTTAGTCTTTAAAAAAATACAACAAACTTCCAGAAACAACACTGCAGTAAAGTAAAAAATAACTTTAATTTCGGAAGTCGGTATGAATTGAATCCACCGACTTCCGAAATTAAAGTTATTTTTCAATTTGTGGTGTTGTTTTTGGAAGTCGGTAATGTATTTTTTTGTAAAAAAGTTTTTTATTTTTCACTTTTTAGCTGTGGTACATACCCCACAAAATTTTAATAGGTACTACTAGTTACCTGCAAAAGAAACTATAGAACATCATCCACATAAAAGTGAAGAAAAAATACGTATTATTGAAGCTAACTCAAAAACTACTCAAGCAAAGTTAATATTTTTAGGGTTCCGAACCTCAAAAGGATAAAACGGAACCCTTATAGGATCACTCGTGTGTCTGTCTGTCTGTATGTCCGTCTGTCACAGCTAATTTGCTCCGAATCTAATGGACCGATTATGTTGAAATTTGGTTCACACATGGATTTCTGTGACCCAAACACGTTTGGGTAAAGTAAATAAATGAATTTTGAATATGGGTGTCACTTTTGGGCGGCCAATAAGAAAATTAAAAATAAAAGTTTTGCAAACTGTACCGTGTGGCATAACAAATAAAAGGGCTTACTAAGAGGGTATCAAATATATATTTTTTTATAATTTAAATGAATTGTTTTAAAATTATTTAAGAAAATGACGAAAATTTACCTGAGCCTAAAATTTTCAAAAAAATACAGAAAATAGTTCTTTACCTGTATATTACAGGAAAACCTATAAGAAGTCTGTGATCTCAAAATAACATGGTAAATCTATCAATATTGTGAGTACAAACTTACATTTACAGTTGGCATGTATGGGAGAACATGTATTTCAACTACAATGTTAAGTTTGTTCTTGGGATAAATTCATGCCAACTACGGAACCCTTTATGTGCGTGATCCGACACGCACTTGGCCGGTTTCTTTTTATATATTTTCAGGGTTCCGTACCTCAAAAGGAAAAAAAACGGAACCCTTATGTTCACTTCGTAGTCCGTCTGTCTGTCTGTCAGTCTGTCAAGACCCTTTTTGTCAGGAGGAGTAAAGGTATCAAGTTGGAATTAATATCAAATACGCAAGTCTATAGTCTATAGCACCTTGGGAGTTCTAAAAAAATCAAGCTTCTAAATCAACGCAATATAAAAATACGGTCTATTTTGATACTCGCAAGTAAATCAAAACCTCTATGGTACTCCCCGTTGACTTAGAATCATGTTTGGCAAGAAGCAAGGTCTCACAGCACAAATAAATGAAAAAGTCCAAAAATTGGTAATTTGTAATTTTATCACATCAAAATTTTTTTTTTTGGGATTACAATGTAAGTTTGTTTTTGGGATAAATTATTTTCAACTACGGAACCCTTCATTGTGCGTGGTACGACGCGCACTTGGCCGGTTTTTTTTTATGGGACCAACTCTGAGGTATACCCTGTCGAACAAAACAAACATTTTTCAAATCGGACGACTGTAAAAAGCTATGCGTGGTCATACATAAAAAAAGATACGTGTCGAATTGACAATCTCCTCCTTTTCATTGTCGATTAAAAAGAGATCTTTGGAAAAGTTCCACCAAAACATTTCAACTCGTGCCAGTAAGTAAGCAAACATACCGACCACAACTATGTATTGAACGAGCCTCTTCCCTGTAACCGTCTCTCCCGTGTGTCGCGCTACCACAAGCCTAGCGCACGGTTCACACTGTGTGCCCACAGTAAAGACAAACTTGCCTCACTAAGCCCCACACTACTTGCACCTACATAGGAGTACAGTACTACATCTGTGTGACTGCGCTTTCCATATAAAACTTTGACAATCGTATGAATTTTGTAACAAACTTTGTTGTGTTTCCCTGTTATATCCATTCCAACTGTTTCGAGACAATCCGTGTTGTATTTGAATGTAAAATAGGTATTAAATGTTGACTGTTAACTTAAATGATAATCCAAATCTCTTTGAGAGGATAATGGAATGAGATTCGGTCGTGTTTAGGCAATAAATGTCATTTTATGGTGTTTAGTTTCAACGCTTTAATTTTGGAGCCCAATAATCTTATTTAATAATAAGGAGTTTTCAAAAGCCCGTGGAAAAATCTTCTGGTAGAATTTAAATTCAAAACAGACTAATCAAAATACGAGAGCATATAAATGGAACACCTGGCCTCTCCCAAAAAGGTATAAAAACTCAGCGTATTTTTTCAAGAACCTAAATTATTTTATCATCACTAATAGTACCTCTTCATAATTAAAATGAAGGGCCAACACACGTTATATAGGGCTGTGCTGTGCAAACGACAGCTGTAATTAACTCCTTTGACATTGGACTAACACATTACAATATATCACAATCTCAGCAACCACATTTGAAATAACCCTAACAGATTAACAAGACCATAGATTATAATCATTGTAATTTGGGAAGCAACATGTCACCACAGGTGGTGGATAAATCGAATCTCTACATGTACGTAATCTGAAATTCCATTAGCCGCGCTTCCGCCTGAGAGCATTTGAATATTTAGTACCTAATGCTGACGTAATTACGTGGCCTTGTTCAGTGTTGCAAGCGACGAAAAGCAGTGATTTGCTTCGAAAACGTGGGCACTAGAGGAACCAAGGAAGCTAGCAATTTCGTCGCATCTATCAGTGAATTAAGGCAGTGCACACCAGAGTCATACAGTTTTATCTCGTGTCAAAATAGTGTTTAAGTAGATTTTTGTAACTTAGACCACAAAAGTATGTTGCGAGTGTAAGCGCCATAATTGTTTTAAAGAGATTAAAGAAAGTTGACTCAGGTTCGCACTCAGCCTTAATCTTAATTTGAATTTCGTCTGCAACTATTCCTTTTTGGAATATTCCGGAAAACAAACGAAAGAAACCAGTTAACTGTAATTTTATTTTATTTATTTATTTTATTTATATAAATTCATAACTATAAACCACAAAGTACATTAAAAAATAATTCAAACATTACAAAATGTACAATGGGCAGTCTTATCTTGTTTAGACGAAATATGAAAACGGTAAGTAATTTGTAACGGATAATATTTTTGTGTTCACCAAAAATATTATCCGTACATCAAAATACTGATCGTGCACCAAATATTCCTGAATGTTACACAAAACACCCGCGCGTCCGAAACTTCACATTGGTGAATCGTTTGGGTTAGGTTAGGTTAGGTTAGAACAGTGACCCTTAACGCGCGACGGCGAGCGAGCGAAGCGAGCGGTGCCGCGGCAGCGGCCGCCGAGCGCCATATCCAATAGATGCTCGTTATGACATATTTTAATGAACATATTTTGGTGCACATTCAGTATATTTGGTGGAACACAGGCAAAATTAGGTAAATGAAATGGGAATAAATTGAAGTACTTTTAAATACCATCCATTTGTAACTACGCTGGAACCGTACATTTTCACGGGATAAAGAGTAGCCTATTTGTAAATCCAGGGTGTCAGCTACCTAAATTTTATCAAAATTGGTCTAGCCGTTTGAGCGTGAAGAAGTAACACTTTCGCCTTTATAATATTAGTGCTATGTGTTAATAAGTAGTTGTGATATTTTATTTCTTTCCAAAACAAAAAAATGCCAATCAGATATTTCCATCACTTTGCTCTAGCTTCAAATACTAACCTTACAACTAAAACTAAACTAATAAATACCTACCTATTAAATCTGCCTAGACTTTTCCTAACTATGTTAGTGTCAGCTTCCAGTCTAACCGGATCCAGCTGAATACCTACTAGTATTTTACATGGAGCGACTGCCTATCTGACCTCCACAATCCCGTAACAGCCGGGTCCAATGGCTTAACTTGCTTTCCGAGGCACAGAGGAGTATTGTTATGTAAAGATGGTCACCTACCCACTGACCAACCCCGGCAAGCGTAGCTAAACCTGATGGATCAACCCTTGCGGCTGATTACTTAGCCACGAGCTCCTAACTACCCATATTATGTGCAACAATACCAAAGAAATAGAGCGAACAGATAAGCTAACGCTCCAATAAATGTCTTATCTATCTGTGCAGCTCTAAAATGGAGAAAAAAAGCTAAAAAGCTTATCTCAGCGTCGCCTTTTGTTGTGAATGCCACTGGATATTGCAGACAGCCAAGCGCGAGCGCAACAGGTAAGGTTTGCTCTAAAGATCTCGGAACAACTGCAAATACTCTGCGGCTGACAATGGACTGGGTGCATTAAACGGATGACAGTTTTTTTTTGTGTCCATTTTTCTTGGCAACGAAACGGGTTAAAATAAGAATTTAGTGTCACTTTGATTTGGTTGATTATTATAAACGTATTCTAGACACTACAGGCAATTATTTGATTACTAGCTTTTGCCCGCGGCTTCGCCTGCGTGGATGTCGGAAAATAACCCATGGGAACGTTCATGTGGAAAGCATAGGGCATATCCCTAACTTAAGAAATGCTGGGTTTCCCATACAAACTTTCATCCCTTTTATCACCCCTTGTAGGATTATGTTTTAAGACAAAAAGTAGCCCATGTCCTTTCCCAGGATGCTATCTATAGCCTTGCCAAATTTTATCGAAATCCGTGCAGTTTTGTAAATTTTAAAATCAACCCCTATTTTACTCATTTAGGGGATGATTTTTAAAAAACGCTGACCCGCATATTTCTTAACTTATTACCAATAGCATAAATTTGTTATCCCTAACTTAAGAAATACTGGGTTTCCCTTACAATCTTTCATCCCCTATATCACCCCCTGTAGTATTGTTTTTGAAAGTATCCTATGTCCTTTCCCAGGATGCTATATAAAGCCTTGCCAAATTTTGTCGAAATCCGTGCAGTTTTGTAAATTTTAAAATCAACCCCGATTTTACCCCCTTAGGGGATATCCTATGTCCTTTCCCAGGATGCTATATAAAGCCTTGCCAAATTTTGTCGAAATCCGTGCAGTTTTGTAAATTTTAAAATCAACCCCTATTTTACCCCCCCAGGGGATGATTTTTCAAAAACGCTGAACCGCATATTTCTTTATTTCCTATCAAAAGCATACATTTTAATTTTCACATCCCTAACTTAAGAAATACTGAGTTTCCCATACAAACTTTCATCCCCTATATCACCCCCTGTAGGATTATTTTTTAAGACCAAAAGCAGCCTGTGTCCTACCCCAGGATGCTATATAAAGCATTGCCAAATTTTATCGAAATCCGTGCAGTTTTGTAAATTTTAAAATCAACCCCGATTTTACCCCCTTAGGGGATATCCTATGTCCTTTCCCAGGATGCTATATAAAGCCTTGCCAAATTTTGTCGAAATCCGTGCAGTTTTGTAAATTTTAAAATCAACCCCTATTTTACCCCCCTAGGGGATGATTTTTCAAAAACGCTGAACCGCATATTTCTTTATTTCCTATCAAAAGCATACATTTTAATTTTCACATTCCTAACTTAAGAAATACTGAGTTTCCCATACAAACTTTCATCCCCTATATCACCCCCTGTAGGATTATTTTTTAAGACCAAAAGCAGCCTGTGTCCTACCCCAGGATGCTATATAAAGCATTGCCAAATTTTATCGAAATCCGTGCAGTTTTGTAAATTTTAAAATCAACCCCTATTTTACCCCCTTAGGGGATGATTTTTCAAAAACGCTGAACCGCATATTTCTTAATTTCCTACCAATAGCATAAATTTGTTATCCCTAACTTAAGAAATACTGGGTTTCCCTTACAAACTTTCATCCCCTATATCACCCCCTGTAGTATTATTTTTGAAAAAAATAGTATCCTATGGCCTTCCCCAGGATGCTATATAAAGCCTTGCCAAATTTGGTCGAAATCCATGCAGTTTTGTAAATTTTAAAATCAACCCCTATTTTACCCCCTTAGGGGATGATTTTTCAAAAACGCTGAACCGCATATTTCTTTATTTCCTATCAAAAGCATACATTTTAATTTTCACATCCCTAACTTAAGAAATACTGAGTTTCCCATACAAACTTTCATCCCCTATATCAACCCCTGTAGGATTATTTTTGAAAAAAAAAGTAGCCTATGTCCGTCCCCAGGATACCATCTATAGCCTTGCCAAATTTTATCGAAATCCGTTCAGTGGTTTAGCCGTGAAAAGGTAACAGACAGACAGACAGACAGACAGACAGACAGACAGACAGACAGACAGACAGACAGACAGAGTTACTTTCGAATTTATAATATTAGTATGGATGACTAAGTATGTGGCACGAATGATGGATGGTTTGTATGAGAAATAAAAGATGTTTTGAAAAAAAATTCGGCCAAGTGCGTGTCGGACCACCACAATGAAGGATTCCGTAGTTAAAAAGAATTTAAGAGTTGGTATTTACTATTTGCACCAACAACAGCCCCATTTTATATCGTGATAAATCACTGTCCATCCTAAGGTTGCCTGGAAGAGATCGCGGAAAGCGATAAGGCCGCCCATTGTATGTTTTGTAGTGTATATTATGTTTTCTTTTGTTATGTATTTTTGTGGTGTACAATAAAGTATATATAAATAAATAAGAATTTATCCCAAAAGCAAACATAATATTGTAGTTGAAAAACATGTTCCTGCCAACATACGTTAATGTCACGGTCAATTCTCCAACTGCAAATTGTGAGTTTGTAATTGCAAAAACATTATTTTTTATGTGATAAAACAACAATTAACGATTTATCCGTTTAGACTGGAAGCCGACTCCATCATATTTGGGAAAGCTATAGGCAGATTGTATGTCTGTCAAAGATCCACGAATGATAGCCGGGACCAATGGCTTAACGTACTTTCCGAGGCACGGAGGGGTCTTGGTATGTAAAGATGGTCACCCATCCACGGACCAACCGCAGCAAGCGTAGCTTAACCTGATCGATCGACCCGTGTGACTGTTATTACTTAGCCACAAGCGCTAACTCAGAAGTCTATTCCACTTGACCCAAATTACTATACTATTTTTAACCCGTCCATCCAAAATATTAACCAGTATCATTACAGTTTCTAAAGAGCCATAAACCCGAACTCACCTACTCTCCATATTCCCACTGGCAACACAGGAACGCAATTAAATTACGTTATTTACGGTATTAACATAAACCGCATTGTTCATTATCATTTTGTGTCCGGTAAGCGAGGCGTCAATTTGACAATACAGCGAACGAAATGGTGTATTCCCGTTCGTCCCACTGCCGTCGCGGCCTCTCTCTGAGATAGAACTTAGATTCATTATTAATTTATTAAACATAAATCAAAAGGTATTTTAATAAAACACGTATACTGAAAGATAACTAATAACATTATCTTTATAATGCTGAAAGTTTCATAAAAATACGCTTGATAGTTTTTGCGTGATTCTCAGTTTTTTATTCGCGTTAGACATAACTTTACAAATTAATTACAGTCAAATATTCACATATTAAGTTATTAACAAAGTTCTCTAATTTAACATATATTTTTTCCGAATAATTAACACTAGGTACTCGTGAATAATTTAATATTACTTTTTTAAATTCCCGTTCGTTCCATCTCAGTGGGACGATGCGGACGTTAGTGGGACGAACAAGAATACACCAGCGAAATGTACCAACATTTCATATTTCACGGATAAAATGTAAAATAGCTCGTAATGTTCGTAATAAGATGGGAAGCCATCAGTTACCGTCGGTTTTATGTAAAGCAGATGTTTTATTTCAAGACGTTTCTAATGGAAATTGTCAAATATAAGGTGGGATGTATTTTTATTTAAACCTCTCTAACAAAATATGGATATACCTATTATTCTGAAATAAATTATTATTATTATTATATTTGAAAATACACATTTACATCATAACTAGCTTCTGCCCGCGACTTTGTGTGCGTGAAAAATTATATCCTATGACACTCGTGAATACTGTAGCTTCCCATCAGTGAAATAATAATAATTTTCGGAATTGGATAGTAGTTGTAGTAGTCAGTAAGTAGTTGTTGTTGTTTTGTTTGCTTTTTTTTTTGTTTTGTCCAGTAGTTCCGAAGATTACCCCCTAAGTACAAACTTACAAACAAATACCTCTTTATAATATTAGATAATTAGATGTGTAAAATAATTTAACAACCGAATGTGATGAAACCATCATCAAAAGATATCGTGCTATATTTCAAACTTAATTCTGTGTGTCAAGCTGAATTAGCATTAATTTCAAATTTCTTAAATATCAACGTAAATATAGCATATTGACATTTAAAATGTCCGCCCCGTACATGCATATTGACCTAAGGCGTCATTATCATCAGGCATAATTAACTCTGACCTAATTACGTACAAATTGTAATACACCACCACAGCTCAACACCTTGTTCATCAAAATGTATTAGGTAATTATACTCAACCTACAACCTATACCTAATGACTTTTAAGTGGTCACTTAAGGTGATTGCGATGAGTAGCCCGCGAAATTAAATTTTTTTGGGCTTTTTGCAATTTGCAGCTCCGTGTTAGATTGTATCTTGATCAAAATATGATACGCGGCAATAATACATATGTCTTTACATAATTTTAACCATAAAAAAATCATCCATACATCTCTCTAAGTTAGATTTCGTGCAGATTCATCAAACGCATGATACTTTGATCAAGATACAACCTGACACGGACCTGCAAATTGCAAAAAACCCAAAAAAATATAAATTTCGCGGGCTACCACTGCGCATCATCCTTAACGTTATACTCGTACAACAAAGCTACTTATCTAGGAATAGTTATTACATTAACGCTAATTTACTCTTGTAAAATGACATATTGTCAATTATTTTCTATTTTCTAAGAGCCAAAAAACAACAACAACTGTAACTGTCAAAAAATAGCATACATACTTACTTATAAATACCAACGATCTAACAATTTGTCAGAGGAAATTGTCCTTTGATTTAAATTTAATGAAATAATCACGAAAAACCTCTAGAAATGCGACGTTGCCAGCCCGCTCGATCAATGCTCTTAACAATTCATTTGTCTGACTTTACTTATCCATCTTGCAATAACTACCTCATAACGGAAATTATGACATAATCTGAATCGTAAATCAAGCAGTTATTGAACTGCACGCAGCAAATGTCCATTCAACCCCACCAGTGTTTACAGGTAAGCTACGGAACTATAAATCTAAGCTCCACACTGTGACTAGGGTAATTTATATCTTGTTAACAACGTGTACGCATGTTCGAACATGCAAATGGGAAACAGCGATTGATTGCAGCATTAACATAAATATTGCAGCCATTGGAGGAAATTTTGCATCTATATGAACGGTATTTTCGCTGCTTTAATTTGTCGATAGTTATACAGCCAGATCATGGCAGTTGATTGCATACAGCTTGCTTGCACTATATTCACCTGCGCTGTATTGCACTGTTATATTGCAAAATATAATTCATCTTTGGCCTTTTATCAATTTATCTGGAAATACGATGTATATGTACCTACAATAGTTGTTAAAGATGACCTAGATTGCAAGACAGCCAACTGAAACACAAGACCAAGCCTTGAATATTAAAAAACCCTGCAGCAAAGACAATTTCTGGCCACGCTCCCACTTCCAATTAAATATAATGACTAATTTGACTCACGGTAATCCCCGAAGTATTGCGAAGAGTCACGAAGCGGGTAGATATTGTAAGATCACGTCGAAACGAGTCTTGACAATGAGCCAACTCATCAATATTCATTTGAGTTGCAAATAGCAATAGTGATCGGATAACGAGGGTTCTTTCGCGGTGTCATGGCTCGCAACAGGTGACAGGCCCTCATTTTTCAAGCATTCTCATCGTTATTGTGCTGAGATCATCTAGCTCCGAGATGTAAGCTCTATAAGTAGTGGAACATTTTCAATTCAATTCATGGCTGCTGTTTTCGCAATTTTCGTGTTGGTTATCATGACAAAGCTGAGGTTTATGGATCTTTTTAAGCATTAGATCCCGGAGTTACTTTGACGTGACGTGACCTTTTGGATTTCTTAGATTATACCACTTACTTTGCCTACCTACGCTGCAGGGAAGCTTTGTGAGGAAAGTTGTTAAGGCACTTCCCCGAGCGAACGACTTTGAGCGTTCTCTCCTTCTCTGTCCCGCCGCGCCGCTCTGACCCGCGCTGTCCCGTTCCCTACACACGCTCCTTTATCATAGCAATCAATTCATACAATTTTTGGAATTATTTTAATAAAAAAAGAAAAATTTCTAGTGTAGCTCTTCCGGCTTTCCTTTCGTCGGTGCACAGTGTAACAAACTTGTGTTCTCAAATTTTGAATACGCCAACACTTGAATTGCACTGTGCATCTGACGCAATAGAGGCGTGGAAAACTCTCTGCCCCAATGAAAACTTCCCGAAGGAACCAACGAGTCAAAAACTTTGGGATGTTCCATTGGTGCAGAGAGTCCGCAAAAATTTGGTTCAAAATTCTTTCAGTGACCAACACCGCGCAAGACTTCTAGCCTCTACATTTGAATCGGGACAGTGGCTACACGCCCTACCATCTGTCAACCTCGGAACGCTGTTCGACAGTGGCAGCTTCCGCATCGCCGTCGGTCTCCGACTGGGTGCTGCCATCGTCGAGCGTCATCGGTGTTCATGTGGCAGCAACGTCGACAGGAACGGACTCCATGGACTATACTGCCAACGCAGTGCTGGCAGATTTTCCCGCCACGGCTCCATTAACGACATCATAAAACGGACGCTTGCCACCATCAATGTTCCTTCTCTATTAGAACCTTTAGGGATGGTTCGTGATGATGGCAGGCGTTCGGATGGCCTGACGTTGATCCCCTGGGAGCGGGGAAGGGTTCTTGTTTGGGACGCTACATGTGTCGACACGTTAGCCCCTTCCCATCTCAGCGGATCGGTTTTAAGGGCCGGAGCCGCGGCGGAAGCCGCAGAAGAGGCTAAGCGACGCAAATATGTCACATATTTTTCGCTTTCTAGCGACTACATATTTTTACCGCTTGGCTTCGAAACTTTTGGTCCTTGGGGTCCCAGTACAATAAAATTTTTCAAACAATTGTTTCCTCGTCTAGTCGACGCCGCTGGTGACAGGATAGCTGACTAGACTGCTAGACTGGAGGGCTGGCTCATTTCTCGCACAGAGAATAGCTATAGCTATTCAACGCGGAAATGCAGCCAGTGTTCTTGGTACCATGCCTCATGGACACCCACGTGTTAGATTTTTAAGTTTTAGTTTTAGTTTTGTATTTAATTTAACAAATTTACGTTTAATAAAATATTATGTCCAAAAAAAAAGAAAATCTATCTTTTGAAATAAAATAAAACGTGAATTATTTATTGTAATCCTCAAATTAATAGAAACGTCAGCTTTAGCAAAAGATTTTTGCAATCAATAATTTTAGTCATTTTTTACAAGGAGATTTTATAAAACAAATAAGAGCGTGCTTAGAATGATAGGAGATCAAACATAAATTAATTGCGTTTAGGTGTAGTTTATTTCTTTTAATTTGTGAGTAACATAAGCCTCTGATTAACGCACTACAGCAAGGTTTTGCTTGGAGTAGCGCCTTAATACTGAATACCTACTAAAACTCTCAATACGCAGGTGATTAAGCGCGGTGATCAATGCTCGTTCGTTTTATGTTGAGCCTTTCGGCTAGTTTTTCGAACGAAAACTCTTTAAAGAGATTATTTTGTAATCCAGCAGATTCTGCGAGGGAATTTGGAAATCTATATAAATAAAAAAGGAAGTCCTGACTGACTGATTGACTGACTCATCAACGCCCAGCCAATTTTGGACAAAGATTCCCTTTATAATGTAGAAAAGGAATAAGGAAGGATTTTTGCTCCGATGGGATATTTACTGAAATTCACGCGGGCGAAGCCGCGGGCAAAAGCTAGTACCTACTAATATTTTTTTTAAAACTACTATTCAAATGAATGTTGTATAACGTCATGTAGGTATTGGATTTCCATTTCCATGTGACAAAAAAAAGATTATTCCAATAAATCGTTGTTCTGACGCAACTTTTCCTTTCATATTTAAAAAATATACGACCAAGGATTCTACCAAATATTTAATAAACCTGCCTATGACATGGAACACAATTTCACGCTTCATTATACCACCACAATAATTGCCAAAGCAGAAACTCCATATCCCAATCAACATTCAATTTTGAATAACCATTAACAATCAGCACAGTAACATTTATTGAACCTCACATTTCAGCCATTTTCCCTTCGTTTCAAAAGAACGATGAGGCGGTTACAAAAACCATTTGTTCGCTTTTCCTAACGTACCATTCAATTCCACCAGCGAACTACGAAAAGGATCAATTGTACATCTTCTACAGAAAAGGTAACAAAAGAACATGGCTATTGATCCTTTGTGTGGCCATTAAACACGCTGGATAGACTACAAAAAGACCTGCGTTAATGCACAATGAAAAAGCATGCACAATTCCACTTGACGGCAATGAGGGGTTGAAACTCTGTAATTACTAGGAACTATGCTCGCTTTTTTATCGGCCATAAAAACTGTCAAGATTTGTTTTATTTCATGGCATAATTTGTACTTTAGGCTCTTTCATTTTCATGGAAAATCGTTTAAGAAAAGTTATTTCTATGATAAAATATTAACATTAGTCTTGCTTTATTTTTCTCACCAATCCCAAGAGCTTTATCTTCGACACATACACTGACAACTCACAGCGCAAATGTTTTGACAGAAAGTATTTTATTACAGAGAAGTTGGGTTCAAAATTGAACAAAAATATGTGAAACTTTCGATTAAATATCGCTACAAATTGGCAACACGTTGGAATGTATTCCAAACTTTTTATCACTGGCCGCTTTTTTTGTAGTTTGTCGCATGTAATTGTTATTTTCAGAAGTGATACAGGAACGTTGGTATATATCAGAAGGCCAATTCTCGTACCTAAAAACGTTCAAATTCCAGTTTAATCTCATGCCAGCGACAATCAAATGTCAAAAATGTAGGTAAACGCTATACAATTTTTGACAGTTTGAGACTGAGATGAGATTGCGAACGTTGTTAAAAATACGGGAATTTGCCCTCTGATGCATTGTTGTAATCACGGTACCAATATTGAATATAAATATCGATTCGAACACCAAAACGAGTAGTACTATTGTAAAAATACATTTTCGGACATGGAATGTATTCAGTGGAGATCGTTAAAGCCCGTGTATCATATTAATTAAAAATACGCTTTCAAATTGTAAAGTTATTCAAATTTACATACTATTTGACGACACGGTTGGCGCAGTGGTTGAGCGATTGACTGCTGCGCAGCATGTCGCGGGTTCGATTCCCGCACGGAACAAATATTTGTACGACCTACAAGTATTTGTTCCGAGTCTGGCTGTTTTTCTATCTATAATATGTATGTCAATTAATTTGCCTAGCCTTTTCCCAACTATGTTGGGGTCGGCTTCCAGTCTAATACCAGTATTTTACATGGAGCGACTGCCGATCTGACCTCCACAACCCAGTAACTGGGTAATACGATACCTCTTGGTAAGACTGGCTGTCAGACTTTCGGGCTTCTGACGACCCGTAACGACTGTCAAAGATCCACGAATGACAGCCGGGACCAACGGCTTAACGTGCTTTCCGAGGCACGGAGGAGTCTCGGTATGTAAAGATGGTCACCCATCCACTGACCAACCCCGGAAAGCGTAGCTTAACCTGATGGATCGACCCGTGCGGCTGTTATTACTTAGCCACGAGCTCCTATCTATAATATGTATGTATTTACAAAAAAAAAAAAATGTATTTAAGTAGTTTATCAGCCATCTCGTTACCATAACACAAGCATTAGGTTGCTTAGCTTGGGACTAGATGGTGTTGTGTGAAATGTCCAAGGATTTATTTATATTAATTAAAAACACATAAACTTAACGGATTTATCCTCCTGAAATTGCTGAATAAGGGTACATTGGTACTTATACACTTTTTGAAAGCAATAATTAGGTAATTACATTAATTGCCGGTGGTTGTGTATTTCCAAAGGTTTTTATTCGCCTGCGCGTCTTTCATAAAAGTGAAACCTACTTATTTTTTGGCTTTAAAAGTGCAATTTTTTTTTACATAAATGTGATAAATGTAATAATAATTTTATCTTTCTTACACTAGAAAAAAAAGTAAATATTTATTTTCAGAAATATTCACGGAAATTCATCTCAGTAGGTTTAAGACTAATGGGGTCAGCTAGATATGACGGGCTGATACTAGTTGGGGGTGCGGTGTATGTCTCGGGCCCCAGACTCATGGTATTGGAAGGAACAGTGGGGTTTTAGTCGATAGCAGTCCGACATAACCCTCCATTCTTCCCAGACAGAGGGTATCCATGAGGATTTCCCATCGGAAAAAAAGTTTAGGACTAAATTAAAATGTTCATAGGTCGGTAGGTACGCGCCCCTCGCCTAATATGAAAACTGACATGTGTTAAATTTACTCTGCAAACTGTAGTACATGAAACAAAGGGTTACGATGTTCAAAAGATTAACACGGCGCGCGACGGAGAAAAGGATCACTCGCACATTTTAGTTGAAAACTACCACCAGCTCATACAATATAGTGCCCTTGGGACGGAAAATGAGATATTATTGTGATACCTCTCTGTTATCCACTTAATCATTTCTCAATAGACAATCACTTTGTGTGAGGTCCGAAAGAAAACCGAAAAACCTTTTCTTTACTTCGGTATTGTATCACAAGATTTTTGGAACGAAGTTCTTTAACGCGGCTTGCGGTAGCAATTAACTGGTAGAAATCGTCACGTAACGAAAAAGCGTTATGCACCCTAAATGTGACTTTCTCTCTCTCTTTCTATTATAATACAATAGAAAGTGCGAATATGGTCAAAATGAAAATCCAAGATGGCGGCTGCCACAATTTTTAAATTGTTTTGTCATGGTGTCATTTTCATGGTTTTCGAGGGTGCTAAAGTCGATAGTGAGGTCAAAATGTAAATCCAAGATGGCAGCGAATATTTTGTTTTTGTTTCAAATCATACGTGAGAAGGAACTTCCTGAGGGGGTATAGACAGCACAGATTTTTTTTATATGTTCCTCTCTCGTGTCGAAAGAAATTATACTAGATTTACTATCGAAGGGTCCTAAAAAAGTTCAAAAAGACAAGGTCCTAAAATAATGGTATTTAACATGATTCTTGACGGCTTCTTATACATTTAAATAAATAAGCAATATTTGTATACAACGTGTAACGCTAAATGCGCAAAATCTCTTAAGGGGTCATTGTACTCATCATTATGAACAACTTTTATTATGGGACCAAACCTGAAATCGCGAAAAAAAATCAGCTGTTCAGAACATTTATGTTCGCATAATTCGTCAAAATGTACTGAACAGCTGATTTTTTTTTCGCGATTTCAGGTTTGGTCCCATAGTAAAAGTTGTTCATAATGATGAGTACAATGACCCCTTAAGAGGTTTTGCGCATTTAACGTTACACGTTGTATATAGGGTGACTGGTAATTAGTGACCGATACCTAAACACATGATTATGCTCATGATAACAAACAACTTTTACTATGGGACCAAACCTGAAATCGCGAAAAAAAATCAGCTGCTCCCTACATTTTGACGAGTTATGCGAACATGAATGTATGGGCCAGCCGATTTTTTTTTCGCGATTTCAGGTTTGGTTCCATAGTAAAAGTTGTTTGTTATCATGAGTATAATCATGTGTTTAAGTATCGGTCACTAATTACCAGTCACCCTATATATATATTTGTAATCAAGTTCTCGAAAACGTTTATAACGATTGCAATGAAAGTTGCATTAAAAGGGCGAAAAATCGATCCTAGGTATCTTTTCTGGGAAAATTCGTTTTCTTTATTTTCACCCGAGCAGAGCTCGATCACCCAGGTACATACGGCTACACGTCAAGCTATACATTTCAAGTTTACACTGACCTCTCACTGTAAGGAAATCCTATACAATGCGATATCAGCTTATACTGGAAATGTATAGCTTGATCTGTAGCCGTGCGTACTATTTAGTAAAGTGTATGACTGCTTGTATGCAATTATAGAACAACAAGGAGTATAGGTAGCTACAGTAGGTACCTACAAGTATGAGGTCAAACGAAACGGTAGAAAAGCTTCTATTTTGACAAATTCCACACCGGAATACTACTTGAATAACTTGATCCAAATATGAAATCGGTGTCGACTAACATTAAAAGTATGTAATTTATGTATATGCCTGCCACTCAATTTGGTTAATGTAAATCTGCTGAATATTCATCTTGGTACGAATTATCAAAATTCCCTCGCAAATAACACGCAACATACATGTTTTAATTTTAGAGTATTTAGCATTTTTTTTTAAAACCAGCTGTATATATGCTCAAAACATAATAGAACACCTATGATGTATATTTTTACTTGTCAAGTATACCTGAATAAGACCACTTATTCATTCACAAATAAGTCACAATCACCTGACAAAAAAATGCGTCTCTATTTCCCGTTCTTTATCAAAAATTATTACGTCAAGCTTAAAGTGAGCAGCATAACAAAGCATTAGCTTCGAAGATTATCAGAAAGCCTATTAATTTCCGAAACCGCTATACAGAACCGTGCTCTAATGAGGTTTCAGCACGCACTTTACCCATTTTTTAACACGAAATTTTGGAGACTTACCTATTATATCTTCTGTTTTATGATTCCCTTGCCCCCTCCCTTCGTTCTGTGTCCTGCAACAAAAAGTAATTCCGTTAAAACGGTTCGCATTTTGAAAATATAAAGCTTTATACGTTTTTCCTTATTTTCCCCTTTGAGAGCGGCCGGTTGACCAATGAACCGGACGGCTTGTACGGTTATAGTTAGTACAAGGGGTCCATTGTAACGTAAAAGGTTTAATAGATGCTACGTTAATTAGGTAATTAATAAAAGGTATAAAATATATATGCTTGACTATTTCCGATTTTTAACGGACGATTAACTCAGTCGTAATTTTTGGAAAATGACGACCGGTATAAAGTTAGGTGTCTTGCCTTTATTGTCGATGATTTTCGGGAACGGGGAATAACCATCTTATATCGAATAGGGATCTTTCTACCTATAGCCGAACAGCCAGTTTTTGTATTTCGAACTTAATTCAAGAAAAGTATTTACATATTATAAAACTATAAAACTGACTACCTAACGGTAGTACCGGGCTAAGTTGTCAGTTTTGAATTAAGAACTATATTTTGATCACTTCTAAATAGGTTTTACAAAAACTGGATTGATGGATTTAAACCCTGTTAAAGCAAAAACTGTGTTTTTTGAATATAAATATCAGTCTGCAACTCTGCATTTAAACATGTTTTGCCCATCGCTACAAATCCGGACAACAATTATATAGCTGTACCGAGCACAGATGTAAATTTTTAAGTCGACCTTGCTTCAAAATAATGGTTTCCACCTTCTTAATGACAAAGGGACTATAGAAAAATTCATAGCAGTACTTGTACAATAATGATGCATAATATACAGGCTGTTGAACCTTTTACGTCTGTAGCGACTGCGGATTTCAATAAACGATTTATTAAAATAAAAGAAAAGGATCCTTAGATTTTTACTGTAAAATATCTAGGCTCTAATTAGGAAAATTCTTTAGCTCATATTAATTGTCAAAGACGATGGCGACTTTTAAAAAACGCCTCCTTCCCCATGCCAAACCTTTGCAAAAGGGAGTCAAAAATACTGAAGTACCAACTTATCATATTTTTATCTATCTCTTTTCAGCCGTCATCCACCTTCCGAAACATAATTTTTGATGGCAACAAATAATCAATAACAGATCAATTGAAGCGAGTTTTCCTTACCTGTCCCACAAAATTAAAAGATCCTTATTAAACCGATCAGACTGCCGCCGGGGCTTAGTAAACACGACTTTATGGACGTTGTTGTTTCAAATAATATTATGTTAAAATTGATTCACTCATTTAATTTTCAGCGTTTGACGAGTCTTTGTTAGCAAATATCTTTAGGCAGGCACAAGTGACTAACTTTCTCTAAGTTGGAGAAGAATAGAAAGAAAGAACCACTAGCACTTATTAAAGTTGCATATTATACAACGTGGCTACGTTATAACAGCCGCAGGGGTCGATCTATCAGGTTAAGCTACGCTTGCCGCGGTTGATCCGGGGATGGGCGGCCATCTTTACATACCAAGACCCCTCCGTGCCTCGGAAAGCCGTTGGTTCCGGCTGTCATTCGAGGATCTTTGTCAGTCGTTACGGGTCGTCAGAAGCCCGAAAGTCTAACAACCAGTCTTATCAAGGGGTATTGTATTACCCAGTAACTGGGTTGCGGAAGTCAGCTATGCAGTCGCTCCATATATAATACTGATATTCAGCTGCATCCTATTAGATGAAAGCCGACCCCAATATAGTTGTTTTAAGGCTAGACAGATGAGATGATACACACACATACAAGCTAATAATAATGATCTCTAAATTAGCTTACGTACACGCGAAAACCAATTTACAATTAACTTACGCAGATATTTTTTAAAGAAACCCCTTTTTAGCACACTTTATACTTTAAGTTGAGGAGAAGTGTTTGTTCGTATGCACTTATCCGTAGTGAGTGGCGTACCACTCACTACGGATGGGTCTCGCTGATAAGGCCTGGTTCATCTAGTGTATAGTATTTTATGTACTATAGTTGGCTACCCCACTCCCTCATAAGGTAACAATTGTGTTCAATTGCGTTGAATAGAGTCTATTGTCAATTAATAATATATAAAACAATAAGAGTACGGTAAACAAATACATTCTTCTGCTCAAACATTCTCATAAACAACGCGAGGCGAAGATATTAGAATAGTGACCACGAGTGATGCTTTGAAAGAATTAATGCATCAAAGGTTGCCAGATTCAATAATGTTGGAACATTACCTCCACGGCACTATCGTTTCCAATGCGAAATATAGTCTTCCCACACTAAAATGGCCATATGCGACTACGTCAGTGAAATCTATGTTCTACATTATCTTTAGTATCAATTGAGATCTTTAGTATTGAGAGAAACAGCATACAATATTGTCGTAACACACGTCGCGTTGTTTGAAACGGTGCTTAACACTTACATAAGTTTCTCCATGGACGGGACCGAGTTCTCGGCACAGATAAATCTGTGTCCTCGGTGAGGAAAACTGTAAGTATTGTAAGAATTTTAAAATAATGGCCAAGTAGTTCAGAGCAACATGAATGTGGAATACTCAAAGTCATGTAAAGCTACTTAAGGGGCGTATTACGTGTAAGTAGTACACGGGGTTTGTAAATGGTCCCCGAAACCATCAATTGCAACTGTAAATTTTTAAGTGACTGCAGATACACATTGATGCGCAAATTGATCGTCTACCTAGTGCAATTGAAGCGATAGACACTATTAGTACAATAGAAGATCATTTCGGAGACCCCTTTTGAGGATGGGAAATCATCAAATAACTTCTCCCGCTCTGGGTGGAGCGGAAGGGCGTGTCAGACTTTTACTGACTAAAACCCACCCGTGTTCCTTCAGTTGCCTATGCCAGGGCCACGGTATCTTTTTTTAACTACCCGCGACCCCAGAAGACTATTGAATACAACTACTCACATAACGTGAGAGAATGCAGAAGTGACATCATATTTTTGTTCATATTTTCCACGTACACCACACCAATATCGAAACATGTTATCTTTAATTTTAGCGTAGGTACAGAAAGTAATGCCGACATTCTTTGTGCAGTACCGTTCAATATTTTTTCTCGCCACCAAAATAAGGTTTATGTAAATGAGGTAATATTTACGTAAAAAGGCACGCAAAAACATTACTCGCTGCTGAAATATTCGAATACGAACAAACGTGGAATGAAAAAATCCGAAAAGCGCGGGCTTATACAGATTGCGAGTGCTCCATGCCAGTAATTGGAGCCAGCAAAGCATGCAAATCATTACCGACACGTACCTTAAACAATAAACTTTTTAAATAGCCCATTACAGCTCTCATCCGAGCTCACGTAATAATGTTCGGAGTTTTTTAACATAGCAATTACCAGCTCAACGCGAGTTTATGATAATAAAGTCGATAATGAGCTAAAGCTTGGTTTATTACTGACGATGAACAATGTAGGGAGTTCTTTAGCAGTCAACAAGTTTGAACAGAATGAATGGATGGATATGACAATGTTATGAACTTTTGATACTCGTAGTTTTGTAAAGATTGTAATTATTATTTTACTAGCTTTTGTCCGCGGTTTCACCCGCGTGGATGTTGGAAATTATTCCACGGCAACCGTACATTTTTCCGGAATAAAAAGTAGCCTATGTGCTATTCCAGACTATAATCTATCTCTGTGCCAAACTTCATCCAGATCCGTTCAGCCGTTCTGACGTGATTGAGTAACAAACATCCATCCATCCATCCAAACTTTCGCGTTTAAGTATACTAGTAGTAAGATTACAGTTATTCTATTCTGATTTCCTCGAAAACCCAGCAAAACGAAATCGAACCTTGAAACTTTCTACTATTGGCCTCTGAATTACCGAGAGTATTAATTTAAGTACTTATGGATTACCCGTATTAAGAGTACAATAGAGTACAATAAATTGCGTGAAAAAACGCCTGACTATTAAACGTAAAACGGGCTATGAAATAATGCCCATTTACATTTTTTGCATCGTTGCTGAGTAACGGCATTTAGGCATTACTGCATTATGGCCACTGGTATTTATTTAACAGCTGTTAAATTGTTATTTATTTTCATAACCTTTCTGTAATTTAGATACATTGGAATACAACATAATTATTTCGAATCAATTTTGTGCCTTATTGCGTGCCCACTTTTAGTTCATTTTCTGCAAAATCAATGCAGTCGAAGTTACTACTCCTACTTATGGACTAGTTAACTTTAGTCTTCGTACCCAACAGTTCCCAGAGGTACGATACGGTCCACATGGCCCAGTTACGGTGCGAAGAGTCAAATTGACACCACCACTAACGTTTTAGGATGTCATGGATGAAGCTACACGACCGACAATTACAGTTAACTTTAATATTCCTAGTTAGAGGTAATATGAACCACTCTAGTTCGACACTAAGTTTGAATGTGTGGGTAATGGTTGAATGTTCAATAAACGACCAAAATTCGTAATTTGACATATTCACAAGAAAAATATTGTCTTTAAGAAGGCTTTTGATAAGATAAATTTTATAAAGTCAATCTGATGTTCCATAAAATACAAAAAAAAAAAAACAAAACGGTAACTTTTAACTCATCTAAAAACACTTTCTTACAAGTAACAGTCGAAAAACATAGATTTTGGATTAAGTTTACATAACGATATTATGATGATAACGATGCATTCTACAAGGCAACATCATAAGTCCAGTAGGTACGAAAGAAGTTTTCAATGTTGGATGAGAAAAAAAATTGTTTTAATTGATCATAAGTACTTAGACAACTTATAAGAAGGTAGATATGACAACAATAACACTACATTTCTGACTAGTTCTGTCGAATATTCCACATAGCCGAACCGTTACGTAAAGTAAGTCAAATAAACTTCGAATGCTCAATTGGGAATTGGAAACCCTTCCCAACTTGGATTTTGCTTTTAATGACGTAGGGATTAGATGAACCCAAATCGTGTTTGATTCGAATGTTACCTGATGTGATGTTTTGGTACACAATACGTTAAGATAGAATAAGCACAGAGAATTTTCATAGCCTGACCTATGAAATATTCGCTGTTTTAAAGGGTACTTCAAATAGTGTTACCCCTAGTGACAAGAGTAAGACAGTGATTTCATGATGAAAGTATAGCAAATCAAAGGGTTGGTAACAGAAATGGTTTTAATGCATTAGGTAGGTACCGTAGAGGCTGCGCCAACCAACCTCCACGAAGGTATATTTGTTTAATAAGTTAATGGCATATTATGAGATTAACACTACAGTCGCAGTCCCGTGGGTGACAAGGCGGGGTGTTTTTATGTACAAGTGCTGCTTTTAGATAGATAGATAGATACTACCAAATACAGTACACCATAAAAATTAGAGACATAAATGTAGAAATTTTACAAGGGGTGAATACAATAGGCGGTCTTATCCGCTATATATAAATTATAAAATTATTGTATATATATATATACATACATATAAATATATACAATAATAATCATGAAACATGTGCAAAGAACAAATAAAAGATGTTTATAGAGAGACAGACAAACAGACAGAGACAGAGCCCAGAGGACCGAGACGACACGGACAGAGTTTTTGTAACATCATTTTAAAAATGGACAAAGATTGAGCATGCCTTAACGACACAGGCAAGGTATTTCATGACCATACTGCTTGAACTTTTAAATTTTATTGTGCAATAATTATTTTAAAATAAATTATGTAAATTGAAAAATTGTAAATTCAAAAAAAAAACATTGCTGGTTTCCACCTACTTTTAAATAATTATCTGATTAAAAGTATATCGGAGTTTCATTCTGGTAGATTTTAATATCACTGGACCTAACAGTACCATACATAATAATATTACATTTTACGCCTGAAGAAAACGAAGCAAACAATAATGAGTTTCGAATACAGAAACACGTGTAACATGAGACAGGACCTTAACCTGTGAACAGGGAGCATTAAGTGGAGTACAAAGGTACTTGGATAGTTGCAAAGTGCCCCAAGCCAGGACTCACTGGAGAAAATGTACGTTTAGTACAACTTTGAAAGCACAAATGTAATTTCACACAAAACTTCGGCATCCCTTCGGCAAGGATAGATATTTCAATTTTAATTGGATATTTGGTTTCGTACGGCAACAAATTGTGGATTTCTTAAAATAGTACCGTTAATAATGGATACCTATCGTTTAAACGGTTAGCAAAGTATTTTTATTGTTTGTGAACAGAAAAATGTACTCGGTCAGCCAAAATGGCTAGTTGGTTAGTAACTTACCGACTTAATGTCAGCAAACATTTCTAAATCAGTCAGCAATTAATGTCATACTGGACTGCTCTAAATTATTTTGGTTAGCAAATTATATAATAATATACAAGCTGCATTGAGCAACCCTACATGGGTTGCTCAATGCAGCTTGTATATTATTATATAATTTCAGTAAGCAATCAGCGGGTAAGCAAAATAATTAATTTTGTTCATAAAATATAAATAGAAATAAAACCTTACTGGTTTTTAACAAAATGTAAAAAGGAATGGTCGGCAGAACCCCGCTTGGCGGGGCTCCTATTTCGGGCTGGTTAAAAAATAACCACATAGGGTATGGCGGGCTTGGAACCAAACCTGTCGGAGAGAACTAAAAACCATTAAAATCCTACTGTGTGTTTTCTCTACTGACCAATTGTGAAATCTTGCTGACCAAGTAATTATTTTGCAGCTCGACTGTTTATGCAGACACATGATAATACAAGCGGACTGATATTGGTTAAATTGTTGACCGTTGAGAAATTAAATTAATTATTAAGTGTACATGACTCGTCATGAAAATCATTTGGAATAAAGTATAATTATTTTGTGAAAATAACAACTACCCACGCCACCCAAACAAAAAGCAACTTGACTTGAAGTAGGTTACGTTCGCGTTACGATTTAAAAATAGCATCGAACATGAAAACAAACAATGTAAACACAGCCAAACTGGAGCGCATACTCGCACATAAACCAATTATGCCTTTTCACAGCACTACAAATGCTTGTCCGCGAGCCTTTATTGAAAAAGGGTACTTTCATGAATGAATTTCAACGCGATCGTTCAGTTGCTACCCTCCGCCCAATAAATTCGAAATTTGAATACCCCCAGTATTTTAGTCTAATAAGATTGAAAGAAGTTTCCGTTATGCATACAAAAAGGTTCTCTCATCAGGCAATTACGTGGCTGTTCGTTCATACTAACTACTTTGTTAAACTAATTGAATTGTTTGATTAACGATGCTCGGCAATTGGAAATAATGTGAAAACGCACTCTGCATTTCATACAGCCCATTTTTAATATACGTACATAGCATGCTTTTATTCGACCTAATTAATCGATGCCAAATTCGATTTTTACACTACATAAATCACGGTACACAAAAACAAAGAACTCATTATGAAGTAGGTACCCATTTAACATTTTACAACGGTAAATGATATTGATGAAACCGATGCTGATCACTGTCAAAATTAAACGACACGTGAACCGAATAAATGTTGAATTTTGATCTCAAATTTTAAACATTTTAACAAAAATTCAAGTAAACTAATCCCAACATTTTAAGCCAAATCAGCAATCAATTATTTTAAAATGAAAGTAGGTAGGTACCTATAGGTCGAGTCTGGGAGCAGTTATTGGTTGAATTTTGGTATACCGGCTGTGGTGACTCTGAAAAGTGACTTCGGTGATGGTCCTGGGGGGACGTGAGGAACCTTTCGTGGAGAGAAGATTGATCAGCTGGAGTCTGCGTTAATGTTAAGTAATTTTTAAACAAATCCCTTTCCCACATTGCGGGCGCATGTTACCTTTTCAAACTGTCATTTTCATTCAAAATTACATAGTCGGAAATATAAAATAATTAGCTGTGCCCCGCGGTTTCGCCCGCGTAGACCGAGATAAAAAGTAGCCTATGTGTTAATCCGGAGTATAACCTATTTACATAATAAATTTCATCCAAATCGGTCCTGCCGATTGAGCGTGAAGAAGTAACAAACACACACACACTCACAAACTTTCGCCTCTATAATATTAGTGTGATAAGGTGCAAGTACATACATATTTATACCGAGACTGCACATTACGCATGTTTAAAAAAAAATAGAAGTCATTCAAACTAGGCTGAGAATCAGCACTTTTCGAACGTCAAACTTACATAAGACAGTCCCACAAAACGCCCGCCCTTCACCACTTCCTAGTGCTTTAGCTGGGAAGAAGAAGTGGCGCAACAAACTCCCCAGCAGTACAGCTGTCTGTTCAGTTAGAAAAACAACTATTTTGAGAACAAATTTTTAAGTGTGGTGTAAACTTGTGCACATTTCACTAATGACTAATATTCGCGTCCAATCTGCCTAGCTTTTTCCCAACTATGTTGGGGTCGGCTTCCAGTCTAACAGCTTAATACCAGTATTTTACATGGAGCGACTGCCTATCTGACCTCCACAACCCAGTAACTGGATAATACGATACCCTTGGTAAGACTGTCAGACTTTCGGGCTTCTGACGACCCGTAACGACAGTCGTTACGGGTCGTCAGAAGCCCGAAAGATCCACGAATTGCAGCCGGGACCAATGGCTTAATGTGCTTTCCGAGGCACGGAGGAGTCTCGGTATGTAATGATGGTCACCCATCCACTGACCAATCCCAAGCTTAACTTAACCTGATGGATCAACCCGTGCGGCTGTTATTACTTAGCCACGAGCTACTCCACGAGCGTCCATAACTACAAGCGCGACATAACTTAAGTGTTCTACAACGACGTATATAAGTTACGGCAGCAGAGTATTTAAATCAAAAGAATTACCTACTAAAACCTAACTAAAACAGAAACAGGTGCAGCTACTGAAGTTACCTCTAACTTCCAACTACGCTAAGCTCTTAAAGCAAATTCAACGCTTAGCACCCATATTTTTTAATAAGTGTCGTCTTAACGACCTTAAATCAGAGTGGAGTGCAAGCTAGCAGAATACGAGCATTGATCACATAAAACTGGCACACATCCAAAGATCTGTTGGAACTGCGAGCACCTGACTTACGTTTAATTGTCAGAATTTATTTTTAACCGACGTAAAAAGAGGTCCTGGTTCTCAAATGGACACGTATATTTTTTTTCTATATGACTACGCATAACTTTTTACAGAGTTGTCCGATTTCAAAGATTCTTGTTTTATTTGGGAGGGTATACATCGACATTGGTCCCATGTAAAGTTTATTAACTTTGCTTGGGTAGTTTTTGACTTAGCTTCAATAATACGTATTTTTTCCTACCTTTTATGTCGATGATGTTCTCATTTCTTTTGTAGGTAGTGGTATTAGAATTTGAGTGGGGTTCACAACCTAAAAAATTAAAAATTGCAGCTACTAAAGTTACCTCTAACTACCAACTACGCTAAGCTCTTAAAGCAAATTCGACGGTAAGCACCCATATTTTTCAGTAAGTGTCGTCTTAACGACCTTAAATCTAGAAAGTGGAGTGCAAGCTAGCAGAATACGAGTGTTGATCACATAAAACTGGCACACATCCAAAGATCTGCTGGAACTGCGAGCACCTGACTTTCGTTTAATTGTCCGAATTTATTTTTAACCGACGAAAAAAGAGGTCCTGGTTCTCAAATGGACACGTATATTTTTTTTCTATATGACTACTTACGCATAACTTTTTACAGAGTCGTCTGATTTGAAAGATTTTTTTACAAAAAAAAACAACCGACTTACACGATGGGCACCCATCCACGGACCACTACCGGCAAGCATAGCTTAACCTGATGTATCGACCCGTCCGGCTGTTATTACTTAGCCACGAGCTCTTTCTGCTTATTTAATTAATTCAGCTGCCTATTCAATTAATGTCAAATGAAAGTTGTTCAGGGCCTTCTTAGAAAACTGTATAAAATGTTGATTCTTGACTTGACAGTAGTATTAATCCATCTTAATGACACCATTCAGACAGAACTACGTAAAGTAGTTTAAAAGGTCCAAACGAAAGACACTATAGAAAGAGGTAAAAGCTCTCAATCATTACTTAATTGCTACTTACAAGATGACCCGCCAGACGTCGTCCTTTGAAAATTTTTTTTAGGGTTCCGTACCAAAATGGTAAAAAAGGAACCCTTATGGTGTGACTCAGTCTGTCTGTCTGTCTGTCACAGCTGGATATCTCAAGAACTACTAATGCTATCAACTTGAAATTTGGAACAGTTTTAGATGACGTTTACCCAACTATTTTGCAAATAAGAAAGAAATAAAAATATTTATGTTTTTTTTGTAACAGGTGCTGAAAGGGGGTCTTAAAAATTCAAAGTCTGACAAGGGCTACTAGAGCATTTGGGGTATCATATGAAAGAACGCTGTTTGCACATTCTTAAACATTTTTTTATTTTTTTTAGGCCGCATAGTTTTCGATTTTTGATGAAAAATGTGAAAAAAAGATACCGTTCCCCCCCCCTTTTTCTCCGAAGTTTGCAAAGGGAAAAATCTGAAATTATTCTGTGTGATAGAAGTTTATGTAAAGATTACAGAAAAAATAAAACGATGTCTTTCAGTTGTGTTTTTCAGAAATCAGAACGGAACCCTCGGTGCGCGTGTCCGACTCGCTCTTGACCGTTTTTTTTTTCATTGAACCACCCCAGTAGTAGTGAGTGTTATACCCGTTTTAACCAACTCTAAATGACAATAAAATTAATCCTTAAATAATATTGCACTCTTGGATCAAAAATCTAACAGTGCACTTTTATTTAGGGATTCATTTAAGTATCACTTAGGGTTGGTGAAAATGGGCATTAGACACATAAACCTTCCGGAATAAATTCTCTAAATGAGTGAAAACCGCATCATAACCCGTTGCGTAGTTCAGAACAACAACGTGGTCATACAAACAGACACGAAAAACTACTTTAATTTATAATAATTATATAGGTATAGATATAGGTTATTGTTAGGAGAGTTTTAGAATAAAAATAAAGAAAAGCAACACATTTTGTAACAAATAGCGTGTCAAATTTTGTATTAAAGATTTCTTTTGATAAGTCAAGTGCTATCCTCTGAAACGGGTTTTGTAATTTGTTCCTCGATTCCTTTTACGTTTGGCTTCCTTTTCTTGCTTATCCAATAAATTAAAATAGAAAGCTTCGTTTGTGACTCGACATACATTTTAAGCACGTCAATGACGACTTTAATATCCTAGCAATACAAAGTCAAATAAAATTAACTGGTGAAAGTTTCGGTTTCGGAAAAAAAAAAAAACGATTTGATGATTTAGGTGCAACGCAGACGACACACTTTTTGTGCGATCGTGTCTTTGGCGCACAAAATGTCTGCATGGCACACACAAAGTCCGTCGCGGATTGTACGCAGACTCAACACACACGACGCAAATCTTCGATCTTTCTGTCGGCTGAACTGTAGGAAAGTAGACGCTATGTCCACTTAAGGTGCAGCGAATACGACAGACCTTTTATGCAATACTAAAAGTGTGCGCCGTCTGCGTTAAGCAACGTTCTATTTTTTCGCGCACTTTTGTGTGGCGCGGCGCGCCGCGATCTGCCAGAATGACACGGTTTTTTTGTGCGCCGGACTTTTTGCGCGTCATGTACGTTATTGCATATAATTGCTTAAGTTCTATTTTCACAGACTAAAAAGTGCGCCACGGATAGTCTGTCGTCTGCGCTGCACCTTAATCTAAACTACAAGACACTGACCAAAAATAATTTACCAAATAATTTTTTTTTCCTTTATCATGTTTATCAATCGATACCCATCACTGTGCAGTTTCGCTAGCTAAATTTACTTTGACCCTGTATTTATTAGAATGCTCCGAACATATCAGCAATAAACTAAAATGTATTTTTCTAAATTATAACACATAGAAACCATAAAAAAAAAAAAATTCTTACATATAACAAAAAAAAATCTCCTTGAAAATCGAATAGATGCAGCTTCCTCCAAATAAGGCAGCGTGCCAAAATATACGGCAAGTTTTTCAAACCAGGATGACTTTATTTAGGTTAGAGCTTTTTCATATACCTACCTAGGTAGATAGTTGCTTTGAGCTCTCATTTACTGTCTGCGAAATGCATACGGATTTACGCAATTATAGGAAGTTATGTATATTGATTGGCAATCCGTATTCCGTTAGTTCCTATAAGTACGAGTTACCCAACAGATTTCCGTCTTGGTTGATCGTCATACATAGTTAATCGAGATATCTACCAACCATGATAATTGGGCCCAGGCGCAAAACGTCTCTTTCGCATAATTTCGCTTTCTCATAATGTCGCTTTCGTAGAATGACTCCTTCTCAAAAGCTCGATGCCTCTTTCGCAAAATGTCGCATTAGGAAACTCCAAACATAGCTTAATGTTGTAAAACTTGTAAACATTTAAAAAATTGGTAAAAAACATTTTGCCTATAAAATTAATTATTTGGCGTGCCCTGAGAAAACTATTGATGATACATAAAAAGTATGTAGTACATGATTAAAGTACTCATTATTACCTTCAAAAAAGTCCGCGAGGCAATATATCTAACTATCGTAGTTAAGTCACAATAGCAGCTTTTGTGTTCTAAAATTTAATCAGATTGCCGTTCGAAACAAAAGTTGGTTACAATCGTATTGTAGTATTAATTCTTATTCAAATAAATAGTTTTATCATCAAGGGTATTTATGTAGCAGTAAAATACTTTTTAATTCATTCGATTCGGACATTTAATTTCGAAGTTATCACGAGTATAAAAATTCCATACGCGTTCCGTTCAAAGTCGCGCCGCGATTAACTCAGTATTTTTATACTTGAGAGCAAAAATGAGCGGGCAGCAGCTAGTATTTTACAAAGTCACACTAACAACCAGCAATCGTAGAAAACCGAATAAACTCAACTAAACCGTTAACTGAGTTATTGGAAAATGTATCTGTATTAAGTGAATCATGTCAGAGCGGGAGCTTGGAACAATGTTTACTCTAGTGATTGGTTTTCGAGATAAATCCACAACGTAGCAACTTGTTCACTCCGGACGATCAAGTTGGCTCTTGTTTGTTAGGCGAGATAAAACATTGAGGTGGGCAAACAATACTGTTGCTTATCGCGAGCCATACTCCCGGCCTATTTGACTGATGGATATGGCTTAATATACGCCCCTAGAGGCAGAATTAGGTTGGAACTGAGGCTGGAGGAACGCGCCCTTTGTTTGAATAATTTAATGTAGGATGTCCTTTGTAAGTAGGAACATTTATATGAATACAAATGTAGGTATTTCCTTATGTAATTATGAAACGCCATAATCCTAACTTAATGTTATAAAAAATGCAAAAGTCAGTTTGATTGTTCGTTTGTTACGCTGTAACGCTAAAACGGCTGAATGGATTTGGAGGCACATGGGTAGACAATGACCTAGATTAGGAGATAAAATACTTTATATCCTGTTAATATGTTCCCGTGGGATAATTTGCAACCACAACGCGGGCGAAGCCGCGAGCTAAAGCAGTGTCATAAAAAAGTAACAAGGTACATACCGGAGATTAAAATTACGCAGGCATAATACATAAATCACAATCACATACACACATACACTATGTTATCTAATAAGCACTCAATCAATCTGCCTAGTTTTTCCCAACTATGTTGGGGTTGGCTTCCAGTCTAACCAGATGCAGCTGAATACCAGTATTTTACATGGAGCGAATGCCTATCTGACCACCACAAGCCAGTAACTGGGTAACACGACACCCCTTGGTAAGAGGGGTTGTCAGACTTTCGGGATTCTGACGACCCGTTACGACTGTCAAAGATCCACGAATGACAGCCGGGACCAATGGCTTAACTTGCTTTCCGAGGCACGGAGGAGTATCGGTGTGTAAAGATGGTAACCCATCCACGGACCAACCCCGGCAAGCGTAGCTTAACCTGATGGATCGACCCGTGCGGCTGTCATTACTTAGCCAAGAGCTCCTCTGTTGCCTAAGCATTAAAAGAAACAAAAAAATAATCTTAGCTGAACATCTGTTCCAACTCGTAACGATCCAGACAAAGTAAATTTTAAAAGGAAACTACTGATCTTCATTGCCTAATGGATTAAAAGTGTTCATAAATTTATACAGTTCTTTACAAACTAATAAGGAATGATATGATTTCTTGTCATTATTTTTTTAGTTTAATCAACAGATTATTTGTAAATCGATAATTACTTCAAATTTTGCAAGCGTTGTGTCATCGCGCTTCTCTTTCTTTTCTATGCAGTCCGACAGTGACCGCGCTTTTTGCGACGGACAAGCCTTAAAGCTTGTTATATTATTATTTACTTATACATTACATACATAAAGTCACACCTTCTTTCCATGGGGGAGGCAGAAACTACTGAACGCTACCTGCTACGACCTGTACTTCTTTTGCCTCGTTTACGTTCATACGTCTGGTCATACACGCACGCTGGTTGGGAGTACTACGCACCTGACCTTTCTGAAGAACAGCACCAATAACGTCACTATACTATTATTTCTTCCTCGGGCGTCCCCTCCAGGCGTTTCCACTCACATCTGCCTTTTGTTAGTCGCCTTTCATTCGTTCTCTCAACATGACCAAACCATCTGCATCATCATCATCATCTTGTGGCGGCATCTACATCGCCACATATGAACTACGCATCAATGACATGACGTCACGCAATCCTGCATCGCGCAATTAGAGTTTACCACGCGATTAGCATATATACAACGTCCCGACATCAACCGTCGGGCAGTAGCCCACCAGACACGACACCCGTCTGGTCGGAGGATCCTCCCTTTTCTCTGGAGGATGAGTGAACTTTACACCCTGTTCCTCATGCCTCTAAAATCTCATCATATCATCATCTGGTCGTCGGCTGCGGGCCGCTCGGGTATTTGAGTTCGGTGCTCAAATGCGCGAGCGGAGCGATGTCGGCGGCGCACAGTGGGCTGAAAATCGGCTTTCATAGACTTAGGGATTTCTATCTGCAAGTGCCGGATTTTTTCCTGGATATTGCTTCTATTAGTTGTAACTATATTCAAAAATGACACCGGAGTTAATTCTGGACAAAAACGAAGGAATTATAATTTTTTTACGAAAAATTTGTATGAAGCTAGTATGAAAAAGTTAATTATCTCGCAAACAGCAAGGAAAACCGTAATATCCTTACAGGTGGTTATAGTACTAATTATTTATGATTTTTTGACATATGTCATATAACGGTTTTCGCTGCTAATTTTTTTTTTAAAAATCGTCAAAATATTTTTACTTATTTTTACGTATGAAACGGTTCCTTTTAGTGACTTAATTAAGAACATTGTTAATTATAAATAATTTTATTAACCCAAATATTAAGACTATATAAAACAAGAAAAATATTTAAAAAAATAGAAAAAATTAAATCAAATATTGAACATTTTCCTTATCACTGTCGTTGTCGGACTCCAATTCTGAGTCAGAATCCAGATTGGATATATCTAAAAACTCGAACTCACTTTCCTGAAACTGAATTAATTCGAGAGTTTCAGCAAAAAAACTCTGTTTTCTTTTGGCATCTAACTTAGGCCTTTGTGCACTTAGGAAAGGATCCGAAGAAACAATAAGCATATTTAAGATATCTTGATTACAATCTTGCCTGCTTCTTTTCCGCGAATGATGTTCCCGGAACCTCCTAAAATCTTTGTTTCGAGACTCTGAGGCTTCTACCGAGAGAGTCCCAATCGGCACAATATCATTTTTCTCGATTATGTCAGCCCCGTCTATTAGTAATTTATGTACGGTTGACGACATGTAGTACCAGTCGTACAATTCCACGTACTTTTCTGCTGTTTTGCGGGCAAAATCTTTAAATTTTATTACGTCGATCTTCTCGCCAGATGTTATCGCTTGCAAAATCACAGCAAATCTTTTAATAAGATCTTCGTCCAACCCGGTAATAGCTGCAGTTTTATTAGGAAACTCGAAAAACTTTCTTGCGGTATTCCCGTCATTGGTAGTTCCCGAGCCTTGTTTTACAATATCAATCAACAGATTGAGCTGATCTTTGAATTTATTTTGAATAGATTGTTTTCTGTTCTGCAACATTTCTTTGTCCTCATTACTTCTCGCTGCCCACCGTTTGAAGTCGAGCCTGTACGCAATATGTAACAGACATTCCATACAATTAATACGTGCGTGTAGGGATGACAAGCCAAATTCGTATATGTCAGCACACACAGTCTTTGATGTTACAACATCTAAGCGGTTCATTTCCGTAGGTTTTGCTAAGCACAGGTAGCACGATGCATTTGATCTGGCCTCAGAAAGGTACGTGCAGACTTTGGCGTCGATCATTGTCATCATTAGTTGATGAGTCACCATGTTATTATTAATGCACTCTGTGGGGTTAAGGTCCTCAATTTCATCATCCATTTGTCTTTTGAAACCAATGACAACTGCTTCGCTCTCCTTTACAAAAGTAAACTGAACTGAACGACAATACAAAGTTGAGCATGGTTTTGGGTTCGTCCATACAGTATTATCACCATCTGTCAGTTTTAGTGGCACCAAGGAGGTCATGAAAATGCTTGCATCATCTTGCTCACCCTCCATTTTCTGCTTGTATCGGCTTTGGTTGGAAGCACCATCAAATCCCCACTTGGATATCAGCTTTAGCTGCTTATTTTGCACATCTGCATAGTCAGAAAGACTTTGAAGGATCCTCGTCACCGTGATGTCAAGTAAAGCTTGAAGTGTAATCCTAGCCGAGGAATCCGTAACTGACACTGATTGCTTCGGAGGGTAGCAATCAAGCTTAGTTTGTTGCACTTTATAGTAGGATGGATAAATATCCTTAGCACCTTCCCGAATGGCAGCCTCTCGCAAAGTAATATATTGCCACTTTGACAGTTTTAGTGAAAGAAGCAATCCAAGCGCTTTCTCTGGTGTAAATATGACTTTTTTCACTGGTTTCTTAAGCGTTTCTTTAATTTTAACGGCTGCTTCAGGATTTTTCATTATGTATTCGATCACAGATGCCATATCCTCATGCCCTTCTTCTTTTAAACGCGCTGCAGCTGCATATGCCAATTCACTGGAGTCTTCGCCTGTATGATCATCAGATCTTCTCTTTTTCTGTTTACTTCCCAAATCTTCGAATGGTTTTCGGGACCTTTTTGTCATTGTTCCAACGGACAATGATGCCGACGACGAAGGTTCTTGAGAGTCTGATTGTGCTCTTGGTATCTCATCAACAGTTGGTTCTTGATTAACTAAAGCTTGCACACAACTTGGCCAATCAATATTTGCTTGCAGCCAATTTCCGTACAGTCTTCTGAAGTGATCAAGGAATCGGTTGGATTTCTGCCATCTCTGTAAAGCAGCTCGCGTGAATTTCCGACAAAATTCTTTGAGAGTTACTCGATCTTCGGCAGAAAGGCAATCGCCTATGCGGGATACAACTGCACCAAACAATACTTCATGATTAAATGAAGTACTTTCACTTTTTAGAAGAACAAACAAGTCTAAATTGGTGATTAAACTTTCCATTTTAAGATTTTATAGTCGCAGGGCAAAAATTTAGTGTTAGCAGTTACACCGTTGTGAACAATCTAAATTATAAAGCAAAATTTTAGCCCTTTTATTGCAAAACGTCGATAATTAGTTAGCTACCCTCATTAGAGTTTTAAAAGATGTGCTAATGAAAATTTATAATCGTCCAAAACATTTCTTAGAACTCTTAGCACAACTAATCAACAAATTAGCTTACTTATCAGAAATCATTAACAATAATTTAATCACCTATTCAGACTTATTAGAAGACTAAACAATTTGTTATTTGGTATTTTGAATGTATGTAAAGTTTTAAAACTCATTTTGTATTGATAAATATCTAATTCAAACATAGTTGGCTAAGTGTGGATGTACTATAAACCTCTGACTACTCCTTCGGGAATATAGGGGTGATGCTATTTTATGTTAAGTGTTGTTAAAAGTCTGTGTTCCTCAACCTAAACATCAAAAGGAACATTTTCATGTGTAAAAATAAATAAAAATATTTTGACGATTTAAAAAAAAAAAATAGCAGCGATAACCGTTATATGACATATGTCAAAAAATCATAAATAATTAGTAGTATAACCACCTGTAAGGATATTACGGTTTTCCTTGCTGTTTGCGAGATAATTAACTTTTTCATACTAGCTTCATACAAATTTTTCGTAAAAAAATTATAATTCCTTCGTTTTTGTGCAGAATTACCTCGGGTGTCATTTTTGAATACAGTAACAACTAATAGAAGCGATATCCGGCAAAAAATCAGGCACTTGCAGATAGAAATCCCTAAGTCTATGAAAGCTGATTTTCAGCCCACCGTGCGGCGTCGTGTCGGCGGCTGCTTGCATCTGCCGGCCGGTGGCCCGTGCCGCTTGTGTGTGTGGGCGCTGGATGGTTTAAGTAGTTTGTTCTGTATGTAATGACCGAAATTATTTGTAAAAGGAGCTTTAATCCTGCCGACAAACTGTCTTGCAGTTTGGCAGGTTTTATAAACTTATATTTGTGTTTGGTCAAAATAAATGATTCAGTTATAGTTATAGTTAGTTATCTAAGCATACTCTTTTCAGTTTTTGTCACTACATCTTCATTTAAACCGCACCGTTGCCTTATCACATCATTTCTCAGCTTATCATTGATAGTCATACCACACATGGCATGCTTCGCAAGGAACGCATTTCCACAGCATTTGTTCTACTGTCATGCTTCTTTTGCCACACCCAACATTCACTTCCATACATAAGCGTAGGCACCAGCACACCATTGTGAACAGCCAGTAGATTCTTTTGGACTAAAAGTTGGTCACAATCGAATGTATAGCACCATTCTCTTTATTTATTTTATTTTATTTTATTTGGGAAACAAACAGATACAATATAATAAGAAAACGGTACAAAATAGCAATACATAATCCAAAACAGTTTCCACACATTAAATACAAATTTTGGCAATTTAGAAAGTTACGACAGCCGCTATCAAAAGGAAAAATGTATATCAAAATGATTCAACAATGACAATGAAAAGAACAACAATATTAAAAAGACAAATCATAATTTTGCTGCAATAACGTCTTGAACAGACTTCCCGCATTTAAAATGTAAATGGCAAATGCACAAGAAAACCGAAGAAGCAATTTACAAAAAATACTCCACTTCCCGCTTCACATGCTAAAAGCAAAATTAATTGCATTATTATGTGACATTTAAATAAAAAACTCGATACCTACGAGAAAATCAAATTGGGTTGTAGAAAAATATTTTGTCAGTGGCATGACAAACGACGTTCCCTTTGATATTTCGACGCCAGACATACCACGATCGTTAAAACCTTCATTGTAGAAAACGAATAAAATATTCATATTCGAGTTGACACCGACCTATTATCGTCTCGATTGCCGAATTTGAGGGTACAAAGAATATCTATAGTCATTCATTAATGCTTTAAAATAATCAATTGTGAATAATATTATTCTAAAGTTTTGAAACTGTTCATTTATTCTATAAGTAGTCATTGGGACGATATTAACTATTAACTTTCCACCAACTCCGTCCGAAAAAATATAGGGGCTTAACTAGCTTTTCCCGCGGCTTCACCCGCGTGGATGTCGACAAATATCCCTCGGGAACATACTACCTGGAAATCCTTCTTTATTCCTTGTCTACATTATAAAGGAAACCTCTGTGAAAAATTTCAGCTTTCCAAGCTCAAGGCTTTGGGCTGGGCGTTAATGAGTCAGTGATTCATTTAAAAGTTGCAAAACTTCTAATATCAATTTCTTGTATTTCATTACGTATTATTTATTCTTCTTTCTTTTGTAAGTGTCATGTAATAGCGATATTCCATGAGCACATTCCATAGTTTTCCGTCGGAAACACTTACCCGGTCGTTTCAAGGCTCGCGTCACCTGTACCCACTTATTTTCACCCGTTTCCCTCCTCCAGCGTGTTTTTCTTGAGTTTACGTAATCCTTCCGGGTACCTGCCAACTACACGAGGCAATTTTGAGGCAATCGATAATCGATATCACGGTTTAAATCGACAGTTATACTTTGCTGAGGAGGTGAGGTTAAGATTTAGTAGGATACGTTTTATTTAAGACTAGCTATTGCCCGCGGCTTCGCCCGTGTGGATGTCGGAAAATATCCCACGGGAACATACTACCGGGAAATCCTTCCTTGTTCATTATCTACACTATAAAGAGGAAAATTTCAGCTTTCTAGGTTCAAGGGTTTGGGATGGGTGTCGATGAGTCAGTCAGTCAGGACTTCTATTTTTATTTATATTAGACTAGCTTTTGCCCGCGGCTTCACCAGCGTGGATGTCGGAAAATATCCCATGAGGACGTTCATGTGGAAAACATAGGGCATATCCCTAACTTAAGAAATGCTGGGTTTCCCATACAAACTTTCATCCCTTTCACCCCTTGTAGGATTATGTTTTAAGACAAAAAGTAGCCCATGTCCTTTCCCAGGATGCTATCTACAGGGTGTAAGGGACAGCCCTCCGCAAACTGATAGGGTGAATTCAGTATGTCTTACTAAGATGACTGGTACATTAATTTTTTCAGGAACGTTAAGGGAATCCAATAAACCTGATTTGTTTGTGTTTTTGTGCACAAATCGGAACGTCTATTACTGGTTGGGAGGGGTAAGTAATAGGTATGCGGTGAGTTCGATGAACTCTGTAGCTAGACAGAAAGTGAACAGCTGATTACACGCGTCGTTGGTTAGAGTATTTCAACATCCATTGCTGTTTTTTTTTTTGTTGTTTTTTTTTGCAGTTTTTTTACATAAATGGAATGCTGCGAACACACAACGCAATTTTAAATTGAAATAATGAAAATGTAACTGAAAAAAAAATTGAAAAAACGAAAATTTTCCTGAGAAAATTTCCGGTAGAATATGATTCAAAATGAGGAGCTGAATGCACCCTGTTAGTTTGCGGAGGGCTGTCCCTTACACGCTGTATAGCCTTGCCTTTTATCGAAATTCGTGCAGTTTTGTAAATTTTAAAATCAACCCCTATTTTACCCACTTAGGGGATGATTTTTAAAAAACGCTGACTCGCCAGATTTTGTTTAAGCCTTGCCAGATTTTGTTTAAAATCAACCCCTATTTTACCACCTTAGGGGATGATTTTTCAAAAACGCTGAACCGATTCTTTATTTCCTATCAAAAGCATACATTTTAATTTTCACATCCCTAACTTAAGAAATACTGAGTTTCCCATACAAACTTTCATCCCCTATATCACCCCATGTAGGATTATTTTTTAAGACCAAAAGTAGCCTGTGTCCTTCCGCAGGATGCTATATAAAGCCTTGCCAAATTTTATCGAAATCCGTGCAGTTTTGTAAATTTTAAAATCAAGCCCTATTTTACCCCCTTAGGGGATGATTTTTCAAAAACGCTGAACCGCATATTTCTTAAAATTTTCTACCAATAGCATAAATTTGTTATCCCTAACTTAAGAAATACTGGGTTTCCCTTACAAACTTTCATCCCCTATATCACTCCCTGTAGTATTGTTTTTGAAAGTATCCTATGTCCTTTCCCAGGATGCTATTTAAAGCCTTGCCAAATTTTGTCGGAATCCGTGCAGTTTTGTAAATTTTAAAATCAAACCCGATTTTACCCCCTTAGGGGATGATTTTTCAAAAACGCTGAACCGCATATTTCTTTATTTCCTATCAAAAGCATACATTTTAATTTTCACATCCCTAACTTTAGAAATACTGAGTTTCCCATACAAACTTTCATCCCCTATATCACCCCCTGTAGGATTCTTTTTGAAAAAAAAAAGTAGCCTATGTCCGTCCCCAGGATACCATCTATAGCCTTGCCAAATTTTATCGAAATCCGTTCAGTGGTTTAGGCGTGAAAAGGTAACAGACAGACAGACAGACAGACAGAGTTACTTTCGAATTTATAATATTAGTATGGATTAGATAAGACTCAAGTTCATTTGCTGTTTAATACATACACAAACTCACGCCTTGTTCCCATGGAGGAAGGCAGAAACTACAGAACGCCACCTGCTACGATCCTTACATACTACTTTAGCCTCGTTTACGTTCATACATCTGGTCATACGCACGCCGGTTGCGCGTACTACGCACCTGACCTTTCTGAAGAAAATCACTAATACGGTCACTATATGTCTTCCTAGGGCGTCCCCTCCCGGCGTTTCCATTCACATTGCCTTGTGAATACATTTTGCTAGTCTTCTTTCACTCATCCTCTCAACATGACCAAACCACCTAAGCATACTCTTTTCAATTTTTGTCACTACATCTTCTTATAAACCGCACCGTTGTCTTATCACATCATTCCTCAGCCTAAAACCCCAAACCCTCATAGTGAAACCACACATCTTTTCTGTTTATTTACACAAAATATTCGAAGTAATTAAGTAACTGCTTTAATTAATTACTTCGAATATTTTGAGTAAAGGTTTTCCCAAAAACTTTTATAAATGCCATGCCATGGCAGAAATTAAACACACCGTGAATATTTTAAGTAAATTAATAAGTAGATTCACACACGTCACTAAAATAATATGGAATAGCTGAAAAAAAGATTTACATAAAACAATAAAACCCGAGGTGGCCGAACCTTTTTATTTTCACTGCTGTAACGAGAAGTCGCCTTTTTACGTCCAATTTATGTCGTTTTTATTTCAAGAGATAAAATACGCTATTGTACCGTTGAATTTTTGAAGTCAGCTTCACAATTTAATCGTACCCCGACTTTATTACTTACTGACGGTTATCTTTTTAATCTTGTAATTTATTGTTAATTATTTTTACATCTACAGCGATGTCAAAAAGGCCTATTTATTTTATGATATCGCGAGTCCATTGATAGGTTCTATGATAAAAGTTAAGTTGTGTTAAATATGATGACCTCAAACAAAGAATATTGTTAGTACCATGGAAATGTTAAATGCTTAAGTTGGTCTTTAGGTGACCACATATTAGTCAGTTTGTAAATGTCGCCTAACCACAATTATAACAGTATTTAAGGTCAAAAACTGTACTTAAAACTACATTACACAATCCTCCATAACAATTGCGAATGGATCTATGTTTGCATAAAGTGGGGGAAGTTGGCACCCCAATTACCCTACCTTGTAACCTACTTTCACGCAACGGGTACAAAGACTGCTTATTACTGACTATGTCGTTAGTCTCCTTTTAAAAGCGAAAAAAAAACTTTTTACTCTTTATAACTGAAGAAAACGTCTAAAGTGGTACTATAAACGAGTAGCTAAATAATTCAAAATTTGCAGAACCGAGTAGATAATTAATTAAAGAAGGGTATAATCTTTCTTTTCCCCACATAAAACCGACGAATGCTCGAATGGTCGCAAAGTCTACGAGAATGAGAAAATACTCTATTCTCTATGGTCATCCAATTATGCAAAGAGCTATGCTGTAAGAAAAGATGTTCTACGATTTAATGAATTACTTCATAGTGGGATTTGTTCTCGAATGCGAAAGACCGATATCTAAAGAAAGTATTTTACTTCTTATACAAGAATGTGCTACCTGATACTGTTATGCGAGAAACTAACTTTGCCGAAGCTTCGCAAATTCCGATAACGAGTGACACTTCGGGCAAAAAGCGACACAGACCGTGGACTGAATTTGTGGCGGAGACTTATCTCCGCTACCTATATCTAAGATATAGGTAAGGTAAGTGCAACAAACATTTCCTTGATCAGTTTGAACATCCTAGTTCATACATTTCAAAGCTCGCTGTTTTAAATCATCGTACCGATCATACGGCTAAGATTAACTTTACAATGTGGACTGTCTAAAGTTGCAAACAGAACTCATTTTAACTTCTCCATAAGACGGTGGCCGCTAGATAACTTGTATGAATATAACACATACCGCAAGCTTCAACAAACTCGGCTGGTACATCAAGGCGGGACCGCAGTTTGCACAACTTGCAATCCAAGATGAGTTATATCCCCAACGGATAACGAACAGCGAGTAATAAACAAACCGTATTTTACTTCTGTAGCGGCGACGTGACGAGGAAACTTGGAGCGAAATTAAAATCGTATCTTTGGAATTAAACCTACTTACTAAAACGACTTTGTACACACCGGTGCACGTCCGCTCGATGCGAAGATTTAAGCTCGACTGAATCCCAAATGGTGTCGCTACGGATGAATCTCCGACTACCCACAATTGACGCTTGCAGCAATATTTTCAGTGAATACCGTCACGGAACGCAATGTTCATGCGAGCATGTGAAAGCCTTTCACAGGCGCTCGGAACCATTTTATTAGCAGCCAATAAGCCGTAACGTGTCTCGGCTACTTACACCAATGCCATTGATGGAAATTGGACTGCTCTTTATCCAGGAAATGTCTTTTTAGTTCAGTAACCATTACGGGAATGCGTTCCTTTGATAATAATGTTATTTCGTCAACCAATCCCGAATCATTTTCGTGCTCTCTAACAGCCATCAAATGTGTGATCAAATGACAAAGAATCACGATTTTCAGGACGAAAATGCTTTCCATTTCCGTTTGAAACGCAAGCATACAAATCAAACATAATGAGTCGTCAACGACAAAGGATTTTCTTTTAAAGGATTTTTTTTTCAACAGTCAGAAAAAAAAAACCTCTTTTGTTTTATATTATTCGTTGTCAAGCAAATTGGAGAGTATGTATGTACGTGTTGTATTGTATTCGTCATGTTAGTGGGTCGCTGTACCTGAAGGCCGATTTAATCTTCAGAACACCACCTGATCTCCCTTGAGCGGCTCATGATGGATGGCTAACACCTGCCACGGGATTTAACTTTGTTATTCCTATTCACGGGAACATTACTGGATGAATGTACAGTGCTGGTGGAATTAAACAAGGTTTTCAATAATTTTTTCAGTTAGTTTTGTTTTTGTTTCAGTCTGTTACAATTTTGCTTCCACGTGAATTGCTGGAGAGAAAACAATAATTTTTATAAGTTTTTTTAATAATTATCAGATACATTATATTAAGTATAATATTAAAGATATTACAATATGATTTTATAGTTTAATTTATAATAAAGGTAGTTTTCGTAGTCAGATATGTAAAAAATTTGAATGAATCATGGTCTGACTTTTCTTATGTCAAGTCTTATTGGGTCTGACTGGATCTCAGACTAAATGAAAACCAAGACATAGACAAGACACGCTGCGAACAATACGGTGAAGCATGCGTAAAACTACAGCACGCTCTGTGTCAGACACTCTCATACGCACACATTTAGACCAAATTACAACTAAACTACACCTCACTAAGATAACCAAAATTAGATATCCGCTGAATAAAATTGACATATGACAGTTTTTATATGGGAAAACTGTCAAAAATTAAACATTTATTCGCTGGATAAGGCTTATACTAGCTATAAAAGTTTGGTTGAATTTGTCCTAAGTGCACACAGTTTACGAAACCCGAAACGTGAGAGGCCTCACGTTTCGGGTTTCGTCACTGTTGACAGTTGACAGTCCCATAGTAAAAGTTGTTTGTTATCATGAGCACAATCATGTGTTTAAGTATCAGTCACTAATTACCAGTCACCCTATATACGAAATAATTAGGAAAATTGAGACAAAGCATCGTATCTTCTGTCCCTTACGGCGTGCCGTATTTTTTCATGGCAAAATTTAAAAGTGTTGCCAAACAAAGTACTTTCACTGTTACAAAATTTATCTTGCGTCGATTAATTTAACATTTTTGGACAGTTTTTGCATTGTGCGAATGTATTGACATGGGTTTCAGTCCAAAATATGGAAGATTTCTTACGTTAAACCTCATTGCTCATACCACATAACCTAGAAAAAGTATAATATTGCTGTCTCATGACCGGCCACGCGGTGGCTCGATCTAGATGTATATTATCTAAGGTTAAAACCATAGATATAAGAATGATTTTTATGGTTTCATTGTGCATTTTATGGATTGTGTTTGTAGTTATCGGTATAAAACAGTATCTATAACTTGGCAAGATGACAACAACACTCGTATAATTTATTACGCAAAAAGCTTTTCTTTTCATATCCAACTGAATACGTCACAAACGATAAAATTAATGTGATGAGTGAGTAATCAAATATCGAAGGTTTCAGCGTGTCATCACAGGTAATCCAATTCTGATGCCTCTGAAAAATTTATTTACACGTAAAAATCCACATCGTTTTCAGCCCTTGGTGGTAGTTTTTAGGGTTCCGTACCAAAATGGTAAAAAAGGAAGCCTTATGGTGTGACTCAGTCTGTCTGTCTGTCTGTCTGTCACAGCTGGATATCTCAAGAACTGCTAATGCTATCAACTTGAAATTTGGAACAGTTTTAGATGACGTTTACCCAACTATTTTGCAAATATTTTTATTAATAACGTAGTGACGTAACTATGCATAACATTGTTTCTTTGTTATATTGAACAGCAGTAAAAACATAGGTAATGGCGGAGCATTGTGAAAACTGTAAATTGTCTGAAAAAGGCGACAATTATTCAACATTAATAAAAAAAAAAACATTTTAAATCCTTAGTCTTATTAGGAAATCCTTTCTGCAATATCTAAATCAAAAGCTCCAGGAAATAAAATGAAAGACTTTAATTTATAGGAAGCCATCGCAGCCGGAACAATTCGTAAAGATTACCGTTCGTTAGCTGACGCAGCTTGCCTTAGGTCGTGACTCACTGTCCAGATTATTGTACAGCACAACTGACGTAGCTATACCTCGTAGCTACCATCGATCTTACTTTACTCATTCTATTTTTAAATGTTCAATCTTCTTTGAACCTGGTTCGTTTGCAGTGGTTTTAAATACCTCTGAAATATTTAGAATGTGGTTTTAAAGGGAGGATTATAGCGCTCTAAATTAATATAGCCGTCGGCTGCTTGTCTTTAAAACAAAGACCCAGACAAACGTTGTAAATTAAATTTTATAAACTCAAACTCAAAGCATTTATTTCAAATAAACCAGGCACTTTTGAGCTGTCAAGCTTACTAACCCACTAAAAAGTGAAAAATTAATTACTTTTTAGGGTTCCGTACCTCAAAAGGAAAAAACGGAACCCTTATAGGATCACTTGGTTGTCCGTCTGTCTGTCGGTCTGTCTGTCTGTCTGTCAGTCTGTCAAGACCGTTTTTCTCAGGAACGCGTGAAGGTATCAAGCTGAAATTAATATCAAATACGTATCTATGGTCCCTTGGAGTCCTAAAAAGAACAAACTTCTAATTGTAAAAATAATAGGTAATTGTAAAAAGTGGAATTAGTGAGTAAAATAACAAAATTTATTCATATCGCATTTTTTTACAACTTTTTTTATATCACTATTTAAGTATTTTTATTTATTTGAATACCAACCAATATTATTTTTCAACTTGTATCTTTTATGTAATTCAATTTGGAATTAAATCCCGCTGGATTGCGAGATTCCTGATACTGTCCGATGGCGGGAACCATCACCGGACACTGCTCGCTAAATAAACACTTCCACACAATAGGCGTATCGGACAGTCCTACTGTGCAGAGCGTGCATGGAGGCCGAGGAAACCGTTCCGCGTGTGCTGTTTAAATGCACAGGCGTCTCCCAGATTAGAACAGAAACCGTGATCACCCAGATCGTTTGCAGATGTTCTCAACAGATCAGGAGACGTACTCAACTTCTGGAGGTAGGTGGGCTAGTTGGAATTATCACTGACGGCCACTATTGCCCACGCACAATGGTCCACTCGAAGGACCTAAGAGCAGAAACCAAACCCTATAACATAGAATGATAGAACGCTAAATATAAAAATTCACAACAGCCAACCAACGAATTTAACGACACAAATATTTTCTCTCATTTCCTCAAAAACTTTGTAATAAGCCATTAGTTTTGCGAGAAAATACGTGTTTGGCATTCAAGAGCATTTCTCAAACGAACTGACACTTGAGGACTCTAACTTTGCATCCATCTAAAAATTCTCTTCCATGAATATGAGAGAGTCTCATTTAAGTACTCCGGGAAGAACATTTTTCTTTGCAAACTGAACTTGTTTGTTTGCAGCTGTTTGAGATAAAACAGGGAATTTCATGGGTTTTTGACGGCGTTTACTAGTCTGTATCCTGTGTATTTGTTCTTCGAGTGATGTCGTTCCGGGAGCTTTCAATTCCCTCATAAAACAACATCGTATCTTGATCCCTTTCGACAGACGGGACGTGACGATAAAATGGTTCGTTATTTTTGAGAAGGCTCTATCTACATAATATGGCAGTAATATTGCTTGTAAGAGTTGTCTAAGTATTTAGACCTAGGTGTAATTTAAATAACGCACGTCTTAGGGGGTCATTGTACTCATTATTATGAACAACTTTTACTATGGGTCCAAATCTTAAATCGCGAAAAAAATCAGGCTGTTTCCTACATTTTGACGAGTTAAACAAAAATGTAGGAAACAGCTGATTTTCTTTTCGTGATTTCAGGTTTTATCCCATAGTAAAAGTTGTTCATAATGATGAGTAGATACAATGACCCCTTATTTAAGTTACACCTTATATAACGTAGGTCAGTAGGTACTTTATCGTACTTGGATAATTGCCTAATAACACACACGCATAAGAAACTTTTTGAAGTTGTAGCCAGAAAATATAAGTGCTATTTATCTACTTACTTCCAACATAAAATTCGATATAGCCACGTTTGGAATTTCGGCAGATGAAGACCCTATTTACAAGGGTGGGAGCACATTAATCAGTGTAGTGGCGGAGATTACAGGCGGTAGACATACTGCCGGGATTCGGGTCATCAATCAATCTTTGCTCTGATGCTATAACAATCTGGCTAACAGCTGTTAGATACTAAAAACACGTGTTGCGTGTGCGAAAATTACAGATTTATTCATAGATTTTAATGAGGATGTTTTATATTTCGAACTTGGTGAGTGGCTATCAAAGGGCAATCAACAGCCAAAATAAGTCCATGGAAATTACCAAATATCGTGGGAAGAGCCGATCACCACAATCACTTTTTTTTTGTGGATGGGAAATCATTAAATGACTTCTCCCGCTCTGGGCGCAGCAGGAGGGCGTGTCAGACTTTTACTGACTAAAACCCACCCGTGTTCCTTCAGTTGCCTACACCAGGGCCACGGTATCTCTTTCGTACAACCCGCGACCCCGGCGGCACTAGGTGGTACCACTGAGACGTGGTGCCACCTAGTGCCACATTTTTAACTGGTGTCCACCTGTTAAAAATGTCAAAGCACCTATATTTTCTTTAGTTGTGACTGAATGATGAACGAGTGAATGAAACGTATGATGAACGTAATGAATGTATGAATGTATGTGAATGTATGATGCGAGATCTTTATGTATGACAAAGACGCTGGGTTAATGCTGTGTATGTGTTTAGTTGGTAAGCCTTTATAAATAAATAAATAAATAAATAAACGTCATCATACATTTTATATTCATTTTCGAAATGGAAGACTTCTTGTCAAAGTGGCACCAACTGGTGGCGTGGATTTCATGAAAACCCTCATCATTAACTGGTATGTATAGTTTTTTCATTCCTCTTATTGAGGAGCTCGTAGCTAAGTAATAACAACCGCACGGGTCAATCCATCAGGTTAAGCTACGCTTGCCGGGGTTGTCCGTGGATGGGTGACCATCTTAACATACCGAGACTCCTCCGTGCCTCGGAAAGCACTTTTAACCGGTTGTCATTCGTGGATCTTTGACAGTCGTTACGAGTCGTCAGAAGCCCGAAAGACAACCAGTCTTACCAAGGGGTATCGTATTAGCCAGTAACTGGGTTGTGGAGGTCAGATAGGCAGTGGCTTCATGTAAAATACTGGTATCCAGCTGCATACGGTTACACTGGAAGCCGACCGCAACATAGTTGGGAAAAGGCTAGGCAGATGCTCTTATTGGGCTCCAAAAGCTTCTAAATTAATTTGTTGTTAGTAAGTTCGAAAACAATTTCACCAAGAAACCTTACAAAGGTGCCTAGAACAGTTTCATACACTCAGGTATTAGAACCTTGCTAAGCCGCAAGGGATAGCCAGCCCAAGATATTCGTTACCTTACTCAACATAAAACAGTAAGTGGATCTCTCAGCGCTTATAAAGATCGGTAGCCACGAAACCCTAAAACACGAACCTGCTGAGCCGTCGTCTTACAAAAATGATGGGCGATAGCTTTCAACCCTCGCGTGCCGCCCAGATCCTAATCATCTTTCGAGGGTACTGGACCCATTATTACTTAATCTTCTGATTATATAATCTGATTATGGTGTTTTCTGACCGTCTGACCTTGATAGCTGTTAAAACGCGCGCAATAGTTCGTGTTAATATTATTTTTCGCAGAATTTCTGATAGATAAACGGAAATTAACAAGTTATCAAAGTGTTATGCGAGGTAAGTAAACTAAAAAAGTGTTAGTTGAGTGTGAAAATTGGGCAATACGAATTTATTTTTAATTGCCTCAAAGTTCTTTTTTATCAAAGACTTTTTTTCAGTACCTAGTTACCTATATTGTTCTCCAGCGTGTCATTTACACTTAATATTATAAAGCGAAAAGATTTTATTGTATGTTTGTTTGTAATGGATAAACTCAAAAAATACTTAACCGATTTAAAAAATTCTTTCACCAAACTACATTATCAGCGAGAAACATGGGCTGTATAAGCTGTTTTACATCGACTTCCAGGTGAACGAAGTCCCGGGCAAAAGCTGTTCGTTCATATAAGGGCTCCTAAAAATGTTCTGTGACTCATGATTCCCCACAACATAGGTAATGGATTTATTGTAATATTGTCTTTTAACGAAGCTGAGTGACAGCCAAACGGAATGAAAATGGAAAAGCTCTTTGGGCACGAAAGCCTAAAAATGCGGAGCAGTATCTCGTATTTTTTCCTTATGGGGTGACCCATTTATTTAGGCAAGAGTTAAATAAATGGAACACAATTTAAATAAATGGGCTACGATTTATTTAATTATTCCCTTCGGCGTCCAAAATGTTGGGCTATTCGACGAATCCAGAATGACCTACCCTCGGTTTTAAATCGATGTTGAAAAAGTAGATTTATATTTTTCAGATGAACTTTGTAGATGTATTTATAAACATTGTGCTGTCACCTCAGGTAAACACTATTGACATCCGGATAACTTCGCTATTGTGTCAGATACACGCTTCTATCTTTACATCTCTTTAACCAGAAACGATTCTGAACGTTTTAGTAACGCGTTCAGAATATAACCGATCCACCCTTGTGATATCGTGCCGTTAGTACTTTCTCTAGTTGTGTCCACATTTTGTATATTACTTAGTTCCAAGTTTAGCTGCAACCGGTTAGGCTGGAAGCTTACCCCAACATAGTTGGGAAAAGGCTAGGCAGATGATGATGACTTATTAGTTCCAAGTTCCACTAATTCCAGTTAATTTCAATTCCACCTCCACAATTTCCTAATTACAATGCACAAATAAATGCGAAACATCTGCATCGGACATGAACTACAAAGTATTATTTGCTAAGTTCGCAACTCATTACACGTTAGCACCACAAACGTTGAGCTGAGCTCACCAAACTACCAATTTACAGAGCTCACCGAACTCCCCACAAGATTACTACAGAAACGTTGTCTTGCCACCTAGATCCTGAAGTTTTTCCTATTAAAATAAATTCGCTTCTAACTTGGAATTTCCTGAAAACTCCCCACTCGTAGAAAGAACAAATTTTATGTGAACTTCACGACTGTACCGTCGAATGAGTCGCACTGCTTGCGATTCATTCGCTTTATGCTTATAACTTATGTTAGTTCACAGGAAGCAGTGCAAGGATTTTGTAAGATGAGAAATGCGTAAAAAGTTTTGTAAGTCGGGAAAAAAAAAACTATTTTATCTTTGTTTTAGTTGTATTTTTTTCGATCAAGAAATATTTTGTTTAGTCTAAAATGTACAAGCGGATAATTAAATGCTCAGTTATCATTTTAATTAACACCTCCTGTTATTAATTAACCTACATTTAAATTAATCGTTCATCTTAACATAGATAAGATATTCAAAAATCAGTCCACAACTGACGGAGAAATCGGTGTACATACATAAAAAAAAAATATATATATACGCGACGAATTGATAACCTCCTCTGATGTTTTTGAAAATTCGGTTAAAAATAGCCAACCTTTCAATAGAAATAATTAGCAAAATTAAGTAAAACAGTTATTCAATTTAAAATACAGTTGAGGGTGCTTGTTTTACACTATTGTTGTTTTTACATCAAACAAGTCACATTTCATACGTTCTATTTCTGATTTTCCCCACCCATTCAAAGCCTAACCGGTCGACTCACTATCTTTAGAAGCTATATGGATTTGAAGCCAATAATAGTGTTTCAAGTCGTTAGAGATCCGGCCCGAGGTAGTAAATCTAGACTCAGGCAAGGTTAGAGCTACATAAGTAACCACGCCAGACTCAGCTGTGAGAGTAAGACTATCTACGAGACTGGCACTGGGCTAGAATATCAAATGTTAAGAATTATACCCGGGATAAGGCTCCTTCAAACAGGCACGACACGCGACGCGAATCGCACGCGACACAAATACACCGCTCGTCGCGCGACACCAGCACGCTTAGCATGACGACGTTTTGTCGACGGAAGAATAGACAAAACTACACATTGCCATGCTTAGACGCGTAGAATGCGTACAAATATTTCTACTATCTTCCATTTTGTCTATTCTTCCGTAGACAAAACCCGTTTCTACGGCGGTCATGCTAAGCGTGCTGGTGTCGCTGTGTCACGTGCGATTTGCGTCGTGTGTCGTGCCTGTTTGTAGGAGCCTATCACAAGGCTACTTTTAGGGTTCCGTACCAAAATAGTAAAATGGAACCCTTATGGTGCGACTCAGTCTGTCTGTTCTGTCTGTCATAGCTGGATATCTCAAGAAGTAGGTACTAATGCTATCAACTTGAAATTTGGAACAGTTTTAGATGACGTTTGCCCAACTATTTTTAAAATAAGAAAGAAATAAAATGATGTATGTTTTTTTGCAACAGGGACTGAAATTGGGTCTTAAAAAATCGAAGTTGGGACTGCTAGGGCATGTGGGGTATCATATGAAAGAACACTGTTTGCACATTCTCAAACATTTTTTTTTATTTTTTAAGGCCGCATAGTTTTCGCCTTGTCATGAAAATTGTTAAATAAAATAGCGTTGCCCCCCACCCCCATAATCTCCAAAGTTTGCATAGAGAAAAAAGTTTGCATAGATTAAAATCAGAAATTATTCTAAGTGCTAGAAGTTTATGTACCTACAGATTACAGGAAAATAAAACGGTGTCTCTAAATAGCACACTTTTTCAGAAATCATCAACAAAAATTAAATATAAATGATGGTACTCGCTCTTGACCGGTTTTTAAAGCTAGGACCGCAAGCAAGTAATATCCTGGCTTATTATCCTAGCTTGGCACATGCTATTGCTATAAAATAGATAGTCAATAATCTAAAATAATAGTAAATAACTTTATTTCTAAAACGTAATGTACAGACGCCAGCACATCAAGCTACTACAATCTGTCAAATTTCTTTAATAGATTTTCAACTTTATCACTAAAGGATTAGGTTCAAAGTTGATTGGGAAAATTTGACAGTTTCGGGTGGCTTGACCTGCTGGCGTCTGTACAAATTAGGTAATGTATGCGCAGCATTTACAACGTTGAAAAGATGATATATTTGAAAAATACGGAACGGAAACGTACCGGGATCTAAAAGTAGTGTTAATCCAGGTTATTTACTCACTCTGTGCAAAATATCATCGAAATCCGTTTATCCGTTTGTATGCCAATCCGGAACATAACATACAAACATACAAATGGACAAAAATTCTCAACTACTTTTTTATTATTTCTTAGTTTCTAGGCTTTGTACATTTTTTCAGGTAAAAAAGGTTACATTTAATCCAACTTATGTACCTTCCCAAGGTTTCTACGTTTAACTTAAGTTATTCATGACCCTAATCCAAGTTCTATTGTAAGCTGGCTTTATCCAATCTAAGTTTTTCTACTTTTCCACTAAAATCTTATTACAAGATATCTGAATAGTTTAGACATCAATTTTGTGAATTGAGTATTTTAGGAAATTAGGAATGAAAGAAGGGTATTAAACTTACCGTTCCATTTTTGACTCTAAGGGCCTGTTTCACCACCTACGATTAAGACCACCAAAATAAGAACAATGGTAAAAAAAATAATAAGAAAAACGCATTAGATACTTACAAGAAAAAAAATCAGCTAAAGAAAGTGCACTAAAAATGACTTTGGTATCTCATAATTCTGATACTTATTACAAATGTGCAGGCGCACGTGACCACGTCACCGACCGCGCCCGCCGCATTTTTTTTAAATTATTTTAGGTCAAAATAAAATCACTTTAATCAGCGTTTCTTTTTTTTTTTGCTTGGATTTCATTGGTTAGACGTATTGAACGCTCTGTTAAAATTTGTCCATCTATTTTAATGGGACCTTATAATAACGTAACACTTGGTGCAACACACCCTTAAACGTTACACGTTAACTAAAACTTTACATTTTAGCGGGGTTTACATTTTAGTTTTAGAAAGAGAGTGGTTTGTGAAAATCCAATCTTCTTGAATTGAATTGAAAATCATAACCGTCCTTTTTGCTTCGGCATAGTCGAGTAAAAAATGTACATTTGTAAAATGTACATTTGTAAAAAGGTACAATGTATATTTGTTAAGCCATAATAGGTACCTATATTTGAATAAATTGCAGTTCCAATAATATTTCATATCGTATCGAATTGATAACCTCTCCTTTTTTTAAGTCGCTTAAAAATGGAACGGCTTAGCACTCTACACTCTCTCGCTATCTAAATGTTCTATACTATTAGGTATCTGCCAAATAAATTGATTCATTGCATATATCATTTTGTATAATGAAACTATCTATAATATTAAGTAAACAGCCGCAGACCACGCTATAATTTGAATAAGTGATTATGTGGGCGTTTTGGAACGTATAGTAATTAACCTATTCGGAACTTGAGACCGGACTTAAGTACAAGTATTTAATGACATAACTCCCTATCTGGAGCAGTTATTAGGTATAATTTTCTTGAATTATAAACTGTTCGCCATGGTAATTACAACTGTAATGTAGGTACATTAATATGGTACTTATTGTGAGATGTAGGTAGACCTGAATAAAGTCAGTTAGACTCCAACCGTGGTTTCATTACGCTGCACTGGCGACGAGTCCGGCGTAAAATATATTTTTACGAAGAATCTACGCGTACTGTGCACCAAATATTGTTTAAGATCGCTCGTTGTGTTGTGTTGTCGCGAAATTAAGTATTTTCGCGATGCCCATCGGTAAAATCGAACCATTTGATTTAACTTCCAAGCAATGGCCGGCGTACGTACGACGTGTCAATCAGTTCATAAAACTTAACGAGATCAAACCGGAATTGAAAGTGTCGATGTTAATTACAGTGGTCGGTGATGCAACTTATAGTTTGATGTGTGACTTATGCGCTCCAGCTAATCCGGAGGATAAAACATTTAATGAGCTAATTGAGTTAGTGCGAGCTCACCTCGAGCCACAACGGTCGGATATTGCCGAACGCCATATTTTTCGACAAAGGAGACAACGATCAGGCGAATCGTTGACCGCATATTTACAAAGTTTAAAGCATCTCGCGGTCACTTGTAATTTTGGCAACCGACTAGAGGAGGATCTCAGAGATCAATTTGTATCAGGGCTTGCGAGTGACGTGATGAGATCTAGAATATTCGCTGAGAGGACAATCGACTACCAGAAAGCGGTGGAGCTAGCTCTGGCTCTGGAGGCGGCGGACCGGCACGCCGAGATAAGCGGCGGCGGCCCGGCGGCCGCGACGGGGAGCATGGACGCGGGCAGCGGCGCGGGCGGCAGCGAGGCGGGCGAGGGCCTGCACGCGGTGCGCGCCCGCCCGAGCGCGCGCGGCGCGCGCCAACAGAGCGCGGGGGGGCCCGCGGCGCCCGCAGGCGCAGGCGGTGGCGGAGCCCGCGGAGGCACAGCATGTTGGCGGTGCGGTAAAGGTCATTCGGCTAATAGGTGCCGTTACACGAATTACAATTGCGATAATTGTAATCAACGCGGCCATTTACGTGTTATGTGTGAGAAAGTGCGTAATCGTAAAAGTGTTGATGTTCAACGTCAAAATTTTGTTGGTGATGATTCCGAAGACGATGACTTTTTCAACATGGTGGTCTCCTCGGCTCAAGGTAACCAACCTTATTTTATAAATGTGCAGGTGGACTCAGAACTGTTAGAGTGCGAGGTTGATACCGGTAGCCGTATTTCTGCAATCAATGATAATTGTTATGAGTTGTTATTTAGTGACAGACCCTTGCAAACCGATAATTTGATTTTGCGCAGCTATTCAGGCTCCAAGATCGAACCACTCGGATATATTTCAGTAAATATTAAATTTAATAAGGTAATGGCTACCAATGTTCGATTGTATGTAATAAAAGGCGGCAGTAGGCCGTTACTAGGTCGAGACTGGCTCGCTGCTTTAAATGTAACACAAATAAACATTAATAAATTAATTGAAGAGGATAAATTAATCAGTCAATTGGTTAAAGAATTTCCTGAAGTGTTTACAAATCAATTAGGCACTTGTAAGAAATCGTTACGGTTACAGCTCGTAGACAGCAGCGGGGTGTACGTGCGCGCGCGGCCCGTGCCGCTGGCGCTGCGGGCGCGCGTGGAGCGCGAGCTGGAGCGTCTCCAGCAGGACGGCTCCATATACCGCGTCGAGCACTCAGATTTTGGGACCCCTATAGTACCTGTAGTCAAAAGTAATGGGGAACTCAGGATTTGTGGTGACTATAAAATCACCATTAATCCCAAGTTGAAACGTGATTTTTATCCACTTCCCCGTATAGAAGAGTTATTTGCGAACTTAAGTAACGGGGAGGAATTTACTAAAGTTGATTTACGACATGCTTATGAACAGGTGCTTTTAGAACCGGAATCACAAAAATTTACGGCGATTACAACACATGTAGGGACGTTTGCTTATAGGAGAACGCCGTATGGTTTATCTTGTGTACCAGAACAATTTCAGAAAATGATGGAGGAGACACTACGCGGCATTCCGGGCACGGTAGTATTTCTCGACGATATCTGCATAACGGGCAAAGATAGACACTCACACATGCGCAGTTTACGGGCTGTCCTCGAACGATTACGTCAGATGGGCCTCACTGTCAAGTTGGAAAAATGTACTTTTTTACAAAAAAGTGTAACTTATTTAGGGTTTATTATCAATAGAGATGGGTTGCATCCCGACCCCGCTAAGCTCGACGCGATTGCCAAAATACCCACACCTACTGATGTGACACAATTAAAAAGCTTTCTCGGTCTTTTAAATTACTACGGGAAATTTATTCCTAACTTAAGTTCATTGCTTCACCCGTTGCACTATCTTTTAGGTAAAGGTGTGATGTGGAATTGGGATTCGCGTTGTGCACAAGCAATGGAGAAAGCAAAGAAGATATTGTTAAGCGATAAGGTGTTGGCTCATTATGAGGAGGGGCGGCCGCTCGTGTTGTCGGTGGACAGCAGTGCGTACGGTGTGGGGGCGGTCCTGGCACATCGGTATGAGGACGGTAGCGAGCGGCCAGTCAGTTGCGCCTCGCGCACGCTAAACGGTGCGGAGCGCAACTACAGTCAACTAGATAAAGAGGCTTTAGCAATTTATTTTGGCATTATAAAACACCATCAATATCTCTTTGGTAGGCGGTTTACTTTGCGTTCCGATCACAAGCCCCTGACATATATTTTTCATGAAAGGAAGGGTATTCCGCAGACGGCAGCCAGTCGCCTGCAGCGATGGGCCGCACGACTGGCGGGTTACGATTTTTCTATAGAATTTGTGAAGTCGGCGGATAATGGTCCGGCTGACAGTTTGTCACGTCTGCCCATGGCACACGAGCGGCAACCCACCACTCACATAGATTATTTACATTTTGTCGAAGAATCATTACCTTTAGATTTTAAGGATGTAGCTCAAGAGACCCAGCGGGACCCGCTGCTTTGTAAAGTGATAGGTTACCTGTTGTTTGGGTGGCCGGCCTCGCCTAGTTGTGATGAAGAAAAGGTATTTTTTGCTCGAAAAGAACATTTATTCACAGATCGAGGTTGTATTATTTATCAATATAGAGTGGTAATTCCACAAAAGTTACGACCTGATATTTTAAAAGAGATCCATAGTGGCCATTTAGGCATGAATAAAATGAAAAACATTGCCCGTAATTACTTTTACTGGCCCAATATTGATAGGGATATAGAGGACGCTTGTCGGGCTTGTGACGCGTGTAGATCGGTGCGAGACGCGCCCACGCGCGCTCCGCTACACCCATGGGAGTACCCGTTACACCCGTGGCAGCGCGTTCATGCTGATTTTTTTGATTGTGCGGGTAAACGATTTTTAATTATAATAGATGCCCACTCAAAGTGGATAGAGACAGTGGTCATGGGAAGTACATCAGCTAGTGCCACTATTACCACTTTACGGTCTATTTTTGCTCGGTTCGGTCTTCCATCACAACTAGTGACCGATAATGGTCCGCCTTTCTTCTCGGAAGAATTCAAACAATATTGTCATAAAAATAGAATAAGACATTCGACATCGGCGCCGTACAGACCCCAAGGTAATGGCGAGGCAGAGAATGCCGTAAAAACTGTAAAGAAAGCGATTAAACGAGCTATATTTCAAAAAGAGGATATGTCAGCAGCTTTGTATCGTTTCTTATTTCAGTATAGAAATTGTGAGCACGCCACCACGGGGGTGTCGCCGGCTGTCGCACTTTTCGGACGTCGCTTGCGCGGGCGCCTCGATGTGCTACGTCCGGACGGGCCGACTGTTGTACGCGCCGCGCAGGACAGGCAGGTGGCGGCCGCCGGCGGTCGTCACAAACCACTCGCGGTGGGCGACCATGTACTTGCGAGGGATTATTCCAAGAAAGGGGACAAGTGGGCGAAGGGTTACGTATCAGAGGTAACTGGCCCAGTTTCTTGTAAAATAAACATAGGGGAAGGGGTAGAATGGCGTAGACACCACGACCAACTTGTCCCGCTTCGTGGACCAAGTCGCTATTCACTATCGCGGACAAGCACGCAGCCGATAGTGGAAGAAACCGAGGGGTCTGACGGTCAAGAGCCACCTACTGAAGCGGAGGCGACTGGCGCGACGGGTAGGTGTACTGAGCAGGCAGTGTCGGAAGTAGTAGATTCAGGAGATGAGTTTAGAGATGCGTTTGATGGTAATGATTTCGGTCGGGTTCAGTCGGAACTTCTTCCATCGCCACCGCCAGACGCCTCCGCCCGTGCCAAGAGAGCGTACAACAGGTCTAAGAATAAATATTAAACTTTGTCTACGTGTTATTACAATACATGCTTACCTATTATTTTGTGTAGATTTAGTTATTGTTAAGTGTATATTTTTGTAACTGTATACTTTTGATTTATTGGGGGGATGTGTAATGTAGGTACATTAATATGGTACTTATTGTGAGATGTAGGTAGACCTGAATAAAGTCAGTTAGACTCCAACCGTGGTTTCATTACGCTGCAACAACTTATTTTCAAGATAAGGTTTATTCGGTTTCTTTTCGGCTGAATTTTCGTAGCTCATGGAAAAACCAAAATAGAAACTTTTTTTTTTCAATAATATATCTCAATTTTTTATTTGACCCGTGTGTGAGTATGACCTCTTCGGATCGTGACATGTTTCCAGTAACCCTGATATAGATTAGTATATGCTTCTATGAGTCTGGATTGGAACCCGGGAATGGCAACTGGCTCGCCCTCTATTTCACTGACACATAACAGGCTCAGTGTATGGGTTCGCTATGCGATATCCGATGCCTACGCCTTCAGGGAACAGGCGTTATGTGATGTCAATGAACGGCTATGTTTTTATATTCACGACATGTAATGACGTCCTACGCTCCATAAAAACGTTATATAACCTTCTTAGCTGCTTACGCCCCAGCCTCACCAAACTCTCATTTAGTTAATAACGTGGTACAAAGACATAATCCAGGCCAAGCGCGTCAAGGAAGTAATAATGTGGAAGAGCTAATACATTAGTCGACGAGAATGTTGGGTGACGTGTGTACTCCCACTAGTAGGTACAAGTTGGTGGGGTATGCTATAGGAACGGAAAAGTGAATAAGAAATTCATGCTTTTGTGTTGTATTAGGAGCAGAGATGATAAAATATGTCTGGAGTGAAGTAATATCGGTTATATTTTGTGCAGCAAAAGACATCCATCAAACTGAAACACAACCATACTGCATAACCATATATCAGTACATTTGAGCCAATCACAATACGTAATCGTCTTCTTCAATGTCTCACTCACCGCACCGACTTCATTCACTCTTCCTTCTTAGTTCAGTCTTTCCCTGTGGAATGCGCTCCCCCAGGAAATCAGGATGGCAACCAACGGATTATCCTTTAAAGTTAAAGTTCGCGAGCACATTCGTAAGAAGCTGGCAGTGCCATCGCAACATTCCCTTTGTTTGTCTTATTTGTTTTAGTATATTCATGTATTTGGGTAGGTAGTTCTCACCAAATTCCGAAATTTCAGTTTGGACTACATCAAAATTGTTGTGCAAAGAAAATATTTTTTTATAGCAGAAATCTTTTAACTATATGTGAGGTTTTTTTACAACGACATTAATTTTCTACTTTTTAGTTCAGTTTAATGGTATTAAAGCGTGTTTCTTAGTTTTTTTTTAACTATAATTTATTTTTCAATTTTTTAGTCAAATTTCTCAAGTAAAATTTAATCTATAATTATTATATTTATGTAAGTACTTATATATTTTACTTTATTTTTTAAAGTATATTTTATTGTTTTTATTTTAAATTATTGTATTATCACTGGATCCTGATAAGTGTACAAAATTTCGAATTAATCGGAACATTGAAAGTGGGTAAAAATCGAGTTCAAAGATTCCGTTACATACAAATATACAGGTGAAGCTAATATAAAGCGTGTTAAAATTAAAAATCACTAACTTTCAAACAAAATCACAAGAAATACACGCTCACAATATTAAAGCGAATGTCCAAGCACTTTAATTATGTTGATTTAATAAGGAAAAGGTGCTTTCCTTCGTGTTCGAGATGTTAAGAGCTACGTGTACAGCATCTTCGCGACGCGGACATTACGAGCGGCTCATAAACTTGTGGCAATCGTTACTGGTGCTAAGGTTTCAGGCAGATGACAGACTTTAAGACGATTCAGTTTCATAGTCCCGAGTACTGCTACTAACGTGTGATGTTGGATTCACTTTCCTGAAATAGGCCCTAGGCCTATTTCACGATGTCCGAATGGCTATTACTTATCGAATAAATTCAAAAGTGGAACAGAATTTGTATGAAACTAGCTTTTTGCCGCGGCTTCGCCCGCTTGGGTGTCGGAAAATATCCCACGGGAACGTACCACCGGGAATTCCTTCCTTACTCCTTGTCTACATTATAAAGAGAACTTCTATGCAAAGTTAGAGATAAAGATAAAGATCATTTTATCTGTCACAACATGCGTATATACATGCAAATTATGCATGCAGGATGTCACAATATTAATATTTCGTACGTACATGTTTCACCCGTAAGGCGTACAAGACCTATAAAATTTAAAAAAAAAACAGCTTTCTAGGTACAAGGTTTTGGGCTGTTTATTTATATAGATTATCTGCCAAGTAAGTTAATAGGAACTTAATCGTAGGTGGTGAAACAGGCTCTACTCTTGTGTATATTTTTACAAATTATACGGAGATACATATTACTTTTTTATCCTTATTTTGTGAAAATCCTATAACACCAGTATTTGAATAAAAGATAAGCTTAAGCTATAGCCAAAGAAGGTGAATCCCGCGCGGGATGCGACAAGAAATGCGCTCGTGCCGATTGTGATTTTTTGCGTTTACAAACTTACATTTACAGTTGGAGAACTGACAGTGACGTGTATCGATGTATGGGAGAACATGTTTTTCAATTACAATATTAAGTTCCACGGAACCCATCATTGTGCGTGGTCCGACACGCACTTTACCTGTTTTTAAACAATGGACACGCGTAGTCACATCGACCGTCCCACGCGGGTTTCGCCTGGTGTGGCCAGCGCTTTAAAACCACAATCGCTTCGTTAGTTCAACTTTAAACTAAACACTAAGTACAATACATCAACCACATACTCAGCCAAACCAGCACTCCACCAATCCGAGTCGAAATCGTGACTAAGACATGATATGACACAAACTCTTCAAGTATTGTCGACCATCTACTTTAACCCTTATAGGCCACGACCAACACGCTTAAGCGAATCGCGTCTAGCGACTGCGACAAATTGGAACCAAATGAATCAGAGATTATACGTGTAGAAAACAAATTAGTGAAAGAAGTTGTTTAGAGCAAGCCACGAGTCACCGAGACGCGACTTGCGGAGCAACGGACGGAAACAGGAGGCCTACTCCGAATCGAAAATCCGAAGTATCGCCCGAATGTTCGGACTTTTCATAAAGGTGCTTCTAAACGGGCAATATTTTACTGCAATATGTAGCCGGCAACATTGATATTTGCAATACATGGCCTAGCCATCCATAAGCTGTAATAATTTTTTTTCGAGATGGCCGAGCAAAGTTGCCAATAGTAAAGCCACACATTGCCGGGAAAGTAGACCGTTTAGGAGCGCACTTTTTTCTATTCGAACAAAAGAAATAGAAGAACCGGTAGAAAAAGTCTGAACATTAGGCTGATACTTCTGATTTTTGCTTTGGAGTAGGCCTCCAAGTGACGCGCACGTGTCAAAACGCATCGCTCAAGGCCGTGAACGGGGCCTTAGTCGTGTAATTAACGCAAGCAGACTGGAACAGTTCCCTGCGACTCATTAGACGGCGAAGTACGCTGAATTAGCTATTACTTTTAACATGCGAGGAAATGCGCTCTCTTCAGCAAGCGTTTGAAACGAGGACGTAAAGTCTATGAGGGACAGTGTCGAGTTGATCCAGCTGTCTCATTTTACTGTTATTGTACAAGTTTTTATGGAAATCTTGGCGAGAATAGTTGGAAAATACTTGTTTATACAAGCAAGCGAGTAAACAACAACAAGTGAGTTATGCTTTAGTATTTTACGGTCACTGTGCCTATACCCATAAGTTTTGACGGTGGTCTTGAAAAAGAAATAGATCTTCATGCATTTGTTATATTTGATAATTATTTTTATAATTTTTAGTACTATATTTTTAAGTATTAAGTAAAATTGAAATTACCTTGATTCCAGAAGTTGGTTCGGTTGTGATTTAAACCATAACATCATTGTAAAACCACCTTCAGATAAAACTGTTTGTTGGAACATCTGTCACATTTACGAAGCTTGGAACTAATGTAGAAGTATCTAATTTGACTAGTTATTGTGTTTATAAAATATACCATTTTTAACTTGTAAAAATCTTATGGATGTTATTACTATAAATAATTATGTAATATTTAATAGTACTTGGACTATATTTTAGAATTTATATTGTTATTTTAATATAATAGGCTGTTTCAAACGATTAGTACAATACTGTCAGTTGTTTGATGGAAAGAGTTGGAGTAGGATATAAAAAGGACTGTAATGACATTCTCGGGGCAATTGCTCGGTGGACGTTCAAGTGGTTAGTGCTAGTGCCGTTGTGATGTGAAATAAACCTACCTACCAGGTGTCACGTAAGTTACGTAATTTGATATTATACCTTAAATATTGTTACTATCTCTAATTGAACCACGTTATTGTATTAGCTATTGCTATTATGTTGCTATTATTCTGAGTTCTCTTGGACCATTGTTCAAGAGGTAGAATATTATCTGTTTGAGATAACTATAATTTATAGAAATATAAGAAATAAGAAATGTTGATAGAATACTTAAATACTGTTTCCGTGGAGTTTCTTGTTCGTTCTTCTCCACGAAGACCTAGTTTTGCGAACGGACAATAGCTTTCTCGTTAAAGATGAATAATTATTGACAAGATTAATTGAAATAATAAATACCTACCTAGTCTTGTCTTTCTGTGCTTTTAATTATGAAATCCTTTCCTTACACACCATATTCATAGAACACAGTAAAACACAGTAAACAATAATACTTTAATACACAGTAAATAAAATAACTAATAACCATCCTGACATTCAAGTTTGCTATTTGAGTAGTATCTAGGTATATATATATACACTTATAGATAGTTATAGTTATATATATTATATAAAATCTAACATCAGAAGCGGGATAGTGCCGTCCTACATAACAGGTTTCTAATGAATTTTATTTTGCTATTTTCATGATCAACGTTGGAGCAATCTGTGTTCTGCTGGAAGTTTGCAAACGGCGGCAGCGGCGGTGGCAGCGGCGTGGTGTAACGGCGGGTCATTGATTCACCCCGCCCCCCCACAATACCGATGACAACGTGCTGCCAACTGAGAGCCTGGACTGCGGAGCTGCAAGTTGCTGTGACACCTTCGAAAACCATTCCAAGAATTCAATGGAGCAGCAGTACCTACGAATTATCTGAAATCGGTAACGCCTCTAGAGGCTCTGCTTTATTATTATTTTGAAATTAGAGACTATCTACAGCTGATGTGTATCAATTTTGCTGTTATTTTTAACGGACCTAAAGAGCAGGTTTTGTTTAAGTACCTACTTAAAGTAAGATGGAAGCTTAGCTTATAAAATCAATAATGAAAATGTGGTTACTATAATTAGTTACCTACTACATTATAATTAATTCTAGTTCTCACAAAGAGGACTGAGAATAAGATACAAATTTTCAGACAGGATTAAGATTTAACAATAAAAATGTAATGGTTAACAAAATTGAACTTGGCAATTCCAAATAATATGCTTTGTTGCTTATCTAAAATTATATTACAAAGTGATATTTTATCTGTAGTAAAATTAGTTTGTGAGCATTTGATTTCAAAGAGATAATAATGAAATAATTGTTGTATGTCGTATTTGATTTGAATTTCCCGGACTCACAAAGGTGAGGCTTGAGAGGTTGGATCATTACGATGTAAAAGAAACTGATAACGATGAAACTTGGCATGGGTTGACATGACACTCTAGCTCACGGTAGTTGAGGCTGAGAGTTGTATGGTCGAAAATAAAAATGCAAGTGTTCACGGGAACCTAATTTAAAATTGCTAATATTATTGCTCTGTTGTTCACAAATTAATTAAACAGTACCTATGGATAAAAACCAGTTTTTCACTTTCAAAGTGCTTAATGATTATGCTGCAGTTCTTTATACTGATATGGATTATAATTATAACCTTTTACTACAAAGTAAAGTACTTAGTGCCAACACAGTGACCATGTTAACATTTGGAATTATTTAACAGAAAATATAATAAGGTGATCGATACACTTTGCAATGATATTGTCAGGTTGACCGAGCGATTTATTGTTTTGATTAGTTATTATTAGGTTTCACACTATTGTTTCTGTATAATGATAATCATCTTGTACTTTGAGAACAAAGTACATGTCAGTATGGCCGTATTACATAATTATAATTGGCTGACTATGACTATGACTGTAGTTAAGACTATGCCTGTGGCTCTGCCTGTGGCTGTGACTGTGCCTGTGGCTTTGCCTGTGGCTATGACTGTGCCTGTGGCTGTGCCGGGTGGCTGTGCCTGTGGCTGTGTCTGTGACTGTGCCTGTGGCTGTGCCGGGTGGCTGTGCCTGTGGCTGTGACTGTGCCTGTGGCTGTGCCGGGTGGCTGTGCCTGTGGCTGTGACTATGACTATGGCTGTGCCTGGTGGCTGTGCCAATAACAAAAAAAAAAGCAAAAAGTTTTTGTACTTCGAGAACGAAGCACATATCAGAATGGCCGTGTTATATTTGATAATTATTTTTATAATTTTTAGTACTATATTTTTAAGTATTAAGTAAAATTGAAATTACCTTGATTCCAGAAGTTGGTTCGGTTGTGATTTAAACCATAACATCATTGTAAAACCACCTTCAGATAAAACTGTTTGTTGGAACATCTGTCACATTTACGAAGCTTGGAACTAATGTAGAAGTATCTAATTTGACTAGTTATTGTGTTTATAAAATATACCATTTTTAACTTGTAAAAATCTTATGGATGTTATTACTATAAATAATTATGTAATATTTAATAGTACTTGGACTATATTTTAGAATTTATATTGTTATTTTAATATAATAGGCTGTTTCAAACGATTAGTACAATACTGTCAGTTGTTTGATGGAAAGAGTTGGAGTAGGATATAAAAAGGACTGTAATGACATTCTCGGGGCAATTGCTCGGTGGACGTTCAAGTGGTTAGTGCTAGTGCCGTTGTGATGTGAAATAAACCTACCTACCAGGTGTCACGTAAGTTACGTAATTTGATATTATACCTTAAATATTGTTACTATCTCTAATTGAACCACGTTATTGTATTAGCTATTGCTATTATGTTGCTATTATTCTGAGTTCTCTTGGACCATTGTTCAAGAGGTAGAATATTATCTGTTTGAGATAACTATAATTTATAGAAATATAAGAAATAAGAAATGTTGATAGAATACTTAAATACTGTTTCCGTGGAGTTTCTTGTTCGTTCTTCTCCACGAAGACCTAGTTTTGCGAACGGACAATAGCTTTCTCGTTAAAGATGAATAATTATTGACAAGATTAATTGAAATAATAAATACCTACCTAGTCTTGTCTTTCTGTGCTTTTAATTATGAAATCCTTTCCTTACACACCATATTCATAGAACACAGTAAAACACAGTAAACAATAATACTTTAATACACAGTAAATAAAATAACTAATAACCATCCTGACATTCAAGTTTGCTATTTGAGTAGTATCTAGGTATATATATATACACTTATAGATAGTTATAGTTATATATATTATATAAAATCTAACACATTCAAATATCTCTTAATTACACAAACAAGTGACGTACTGTTGATGGCAGCAGGCTCGGCCTCTTTACATGGGACTTATATCACAGACACAGAGACATATCTTTGCACGTGCTTGTTCGTCTAATCTTTAAAAATGTGACATTTCTTTTGCAAATTCATCTGGAGACCCGATGCAGTTCCAAATACCGAGGTCGATAAGGAACATCTTCATACCGAAGCTCCAGGAAGCAAAATTTGATCTCCCTCCAATTTGGGAATTGGTGGCACTCCATCTGGAATATCGCAGCCTAATGGTCCTTGTGCTCCAGGCAGCACAGGGGAGGATGGTCCCCTCGCAGTAGTCGTCTCTGACAGGTTGCTTTGAGAATCCATATCGTTTTTCTTCAGAAATACGCTGGGCCCATAACCAATGTTAGAGAGTATGGATAACTAGCACTTGGAGATTAAAAGGCCTCTGTAGTTAATAGATTCCTTTTTTGTACCTTTAGTCATAAATAAGATATTTGCCTTTTATTACTTCCTCTTATTTTTGTCTGCTTATTAGCGCTATTGTAATTTTAAATATTGTGTCTACACTGTAATAATAACACATACACTGTAATAGTAGCTTAGTAATATGTGGAAACGTCGTGGATTGTACATTAGCTTCTAATACGTTGTAATATTTACTGTAACTTATACTGTACAATTGTTTGTTTTCCCTAAATAAATAAATAAATAAATTAAGTTGTATTTTCTATAGGAAAAAACATATGGTAGACACTTTTAGATAGAAGCACTTGAATTGCACTTTATTGTGTCGTAGCAAGAATCGCTATTTTTTTTATTATTTTGCGAGGTGAATCTTTTGTACTTGTACCTACTATTATGTATACTGTGGTTGTGGTAAAATTACATGCCTACATACCTATAAGATTTTCCTTTTGACAGCATTTACATGTCGATAGTCAAAGGGTTAAACGACACTCCGAAGTCTACGTTTCCTAGTGCCAATTAACCTTTGAATGCCACGCTTCAAATATAACAAAAATATTGTTCGTTTCGACCTTTAAACTCGGTTTTAAAGGAATATGATGTATATAGATACATTCAAAAGATGTTCGTAAAATGATTGAGAGTTTATTTTTAGGTAAAAACGAAACAACAGCTGAATAACAGCTTTTTCCCTCCCTTTTGGGAATTGAATCTAGGTACAACTTCGGGTTTGGCAGCACCGTTTGCGTCCGGTTATAAAAAAGCTCAGTAAAAATAACCAACTTTTTGATTAAACTGTCTTTGTTTCTTATTTCATCTAAACTAATACAAAGAACTTTTGTTTCAGACAACAAACTATGTACAAACTGCAACGAAGAAGAGATGAAAGAAAAATTACACTCAAAGCCGGAACAAAGTGTCCAACGCAAACATATTTATGTTGCACACAATTCGAAATAACAAAGACAAAGTTGGCGCCGGCTGGGCATTCATCGAAGCCGACGGAGAAAAATTGTCGCTCATGAGATTCGACGGGTGTGTGGCAACGACTAAATAGAACGTCGACGGATGTGGGGGCAGCCCTGCATGCCTGCCTGCCTGCACCTCGCACCCGCCGCTAACAGGGTTGGCGAGTTGCCACACAAACCTTTTTTTCGTATTTTAAGCAACAGTCAAATTGATTTTTGGGCGTGCGTCAATCACGGAGTGCCCGAATGCTTGTGACAAAAAATCTCGCTTTGACGGACAATTGGATGGGGAAAAAAAGCTGCGTTCTGGCATCCCTAGCTGCACCCAACTCTACGTCGACACTCACTACAATCTACACCCACTCACAGGCACATTTAACGACCCACTGCAAAATTCATACTGCACCCGTTCCCGTCTAGTTTCGCTAAACGCCTTTCTCTAGAATGAATTTCGCCGTTTTAATGCAAATTGCCGCGGATTTTCTAAAGCGCTTTGTGAAAACAACAACCATTGGAACATTTTGCAAAGGTGAACTTGGAACTTAATAGATTTAGGATACAAATGAATTGCTTGGTAACCTTTTAAGGGGGTAACAAGAAAATATTTGCTCTTCAAGGTTTTTTTAAATACGACAAAAAATAAATACCTATATTAGTCTGATTTCCAAAATCAGACTAGAGAGAGAGATTAGAGAGATCTACTGATGATTTATAAGGTTAAAATTAGGTAAATACATATTTCTTATTGTCGCGAATCATAAATATTGATCAAGACCTTACACTGACCTACAAATTTTGAATTTCGCGGGCTACCACAGCGCAATCACAATCAGTTTTACGTGAATTTTCTGAGCAGTCAATCTTGCGTAAAACAATATGCTAGTAACGAGATTACACTTGTCTAGAAGTTTCCCAGCTCTATTTCTCTATCGTGGATTCCAATCTAATTCCCATAACTCGCTGCTAAACAAATAAAACCTTTACAAAAAACAGGACGCGATGAGAAATTGTTTTCAGTTCCGTACCCGTCGTTTGTTGCACAGGAGAATAAAATAATGAGGCCATTTCCTGGTGCCTTTTGATGCGCCCAGCAAAAGGTTGCTAACGGCATTTTTAAATTGAGCCTCAATTAGGGTTGCTCCCGACCCGGTTGCTGGGTTGTCCTCGTTTTGTATCGTGGAGGCGTCCGGATGGATTTAAAAGCATCTGTATTCTGTTAGTTTGGAGCACTGTTAGCAAAGTTTGTAAAGGCTGTACAAGTTCTATCGTTGTCTCTTTTGGCTAGGGACTTTGAGACTAACTAAATGACAGGACTCGTGGACAAAGGGAGCAAAGCGTTATTGTTAGACTTTTGCTTTGGTCTGACCAAATAAGCCCACAGAAGAATAAAGAAGAAAAAAAAAGAAGAAGAATAAAGAAGTTTTTCATTATTTAGTCGTTCAATCTTTCGATATAAAATTAAACAATCAATCGTCAGACAATCAATCTGCAGCCTTTTCCCAACTGCGTTGGGGTTGTCTTCCAGTCTAACCTGATGCAGCTGAATACCAGTATTTCACATGGAGCGACTGCCTATCTGACCTCCACAACTCAGTAACTGGGTAATACGATACCCCTTGCTAAGACTGGTTGTCAGACATTCGGGCTTCTGTCGACCCGTAACGACTGTCAAAGATCCACAAATGACAGCTGGGACCAACGGCTTAACGTGCTTTCCGAGGCACGGAGCAGTCTAGGTATGTAAAGATGGTCACCCATCCACGGACCAACCCCGGCAAGCGTAACTTAACCTGATGGATCGACCCGTGCGGCTGTTATAACTTAGCCACGAGCTCCTCACAACAATCAATCGTCAGACACTCCGATCGATCGGGGAGTCAAATACAAATCATTCAATTTAATTTCATCAACTTTTATTGTTCTTATCAACATCTAAAAAACGAACTCAGTGTGTGTTCGTCCAACGGTCGAGATTGACGTGCACAATAACAATCTAATTACTTGTCGTTTAAAACTTTTTTGTGACGCCACCGGCACCGCACGTGCTCGGGTCGGCGTCGCGATTATACATAGTTACCTGTGTGGCCGCGAGAAGTGTAAACAATGTCGAGTCCTAACCCATTAGTAAATAATACTGACACATCTATCATGCAGACGAATACCCAAGAGAGAGAAGACAATACACAACAAGACGAGATGGAGATAAACTTAGAAGACCAACAAACAAATGATAACCTACAAAAAAGCAATAAAAAAAGAACAATTTATAAAATAGATGATAACTGGACTGTTATTAATAATAAGAAAAACAGTAAAAGATACAAGAGTTTAAGTAACCTGGATACCCTAGAAAACGAAGAAAAAATAGAAGTTTCAATCACTTGTAAAGAAGCCCTACCTAAACAGTTTAAGTTAGCTAAACTATTGCAAGCCAACAAAATTAATCGTGTTTCACGCATAAAATATGTTAATCAGTTTAAAGTAATGTTACAATTTGAAAGTGATGTAGATTTACAAAAGTTAATTAATTGTACGGAATTTAAGGAAAAGAAATGGACTATCTCAAAAACCATGGAAGTTGAAATAACTTACGGCATAATTAAAAACATAGAACTTGACTGCAGCGAGGAAGAAATAATAGATAGTTTGACGTCAGATACAGAAATAATATCGGTTAACCGGCTTAATCGCAGACAGACAGATGGTTCTGGATGGACAGAGAGTGAGACTTTGAGAGTATGCTTCAAAGGCTCTTCATTACCGGCGTATATACGAATGTATGGTGTTAGAATAAATGTGGAACCATATGTCTATCCCGTCACACAATGTTCTAATTGCTGGAAATTTGGTCATTACAAAAAAATTTGTCCCTACAAGAATATTGTTTGCCCTAAATGTAGCAAAAACCACGAATGTTGTGAAACGACTTCATATACGTGCGTTAATTGTAAAGGTGATCACATGGCACTGAATAAAGGGTGTCCTATATATGAAAAGGAAAAGAAGATCAACTGTACCTACAAAAAAGCTCTTACCTTGTACGTCCCATCTTCTACTCCAATTCCAGAGAAAGAAACTTATAATATAGTGAATTCTGCACCATACTCTGTACCCCAATCTGTGACTGAACATATAAGCACAACCCCTTTACAAAAAACGCCGAGGCCGTTATATTCTTCTGTCTGTTTACCCAATTTGATGACAACTGAAACAACTAAAAGTTCAGCAGATCCAGTAGTTCCCTCCACTTCATATTCTAACAAACCAAAGAAAAATAAAAAGCAACATAGTCAGAAAAATATCGATACGGGTATATCCTATGAGTGGGAATGTGTATGTTCGGATTCGGATTGTGATAATAGCAAAAAGGAAGAAGAAGAAGATACCGAAAAATCTAAAGACTACAAAAAAGACACTACAACTAACAAAATAAGGGAGTTATTAAAAAAAATTAAGGCAGTTATTTTTGAGAAGAAAGATACTATAACTAATAAAATTAAAACTTGTTTTCACATACTATCTGAGTGGTTCATACAATTGATTTTAGATAAGATTTTTGACTTGTCCGGTTTTCAATTTCATACGAACAATGGCCCAGAAAACTAATAGCAATTATAATTTAAAAATCATCCAATGGAACTGCCAAAGTTTAAAAAGAAAGTTAAATGAATTAGAAGCCCTTCTTTCTCAAGAAAAGATACATATTGCTGCACTGTCAGAGACCTGGTTGGAACCTGAGTTCAACCTACGAGTTAGTGGATATAATGTATATCGGAAAGATAGAAGGGACGGTTATGGAGGAGTTTTAATCTTAGTCCACCACTCAATTAAAGCCCAGGTTGCTCAATGTCAGACTGCAAATCCCGGCTTTGAAATCATACACGTGAAAGTATATAATTGTGAGTCCCTGCATAATATTATATCCGTTTACTGCCCACCCTCCGTGCGGACGTGTCTACAGGATTGGGATGATTTATTGTCGGTGTGTGATGATAAAACTCTGCTGCTTGGAGACTTTAACGGGCACCATAGTAACTGGTCATGTAAAAATGACACTAGGGGCAAACAACTTTTTGATTCCCTTTTGGGTCACAACTTTACAGTGATGAATGATGGAGGTCCGACCAGAATTAAATGGGTAGACGGAGTCTTGCAAAGATCATCTCCTGATGTGTCACTCATAACAACAGATATTGCTGTAAAGTATGATTGGACCGTGACCAATGAATGCCTAGGAAGCGACCACCTTATCATTAAAATCTCAGTCAACTGTGTATCAACCAGACGTCCTGATATTAGAAGAAACTTTAAGAAGGCTAATTGGCAGCAGTACCGCCTATATCTAGAAGATGCCTTTTATGATTTTAATATCACAGATGATTTACAACAGACATACGACAATTTTTTGGATTTTTTAAATAAAGCAGCGGAGCATCATATTCCAGTGATAAAAATTAATCATAATCCTAGCAATAACTTTAGACCAAAAACCTACTGGACTCCCGCGTTGTCCAAAATTGTGGCGGAACGAAGACTCGCACTGGCTCAGTTTCGTGGTAACCCAACTCCTAATAATTTATCGGTGTTACAATCTAAAATTAGTATCGCGCAAAGAGACTTGAGAAGAGCGAGAAGTGAGTCGTTTCAAAGCTTTTGTTCATCAATTGATTGTTCAACCAGTTCTAATGATATGTGGAGAAAAATGAAATGGTATAAAGGCTATCACAATAATCGAAACCGGTATGTAAGTGAAACTCAAGCAATTACATTGTTACAAAGTCTGGCACCTGATTATGTTAGTAATAAGGAGCCAAGTTTTAAATCCTGTAATTTAGTTTTAGAAAAATGTATTAACCAGCATGAATTAGAGAATAGTATAAAATCATCAGATACAGCTCCAGGTTGTGATGGTATATCGTTTTCAATGTTAAAAAATCTACCTACGAATGCTAAACTTATATTAATTAATTTATACAATTTGTTTTTACAAAACGGCTTTGTCCCCGAACAGTGGCGTGATATTCATATTTTACCCATTTCAAAACCAGGAAGAAATCCCGACTCATTAGATTCACTTAGGCCAATATCATTGATGTCCTGCTTGTGCAAGACATTTCATACAATTCTTAATAAAAGATTGGAGTGGTACATGGAAAAAAACAACTTTTTTTCTAATAATATGGTGGGGTTTAGGAAATCACGCTCTTGTCTGGATAGTCTTTCTGATCTTGTGTCTAAAATACAGCATGGCTTTGCTATGAATTCATTTACTTTATCTTGCTTTATAGACATAAATAATGCCTATAATAATGTCGATGTGCATAATTTATTAATAATTCTAGACAATTTAGGAGCGGGTTCTAAAATATGTTCATATTTGTTTAATTTTTTGAAAAAAAGATCTCTGCTCATTAAATGTGAAACTATGTCTATGCACAGAAATACGGGAATCGGATTGGCCCAGGGGGATCCGTTATCACCATTACTATTTAATGTGGCCACCATTCAGATTTGTAAACAAGTCTATCATGACGTAGCTGTGTCTCAATATGCAGATGATATAGTTATGTATGTAACAAGCAAGCGTATTGTAGACGCAGTATCTGATATTCAACACATGCTGAACAACACTATATCTATTTTAGCAGGTTTGGGTCTTGAAATATCAGCTTCCAAAAGTAAATTATGTCTCTTCTATAAAGGTCGTAAATATTCTAGATATCCAATTGATATTAATTTAAATGGTAGTTCCTTGCCTGTAGTGGACTGTGTTAAGTATTTGGGTCTGTGGATGGATTGTTCACTAAGATGGGGGAAACATTTAAATGAAATTGTTGAGAAAACCCATAAATTCCTTAACGTTTTTAAAGTTTTGTCAGGATCTGGTTGGGGGGTACATCAAAAGCACTTAAGAAGGTTATACATATCAGTTATTCGAAGTCGTTTAGATTATGCTAGTTTTTTATACAATACAAGTGCCAAAAAATATTTACATAAGTTAGATGTTACACAAAATCAATGTATGAGGGTAATTGGAGGATTTATTAGGACTACACCTACCCACGTCATGGAATGCGAGCTTAGTTTACCACCATTGGAGGTCAGAAGGTGGTTTTTGTCAGGAAAATTTTGGTTAAAAATTAACTCTTATAATTCTAATACAGTTACGTCAACATTACACAAATTAAGTAACATGTATCATAATGAAAGAAATAAAAAAATACCTCTTCTCGCCATCATTCACAATAAATTAAAAGAATTTCCAATCACATCCTGTAAACAACTAGAAATGTTTTCCTTTGACACATGGATGGCTGATATTGATTTAAATAATGTATTAAAAACCAACTTAGACTTAATTAATAAAGCAAAGAACAAGTACAGTATTTCTAAAATAAAAGAGGACACATTAAAATGTTTGTCTAAATATTCAGAATTTTATAAAATCTATACGGATGGATCAAAAGACGGAGATCATAAAGGATGCGCATTCTATGACGAACAAACTGAAAGTTTTATGAAATTTAAAATCTCCTCTAATGTGTCTATCATGGTTGTCGAACTCATAGCCATTTCTGAAGCGTTATCATATATTGAATCCCTGAATCAAGGCAAATACGTTATTTATACAGACTCAAAGAGTTCCATTCAACATCTGGCTCGATGCACTTCGACTTTTCGAGGTAGACCGATTGCCTACACAATCATAAAAACAATTTTAAAACTAAAATCTCAGGGTAAACAAATAATAATTCAGTGGATTCCGTCCCATATAGGCATAGATGGTAATGATAGGGTAGATTATTTGGCAAAACAAGCATGTTCGGAGGGCACAGATTTTGCAGCTAATTCACATTACACGGACTACATTCCGGTTCTAAAAAATATATGTTTACAAAATTGGAAAGACTACTTTGATCTTCGTTCCAGGGAAAAAGGTATTTGGTATAGAACAATCCATTCACAACCTTCATATTCACCTTGGATTGATAAGTGTTTTGTTACCAGGGAGGACTTAACCATATTATTAAGGCTTCGTTCAGGACATATGCCTCTCAATAAATTCGGTTTTATGATGAAAAAGTTAACATCACCCGTTTGCAATACGTGTAACGAAGATGAGGACACGTATCACATTTTGATGAGATGTGTCCGGAATCAATCGCTCAGAACACAAATTGGCGCGCATAACATAAATCTATCAATCCCGTTTTCGGATAATATAATTCCCATAGTAAATATGGTTAAGTTCGCTTTGAAGAACAGACCCAGAACCTAGCTGTAAAATGTTCTAATTTTAATTAAGTTGTACCTTTTGTATACCTACAGAGTGTCATATTCGCATTTAGCGAAAAAGCTCTTTAAATAAAGAAAAAAAAAAAAAAAAAAAAAAAAAAACGAACTCGCATCGAAACTTCAATCCAAATATGAATCAAAATCATCAATCCACCAGTCAAATAAACACCTATGCACACTAATTACTTAAGTTTAGCATTTCAAACACACTACAAACTTACAGTATGCAGACCCCCAAAAATAAATACACCACGTGAATTCACAAATTCGTGGAGGCACCGAGGGAAGCGGCAGGTAACCGTTCCGATGGCGCATCCGCTCGCCGGGGAAACTTATTAGCATCGACCCTAGCAATTAACTCTATACCATTTCCGTGGGGTCCCGTAGTCCCCCAGTCCCGACAGGGGTGGAATAACTACAGAAACACGATCCCAGTCGCCTTTAGCGACACTATTCAGGAAGTAATTGAAATGTAAATTTGAAGTATACGATTGAATGAGCTTGTTGTAATAAAACGGACGATTCAGTTGTATCGCTGGCATACTAACTAAGATTAGTACTATGATATCTATTCATAGATTTCGGTTCTGTGGGAATGGTCAGTAGGTCAGTAATAGCGACTTTTGGTAGTAAAGCTTCGAAATATAACCTACCGTGTTGGCTTGATTTAGAAGCATTGTGGTAAACCAGCTAGAGTAGCTCGTGGCTAAGTAATAACGCTACCAGGTACGCTTGCCGGGGTTGTTCCGTGGATAGGTGACCATCTTTACATATCGAGACTCCTCTGTGCCTCGGAAAGCATGTTAAGCCGTTGGTCCCGCCTGTCATTCGTGAATCTTTGACAGTCGTTACGGGTCGTCAGGAGCCTGAAAGTCTGACAACCAGTCTTACCAAGGGGTATGGTATCACCCAATTACTTTGTTGTGGAGGTCAGATAGGCAGTCGCTCCATGTAAAATACTGGTATTCATCTGCATTCGGTTACACTGGAAGCCGACCCCAAAATAGTAGGGAAAAGGCTAGGCAGATTGATTGAGGTAAACCAGCTTTCTATTTTAACTGCTAAGTCTGAGAAGTTCGAAGAAGCGAAATCAATACAATTAACTGGTCTCGCAGCCGCTTTCTCTTTAGCTTTGGTGTGATGTGCACTTTAGCAGCTTCGCTCCACATAAAACGAGGAGATAGAAACCGCATTACAGGTACAACGCTAATGGGTACTGAGAAATTATATTTTACAAGGTAAAAAGCTTTTATATAGTTAATTATCATACCATAATTTACGAAGAATTTTCCGCGTTTTTAAGTCACAATAAAGTTGTTTTTCCCTAGCATTAGGTTGACAATATAATAGTATGCTTTTACCAGTAAAATTAGACTAACCTTGAAATGACACAAACATAAATCCTGAAATTATCGATCCAATCAAATTGTCACTCTTCTAAGAATTAAAATAGCTAAAGCCCGGTCACGGAGCAGAAAGAATTTCATACAATTACCCTCATTACTTATCTCTAACACTCGCATATAAATGTAGGTACTGTCGTCGCAGTCGCACATTAGGTCTTCTAATAGAAGTCCTTCAAATAATGTGGGTAATTGCACGAAATTATTTTCTGAAAAAATAAAAAGTCGGTAACGTGTAACACAAAAAAATACGTTTTGAAATAAAATCCTCGCGTCGAACGACTTTCTCGATTGTTAATTATTATCAAGTTGTCTGCGTAGATAATTATGGACCGAAGAGCTGGCAGCTACCTCGGACAAAGAATTAGTCTAGCTATTCAAAGGGGGAACGCTGCCAGTATCTTCGGAACCTTGCCTAAAGGGACTCCTTTTAATAATATATTTTAGTTACTATAGTTTTTTAGTTTTAGGTTCTTTTTTATTTTAGATTAGTTTATGTTATTTGTTCTTTGTAGTTTTGTTACATAATATCAATAACAAATTATTTGTCTGTAATTGACGTAAGTGTAAAATTGTATGTTTATCAAAAATAAATAAATTATGACAAATGTAGAATCTGTACCTACGCAAAAACTTTTATCATAAATTGTTACTTTAGCCGCTTCCCTTTGCGTCTGAGGCCCACGCTCCAAGTTAAAACTTTGCTGAAAATTATACAACAATTTAAACTTTAAAACTCTGCATACTTTGAGCCTATTTTATGATACCTACGTCTTGTGCCTCATTCTTGGTAATGAGGAGATCTTAATAAAGCTCATTCTATATTATGAAGAGAGCTATCTCTCTTATAAACAGCAGCGGATACATTGTGTTCAATACGCACCGTATTTTGGGTTTTCGAATGATGTAACTTGAGTTGGCGACATGACAATTGCGTGCCTATTCAAGAAACATTAGAGTAATAATGTTTTACATCATGAACACTGCAGCGGTAGCTTAATATGAGCATTTTCTGGCTCCTGTAACACAGGTGTTGCTACCTAGCACAGGAGTCAGGGCTTTAAATTTACTTGTGCACCTTTTGTTATGGCAATAAAGAATTTATTTATTATTTATTTATTATTTCTGTTGAAAGTAAGTTGTATGCAGAAGGCACATACACAAACAACACATATACAAATAGGAACACACACAAACAAATAGACAAATAGGAACATAGACACACACACAGGCACATAGACAAATAGGAATTAAACAAAAAAAAACCGGCCGTGGTTGAAAGGAATTTATCCCAAAATCAAACTTAACATTGTAGTTGAACTTGTTCTCCCATACATTGATATACGTTGACGCGGTATATTCTTCACCTGCAAATTTAAGTTTGTAATCCCAAACATATTTTTTATGTGATAAAATTACAAATTCACGATTTTCAAACTTTGTCTTTACTTGTGCTGTGAGACCTTGCTTCTTGCCAAATTTCATGTTTGTAGGGCCCCTACCCTACCCTAAGTACCCTATAGGTTTTGATTTACTTGCGAGTATACTATGCAAAATATGTCGCATGTGGCCGTACCTATTTATTTAGTGGGTTGACTTAGAAGCTTGATTTTTTAGACCTTTAAGGGACCATAGGACCATGGGACGTAGGTACGTATTTGATACTAATTTCAGCTAGATACCTCCACGCGTTCCTGAGAAAAAGGGTCTTGACAGACAGACAGACGGACAACGAAGTAATCCTATAAGGGTTTCGTTTTTTTTTCTTTTTAGGTACGGAACCCTAAAAAGATTTCAACCCTTCTACAAACTGTGTCATTGGGTCCGATAACACTTTTACGTTATAAAGGTGACCCTTTCGACCTAATTCTTGATCACTTAGCGATCCGCGCCCTCTGGTTGGGGGCAATAAAACCAACCCACAATTAACCTGGACCCCTGAGTGTGCCCCGATTAAAGGTTCCTTCAAACAGGCGCGACACGCGACGTTGAATCGCCCGCGACACAAGAGGATCATTGACACCATTTTCTGATGAAATAGTGAGGTTTTTTTTTCAGCTATATTTCAAAACGGTCTATTATTAAGTACTTACCTAGATTAGATGTTTATGGTTGTTTCTATGTATGTAACCGGTATCTACAATCAGTAAGTGAATCGATTGGTGGTTTGCGGACAATGATCAATTATTCTTCTTCTTGACGCGAAAACAGGGCGCTAGGTTCAAGGCACTTCAGGACAAACCCGAACCGTGACGCAAAATATTATCTACATGGCATGTTGAAATTGATTTCCAATATATCTGAGGGGTGGCTTTTATAGGCTTCTCGAGACGAAATTGATGCTTTGATTTAATTTTACTCTGCGCCAATGTGCCTTAAATATTAACAACGCATAGTCCTTTATATTGTATCCTTTATATGTATAGGTAGATAGGTCCTATCTATCAATAATATTAAGATGGCGTGATGACAATTTGGTTACATAATATGTTGTTAACTCACAGTACCAATTAGGTTACTCAATCCATTCGACAATTTAAAGGGCTAACCGTGAGTTGCACGAAACCAACATTAGTTTTACGGAGACTGTAAATTGATGCCGTCACTTTCTTTTTGATATAAAATGTAAGGGATGGCTTGAATTTAAAGTATCCGTTAAACCAGGGGCTCCCAAACTTATTCTGTCTACTGCCCACTTTGTCACCAGCTCAGTGAGTCCTCCTAGATGAAATTACAAATCGCCCCCTAAGCCTCTAAATAACGCCCCCATTTTCTGGGTCTCTTACTGCCCCCCTTTAGGCCTGCAGCGCCCACAAGAGGGTGCAATAGCCCACTTTGGGAAACACTACGTTAAACTAATGTTGGTTTCGAACTCAACGTAAGTACATCTACTTGCTTGCCCAAAAGGCAGCCTGCGTCACAGACGATATGGAACATAATTTTATTTGTCGTACAATAAGTAAATTAGAAAATTATCGTAATATTTCTTTGTCAGCTCTGACAAGTTGGTCAGGAGCGATAGGCTCTGCGTGATATGCGTGCTACACACCATAATTTTAATATAATTACTTCTTGTCGGCTAATGTAACCAACTTATTTATAACCATTAACAATATTACACGAACATCTGATTTTCAACATGGTATTATTAACCTTTAACTATGGACGTTCTTTTATTGTCACACTACCATGGACGCGCGGTCTCACAGACCGCTATATTTCATGGTAAAATTAATGATTAGATGCTTGTATTTTTATTAGTTTTTTATTATTATTATCAACTAAAGGTTTCAAACTTAAAGACTTTACATGTATTTAACCAAAACTTATTTTATTTTTTATGAATTTTAACAAATTATCAATTTAAGGCACTTTCAGTCTAAATTTTACCTGAGATCACTTAAAGGAAGAAAAAAATTAAACTTTAAAGTATTTTGAACAATCATCTAAAATATCTTTAAATCTAAGGTTTAACGAATATAAAAAACAAAAAATGTACTTCTCAAAATAAAACAAAAAAAATCTGACAATGGTCCAACATTGGTAACATTATTGGCAGTCTTTGCATAAGGGCTTGGAACACTGCAGGCAAATCGCTTGTTTACAACTTACACAAGCGTAGTTAGTCTTTCGTTTTAATTTTGACGGACACAGCCTGCACGTCTTTCGCTTAGAATCATTCATTTCCGGTGTAGAGGACTCTCCAACAGGCATATCTGCACCTAAAATTCGTGTCAATGCCAATTTCAACTCCTTTTGCAAATTTGAATATAGAGCACGTCTTTGCATACAAGGAACTACCAGAGACCGTGCTAATGCCTTGAAAAAATCTCCTCTCTTGATTTCTTTGACCTGATGCTCCAAAAGTAGTTCGTTTACTTCATTTTCGAAAGTAGGATCATCAACTCGCAATATTTTGCTTGGCCTCTGTTGCAGTGGCGATTTTTGTGGTCGTTTTGATCTATTAGTATTTGATGGATTATTTTCTGACATTTTGAACCAACGTAACCTAAAACAAACACAGTATTGATAAAAAATAAAATGTATTGCAAATATGGACCCGAGGTCTCACAGACCGCGATCAAAGTTTAAAGTCAAATTACTCACCCGATTCGCAGCCAACGACGCAACCTCCCGCTTCAACAGTCGTTTCGTTACTAAAACCGAAGCTACTGAGCGCGTCAGTAGTGAGGGGGACGGGGAAGTGCGTGAACACGAAAATTAAAAACTGCGAGCGGTCTATCAGACCGCGCGTCCATAGTTAAAGGTTAAGGAGAGCTTCTTTGATTATGACTTGTTTTGGGTCTACCTGTATAAAGTTATCCATGTGAAATTTCTCGCTCCCCCGACCCACCCCGTCGCATCGCATTGCCTGCCCGCGCTATTACTTAGTTTTTTCTTAGCGTTCTTTAATTTTTTTTTTATTTTTGCTTAGCTCCTAAGACTCCTAGCGTGGTGTTAAACTATAACCTTGCTCAAGAATTGGGCTACCAAATGCAAAAATAAGTTTTCAAATCGGACTGGTAGTTCCAAAGATTAACGCGTTCAAATATACAAACAAAAAAAAACAACTCTTCTCAGCTTTATTATTAGTATGGGGGTATAGATATTAACACTATGGTATGCAATTAAATACATGCGTACAAAGATCCGTCTTAGATTATGATTAAAAATTCTCCATCAATTGTGCAGTTTCGTCTGCAGTTTCGCAGATTTTAATAATAAATCTAATTATGATATCGAAGTTATACGAAGATTGCCAGAATCGGTATTAAGAAGCAATCCCGCAAACCCTCTAATACAGACATTTTATGCTTTGGCCACATGAAGTCATTTTAGATATTTGAGCATTTAATAGTGAAAAAGATTATTATTAAAGTGTAGCCTAACCCCGTATTCATAAAAAACTAAAACGCTCTATATACCTATTTTAGTTCTAGAAGTGTTTTGTCTTCTTCTTTCAAACTCAAGTCATAAAGGCTCTTACAGACAGAGGCGATATCGCGAGCGATATTGCGATATTATCGCGTCGCAACACCGCTACGCGACACGTCGCGACGCGATATCGCCTCTGTCTGTAAGAGCCTTAATTTGAAAGAAATTGGCGAAACACTTCTTTAAGTAACTAAAATAGGTTTATAAAGCGTTTTATTTTCTTATGAATAAGGTGGTAAGTACTTATTGTGTCACTGTAAGTGACATGAACGCTTTTTAAGTTATTCAACTTAGTTTACCAACCACTTACATAAATTTACTAGTCTTTGAAACAAGAACCTCTGAGAGATGACCTTCTATGTCGATTCCCGTACCGTCGACTTTTATATCTACCATGGAACAATTCAGTATAGACTACCATCGATAAAATAAACATCCATGCCCTACACGTAACAATCCACGAACTCAAGTACAAAGCACTTGCAATATTATCCAGTTCCAGTTCAGACTGTTGGAGTGCCGCACACACTCACAGGGGGGCTAAAACGGCCACTTTGGCAGGATCATAATAGGATAATATTATGAATAATATTTGAAATCGTAAAACGGTCACAAACTGACAATATATTATGAATTGTCAGTTTGTGAAACTTGTCAGTTTGTGTGACTGAAAATTCATAATATACTGCCAGTTTGTGACCGTTTTACGATTTCAAATATTATTCACAATATTATCCTATTATGATACTGCCAAAGTGGCCGTTTTAGCCCCACTGGCCGCTTGTCAGAACATAGGACGCGCTGAATCCCGGCCACTCGTTTTTAAAGTTTGCATATTTCAGATGACATTCAGTTTTTGTCGTTCCTCCGAAAATGTTCGGAAAAAATAGAAATGAAAAATTCATAGGTATATTGACGATTGTTATACCTACCTTTTTAGTTTATTTTTGTGACCGATCCAAATATGAAGGTATGTGTTGTTATTGTTTTATTTATTAAACAACGAGTTTGTTTTTTTTATCGTTGTTCGTTACTTTCGTGGTAGGAAAAGTTTGCGGAAAATCTTTACTATTATAAGACCATAGACTTTTTCATTCATAAATAAAGACTCAATAATTCCCCTCATTTATAAACGTTTGTTAAACAGACGTTAATCATAACTCTATAAGCAACGTTTATGAATAAGGGGGTAAATATCCATCCACGTAATTCAAAGCCACTATTAAAGCAAAACTACCTCGAATTTACAACACGATATTAGCTACATTTACGACGCTACGAGTAAAGGCTCTTACAGACAGAGGCGATATCGCGAGCGATATTGCGATATTATCGCGTCGCAACACCGCTACGCGACACGTCGCGACGCGATATCGCCTCTGTCTGTAAGAGCCTTAACGTCAATCAATTTACATAAAATTATCTCAATCAATGATTGGTTTAATTAATTGATTCCGCGTGACAATCGGCCCCTTTCTCACCAAACACGATTGTCCCGCCTGTCAACACGATGACGTAGGTAGGTATAAACATAAAGTTCACGAAAGGAGAGCAGGTACAGTCACAAGTATAAATATCCTACACTTTCGCATGATTCAAAAGCTCTCTTAAAGTATTAGTAGGTAGATATTTTCTGGTGTTACGAACGTAGTATTATGAAATCTATATTATCATGAAATAGTTATTCTCTCAATGCTGTTGTTTTTGAAAAACGCTTTTGAATTTTGCGTAACTGTAAGGTATTTATGCTCGAAACTGTACCTACCTAATTTGGGGATTACGTCACGAACTCTCGGCTGACAGAGACATATCCGAACAGAGAACAGGAGAATTAGTCAATTCTTGTGAATTACGGAATCCGAAAAGTTTATCGAGCTCGAAAATTCATCCCGAATTAGCGACGTGCACCGGTTCGAAATTCGGAAAAGTTCGTATGTTGTTTTATTAAGGTGAGTATAGACTAGAGCATTTACTTGTAACAGTACAATAACAATTATGTTCTAGTCAAGTGTATCACCATTCACGAACCAGACGTCGAGCACGCTCGCCGTTTTGTTACAACGACAATTGTACAGTCAGCAACAAACTTTTGTTGCTGACTGTACAATTATTGTTGTACGATTAACAAGTATCGGAACAGATGTAAATTTTAAAGAAAATTAACTCTTATCTAATAATTGAAATGCTAAAAAGCAGATTATGGTATCATTTTGTCTTAGTTTAGATGATGTCAAAAAGTAGCAGTGTTAAGAAACACTTTTTGTATTATTCTTAAGGATGTATTGTTTGAATTGCAAAGTTGTAACAAAGTTAATTTTAATACAACTGGGGTACCCAATTGATGCAGCCCACTGTACATAATAATTATCATGGTAATAAAAAAACAAAATCAAAAGTCATTTATTCAAACTAGGCTGAGAATCAGCACTTTTCGAACGTCAAACTTACATAAGACAGTCCCCACAAAACGCCCGCCCTTCACCACTTCCTTGTGCTTTAGCTGGGAAGAAGAAGTGGCGCAACAAACTCCCCAGCAGCACAGCTATCTGTTCTTTCTTACTAAAATATAATATAATATATAATATAATATAATATCCTTGGACATTTCACACAACGCCATCTAGTCCCAAGCTAAGCAACCTAATGCTTGTGTTATGGTAACGAGATGGCTGATAAACTACTTATATACATTTTTTTTTGTAAATACATACATATTATAGATAGAAAAACACCCAGACCCGGAACAAATACTTGTAGGTCGTACAAATATTTGTTCCGTGCGGGAATCGAACCCGCGACATGCTGCGCAGCAGTCAATCGCTCAACCACTGCGCCAACCGTGTCGTCAAAATCAATCAATCCTGCCTATCCTTTTCCCAACTATGTTAGGTTCGGCTTCCAGTACTTTACACGGAGCGACTGCCTACCTGACCTACACAACCCAGTAACTGAGTAATACGATACCACTTGGTAAGACTGGTTGTCAGACTTTCGGGCTTCTAACAACTGTTAAAGATCAACGAATGACACCCGGTACCAACGGCTTAACGTAGGTACTTTCCGAGGTACGGATGAGTCTCGGTATGTAAAGATGGACACCCATCCACTGACCAACCTCGGCAAGCGTAGCTTAACCTGATGGATCGACCCGTGTGGCTGTTATTACGGCCACGAGCTCCTCTTACTTAGCTTAGCTTTTATCTTACTAAAATATTGTATAAAACAACAAAGCTAATTCAATTATTCTAAAACAGAAACATTGTTCTAGTTCCCTAATGACAGCTTGGGTCTGCTGGCTTCTTCCATCATTCGCATTACGGATATCAATTTTAATAAGCGACGCGACCCCACGTCATGCTTTCGTGGCCCTCCCTTCATCATTACTTGATTATATCACAATAGAAAAGAGCTTTTAATTAATTTTCTGTCCTAATGAAACATAAACTTGATTAAATTGCCAACAATGGAGTGCGAATCTGTGACAAAATTGAATTAATATTCAAGTTATTTTGGCGTCCGACTCGTTCCAATGGGCTAGCCAGCAAAGCCTGTATTGAATACCAATCAATCTGCCCTAGCCTTTTCCCAACTATGTTGGGGTCGGCTTCCAGTCTAACCGGATGCAGCTGAATACCAGTACTTTACATGGAGCGACTGCCTATCTGACCTCCACAACCCAGTAACTGAGTAATATGATACCTCTTTGTAAGACTTGTTGTCAGACTTTCGGGCTTCTGACGACCCGCAATGACTGTCACAGATCCACGAGTGACAGCCAGGACCAACGGCTTAACGTGCTTTCCGAGGCACGGATTGTATTGTTTATCGAACAGTTTAAATATTTAACAAACTTGTTAACAGCAAATCTCTTTATCAATAACATTGTGAAGTTCGCTACCCCATTCAAGGTCTCATAACTCTCTCTTGGAATTAACAATAACTCCATTTACTAAATCCTTCCTCGTTATGACTGCGCGCTGAAATATTACAACGTCATAAATACCCGGGGGCCTACTCCCTAAGTCCGTCCATCTTCCCGTCCGTCCGTTCATCCGTCCGTCTGACATTACGATCCATCAAAACAAGTGTAAAAGTTAAATTTTTCGGACGGGCATAAATTCATCGGGAGTAGGGACAACTGGCAAATCATGTTGTCATTCATACTTCGTTCGGGCCCCGAACAAATCATCCATCCGTAGGTGATACGGAGTAAGAAACGCCCGTAACGAAGGCCGAAACTACGGGCTTTGTGCTTAGGGAGTAGGCCCCCAGTAACGGCCCACGTTTATGTTTCGTAAACATCAATGGTGCTCGCTCTATTAATAATTTCTCTCGCGCCGTGAAACACATCACCACAAACTTCAGGCTTACCGTTTAATGTTTCATCAAAATCGATAGCTAACTTTACAAATTGAGATTGTCCGGTATTAATTTGATAGGCAGCAGAGGGCAGCAGTGTGGCATCGTTAAATTGTTTCCGCTTTCGGAGTGAACAACACTCTCAACAATGTTGCTTTAAAACTGTATGTGAAACAAAGTTTGTTCTGTTGTTGTAACGAAACACTGCCTGATAACAGTAAGTTAGTTACCTGTATAGATAGTGCAATCCACGAAGTCGCGGCCCACTACTCCTCCTAACCGTTTATAGTATATGTGTGCAGTGGTTAGCAGGAGTGGTGGGGCGCGTCTTCGTGGATTGCATATATCTATACCTGTGTCTATACTTGTATGTTAGGTACGTCCTTTGCACTAGACGACAGTAAATTTTGTGAATAAAACGTAGTATAGACAACAGCATCAGGTTATACAAACTGTCAAATTTCTCCAAATTATTTTAAAGCTTAAAACGTTGAAGTTTAAGTTCAAAATCGTATTAGAAAATTTTACAGATTGTAGTAACTTGACCAAAAATTGGTCAAAAATCAATCTGCCTAGCCTTTTCCCAACTATGTTGGGGTCGGCTTCCAGTCTAACCGGATGCAGCTGAATACCAATATTTTACATGGAGCGCCTGCCTATCTGACCTCCACAACCCAGTTACTGGGTAATACGATACTCCTTGATAAGACTGGTTGTCAGACTTTCGGGCTTCTGACGACCCGTAACGACTGCCAAAGATCCACGAATGATAGCTTAACGTGCTTTCCGAGGCACGGAGGAATCTCGGTATGTAAAGATGGTCACCCATCCACTGACCAACCCCGGCAAGCGTAGCTTAACCTGACGGATCGAACCGTGCGGCTGTTATTACTTAGCCACGAGCTCCTCACAATAGTCACCGGTATCGCGTCCATATCGATAATTTTTATAAAGGTCTTGTCACAGTCCCATGAGAATTGAGAGCGTGGAACTTAACAAATATCGACATCAACGTAATTACCTTTACACGCGTTTACCTTTTTTGGCACAAACAATGAAGATTTACGAATACTGACCATCGGAAAACACGTTAGGTACAGTGGGCTGCATCAACCCCAGTTGTATTACAATTTTAATACAACTGGGGTACTCAATTGATGCAGCCCACTGTACTATTAACGCAGATCTATTGTTCCAATTACATTTGATTTAAAAATATGAAACAGGAAAAGCTTGGTCGGCACGACTTTTTACTTACGCCAAAGTTATCAAAATGCGTTAGTGCTTTTTGCACGTTTTTAGTGTTTTTTTTTAACTAACAATCATTTACAAGGTTTATCCTCAATCCGATTTTTTCAATGACTGGTGAAACTCTTGAGCTAGCCAGACGTTTATTTTCGTGGCTACTACTTTAAATTTTCTTTATAAACTTATCCAAACCCCACACGATTTCCTAGTGACGACCCATAACAGTTATATCTTTAGCTGGACTTGAATATTTCACAACTTACACGCTTCCTATTTCGTATCCGTCTCTCTCTCCACACTAAGCGAGGGCTGTCACAAAATAGACTGAACCACTCGGTGCAATCCACTTGCCTTCAATATAAAGTTAGAATACAACTAGTAAATGTTAAATAAAGCAACTCGTTGACTTTGCACGATCTCTGCGAAGCTTAGCCACGTACTCTCGGACAAAGGAATGAAAATTTTATTTATTTAAAATGTTATTAAAATTGTATACGGAGAGTGTCGTGCAAATTATGTGTTTACACGTACACACAATTGAAGTGAATTTAAATAGAGTAGCAGAGTAATGAAATGTTGCCAAATTGCACATAGTAGAAAAAAAACAAACAGTCTTGAATTAATTACAGGAATTACAATGACACATTATTCAGATTTTTGCACGACTCTGTAGATGCTTTCCACTAAAATATAGTCCTATAAGATGCAAAATATACCATAAAACTCTAGTCACATTTGCTGTACATTCACAAAGTAATCTTTGCCTTGCTACGAGCTACGTACAATCTTTAAAATATCTGCTAGTTTTAAATTCTGCACTGTATCCGAGGACATAGTGTGTGCGTTTTTGTTTCCTTTGCGAGTAGAGGTACTCGCAAAGGAAATAAAAATGTAAACTGTGTGTGGACTTAGTATAATGTTCTGAGTCGCTGCGCTAAAGTTCATTTCATTGTCATTACAGAGCAGAAGGTTACAATAAGAAGTGTAGATAGAAGTAGGTAGGTACATATTATTTTTTATTGACCTTTAACTTTTATAAGTCTTAACTTGTTGTCTAGGCGAGGTTTTTAATAGTATCACACGAGTGTTTTAATATCTAGTTATGTGTAGTTTCATACACTACTTTATCTACACTTATGCAATAGATTCCGCTTTTGGCCTTTTGAGGTACGGAACCCTAAAAACCATAGTTAGCGTAGACAGAGAATTCTCTGTCTACGACAGTTAGCAAAAAGTAAACAAACACAATAATGGCTCCGAAACCATCACAGACTATAATAGCATAGATACGATAAGCTCCTCCTTTTTTGAAGTCGGTTAAAAAGGGAAAGAAAACCACCGTGACGTGGAATAGATTCGCGTCAATTGGTCTCATTACGTAAGCGCGACGAGGTCGCTGCGCACCCGCGTCGTGGTCGCCGCGCACACGTTGCGAACTCGCGGCGAGCTCGATGCGCACTCGCCCCGGTTTCCATTCACTCGCAAGTCGCTAGTGTGATGAAGCCCTTATGTATTTCATTTTTAAAGGAGGTTTTTGTGACAACAGTTTATATAAACAGGTGGGACTAAAAACTACTGTACTTTCTGTGATTGCAGAAATTATGTGAATACATCAGTAATTTTTTCCACATTTCAGTTCCAAACAAAACTAGACAGCCCTCGCTTCCTACCCTGAATCTCGCCATCTGTATTAATTATCACGCCACATCTCGACCATCAAAGCCTCGTAGATCTCAGAGAATGCCACACACTCAAGGTGAGATTGATAATTGAGAACGTTGCCTGATTTACTCGTGCGATCACCAGCGGTTTGTAGCTCTATTAAGGCTCACTTACACGAGGAAAGTGTGTCGCCTCCAATATATCTATGTATTTAAATAGAAAGAGAAGTCCTGACTGACTGACTCATCAACGCCCAGCCAAAACCCTTGAACCTAGAAAGCTGTAGTTTTGCACAGAGGTTCCCTTTATAATGTAGACAAGGAAGGACTTCTCGGTAGGACGTAGTCGTACCCGTGTGATATTTTCCGAGATCCACGCGGGTGAAGACGCGGGCAAGAGCTAGTACCGCAAATAAATGAAAAGGGATAATATTTTACCTGTGTAAAAAAGCTAGCCTTAGATGAAGTACCTCGCTACAGGCTAGTTAGCCTGCGACGTATATGTCTGGCCCGCGATTTCACCGGTATATAGTCAGTGTAATAACTTAGGAGACAAGGAGAGGACCAATACCAAGTTTTTCAAGTCCTGGGTCGCGTCCGATTACAAATAATAGTTTTTCAAATGACAGTTCAAGAAAATTGCATGAAGAATCTCGTATGACAGAATCGCTTGTTTCTCACTTGATTATGTATAACACGAGTGGGATAATCGTCTGGCGAATCTCTATCGAATCGCATGAAAAATCTTGCATGTGGTCTAGCAAGAAACTTTCCTTTTGCAAAGGCGCCTTTACGGATGAGCTCAGTGAAGTACATTATGTACTATTAAGGTATGCAGCATCCGGTTAGACTGGAAGCCGACCTCAACACAGTTGGGAAAAGGCTAGGCAGATTGATTGATGTAATAATAAGGTAACATGGCTCCTCATCTCCTGTTAACACAATTATGATTCAATTAGCAGGCTATGATTGGAGCTTAAGGGATTTCATGTTGGCCGGTTGTCTATGACGATCGAAGATTAGAACAGGCCTAGCAACCAATCTCTATAATTGACGTCATTTTTAGGGATGGGCTAAACATACCTAGGTACTCCCCGAAGTACGTAAGCTAGGAACACATCATTATGAACTAACCTTAGTATTTTGTGGTCATAAATCAACCAAGCCTAACTTTTTTAGGTTGTATTAATGGGTAATAAACATAATTAGCATTTACCTAGACCTAGAAACAATATTCGTTGACATAGGTGGTTAGGTACCTAAGCGTGCACAAATATGTACAAACATAGTATGTTTTGTAGTTGGTGGAACGTTTAGGGTGTTTTCCACCAGAGGTGTGCTTTGCTACGTTGCTATGGATGCGTTTGATATCCACTAATCATATTCATTGGCCCACATAGCATAGCACTAGTGGAAACGGGTTCAACTAAGCTATGTTTCTTATATGGAAGGATACGTGCTATGGTTGGGGCTGAGAATGCGCGAGTGGTGTAGCTGCCGCTCCCTGTGCCTTTTAATATCGATGCATCGTATAGCTCGAGCTGCGCATCTTCCTCGCACAGCTACCTCGCGGCGGCGCATCTTCATAGCACATCTTACTCGCTCCGCTACACAGCTTAGCATTTGTGGAGACGGTCACATAGTTTCGTAGCTTAGCCTTCACATCCTCGCAGCATAGAGCTGCACAGCACATCTCTGGTGAAAAAGCACCCTTAACCTGGTATAGCTATTTTTGTGCATAAAGAACAGATTAATTATATTTCTTTGACCAACCCAAAAATACCAAAAGGACGAATCGTGAACAACAAAATGTTTTCATGTCACTAATATTGCAAATCGTAGTTTGCAAGTAGGTAAGGGCTATCGCAATAGTGTATTTTGCCGCAATAAATCCAAGCGAAATAATAGCAACAGAAATAAATTTACCAACAAAAGATACGAATGGGTATTCCGTCAATCTTTTACGTACCGGATGCTTTGCATAATATTTCGGTTTCAGCCTACTGTGAGAAATAGGTCGACCGTATTTCGGTCGATTCTCTTAGCTACATGAACTTCGTAGACCACTTTTCGAAGCCTCAGTTTTACGAGTAATTATCTCGGGTGAAAATAGAGAAAATGAATTCTCCCAGAAATGAAACCTAGCTAGATCGATTTTTCGACCCGGTAAACACCTCTTGCAAACTTTGATCGAAATCGTTAGAGCCGTTTTCGAGAACGTGATTACGAGTATTATCATCATCATCTGCCTAGACTTTTCCAAACTATGTTGGGGTCTGTTTCCAGTCTAACCGGATGCAGCCGAATACCAGTATTTTACATGGCACGACTCCACAACCCAGTTACTGGGTAACATGAAACCTATTGCTAAGATTGGTTTGGACTAGACTTTTTGGGCTTCTGACTACCCGTAACGACTGTCAAAGATTACGATACGATACAATCTACTATAATATATGAACAATCAATCTGCCTAGCCTTTTCCCAACCATGTTGGGGTCAGCTTCCAGTCTAACCGGATGCAGCTGAATACCAGTATTTTACACGGAGCGACTGCCTATCTGACCTCCACAACCCAGTTACTGGGTAATACGATACCCCTTGGTAAGACTGGTTGTCAGACTTTCGGGCTTCTGACGACCCGTAACGACTGTCAAAGATCCACGAATAACAGCCGGGACCAACGGCTTAACGTGCTTTCCGAGGCACGGAGAAATCTCGATATGTAAAGATGGTCACCCATCCACTGACCAACCCCGGCAAGCGTAGCTTAACCTGACAGATCGACCCGTGCGGCTGTTATTACTTAGCCATGAACATGACATCAATTTGTATGTACCTAAATCAAGATTTGACATAATTCAGGTCTAGAAAACAAATTGTGGTCTTTACAATAATCTTATTAATCCTTTAGTCAAACATTATTTTCCTTGGTTAGTGGTTATAAATTCAAATCAATGAATCTTAAATCATGGAAACAAGTTATGAATTCATCTTACAAATGCCTCAAGATGAACGTCAACTTTATCCCGTACTTTCATATTCAGAAACTTTATAGAGAAGTTTTATTTTCTTAACGTTGCCTAGAACGTAGTTATTTAAGATGGGTACTAAAATAGCTAAAATCTAACAATTTGTATTATTCTTCGAAATTACTAAATATTCATCGATTTTCCGGAAATTAAAAATTTACCAACTGTGAAATAATATTCACGACTACACCAGACAATAAGCATTAAAGTAAAGCTACCTTTACAGCATTTTCCGAAACGAAACAGTTGGTTAAGTCCGAAGTTACATCGAAGAGACATTTTAATCCTATAAAGTCCGTAAAAGAGCCGTAAAAATGAAATGGTCTCTCTGAGATTCTATTACAGCATCGAATATAAAACGAAGCTACGTACAAACGTTGTACATAATGCTGGGAGACGGCACCGTATAGGGACACGATGATACGATTTTCCGAACAAAGATCAGAATTTTATAGTCCAGAATGTCTCCATGGAATATAGTTTTATCTTCACAAGATATCTTTGAGCGGATAAGTCTGGACTCTTTTTGTCACAATTACGATTGAATCTTTATTGACTAAACTGTCTATTCAACTTTGTCTGAACATAAAATAAAAAATAGATCAGTGTTACTGTCTCAGGGACTCCGATGTTTTCTTAGGTAAACATAATTTGTTTCAGTTTTTTTTTTTTACTGACCTACGTTGTTCCACTCCTGGGCAAAGACCTTCACTCATTGTTTATTCAATATTATTCCTCCTACATTTTCTCAGATTGTTATTCAGAATTATGTAAACGTGCAGAAAAGTTTTAAAAAGAACAATAACAAAATTGGTAGCGAAACCTCACGTAACATATTTTGAAAGTTAATAATTCGTGAAGTTTTTCCGAGGCCGGTTTCCTGGATATGAATATGAATAGATAAATGCTTTAATCCAATTCAAGTCTTTTATATACAGGGTGTTTCTTTTAGGGTGTCAAGTTAGTGCGAGCTGATAGCAGAGTACCATACCTATCGATTTAACCACCATGTATGTTCTACGATTTTTTGTAGTTTTCGAGTTATTTTGCATTCCTCATTTCATATCAATGGTAGTGGTTAAGGATAGTAGTAGGTATAAAATGTATGCTTTTATTATCAACTGAGCTCTGCTTAAACGTAGAGGATTAGTTAATATCAGGATTGACAAAAATATGCAAAGACAATAAATTAATTATAAAATACGAAAATCACAAGATTTCAGGTACACCACTTTCAACAACCGATTTCAGCAAATAATGCCCTACATTCTTGTTCAAAGTTGACCCAAAAAAGAGATAATTTTTTAAAGCCATCATTTCCTTGAATCAGAAAAAATATCGAAAAAAAAATTATAACTTCAAAACTACAAAAAATCGTAGAACATTCATGGGAGTTAAACCGATAGGTATGGTACTCTGCTATCAGCTCGCACTGGCTTGACACCTTAAAAGAAACACCCTGTATATCACTAGACGTGGTATTCATACTTTTTGGAGCAGTATTAAATAAAGTTTTAAAGAGAATTTAGGCTTCTTAGTACTGATCAAACAAAAAAGTTCTCAAAGGAAATTTTGAATCGATGTAGCTATTACTTAGCAGTATTTGAATTTTGGTCAGAGCGTATTTAAGTTAGTGCTTAGAATTGTATTGTGTAGACTCACTTTGCTGCAATATCTGAACATGAATGAAAGTTGCAAGTAAGAAGGTACTTTTTCAGAGACAAGGGACTTTTGGGATTAACCCAAATGTAATAAAGTCCGACCCCATCGGTTTATGGGATCGGAAACTTATTTTTATGTGACATTAACCCAAACTTTTCACGACAATATTTTCAAATCTCTTCGAACATTAATCATTCATTAATTTTAAATACACAGTCCATTAGCCTTTTTTAAACCTGTAACAGTAACAAACAGATTTTTCAGCAAAAACATGCAAAATAACATGCAAAAAAACACATTGCTATTGTCCAAAAAATGTGGCAGTGGTTGGGTGTGAATACCGCGAATTGTATCGTAAATACTTGGAATTGTGTCGAGAACACAACGCGGTGGGATCCCTGGATTTAGTGTTATTTTTATGTCCGACCTTCTTCTATTTATTGCCTTCCATCAAATTCTTATGGCGTTATATCTTCGACCTGGACTGAAAATGTAAAGGTTTGTTCGTAAAAATATCTAATAAATTGTTGACGAAGTTGTTTTTTTTTTATCTAAATTATATTATGCCTACTTTAAAGTATAATAATACGTACAGGCATACTTTTTTTGTGGATAGGAAATCATCAAATTACTTCTCCCGCTCTGGGCGGAGCGGAAGAGCGTGTCATACTTTTACTGACTAAAACCCACCCGTGTTCCTTCAGTTGCCTGTGCCAGGGCCATGCACGGGATCTCTTTCGAACAACCCGCAGCCCCAGCGGCACCCGCGACCCCGCCATACAAAGCACAGCATACCCACACATACACACACACACACATACATACTTACAGACAGCAATACTAATGTCATTAATCATTATTACAATTTCACTAACAAAACCATAACTATATTTATTACAGTTAAAAAAAAAATATATACGCTTTTGTTTATGGTATTGAGGAATCTGGTTTCATTAACGCCATGTTATCTAAATAGTGAAGCAATTTCCCTTTCTTAATAGCCAAAACTCTCAAGTTCCAGAAGACTGTTAAAACAATTTACTATAATCGAATTCACGAATCAATTAGATGGAGTACCTACCAACCTTCTGATCATGAAAGGCCGAACTTTGCCAAATTACCGAAATTAATCGATCATAGAACCTTTAAGACCATCCTGAAATGTGTAACTTGGGAAAAGTGAAAAATTAGACAAAAGACCTTTCCCCTTTTTTAATTCCTCTAAGTACGGTTACTATGACGCTACTGGCGATATTGCTTCCGAAAATGGATAGGAAATTGCCAAAATTTCCCAATTTTATAAGGTATACTTTGAGTATGCTTAGATGGTTTTGATCATGTTGAGAGGATGAATAGAAGACGACTAACAAAAGGTATTTACAAGTCAGATGTGAATGGAAACGGAGGGGACGCCCTAGGAAGACCTTATTTCTTCAGAAAGGTCGTGTACCTATGACCAGATGTATGAACGGAAACGAGGCAAATGGAGTATGTAAGGATCGTAGCAGGTGGCGTTCTGTAGTTTCTGCCTACCTCATGGGAAGAAGGCGTGAGATTATTATATGTACCTATGTATTTTGAAAGCGATGTAAGTTTTTAAGCTGACATTGTCACTGAATGGGATGGATGCAGCTGAATACCTGTATTTTACATGGAGCGACTGCCTATCTGACCTCCACAACCCAGTTACTGGGTAATACGATACCCCTAGGTAAGACTGGTTGTCAGACTTTCGGGCTTCTGACGACCCGTAACGACTGTTAAAGATCCACGAATAACAGCCGGGACCAACGGCTTAACGTGCTTTCCGAGGCATGGAGGAGTCTCGGTATGTAAAGATCACCCATGCACTGATCCACCGCGGTAAGCGTAGCTTAACCTGACAGATCGACCCATGCGGCTGTTATTACTTACCCACGAGCTCCTCTAGTTCGCAGAACTACTATTTTTAGCCGATACCTCGTTTGTAAGCTAAAAATTGCAACATCTAAGAACCAATATAAAACTACAGATAATGAAAACATTGGTAGTGAGTTTCCCCCAAACAGGGATTTGGGCGGCCCTGTCGAAGATAAGGCAAGCTTAGTTTATAAGCCCACAGGGAACCCAAACTACTGGACCATGGAGCTAACTGACGCTACTTTACTTTACCCTCATTCTCCACTAACGAAGCGCCTCACGCATTTACCCAAGAAAAAAATTCGAAAATTGGATAGGGTTTCTGGGAAAATGTAAACAGATGAAATGTATATTACTTTCCGCACTGTAAGACTCATTCGGGTTCAGGAATAACAATGAAAAATTTTCTCGCCTTTAGGTCGACGTCAAGCAAACTAATTGGTTCTTTTTTCATAAAATTTTCGCGCTCAAAGCCACAATTTAATTAAAAATGTTTAGCCTTCATGTACGTGTGTGGAAGCAAGGGATAGTATTTTCAATTTTTTACGTGAGTAGGTTCCTCTCATTTGCTTCCAAGGACAGCATTCGTCAAGACCAATATTTGGCTGAATTTATGTTCACAATGATACCATATTGATCTTTTGGTAAGATTAAGCAAAGCAATCATTATTATATTTTAAAGTTAAATGACTAAATAACTGACTGTTTAAAATTCACTTGTTTAAATGCCTAATATAGCATTAAGGAATACCTTGAACAAATAATGTATTAATCATTTTAAGCAAAACATCTATGACCTTATCCTTAAATCATGTATCACCTTTGTATACCATATATGTTTTAAGCAAATCTATATGTATAAAATATACTATTATTATAGTCGTGTTCGTTACACTATTTATAACTCAAGAACGGCTCAACCGATTTGGCTGGAAATTGGTGGGAAGGTAGCTTAGAACCAGGAGACGGACATTAAATACTTTTAAAAAAACGGCTAAAACGTGGTATAACAACGGCTGTACCGATTTAGATGAAATTTTGTGTGTATATTTGAATGGGTTCCTGGATGGTTTGAAAACACAATTGGACCCGGTAGGTGGCGCTGCAAGTCGGGTTCTAGGATCGATCAGACAGGACAAGGCCGCTAGTAAATAAATAAATAAATGATACTCCTATTTTTACGTAATATTTTGTTATGGTAAAAATCAAGAACAAAATTCTCCACTTTTCGAAATCGGTCCCTGATCCCTAAACGCATCTTCAGATTAGAAGTTGTTGGTAACCGTTCCAAACTTTAATGTTGTTTCAACTGCAGCCTTACCAGAAGTGAATAGCCCGAGTTTTTATAAACTTGAGCCAAAGTTATATCTCTGGGGTCTTAACTAGGAAGTTTTAGCGGGGGAAGTTGTAATCTTAAGTTGATAACAAGTGACAGCGTAGGAACTTGGTGAACGTACTGATACGCATGGAGCAGTGACGGGGGGATTGGAACTTGAGTAAGTTACACGGTCTGGAATCCCATGGTTGTAAGTTCATGATTAATGAACAATCAGAAAAGATTGTCATAATATTTACCTACATCATTTAAAAAGCTAATAGTCTTAAAATAATAATAAAAATATAATGCACAAGGGTCTTGTGGCTAAGTAATAATAGCCGCATGGGTCAATCGATCAGGTTAAGCTACGCTTGCCACGGTTGGTCCGTGGATGGGTGACCATCTTTACATACACAAGACCCCTCCGTGCCTCGGGAAAGCCCGAAACTCTGACAACCAGTCTTACCAAGGGATATCGTATTACCCTGTAACTGGGTTGTGGAGGTCAGTAGTTACTCCATGTAAAATACTGGTATGCACCTGTATCCGGTTACACTGGAATTCCAACATAGTTGGGAAAAGTCCATGCAGATGATGATGTACAAGTTTAGAAAAAATGTTTTATTATTAGACACATTACGCTCATGTACTAGAAAAGACAAGAAAAACTTTATTTTCTAAGAAAAGAAAGAGGCTCTCCTGTGAAATTACAGGTGGAGCGTAATGTGACAAATGGTATAGGTAGCGTAATAAGCACAGTAAGTGATGTTGACTAAAATTTTATGTTTTGTCCGTCATTTAGATTAATTTTATATAATAGGGACACGTATTTTTAGGGTTCCGTACCTTAAAAGGAAAAACGGAACCCTTATAGGATCACTTCGTTGTCCGTCTGTCTGTCTGTCAAAACCGGAAAATATCAAATCTGTAAAGTCAATACAATAAAAAATATGGCCATTTATGCCAAATTTATGCGACATATTTTGATACTCGCTAGTAAATCAAAACCTATAGGGTACTTCCCGTTGACCTAGAATCATGAAATTTGGCAAGAAACAAGGTCTCACAACACAAGTAAAGGAAAAAGCTGAAAATTGTTAATATTTATAATTTAATCACATAAAAAAAAACCTCCAAGTTTAACACGTTTTATCTAAGTCATTTTTTATTAATTAATATGATAAAGCAAAAAATACGTGCCTTATGTTTTTTTATTATCTGAGTCACGGACTAAATAGAATTTCTTTTTTTTTACCCCGGAAACATTCCTGTTGTATTACTTACGTGACAAATGGCACAGCGAATTAGGCGCAGTATCAAACAATTTCGCCATCGAAATCCATAGTAGGTATTCTCAATTGTATTTATTGAGCTCTATCTGTTGTTTCGGTAATCCTCAGCACTAAATATTATAGAGGTGTACGAGAACAATAAATAACGTAACACAAAACAAATAACAGAGATAAATTATCATAATATGGCAAGTTTGGACAGAATAATTTATGATAACAATAAATTAATTAAACTCAACTATGTTATCTTTTGTTATAAAAACTTTAGCAGATTAATAATCCTGCAAAGTTCGAGAACAATTAATGGTCTTTATTTCATTATTGTAACAAACATGAAGTTTTATTTTACGAAAAAAAAAATGTTTCTCATCGATCAAAATCAGCAATATGTCGACAACATCGGAATAGAAACGTTACAAATTGGATATTTTTGTTGGAGTTGTAATTTTTCCCATACCATTCAATCCATCATCTGTCCTACCCAGATTTTGTAACAAAAACGCGGTCGAAAATTTTGCTCCGGCTTTTTGTAACTTTTTGTAACACGAACGAAGTAAAAGATAAGATTTAGGGTTTATTAAAGTGATAAAATCTAAAAATGTGTTACTTATAGTTTAGGAAACTTTATTTCTCTTTAAAAGAAAACCTTTTATGTTTTTCTATAATTCGACTCCGTTTCATACGATACTAACAAACTTTTTACAATAAATCTGTTAGAGCTTGTCCACTCTGAAAGACACGCCCACTACTTTTTCATACATACACTATGGTAAATGCGGTAGTGGGGCGCGTCATTTCAGACTGGACAAGCTCTAAATGATGTGAAATATATTTTGTAGAACTTGTGTTAACATATTCCTTATTGTCACGAATCATTTTTGATGAAGGTACAACCTTACACTGATCTGCAAATTGCAAAAAACGCAAATGAGGAGATGATAATTACCTCCTATGTTTTTGTCAAAGAACAGAGAAAGCATAAAAAAAACAATTTAGATATCCTGCTCTAAGTTCTCACGTTTTAATTTATTTCTCAGTTTCCTCTCCCGCCTTTTTAAATTCTTATTCAGGTAAGTCTCGGAGGACGTTTGCTGACTATACCGCTTTTTTTTCGATGACTGTAAGAGCGAACGATTCATACCCACTTTGCATAAATAAATAGTTGTTCTGCTAGCTAAATAAAATAGTCTTATTCATGTTACGATCGCAGTTTTATAACTTTAAGCGTTCAATTTGTACGTGGTACTGGTTTCTACGAATTAAGTACTTACCTATGCAAGATTAAAATGGTTATGTATTCTACAAGTGCGGAAAGTAGGTGATTTCCGACCCATGGAGAAAGTTCTTCAGTTTGATGGTCTGCACTCTTAAATTTGACCATACCTGTCTGATACACACTGTATCACCTATCCTTTCATCACATTACGAAAATGCGTACTTTCTTATTCCCCTATTTTACAAAACTGAACTTACTAGTAACACAAAATTATGTTCTCCATAAATCGTGACTGAGTCATTAAACACGCGTTTAGGTACTTCCCCCACTCCGAAGGCACTTAGAAACATTAGCATACTGAAACGATAACATCAACATCCCTAACCTGTTTTACCAAGAACTTCTAGAACCTTTTCTGTGTAACTGACTAAATAAACAAACAAACTGAGTTACTCCACTTTTCCTAGGTTTTTATTAGAAACATTTTATATAATTCCTGTGACAAGACCATCATTTTTATTGTATCTATCTATGTATAGATTCTGGCGTAACATAAAACTTTTTGAGACAAGCTTTAAAAGTTTAACATTTCACGATTTCTTACGTATTATCATTTTTTAAAATAACAGTCCTCCAGACCGACTTTCGGCCATGGCACCCATGATCTCAGTGGAGACTAGCCATCCACGCGGGAGATATTGCAGTGCACAAGTGTGTGCGCACACATAGATGCACTCTCTCTTCCCTCACTCTCATAGTGCGATGGGACGGCAATCCGACACGACCGGAGAGAGATCAGGCGCAGGGCCAACAGCTTAACGTGCTTTCCGAGCTACGGGGGTATCACACCGTCAACTACCGAACTCCGGGCTGTTATCTAAGAAATTTCTAATGGAAAAACCCAATAACACTTTTCCCGATCCGGGAATGGAACCCAGGAACTGGACCACGATGAAGTTGAACTACACTTTGTTTTTTCTGGTTGTATTGATAACCGGAAAAGTACAGTAGGCAGTACATCAGTGGTAACAAAACAGCGTTCTACGCCAGCTCAAGGCTAATGAGTTACCACAGAACTGCGGTTTACTGTACATTTTTATTTACTTACTAGGTTTTGGCAGCGGCTTCGCCCGCGTGGTTGTCGGAAAATATCCCACGGGAACATACTACCGGGAATTCCTTCCTTATTCCTTGTCTACATTATAAAGGGAACCTCTGTGCAAAATTTCAGCTTTCAAGGGTTTAGGCTGGGCGTTGATGAGTCGGTCAGTCAGTAAGTCAGTCAGTCAGTAAGTCAGTCAGTCAGTAAGTCAGTCAAGACTTCTCTTTTTATATAGATAGATACGTATAGATTTATTGAAACACAAAAGCCACTTTTGATTTACAGTCACACTGGACCCCGAGGCCGATCCGCAGGGGCGTAAAAATAATTTATTCAATGCTTGATTAACCGGGATATCAGAGTCAGAAAATAGCTAATTTACTGAAGGTAACACAAAACTGACTGGAATACTTAATAGAGACAAAGATCAGTAATTTACTCAGCTTAATCCTGAACTAATTTGCAATTAGTATTTCTTTTCCACCTTGTGTTTGGATTTCATTGAGAATGAATCTCTGAGAATGAATGACTAATTGGTACTTGGTTTGCTTATAAGAAAGCTCGTGATTTTGGTAATATGTGAAGTTAATTCGTTAAACCATGTTCATGTGATTTTTGGCGAATGTGTTAGGCTCATTATTTGAAGTGGATTGAGTGTTACCACCTGAACAATCTATATCATCTGAAGATATTGTGAATGTTGGAAATCCACACTCACAAACGTCAATTAAGGGAGATCCGCAGTGGTAGGCGCGAAATTCCTTACATTTTTTGCAATTTGCAGGTCAGTACTTAGGTATCAGGTTGAATGCTGATAAAAATATGATAAGCGGCTATAACAACTAAGTATTCACATAATTTACACATCTCTCTTCAGTGGACCAAAATCTTATGATTTGAAACTTACAATTAAATATTGTAGCCGTTTCAGAACGTCTCAAAACTTCAAATTCAGCGCTGTTAAGGGGGATGCGCTAAGGTAGCCCGCGAAATTCATATTTTTTTGCGTGTTTTGCAATTTGCAGGTCAGTGTAAGGTTGTATCTTAGGCCCCTCGCCCACGGCGACTTTTTGTAGCGATGCTGTCGCGCGTTTACGAAATGCGCGACTGCATCGCTACTAACGCGTGTGAGTCGCATTTGCAACGCGCTACAGAAGCGATGCCAACGCGCTACAGTATCACGACTGTATCGATGCAAACGCGCGACCGTGTCGGACGACATCGGGGAGAGAACGGAGGGAGGGTGGCGCGTGAGTGCCGTTTCGTTGCCTACGCTTCGGCTGCTTACGTAAAAGCAGCACCAAAGACAACGTGACTAATGTTGCCTCAACGGAGTCCATCTTGCAACTGTAGCTATCTCAGGTATTTTTGTGCCGTTACTGAATCGGCGTTTGCATCGCGACAGAAGCGCACCAGTATCGCGTTTGCATCGCGACTGAATCTGGGCCCGTGGGCGAAGGCACACAGCTAGTGACCGCTTCGCGACTGTATCGATGCGGACGCACGACAGCATCGCTACAAACAGTCGCCGTGAGCGAGGGCCCTTATTGTTAACTTCCTGCTACCTAAAATTTTAAAACATTGTGTGAAGTGTGTGTTTTACTAACAATAAAACACACACTTCACACAATGTTTTAAGTTTTAACTAGTCTGCGGACAATATGATATTTCACTCAACACGTTATAAATTCTTATTCAGCATTCACTGCTCATTTATTAAACTACTAACTTTTGCATGCTCATCACTCGATGCATCTTTTCCTGCATCCTCATAAACTCATCTCAAAATGAAATGACACACGGGTTGCTGCAGATGAACGTGATCCAATAAAAATTCAGCGGAGCCATAACGTGTTTTACTGCATAGAGACAACGCAATCACTTGCGTTAAAAAAACCGGTCAAGAGCGAGTCGGACTCGCGTACCTAGGGTTCCGTTCCGATTTCTGAAAAAGTGTGCTATATAGAGACATCGTTTTATTTTTCCTGTAATTTTTACATAAACTTCTATCACATAGAACAATTTCTGATTTTTCTCTTTGCAAACTTCGGAGATAAGGGGTGGGGACGGTATTTTTTTTACATTTTTCATCAAAAGTCGAAAACTATACGGCATAAAAAAAAATGTTTGAGAATGTGCTAACAGCTCTCTTTTATATGATATCCCACATGCCCTAGTAGCCTCACTTTGAATTTTTGAGACCCCCTTTCAGTCCCTGTTGCAAAAACAGTATAAATATTTTTATTTCTTTCTTATTTGCAAAATACCCAGTTTGGTAAACGTCATCTAAAACTGTTCCTTTCAAGTTGATAGCATTAGTAGTTCTTGAGATATTCAGCTGTGATAGACAGACAGACTGAGTCACACCATAAGGGTTTCTTTTTTTAACATTTTGGTACGGAACCCTAAAAATGACTTTTTATGTTCGAACGTGTTGCTGAAAAGTACGTAGGTACTCTTATCCTTAATGGCCGCGGGGAATTACTTATTTCACGCTCGGGTGGACCGCGCATTACTCACGCATACAGTAAACATTACTCAGTAAAACAACAATGTTCCCTCTAATACCAATTAGCTGGCCGACAGCTACTCAAGATTGCGATGTGCTGTGTTACGGATAAAGTTTAATGACTGTGATAGCCTTTTAGTTAGGTATCAATTAGGTTCCTATTCTTAGTTCAAACGACCTGAACTTTAAGGTAAGTAAGTAATTGGGCTTACGGAATAGAGTGATTTATTTAAACAGGTTGGTCAACGCGCACTACACACAATAAAGTGGTACGGGGTAAATTAAATAAACGCGTTGATTTGGACTAATTACTGGTAATTATATGATTTTACCTCGTCGCTTATATATAATAAACTTAAACTCAAAGCGTTTATTTAACATAGTCATAGGGTTTTTTAGTCAGGAAGATGAAGCTAGTTGCCTATTTCAAAGAGTAATAGGACCTACGGAGAAGGACGGTCAAGAAACTCCACGGACACTCTTTTAAATCAAAATATGATTACACAATATTGGTTACATCATTCATATTGAAATTATACATTTGAGAACGATGCAGAACATTAAAAGCGTCCGTAATAAAAATATAAAAATAAACAATTCAAAAATTTAATTTAATTAAAATAAGCCGTGGCAGCTAAGATATGACGACACGATTGGCGCAGTGGTTGAGCGATTGACTGCTGCGCAGCATGTCGCGGGTTCGATTCCCGCACGGAACAAATATTTGTACGACCTACAAGTATTTGTTTCGAGTCTGGGTGTTTTTCTATCCATACTAATATTATAAATTCGAAAGTAACTCTGTCTGTCTGTCTGTCTGTCTGTCTGTTACCTTTTCACGCCTAAACCACTGAACGGATTTCGATAAAATTTGGCAAGGCTATAGATGGTATCCAGGGGACGGACATAGGCTACTTTTTTTTTCAAAAATAATCCTAGGGGGGTTGATATAGGGGATGAAAGTTTGTATGGGAAACTCAGTATTTCTTAAGTTAGGGATGTGAAAATTAAAATAGGAAGGAGGGTTTTTGATAGGAAATAAAGAAATATGCGGTTCAGCGTTTTTGAAAAATCATCCCCTAAGGGCGTAAAATAGGGGTTGATTTTAAAATTTACAAAACTGCACTGATTTCGACAAAATTTTGCAAGGCTGTATATAGCATACTGGGAAAGGACATAGGATACTTTCAAAAACAATACTACAGGGGGTGATATAGGGGATGAAAGTTTGTAAGGGAAACCCAGTATTTCTTAAGTTAGGGATAACAAATTTATGCTATTGGTAGGAAATTAAGAAATATGCGGATCACCGTTTTTGAAAAATCATCCCCTAAGGGGGTAAATAGGGGTTGATTTTAAAATTTACAAAACTGCACGGATTTCGATAAGATTTGGCAAGGCTTTATATAGTATCCTGGGGAAGGACATAGGCTACATTCTGTCTTAAAAAATAATCCTACAGGGGGTGATATAGGGGATGAAAGTTTGTATGGGAACTCAGTATTTCTAAAGTTAGGAATGTGAAAATTAAAAGGTATGCTTTTGATAGGAAATAAAGAAATATGCGGTTCAGCGTTTTTGAAAAATCATCCCCTAAGGGGGTAAAATAGGGGTTGATTTTAAAATTTACAAAAGTGCACGGATTTCGACAAAATTTTGCAAGGCTGTATATAGCATACTGGGAAAGGACATAGGATACTTTCAAAAACAATACTACAGGCGGTGATATAGGGGATGAAAGTTTGTAAGGGAAACCCAGTATTTCTTAAGTTAGGGATATGAAAATTCAAATTTATGCTTTTGGTAGGAAATAAAGAAATATATGGTACAGCGTTTTTGAAAAATCGTCCCCTAAGGGGTACAATAGGGGTTGACAAAATGTTTGTGTACCTACCTATTTTTAAGATATTTAAGGGATTGGAAATGTAGTCATAGTTCGAATCTTGAGGTAACATTTAGTCTTTATTTCATTCGACATTTTTTCGAGGAAATTATTTGAACGAGTGGACATTCGAACAAAAGTTATTTGTTATTAGAGCGTGGCGGGCATAATAAATTTTAAGTAATTAACAAAGTCCCCCCGCCGCGTAATTCTGTCTGTTTGAATGCGATAATGTCAACAAGTACCGAACGGATTTTCATACGGTTTTCTCCAATGAACGGAGTGATTCAGAGTAATTCATTATGGTTTTGTGTAAATTGGCTGAAATATGACGACGACTGTTGAAGATGTCGGAAAAAATCATGCCGACTGGTAGCTTTATGCCTACTATACACGGTAACGATATATCGTAGCGATTTGAGTTTGCATAGTTATATCGGACGGCCCTATGTTTTCCACATGAACGTTCCCATGGGATATTTTCCGACATCCACGCGGGCGAAGCCGCGGGCAAAAGCTAGTCTATAATATGTATGTATTTACAAAAAAAAAAAATGTATATAAGTAGTTTATCAGCCATCTCGTTACCATAACACAAGCATTAGGTTGCTTAGCTTGGGACTAGATGGCGTTGTGTGAAATGTCCAAAAATATTTATATTTATTTATTTATTTATATGACCATAATATAGTCCCTACTGACAGCGCCCGTACACGAACCTTGGTTAATTACTGGACGCATAATAATAATGTAAAATCAACTAAAAAGGACAATTTGTACAAAAAGGTTAGGATATTACAGACACGATTTTAACTAATCTTTAACTATTTACGTCGTCTAATAATTCTTAAAACTATGGCGGAGAGTATCGACTCTCCAATTATTATAAGTATCGTGAGAAGGACACTCACTAACCATTAATTGGGGATGTCCTTTTCACAACACTATTTATTTATTCTATCTTTTCTATTTTATTTGAGTTATTAACACTAGTAATAAGTTATAATATTGTTTACTAACACGCTAGATCATTGTTGTCCGAAAAATAAAGAATATAATTATAATTAAATCTTGACTTGGCTCGCGAGGTTGTCGACATGTGGGATGTGGACTCAGCAATCATTGTGCCGATAGTCGTATCAGCCAATGGCTTAATTGCCAAGAGCCTCGACCAACACCTAAGGAGGCTCTCGTTGGGCAGCTGGATCAAGGGCTTGATTCAGAAAGCGGTGCTTCTGGACACGGCCCGCATTGTTAGGAGGTTCCTCTCTCTGGAGCCCTGACCGCCGGTAGCTTGGACACTGTTCCCGATACCGGTGGGCTACTATTTTTATATTTTTAAATGTTAATTTAAAAATGTAAAAAATATGTGCAAAATGAAATAAAAGAATTATAATAATAAGTCTAGATTTGGGAGCAGGGATAGTTCGAACACTCATGATCTACATTAATTATTGATAACATTATTAGTTAACTCAACAATAACAATGACAACTGACGTCGCAGCAGACGTAGTCAGCCAAGATTTACTGACCCCTCGCAAAGTAATCACAAGTTAATGGTTCATTAACTGTAACGAATCTCTGTGATTGCAGCGTTTATTGAGTTAAAGCTGTTTTTCGGTAAATATTCGAACCCTACTGTAAACTCATGTACTTCATTAGGCATTTAAAAGCCTTTAATCAACATTTGAGCATTCTCTAAGGGTTTACGCGGAGAAACCATTTCAAATATTCATGACGATGTACTAACCTATCATTTAAACTTGAATTATAATAGCAGGACGGGAAGGTCCACTTTAAATAATAAATGAAGCACAACACCATTATTTGACACGGAAATACAAAAACAGTGAAATACTTTAAGGAACCAAGCCTGAAATAATGAAAAATGCTGCTATTTCAAACAAATATACATAAGTACAATACACTACCCACCCTATATTAATACATGAACAAGTTGTTTTTTTTTTCTCACAATTTCAGCAAGTGCCAGATATACCTATCCCCCTATTTGATATGTTCTATATATAACCCTTCAAAATATAATTCACACTTTTATTGTTAGTTGTGCCTGGGGCTTGTGTCTAAGTAATAATAGCCGCATAGTAACCTACTATGACACTTCACACCATATCTTCTAATGATTACCTATGTATGGTGATATTTCATATAGTACCTTGAGTCAATCTGCCTAGCCTTTTCCCAACTATGTTGGGGTCAGCTTACAGTCTAACCGGATGCAGCTGAATACCAGTATTTTACATGGAGCGACTGCATAGCTGACCTCCACAACCCAGTTACTGGGTAATACCTACGATACCCCTTGGTAAGACTGGTTATCAGACTTTCGGATTTCTGACGACCCGTAACGACTGTCAAAGATCCACGAATGACAGCCGGGACCGGGAGCGTATTGTATCTAATAAAAACATTTTTTATAAACTTGTACATCATCATCTGCATAGCCTTTTCCCAACTATGTTGGGGTCTCCTTCTAGTCTAACCGGATGCAGGTGAATACCAGTATTTTACATGGAATGACTACCTATCTGACCTCCACAACCCAGTTACTGGGTAATACGATACCTATTGGCATGTTTGTCAGACTTTTGGGTTTTTGAGACCCGTAACGACTGTCAAAGATCCACGTATGACAGCCGGGACCAACGGCTTAACGTGCTTTCCGAAGCACGGAGAAGTCGCGCTATGTAAAGATGGTCACCCACCGACGGACAACCCCGGCAAGCGTACCTAAACCTGATGGATAGACCCGTGTGGCTCTTATTACATAGCCACGAGCTCCTTGAATGAGAGAGTGTATTCAAATCTATTCTAATAAGTACCTCTAGCCTTTACAAATACACTCAAACCCAAACCTAATCATAAAAACCAGACCACAACGACAGTCCAGTATATACTTAGTAAAGGCTGTCATCATATTTTCATGCTATAAATACTTATATATATCAACGTTGTCTTTACACATTGCCTCAAAAAACACATGTGTTTACCTACCTACACGGAAAATTATAGCCCATTTCGAGTGGGTCTCTGTATGATTACTCAGTCGGAATGTTAGAGGATAATTTTGTATGACAAGCACATTGCTGTGTACAAGAATATAAAATAGCATAGAATAGAATATAATAGCCAACCATAGATATTTTAGGAAGGAACCCATAACTTCTATATCTTTAAAATATTAAGTTTCTGTACCTCAAAAGGAAAAAACGGAACTTCGTTGTTAGTCCGTCAGTCTGTGAAGGCCCGTTTTCTCAGGAATGCGTGGCTATCAAGCTGAAATTAATATCAAATACGTAGGTATACGGTCCCTTGGAGTTCTAAAAAAACCAAGCTTCTAAGTCAACGTAATCAAAAATACGGCCTTATGCGACATATTTTGATACTCGCAAATAATCAAAACCTATAGGATATTTCCCGTTGACCTAAAATCATGAATTTGGCAAGAAGCAAGGTCCAATAGCACAAGTAAAAGAAAAAAGTTCGAAAATCATTAATTTGTAGTTTTATCTTATCACATAAAAGAATATAGTTTGTGATTAAGTACATACATTATTTGCATTTGGAGAATTGACCGTGATATATATCGATGTACAGGAGAACATATTTTTCAGCTACAATGTTAAGTTTGTTTTTGGGATTTTATCCCAACTACGGAACCCTTCATTGTGCGTGGTCCGACACGCACTTGGCTGGTTTTTATTTTTTGATTAATTGGTATATTTTGGAGCATTTTGTCCGCAAAATATTTCCCCAGCTTCACTTTGAAATTGTTCACAAATAATATTGTGTGTGTCATGTTATTAAGGCTGCAGTCTTGCAAAATTCACTCGCGGCGAATTATTTGCGCAACTTTGTGTTTTTTTTTAAACAAAAGTAATGAAATAACATGAAATATTATTATTGAACGTGAATAACCATAATATAAGTAATAGCTGGCTATTTTTTTTAGGTTCATCTGGGTGGATTATGTTAGGTAAATCAAGCGTTAAATACAGCTCTTTCGCGCCAACAACGATTCGAGTTATGTTTGTGCACTTGCATTGGGCAATACAAATTTTATTTAAAAAATCTGTTCAGCGCATAATTGTTTCCATATTCTTGTCTTCAAAATGCGCTGATTACTTTTTTCTAATTATCTTTCATTTTCTTAATTCGGATGTCACAATGTCATCGAAATTCTCTGTTTTTATCTCTTAATAAACGGTTTGTTTAATAATAACAAAGCATCGTACGCATGTAAGATTTGGTTGGTTTAATGCCAAGAGTTCAATAAAGCAAATACTAAAAAAAATTTGCATCTAAATCACCTTAGTCTAACAATAATAATAATCTCAAAAGACCTCCAAAACGCTCCAACCCACTAAGAAATTTCACTCGCAATTCTTGTTCATAAACTCTGTTTTGGAGGTATTTTGAGATTATTATTATTGTTAGAGTAAGGTGATTTAGGTGCAATTTTTTTTTAGTACTTGCTTTATTGAACTCTTGGCATTAAATTAACTAACTTTTACATGCATACGATGCATTGTTATTATGAAACAAACCGTTTATTAAGAGCTAAAAACAGAGAATTTCGATGACATTGTGACATCTGAATTAAGAAAATGAAAGGTAATTAGAAAAAAGTAATCAGCGCATTTTGAAGACAAGAATATGGAAACAATTATGCGCTGAACAGATTTTCTAAATAAAATTTGTATTGCCCAATGCAAGTGCACAAACATAACTCGAATCGTTGCTGGCTCGAAAGAGCTGTATTTAACGCTTGATTTACCTAACATAATCCACCCAGATGAACTTAAAAAAAATTACCAGCTATTACTTATATTATGGTTATTCACGTATTATAATAATATTTCATGTTATTTCATTACTTTTGTTTAAAAAAAAATACAAAGTTGCGCAAATAATTCGCCGCGAGTGAATTTTGCAAGACTGCAGCCTTAATAGGTACATACAATTTAGTCATATCAATAAGGATAGTCAAAGCATCAAATAACTTTATAAAGAACCAAGAACCCCTAAATTGGCAAAGATTTATTTCACATAAAAAAGCACTACCTACCACAAGAAAAACCTAAATAATTATGTCCTTTGTCATTCACGACCACAGAAATTCTCAACGCGCATTAAATTTACTTTTTAAGTAAATTCTAGCGAGATATTTCAAGTTAAAGATAGGGATGAAGCCTGGGTAAAAAAATATATATTTAGTTCGTCAGTCAGACAATAAAAAAATATCAGACACGTATTTTTTGTTTTATCATATTAATAAAAAATTACTTAGATAAAATAAAACGCATTAAAGTTGTGGGGGGAGTAGGGGCTCGCTACCTCACTTCTAATTATAAAATCTAGCTAGGCGTGACGTCATGCCATATTTTAACTCAAAGTATCGTTGTAATCTTTTGATTACTTACGTAAAATAAAAAAAAATACGTGTCTAATATTATTTAATAAACTACATGACGGACGGAAAAAAAAATTAGTAATCATCCCTATTACTTAGAAACTCAACAGCGTTAACGATGAAAAGGTTAAAAGGCAAGAGCTCATAATAAATTATCATCATACTATTTCAATTCATACTGCATTTGGATTTCAGTTTTTCATGCTGGCAACCGCGTATGTAATATTACCACTCACCTAACTGAATTAACATTGTTTGCATTTATTAATCATTCACTTTGCTCGGTTCTTGTAAATACAATTTGCATGTATTAATGAATACTCCGTCCGGTCCGCTATAACAAACCGCAGAAAGATATTTATTTGATAAACCATTCAATCGGATTTATAATTCAAAATGAACGAGTGAGATTCAATTTGGAAATTGGATTAGTTTAGTGCTCCTAGTTCTACTAAGACCCTTGAGTTTTCAAACCAATGAATTATCAAAATCCAGACTACAATCGAAACAGCTTTATTCAGATGGTTTAGCCACGTAATTATCTATTGGAGAAATCGGTTATATTCAATCTACAAGCGAAAATAAATACGATAAATTTTCTGCAAAATACACTACAGTTTATAACGGATTGTTGCTGTTTTTAGAAACAAATACTTTGTTTTAAACACATCTCTAGAAATGTAACACGAACGGAACACAAAAACCAAACAAAATGAATTTACATTTTCTGAGTCCATATTTATCCATACTTTTATTATTTACTTACATTCAACCAAAATTTAACCGAACAAAATATATTTTACATACGTTGCTTTAATTAACAAATTTTATGAACCGTTTCCTAGCAACCTGTCCAATGGCTCCCACGCCGAATATCAAAAAGGTCTAATGGAGAAAGTAGACAACCATCATAGGCGATCATTAGTCCGTTCGTATGTTCAATAGATCGTGAATGTTTGGTCGACGAAACAGGGAATATCTGCCTCTCTCCTGCCAGATTACGTAGTGACGTGCCCATTGAATAAATTATCCCTTTGCAGCCACATTTTCTTTGTTCCCTAGTTTATTTTGCTGGGTATGTTTGCGGCATTAATAAAGTGTTAACGAGATGGAGAAAGGGACAACAGTCATGGCTGTTAAGACTCCTGTGACGAGGATCGTAAGTCCATTGCATTAAAATTGAGCTGCAGTTTGAAAGCAATAAATAAGCTTTCTGTGTTGTATTCTGAGATGGTTAGCGGAAAAGTTCCGGTGATGTTTTGGACAATATAGGTACGACCTACTTGACAGACTTTGGTAGTATGTAATGCGCTATTCATATCCGTTTTTTTAAATATCTAGGTGGAATCTGTTACCAAGAGTCAAAACACTACGCAGAAATAATTGAATATTAAAACCCATTTCATCACAAAAGTCATCTCAAAGTAACCTTTGAACAAGACAAATAGCGTTTCTCAAAATGTGCTGTTTCGTAAATTCCCGTCGCAGGAAGCGAATGTGTCACACACACAGGCAGCCGGGCGGCCGCCGGAAACTGTTGGAAACTTTCATAGCAAACCACTTCCTAATACCGACTTTATTTACTGTTCATTCAATAAACTCTACAATTTCCGACCCATTCAAGTGTAAATTATAATAGACCTCAGCGAATAATTTGAGTGAATGGACGTCCCGAGAGTTACGAAGACAAAGAAATATATTTAGGCGCTCTGCGAGTCTTTTTAAATGGATTTTATTTTTAGGACGGCACTCAGGGGAAAATAAGTTACGACTTATTTTACCCTGAGTCTGAAAAATAACGTAGCTGATATAATAGAACAATAAAACGTTATTACAAGCTTTTATTTTTCTCAGGTAGAATAGAATTGGACTGTTAATAGCTTAAAAATACCCCAGACCTTAAATCGGGTGCAATCTCCGTCTAACAAAATAATGTTTCGATATTTTTGTTCTACCAATCAGCTCGTACTTCATCTAGGTTCGAAACCTAGATGAAGTACGAGTATCAGTATCAGTTAGCGACGGGCGCCAAGTGATGCCGACGTTAATTTGAAAAATCATTCAACGGTGAAACACAATTTCTGTGTTCCAAACACAAAGCAAAACTGCCAGTACCAGAAAACATTACGCTGAAACTGCTACTTAACGGAACTTTGAACAACAAAAGAAAATGTAGGTACTCACGCAAAACTCCGCGGTCTCCAAAATGGCGCGGCCTTAGTTTATCCCTTTTGTGTGAGGAACGGGTCGCAGCGTGCAACAGGCAGGGTCGGCTCCTCACTACTAATGAACAAGCATTTTTTCACTGAAGATATCACTGTTCAGTTGTTTTGTGTTGGCGCGTCTCGCGGAGGCTGGCGCGGCGTTCGCCCGCCGCTGTCGCGCGCTCGAGTCTGCCCTACGCCGCGGTGTTGCCACAGGTTATTGTACGATTTTTTTTTCAAAATTCTACCATTTCGGGTGAGGTTTATAGTGTCAACTTTTAAAAATTAAAATTCAATTGGGATCAATGAAGGTTTTTTTTTTTTTGGTAATTCGTTGGGTCAGCAATCTTCGGTCTACTTGCCAACCTAAGAATGTTGCAATTGTTTCGTTCATCCAGGATTGTTACTTACGATTTTAGTGGGTTAATAAAGGAAGACCCACTGTTTAAAAGACTTCTTGTTTTTTTTACTCTAATCTACTATCTATATCTTAAGCTTTTTACACCATCTGATTTTAGTTTCCCGTGGGTATGACAAAGTAACTGACCATGAAAATTCTAATGAAATGGTGGCTAAGCTGTCTATCTTGATGCTAACCCAAATATTAAATTAAATATCATAGTATTGCCACTTCGAAATTATTTAAGTCATACTCACAGAAAATTGGTGAACTTTTCTCAAAAAAGCTTTATCACAAAACGTACCAAATTCGCTAAGCTGGTATCCCCATTGGGCGGCGCGCGTCTCCCACAGCCGCGCGCCCCGCCCGCCCCACGCTTGCCGAAGCCGTGAAGCCTCCATTCGTTTAGTATTCGCGCCCTTTGTGACACTTAAAACCATTGTTCACAAACGAACCTTTTCAAAGTTGAACTTACAGCACTTACACGAAAACGATGTCGGAAGACATCTATCGGTATCGAATTACTCGTATATTCGACTTAACAACTAAACTATGTGTCTGGAATCGGATCACGGGTGGATTAAGTGGCTCTAGTTTTATTTTTAGTTTGGTTTTCGTACTTCTGCCTTAGTTTATCTTGTGGCAAAAGTTCAGGTGAATTGTAGAAGCTAGAAAGCCGTTCTATTCTTGGAAAATACATACACTTAACGCCCCTTATAAAGTAATTGGCACTAACAAGAGACTTAAATAAATACTGTCGTTAAACCACGTTTTGCATGAATCGTTTATGTCTATTATTATTCTGACTATGCAGTGCGAAAAACACAATATTATGATAAGTCATCTTTCTATTCAGAGAGCAACAGTTTGAAGCATATTCTCATGTTACAAAGATCTTATGATAATAGATACTGAATATGAAAAGGCGGTGTTCAAATTCAGTAGGTATCTATTAATATAAGTTCTTTTTCAAAAAATATGTTTTAAAATCCGGTAAGAATCTATTACATAGTATTTAATTGCTCAAATTTATACCGAAGCAATCACTAGTCCTTCATTATCATTGAACATGAACATAATCGACCTTCAAAGTTCAAATCGGCCTGATAATTACCGATAAGGGTCATAAATATTTCAAAGTCTCTGAAAATTTAACAATCGTGGCGTGTCAAACAAGATAGTTGGGAGATTGAAGGAACGGTTGACGTTATCTTGAGGGGTTCCAGCCTGGCCTAAGTTGTTCCTGTGAAACAAGGAATCTTTCCACCTCGTCATCTCTGGCCTTTCAAAGCAGATGAATTTAAATCAGAATAGGGTTTTCATGGCGAAATGTTCTCCAGTATAAAGAACAAAACAAAATAGTGATGGGGCCTGGGTAAAAAAAAAAATCTATAGTCCGTAAAAAAAATATCCGTCCGTCCGTCTAAAATTAAACATTAGACACGTATTTTTTGCTGTATCACATTAATAAAAAAAAAATACTTAGATAACACTCATTAAAGTTACGTCACTTCTACGTATAAAATCTAGCTAGGCGTGACGTCATGCCATATTTTAACTCAATTTATCGCCGTAATCTTTTGATTACGTAAAAAAAGAAAAATACATACAGACAAAATAATAATATAATACTTGTACTTACATGTATATTTATATAAATCACCTTTCTGTGCATTCAGCCCTCACTTTTTCTATCACATTTTCTTACGTACGCTCACAAATACCACTCACACCCATACACACAACCCCACCCACACACCCTCACATAAATCCGCATACTCACACACACACACACACACACACACACACTTACTAACCCTAGAATTAGAAATAATCACTAGTATGTTATTTTCTGGTTTATATAACTTACCGCATCTGTGTATGAGTGCATAATTATATTTAAATGTCCTCCGAAGGGGTGGAGACCTGGTGTCCTGAAATACAGGCCTTACGCCTAGCTTAGGCACCAGTCTCCCACAGTATAATTAAAAATGTTATTGTGTTCTTGATCATATTTTGAAAATGTAGATTTATATTGTGGTGAGAAATAAATCTTTATCTTATCTTATCTTATCTTACATGTCCAATACTTTTAATCTAAATGACGGACAAAAAATAATTTTAGTCATCATCCCTATTCCATAGTCACTGTTATTCTATCGCCATCGAGTGCCATAGACTTTGTATAGAAATTGTAATGAACAGCCCTATGAGAGATAAACAAATACATTGAAATGGCTTGCGAGAGATACGTTAAAAGATTCAGATGTTAAAGTGATTTTCGGCAAATACCCCTAGGCCATAACATGGCCGAAAATCACTTTATAAAATCAAACCTTAAATAATAATGTTCTTGCTTTGGCTTTGTTAATATTGTTAGAAAATAATATATTATTAAAGTTCTTAGACATTGAATGCGAATGTAAGTACCTATGCCATTGTTAAAATGTATTTAGAACAAGGTTAGTCAGACTTAACATGCAACAGTGCTTATCTTTTGATAGCCTAGCATAGTCTAGACTTACTCCAACTTTTATTATTAAATATAAAGTGTTTGTTAATTAACTCTTAAACTCAATTAAAGTTTTGAGATTAGCTTTAATCTTCATAATAAAATTCAAAGTGCAATTTTAATAAAGACTTGTTTTTATAGCTTGTTTTTTAACTCTATAATAATGTTTCACGCCTGTAATTCCGAAGGGTTATAGGCAGAGGCACGTGTATTATTGTACACCTACATTTCACATACACATTTTACACACACACATTACACACACACACACACACACACACACACACACACACATACACATTTTTACATTTCGCCGGGGGGTGAGCCTATTGCCATCAACCGGGCAATTTCGAGCTACTACTGAGAAATCTCTGATTGAAAAACCCAGTAACACTTTTCCCGACCTGGGTATCGACCCCAGGACCATCAGCAGGATCATGCTCAGCAGTAGCGCTTGCGACCACTAGACCAACGAGGCAGTTCTTCATTAATACGTACACCTTCCTACTTTTTATTTTATACTAGCTGCACCCCGCGGTTTCACCCGCGTAGACCGGGATAAAAACTAGCCTGTGTTAATCCAGGGTATAAGCTATCTACATACTAAGTTTCATCCAAATCGGTACAGCCGTTTGAGAGTGAAGAAGTAACAAACATACAAATACACACATACACACACACTCACAAACTTTCGCCTTTATAATATTAGTGTGATTGATAAAATTACATGGTATTTACATTCCCTTGTACCTGCAACGCATAGTAAAATAACTTGTTGGTGTAAATGAATCTAGTTTGTGGCGCTCGTACGCCAAAAACTATTGATTTTTCCAATAAATTGTGATAACATAAATTAATTAATTAAGTTTAATTTTGTATACTTATTCCTTGTAGGTCTACATTATAAAGGGAACCTCTGTGCAAAATTTCAGCTTTCTAGGTTCAAGGGTTTGGGCTGGGCGTTGATGAGTCAGTCAATCAGTCAGTCAGTCAGGACTTCTCTTTTTATTTATATAGATTAATTAATGTGCTATCTTAAAATGAGTCGGAAAGGAAATATTGTCAAAAAACTGCTATGAGGCGCCATTTTCCCAATATGGCGGCGCGATCGGCAAAGATACAAGGTGGCAAAGTGAAAAGAGAGCACGTCGAACTCAATAAAATCAACAATTTTAAAAACTTCCGGAAAACTTTCCAAGTAACCCCCTTTTTGAGCACTAAATGACTGTACTATAATTGTTTAGCTGGTCCAGTACCAACCGTTTCCCAATTGTTTCACTATAGCCTGATTTATTATTATAAAGCTCGTGCTACCCAAAAGATGAAGAATCAATGATCACTACAAACTCAATCAATCAATGTGTGTAGCCTTTTCCCAACTAGGTTGGGGTCGGCTTCCAACTGGATGCAGCTGAATACCAGTATTTTACATGAAGCGACTGCCTAAGTATCTAACCTCCACAACCTAGTTCTGGGCAACACGATACGCATTGGTAACACTGCAGTCAGACTTTTAGGCTTCTGACTTCGTAACGACTGTAAAAGATATACGAATGAGAGCCCGGACCAACTTAACGTGCTTTCCGAGGCACGGAGGGGTATCGATATTTAATGGATGGTCACCCATCTATGAACCGACCGCGGCAAGCGTAGCTTAACCTTCGATCGACCAGTGCGGCTGTTATTACTTAGCCACAAGCTGCTCACTGAACACTACAAACTATAACCATTTTATTACCTACTCCTTTACCACAGCTGACCTTAGGGTTGAACCTGAAATTGGTCAAATTGTCGAACGGGTCGATAGAATACTCAGATCCGAGTAAATGGCCCTGTTGTCTAAGTAAATAGTATCGGACGGTGTATCAACATCAAGAATCAATAGCCAACTTGATTAGATTCATAACTGCACAATCAAACACGTACCTATATACCTACCGACCAATCGTCCTCCTTAACATGTCACAGACGAATAAACATAATTCTGAATACCGTGTGTCCACGAGGTCACATGATTTTCGAAAAGTCCGAGGTGGGAAGTGACTTACTGGTTTTCCACGCATGAAGAAGAGTGGAAGATAAAACAGAACAAATAAATATACAACTAAGATATTTCTTTCAACATCATTCTCCTGCCTTAACCCAATTTATTTGAGGTCTTCTCTATTAGTCGTCATCTCGGTAGTAACCCCCTTTCTAGCCATATCATCTTTGACACAGTCACTCTTTGGTCTTCCCCTACTCTTATAGCCATCAACATTCATACTCAAAACTTTCCTGATGACATTTTCCTCATTCCTCCGCATCACATACCCATACCATGACAACCGATTTCCGAACAACTTTTCAGTCACTGGTGTCACTTTCAGACTTCCTCTTATTCTATCCGTTCGTGTAAAACCACACATATCTCTCTTAAGCCATGTACGCACGAACGAACAAAACATGGTGAACACGAACATCGATCACGGAATATTTGAAGAAACTCAGGACCCTTTTGAACATTTAAAAGCCGTGTACGCACGAACGAACAAAAACATGGTGAACTCGCACATCGAACACTTTAAATGTTCAACAAGGTCCTGAGTTTCTTCAGATGATCCGTGTTCGATGGTCGTGTTCGCCATGTTTTGTTCGCTCGTGCGTACACGCCTTAATGTTGTGTTCACCATGTTTTTGTTCGTTCGTGCGTACACGGCTTTAGCGTTCTCATATCAGCTGCATGCAATTGCCTTTCATTAATCTCTTTTGTGGCCCAACATTCCGATCCATACAAGATAGCAGGTCTAACAATTATTTTCTAAATGTTCCCCTTAAGTTTTAGGCATTTCTTCCAACATATTCAAGAAATTCACATTTTTTAAAGATTGCTGTGCCTATAGTTGCCTGGTATAGGATGCAGCATGGAACCTCAAAATGTGGTAAACACCTCTGCCTCCCCGTCGGAGGACACAGGCGTTATGTTGTGGTAAACATTCAACAGTTGTTTCTACCCTTTCCGCCTACTCATTCTGGCTTCTCGTACAACGAATGAATATAATACTCTTCTGAGTAAAATAATACCACGTGTTGCCATGGTTATCTATCTATATATATAAAATTCAAAGTCCTGACTGACTGATTGATTGACTGACTGATATATCAACGCACAGCCCAAACCGCTGGACCTAGAAACTTGAAATTTTGCACATAGATACCTTATACAGTGTAGGCATCCACTAAGAAAGGATTTTTGGAAATTCCATCCCTAAGGGTGTCAAATAGGGGATGAAAGTTTGTATGAAAAATCTTATTCCTTTAGTTAATAGATTTGAAACTTCGCATGAATATTTATCTACGTAAATTATAAAGTTTGTCATTTTTAGTTTTCCTAAACTACCCCCTCAGAAGGGATGGGGGGTGGTGTCAAAGTTTGAATGGAGGAATTTTAACGCGCGGTCCGATTAACACAAAACTCAGTATTTATACTTGAGATCAAAATTGAAGAATATTTTATATCAAGGTTTTTCGAAAATCTACCTCTAAAGGGGTGAAAAGGGGTAGTAAATGTTACGTGGCAGCTTTTACTGCGGAGCTCGATTAACTCAAAAATTGGTGTAAATAATCTTTCAGTCAAGCTACGGAAATATCCCAAACTATTTTGAAAATTCCATCCCTGTGGGGGTGAAAACAGGGAATATAGTGAATATGAAAAATCTTATTCATGTGGTAAATTAACTTGAAACTTGACACAAATGCTTGCCTAAGCAAGTAATAAAGTTTGTCATTAATAGTTTTTACCCCAGGGAGAAGGGTAGAGAAGGAGGGGGGAAGGGGAGGAGGTGGTGAGGAGGGAAAGGGGTAAGGGGAGGGGGCGGTGAGAAGGGAAAGGGGGAAGGGGAGGGTGTGGAAAGAGAGGGAGGGGAAGGTTAGTGAGGAGGGAGAGGGAGAGGATGACGTAGGGAGGGGAGAGGGGTAGGAGGGTGCAGTGAGAGGGGAAGATGTAGTGAGGTGTGGAGAAGGGGAGAGGGTGAGGGGAGGAGCTGGTGAGGGTAGAGGGGGAGGGGACAGCGGTGAAGGGGGTGTGAGAGTATGTGAAAGTGGGAGGAGGAGGTTAGCGGGAAGGTGATGTGGTGAGGGGGTGATAGGGAGAGGGGAATGGAGAGGGTGAAGTGGTGAGAGGGGGCGGTGAGGGTGATCATGGGGAGTGTGAGACGGGAGAGAAGGGGATAGGTGAGAGCGGGATTAGAGGGAGGGGTGAGAGGTAGGGTAAGAGGGGGAACGAGTGCCTACCTTAAAGTTGCTTTTTGTATAGCACTGATTCGTTAAAGAAACCCAGCCCGATAGAAATGACTGAAAAATAGAAAGTCGGAAACGTCACAAAAAAACAGGAGTAAACTACAGTCGTGCGTCGGAGCTGACACACACACTTTTTTTTGTTTGTTTGAACGCGCTAATCTCTGGAAGTACCAGTCGGACTTTAATAATTATTTTTGCATTTGATAGCCCAATTCTATAGGCATATTTAATATTACTCTAAGACTCTTAGATGCCAAGCAAAAAGAAAAAAAAGTCAGAAAGAACGCTAAGAAAACGAAGTAATAGCTGGGGCATGCAATGCGATGAAAGGGGTGGGTCGGGGAGCAAGAAATTTCACGCGGACGAATTGGCGGGCAGAAGCTATCTCAATGTTTTTGTTCCTGTGGCATAATTTCCGACATCCACGCGGGCGAAGCCGCGGGCAAAAGCTAGTAATAAATAAATCTGAATAATATCCGCAGCGACAAAAGCCGCGACGGCCATTGTTAAAAAAATATGCATTCTCTGAAAGAAAATAGAAACATTAATGTATGTGCATATGTCACAGTGACTGGTTTAATTAGCCCTTTAGTTAACCGCCCAGGCTTTGGAAGTAGTGCTCGCCGGCCGCTGCCGCAACACGGCTCGCTTCGCTCGATCGGCTCGCACGTGGTTGGTCACAGTTCTAACCTAACCTAACCCAATTGTTGGGGGTGCCCAAGCTTAGTTACTGCGACCATTCCGGCTCGCGCTTAGACAGTCACAGTTCCAACCTAACCTATAATTGAATATCATTCAAGCCGCTAGTTGAACGGCCGCCGTTTAGTTAAAAGGCTAGGCGGTTGACTAAACGGCTAATTAAACCAGTTGGCTGAGACATAACTAAATAATTATGATTCGGGGGATATTTTTGGGCAAAACCTGCCGAGATTCGTTCAAATGGCCCAAATAATAATTTAAAAAGCTCTGATATTATAAACGATGTCATGTTTACAATTATTGTTATAATTACGATGTTGTCTTTTGGGTGATTGCTGCGTATACCTGGATCTAACGCAGAATGTCCCATTCGCAAAACCATGAAAACGAATGTCCTATTCGCGAAACATCCTATTCGCAAAATGTCCCATTCTCAAAAGGTCCCATTCGCATAATTTCGTAATAGGCATACATACCAGCACTTTTATTTTATTATTGCTTACCATTAATTAATGGTTTTGTAGGTACTGCTATTAGTGTTCCAAATAAACATAATTATGAATCTTTCAGTGTCATCACTACAATCGACATTCTATCTACTAATAAGCGTGGTGATAATGATAAATACCCTCTGACTGATAATTAAAACAGCCTTATATGCAGCAATAAAAAATGTAAAACGAAAATTGTTTGTAACTAAGCAACGAGCAATGTTTAGAAATACCAAAGATTTAATTACAGATACAGGCAAATTGCTGGTTTTATAGCCCAGTACTACGTTTTAACGACCTGACAAGCTGGTCGGGGCTCATTGAAAATGAATTGAGGAAGATTGCGAGCTTGTCGGAATAACTAATGCTTTTTGTTGAATTTAATAGAATTTAATATAAATTTAATATTGCTGTCGAAAATTACAGTATAAAAATAATGTTAGAAAAGTTTGAACGAAGTGACTTGATGCTTACCTACACGTACAATTCGTGCCACGAAAGATGAGACTTGACACACCACGTAGTTTGACTTGCGCAATCATACTAATATTATAAAAGCGAAAGTTTGTAAGTGTGTGTGGGTATGTTTGTATGTTTGTTACTTCTTCACGCTCAAACGGCTGGACAGATTTGGATGCAGATGGCTTATACCCTGGATTAACATATAGGCTACATTTTATCCCAGTCTACGCGGGTGAAACCGCGGGCGCAGCTAGTAGATTATAATTCACTGATTCTGATTATTCTGATTTATAGGTCTCTTTAGCGGTATGAGGTCTGAGACGGGAAGGGCCGGGCGTCATCGGGGCGGCGGAAAGAACGCGGGAGGCGCGATACTGCGCTCGTCAAGTATCATCTTTCGTGACACGCATTGTACCTTATGTTATTGGGTTTTTCATTAGGAATTTCTCAGTAATAGCCCGGAGTTTGGAAGTTGGCGGAGTGATATCACATGGATGCATGGTCGTTCTACGCGTGAGGCCTTAGTGCGAGTTTTTATCTTACTCGATCACGTTAACGTAAACTTGCAATTTGTACTGAAACCGAATAAGCGCCGTCTGGTGACTATAATGGGAAACACAATCACTCCATACAAATTGACGTAAGTATTAACGTTAACGTAAACGCAATCGAGTAAGTATAAAAACTCGCACTAAGGCCACAGATCTCTCTCCGGTCGTGTCGGATTGCCGTCCCATCGGACTATGAGAGTGAGTTCATCTGTGTCTGCGCACACACTTCTGCACTATAATATCTCCCGTGCCGAAGGCTGGTCCCTGCTGAGCTTGGTCGCCATGGCCGAAATTCTGTCTGGGGGACCACTTTTAGGGTTCCGTACCTCAAACGGAAAAAAGGAAACCCAAGGATCACTTCGTTGTCCGTCTATCTGTCTGTCAATCTGTCAAGACCCTTTTCCTCCAGGAATTTTAATTAATATCTAATACGTAGGTCTACGGTCCCTTGAATTTCTACTAAAAATAAACTTCTATGTCAACGCAATACAAATAAAATACGACTATTTATGCGACATGTTTTGATACTCTCAAGTCAATCAAAACAACGACAAGGTCTCACAGCACAAGTAAAGGAAAAAGTATGAAAATTGTTCATTTCTAATTTTATCACATCAAAAAAATATTGAGATTACAAATGTTAAGTTTGTGTTTGGGATAAATTCTTTTCAACTACGGAACCCTTCATTGAGCGTGATCTGACACGCACTTTGCCGGTTTTTTTTATACCACTCCGCAATTACCAATGGAAATACAAAAAAAGACAGTTCTGATAGCAGTAAGAACAATCAGGATTGCTTATGTAATAGCCGCCCAACTGAGAAAACCCTATTGTTATTCATAGATAACCGAACATTGTTCCATTAGAATTTAGTATAAAGCGCAAAATATGAAACTATACTTACATAAATAGATGAAACTCTAAATGTAAATCGTAAAATCTCAGTAGATAGAATATAAAACATGATGTTACTTGTATCGCCTTACAATACAGTTTACAAAACGGGTATACGTAAGTCCCACAAGATCAAGATATAACCGTAGCAACATAAAACAGACGTCATTACTCGTAGCACGGCTACGGGGCTACGGCGTAGGCCGCGCTATATGTTTGCCGTAGCAAACAGATAGGAATAGAACGCAAATAGATTATTTGCACTTTGTTTACGTACTTACACCTTGACGGAGATTTATTTTCATGTTGGGTAAGCAAAGGGAAACTGCGATTCAGCTAGGAAAGATACAATCTTTGCAGAAGAAGATTATTATATGTGGGGGAAAAGATAAAATAATCCAAATATGTTTATCTTTGAGGTTGCAAGAAATTTTGTTATTTTACTCCAATATTGTTGTAGTAAAAATACACGTTGCAGACATACACAACGCGCTTTTATGCCTCAAAGGGGCACAGCTAGGTGTAACGTTGTACACCCACAAGGACTACAAAACATTGACCAAACGTGACAATACTTCTATGTCAGTGTTGGTATGTTTGTCATACTTTATAGCTGATGCGATTCGAAAAAATAAATAAATAAATAAAATAAATAAATAAATATCCTTGGACATTTCACACAACGCCATCTAGTCCCAAGCTAAGCAACCTAATGCTTGTGTTATGGTAACGAGATGGCTTATAAACTACTTATATACATTTTTTTTTGTAAATACATACATATTATAGATAGAAAAACACCCAGACTCGGAACAAATACTTGCAGGTCGTACAAATATTTGTTCCGTACGGGAATCGAACCCGCGACATGCTGCGCAGCAGTCAATCGCTCAACCACTGCGCCAACCGTGTCGTCAATGGTTAGCTTAAGAGCACATAAATCTGCTTAGCCTTTTCCCAACTATTTTGGGGCCGGCTTCCAGTCGAAGTTTTATAACTTTATAACGTTTAGTCGGTTAACTACACGTCACGTGGTTTTTTTGTTTAGGTACTTACGAGTACCTACATTAAATAACTACCTAACCCGATAGACTATACGTAGGTACACTTTTTAGGGTTCCGTACCTCAAGAGGAAAAAACGGACCCCTTATAGGATCACTCGTGTGCCTGTCTGTCTGTCTGTCTGTCACAGTCAATTTGCTCCGAATCTAATGGACCCATTAAGTTGAAATTCAGTACACATATTGATTTATGTGACCCAAACACGTACGGCTAAAGTTAATAAATGAATTTTGAATATGGGGGTCACTTTTAGGGGGCAAATAAGACAATTAAAAAAAAAAGTTTTGCAAACTGTACCGTGTGACATATCAAATGAAAGGGCTTACTATGAAGGTCTCAAATATATATTTTTTTTAATTTTTAATAAATAGTTTTAAAGTTATTTAAGAAAATAGACAAAAATTGACCATTCCCCCCCCCCCCTTTTCTCCGAAACTACTGAGCCTAAAATTTTGAAAAAAATACAGAAAATAGGTATATACCTGTAGATTACAGGAAAACCTATAAAAAGTTTGTAATCTTAAAATAACATGGTAAATCTCTCAATATTGTGAGTACAAACTCACATTTACTGTTGGAATGTCCATACATTCCAACAGTAAATGTGAGTTTGTACTCACAACACATGAACCAGAACATGAGAACATGTTTTTCAACTACATATAATGTTAAGTTTGTTCTTGGGATAATTTCATCACAACTACGGAACCCTTCATTGTGCGTAGTCCGACACGCACTTGGCCGGTTTTTTCATTTAGGTATAAATAAGTACACAGACAATAATTTATTATAATGTTTGTATTGTATAGCACTTCAGAGAGTCTCATAAATGACGTCACCACAAAATACACCTTAAAACTATAGCAGGTAAGAAGGATAGTGCTCTTTGCGCCACATAAAATGATTCACGTCCGAACCAGCTGGGCTAACGAATGGAAAAACGAGACTTGCAAACTGGCGGGTAGTCAGCGTATCTCATCTGCATTAGCCTTTATTTTCATAACTAGTAGCTAGTTATGCAGACAGCCAGCGGCTACATCAAACGAAACTGTTCAATTATTTTGAACTGAAGTTACTTTTACAACTTGAAAGCTTGTTTAAACTTTGATAGAGCTTTTTAGTAATAAATTAGCATACTCTTCGTCTTTCGTTACGAAGAGCTTCTTCAAAAAATTGGGTGTAGAAAAAGATATATAGAAAACAAGAAGAAAAAATCGAGAAGTTTACAAACCCGGGCGGGGTTTGTAAACTTTACAATTTTTAGCTTTCAAATACTTAGCAAAAAAAAAACCGGGCAAGAGCGAGTCGGACTCGCGCACCGAGGGTTCCGTTCCGACTTCTAAAAAAGTGTGCTATTTAGAGACATCGTTTTATTTTTCCTCTAATCTTTACATAAACTTCTATCACATAGAATAATTTCAAAATTTTCTCTTTGCAAACTTCGGAGAGAACCCCCCCTTCTCTCCGAAGTTTGCAAAGAGAAAATTTTGAAATTATTCTATGTGATAGAAGTTTATGTAAAGATTACAAGAAATATAAAACGATGTCTCTAAATAGCACACTTTTTCAGAAATCGGAACAGAACCCTCGGTGCGCGAGTCCGACTCGCTCTTGCCCGGTTTTTTTTTGCTAAGTATTTGAAAGCTAAAAATTGTAAAGTTTACAAACCCCGCTCGGTATTTTTTTTTACATTTTTCATCAAAAGTCGAAAACTATGCGGCCTAAAATAAAGAAAAAAATTGTTTGAGAATGTGCAAAAAGTGCTGTTTCATATGATACCCCACATTTAATTTTTAAGACCCCCTTTCAGACCCTGTTGCAAAAAAAAATAAAAATATTTTTATTTCTTTCTTATTTGCAAAATAGTTAGGTAAACGTCATCTAAAACTGTTCCTAATTTCAAGTTGATAGAAAGAAAGAAAGAAAGAAAGAAAAAGTATTTATTGGGACTCGCACTGAACTAAAACTAAAACACAAAATACATCTAAGTTGAAAATAAAAGAAGAAGAACAAAATTATATAAAAATAAAATTAAATGATTAAAAACGAAAAGTCCTGTACGAGGCCAAAAGGTCCCTATCTCAGCATGATGCTGCGGCATTTAACATAAGTGTCGCAGCGCTGGCATAGCATGGTGATAGCATTAGTAGTTCTTGAGACATCCAGCTGTGACAGACAGACAGACAGACTGAGTCACTCCATAAGGGTTCCTTTTTTACCATTTTGGTACGAAACCCTAAAACTGTAATTTTACGTGTTGAAATTATGTTACCCCATGCCACGCTCAAGTAACACGCGTCTTACGATAGCAACTGCATGAAAACAAATGAAAGAAGTTGTTTAGAGCATGCCTCGAGTCACCGCGACTCGACTTGCGGAGCGACGGAGCGACGCGCGACAGACGGAAACAGGTGACGTGCGCCCGTGTCGCTTGACTAAGCCGACGTTCGCATGGACGTTAAAATATCGCGGCGGTATTTTATCGCGCACTGCATTTTCAACTATCGGCGCTAAGCAGAGCGTTGAAAATCCAGTTCGCGAAACAAAATCACTGCGATATTTTTACGTCCATCCGAACGTCGACTTAAGTTGCGTCGCCAGTCGCATCGCTCGAGGCTGTAAACGGGGCCTAACATGTTTTTTTTTGGTACCTACTTACAACACAATTGCCTACGGTCATCATTATCAACATGAGAACGTTGTATTACTATCTTAACGAATATAACAAACACATAATTTATGTGATATCACATCCTTCCTTCAAAAATAAGCCTTAATTAAATTCCAACAACGAAATAATTACATTAAAAAATATGCCCCGTACCTACATGAAAACAGTAATTCCATTCGGTAATTACGTGCGTTATTTCTCGAAATACCTTTTTCAGCTCGGTAAAAGGAACACGTTCCAGTTGAATGGTAAGTTATTTACATAATCAAGAATTGATAGGAGATATCGTGTATGAAACAATTTATTTTACAGAGATACGGGCCCGTACTTTTTAAGCCCGAAAATTAAATATTTTCAGGGTTTAGGCGGTGGGTGTAGGCCTATGGCAAACTAAAGTTGCGCAACATTCAATCATTGTTATAGCAACATATCGTACACCTTTTTTCTTTTTTTTTTTTTTTGAGGGTGGGAAATCATCAAATAACTTCTCCCGCTCTGGGTGGAGCGGAAGGGCGTGTCAGACTTTTACTGACTAAAACCCACCCGTGTTCCTTCAGTTGCCTATGCCAGGGCCGCGGTAACTTCTTCAAACAACCCGCGACCCCAGCGGCGTCGGCCCTATTGGACCCCGTCACTTGCTGACATCTCTTTGAGGCGCGCGTGGAACACAATGCGCCGTCGACTCGGGCCTGGTCCTTACCGGACGGTGAGCTACCCGCTGCTCACCGTCCGCAGGCCCGCGCCTACGGTGGCTGGAAATCGCCCCGCGATTCCCGCCGCCCAGGGCGTCTCCTGCGGCGATTGAGACCGTGAGGCTGCCTCTCCCTCACGCGTTCCGCCTCCTCCTTCGCGAGCATCACTGCTTCGCAGAAGGAGGTGACGGCCTCCCATGCACTCTCGCTCCGCACCATGGCCTGGACCAGGCAGGTGAGAACACGGCGGTGCTCTGCCCAAGCCGGGCAGACCTCCACTGTATGCTCCACCGTGTCCTCCGGGCGATCCACACAATCGTAACACCCGGGCGTTTCCTCCCGCCTTATGCGAAACACGAACCTCCCGAAACAACCGTGTCCGGTGAGGACCTGAGTCAGGCGGAAGGTGAGGACGCCGTGGCGCCTCTCTAACCACTCCTCAAAGAGGGGACTTATCGCCGCAATTGTGGCGTGCCCAGCGCTGGGTTGCGACAGTCGCGCTCTCCATGCCGCCATGAGAGCCCGCCGGAGCTCTGTCCGCTGTACCGTGATTTCTCGCGGCAGCGGAGTTACGCCCCGGCGCTTCGCCTCCTCGCGCCACTCCCACACGTGCGCGAGGACCTTTGCCTCCAGATCCCACGGCGGCAATCCGGCAAGGAGGCTCGCCGCCTCCCGGGAGACCGTGCGGTATCCCCGGACTAGCCGGATGGCCATGACCCTCTGGGACGCGTTCAACCTTTGGGCTGGCCTCAGCCTTAGGGAACGCGCCCACACCGGTGCTCCGTAAAGGGCCATGGACCGCACGACCCCCGCGTAGAGCCTCCGGCAGGAGGCGTTTGGACCCCCCAGATTGGGCAGGAGCCGCCTCAAAGCAGCCCCAGCCCGTGCCAGTCTGGGAGCCAAACGTCGGAAATGCTCCACGAAGTTCCACCGGCTGTCGAGGACGAGTCCCAGGTACTTCATCGTCGACCCGACTCCGATGTGAACCCCTCCCACCGTTATTTGGGAATCCGACGGTGGCGCATTCCGAGGACCATGAAAACACATGGCCTCGGACTTGTGCAGGGCCACCTCGAGTCCCAACTGCCGGATCCTCTCCACGACTATCGCAACCCTGCGTGTCGCTAAGTCAGCCGCCGCCTGGTGCGACCTCCCCTGCGCCAGGACCAGCGTGTCGTCAGCGTAACATACCACGCTGACGCCGCTAGGGAGGTCGGCGCGCAGCACCCAGTCGTAACCGATGTCCCACAAATGCGGCCCCAGGACCGATCCCTGTGGGACACCGCACGACATCTCTCGCCGGTTCCACTCTCCCTGATGACCGGGGTAGATGACGGCCCTGTCCGTCAGATAGGCCTCGACCACTCGACAGAGGTAGGTCGGCATCCGGTGATACCGGAATGCTTCCCTGATGCAACTCCAGGGCAGGGTATTAAAGGCGTTGGCGATGTCTAGGGACACCGCCAAGACGACCCCACCCCGGGCCACTGCATCCCCCGTAACATATCGTACACCTAGATCTAAACTGAGACAACTCAAAAAGGGTCATTTTTCAGGAGACGATAAAATCGTAGGTATATCTGCATTTTTTTTAGGGAAGTTATACAGTTTAATTTGATTTTAGATAATAAATAGCTTGTAAAATGTCACTGTATACAAACTGGGGCTAAAATTAAATAATTTTTATCGATAATCACTGTTTTTCAAACATAACTCAAAATTAACGATTTTTGAGTTGTCTCAGTTTAGACCTAGGTGTGCGATATATTTTGTTGCTGTAGAAAAAACACTGTCACGTTGTCACTATGTTGTTGTGTTTTTAAATAAATTTTTAAAAAAATATTTTCTACTACCCAGTTACCCTTTTTAGGGTTCCGTACCAAAATGGTAAAAAAAGGAACCCTTATGGTGTGACTCAGTCTGTCTGTCTGTCACAGCTGGATATCTCAAGAACTACTAATGCTATCAACTTGAAATTTGGAACAGTTTTAGATGACCTTTACCCAACTATTTTGCAAATAAGAAATTAAAATATTTATATCTTTTTTGTAACAGGGACTGAAAGGGAGTCTTAAAAAATCAAAGTGAGGCTACTAGGGCATGTGGGGTATCATATGAAAGAGCGCTGCTTGCACATTCTTAAACTATTTTATTAGGCTGCATAGTTTTCGACTTTTGATGAAAAATGTAAAAAAATACCGTCCCCCCCCCCCCCCCCCTTATCTCCGAAGTTTGCAAAGATAAAAATCTGAAATTATTCTATGTGATAGAAGTTTATGTAAAGATTACAGGAAAAATAAAACGATGTCTCTAAATAGCACACTTTTTCAAAAATCGGAACGGAACCCTCGGTGCGCGAGTCCGATTCGCTCTTGACCGGTTTTTTTTTTAATATTTGCAGCATGCACAATTGCACATACTACATAACATAATGTAACAAAATTATCAAGCAAAATTTAATTTTAATTCGGTACAATTTTAATTATTTATGTTGTAATATTTTATGTAACTTATTCACGACACAAACGATGCTCTGACCACTTGCCCTTCAGAGATCAGAGTTTTATTTTCATCTCGAAGTTTGGGACAAATATTAATGTGTTTAGATTGTATTCGTTTTTGCGAGTGTCTGAAGGTTGTGCAATAAATACTTGACAGGTTGGTTTATAACATTAAAGGCCTATTTCACCACCTACGATGAAGTGCCTAGGCAGATAATTTCATGCAAATTGTGTTCCATTTTTGAATTTATGCAGTGAATAGCCACTATTCGGACATCTTGAAATAGGCCCACCACAAATAGTGCTGAGTCATGGGCCATTCACTTTCAAGAGGAAAAATCGAGTAACCGGTTTCTATCTGAAGAGATTGTAAGTAAAAACATCGTTATCATTTTAAGGCGTCATTCTATTCATCATCATGGACAACATTTACTAAAGGACCCAACCAGAAAATGCAAAGAAAAATCTGCTGTCCCCTACATTTGAAGAGTTATAATATATTTATTTATTTATCACACTAATATTATGAAGGCGAAAGTGAAATAAATACGCCTTCTCAGTATTAATATTTCTGTATATTTCTATAAACTTAGTTAGCTAATATAGTTACAACTTCCAGCAAAACTTAATTTAAAATAATCACTAAAAGTTCCGTAGACTTCTACTCTTAAGAGAAACTGTTGGTACTGAGGCTCGAAGTGATCTGACCCAGAAACTAGGCGACGCTCCAAAAATTAGGTTTGTTACCAACATTCAGCCAGGAAAAAACCAATACTTTTGGCGGCAACGGTCAATTGAGACACCTTTTCACTACTTGAAAACAGACACAAAATCATCGGAGTCAAATCAAATACTTTCAACTTTATATCCAGTATTTTACATCAACAAAACTTATTATTATTTGGAAATTAAGACACTAATTTTATACTTAGTACCTATTTAAAATCAACAAAATTTATTACTATTTGGAAATCATGACATTCGGCCATCCGACACTGTGTTGCCTCCTGGCACACACAACAATAATTTATCAATTAAATCATGACATACTTGGTGAACCAAAAAAATAATAAGTAATAATAATTGATAAACAAATTGATAAGGATATAATGGTAAGGTAATCATCTGTCGTTACCTATATTTTACTAGATTATTACAACAATAATCATCACAATAACCAAACAAACCAAACATTACGCTACATTAGAAAGAGCAAAACACGACAATACATTTTCTAGATCATTAAAACATCAAAACGTTACACTAGGTACATTTTAATAATATGGCTTTACATTTCACTATAATTAACATAATACTTTAAAGACTAGCTTAATCGACATATTTTACTAGATTATTACAACAACAATCATCACAGCAACAAAACATTATATTATAATAAACATGACAATACATTTTACTATATCATTAAAACATTACACTAAATACATTATTTTGATTTAGGTAGCTTTGTTTAGTTACTTTTATCAGAGCTACTTTCGTCGGAGCTATGTAGTTCCAAAGCTTTTATGTGTATCCATGGTCGGATTCTATCAGCTGCAATTACAGTTTTATAAGGTTTGCCCTTTTTAGCAAAACCAGGGACATCTGTTATACGATAGCGGTCATTGCCTAGAACTTCAGTAACTTTGTAAGGACCCACAAATTTCGATAAAAGCTTTGTACTTTTCTTATCATTATCAAAATTATTTCGACAAATTTTAACTAAATCACCGATCTCATATTTAGCTGCGGGGATTCGATTTGCGTCATGTCTATTTTTTTGTTTCTCTTGGTCTTTCTCTATATTATTACTGATTTGCTCTCTAACTTGTTCTAACTCTAAATTACTAGAATGATTTTCAGCGTTAAGCTTATTCGACAAGACATCGCGCAATTTTAATCCAAACATAGCTTCCGTTGGAGTTTTCTGTGTTGAGGCATTAACAGTGTTGTTCATGCCCCATTGAATTTTTCCCAGACACTTGTCCCAGTCGCGTTCGTGGCTTGAAAAGTTTTGAGATGACAATGAATTTAAGATGGTTTGATTAAACCTCTCTGCCTGGCCATTAGCTCTGGGACAAGCTACTGCGTTCAAAATGTGCTTAATACCATGTTTATGACAAAAGGTCTGAAAAGCTGTTGACGTAAAACTAGTGCCACGGTCAGACACGATCCTAGCGGGAACACCGAAGTCATAAAATATTTTCTCTAAAACCTTAATCGTAGTTTTTGTTTTTAAATCTTTAACCGCTCTTACGAAGACATACTTTGTGAAGGCGTCTACTACCGTTAAAATATGAGTATTACCGTCTTTACTCCTAACAAAAGGTCCAAGGTGATCCATATGAATCGTGTGAAATGGTATTTCTACTTTTTTTATTGGATACAGATGACCCGACTTCTGTTTTGGCGCATTATCTTTATTATAAGCGCAGTCTAAACATGCCGCGACATACTTTTTAACAAATTTTCTTAGTTTAGGGAACCAGTATAAATGTTGTATTCTCTCTAGGGTTTTGGCGTACCCCAGATGACCAATTTCATCATGGTTTGCTCGGCATATTTGCCATCGCGCACTTCGCGGAACAACCAGACATAGTCTTTCGTCTACCCTTTTATACACGGTATGGTCTTTTACAACATAGTTTTTACGAATGTCTCTACATTCCTGATCATTTTCGGGTTTAAGGATCTTAAATATACGAGATATTTCGGGGTCTGCTAATTGTAATGATAAAAGCCAGTTCTCTTTGCTTATGGTATATACGCCTACAAAAGAACTGTCATCTGGTTCCTCAGATAACCTGGTGTTTCTACTTAGCGCATCGACGTGTGACATCATAACACCAGGTCGATATTCAATATCAAACGTAAACTCGCTTATTTGTAGCCACCATCTCGCTATCCGCGGAACGAGATCCTTTTTGGTTAGTGTAGTGCGAAGTGCAGCACAATCGGTATAAACCTTAAAATTAATGCCTATCAAATACACACGGAATTTTTTTAGGGAACATACAACAGCTAGCGTTTCTAGTTCATAAGAATGCAGGTATTTTTCTTCTGGCGTAGTTTGTCGACTAAAATAAGCAACTGGTTGTAAAACCCTACTGTCTTTTTGCCATTGCATAAGTATACCTCCTATACCCAGAGCACTAGCGTCGGTATGGAGTTCGGTTTCAAGGGCGGGATCATAGAGAGCTAGGACAGGCCTACAGGCCAGCCTGTCCTTTAAAATTGAAAATGCCTGGTCTTCCGTATGAGACCAATGCCATAAACAGTCTTTTTTTAATAAAGATGTTAACGGACGAGCGACCTCTCCATAACCCTTAATAAATTTTCGGAAATAACCAGTCAACCCAAGAAATTGTCGGACCTCATGGACATTTCGTGGTTTCGGAAATTCCTTAACCGCTAAAATTTTTGCTTCACTCGGCTGAATGCCCTGTGGAGAGATTTCATACCCAAGGTAGCTAACAGCGCTATCAAAGAATCGACATTTGGCTAGTTTTAAGGTTAATCCATATTGCCTAAAAAGTATTAACACGTCCTCTTGTCTCTGAAACATCTCATCTACAGTTTTTGCGGGAATTAACACGTCATCTAAATAAGCTAACGCGTACTCAAATCGTCTGTTCCCGAGCACTTTGTTCACCATTCTCTGGAACACGGCTGGGGCATTCGCTAGGCCGAAAGGCATTCTTTTGAACTCGAAATGCCCATCGGGTGTAACAAAACCAGTAAGATGTTGGCTTTCTTTAGCCATAGGTATTTGATAATACCCTGAAGCGAGGTCCAGAGTCGTGAAGAAACCATTGCCACTGAGATTCGATATTTGGTCTTCTATAATCGGCAGCGGAAAACGATCTTTTACAGTTTTATTATTCAGGGCTCGAAAGTCTACGCATAAACGCTGCTCGCCCGTTTTCTTTTTGACCATTAAAATTGGGCTGGCATAGTCGGATTTCGATTCCTGAATAATATCGTTTTGAAGCAATTCGTCAATGGTTTCTCGGACTCGTTCGCGTTCATAATAAGACAACCGATATGGACGGTATACAATTGGCTTATTATCTGTTAAATCGATTTTCATTTCTACATCAACAGCGCAACCTATTTCGTTAAGTTTCATAGCAAAACAATCGCGGTAATTTTGCAACAACAAGTACAATCTATCCAATTGTTCAGTGTTCAATCCTGGCCCGGTTTTAATATCGTCCTTATTGAGGGGTTCTACAGTAGTGGAATCTATCGTTATTTTATTTATTTGGCATAATTTCTGTTCATTAAACGGAATAGCTCTAGCAATTAAAACGTTTGGTTGTAAGGTAATAGTAAAGGGTGACAAATTAGATACAACAACGGATCCCTTACCATTAGAAATACTATAAGCACCTTGTAACAGACGGAACTCTTTACCCGTTTTGACAGAGTTGTAGCCTTCTATAAATACATCCCCCGTGAAATTACTGTTTGAATAAATAGGGACACTACTGGTTTTCAAAATATCTATCTTGTCAGTAACATAAAGGTTTAAAATATCTTTTGAATCGTCAGAAGTACCTACGTCTGGGCTTTTGTAAAATGTAAGTTTAGAGCTATCTTTTAAAACGGTGATAAACGGCAATTCAGTAAAATTCTGACCAATAATAAGTGATGTTTGCATGTAAACGTCATCTACAACTAATACTTCAATATCAGATTCAATTTCATCGATCTTAATGGACACAACTGTCTTATACATAGGTGCAACTGACGACTGTCCAAAACCCTTAACAACCGGAACGTTATCAAAGCTCTTAACTAAATTAAGTAATTCTGCATCGGTCCTGCGCAAGATCGTACACTCACTACCAAAGTCAATATACGCTTCGAAAGACTTATCATTTATTACTACGGACTTGAAGTATTTGGCGCTGCCCTCATTAAAAGAATCAATTTTTAAAGTCCTTTTTTCCATAGTTTCTACTGGCTTAGATTTAGAATTTGAAGAGACAAATGGTTCTAATTTACATCCGTCATTATCGTGCCCTATCCGTTTGCATCGTCTGCATGTAATAATGGGCTTAGTACATTTAAAATAAGGATGACCTTGCAAACGACAATTGTAACAAGTGATTGAATTGGTTTTAGCACCATTTGAACTGGCACGGTTATTACTAGTGCTTGGTTTTGGCGTTGTACGCTCACGAAATCTATTAATAATCTGCGATTGAGGTTTCTGATATGTAAGAAAGTTAAGTAAGTCTTCGGGTTCCGAACTATTCTGAGCCTGCGCTCCACTCTTAATCGAACGGTCGCTTATGCCGTATATAATACAATCAACAGCCTTTTTACCACTAATTTCACATCTATTTAATAATCCTATTTTATCATAGAAATATTCACGAAGACTTTCATCACCACGTGAAGTGCGACTTAACATCTCTTCTAACACATGTCCATAATTTTCTTCACTAGGGAAAGCCTTCTTGAGTTTAACCTGCCACTCATTCCAAGTGAAGACAACTGTCGGCAAGGCTTCAAGCCAACGCTTTGCTAGGCCGGCTAACTTTTGTAAAGAGAAATGGACAGTTTGCTTCTCGTCCCATCCATAAATCGTAGCACATTCATTAACTTTTCGCAACCAGCTTTCTATGGGTTGAGTTCTATTTGATGGATCAAACTCCGGAATGACATTGTTGTTGTTATTCCAAGAGTTCTTCGGAGCGTCTTTTGTAGCATGCTTAACTATTCTTAGTATATCTTCAGTAGAAAGTTTGTTTGCGTGCTTACGTATTTTCCTTGGTACAGCCTCTTGGCTTGAACTAGATGACGAGCTTCTCTGTCTAGCCTTCTTCGTTTTAGATTTACGCTGACATCCCAGAGGTGTACCAGGTGGGGTAGCACCAAGTTCAACATCAGACATCGTCACACCTCTCTGAAATGTTAAACATTACTTGGGGCGTAATCCATTCACAAACCTTACACATGGAGTCGGAGCATAGTGGACTTTAACAAAACTCAAAGTTAGATATGTATCAATTATTGTCCCAATAGTCCAGCACAATAAGTATTAAGTGTCATAATTATTATAAAATAAGGTATAAAAATGCCTAAATGACGTTTTAAAGTACTTGTACAATCCCATTTACCATTGAGCATAATCAGTTCATTTAATTATTTACACGTCGATTGCACACCCAGGTGTTCAGATAACAATAAAAAATCTATTGTGTCTGCTAATTGGCGCGCGACGAGTTACGACTAAAATTCATGCAATCAATTCTAAGCAAAAATAAAGTGTTGGCCATGTTCGTCAACTCGTCAATAAACTTAAGTAATATCGTAAACCTTAATGTGCAGCTACCTACGCATTTTAAACCTTTTATCTGACGACTAGTGATTCACTCAACAACCAGTATGAAAACCATACCTACCCACTAAAAATAATAGTGAAATCACAAAGTACGCCCACTAACATAATCCGACGACTAGTGACTCACTCATTCATTAACCATTAAAAACCATGTTATCCAATCAAAATCCCAATGATAATTTAAGTAAAAGGCGTAGATAGGTTACCTACCCAACATTTGATGTTAGAAAATGGCACAATGTCGAATTATTAGATTACGTACACGTGAAATAGGACGGCATGTCGTAATGGAGCGAAAAAAAGACAAGACGACGAAAATGTGGCTAACTAGCCGGATTTTGGCGTGCCACTTCCAGACCGTGTATAACCCATCTACCTCCCTTCACCCATAATATCACTGCAAAATCCAGTGAAATCACGAAGTGACTCACTCAATCCAGCAGGAACCTGACACCTGCTCAAAATCCAGTGAGATCACAAAGAACGCCCCCTAATAATCCCGAGTGAACAACCAGTTCACGTACCATTTATCATTTATTGTACGCACCAGGACCTTAGCTTAGTACGGCCGTCGACTACGTTTAAGACAATGAGCTCGGTACCTATCAACTACCTAAGAGCCTACTCACCGTAAACCTATCCCTATCGTATCACCTAGCAACCTAGTTATCCTAACGCCCTAACCTACCACCATACAAACCATACCAAACGTATGTTACGTTGGTTTTACGTGCGGGAAGTCTGTTACAGGGAGACCTACGGTAACAGACGGAATCTGGGTAGGAAAAGGGTTTCGTGTACGTCGTGCAATGTACACAGGAAATGGTTTTCTCACTGCCGATCCCACAGACTCATAGGATCGATGATGGCTAAAGGTGTCTTGGCCACAGTGAGAGGAATTGTAGAAGATGAACAACACTCGACTCCAGCTTGATGACTACAGACGGAATATGGGTAGGAAAAGGGTTTCGTGTACGTCGTGCAATGTACACAGGAAATGGTTTTTTTCACTGCCGATCCCACAGACTCATAGGATCGATGATGGCTAAAGGTGTCTTGGCCACAGTGAGAGGAATTGTAGAAGGTGAAAAACACTCGACTCCAGCTTGATGACTAATAAATTACAATTACTAAGGTAGGAATAGTTATAACCAACAATTTATTTATGCTTACCTCGCGATTTGCTTGTAAATTAATCAAAATAAAATAAATACAATGTTCAAATTTTGCTCATTTATATCCCTTGTAGAGGCTTATGAGAACGTAGCCATAATTAAGTTTATAATAGTAGCAAAAATAAAAAATAAAAATTTGAAAAAAATATGGAAACATTATGAAATTGAAAATATTGCTTCATTTAAATTAACCAGAAGTCATGACCTAAGGCACCATCCTGGCTGAAATATATCCCGCGCTATCAGAGTGTGGCCCTGATCAAAGCGCGTGATAAATTCAGTCAGCAGTGTACTTCACCGCACATCATCAGAGTGTTGCCCTGACATAATGCGCGGCACCAACACCAGTGCCTCGAAATCACGCTCATTGGTTTCATTTAGGCAACCACCCTGGCTGAGACATATCCCGCACTATCAGAGTGTAGCCCTGATCAAAGCGCGTGATAAGTCCAGTCAGCAGTGTACTTCACCGCACATCATCAGAGTGTTGCCCTGACATAATGTGCGGCGTCTGCAGCCAACAAAATGATAGCAATATAAAATAAAATACAATAAATAATCCATAAAATAACAGGTAAGTACCTAGTTCTCATATGCCTCTGGTAAGTTTTCAAAAAGAACGTTTATCAATTGTTTTAAATACAATTAATTACAAGCAATTCATTATTATTATTTTGAAGATGATCTACGTACCTTTTTGGGTCTAACCCGCTTCTGAAGTGAAATAAATACGCCTTCTCAGTATTAATATTTCTGTATATTTCTATAAACTTAGTTAGCTAATATAGTTACAACTTCCAGCAAAACTTAATTTAAAATAATCACTAAAAGTTCCGTAGACTTCTACTCTTAAGAGAAACTGTTGGTACTGAGGCTCGAAGTGATCTGACCCAGAAACTAGGCGACGCTCCAAAAATTAGGTTTGTTACCAACATTCAGCCAGGAAAAAACCAATACTTTTGGCGGCAACGGTCAATTGAGACACCTTTTCACTACTTGAAAACAGACACAAAATCATCGGAGTCAAATCAAATACTTTCAACTTTATATCCAGTATTTTACATCAACAAAACTTATTATTATTTGGAAATTAAGACACTAATTTTATACTTAGTACCTATTTAAAATCAACAAAATTTATTACTATTTGGAAATCATGACAAAAGTTTGTGAGTGTGTGTGTGTTTGTTTGTTACCTACTTCTTCACGCTCAAACGGCTCGACCGATTTGGATGAAAAAATCTTGAAAAGACGTTCAATAAAAATGAAATATTCGGCAGCGCAAATACGGGAATACTTACTTGAATCAATTGTACAAAGACGTGCAAATCTGTGTTTAGACAAGTCAAAACTTGCATGCAATAATGGCCTTGTATGGTGTAAATCGCATGCAATTTCATTGAATGACAAAACTTAATTGCATTCAATTATTGTACTTATGCCATTTATGGAAATCGCACGCGTGTAAACACTTGCATGCAATTCTGGAATGGCAATAAAATTGAACGTGCTATATGGCATACGATTATTGCTCTTGAACGTTCCAGAAACTTGCCCCGTGTAAATGGAGCTTCACTGACATAAACACTAGGTACAATAGGTACTATATTCACACACAGAGCCTTAGATTCAATCACGCCTGTCAGTAATTTTGCTATCTCCTCAGCGATATATTAATATATGCCTAACTACGGTTCAGCCTGGATTACTGAGCTCCTTAGATAAAGCGTTTGCCTAAAACTATTATAATATCAGGCACAGAGGATTGCTAAATCTTATCTTTTTATTGATGATACAAAACTACTCAGAACCTTTGTAGAATTTAGATTTATAGACTTCTCTTTTTATCAGTGTGTCCCGAACGCATGTGACCAAACTTAAGGATGTGGTACAGACCATCAAACTGAACAACTTTTTCCCGGGGACCAACATCGTAATCGTAAAAAAAAAACTGTCGTCCCATACATGGTCAAGTAGGCATTGAAATTTTGTAAGGGACGACTGTTTTTTTTTACGATTACGATGTTGGTCCCCGGGAAAAAATTGTTCAGTTTGATGGTCTGTACCACATCCTTAAGTTCGATCACATGCGCTCGGGACACACTGTATAGATAGATAGAATTTTTGTTTTGTTATGACGGCTATAGCCGTATACCGGCCTGTCATATTATGTTGACATAAATAAAGCTTTAGATTACCTTTGGCAAATGGCTATTTTATAGTAGACTATTAGCTGTTGCCCCCCGTTCTTCGTCTGCGATACAGGGTGAAAATTAGCCCTTCAAAAAGTGATAGTGAGTGAAGTTTTTAAATGGTCTTTCTCCAGGTCGTGGCCGTTCAGCCGTTTTAGCGTGAAAGCGTAACAAACAAACTCACTTTCACATTTATTTCACTAGTTAGGGTACCTAACCCTGTCCCTTCAGAGAAGGCTTTGTTAGGTAAACCTGAAAGCAACCATTTTTCATATGCCAGAAAACAACAGATAACGTAACGCCTTCCCGCTCTTTGTGTGTGACCTCGCTAATAACATAGCTACTCGCACACGGGACCGCAATGGGCCGCACAAGAATATAAGATAACACGCCATTTTGAAACATGAAACTGGCAAAGGGTTGCCGTGACAGTAATTTTTAAAAAAGAATGATAAAATCTAAATGTCGGATGTAACTGTGAGCACCTCACAGTTACATCCGACATTTTGTTGATTCAATGATTAAAATTTTCACTTGGGTAGGTACTTTATCTCAAAAAAAATTTTTTCATTTACCTAGTGACAAACACAAGAATTACAGTTTCAAAAAAAAAATAACTTTCACTAATACTAATTGTAGTAATTTTACTTTTAATTTTTAAAATAAATAAACACTAATTTAATTTTCCTCGCTGTAGTTAGGTGAAAAGTTGTGTGTTTCGCTAGCCAGCAAAGTTATTCTGCGTCTGGTACCTTTGAAACCCTCGCTATGCTCAGGATTATATATTTAAACATAGTAGAACATCCACATATTTAATGGGTCACGTGTTTTACCTACTTGAATTAAAAGTATTGTTAGTACTACTGTTATTATTTTCAGGGTTCACTGAAAAGCTTCTAAGCATAAAGCTTAGCATTATACTAGCATAACATTATCGAACTGAAATAAAGTAATACGTCTTATACTAAGATTTAAAAAAAAATATGTGTTAAAATTACAAATAAACAATTTTCTGACTTTTCCTTTACTTGCTGTAAGACTTTGCTTTTTGCCAAACATGATTCTAGGTCAACAGGAAGTATTTTCGGTTTTGATTTAATTGCGAGTGTCAAAATATGTCGCATGATAGCCGTATTTTTTTATTGCAAGGGACCATAGAAACTTACGTATTTGATATTATTTTCAGCTTAATACCTCCACACTTTGCTGAGACATAGGGTCTTGACAGACAGACAGACGGACAACGAAGTGATTCTACAATATAAGGTATAAGGGTTCCAGTTTTTCCTTTTGAGGTAAAACACAATCTGTCTTCAAATAACACCTAGTGAAGTATTAAGCCCAAAGTTTTGAATCTATACGCCAAAACGCAAAACACCACTCCAAATCTCACGATTCAATTCCCAATATTTCAGTGCAGCACCCAAAATAAATCCAAGTCGTGAACAAATATAATATTCTGTTCCATACCCGCTTGTCATCTCTCCTGATATAACTTAATATCTGTCTGGAAAACGGGGGTAGGCGCGGTTACAAAGGGTTACTCACTGGCTTAACGTCTCATGCTTGTTCCGACTTTCCCTTTCTCACTCTGCTTACGCTTTTATCCTGTCGTAAATACAATCGTTACGGTTTTGGAGAGGCTTGTTTAAACTTGACGTGGAGGATTCACGGAATTAATATATGATTGGTATAGGTAACCTATAGTTACTAACTGGAATTTTATTTTTCAAAAGCTGCTAACAACATACTAAACATAATCAGCCTTTATAATTATTTTTTTTTATTTTGTGTATTTTATCTATGGACCTAGTTGCCTGATAATAAAATTATTATTATTATTATTTATTGTGCTTACTACGGTGACTCAGTGTTAGAAGTGGGCCATAATCTACCATGCGAGCCCAGTGCAGGTCCTACTGGATGTCACATGCCTTCAAATTCTGGTTTTAAGGTTCCTCTCGACGTTTTTTCTGACCATCTACCAACCTTGTAAAATTCTATGTAAATAAATGTAAACAAGCTTGTTTTAATAAATAATTCCTCTCAAGCCAAAGTGCAGTTACCAACTGTTCTGACGACCACAAGTCGAGATTGTCTAGAATAAATTATGCGAAGCAACAAGTATCTTTGTGAAGAAAATAATTTGTAATCCTTACCTCATCTCTGAAAATATTGTGAACTTCGTAAACAATTTTCAACTTCATACATATTCAAACAAGAAGATTGCGTGTGTCGTAGTGATATTCGTAAGTAACTACTCGTACAAAAGGATCAGAAACAATTTACATTAGATTTTTTCTTTATTTACTACAACAACAAAGTACTGTGGCGGCATCTACATCGCCACATACGAACTACGCATCAAAATGACATGACGTCACGCAATCCTGCATCGCGCAATCAGAGTTTACTGCGCGACTAGCATAAGTATATAACATCTCGACATCAACCGTCGGGCAGTTGCCCACCAGATACAACACCCGTCTGATCCGAGGATCCTCCCTTTTCTATGGAGGATGAGTGAACTTTACACCCTGTTCCTCATGCCTCTATAGTACCTATTGTTTACGTATTTTTCAAACCACACGATTTGTAATAAATTAAAATTTAGGAAAAAAGGACTAACAAATCTTTAACTAGTGGTGCGATATCAGCTGTGTATCCTAGGTGAGCGGTATGATAAGTGAGAAAATCTTTTATTTGTTGATATTGCATGATTAAATGCTGGGTTACTGTTACCGGGTTGTAGAGGAGCTCGTGGCTTAGCAATAACAGCCGGATGGGTCGATCCATCAGGGTAAACTACGTTTGCCAGGGTTGGTCCGTGGATGGGTGACCATCTTTACATACCGAGACTCCTCCGTGCCTCGGAAAGCATGTTAAGCCGTTGGTGCCGGCTGCCATTTGTGGATCTTTAACAGTCGTTACGTGTCGTCAGAAGCTCGAAAGTCTGACAACCAGTCTTACCAGGGGGTATCGTATTACCCAGTAACTGGGTTGTGGAGGTCAGATAGGCAGTCGTTCCATATAAAATACTGGTAATCAGCTGCATCCAGTTAGACTGGAAGCCGACCCCAACATAGTTGGGAAAAGGCTATCATATTGATTGTTACTGTGTTGTGGAGGACAGATAGGCAGTCGCTCCATGTAAAATACTGGTATTCAGCTGCATCCGGTTAAACTGAAAGCCAACCCCAACATAGTTGGAAAAAGGCTAGGCAGACTGATTGCATGATTCAATCGAAACGCTTGTCGAAAAGAACCTCTGTAAAAGTAAAATCACTGAAAAACAAAAGAAAATGAATCTTTACGTAACAACAAACGTATCTGTTGAGGCTTCGTAAGCTCTCGTGTTGACGCGATGTTTTGTCCTCAGCTCAGGCGCCGCTTTCAGTTCAAAAACTTTATGACACCATTGTTTATCTTATAAATGAGTGTTGCCAGCGTTGGCCGTTGTTTGCTTTTTTATTATTCTACGCCCTACACAATAATTAAAATATATTGAGTTAGCTCTCCCTTTTCGCCCCTAGTTAAATTAGTATTCACCCTTTTGTAAATGTCGGCCTTCTATTTCAATTAACGATTTGGTGTGGCAGCATATTCTTTCCGGCTTTGTCGGTCTGTTTGCCAAAGAAAAACATTCATTTTTAGAGTTCCGTACCAAAATGGTAAAAAAGGAACCCTTATCGTGTGATTCAGTCTGTCTGTCTGTCTGTCTGTCCGTCTGTCTGTCTGTCTGTCTGTCTGTCACAGCTGGATATCTCAAGAACTACTAATGCTATCAACTTGAAATTTGGAACAGTTTTAGATGACATTTACCCAACTATTTTGCAAATAAGAAAGAATTAAAAATATTTATATTTTTTTTGTAACAGGTACTGAAAGGGGGTCTTAAAAATTAAAAGTGGAGCTACTAGGGCATGTCGGGTATGATATGAAAGAGCGCTGTTTACACATTCTCAAACATTTTTTAGTTTTTTTAGGCCACATAGTTTTCGACTTTTAATGAAAAATTTAAAAAAAAATACCGTTCCCCCCACTTATCTCCGAAGTTTGGAAAGATAAAAATCTGAAATTATTCTATATGATAGAAGTTTATGTAAAGATTACAGGAAAAATAAAACTATGTCTCTAAATAGCACACTTTTTCAGAAATCGGAACGGAACCCTCGGTGCGCGAGTCCGACTCGCTCTTGACCGGTTTTTATTTATTATTTTTACATGTGTCGACCAGAAAATCAATAGGCAACATTGAAGCATAGCCTGATGACCTCTAAAACATTAATAAAAGCTACCAAGGGCCAAACCAAAGTTCCAGACAGTAATAATGACTCAATAGTGTGACGTCTTTCACGCGAACTTCGAATTAGCTGAATTCATTTACTGCAACTGAACATTTTCAACATTATTAGAACGAAACCTGGTAGGAATTACCCATTCGCGCTGCTACACATTATGGCTATTGAATTGCTGGTATTAACGCCTTGAAGGTCACCCAAGGTGATGCAATCTAGAACTTACTGTAAAAGAGCTATAAAAATGGTGCGATTAAAATGGTTTTTCATAATTTCGGGCAGTAATTTCCAGTTTTGTAACATAGACTTGCTTTAGATAAAAAATAAAACATAATAAAAGTTAAGCTATCGTAACTGACCACGAGATGACTAAACTGCACACATTAAGAGTTGGCCTGCAGTTGGCCGGCAATAGGGATGATGACTAAAATTTTATTTTTTGTCCGTCATAGAGATTATTAAAAAATATTGGACACGTATTTTTTCTTTTTTTACGTAATCAAAAAATTACAGCGATACATTGAGTTAAAATATGGCATGACGTCACGCGTAGCTAGGTTTTATACGTACAAGTGACGTAGCGAGCCCCCACTCCCCAACTTTAATGCGTGATAGCTAAGTATTTTTTTATTAATATGATAATGCAAAAAATACGTGTCTAATATTTTTTTAGTTTATAGAATTTCTTTTTTTTTACCCAGGCATCATTCCTATTGGCCGGTAACGGTCCACTCACAAAACATAATAAAAACTGGACCGCCAGCCGGCGAACTGCCGACGGACTGCAAGTACGTTGTATGGTCACCATTACATTAACCAATTTGCAGAGCGCTAGATTTAGTGCTGCAGTGCGATATAAAAAGAGCTCACTCATTACACTAGCTAGACTAGCTAGCCAAGCTAGTTAGTTCAACTTCCCTTCATTTCGGTAGTGATCGTCGCCCAAACCGCATCGTTCGAAGAGCGCTAAACGAATATTGCACCATCAAAAACCAGAAAGTTGGCATTGCTGTAGCAATGGTGTCGAGTTTAATGATGATGAATAAAAAAAGACGCAAAAAGTGTTGGGTCAAAGAATATTTATTGCTTGAGACCAAAACTGTCAAATATGAATATGAATTTCCACCGTTTCTTATATCTTTGTTTTTATAATCCTTATTATGTTTTCTATCCCAAAGAAATGGCATGTCTTTGTATAATTCCATTATACTGGGTGATTTTTTAATGACCAGCCAAATTTTCACAGGGTGTTCTACCCATGAATATGAACCACTTTCACTATGGGACCAACTTTGAAATCACGAAAAAAAAACCAGCGGTTTCCTACAAAAGTTCAATACCTACTCGATCAAAATGTATGAAACAGCTGATATTTTTTTTGCGATTTCAAAGTTGGTCCCATAGTGAAAGTTGTTCATATTCATGGGTAGAACACCCTGTGAAAATTTGGCTGGTCATTAAAAAATCACCCTGTATTTAAGAGCATTTCCCTTTCCTTAGCGTTTGCGTCATTTTGATCTTAAACCAAAAATACGTCCTCCTGTTCGAGCGCACGCCGCCTGACTGACCGAGACACCGAGCATCATAGATTATACAGGAGCATAGCTAGTGTTTAGCACGCTAGAACACTTTACACCGAGCATCATAGATTATACAGGAGCATAGCTAGTGTTTAGCACGCTAGAACACTTTACACCGAGCATCATAGATTATACAGGAGCATAGCTAGTGTTTATACAGGAGCATAGCTAGTGTTTAGCACGCTAGAACACTTTACACCGAGCATCATAGATTATACAGGAGCATAGCTAGTGTTTATACAGGAGCATAGCTAGTGTTTATACAGGAGCATAGCTAGTGTTTATACAGGAGCATAGCTAGTGTTTATACAGGAGCATAGCTAGTGTTTATACAGGAGCATAGCTAGTGTTTATACAGAAGCATAGCTAGTGTTTAGCACGCTAGAACACTTTACACCGAGCATCATAGATTATACAGGAGCATAGCTAGTGTTTAGCACGCTAAAACACTTTACACCGAGCATCATAGATTATACAGGAGCATAGCTAGTGTTTATACAGGAGCATAGCTAGTGTTTATACAGGAGCATAGCTAGTGTTTATACAGGAGCATAGCTAGTGTTTAGCACGCTAGAACATTTTACACCATGCAATTTAGGCGCTAACTAGTGTACGAGATGAGCTAACGCGGCAGAGTCCATGCTATGGCACTAGATTGGATTACTACCTGTCTAACTGCCTTCACACAATACAAATTTAGCACGCTAGCTCATCTATTAGCGCTCTGCAAATTGGATAATGTAATGGGCGCTTTAGGTATTAGCCTTCCCGATGACATAATCCTCATTCACCTCAACATTGTTGTCTCCATACGGGTTACTGGGTTCTTCATTTAGCGGGAATTGCGTTAAAGAAAATGTATTCGGCGCTAATAATTAAAGATCAAAAAGTTTTCCCTAGGGCGAAATGTCATTCACGATAAGTCTCTTCGTCATGTCATCTAGATCGCGTAAAACTGAAACGTAACTTAGTTTGGACACAACAGTGATTTTTATTAATCTGTCTGCCTCGTTAGCTTTAGTGACATGAATTTTTTATTTTCGATTCATAGCCAATTTTAAAATGGGCTGTAAAAAAAGTGTTTTGATTTTTTAACGAAGCTTAGGTGGGTATCACACCTCCGCCGCGCCGCATGATGTTTCGGTACTCGAATCACGATTCGAGTAGCGGAATATCATGCGAGTCAGTTGAATTGAATTAGCGCGGTTTTGCTGCTATGGTTTCGCAGCAGAAGTGTACTAAGGCCTTAAGTACCCTGATGGATTACTTTTTCAGTGCCGAAAATGCTTTAATGCTAACAAGAGTTTTTTTTTTAAACAATACCTATACATACACTCGGTAGATTGAAATATAGATAGGTACGGTTAGCAACAAAAGTCGATTAACCCAAATACTTTTACACATGATCTAAATTGACACAAAATTATTTGATAATCTGCTATTTACTTAGCATTTCATATGATTAGATTAATATTTTACTTCTGTTCCGACTTCATTTCAATATTTTGCTCAATTTATTTTCAGTTTTAGAAAAGGAACAGTATTGATCGACTTTTTTTGCTGACTGTCCCTACTAGTTCAGGTGCGTAGTACTTTCAGGCAAACTCTCACTGTATTAAATGTTTTCAGGAAGGACATCGCCGTCCAGGTAGACCGCGGCGAAGGTGGTGCCACGATCGAATAATGTTTGCATGGCCAACATAGCCAGAGATGGCACAAGACAGAAAGGTTTAGAAGGAAAATGGGGAGGCCATTGCCCAGTAGTGGGCGACTCAAAATAGGCTAGCAAAAAAATCTATTCCTACTTTTATAAAATAAACTAACACCAACATAAAATAGAAGGACAGTCGCTTGCACCCGGTGGTGGTCCCAAATTGCCCGTCATCTCCATTTTGGCACACTATCGTACGATTTGAAGTACGCTATAAAAACCTACACACTAACATAATACTAAATAAATCTGAAAATCAATTTGGCACCTTTACCGAATTTTCCCATACCTAGTTATACACTAGGTAGAAACAAATATACCTAATATAGAACAAAAGATGTTGACTAGAATAAGGACTATAACGATGCAATGAATCAATTCAGGTTGTCATATTTCACGAGGCGTTGTTTATAGGAATCTTTAAATTGCATTACCCAGTCTTCGATTCTATTTTCAAAGTTCTAAGGCTAGACAAAGTAACATTCGATTAGCGATGACGCTGGTAGTAAAGCCAAAAAATGTATGGGTTTGACATAAGCTATCGAAATGTCATGTCATGTCAATATCACTTTGAAGCTACAGCTATTGTAGAAATACAGTCCGTAGCGAATGCCATTTGTTTGGACCGTCAGGTTAGTGTTAGACAAGAACATCTCAAATCTGAATCGCATTATTCGTCACGACAACCTCAGACTAAATAAAAAACCAAGACATAGCGCTGTCAACAGTGACGTGAGGCCTCACGTTTCGGGTTTCGTACACATGTGTGCACGTCATGAGGTGTAGTTTAACTGTAGTTTGGTGTACGTAAATGTTTACGTGTGAGTATGTATGCATAAGTAGAACGAGGTGTAGTTTTGCGCAAGCTTCACCGTATTGTTCGCAGCACTATGTTTTGGTTTTTTATTTAATCTGAGGCCACAAAATGTTCACACAACACTGAACTACTCGTACTTAACAATTCCCTTGGCTAAGTAACATTGTTTTCCTTCCAACCAAGAGATCGACTTGCAAATACCACGAACTATAGGTATACCATATACCTACGTAACTGCAGCACAACACGCAATGTTTTGCTTCAATTTTATACAATTTCTGCAGCTGGCAGACCTCAGACGGGCTCATGCAAATTGTATGAACTGGTAACCACGACGTTCGTGGCCGCAGCAAACAAATTCAGCTTAAGTAATACATTAATAATGAAGTGCACTTGTAGCGTATTCTGTAAACTCACAAATTAAAACTGAATTCATCTAACATGACGAGTCCTTATTTTGCAAATACAAAGAAGAAAATTAAAAAAAAACCGACTCCCAAAAAAACAAGTGAAAAATAACTTTAATTACGGAAGTCGGTGTCTTTGGATCTGTATTTTAGTTTCTTGCCACCGACTTACGAAGTTAAGTGTTTTTTGGTAGTAGGTTGTTTTTTTTTTTTGTAAAATGTTTTTATTTTTCACTTTTTAGTGAGTTAGTTTGTAATTTAACTGTTCATTACCTTTTAAAAAATATTACATTTTCCAATGCAGGGACGTTAACTGTTAGTTGAAGAGTTCTCCTAGTAAGAACCAGGAGAACTGGAGCTGATGGTGAAGTCACCATCACCATATGCATTGTGACGAGCGTAAATTGCTTAGCAACTATATTAAAGTAATCGAATCGCAACCCATGAATTACTTAGGTATAATTGAGAAGTTCCGATCGCCATCTGTGGGTTCATCATCAGTTCCACTTCACCAAATAGTACTTTCCTAGAGCAAATGCACGAGTTACTAAAAATAATACCCAAATCGCTAAAGGTGTGCCTATAAAATTTGAGGGTTTCCCTCGATTTCCATAGGATCCTTATCAGATTCTGACTTGGTGACAATGGGACCACTTTGAGAGTATACCCTTTCAAACAAAAAGAATTTTGCAAATCCGTCTATATACATAAAACAAAATATAAACATCCGAATTGAAAACCTCCTCCTTTTTTAAAGTCGATTAAAATTGCATACAGTCGAAAGACTAACTCGGTTAGGTAATAAAGTAATCAGGTTTCGGAAAGCAACTGACAATGTTCAATATTTTCATGCACGGAACGAAAAAGCCATGAAATTGTAGACGCAGCAGCCATAACAAAATTTTAGGTAACTAACTTCAGTATTTGCCTTCCATGCACTCCAACTAAAAGGGCCGGCTATCAAGTGAGACCTCTAGGAATAAACTTTTCTCTTTGCACCATAACATGACACTTCAGCGTCCCTTACGAGGTACTTGAGCATAACCAACAAACTTCTACTTAGTTTCATATCTCCGAAACCTTTGTAACTGAACATGCACAAGTCCATGTGAAAAAAATCTTGCACATCTTTTGTTAAAGAAAAAACGAGAGGTCTCATGGAACACACGGTTGGAAGGGACGAAGTTCCTTTCGCTGTATATTATGTACTAGCTTTTGCCCGCGGCTTCGCCCGCATGGATGTCAGAAAGTATCCCACGGGAACGTAGGTACGGTCAGCAACAGAAGTCGGTTAACCCTGCTACTTTTTGACTTCATCTAAATTAACACAAAATGATACGATAACCTACTTTTTAGCATTTCATTTATTAAATAAAGAGTTAATTTTATTTAAAATTTACATCTGTTCCGATTTTAATGAAGTTTTTTTCTCAATAATCAAGATTTAGAAAACACAAGAGTGTTAATCGACTTTTGTTGCTGACTGTACTACCGGACATACCTGCTACCGGGAAATTCTTCCTTAGTTCTTTTCTACATTATAAAGGGAACCTCTATGCAAAATTTCAGGTTTCTATGGTTTGGGTTGGGCGTTGGGGAGTCCAGTCAGTGCGTCAGGACTTCTTCTTTTATTCATATAGATATAGTTATATAGAAGATAGATATATAGACAACTGTCAATTATTTTTTTTTCATTTTTCATCAAAAGTCGAAAACTGTGCGGCCTAAAAAAAGAAACAAATGTTTGAGATTGTGCAAACAGCGTTCTTTCATATGATACGCCACATGCCCTAGTAGCCCATCTTTTAATTTTTAAGACCCCCTTCTAGTCACTGTTGCAAAAAAAATATAAATATTTTTATTTCTTTCTTATTTGCAAAATAGTTGGGTAAACGTCATCTAAAACTATTCCAAATTTCAAGTTGATAGCATTAGTAGTTCTTAAGATATCCAGCTGTGACAGACAGACAGACAGACAGACAGACAGACAGACAGACAGACTGAGTGACACCATAAGGGTTCCTTTTTTACCATTTTGGTACGGAACCCTAAAAATGGACCACTATCTAAATTTTCCGGCAACATCTAGAATCATAATCTGCAACCTTTTCTGAGCTTAAAACCATTTACTTACAGAATGCGGTCCTCATACTTTGCACACTCAACTTCCTTCGGCGCCACGCCAGCACTAAGGGGGTTAGTCCATAATCAGCCGTCAGATCAAAATACAAACCAGCAAGCTAGCAATCCGCTTTCAGCGCTGCGCTGTCACAGTAGTGCATTGTGGACCAGATAACGAACGAGTTAATATTAAATGCCTTTTTGAAACAACACGCTGGAATATTCATCACAGTTTTGAATTACAGCGCTTTGATGTGCTGTTAGGTTTAAGTGCAAAAACTACAGAGTAGGTAATAAACTCAATACTACTCGTATAATCGCAGACGGTGCGGTGTAAAAGTGCTAAAGTGGGTAGAGAGGATAGAGTTCTACTCGAAAACTGTTTTGAAATTCTGTTTTTATTTTGTAATTCGACAAGACAAGGTATGATTTACAACGGATATTGCTAAATATTTTGATTAAAACAATTACCTACCACTATCGAAAATCAAACAAACAAAGAATTATATAACGACACTAAACAGTTCAACATTCAACAACTGAGGCCTAAGGCTGAAGCTACATTAGGCGGTGAAGCGGCACATGAGCGATTAAAACAAATAAATGAATGCTCACGTTGGCTACACCGTACATCAAACATTACTCTCGTTATTCGTTTCGCTCTTCCAGTCGCATCGCAAATCGCTGCTTACTGTAACCTCAGCCTAAGGCTGAAGCTACATTAGGCGGTGAAGCGACACATGAGCGATTAAAACAAATAAATGAATGCTCACGTATATGGCTACACCGTACATCAAACATTACTCTCGTTATTCGTTTCGCTCTTCCAGTCGCATCGCAAATCGCTGCTTATTGTAGCCTCAGCCTAAGGCTGAAGCTGCATTAGGCGGTGAAGCGACACATGAGCGATTAAAACAAATAAATGAATGCTCACGTATATGGCTACACCGTACATCAAACATTACTCTCGTTATTCGTTTCGCTCTTCCAGTCGCATCGCAAATCGCTGCTTACTGTAGCCTCAGGCTGAGGCTACATTAGGCCTCGACGCGACCTGCGACATATGAGCGATTGAAACAAATAAATGAATGCTCACTTATGTGGCTACACCGTACATCAAATATTACTCTCGTTATTCGTTTCGCTCTTCCAGTCGCATCGCAAATTGCTGCTTACTGTAGCCTCAGCCGTGACTCAGCCTCAGGCTTAGTGCGAGTTTTTATACTTACCCGATTGCGTTTACGTTAACGTTAACTTACGTCAAATTGTATGGAATAATTGTGTTTCCCATTATAGTCACCAGACGGCGCTTATTCAGGATCGAGTAAGTGTAAAAACTCGCACACAGTACCAGTACCTACATAATAAAAATATATATAATATACCTATATAAATAAATACAAAATATGTAGGTATGTATGTACTCTAGGGAAAATTATAACAAAGGAAACCCATTCTCAATTGACATTCATAGAAAGAAATCACGAACCAAGGGAAGAAAAATCCATACTATATATATATATTATATATAATATTATAAATTCGAAAGTAACTCTGTCTGTCTGTCTGTCTGTCTGTCTGTCTGTCTGTCTGTCTGTTACCTTTTCACGCCTAAACCACTGAACAGATTTCGATACAATTTGGCAAGGCTGTAGATGGTATCCTGGGGGCTACTTTTTTTTTCAAAAATAATCCTACAGGGGATGATATAGGGGATGAAAGTTTGTATGGGAAACAGTATTTCTTAAGTTAGGGATGTGAAAATTAAAATGTATGCTTTCGATAGGAAATAAAGAAATATGCGGTTCAGTGTTTTTTTTAAATCATCCCCTAAGTGGGTAAAATAGGGGTTTCTTTTAAAATTTACAAAACTGCACGGATTTCGATAAAATTTGGCAAGGCTTTATATAGCATCCGGGGAAGGACACAGGCTACTTTTGGTCTTAAAAAATAATCCTACAGGGGGTGATTTAAGGGATGAAAGTTTGTATGGGAAACCCAGCATTTCTTAAGTTAGGGATATGAAAATTCTTTATGCTTTTCTAGGAAATAAAGAAATATTTGGTACAGCGTTTTTTAAAAATCGTCCCATAAGGGGTTGACAAATGTTTGTGTACCTACCTCTTTTTAAGAGATTTAAGGGATTGGAAATGTAGTCATAGTTCGAATCTTGAGGTAACATTTAGTTTTTATTTCATTCGACGTTTTTACGAGGAAATTATTTGAACGAGTGGACACTCGGACAAAAGTTATTTGTTATTAGAGCGTGACTGTCATAATAAATTTTAAGTAATTAACAAAGTCCCCCCGCCGCGTAAGTCTGTCTGTTTCAATGCGATATAATGTCAAAAAGTACCGAACGGATTTTCATACGGTTTTCTCCAATGAACGGAGTGATTCAGTGTAATTCATTATAGTTTTGTGTAAATTGGCTGAAATATGACGACGACTGTTGAAGATGTCGGAAAAAATCATGCCGACTGGTAGCTTTATGCCTACTATACACGGTAACGATATATCGTAGCGATTTGAGTTTGCACAGTTATATCGGACGGCCCTATGTTTTCCACATGAACGTTCCCATGGGATATTTTCCGACATCCACGCGAGCGAAGCCGCGGGCAAAAGCTAGTATTTTATACGAAGGAGCAGTACTGTACAATACATTGCCAGCTATGATTGTTAATGCAAAAAATATAAAAACATATATTTTTTTTGTTACCATCAATAACTGCGTGATTTATTTGTATTTCTCAATTATGTAAAGTGAACTGTTTGTGCTTTATTGCAAAAAAATATAAACACATTTTTTTAAATGTTATTAGGTTCAAAACAATGCTACTACGAATGCTACTTACCTAGAACAAAAACAACAAAAAAAAATTACGTGTGAATGATAATTGATAATTTATTCATACTTAATTGAATGATAATTAACGATTTGTTTTGAATTTAAAATCTTTAGAATCGTAGTTTTAAACATTCTTTGAATTTTGACTCACGGAGTCTTATGTTACCATCAAAAACTGTATGATTTGTTTATATTTCTCATAATAATTATATAAAGTGAACTGTTTGTTCTCTGAGAATAAATTCTTTAAAAAGAAAACCTAGGTAGGTTTCAATTTTATGCTACTCTTAATACAATTATTATTCTATGACCCCTCTTAGAATTTTATGAAGACGAGTAAGATATAAAGTTGACGGACTTAGCATCAGCGGACTTGTCCTCAATTATTTACCCATCAATTACATTTGTTGTAGGTAGGCAGGTACGATTAAGAACTTGATTTGCATCGCTTTTTAAAGAAAAATTTTATCAGCCATTACCAACATTACCTACAATCTTTTACAAGGTAAGCTCACCGCAAAATAAACGCTACGTTACACATAGCTCAAACAATTGTGAAAGGCGCTGTGTCGGACAGATAGACTTTAATTATTGATCGTTCTAAAAGTGTAGGTAGCTGTGTGGTGCCTAGGAACGTCGGAGTTCTTAACAAGTTTGGTCACTGGACTTAGAACAATGCTAGCCAACACTTTACTGCAATGAGGGGCGAAACTCCCAAGTGCCTCTACGTAGGCTCTTGTCAGATACATCATTAGGACACAATCTTTGAAGATGTTCTTCGACAAAATCTTCATTGGATTAGTAGTTTAAGATAAATGTTCACGTAATATAAGAATTTACATTCTGAAGAGAATTTTGCATTCACTGGATTAAAACCAAACAACATTTGCACAGAGTTACTTCCTCCATCTTCTCATATTTCAGGCTTATCCCAGATCGTGGAAGCGTATTACTTAGGTAAATAGAGTTCGCAGTTTCCAGCCTACGTCCTGATGGGCTGGATTGATAAAACTATTTCAAACAAGACGTCAAGGTGGCGACAACGTCGCGAGCTGGCTAACCGCCAAACCTTACTGTGTTATATTTTTATCTTGAACCAGCGACTTAGCGACCCGTTCTGGCTTTGCACTCTGAAATGAATGACAGCGACATGTTGTCGCATTTTTAGTTCTTATCTTTGTTCGATATTTTTAGTAGTGGAATCTACGAATAAGTTATAAGTGGAATGCTGTAAATTAATGTTCCGTAGAGTTGTGCTGTATTTGATTACGGAGCTATTGGGTTATGCAGTGCATAATAATGCTGAAAAAAAAAAACCGGTCAAGAGCGAGTCGGACTCGCGCACCGAGGGTTCCGTATTTTTAAGTAATTTTTGTTGATTATTTCTGAAAAACTGTGCTATTTAGAGACATTGTTTTATTTTTCCTGTAATCTGTACTATATTACAACTTACAAAACTAATCACATAGAATAATTTCAGATTTTTCTCTAAGCAAAATTTGGAGATAAGGGGGGAACGGTATTTTTTTTAACATTTTTCATCAAAAGTCGAAAACTATGCCACCTAAAAAAAAATTGAGAATATGCAAACAGCGCTCTTTCATATGATACCCTAATATATATGCCCCAATAGCCCCACTGCGATTTTGTAAGACCCCCTTTCAATCCCTGTTGCAAAAAAAAACATGTATATTTTTATTTCTTTCTTAGTTGCAAAATAGCTGGGCAAACGTCATCTAAAACTGTTCCAAACAAGTTGATAGCATTAGTAGTTCTTGAGATATCCAGCTGTGACAGACAGACTGAGTCACACTATAAGGGTTCCGTTTTACTATTTTGGTACGGAACCCTAAAAACAGACTTCATGGCTAGCTTCTTATTTTTTTTAAATGGGTATCAAGTCCAACTCCTCGATAAACTTTCTTAGTGCACTATCTTCAAAGGACCTTTAAATATATTTTAGTGGCATGAGGAACAGGGTGTAAAGTTCACTCTGCCTCCATAGAAAAGGGAGGATCCTCCGACCAGACGGTTGTTGTGTCTGGTGGGCTACTGCCCGACGGTTGATGTCGGGACGTTGTAGGTATATATGCTAATCGCGTGGTAAACTCTAATTGCGCGATGCAGGTTTGCGTGACGTCATGTCATTGATGCGTAGTTCATATGTGGCGATGTAGATGCCGCCACAATATCTTCCGGTTTTTCCGTCTACAGGACTGTTCGTTTTCTTAGTCAGTAAAACCATCACGGAACTGCTTACCAAAAATATTTTTTTTATTTTGTTAATGGGTGGGAAACTGCCAGAGACAGCACAAACCAGTTATTATTTCCTAACTATACACTTCGTTCACATAAAACTAACCTAATTGTGAACAAGTTTATGAACAAGCCGGAACAGGGGTCGCCACACGCAACGCGTAACCTTGCCGAAGTAGGTTAATTGTCAGGTGTAGTGGACACTTTGTCTGCTAAGAGGTTTCTTGGGCCGTTTTAGCTTATTATATCTTTTAGGAAACATGGCAGGGTTCAACTTTTATCAACAGCTTTGCTTCCTAAATTTTATCCCCTAAATTGGAACGTTCTTTCATTTTATCATCAACTAGCCATTTTGCCAGTGGCTTCGCCCACGTGAATGTTGGAAATTATCCCATAGGAACCGTAATTTTTTTCGGTATAAAAAGTAGCCTATGTGCTGTTCCAGACTATAACCTATCTCTGTGCCAAATTTCATGCAGCGTTCAGCCGTTCTGACGTGATTGAGTAACAAACATCCATTCTCCAAACTTTTGCATTTATTATATTAGTAGGATAGGATGTATTCTGCCTTGGACAGGGCGCACACCATAATCTTTGTCGTGGACGGAACAGTGTAGTATCTAGTAAAAATAGATTTTTGACAACTTTGACTATTAGCTGCCGTTCGCACGAACGTAAAAATAACGCCTCGATTTTTTTTCGCGCACTGGTTTTTCAAAAGTCTGCTTAGCGCCGATAGTTGACAATCCAACAGTGTGTTTTTTCGACGCGCTGGCTGGGATGCACTCTGCTGTTGTTAGGTTGAATTCTTAAAACGTCAACGTAAAGTGTTTGTTCAGTCATCATTGTTTTAATAGAGCGACAGTACCGTGTGTCTAATAGAGCGACAGTGTGTCTAATGACAGTCACTTTGACTCAGATAGATAGAAACACGTTTCTATAACATTCCACTTAGGTATTCATTTGTAAGCCATATTAGAGAAATTAAATAAATTTGACTAAAACAATATCAGTATAACATTTTCAGTAATAATAACGTTCTTATCAAAATAAACAAAACAATGTTCAAAATTAAATTCGAATTGTAGCAACAGTATTCGCTTTCAGTAGAATTAATAAAAACAACAAAATTGTTTGGTCGTGACAGTTAAACTTATGTCTTGAATCCTAAATGAGACAGACTTATTTTATGGATGGTCGTAGGTTTTGCGACATTTCGCCCTTGGAATGGACCCTTAATTATATTTAAGAGCACAATTTCATTTTCTAAATAATAAAGAAAAAGTATGGTATCTTCATCTTAACGTTTTACGAGCCATTTATGTGAAGCTTTCCGACAAGTATTTTCCACTTTGGAATTTTCTCTGTGGTTGAATGTCTTTTATACAGGAGATTCTGCCAGTAAAGCAGGATTTCGATGCTTTGGCATGTCTTTGTGACTAAAGTCAGTTTGCTAGTTTAGAGTTCTTTACAGTCCGGCTGTCAAGAGAATGCTTAGATAATATACATCTAGATCGAGCCACCGTATGGCCGGCCATGAGACAGCAATATAAATACTTTTTCTAGGTTATGTGATGGTATGGTATGAGAAATGAAGTTTAACATAAGAAATCTTCCATATTTTGGATAGAAACCCATGTCAATACAATCGCACAATGCAAAAACTGTCCAAAAAAGTGAAATTAATCGACGCAAGATAAATTTTGTAACAGTGAAAGCATCTTTGTTTGGCTAACATTCAAAAGTTCGCCAAGCAAAAATACGGCACGCTGTAAGAGACAGAAGATACGATGCTTTGTCTCAATTTTCCTACTAATTTCGTAAAAATGTGTCTCACTTCCGCACTTCACACTGTAATCATGGCAATGTCTAGAGGTTCAATGTCATTGCTTTGGCATGTCTTTGTGACGAATGTAAGTTTGCTAGTATAAAGTTCTTTAAAGTCCTGACACCTGTCAGTTGGACAATTTCTAATAGTAATATGGATCAAATTCGCAAAACACATATTCGTTAGCATGGAACTGACAGCTACTGTCAAGAATGTATTCTCTCGACGGCCGGACTGTAGTCACATATTCCATTACCGCCGCAAAAAGCTCTAGGGAATTCCATTAGGTACCTACTTTCTGTTATTAGGGTTCCGTAGTTCTAAAGGAAAAAACGGAACCCCTCTTATAGCATCACTCGTGTGTCTATCTGTCCGTCTGTCACAGCCAATTTGCCCCGACAGGCTCCGACTGTAATGGCCCAATTAAGTTGTTTGGTACACATATTATGAATTTCTGTGACTTTAACACGGACGGGTAAACTAAATACTTAAATGAATTTTGAACATGGGGTCACTCTTGGGGGGCAAATAAGAAAATTTAAAAAAAAAGTTTTGCAAACTATACCTTGTGACTTTGTGACATATGAAATGAAAGGGTACTTATGAGGGTCTCAAATATATATTTTTTTATAATTTTTAAATATATTGTTTTAAAGTTATTTAAGAAAATTGACAATTCCCCCGCCTTATCTCCGAAACTACTAAGCCTAAACAGAAAATAGTTCTTTACCTGTAGATTACAGGACAATCTATAAGAAGTCTGGTCTTAAAATAACATGGTAAATCTCTCAATATTGTACGTACAAACTTACATTTGCAGTTGGAATGTATCGGAGAACATGTTTTTCAACTATTGTAGTTGAAAAACATGTTAAGTTTGTTTTTGGGATAAATTCATCCCAACTACGGAACCCTTTACTCTGCGTGGTCCGACACACGTTGTCTGCCATCGCGAGCAAACGCTAGGTATCTTTTAGTGTGCAAATATTACCTAGAAAAATGCACACACGAACCGGAGGCCAGTGCAAGTTTGTAAAACGTCATAAAACAAGCATATCCCATATTTTCGCAGTTTAGTAGTCTCAAGACGCAATATTATGTGAGAATGCGACACGTAAGCCATTACACGACATTTAAACTGTGTAAAATATTATGCCTTTGCGTTTGACATATTACATAAGTGAGGCCATGTTCTTGCATTGTAGACTTATTTTTAGTAGATGGTTTATACAGGGTCAAATAAAATTAGCTACCTAGTGAAATTCCGCAGTACATAGCAAGCGTCGGTATCTACACATGATAAAGCAGAAAGTAAATTAATTTGATAATTTTTTGGGGTTTTTTTGGGGGGACCGCAGTGTAGTAGTATATGTACTTAAAAAAAACCGGCCAAGTGCGAGTCGGACTCGCACACGAAGGGTTCCGTACCATATACGTTTATCAATCGCAAAGATAACTTTGTATTTCATAATGATACTGTGAATTACAAGGTTGTTTTTTGCAGTTGCAGAAAATCGCCCATATTTAAACAAAATTCCTTTTAATTGCCGTTTATAGTATTTGTTGATTAGATACAGTATAATAATATGGTACATGATATTACAGAAGTTTCGAATTCCTAATTTGTTGAATTGTTGCGATAGAATGGTCTAAAATTGACAACTCTTACGCTCCCTATTTCTTCATTTCATAAAAAATATATTTTAGTACTCTACTCGATGGGTTCTAGACAATAACACCCCACTGCTAGGTTAAAATTTGTTTTTCTGTTTTCACGTCCAAAGGGGTGGAAATTTAAAAATCGTTTGGGATGTTTCCATAACTTGACTCAGTGATTATTTAAACCAATTTTCGAGTTAATCAAGACCCCAGTAAAATTGACTACCCCTTTTCACACCTTAGGGGTAGATTTTTGGAAAACCCTGTACATGTTAGTCTTCATTTTTGATCTCAAGTATAAAAATTGAATTTTGAGTTAATCGGACCGCGCGTTAAAATTACTCCATACAAACTTTGACCCCCCCCCCCCCCCTCCTTAAGGGATAGTTTAGGAAAACTAAAAAGGATAAACTTTATAATCTGTTTAGATAAATATTCGTGCTAAATTTCAAGTATATGAACTCAAGGGCTAAGATTTTTCATACAAATTTTCATCCCCTATTTGATCCCCTAAGGGATGAAATGATGATTTTATTTTTTGTGTAAATTTCACAAACGTGCGGGGTCACGATATCTAAACACAAAAACAAACTTAACATTGTAATCCAATTTTTTTTTATAATATATAAACACCCTTATATATTTAAACACCCTTTCCCACACTTAGTTGATCCAGCAGTTAGCCAATGCATTATATCCACCTTTCGTGCGGAATAACTTGACTCCGGTTTAATATTTTTCGAGCGGAGTGGCAACATCGCCTTCCACTTGGCGACGTTGCCAAATAAATATATTTGCAGAAATATATTTATACTCAACATTTTTTTTTACTCTAGCATCTAAACAAAAGTGGATCCGTAGCGGTCAATTTTTTTATACTCAACAATACTTTTTGGCTCCGAATTTTATCTGAAGACCAATACTTATTGGCTCCATATACAGTGAATTTCGGATACTTCTAATAAACACTGTAATTCTGATTTTAGACTCCATGCATAAAAATGATATAATTTTCTACTTACATAAGTTGATCCACTCGATAACCTATACGCAATGTTTCATACATTGTAAGATCCACCTCGAGTATGGTGGCGGATCCAACAATGTATGAAGCAATGCGAATATAAAATCGAGTGGATCAACCTAAGTATGCATTTCTGCAAGGAGTTTTTCAGTTCTCTACGTTTAGCGGTCTAGGCGGCCGAAGTGTCTGTACGAAAACGCCACCATGTCAGTCCGACTCCAGGACCGGACCTCGAAACCTATCCTTCTGCAGCGAGGGGTGAGACAGGGAGACGTTATCTCTCCGAAACTGTTCGCCGCTGCACTGGAGGATGCCTTCAAGGTTCTGGACTGGAAAGGGCTAGACATCAACATCAATGGCGAGTACGTCACTCACCTTCGGTTTGCCGACGATATAGTAGGCATGGCTGAGACTACGGAGGACCTCAGTGCAATGCTCGATGACCTCAGTGGAGCTTTCGAAAGAGTGGGTCTTAAAATTAACATGGATATGACGTGCATGGATGGTCACGTCAAATGCCCATGTAGCACCCACTCTCATGAACACAGTTGTGGACGAGTATGTTGCTTAGGACAAACTGTCCAGTTAGGTAGGTCCAATTTCGAGAAAGCGGTCAATCGTCGAATACGAATCGGCTGGGCAGCTTTCGGGAAGACATAGTCCAAAAAATTGCTAAACTTAAATGGCAGTGGGCAGGGCACATTGCTTGCAGAACAGATGGCCAATGAGGCCGAAAGGTTCTGGAGTGGGGGCCGCGTACCGGAAGATGTAACGTTGGAAGGCCTGGAACAAGGTGGACCGATGACCTTGTAAAGATCGCAAGAAGGAATCCGCTGGATGCGGGAACCACAGAACTGGTCGAGGTGAGAGTGCTTGGGGGAGGTCTATGTCCAGCAGTCGATGTCTTTCAACTGAAATGATGATGATGAGGTATAGAAGATAATAGAGAAGCTTTTGTGCCTGATGTTATATGTGACAACACCATTAACAGTGAAGCATTCTGACAGTGACAGGCCACAATGGCGTAGTTGGTTAAGATACCACCTATCATGCCGCAGGTCGTGGGTTCGATTCCATCCCATCCCATCCCATCCAGGACAAACATTTGTGTGCAGGAAGATGTCTGTTTGTCCCAAGTCTGGGTGTAATTATCTATAAAAGTATGCATTTACAAAAAAAAAGTATGTGTGTCAGCTCCGATGCACGACTGGAGTTAACTTCTGTTTTTTTGTGCCGTTTCGACTTTCTGTTTTTCATCATGTCATTTCTGTCATGCAGGGTTTCTTCAATGAATCAGTGCTATACAAAAATCAACTTTAAGGTGTAGAGGCAAAAAAGTGATTGATTGATTGATTGAAGGCTTCTCACCCCACCTCTAACCCCTTCCCTATGTCCCCTCTCTACCCACCTCTCACCACCCCCTTCCCTCCCTATCTCCCTCTTACTCTTACCGCTCCTAACGCATCCCTTTTCCCCGAACCTCTCCCTCCTCTTTCACCATTGCCTCCCCTCCCTTTCCTCCTCCCTCTTCCCCCTCCATCTCCCCTCCCCTTTTTACAACTGCCTACACTCCCTTTTCCTTCAAAACATCCCCCGTCCACATCCTCCCCTTCATTACTCTGTCCCTCTCACCACTCCACGCCCCTCCCCTCTCACTATCCCCTGCCCCTCTCCTCTCACCATCCCCTCTCCTACTCACCGCCCTCCTTGCTCACTACCCTCTCCCGTTCCCCCTCACCCTCTCCCCTCTCACCAGTACTTATCATACCCTCCCCACCTCCCCCCCCCTCTATCCTCCTCCCCTCTCACCCCCTTCCCATCCCTATCTCTCCTTCACTACTCCTTCCCCTCATGCATCCCCTTTCCCCGAACCCGCCCTCCACCTTTCACCACTGCCTTTCCTCCCTCCCCCTCAACATCCCCCTCGATATTCCCTTTTACTACTGCCTTCCCTCCCTCTCCCCCTCAACATACCCTCTCCACACCCTCCCCCTCATTACTCTATCCCTCTCAGCACTCGTCCCCCTCTCCACCTTACCATCCCCTCTCCTCCTCACCCCCCTTCCTTAACACCCTCTCCCGTTCCCCCCTTGCCCTGTCAACCCTCACCAGTACCACACCCTCCGAAAACGAAAACGCGGAACCGTATTCGCGTCTCAAGTTAATGTCGCGATAGCGGCGGCACGCTGCACAATGCTAGAATTAGTTTGTTTGAATACCATCCAAGATCTATCTATCTATAGTAGCTAATGACAAAGCCCGTAACAAATGGTGCGCTCTGATTGGCTCATTTGAATCGGATCAACTAGTGCTCATATGCAAAAAAGGTGGATTTGTATAAAAATGTCTTAATTATTATTATTACTCGCGTTAACACTTGTGGCTCCAATCAGAACCACTTACGTATGGTTTGACTGGCATTGGATCAACAAATTACTACCTATATGGCACGATGGAGCCACAGTGTGCCCATGGGTATAATTACCTACAAATTAACAATTTTTGGACTACTTCCTTTATTTGTGCTGTGAGACCTTGCTTCTTGCCAAATTTCATGATTCTAGGTCAACGGGAAGTGCCCTATAGGTTTTGATTTACTCGAGATTATCAAAATATGTCGTATAAATGGCCGTATTTTTTTTATTGCGTTAACTTAGAAGCTTAATTTTAGAACTCCAATGGATCAAAGACCTACGTATTTGATATTTATTTCAACTTGATACCTTTACGCGTTCCTGAGGAAAAGGGTCTTGACAGACTGACAGACTTGGAAATATTTTTTTACGTGATGAAATTATAAATTAACAATTTTCGGACTTTTTCCTTTATTTGTGCTGTGAGACTTTGCTTCTTGCCAAATTCCATGATTCTAGGTCAACGGGAAGTCTCCTATAGGTTTTGATTTACTCGAGATTATCAAAGTATGTCGCATAAATGGCCGTATTTTTTTATTGCGATGACTTAGAAGCTTGATTTTTTAGAACTCGGGGCTATAGACTTACGTATTTGATATTAATTTCAACTTGATACCTCCACGCGTTCGCGAGAATAAGGGTCTTGACAGTCTGACAGACAGACGGACAACGAAGAGATCCTATAAGTGTTCCGTTTTTTTTCCTTTTGAAGTACGGAACCTTAAAAACAGTTTTCTCAACTTATACTTCAAGTAACAACACTATCTGCGGTCGTTGACCCCAACAAAATATTGTCAAATCATTTCAATTTTGTCCGAGTTTGACCCTGTATAAAATAGCCTCCGGCGAGTGACGATATTTGAATGTAGGTGCATCCTGTAGGGCCCTTAAGAGGAAATGGGGCGACCAAACTTTTGAAAATTAGGTATTTTAAGAAGGTATTGCTGTCGCTCTGCGAGCGCTCCGCCCTCGAATTCGTGCGATAAGGACAACTGCAGATCCGACTAAATAGCCTGTGTAAAAAGTCACATGTCGAGGTTTGGCTCTCGCCTATTTCCTACTCCAATATTGGACCAATTTAAAAGATATTTCATAAACTGAATAAGAAGGATATACTATGCACCTATGTTTTTCTTTTTTCGTTAATAGTTGTCAAATTGGTACACTAGGCGTCTGTTGACAGCGGTCTGAATAGGCAATTTTGAGCATTTTTTGAGGGTTCTAATTCTTATAAAAATAATATATCATCAAAAAGGAAAACATAGGGGCATACAAGTAGCTGATATTTATATTTCTGTAAAAAATCATTGCTTTATGGTCATTAACCAGAAAGAAAACAGGCGAGAGCGTTTGTATCTTTTTGTATGGAGAAAAGAGCACCCACGTTTCCTCTTAAACGCTTTGCTGGTTAATATTTTTACCGCACTGGTTATGGCCGCACCTTTTATGCACAAGTTAGTGCCTTATTCAATTCGTATGTTACTTTCTGAGTTTATCTAGACATTATTGACATCGGTGAGTGAAAGACATTGTGAGGAAACATGGACTTGTAGTTTATTTTTAACCGACGAAAAAAAAGGAGGAGGTTGTCAAGTCGATACGTATTTTTTTTTATGTATGACCACGCATAATTTTTTACAGAAAGGTCCGATTTTAATATTTTTTTTTAATTTTTGATTATATTTTTTTGTACTTAAAAGTTTTTATTTTTCTCTTTTTAGCTGTGGTACAGTCAGCAACAAAAGTCGATTAACACTTGTGTTTTCTAAATCTTAATTATTGAGAAAAATACTTCATTAGAATCGGAACAGATGTACCTAAATTTTAAAGAAACTTAACTCATAGCTAATAAATGATTGCTAAAAAGCAGGTATAGCTAATAAATGAATTGCTAAAAAGCAGGTTATCGTATCATTTTGTGTTAATTGAGATGATGTTAAAAACTTTTTAACAAAAAAAAACCGACTTCCAAAAATCACTACAAAGTGAAAAATAACTTTGATTTCGGAAGTCGGTGTCTTTCGTTTTTTATTTACTTTCTTTTTTTTTTTGCCACCGACTTCCGAAATCAAAGTTATTTTTCACTTTGTAGTGATTTTTGGGAGCCGGTTTTTTTTTTGTTAAAAAGTTTTTATTTCTCGCTTTTTAGTGGGTCTGTTTATAATTAGTATAAGTTACAATAGTCTAATGTCAATTGCTCATCACATGTTACAAAATATTGCTTTTCCCGATGCTGGGACGTTAATTGTTGAGGAGTTCTGCTGGTAAGAACCAGGAGAACTCCTCAACAACCACTCACCACACGCATTGTGTGACGAGCGGAAATTGCTTAGCAACCATATTAAAGTAATCGAATCGCAACCCGTGAAATATTTATCATTGAGTAGTTCCGGTAGCCATCTGTGACCTTCATCATCAGTTCCACTTCACCAAGTGGTGCTTTCCGAGAGCAAATGCACGAGCTACTATAAAAAATACCCAAATCGCTATAGGTGTGCCTATAATATTTGAAGAGTTCCTTCGATTTCTCCAGGATCCCATCATCAGAACTGGATTTTGACAAAAATGGGACCATTTGGAAAGTATACCCTTTCCAACAAAAAAAAAATTTTTCAAATCAGTTGGCAAGCGACGGAGTTATGCGCGAACAAACATAAAAAAAAAATAAAAAAAATACAAACATCCGAATTGAGAACCTCCTCCTTTTTTAGAAGTCGGTTAAAAAGTAGCAGTGTTAACCGACTTATGTTGCTGACCGTACCTACACCACACAAATTCTAATACCACTACCTGCAAAAGAAATTAGAACGTCATCCACATAAAAGTGAGGAAAAAATACGTATTATAAACTCAAAAACTACCAAAGCAATGTTAATTGGGACCAACTTTAAGGTAGGTTAGACCTTAAAGTTGGCCCCAATTAACATTGCTTTGGTAGTGTTTTGAGTATAATAATTGACAACATTTCATTTTCTAAAAATAAATACCAAAATAACCGTCAAAAAATAGCATAAGTACTTACATACTTTTAAATTCCAACAATCTAAAAAATTGTCCTTTGATTTAAATTTATTAAAATAATCACGAAAAACCTTTAGAAATGCAACGTTGCCAGTTATCTAGAGCCTAGACTCCTAGAGCTATGAGTAGGATTGGATGAAATATAAACTGTCTCTCTATTAAATATATAATTTTTTAAATTAAAAAGTTAAAATAAGTTAAAAAAACGAGAAGACCCTATAGAGTTTTATAATTAATTTAATTGAGATTATTTAAATATAAAAAATTAAAATTAAATTATTTATTCAGGTATGACGTGTTGCGCTTTCAAGTTTTCAATTATAGTCCCCTTGCGAACACTGCTTATGTTGTATTTTTAACCGACTTCCAAAAGGAGGAGGTTCTCAATTCGTCGGAACATTTTTTTTTTTTTTTTTTTTTTTTTTTTTTTTTTTATGTATGTTCCCCGATTACTCGAAAATGGCTAGACCGATTTGGATTTTTCTTTTTTTGATCGAAAGGGTATACGTCCCAAGTGGTCCCATGATCATCAAGTCAGGATCTAATGATGGGATCCCATGGAAATCGAGGGAAACCTTCAAATTTTATGGGCACACCTATATCGATTTCGGTATTTTTTATAGTAACTCGTGCATTTGCTCTCGGAAAGTACCATTCGGTGAACTGGAACTGATGATGAAGACCACAGAGGGCCATCGGAGATACTCAATTATATCTAAGTATATAACAGGTTAGGTTGCGATTCGATTACTTTAATATGGTTTATGCTCGTCAAAATAATGGTAATGGTGACTTCACCATGAGCTCCATTTCTCCTGGTTCTTACTAGGAGAACTCCTCAACAATTAACGTCCCTGCATCGGGAAAAGCAATATTTTGTAAAACGTGATGAGCAGTTGACATTGGGTTATTGTAACTTAGATAAATTACAAACTGAACCACTAAAAAGTGAAAAATAAAAACTTTTTTACAAAAACAAAAACCGACTTCCAAAAAAACACTACAAAGTGAAAAATAACTTTAATTTCGGAAGTCGGTGGCAAAAAACTAAAATACAGATCCAAAGACACCGATTTCCGAAATTAAAGTTATTTTTCACTTTGTAGTGTTTTTTTTGGAAGTCGGTTTTTGTTTTTGTAAAAAAGTTTTTTATTCCTAGACCGTTTTCAACAAATTCCTTCCTAGAAATGTTGTAACCATGGCTTGTTCCTGAAAATGGATAGCATTAATCCGTGTGAGCTTCCATCGGCTTTTGAGCCTGTATCATGCGAACGTCGGGTGAAAACAATAGGATTACAAACGGGTTACCATAGGCTTACAGGTTAGGAGTAGTGTAGACAAAACATCTATGTTACCCGGAAATAATTCGCCGGATACTACGCGGCACGTATTTTCCGGTTGTGAGTTACGGCGCTCCATCGCCCCATATTTAATTAATGTACTGTCGGTACTTCGGCGCTGTCATCTGTTTTTTTTGTTGACCGTTGAAAGTTGACCGGTTCCGGAGCGGTGGACAAACAGTGAATGAAAATGTGTTAGAGATGAACCATTCTAAAAATGAATGCCCCTCCACAAAACGTGATTATTTCAATGTGTGAGAGGAAATACTTATTTCAACACTTTACTTGTGTGCGTGTGGCGATCTTTACTGTCAACATAGACTCATCACCGCACTTAGAGGTCAATCAGTCTAGGTAACAACACTGTACGGCGGGGATCGTGCGCTTTGTATGGAACAACACGTTCACTTTGTCGCGGGATCGTGTCATTTATACACTAGTTGGCCGACAAATCCGGCTGTTTGACGTTTGGGCAAGTCGAATAGGTACCATTCGCATAAAAAACAGTGTTATTGTGTGTTTAAATGTCTGTAAGGTATTTATTTAGTTTAGTTGTTGACCGTACTCGCCGCTGGACCGCATCTAAAGACACAGACCAATTATGTGGATTGCATCTATACACTTCTTTGCATGTGAGCATAACATCTGAAGAGGGGCGTTCATTTTTAACCGACTTTTTTAGAATGGTTTATCTCTATAGTGTCAGACGGCGCCGAAGTAGCGACAATACATTTACTATGGCCGAATACCAAGAGTATTCGGCCATAGTAAATGTTTTTCGCTGATACCCAGGACGTCAACGAGAAAAAAGATGATGGCGCCGAAGTAGCGATGCATGGCCGAATAATCTCGTTTCTGGTTAATGTCCCGTTCCCGGTGCCTTGGACAAGCAGTGTACACCACATCAGGATAGCAGCAACTCGAGGTAAACTAAAGAATTAACATAACATAATATCAAACCTTGTTTCCCCAAAGGGTTGAGCAGAGGTGTACCTATAGTCGCTAGGTACACCCACATATCGTCAGTTATGTTTGAGTACCTATGGTGGGGCGAGCCTATTGCCATTTACTGGGCACAAATCTAGACTCCGGGCTGCTACTGTAAAATTCCAAACAGGAAAACCCAATAACACTATGCCCGACCCGGGAATCAAACCCAGGACCTCATGCTCAGTAGTAGCGCTTGCGACCACAAGACCATGAACGAGGCATTCGTATAGAAATAAGTTTGTGTAATCTACTAAAGTAGAAAGCTATTTTCATAAAATCTTGCATATGCACAAGCATAATATATGTATACTCGTAGGTATAAGTCGATTTTGCAAAAAATGTCGCTTATTCCTTTTTGGCTGTTAGGCATCGATATGCACATGCACACACAAACATGCACAATGTCATGCAGGCAGTTGCTCCAAGTAAAAATACGGTTATTCAGCTGCATCCAGTTAGTCTGGAAGCCCACCCAAACATACATTTGATTGGAAAAGAAGTTTATCCAAAAAAAAAAACAAACAACTTGTAAAAAACACACTACAAACTGAAATATAACTTTGATTTCGGAAGACGATGTCTTCGGTTTTGTGTTTTCGTTTTTTGCCACCAACAAAACAAAAAGATAGGTAGGTACATTCTGCGAGGCCTTTGTTTTTTTTTTTTTTTTTATTGAGGGTGGGAAATCATCAAATAACTTCTCCCGCTCTGGGTGGAGCGGAAGGGCGTGTCAGACTTTTACTGACTAAAACCCACCCGTGTTCCTTCAGTTGCCTATGCCAGGGCCGCGGTAACTTCTTCAAACAATCCGCGACTTCCGCGAGGCCTAAGATGAGCTTTGCATTTGTGTGAGTGATCACCAAAATGGTACGAGAGCCCATGGCCAAAATTTTTGTCTTATCGTTTTACTGTTTAATCATCTTATCTTACGTTTTACAACGACGCGACATGGTTTTGGTCATGGCCTCTCGTACTAAAAATACAAAAGCCGATTGCCAAAAAACAGTAAAAACCGGTTTTAAATCAAGCAAAGGTCGTAATCGCGCTCAATGCCGGACGTCACACCCTCGTCGTCTATGTGCACTCACACAAATGCAAAGCTGAACTTAATCCTCGCGGACTGTACTCGCTGAATAAATAGCCTCTACTTTTTTCTAAGCCGTTTAAAAAGGCTGTTTGCGTTTTTGGCTTCACGATACATTATGTTCCGCATAAGTTTTCTACAGAGTGGGCAACTGCTTGGTAAAACAGAGAGTTAGGTTAAGGTGAAAACTTCACATACTTGAACGTCATTATTTAATAACTTCTCCACCTCTATTTCAACGTACGTTGCTCTAACGTACGTACGCTAGAACAACTAACAGAAGTTTAGCAGAGTGCTACCTTGCGTGATACTTAACTACTTAGTTCGCCCTCGTTTGCCCGCAGCCCGCAGGCCCGCACACTACAAACTGACTTATCGCTTATCTACCTTTGTTTCAAACTCACAAACTAATTTAATTTCCATGCTGACTCATTTGAATAAAAGAAAAGCAAATTTGAAGCAGTGAGATTTAATTTGTACTAGCTGCGCCCCACGGTTTCACCCGCGTAGACCGGGATAAAAAGTAGCCTATTTGTTAATTCAGAGTATTAAGCTATCTACATAGGTATCAAATTTCATGCAAATCGGTCCAGCCGTTTGAGCGTGAAGAAGTAACAAACATACAAACACACCCTCACACACACACTCACAAACTTTGATGTGATATAGTGTGATTTCACATACCGGTCATCTTAGTAAAAACAGCTCGACCTATAATGATAATTTTCCACAGTTACGAAGTGGTGGTTCAAATATAATACACTAGCTTTTGCCCGCGTCTTCGCCCGCGTTTATTATACATATAAACCTTCCTCTTGATAAACATTACTCTATCTATTAAAAAAACCGCATCAAAATCCGCACCAAAAGATCTAAGCATACATAGGGACAGACAGGCAGCGGGAAGCGACTTTGTTTTTACTATGTAGTGACTAGCTCACTAGCTTTTATGCCCGCGGCTTCACCCGCGTGGAGTTCGGAAATGATCCCAATGGAATGAACTACCGGAATAAAAAGTATCATTATGTAATAATTTAGGTCATGGTCTACCTGAGTGGCAAATTTCATCCAAATGCGTTCAGCCGTTTTAGCGTGAAAGCTTAACAAAAAAACAAGCAAACTCACTTACGCATTTATAATATTAGTTAAGGCATTGATTGATTATTAAAAGGATGGTATTTAAAAGTACTTCAATTTATTCCCATTTCATTTACCTAATTTTGCCTGTGTTCCACCAAATATACTGAATGTGCACCAAAATATGTTCATTAAAATATGTCATAACGAGCATCTATTGGATATGGCGCTCGGCGGCCGCACCGCTCGCTTCGCTCGCTCGCCGTCGCGCGTTAAGGCCATACCCCGACCAAACGACCTTGAGCGTTCGGTCCTTCTCTGTCCCGCCGCTCAGCCTCGCTCCCTGCGCACGCCCCTTCATCAAAAAATTCACATTTTTTCTGGAATTATTGAAATAAAAAAAGAATAGCGAACTTTAAAAAAAAAATAAAACGTGGATAATTTAGATTTTTAAATTATCTATCCATCAGCGTAATCCTCAAATGATTAGAACGTCACCTTTAGCAAAAGATGCATGGAATCAATAATTTTAGACACTTTTTTACAAGGAGATTTTAAATGTATTTATTTCACATAAAAACAAAAGTAAACGTGCAATGTGATGATAGAATATCGAACATTAATAATGTGCTTTTAGATGTAATTTATTACTCTTAATTAATGAGTTAATAGCCTCTGAATAACGCCTTAGCGCAAGGTTTTGGTCGGGGGATCGCCTTAAGGGTCACTGTTCTAACCTAACCTAACCTAACCCAAATGATTCTAACCCAAATGATTCACCAAAGTGAAGTTTCGAACGCGCGGGTGTTTTGTGTAACATTCAGGAATATTTGGTGCACGATCAGTATTTTGATGTACCTACGGATAATATTTTTGGTGAACACAAAAATATTATCCTTATATTTTTTTGTGTTCACCAAAATATTATCCTCGAGGAGCTCGTGGCTAAATAATAACAGCCGCACGGGTCGATCCGTCAGGTTAAGCTACGCTTGCCGGGGTTGGTCAGTGGATGGGTGACCATCTTTACATACCGAGATTCCTCCGTGCCTCGGAAAGCACGTTAAGCCGTTGGTCCCGGCTGTTATTCGTGGATCTTTGACAGTCGTTACGGGTCGTCAGAAGCCCGAAAGTCTGACAACCAGTCTTACCAAGGGGTATCGTATTACCCAGTAACTGGGTTGTGGAGGTCAGATAGGCAGTCGCTCCATGTAAAATACTGGTATTCAGCTGCATCCGGTTAGACTGGAAGCCGACCCCAACATAGTTGGGAAAAGGCTAGGCAGATTGATTGATTGACAAAAATATTATCCTTATTAAAATGGTTGAGTCTTATGCCGCCTTACATAACACGGATTCACTCACCTGAAGCAATATTATTGGCTTATACCCACAAACAGGGTAACTAGGAATGTTGTCGACCTTACATCTTTATAAATAATTCACCTCGTAAAATCCCTGTTAAGCGAAAGTGGTCTCTACGCCACTAAATAATTCAAGTATTGCGATAAGCCCTCTGCCGTTATGTAGATGTCCAAGGGTCATCCACTTTATAGTCTTTTTGTGGCAAACGACTTTTCTCTTGTTTTCATTATTACCAATTTACTACGGGCTTTAAGTTCTGTCTAGGTATTCAAGGGACAATGAAGTCTAAATGTGATACCATCGGAAATATGTTCGTCAATTTTTTATTAAGTAGTCTGACAAACGATTTACAAACAAGCAAAATACTTACTTGAAAATTAAGATTTTGTATTTCTTAACACGTTAACTGTCCGCGAAGCAGAGAGAGGCCTTAGTGCGAGTTATACATACTTACTCGATCACGTTAACGTAAACTTCCATTTATGCTGAAACTGTAAACGTCAGTTTGTACTAAAAATGAATAAGCGCCGCCTGGTGACTATAACGGGAAACACAATTATTCCATACGAATTGACATACGTCAACGTTAACGTAAACGCGATCGAGAAAGTATAAAAACTCGCACTAAGGCCTCAGAATAAGCGCCGTCTGGTGACTTTAATGGGAAACACAATTATTCCATACAAATTGACGTAAGTTAACGTTAACGTAAACGCGATCGAGTAAATATAAAAACTCGCACTAGAACCCACGATAGTATAATAATCGCTGTGAATATGTAGGGCACCAGACAGTGAAAGTGATTGGTTCAAAATCAAAGTGTGACGTTGTAGATTACTATTTTTTTCAATATAGATAAAAGAGAGATAAAGATAACACCAAATGCATCTAAATAATATGACGTCAGAGATGTCAGTCGGGAGACGCTACCCTCGTCAAGGACTCCATGTTATTGTGTCATGGTGTCATCCAATTATAAACCATCCGCCACATCTTTTGTCAAATCTGACGATCCTGATTTATTTTTTGGAAGTGGTAAGCAATGCATTCAACAAAAGCAAGAAAAACATTGATTATAATAAAAAGGCCAGCAAGGTAACCAATAAATAAAAAAAACCGGTCAAGAGCGAGTCGGACTCGCTCACCGAGTGTTCCGTTCGATTTCTGAAAAAAGTGTGCTATTTAGAGACATCGTTTTATTTTTCCTGTAATCTTTACATAAACTTCTATCACATCAAATAATTTCAGATTCTTCTCTTTGCAAACTTTGGAGTTAGGGGGGGAACGGTATTTTTTTTTACATTTTTCATCAAAAGTCGAAAAATATGGGTCCAAAATAAATTTAAAAATTTTTGAGAATGTGCAAACAGCGTTCTTTCATATGATACCCCACAGGCCTTAGTAGCCCCACTTTGAAACCCCCCCGCCCCTATTTTTGAGACCCCCTCAAAAAAATATAAATATTTTTATTTATTTCTTATTTGCAAAATAGTTGGGTAAACGACATCTAAAACTGTTCCAAATTTCAAGTTGATAGCATTAGTAGTACTTGAGATATCCAGCTGTGACAGACAGACAAACAGACTGAGTCTCTCCATAAGGGTTCCTTTTTACCATTTTTGGTACGGAACCCTAAAAACTCCTTAATATTTAAAACTGTTGAAGTTGATGTAGGTAGTAATTTGCTTTAAAAGCCTTCGGTACAGTTTGTAGGTAATCTGAATCGAACGACTATTTTACTCGTAAAATGTACCTACTGTGGTCCATTGATTTTACGTTTTGTAAAAATATATTATTATTTTAAAATAAAAAATGCACAGTTGTAAGAAGCCGTGCCGAAATACGTGAAAATAAAACTTGTAGTTTAGAAGAAGTAGCGAATTTAAAGTTAAAAACAACCTCATTTCTTTTTTTTTTGCACGGTGTTTAATGTTGTTTAAATTTCCCAATGCTCAGATTGAAGTACCTATACTTATATATCAAAGTTTCATTTATATTTTTTTCTGGGATTTTCTGTAGGCTCAATTAAAGGCTCTCAAAACGACCATTTCACGACTATACTCACCATATCATTCTCATAAATACCTTTCTATTATTACCAATATCATATTATTACTGTCATTACTTGCAAATCACCAGTCATTCGACTTTTACAATCGTAGTTATATCAATGACAAGGAAATCCTAAGATCTAGATTTTGTAACCTACTTTCTTCGTGTTACGAATAACGTGTTCTTATAATTTTCTTGTAGGTACCTACTTACGTCTACCTTATTTAATAGGCATTGTCTTGGTTTTGTATAATAACCTAAGCAGACAGCGCCTCAAACATAAGTATTTATTAAACATACAGGATGGCGCACGGTGGATCGAAACTGCTATATTATGAGGGACATTGGGGTTTTTTTTACAAATTCGATTTTTTTTAAATACCTATCGAAATATCTGTCATTCTGATGAATAACTGTTATGAAACATTTTTCTTTAAAACGGATAGTTTGCCCCATGTTTGCCCGGAAAAAAATATTTTCAATTTTTGTTGTATGGAATGAAACAGAAACTGCAAAAATTTGGCCAAGTCCTGACAGTTCATGCTTTAAAACTACTTTATTCTTATTCTTTTGCTTGTTGGCTCTAATTCCGTTCAAGAGTTATGAGTATCAGTAAAATGAAAAAAAAAGTGATTAAAAGGTACTTTTTATAATGATATCATAGGTAAAATAATTGTGTTACATTAAAATACTTATAATTAAGGAATAATAATCATTTCAAAACGTATGTTTATCGAAAAAAGTACAAAAAAATATATTTTCAAAATTAAAGCAATTAATAAATTTAAACGAAATAAAAAAAATAATGAGGTGGAGAATAAAAGATTACCTGATAGTCGTGTCTATTCCGTTTTCCAGAGACTGTTTATATAATAATGTAGGTTACCCGGAACCGTTCGATTTCTTAGTAGGTATACTTAAAGAAAAGTGGGGTTTCGGGGCTCCCGAATTCATAGCAGTGTTCTGGCGAAATTATTAAATTTGCGGAGGAGTGACGTCACATTCTTGAAGGATAACGTAGTAACGACTGAATTATGTAGGTAGCTTGGTATGTCAATTTCATTTTCCTAGAAAAAGCAAAGTATAAAGTAAGTAATATTTCAAGGTTCAGCTGCCTATAAAAAAAATATAATTGTATAACTGTTGTTTGAATTACCGACGTCAACCAATTATTACAATGCAATACAAATAATAAACAGAGTTTGATGTACAAATACTTTCTATTGATGCGACTTTTTTTAATGCCACTCATGATTTAATCTATTCATACAACAGCGGTGTCTGTGCGAATATAATAGTACAAGTCATCGTGCTCATCGTGTAAGCCGACGTTCGCACGGACGTAAAAATATCGCGGCGATTTTTTTTCGAGCACTGGATTTTCAACACTCTGCTGCGCCGAGAGTAGAAAATCCAACAGTGTGTTTTATCGACGCGCTGGGATGCACTCTGTTGTTGTTAGGTTTGATGACAATGCTCGGCTCAACACTGAGAGTTGAAAATCGCGCGATAAAATCCCGCCGCGATATTTTTACGTCCGTGCCAACGTCGGCTAAGTGTCGGTAAGTGTCGATGATCACAGAAATAATTTTTCATTTAAGGCGAAAGCGCCAGAGTAACGCGCAGAATTCAAATTTTCTTATGTTTTCCGCAATTTGCAGGTCAGTATCAGGTTTTACATTGATTAGATTATGACTCACGACCGTAACAAATATTTATTAAGTAAGTATTATGTATTTATAGAATTAGGTACTAGACGGCCCCGACAGACTTTGTCCTGTCGATGTCCTGAACGATCCTAGAACCCGACTGCAGCGCCACCTACCGGGTCCAATTGTGTTTTCAAACCATCCGGGAACCCATTCAAATATACACACTAAATCGGTCCAGCCGTTGTTATTTTATTTATTTATTTATTTATTTATTCTTCGGAAAGCTTACAGTCTAATATCTTTAAAGGTAAGTTATGTACAATATCGCTTACAAATTGCCATTTAAAAGCTTCCACAAATTAAAAACTATGTACCTAAAATTAAAAAAGAAAGAAATAGAACATACAAAAATTAAAATTAAAAATAAATTCTACAAATTTTTCTAAACAAAACAAAACATATTCATCTTTAAAAAACAAAACATAAAAAGATAATTATTAGTATCTGATAACTGTGACAGTTTATTGTGCTAAAACATAATATTAATGATGAGTAATGCTACTCATTGCGGTCTATAACAAAGTATTCATTGTTTATAGTTCTTCTTAATGTGCTAGGGCTGGTTTTAAATAGATCAACATCAAAATGAGTGGGAAGGTTATTGAAGCTTGCTGCGCTACGTAAGAAGAAGGCATTCCATCGGTGGTTGGTTGATGCGAAGGGAATGTGAAGAAGTGGCCGCTGCCTGAAATCTACGTGATGGGTTCTGATTGATATTTTGGAGATAAGTTGGGAACAATCGATGGAACTATTGGCTATATTTAACAGAAATGTATCATTAGCATGGCGTCTGTTTTCCAGTGGTAGAAAATGGTATCTTTTGCAACGATGAGTGTAATCCGTTGAGCATTGCTTTGTCTTATAATCTAAGTATCTTAAAAACTTTTTCTGAATGCTTTCTATTCTTGACTTATACACGTCATAATTTGGGTTCCAAACTTGAGATGCGTATTCAAGGTGGCTGCGTACGTATGAACAGTATAATAATTTAAGTGGTTTTAGAGAGCTGAAGCAAGTAGATGATCTTATTATGAAACCTAGGGACTTGGACGCTTTCTTTACAATTTCATCAATATGCATTTCGAAAATGAGTTAACTGTCCTGGATAACGCCCAAGTCCCTTATACTGTTCACCTTAGTGATTGTTTGGTTATCCAATGCATACCCTGAACCAATTGTCTTCTTTTGCCGTGTATAAGTCATATGAAAGCATTTGGATACATTTAGTTGAAGTTTATTAAGTCTACAGTAATGTACAAACCTATTGAGATCTTCCTGGAGTAGAGAAGTGTCAGATGAACATCGTACTGTTTTAAGTATTTTCATGTCATCGGCGTATAATAGAATGTATGAGTTAATAAAACATTTCCTAATATCTGCTATAAATAAATTAAATAGAAGAGGTCCTAATATGGATCCCTGAGGAACTCCAGATGGTATCAGCTTCCAACTAGAAGTGAAACCCTGTAATACTACTGCTTGTGATCTATTTTCAATGTAGGATGAAAACCATCGATATAGGTCGCCGTGAATAAGTGCTAAGAGAAGTTTACGTAAGAGTACCCTGTGATCAATGCGGTCAAAACATTTACTGTAATCCGTATAAATTACATCAACTTGCGCACGTTGCTCCATACCTTTAGAGATAAATTCATTGGAAAGAATAAGGTTAGTGGTAGTGGATCGCTTACGAAGAAAACCATGCTGCTCTTCACCAAAGTCACATTTTAAGGCTGAATAAACTGCAGAGTAAACAACGCGCTCAAGCACTTTGGAGAACAGGCATAGCTTAGAAATAGGACGATAGTTATTTACGAGGGACTTATCACCTTTTTTAAAAACTGGCGTAACGAATGCAGATTTCCACATTTTAGGAACAGTACCTTCTGTGAAAGACCTCTTGAATATAATACAGATAGGTTTGGCTAGACTTTTTGCAGAGTTGACTATAAATATAGGTGGTATTAAGTCCGGGCCACCTGATTTAGAGAGATCTAGCATTTGAAGTAGCTTTAGTACTTTTTCGTGGCATACCTCTATGGAACTGATGTTTGCTGTGCTGGTGGATGGTGTTGTGGCTTGATCCTGGTCGTCTATGACTGGCTCTTGAAAAGTTGACTGAAAGTATGTAGAGAACAGGTTACTGATTTCTTCTCCAGTGTCTGCGGTTGTATCTTGATATTTCAGAATATTAGGAAAGTTACTGTTACTTCTCTTGCTTTTAATATAGGACCAAAAAAATTTTGGGTTTTTGATAATTGATGACTCGATTTTATCCATATACATACGGTAACAAGATTTCTCTACTTCTGCAGCTCTATGAAGAAAAGAAAGAAAGAAAAGGTTTGGTAATCTGATATATTTCCATAAGTTTTAAATTTCTGGTGATATTTGTATTTTTCTTTTAGGATCTTAATTAATGCAGATGTATACCAGAGAGGGTGTGATGAATTTTTAACAGAGTTTTTTGGAATATACTGATCTCTGATTGCATAGAGTTTGTTATAAAAAAGACTAACAGCATTGTCTAGTGGCTTAGCACTCAGCAACTCGTCCCAGTCAACGTCATCAAGAGCGGACCTTATAGCATCGTAATCTCCTTTATAGAACTGACTAGCTTTTGCCCGCGGCTTCGCCCGCGTGGATGTCGGAAAATGGGAACGTACATGTGGAAAACATAGGGCCGTCCGATATAAATGTGCAAACTCAAATCACTACGATATATCGTTACCGTGTATAGTAGGCATAAAGCTACCAGTAGGCATGATTTTTTCCGACATCTTCAACAGTCGTCGTCATATTTCAGCCAATTTACAAAAAAACCATAATGAATTACACTGAGTCACTCCAGAAACTTTACAGAAAATCCATTCGGTACTTTTTGTCATTATCGCATTCAAACAGACACTTACGCGGCGGGGGGACTTTGTTAATTACTTAAAATTTATTATGCCAGTCACGCTCTAATAACAAATAACTTTTGTCCGAGTGTCCACTCGTTCAAATAATTTCCTCGTAAAAACGTTGAATGAAATAAAGACTAAATGTTACCTCAAGATTCGAACTAAAACTACATTTCCAATCCCTTAAATCTCTTAAAAAGAGGTAGGTACACAAACATTTGTCAACCCCTATTGTACCCCCTCAAAAACGCTGTACCACATATTTCTTTATTTCCTACCAAAAGCATATATTTGAATTTTCATATCCCTAACATAAGAAATGCTGGGTTTCCCATTTTTCATCCCTTATATCACCCCTTGTAGTATTGTTTTTGAAAGTATCCTATGTCCTTTCCCAAGATGCTATATAAAGCCTTGCCAAATTTTGTCGACATCCGTGCATTTTGTAAATTTTAAAATCATTCCCTATTTTACCCCTTTAGGGGATGATTTTTCAAAAACGCTGAAGCGCATATTTCTTTATTTCCTATCAAAAGCATACATTTTAATTTTCACATCCCTAACTGAAGAAATACCGAGTTTCCCATACAAACTTTCATCCCCTATATCACCCCCTGTAGGATTATTTTTAAGACAAAAGTAGCCTATGTCCTTCCCCAGGATGCTATATAAAGCCTTGCCAAATTTTATCGACATCCGTGCAGTTTTGTAAATTTTAAAATCAACCCCTATTTTATCCCCTTAGGGGATTATTTTTCAAAAACGCTGAACCGCATATTTCTTCATTTCCTACCAATAGTATAAATTTGTTATCCCTAACTTAAGAAATACTGGGTTTCCCTTACAATCTTTCATCCCCTATATAACACCCCGTAGTATTGTTTTTGAAAGTATCTTATGTAGTCCTTTCCCAGGATGCTATATAAAGCCTTGCCAAATTTTGTCGAAATCCGTGCAGTTTTGTAAATTTTAAAATCAACCCCTATTTTACCCCCTTGGGGGATGATTTTTCAAAAACGCTGAACCGCATATTTCTTAATTTCCTACCAATATCATAAATTTGTTATCCCTAACTTAAGAAATACTGGGTTTCCCTTACAAACTTTCATCCCCTATATCACCCCCTGTAGTATTATTTTTGAAAAAAATAGTATCCTATGTCCTTCCCCAGGATGCTATATACAGCCTTGCCAAATTTTGTCGAAATCCGTGCAGTTTTGTAAATTTTAAAATCAACCCCTATTTTACTATATTTTACACCCTTAGGGGATGATTTTTCAAAAACGCTGAACCGCATATTTCTTTATTTCCTATCAAAAGCATACATTTTAATTTTCACATCCCTAACTTAAGAAATACTGAGTTTCCCATACAAACTTTCATCCCCTATATCACCCCCTGTAGGATTATTTTTTAAGACAAAAAGTAGCCTATGTCCTTCCCCAGGGTGCTATATAAAGCCTTGCCAAATTTTATCGACACCCGTGCAGTTTTGTAAATTTTAAAATCAGCCCCTATTTTAACCCCTTAGGGGATGATTTTTCAAAAACGCTGAACCGCATATTTCTTAATTTCCTACCAATATCATAAATTTGTTATCCCTAACTTAAGAAATACTGGGTTTCCCTTACAAACTTTCATCCCCTATATCACCCCCTGTAGTATTATTTTTGAAAAAAATAGTATCCTATGTCCTTCCCCAGGATGCTATATACAGCCTTGCCAAATTTTGTCGAAATCCGTGCAGTTTTGTAAATTTTAAAATCAACCCCTATTTTACTATATTTTACACCCTTAGGGGATGATTTTTCAAAAACGCTGAACCGCATATTTCTTTATTTCCTATCAAAAGCATACATTTTAATTTTCACATCCCTAACTTAAGAAATACTGAGTTTCCCATACAAACTTTCATCCCCTATATCACCCCCTGTAGGATTATTTATGAAAAAAAAAGTAGCCTATGTCCGTCCCCAGTATACCATCTATAGCCTTGCCAAATTTTATCGAAATCCGTTCAGTGGTTTAGGCGTGAAAAGGTAACAGACAGACAGACAGACAGACAGACAGACAGACAGACAGACAGAGTTACTTTCGAATTTATAATATTAGTATGGATATTTAATGTTAGTTTTTTCTGATAGAGAGTGTATTTGAACAAAATCAGCCTGAATAGTAAAGGGTTTGTGATGCATGTCAATAGGTTCTGCTAATGGGTCAAGACATCCGTGTATGTCCAGGGGCCCATTAGAAAATGCGAGGTCTAACAGTCTACCATTCGCGTTCCGTACATTATTAAACTGGGATAAGCTACATATATTTATAGTGTCGAAGAAGTCAATAAGATAGCGGTTTGAATAATTTCGTGGTAGTAATTCGGCGCTGTCATTCGTATGACACCATTCTACATCATTACCAAAGTTAAAGTCACCCAGGACAACAAATTTATCTAATGGATTGGTCAAAATTAAATTATTTAAATTATTTGTAAAATTCTGAAGCTGAGCGGTATAAGAGTTACCCGTATGTTCATTGCAAAGGTAAAGGGCACAGATATGTATGTTGTAAGATGTAACTTGAGGTCTAGATCGCTTTAACGTTATAGTTACCCAGATATCTTCAGCGGTACTACGCCAGTTACATCTCTCAGCAACGGTCAAATCATTCCGCACGGCAATCAACACACCGCCTCCTCGAAAAAGTTATGCCACGTTTTATCCGTTTTTAGGGTTCCGTACCAAAATGGTAAAAAAGGAACCCTTATGGTGTGACTCACTCTGTCTGTCTGTCTGTCTGTCTGTCACACCTGGATATCTCAGGAACTACTGATGCTATCAACTTGAAATTTGGAATAGTTTTAGATGACGTTTACCCCACTATTTTGCAAATAAGAAACAAATAAAAATATTTATATTTTTTTTGCAACAGGGACTGAAAGGGGGTCTTAAAAAATTAAAGTGGGGCTACTAGGGCATGTGGGGTATCATATGAAAGAAAGCTGTTTGCACATTCTCAAAATATTTTTATTTTTTTTTAGGCCGCATAGTTTTCGATTTTTGATGAAAAATGTAAAAAAAAATACCATTCCCCCTTCTATCATATTATTTTTTGGAAATTCATATTTATTGTGCTCGCGAATCATAATTTGATCAAGATACAACCTGACACTGACATGTAAATTGCAAAAGCCGCAAGAAAATTTGAATTTCGCGGACCACTACCACTGCGGATCCACCTTAAATGCATCATTCACTCTTTCTAATATACAAAAACTTATGCGCCTATTTTGACATAAAACTGGATCCTACCTGTTACGTACAAATCGCTGAAATTGCAGAACTAATTGAGTCACAACGAAAATATATACCTTTATGTATGTTGTGTGTGTGTGTGTTTTTTTTATATCTTTATGTATGACAAAGACGCTGGGTTAATGCTGTGTATGTGTTTAGTTGGTAAGCCTTTATAAATAAATAAACATAGACAGAGTCATAAAACTGAGTGAAAAATCTAGTAGCTGTTTTTTTTTATTAATCCTACATATACCGGATGACTTTTTTTACCGTCTCGAAAAAAATTGGGTATATTAGGTGAACAGAGTAGAAGCCTATGGCATACCAAGTTTTTTTTTTTTAATAGCTTAGACAGAAAAAAATAACTAAGACCCAAAAAATAGTACTTATATCGTGACAAATAATAAATGTAGACGGACAGACTATTCGTAACCTACTATTCGTAACGGTACCTATACATAGATTGATCGAACTTAAAAAGTGAAAGCCACCCAAAGCTAAACAAGTTCCGTTTTGAAGTATCTACCTACAAGTTATGACTGTATTGCACAATGGACATTCTTAAATAAATAAATGACAATGACAGCCAAACCCTGCCTTTTGACAAAATCCAACTAATGACTCATACAACTCAAGAGAATTTCACTTTTAAAAGAATTAGGTACAAAGACACAAAAGCGAAGTAATCATTAAAAGCTTTGTCAAAAACATAAAAAATGCTAATGTGAGATTTGAAAGACGTTTTTCTTTCTTTGATATTTTTGGAATTAGTAATTTATGTTTCGGATTTACTATCAAAATGTCTCCTGCGTACAGTCAACATCAAAAGTACTTGTTTATAAAGTTTGAAAAATTATTTATAAATGAGAATTCAAAATACCAAATTAAATCGACATTTGCTTGTAGGTAAGCACAATTCGTCATGGGAAAGTGAAAAAAAAAAAATTGGCGTCATAGAAATGAGAAATACTTTACTTTACAGGATGCACGGATGCTAGTCAAGACTACACACATCAAAAGTGTCTAGGGATCAAGCACGTTTCTGCTAGTTACTATAAATCAGGCTTTTAATTACGTTTTTTGTAACTCTGGATACTTTTTATATTTGAATTTCGATCAAAAGATGAAAATCATCTGACAAGTCGTATTGGTAAACATCGACAACTTCGTCGATTTACACATACGAAAACATTGTATACAATCAATCTAAATAGACATTTTTATTTAATTTCAATGTTTCAATATAGTATTTAGTACCAAAATATTTTTTTTAATACACTTCCTCGAAAACTGGTTCATATTGCACTACGATTAGGTTCACAATGCAATGTATGTCGCACGCGGGCGATTTTTCAGTTTCCCACCCGAGTGCGGGAATAAAAATTGCCACAGATAACTTATACCTATACTGGTTCAATGCCTCTATTCACAACTATCTATACGGAGGTGAATGTTTTTTTTAAATCTCGGCAAAGAGATAAGCGTCTTTAAGGCGTTAATATGAGTATTTATATAATGTTTATAAGTAGAATATTATCAAAAACCATGATTATTACAATAAAAACAACTTTTATGAACAAATTAACACAAAATTTGTGTTCTAAACTCAAAAATATTTTAATTTTCTATTTTTCATATTAGGCTGTTTATCGGCTTTATACCTTTGCTTCTCTTTCAACCTGGCGAAAGCAAAGCGCGGAAAAAAAAAGAAAATTTACATCTTAGTTTCCTATTCATTCATGACAAAAATATTTTCCGTTATTTTATTTTATTTCTTCAAAAATGTGTTGAAAAACGTCATTTGATACTCGTGGACATTTGTTATTGCAGTTCTCGGCTCAAAAACAACGTCGCCTACGGCTCGGGTGTTTTAATTCCGCCTCGAATGCAATAACAAACGTTCTCCACTTGTATCAAAATGTACTATTTTTAACCGACTTCCAAAAAAGGAGGAGGTTCTCAATTCGGTTGTATGTTTTTTTTTTTTTTTTGTATGTTTGTTACCTCAGTACTCCGTCATTTATGAACCGATTCGGAAAATTCTTTTTTTATTTGAAAGGGTATACTTCCAGATTGGTCCCATTTTTATCAAAACTCAGTTCTGATGATGCGATCCATGAGGAATCGAGAGAACTCCTCAAATATTATAGGCATACATATAGCGATTATGGTATTTTCATCAACAAATCAAGCGTTTGCATTCAGAAAGTATCATCTGGTGAAGTGGAACTGATGAAAAAGACCACAGATGGCCACGGAAACTCCTCAACGATGATAAGTATTTCACGGATAGCGATAAGATTAAAATAGTTAAGCGACTATGACGAAGCTTCAAATAAATGGTTCTGATGAAAATGGTACCATCGAACCGATCTGATGAAGAAGCCGGAAGGTAGGCATCGGAACTCAGTAATAAAACAATGTATCCTAGCCGTGTTTGGGCTTATTGTAATTGTCATAAGGTGCACTCTGGCTATAAATGCTTTAATGGTAATTAAATGCCGCTTCAATGATGCTCTAATTTATTTTGCAGAGTGGTATTCAGATTTGTGTGGGGTAGGTAGGCACCACTAAAAAGTGAAAAATAAAAACTTTTTACAAAAAAAAAACAACGGACTCCCAAAAAAACCCTACAAAGTGAAAAATAACTTTAATTTCGGAAGTCGGTGGCAAAACAAAACGAAAGTAAATAAAAAACCAAAGACACCGACTTCCGAAATTAAAGTTATTTTTCACTTTGTAGTGTTTTTTTGGGAGTCGGTTGTTTTTTTTTTTTGTAAAAAGTTTTTAATTCATTGATCCCAAACACTTCTGATGTGTGTTTCTGATATGTCTAAAGACGTTTCTGTTATACCCAATTTTATATGTCTATGGTTATAACCTATTATTATTAATAAAATGGAAGTGTCTTTGTTGGGATGGCACCATGACAAGTTAATAATATAATTAAAGACCGCTTATCCAACTGGAAACCAGTTAGATAACCGTTGGAATCGGAGACACTGCAACACCAAAACGAGACTAATAGGAAAATTATACGGCTCGAAACGGCTCGTTATCTTATGGTATTAAATTGTCAAAGTTCATCACGATTTTTAATAAACTAATATTATTAGCATTTATTTACATATTATAGGCGACGATTGATTTGTTTCAATTTGGTACAAGCAAAAAGAGGTTATGTTTGCTTGTAAGTCTAAATAAATAAGTATTTATCTAACCATTTATGTACACACATTAAAATCGGAACAGATGTAAATTATAAAGAAAATTAACTCTTATCTAATAAATGAAATGCTAAAAAGCAGGTTATCGTATAATTTTGTGTTAATTTAGATGATGTCAAAAAGTAGCCGTGTTAACCGACTTCTGTTGCTGACCGTACAAAGATGATGTTTTTATCACAATGTGACGATGAATTGATCGATTTTGATAACTACCGGTCTATTCTGTAAAAATCTCATCGTGACAATTTAGCTGAAGCATGATATTCTATAGGAAAGATATGCTACGTTCATACTGAGCGGCGTTCAGCTAAAGTTGCGTTATTATTACAAATAATGTACTTACATAAAGGTGTAGGTACAGTAGTTTTCAACTACGACTGTGATAGGTAATATGCAACGTATGATACAGAAAGATATAGCTTGGCATTTTATAAATATATTACTGTCACGCTGACACGCCTTGCTTCGCTCGCTTCTATTATCCGACTAAATCAAACCACAACAATTGTCTGAATTTGTCTGCAACAATTTGCGCGCAACAATATCTACCTCTTTATTTATATGTATAACATAATTGAGCTGAAGTGAGCTTGAAGTGAACGACCACCTACAGACGCTAGGGAATCTCACAGCTCACTTCAAACTCACTTCAACGGTAAGATTTTATAATATAGCGCTAGGCACAGGCATTAACAATGTAGGACCATAATAATTTATTTATGTTTTATGGTTTTTACTTACGTGGTTGTATAGGGTTGGCCCAAATAGTATCGAGCTCGACTATTTGGACTCGACTGTTTCTAAACTTACAATAGGAACTGTCAACCGCACTTGAGTGGCAATGATTTGACATTGGCATGGCCTTTATTCCGTAGCAGGAAGGGCGATTGTCGTGGTGGAGTGTACCTACGTAACTACTTAAAATATTAAACAGCTAAAAAAACAAATCGGTATATTTTTATTATAATAAGAATACTGTTGAGAATCATTCAATTCTCACAATAGGTACGAACTCCAAAGTAATTTTGTTCTTGAACACCATTCACCTCTTCTCGCGAATTTTGTGTATGTCGAGAATTTCAAACCAGCATTGTGGACGTCGAACAGCGCTGTGGAATTGGCATACAAAACAAAATAGAACATTTTCATCTGTATTTTCTCGTTTAATCTATTGTGGTTTCTACTATATTCCAGTGTAGCGGTTTATAAGATGCCAACTTACCACTATATAAGATGAAAACAAAACAACCTAGCTCATACCACATATCAAAAGCTTTTAAAGCAAAGTCACTAAAAACATCAAAAGCAAAACAAAAACATAGTCACATAAAAAAAAACAAAATACAAAACAAAAACAACAATAGCAACATCAATAGAAACATCATAATCTTTTTAACCGACTTTTCAAAAACAAAAAGGAGGAGGTTATCAATTCGTCGCGTATCCTCTAATATATCAATGTCGCGTATATTAGGTCTTTACCTATGAAATTGCCGTTTTGTATGAAAAAATTTAAACAAATCACACGTTGCACACCTAAATTATGTTTTCATCTTAAAATAAGGAATTGTGTATGTATTTTCTTTTCCATAAAACATAACATGCCACCGGCATTTTCCATAAAACCACAGCCATGTAATATAAAATTCATTTACCTCAGCAGACATGACAGGAATTTAAATTTTAAACGATGTAATTTATGGGATTCTTCACTGGAGTCAGATTTATTTCTGTGTTGTTGTTTTACACAAGACAATCAACAGAGATAGCGGTGGGAAGTATTAAAATAAAAAATAAGCATAAGTTGAATTTTGTAAATTACTAGCTTTTGCCCGCGACTTCGTCCGCGTAAAATTTCTTGCCCCCCACACCCACTAACCCCCACGCATCGAATCGCAACGACTGCCCGCGCTATTACTTCGTTTGCGCTTAGCATCCTTTCGGACATTTTTTATTTTTGTCCGACTCCTAAGGGACCTAGCGTGATGTTAAATAGCCTATATCCTTCCGCATCGCCTGCCCGCGGTATTACTTCGCGCTCGGCTTCTAGGGGCCCTAGCGTGATGTTAAATAGCCTATAACGTTCCGCATCGCCAGCCCGCGCTATTACTTCGCGCTCGGCTTCTAACGGCCATAGCGTAATGTTAAATATCCTATATCCTTCCGCATCGTCTGCCCGCGCTATTACTTCGCGCTCGGTTTCTAAGGGCCCTAGCGTGATGTTAAATAGCCTATATCCTTCCGCATCGCCAGCCCGCGCTATTACTTCGCGCTCGGCTTCTAAGGGCCCTAGCGTGATGTTAAATATCCTATATCCTTCCGCATCGCCTGCCCGCGCTATTACTTCGCGCTCGGTTTCTAAGGGCCCCAGCGTGATGTTAAATAGCCTATATCCTTCCGCATCGCCTGCCCGCGGTATTACTTCGCGCTCGGCTTCTAGGGGACCTAGCGTGATGTTAAATAGCCTTCCGCATCGCCAGCCCGCGCTATTACTTCGCGCTCGGATTCTAAGGGCCCTAGCGTGATGTTAAATATCCTATATCCTTCCGCATCGCCTGCCCGCGCTATTACTTCGCGCTCGGTTTCTAAGGGCCCTAGCGTGATGTTAAATAGCCTATATCCTTCCGCATCGCCTGCCCGCGGTATTACTTCGCGCTCGGCTTCTAGGGGCCCTAGCGTGATGTTAAATAGCCTATATCCTTCCGCATCGCCAGCCCGCGCTATTACTTCGCGCTCGGCTTCTAAGGGCCCTAGCGTGATGTTAAATATCCTATATCATTCCGCATCGCCTGCCCGCGCTATTACGTCGCGCTCGGCTTCTAAGGGCCCTAGCGTGATGTTAAATAGCCTATATCCTTCTGCATCGCCTGCCCGCGCTATTACTTCGCGCTCGGCTCCTAAGGGCCCTAGCGTGATGTTAAATAGCCTATATCCCTCCTCAAGAACTGGGTTACAAAATGCAAAAAGATTTTTTTCAAATCCGACTGGGGTAGTTCCAGAGATAGCGCGTTTAAACAAACTAACAAAAAAACAAACTCTTCCGCTGTATTCCACCGACATTATTGAAATAATAAATCTCGCAATTCAGAAAAATTACTTATTTGCACAACGCCATCTATGGTTAAATTGATAAAACGTCCGCACTAAACATGTTTGCTCAAGAGCGAGCGGTATGAATTAAAGTTATTTTGCGTTTTAGTAATTTTATATTATTACCGAAACTGTACGACCAATTGCCATACTGTAAAGGCCAAATTTTATCTCCATGATGTCCTTGTGATCATAAAATAACTTATTTGGATAAGGATTAATGTGTTGTTGTTTAAATAATCATCTAAACGTAAGTATGTCTAAAAAATACTTTTTTAAAACAATAAAAGATGTATAAAAGGTAAAATATAAAAGATAGAAATATAGTGTCGCGGACTTTTTTGTAGAATTATTTAAGACGGACCAGATTGCCATACATTGTTCTCAATTTTAAACAACCATTTAGGCAGCGCATGCAAAAAAGTCTGTTTAAAGACGTATTTCTTTCCGACTTGTTAGACAAAAATTGTGATAGCTCGGCTAATATGCATTATATAAATATAATTTATAGCCTATAGCACTCAGGAATAATGTAGCTTTCTACCAGTGAATTTTTTTTTAGAATTGGATTATTAGTTCCGGAGATTACCCCCTACATACAAACTTACAAACATACAAACTTACAAACTTACAAACTTACATACAAATTTTACCTCTTTATAATATTAGTATAGATATGCTAGTGAAGTGGTTTTTACTATCCATACTAATATTATAAATTCGAAAGTAACTCTGTCTGTCTGTCTGTCTGTCTGTCTGTCTGTCTGTCTGTCTGTTACCTTTTCACGCCTAAACCACTGAACGGATTTCGATAAAATTTGGCAAGGCTATAGATGGTATACTGGGGACGGACATAGGCTACTTTTTTTTTCAAAAATAATCCTACAGGGGGTGATATAGGGGATGAAAGTTTGTATGGGAAACTCAGTATTTCTTAAGTTAGGGATGTGAAAATTAAAATGTATGCTTTTGATAGGAAATAAAGAAATATGCGGTTCAGCGTTTTTGAAAAATCATCCCCTAAGGGGTTAAAATAGGGGCTGATTTTAAAATTTACAAAACTGCACGGGTGTCGATAAAATTTGGCAAGGCTTTATATAGCACCCTGGGGAAGGACATAGGCTACTTTTTGTCTTAAAAAATAACCCTACAGGGGGTGATATAGGGGATGAAAGTTTGTATGGGAAACTCAGTATTTCTTAAGTTAGGGATGTGAAAATTAAACTATGCTTTTGATAGGAAATAAAGAAATATGCGGTTCAGCGTTTTTGAAAAATCATCCCCCAAGGGGGTAAAATAGGGGTTGATTTTAAAATTTACAAAACTGCACGGATTTCGACAAAATTTGGCAAGGCTTTATATAGCATCCTGGGAAAGGACTACATAAGATACTTTCAAAAACAATACTACGGGGTGTTATATAGGGGATGAAAGATTGTAAGGGAAACCCAGTTTTTCTTAAGTTAGGGATAACAAATTTATACTATTGGTAGGAAATGAAGAAATATGCGGTTCAGCGTTTTTGAAAAATAATCCCCTAAGGGGATAAAACAGGGGTTGATTTTAAAATTTACAAAACTGCACGGATGTCGATAAAATTTGGCAAGGCTTTATATAGCATCCTGGGGAAGGACATAGGCTACTTTTGTCTTAAAAATAATCCTACAGGGGGTGATATAGGGGATGAAAGTTTGTATGGGAAACTCGGTATTTCTTCAGTTAGGGATGTGAAAATTAAAATGTATGCTTTTGATAGGAAATAAAGAAATATGCGGTTCAGCGTTTTTGAAAAATCATCCCCTAAAGGGGTAAAATAGGGAATGATTTTAAAATTTACAAAATGCACGGATGTCGACAAAATTTGGCAAGGCTTTATATAGCATCTTGGGAAAGGACATAGGATACTTTCAAAAACAATACTACAAGGGGTGATATAAGGGATGAAAAATGGAAACCCAGCATTTCTTATGTTAGGGATATGAAAATTCAAATACATATATGCTTTTGGTAGGAAATAAAGAAATATGTGGTACAGCGTTTTTGAGGGGGTACAATAGGGGTTGACAAATGTTTGTGTACCTACCTCTTTTTAAGAGATTTAAGGGATTGGAAATGTAGTTTTAGTTCGAATCTTGAGGTAACATTTAGTCTTTATTTCATTCAACGTTTTTACGAGGAAATTATTTGAACGAGTGGACACTCGGACAAAAGTTATTTGTTATTAGAGCGTGACTGGCATAATAAATTTTAAGTAATTAACAAAGTCCCCCCGCCGCGTAAGTGTCTGTTTGAATGCGATAATGACAAAAAGTACCGAATGGATTTTCTGTAAAGTTTCTGGAGTGACTCAGTGTAATTCATTATGGTTTTTTTGTAAATTGGCTGAAATATGACGACGACTGTTGAAGATGTCGGAAAAAATCATGCCTACTGGTAGCTTTATGCCTACTATACACGGTAACGATATATCGTAGTGATTTGAGTTTGCACATTTATATCGGACGGCCCTATGTTTTCCACATGTACGTTCCCATGGGATATTTTCCGACATCCACGCGGGCGAAGCCGCGGGCAAAAGCTAGTGTGGATATAAATAATAGGTCTTTACCTATGAAATTGCCGTTTTGTATACATGTATTTATTTTCATGTATTTGTAAAAATACATGAAAAAAAATCGAAGTAATCACCCATGCAATCAATGCATCTTTGCCAACGCAGTGGCAGTTTATTGATGCCCTTCTTAAAGAAATCAGCTGGTCAGGAGGCAACAAATTCTTCAAAGGCATTTTGTACTGCCTCTCGGGTATTGAATTTTTTTCCCGCCAAGAAGTTATCCAAATTCTGGAAAAAGTAGTAGTCTGTAGGCGCAAGGTCTGGTGAGTAGGGCGGATGACGGAGAGCTTCCAACCCCAGTTCTTGCAACTTGGAGACCGTCTGCTGTGCAGTATGAGGTCGCGCGTTGTCGTGCAGGAGCAGCGGAGACGAGCGATTGACCAATGCTGGTTGGAGATGTGCCAGCTTCTCCATCATTGTGTTCAGTTCTTCACAGTACACATCTGCAGTAATGCTCACCCCGTTTGGTAAGAAGCTGTGATGAATCACACCGGCGCTAGACCACCAAACAGTGACCATCACTTTTCTAGGGGTAAGTTTTCGTTTAGGGCATTGTTTAGGTGCTGAACCAGGATCCAACCAACTTATTTTTCATCGCAGGTAACAATGCGGTTCAAAATTCCTTCATTTGTGTGTCTGTTGAGCAGTGCAAGGCACGTCTCGACGCGTACTTCGCGCTGGCGATCATTGAGTTCATGGGGCACCAATTTGTCAAGCTTTTTTACCTTGCCAATTTGACGCAAATGGACCAATATTGTTTTGACGCTAACGTCGAAAGCTGCTGCTAATTCAGCCGTAGATTGTGTATCATCAGCTTCCACAATCGCCTTTAATTCGTAATTGTCGACCAAAGTCTTCGGACGACCGCGAGGTTCATTTTTCAGGTCGAAATTTCCAGAACGGAAGCGAGCAAACCAATAACAGGTGGTGCGTTGGTTTGTAGTGTTAGCTCCGTAAACGTCGTTGATGTTGCGTGCCGCTTGTGCCGCGTTGCTGCCACGACGGTACTCATATTCCATAATTACTCGAATTTTTAACGTATCCATGATGACAAAAAAGATTGAAATGCGATGAAAATGTAACACTAATCAATAAACAAATGACTACTTTTGGAAAAAAAAATCCATGTTTTTAAAATAAAATTAATTTGAAATTAGAATTCTGCCAAACATAAATTATTTTGATTTGAAATGGCCAGTACTGCAGAACGGCAATTTCATAGGTAAAGACCTAAATATATTTTTTAATGTATGTAAGTACACCGATTTCTCCGTCAATTGTGGATAGATTTTGAAATTTCTTTTTTTGTTTGAAAGGGTGTGCTCTCGAGGTGGTCACATTGTCTAAGTCAGAATCCGATGAGGGGATCCCATTTAAATCGAGGGAAACCCTCAAATTTCATAGGCACAGCGATTTGGGTATTTTTTATAGTAACCCGTGCATTTGCTGCCGGAAAGCACTATTTGGTGAAGTGGAACTGATGAGGAAGACCACAGATGGCCATCGGAACTACTCAATAATACTTGTACGTATTTCACTTGGGTTGCGATTTGGCAATTTATACTCGTCACAATGCATATGGTGAAGTGGAGTTGGATGGTGGCTTCACCATCAGTTCCAGTTCTCCTGGTTCCTTACTAGAAGAACTCCTCAACAATTAACGTCCTTGTATCGGGAAAAACCATATTTTGTAAAGGGTGATGAGCAGTTGACATTAGGCTATTGTAACTTAGACAAATTACAAACTGACTCACTAAAAAGTGAAAAATAAAAACTTTTTTACAAAAACAAAACAACCGACTTTCAAAAAAAATACTAAGTACATAGTGAAAAATAACTTTAATTTCGGAAGTCGGTGGCAAAAAACAGATCCAAACACACTTCCGAAATTAAAGTTATTTTTCACTTTGTAGTATTTTTTTTGAAAGTCGGTTGTTTTTTTTTTTGTAAAAAAGTTTTTTAAATAAACACTATCATCATCATCATTTATCATTTCGTCGTATAACGTTAATTCATTTATAGTTTCTTTTTTATTTTATTTTTTGAAGTTTACCATTTTGTATTCAATTGCAATTACAGATAACACTATAGTGGAAGAGCAGAGTCTCCTAACACAAGCAACTCTTGCTTAAAGGGAGATCTCCAAAATATGTATGTTATAATATGCGTGCACTTTGTAATTGAAATAAACATTTTTATTTTTTTTAATATGGGATCCAACGATACCCCACACGCTTCTATGCATTGAAAATTTTCACTCCTCGGTTAAATGTTAAGGTGTGGCGCCTGTTTAAAGGAAACAGGCGCGATGTAATCAAGCGCGAGCCTTAAAAGACCATCGCCATAAATTTTGTTTCACATTATAATAATTTCAACATTCATGTCGATTTCTATAATGACACAGATTAATACAGATGGGACATTCCGCAAAATACGACAAAATAAACGTACAGTTTTATTCACCTACAAGTTGCCTCTCTTGCTATCGCGTAACTCTTATACCTTGGGGGGTCTACTCCCTAAGCACGAAGCCCGTAGTTTCGGCCTTCGTTACGGGCGTTTCCTACTCCGTATCATCTACGGATGGATGATTGGTTCGGGGCCCGAACGAAGTATGAATGACAACACGATCTGACAGTTTGATGTGTTTTTGCCCGTCCGAAAAAAATAACTTTTACACTAGTTTTGATGGATCGTTATATCAGACAGACGGACTGACCTTCACGAGTCAGAGGGCATACTCCCTAAGTCCGTCCAACTTATAGAGTATGCCCTCTGACTCGTGAAGATTGTCTTGTTTTGCGACGCGGCGGGTAAGTGACGAGACGGCCGGTGCGCGGCAGCCCAAACTGAATAGACCCAGTGAGATGAGCCCGCCGCGTACAATGTAGCTTCATACCTAAACTGCGGAGTGTCCCATCTGTATTAACCTGTGATAATGATGCGTGCCAGTCACAAGCGAACAGAAATAACTACTCAAAATTACGGTCTCGCAAAATCTTTTACCAACATACATAGACCAAAAAAAAAAACGAATATTAAATAAGAATAATAGGATTTTTTTCAATAGGATTATTTATATTTTTTATTATTATTTTTTTTTAGGAAGGAATATTTTGTATCGGTACCTGCAAAGCATCTTCAGTAAGATTTTTACGAACGTAGATAGGTATGTATTTCCGATCACCTAATATACCCAATTTTTTTCGAGACGGTAAAAAAAGTCATCCGGTATACCTACTTCATTACCTTGAATATGTGAATCTTTTATGATAATTAGGTACTTAACTTGAACACTGAATACTTTGGCATTTATACTTATACGTTTTTGTCGGTACTGAGGTATACTTAAGTATAAATGCCAAAGTATTCAGTGTTCAAGTTTGTTACGAGTTACGTTTACTGTTTATCTTTTGCCAATAAGTTAGCGTATTCGAAAAATCACAGTTGTTCCATATGAATTCAGTATACAAGGTCAAAGTGTAAACAGTGGCAACATTTTAAGGGGTTTTTTTTCGCGATTTCAGGTTTGGTCTCATAATAAAAGTTGTTCATAATGATGAGTACAATGACCTCTTAAAATATTGCCACTGTTTACACTTACACCCTGTATATTATCCTCATCAGGAAAGTAGGAACTAGTCTAGTTACACAGATCTCGCCTAGAAGAGAGAAAGTTTCGGAAGCCATCATGTCAAAAACATCATCCACTTAATCATGGACTTCTGTGAACAAGAAAATACATTGTCTTGTCATCCGTCACAATACACTTCGTATCGCGAGCCAAGCCACATTATTATAATATTTTTACTCAACCAAAAGAGCAAACCATCACTCAAAAGTCTTTGTTTCCGCCGACGCCGACGACGTGACGTAAAATTTCCATCAAAAGAGATGGTAGCAACAAATCGGTCAGCCGCAGCCCTGCGGCGCCTCACCGGAGCAGAGGCACTTGCTGTAGGCAGCTCTCGTGCCGCAATTACGCACACTTTCACTATTTTGGCACTCAACAAAGTTAAAATTTCACGTCTCTACACTATGCCTCACCTAAATCCGACAGAACAGCCAACTTGACGGTAACCGAATGATTTATCGATATTAATCGGCACCGAATACTAGAAAACGTACTCGAATTTCTCAGGGGAATGAAACATGTTTAACGTTAAAATATACTTTATTTACACTGCTAAAAGTAAATGGAATTGTATTAACGAGCACACAATATAAGTCAGATCAAGTTGTATCATTTACAGCTAAATCGTGCCTGTGAACGAACTATCAAAACGTCTCACAGGCAGAAGATATGACTTTGTTTTCTATATTTCCTTTATTTGACCCAAACTCATTGAGAAGTATATTTATCTTCCAATCGGAAACCAATTTAGCTGTACAAAATGAATAACCTAAACAAACATATCACAAATCAAATAAATAAATTGAGCAGTAATACAATCTAAAAGGTAACTTTAGTATCGGACCTCGTGACCGAACTCATATTAGAAAATATTCGGGGCCCACATATGAGCCGCACTTGGGGAAATCTGGGGGAGCTTGGACGAAGTCACTTTGCTCACCTACTTTTAGTATAAAATCTAAGCCTCTCGTCCAATGAGAGGACCTTTCATCTCTCATCATCCAGAAGCCAGGGTTGTCAGCCTTAAAGCGTAATGCAATGACACCATGTTTAGGCACTACTATTGTATCTTTCACTACTGGGTCGATAAGATTCTTGTTGAACAATGTACCTTCTTCATTCATCTTCTTGATTGTTTCACTGTCGTAACTTCTGTTGAGTTCCCTCATGCCGACCACGTGAAAACTGTATCCATGTAGATGGAATATGTGGTCGGATTCGCCACCTGTAATTGAAAGGTAAATGTTAAACGTAGTGTACTCCTATATTCATTACTGTTATTAGTGGATGTGGGAAGCGTGCTGAAATTAATTACATTTACATTATATAAAAGGATTTCGTCTATACAGGTCCATTATGGTTTATCTGATTGACGTCTTCAATGAATTTAATAATAATATTGTACTCTTTATATTTAGTTATGAGTGTAATTACGGCTGAGTATTCTAGAAACATCACTTTTCCTGGATGTTGATTGGTTTATACGCTGAACAGGTGTATCTACTATCCTCAACCTTGTAACCAATAAATAAATGATTGCATATGTATAATTACAGACAGAAATACAAAAACCAGAGCAAATTATCGCCGCCTTTAAACGTGTTTTTCTTGATTTTTTTTAGTGTCTCAGTTTACGCCTATCTGTGTTATGTATTACTTATACATCTGCAATTCTGTTTACAGCATTTGTCTCATGTAATTTACTTTTCTTAATTTGATTTAAATCATAGAGTTTGGAGAATATAGGTAACCTATTTACTTCATGTTTTCGGTTAACGTTATTTCTGCGACGTCAAGGTATCCTCTATTTAGACAGACAGGTTTGAAGCCCATTTCTTCATTCGTACCCTAGGCTACTTATTAATATTAGAGAACCACTAAAGTTTCCTAATTATAATATTTGAAAGATTTTGTCTTATTTGCAGAGACGAGAGACGTCCTCTTTTGTGGTTTTAACATCCGTCTCCAGACGATCGTGAATAAACCAGGGACTGGGTGTTGTTTCGCACATTTGTACCGACTTCAAAGACTACGCACGATTTAATGTAAAATATGTACGAAATACGAGCAAACAGAAATACATATTATGTAAAGTAACACGTAAAGATGTAAACTTTATATTCAGGATCAAATCAAATCAGCTGGAGGTTAAAAAAAACAGTTTTTCTCAACTCATCCTTCAAAGAGCAGTGGTGGCCCAGTTGCAGTAGTAACGGCCGCGACTTACACGATTATTTTTCATCACCCGGTGAAGGAAAACATCGTGAGGAAACCGGCATGACCAAGAACCAAATTCGAAGACATATGATATCTACCAACCCACACTGGGCCCGCGTGGTGGTTAACTGCTTACGGCCCACTCCTCTCACAGAGAGGAGGCCTGTGTCCCAGCAGTGGGAACATCATAAGTTTGTTGGGGCGTAACTCCCAACAGTGAAAATGTTATGTACTTGTTATGTTATGTTATGTTGAATGTTATGTAAATGAGTAGACGAATGAATCCCTTGATGGATTTATTGCTACTGCATATAATTACAAAAGTAGTACCTACACTTAAATAATATTTTAGAGATGCACAGGGAAAAATTATTGGTGTGCATAACTGAGTGTGACGTACAAACTACCACAAAGGTCAATGTACAGCGTAGCTCGTACAAAGCTGATTATCCATCCTTCAAGTAACTTAACTACAAGTGGTCATTGACCCCTAAAAAAACATAAATTTTTAGATACCTACAGCCGAAACCATCAGTCACGTCTGTCGAGTTTCGCCAATTAATTTAATTTGACTGTGTGTATTGTAGAAGGTTAGGTATTAGTTTATGTCTTTATAAAACTTGACAAAAACAATAAGAGATGATGCATGGGTAAAAAAAAAGAATTTTTAATTAGTCCGTCAGTAAGTTAGCTAATGGTGCCGATTCTGTTGTACACCTAACTAAACTATCACTAAAATTCCTTACTTTTTTCTATGAGAATCTTAGAGCTATTCTGCAAAAAAAACCTCTAAATTAGAAAAATTTTTGACACAACTAAAATTGAGTTTGACAATCGTGACTCCGCGTGGTATAGTGGTCGTAGTATATTTGACCCGGTGGCTTTAATTGGAACTAACGAAATCACTATGAAAAGTGAGAAGGCTTGTCATATTTTGTTTACAGACAATCCGACATCGCCGCCGTTACCGTGTCAGATATTTTTTAGAGCTGGAGCAGCTTCAACGGGTTTTTGTGGATTTTTTTTTTTGGTACCTACGTGTGGTTACGGGTTTAAGGGTTTTAAAAAGGGGTGCCAAATTTTCATTATTTTTGCGATAGGACACACAGTTTTCGAGATATATGGAAAAGAAAAAAAAATACAGTACCTGTTTTTGCACTTGAAGTCAAGGTGTTTGTGTGAATTTTAGCTCATGACAACTAATCTTATTCCACACTTTTTTAATCGCGATTAAAAATAGTCTAATTTAGTTTGACTATCAAAATTTTAGATGAAAAAACGTCAAATTCAGAATATCAAAATTGCCATTTTCACTAAATTATAATCTCAGTACAATCTCAGTGCTGTCAAACTAAAATTTAGTTAAGTTGTGTCACTTTAATCAATTTCAGAATGGGAAATCGTCGTTTGACAGGAATAAACTAAATTTTAGTGATTTTTAGTCTAGTTTAGAGGCATTTGTGACAAGAGAATCGGCGCCAATAAATAAAAAATATTAGACACGTATTTTTTTCTTTATCATATTAATAAAAAATACTTAGATAAGAATTGGGCTCGCTACGTTCATTTCTACGATCATAGCTAGGCGTGACGTCATGCCATATTTTAACTCAATGTATTCGCCGCAATCTTTTGATTACGTAAAAAAATAAATAAATATCCTGGGACATTTCATACAACGCCATCTAGTCCCAAGCTAAGCAACCTAATGCTTGTGTTATGGTAACGAGATGGCTGATAAACTACTTATATACATTTTTTTTTTTGTAAATACATACATATTATAGATAGAAGAACACCCAGACTCGGAACAAATACTTGTAGGGCGTACAAATATTTGTTCCGTGCGGGAATCGAACCCGCGACATGCTGTGCAGCAGTCAATCGCTCAACCACTGCGCCAAACGTGTCGTCAAAATAAAAAATACGTGTCCAATATTTTTTAGTAATCTACATGATGGACATACAAAAAAAAAACATTAGTATTAGTCATCATCCCTATTATACAAGGTGTAACATAAATAACCCACAACCTCTTAAGGGGTCATTGTACTCATCATTATGAACAACTTTTACTACGGGACCAAACCTGAAATCGCGAAAAAAAATCAGCTGACCAGTACATTTATCTACATCAAACTCGTCAAAATGTAGGGAGCAGCTGATTTTTTTTTTCGCTATTCCAGGTTTGGTCCCATAGTAAAAGTTGTTCATAATGATGAGTACAATGACCCCTTAAGAGGTTGTGGGTTATTTATGTTACACCTTGTATATATATGGTAAAATACATCATAGTTGACAGTGAAAGAAGAAAATCATTGCATTTAATTGCTAGAAAGTAACGATGTGATTATTGATTCATGGGTAATTAATAGTAATTGTTCAGCTTCGACATTATTTATATAATAAGTAGTAAAATAAAGCTCATACTGCGCTTTCGATGGATGGTGTGTTTTCCTTTTGTTCTACAAAGCTTTCGGTCCATAAAATCCTAAATAAATAAATTATACGGTATGAAATTTAAAACATGTTCCAAATCGAAATGGGAGATTGTACTCATCATTATGAACAACTTTTACTATCGGACCAAACCTGAAATCGCGAAAAATATCAGCTGTTCAGTACATTTTGACGAGTTTGATGTAGCTAAATGTAAGGTAGGCATTTTTTGTGACCTCTCCAAGGCATTTGATTGCGTCGATCATGAAACCTTACTCTTGAAACTTGAGCATTACGGACTTGGAAAACTTGCCCTCAGTTTAGTAAAATCTTATTTAAATGATAGACAACAGCAAGTTCAAATAAATGGTGTCAATTCACTGTGTTTAAAAGTTAAAATGGGTGTTCCACAAGGCTCGATATTGGGTCCTTTCCTCTTTTTAGTGTATATTAATGATTTACTCCATTTATTAAAAAATCAACCACAAATGGTGCTATTTGCTGATGATACTTCATTAATTTTTAAGGTAGATAGACGTGCTACAAATTTTGACGACGTCAATAACGCCCTACTGCAGATCCAAAATTGGTTCACTGCTAATAATTTAGTATTAAATGGGAAAAAAACTAAGTGCATCAGATTTTCTTTACCAAATGTCAAAAGTAGTGATTGTGAGATAGTATTGAATCAAGAGAAACTAGAATTCGTCGATAAAACCGTTTTCCTGGGGATTACGCTCGACTCAAGGCTACAATGGGGTCCTCATTTAATATCACTTGCAGGACGGCTAAGTTCAGCAGCTTATGCTGTCAGAAAAATCCGTCAATTTACTGATGTAGATACCGCGAGGCTAGTCTATTTTAGTTACTTTCACAGTATCATGTCTTACGGTATTTTACTTTGGGGACGGGCTGCAGATATCGAGTCCATTTTTATTCTGCAAAAACGAGCCATCAGAGCCATATATAATCTTCGCAGGCGCGATTCTCTAAGGGAACTGTTTAAGGATATTAACATCATGACGGTACCTTGTCAATATATCTACGAAAACATCATGTACGTAAGAAAAAATTTACATCTTTTTAATAAAAGAGGTGAAAGGCATAATTATAATACTAGAAATAAGGACCTATTAGCTCAACCAGGTTTCAGGCTGGCTAAAGTAGACTCATCGTTCATGGGGTACTGTTTAAAATGTTACAATAAAATACCTCCACACATACTTCAACTAAATGAGACGAAATTTAAAACTTGTATAAAACGCACACTATGCAGGCAGGCATATTATAAGTTGGGGGATTACATAAATGATAAAAATGCTTGGCTCCATGCTGGTCCTGCTCCACAACCTCAACTAATTAATTAACATTTGAAGATACTGTTAAGCAACTGATGAAGATTGTAAGAATAGCTTTGCATTGTGTAGACTCAATCACCTTTGTATTGTATAATTGCTTAGTACATGTGTGAGTACTATGTACCTACTCTAAAGCTACCATTTACTGGGTACGTCTTTATTTGACTTGGATGTGCCCTGGCGGCTGAGAGTGTGTCATGCTCACTCTAATGCCTCGCTGATGGTGGCGCGTGTGTTGGATCATTTAACGAATCCATACATCAGGTTTGTGAACGGGCGCTGTTGGTGGAGGCTGGTCATACCTTAGCTGCCACGGCTTATTTTAATTTTAATTTTGAATTGTTTTTTTTTATTTTTTTATTACGGACGCTTTTAACGTTCATCGTTCTCACATGTATAATTTCAACATGAATGATGTAACCAATATTTTGTAACTATATTTTGATTTAAAAGAGTGTCCGTGGAGTTTCTTGCCCGTTCTTCTCCATAGATCTACGTTTTGGAATGGGCAACTAGCTTCAACTTTCTGACTTACCTACTGACCGACTCTTTGACAATTCAAAAGTGCCTGTAATTGGTTTAATTGAAATAAATGCTTTGAGTTTGAGTTTGAGTTTGAGTACTGAACAGCTGATTTTTTTTCCTGATTTCAGGTTTGGTCCGATAGTAAAAGTTGTTCACAATGATGAGTACAATCTCCCATTTCGATTTGGAACATGTTTTAAATTTCAGCCCGTATATTTATGATTGCGTTCTCGAAAACGGCTCTAATGGATGTCGATTTACGGGTTTACGGGGGCGAGAAATCGATCTAGCTAGGTCTCATATCTGAGAAAATTCGTTTTCTCTGTTTTCACCCGAGCAGAGGTCGGTCGTGCCCCAGGTGTGAGAATAATGTGTCCAAATGGAAAATTAAATTGTGCCTCACACATTCAATGTAAATAGATAACGAAATATACTACTCGTAGATGACGTTTTTTACTGTCTTGAGTTATGGTAGGTTTTTTTTAACTCCCCCTACTCGCACATACATACATAACCTCACGCCTTCTTCCCATGCGGGCAGGCAGAAACTACAGAACACTACCTTCTACGTCTTTCATATTATCGAGCGAAAGTGAGTATGTTTGTTAGCTTTCACGCTGAAACGGCTGAACGGTTTTAGATTAAATTTGGCACACGGGTAGACCATGACCTGTGGTAGGACATAGAATACTTTTTATCCCGATATTCCCACGGAATCGAGACTTATGTGGGTGAAACCGCGAGGCGCAGCTAGTGTTAGTCTGTGTGTCTGTCAGCCAAGTCAGTTAAATATAAATGGAGAACTGGTTCAAATCTAAATTAGGGTAATGAATTCAGTGAAACGAGATATCTTTAGATATTTAACTAGATTACGGCTGCGTCCGACCTCACCCAATGGCCACTTGCTTAACTTTACGTCCGGTATGGTTTAAATAATTATATACGGGCCCATTTGACGGGCCGGCCGCCGGCATCGCCCAACCCGTAACGAGATAGTTAAAAATGTGGCGCGTGCGAGAGGTACGTACGCAGCTACGGTTCCGTAAGTATGTAAAGCTTTAGTCACACAATTGATAATCCAAATATAGAGCAGTTTTGACACTTCATCATCTGCCTAGCCTTTTCCCAACAATGTTGGGGTCGGCTTCCAGTCTAACCGGATGCAGCTGAATACCAGTATTTTACATAGAGCAACTGACTATTTGACCTCCACAACCCAGTTACTGGGTAATACGATACCCCTTGGTAAGATTGGTGGCTGTCAAACTTTCGAGCTTCTGATGACCCGTAATGACTGCCAAAGATCCACGAATAACAGGCGGGTTCAACGCCTTAAGGGGGATGCGCTAAGGTAGCCTGCAAAATTCAAATTTTCTTACGATTTTTGCAATTTGCAGGTCAGTGTCTCGTTGTGTGTTGATTAAAATATGATTCGCGGCCGTAACTAACATGGCTTTACAGAATTATAATCATTAGAATTGTCAACACAACTCCATAAGTTAGAATTGACCTCAAATCTAGCGATTTCATGAAATTATGAGGTTTGAGGTCGATTCTTATTTATGGAGTTGTATTGCCGATTCTAATGATTATAATTCTGTAAAGCTATGTTAGTTACGACCGCGAATCATATTTTAATCAACGCACAAACCTGGCACTGCTCGCAGAGTAACCTAGCATTCACTTCGTTAGGTAGGTAATTAATAAACATGAAGTTACCTCGAACTAAACAAAAGTGATGAAACTTAAAAATATAAAAGAAAAGTGTTACGGCTTCTGAAATTCGAAGAAAAACACTTTTAGAATTTAATAACGCGTAATCAAAATCGTGACTCACGATGAGTTTTGTAAAGCTTTGTTTTGTAGAGAACCCTAAAATTTAGAAACCTTGCATGAAAGCACAAGTAGGCCCAGTATTAAAATAAGACCGTTGTATAACAGATGCCTACCAGTAATAACGGTTACTGTGCCTCTTAAATAAATACCATGCAAAACGAACTGCAAAACAATTATAAGAACTAGAGCACACTTCTTCACGATTTCGCAACTCGCCTGATTTTATTAACGTAACCATTCTTTGGTTTTAAAATAATATATTTAAAAAGTGGCGTATTTTAAGTAGGTAATATGTCAAAGTCTATTAAAATATACCTACTTACTAAATTTTTTGCATTTGCGCATTTTTTGCGCGCGCAGGTGACGCGGATGTGAATGGTAGCGAGACAAAACACTGGAAATTCTTGTGTACTTAATAATATGTTTTAGATACGTACATTATATAAGCACGTACGGTAATGCCTTTTTTAGGGGTCCGTACCAAAATGTTAAAAAAGGAACCCTTATGGTGTCACTCAGTCTGCCTGTCTGTCTGTCTGTCTGCCTGTCTGTCACAGCTGGATATCTCAAGAACTACTAATGCTATCAACTTGAAATTTGGAACAGTTTTAGATGACGTTTACCCAACTATTTTGCAAATAAGAAAAAAATAAAAATATTATATATAAAAAAAAATACCGTTCCCCCCCCCTTATTTCCGAAGTTTGCAAAGAGAAAAATCTGAAATTATTCTATGTGATAGAAGTTTATGTAGGTAAAGATTACAGGAAAAATAAAACGATGTCTCTAAATAGCACACTTTTTCAGAAATCGGAACGGAACCCTCGGTGCGCGAGTCCGACTCGCTCTTGACCGGTTTTTTTAATAATATTATTTATTCATGTAATTGGTTGTAAGTATTGCATTGTATTATTCTAAGGGCCTGCTTCACCACCTACGATTAAGTTCCTATAACTTAGGTAGGTAGTTGGCAGATGATTACATACATTGAAATGAAAGGTACACATTTGCCACAGTAAAACGTATAATTTTTAAAATAAAAAAAATCCAAGAATTTATAAAAATATAAAAAATACAAAATGAAAGTAGAAAATAGGTACTCCGATTTAAGTAAAGTACTGTTTATTTTAGTTTGTTACCTATTTATGTACAATTCATTAAACCTGACTTGGTTTCCGTACGTTGTTTTCGGGTGACCACTGAAAATCAGCCTGTGCTGTGCTGTTAGTCCCCCCTAGCACATCATCATGCTGAGTGAAAGTCTTCTTGTCACAGTCATGTCGTACATCTGCCGGCAATTTGTGTTTTGTGCTCGTGACCTATGTAGATCTATTTTGTTTTATTTTTCCGTTACTGTTTTACTCGAGTTAATTATCTTTTGTAAGCACTTGTTTTGTGACAAATAAACTTATTTTTCTTTCATTTGTAAGAGCTATTCATTATACAGTAAGCTGTCATTATATTTTGGAGCTATTATTCAAATATGAACAAACCAGTTTTTGTTACAGAACCGAGGTAGATAACCTACCTACCTACGATCAATTATACTACTTTTAAGAAGCTTGTTTTTCTTCACAAACCATTATCTACCAAATATTTATAATTCTTCATCTATTAGGGCCGTTTTCTTGATCCGTAGTTAACTCAACCAATAGTTTAAAAAAAATAGTAATGGTTAAATTTTGGTTGATAGATCGACTCGTGCGGCTGTTATAACTTAGCCAAAAGTGTCGATCGATCAGGTTATAAGCTACGCTTGCCGCGGTCAGTCCGTGGATGGGTGACCATCTTTATATACGTGTCTCGGAAAGCACGTTAAACCGTTGGTCCCAGCTGTCATTCTTTGCCCGAAAGCCGAAAGTCTGACCACCAGTCTCACCCAGTAACTGGTTAGAGGTCAGATATGCGTCGCTCCATGTAAAATACTGGTAAGTATTCAGCTGCATCCGGTTATACTGGAAGCCGACCCCAACATAGTTAGGAAGAGGCTAGGCAGATGATGGTTAGGTAAATTTTGGCAAAATGTGAACCCGTTCAGTAATTAATTATATGTTGAGTTAACTACGGATCAAGAAACCGGTCCTTACTCTTCCAAAAGATGTTGAGAACGATGACATTCTCAACATCTTTATTCAAAACTGGAAATCTCTAGCTAGACACGTCGGTCTACAGGTCACATACCTGCACACCTATAATAATACCTGCATAAGGTGTATGTTACTGTAGCATTATAATTTCTAAAGATAATAAGATTGGACAGTCGGCCACTCAAGTGTAATTGCAGACTATATACAGTAGGGTGTTTCTTTTAGGGCGCAGATTTCCTGAAAACGATCAAAAAGGTGGTTTTTTAAAGCTGTGTATCTCATAAACCGTAAATAATTTTGACATGTAAAAAAATATGATATTTTCAAGTCCTTTTCGCATACTGTGATGGAAGCCAAAACATAATTAAACATACTTTAATGCACCAAAAAAATCTTTAAACATACCTCCTAATAATCTTTAAAAGCTGTTTATCCCTTCATTAGCTATTATAATTATAATTAAAAATATACCATGAAATGTCAAATTCCAAACTGCATTCAGTGATGGATTACTTTTTATTAAATAGTTAATTTCTAATTTTATACGATTTTATTTGCACTTTTACGAGATAATTCCGGTGCGCGTGAAATCTTCTATCTCGTGCATCAAACTAGACAGCTATAAAGCCATTTCACTTACACACCGAGCTAAACCACGCTTGGAACCAGGGCCTTAAAGTGTCAAGCCAGTGCGAGCTGATCGCAGAATACCGTACCTATCGATTTAACCCATATGTATGCTCTATGATTTTTTGTACTTTTCGAGTTATTTTGGATCCCTCATTCCATATCAATGGTAGTGGTTAAGGATAGTAGTAGGTATAAAATTTATGTATTTTTATTATCAATTGAGCTCTGCTTAAACGTAGAGGAATAGTAAATATGTATCAGAATTAACAAAAATATGCAAAGATAATAAACAAATGATAAAACATGAAAATCACAAGATTTCAGATACACCACTTTCAACGACCGATTTCAGCAAATAATACCTTATTTAGTACATCTTTGTTCAAAGTTGACCCAAAAAAAGATATAATTTTTTTAAAGCCATCATCATCTCCTTGAATCAGGAAAAATATTGAAAAAAATTTATAACTAAAAAGTACAAAAAATCGTAGAACATACATGGGGATTAAATCGATAGGTATTGTACTCTGCTATCAGCTCGCACTGGCTTGACACCTTAAAAGAAACACCCTGTATAGTGAAACAATACTGTACCTACTATACTTACATAATTACGTTCAATTAAACTTTTGAGAAAGTCTGTACCGAACTGTACCTAAGAAGTAGGTACCATTAGCACTTAGTGTTCGCTTCACATTTAGGCGTTGCTTTTCCAAATGAAACCACAAACAAAACTTTATTGTTTGATGATTGATTGAGGTATTCCATTTCAGTGATTGATATTGCTAGACTGATTGTTAACCTTCCTACTCAGGAGTTGCAAGTACATTTTCATTAAGTATTTCAGTTGTGAGATGAGTAGGTACCTGGTTTGAGGTATAATATACGTATATAAACGAAGAAATTGCAGAAGTAGTACCTACGTACATATCTGCCATAGACGGCTTTTTTTTATCAATTACTATAGCGACCCGCCCCTGCTCTGCCTGATTTTTACAATTCGACAAAACATCGAGATTGCTATAACATTAAACTCACATTATAGTGTGAATTGTAGTTGTGAATGTATCTGGTATCAATAAACAATTTTTATTTATTTTATTTATTTATTTGAATATGAAATATTAATATACTCGTAAATGTATTAATGATGTAATGTGTATTGTATTACCTAATTAATTTAAATTGTGTTTCTGAAATATATTCTCGAAATAATAGTAAAAAAAACCGCACCAAAACTTGTTGCGTAGTGTAGAAGAATAGTGACTTTAATTTATATTAAGTACTAGCTGACCCGACAGACTTTGTCCTGTCCCAATTTCAATATTCCCATATAAAATCCACTTTCAGTTTTCCAGAATTTTCCAATTTTCCCGGCAACTTTTCCAATTTTTCTCATCGTTTAAACCTTCCCTGGACTACGTCAAACATTTCAAAACCAAAATCAGGTAAATCGGCCGAGCCGTTCTTGAGTTATAATATTACAACGAAAAGTGGCATTGATTTTTATACATATAATACCTAGATGTATGTTATATATACATAGGTAAAAATTAGTGTTATTTAAAAGCTGAAAACGCCGTCCACTTACTTTGACAGAACACTCTCAATTTTTGTGGTATTTCAAATTTTAGAGTTACTTGCAATTTAAGATACCTACCTATTCTAAACATTACAATCCATCGCACTCTTTAGGCTCAAAACACATCACCAGTGTTCCGTGTTTCGAAGTAATCTTAGCCCACATATTGCAAAGGATACAATAAATCACTGTCACCATGATAAATGGCTCCATGTGCCTACTTCGTTCGCCTCATCAGCTGCATATCACTATTTATATTAAGACTCGTGAAATCTTCATTATTGCCTCACTCGCCGATGTTCATCGATTTTTCTAATTCGCGAGCATCGATTTGACAAATGATGGATGTTCTAGGCACATCGGCTATTTGCTAATCTCTATAGAGAGGTTACCTATACTTATTACATGAGGCTTATTTACATGAGGAGTGTTGAGACTATCCATGCGAGTCTCTTATGCAAGAAACAAAATAATAATACCACAACTAAATAACAAAACAAGGAAAAGTCTAAGAATTTTCATGTCGTAACAAAACAAGGAAAAGTCTAAGAATTTTCATGTCGTTTGTGAAACAAATACGCCTGAATTACTATCATCTGGTGGTCACCCATCCACGGACCAACCACGGCAAGCATAGCATAACCAGATCGATCGACCCGAGCGGCTGTTATTACTTAGCCCTTCATCCGCCTTAATTATATCATACGAAACTCGTCAGATGATATTCTTGAACCGAGACTCGACAGTGAATAGCCTAGGCGCCTTCTGAGCTTGCTGTTCCATCGTAGGGCTCATCCATCAATTTCCGTCAAGCGAGATCGAGGCCAACAACAGGCCATAAAAAAAATTAAAAAAAACTGGTACTCAAAAACTCGACGTTATAACCATTATTATCGAACGATTCTGTTGACATATAAAGTTTTTTTTATCCTCTTTCGCTAATCGCCTATTCGAGGCGAGAAACTCTCCTTATGTAAATGCTCCTTATGCCTAAGTTACACAAGTGCCATAAATGTTTAAGGCTAATATTGACGTGCAAAGTTATCTTAGCACAAGTGCCGTTTCTAACTCTCTGTGAAGGAAAGTGGAAACTTTACATTACAAACTGCCTAATAAGGTAACTTACTAAACTTATGTCGTTACCTACGGCTCGTGCGAACATCTTGTTGAATATCATATTATATGGACTTACGGTTCTTGTCTTGTAATTAGCGTCTTTGTGGATTAATGTGAGAAACTTACTTCCGGGTACCTATCATTGATAACTCGCACGCCAAAAATATGCCCAGCCATGCCTGATGAAGGCTTTTGTATTTTACAATCTTTGAGAGGTGCTTTAGCCCATTGAACTGAATAACTTTTATTAAGGGACCAACTTTTATTTTTTTTATAGTTTAGAACAGAAGCAACAGCTGATTTTTTTCGCGATTTCTAAGTTGGTCCCTAAAAGTTATTCAATTCGATGGTATAAAGCACCTCTGAAAGTTTGTAAAGTTATTTTTTTAACACCCTATATAAAGTACGTAACTATACTTTTATTTAAAGAGTCTACGTAGGTTTTCTATTTTATTATTTATTCTAGTTTCTATAAATAGAAACATCTATCAAATATCAAGGAGCTCGTGGCTAAGTAATAACAGCCGCACGGGTCGATCGATTAGGTTAAGCTACGCTTGACGCGGTTGGTCCGTGGATGGGTGACGATCTTTACATGTCCGAGACCGCTCCATGCCTCGGAAAGCACGTTAAGCCGTTGGTCCCGGCTGCAATTCGTGGATCTTTGATAGTTGTTACGAATCGTCAGAAGCCTGAAAGTCTAACAACCAGTCTTACCAAGGGGTATCGTACTACCCAGTAACTGGGTTGTGGAGGTCAGACAGGCAGTCGCTCCATGTAAAATACTAGTATTCAGCTGCATGCGGTTAGACTGGAAGCCGACCCCAACGTAGTTGGGAAAAGGTTAGGCAGATGATGATATCAAATCAAGTTTACATTCCTGTTCTATTCAAAACTAGCCTGAAAGTCAGCACTTTTCGAAAGTCATCCAAAACGCCCTCTCTTCACCACTTCCTAGTACCTACTTTAGCTGGGAAGAAGAAGTGACGCAACAAACTCCCCAGCAGCCTACTTATTCTATTGAAGCTCCTGTATCGACTTACTGTCGCTAACCAACTGAAAATAAATCAAATAAATTGCTTCCAATGAATGTAACCGACATCGTTCGGGGCTTTTGATAACGTATAAATGGCGTTATTATCAATAAAATTGTGTTTGATTTATTTATCAATTTCTACGGACAGACCTCTTTCAGCAAATATTTGAATAAAATTATCTACCTAAAGACGTCGTCGTCTTTATAAAATGTTTGAGTCTCAAAACTTTGAATATATTATGAAGAGTGACTATTGTTTAAGTATCTAACTACAGAAAATGTATTTCTCAAAGGAAGTCATGCTTATTTATTTACATTTACTCTGACATAGAGACATATAGTCTTATTTTATTGTTATTAGAGTTATTATCTTAGTAGCTGAAAGCTATCAAAACTTTCACTATCATGAAAGTGTATTTAAAGCCTCATTAGCTTGTTGTGTCGCTGCTTATTAAGAGGCATATATTACATTTCACCGTGATTTTTTGCGTAAATTGGTCAACTTTGGCGTTCTTATTCTGAGAAACTGAAAGACTTCGACAACTTTGACTTATTAAGGCTACTCTTTCGAAAAAAGCTTAAAAACAGCGTGCAGATGAAGCAGTTTTTCGCCGGAACCTACAGAGAAATTACATCTGAAAAAAATTGTTAGTAATCTACATGATATGAATCGTAATTTGGTTTAGCCATATTTTTTCTATCGGTATCACATAATAAGAAAAAAAAACCCCAAATCACCTCCAAATCGTTAAGATGAAACCATTTTACTCCTTCATTTTTTATCAAAAGAATATAAAAAAAATATCTACTACTTTGCAATACAAACGAAAATGATTTGGTTTTGTTACTTTTTAAAAACATGTATATTTTTTATTATAATAAATTAAAAATGCGTCTAATTTGGGACAGCGCTCCTTGATGGGCGAGTCCTATTACTGGCTGGACGTACGACGCGTTGCGTGAGCTCAGGCCAGAATGCGCAAGCTAACCACTCAAGGTCATTGGCGTATAGTTCGGCCTTAAGTAGTGGAGAATAGTTATTAGTACAGCCCAAAGAGGCCTCGTTTTCACAATGTTTTCTTATCTATATAAATAAAGACAAAATTCCCTAGCAAGTTATTCATAAAAATTATGCAGCGCGACTGCATTTTTTCGAGCTCGGGGATTGACCACTGTACATAAGCAAATGAAAAGAAAAATATATTATCACACTATCACACTAATATTATAAAGGCGAAAGTTTGTGAGTGTGTGTGTGTATGTTTGTTACTTCTTCACGCTCAAACGGCTGGACCGATTTGTATGAAATTTGGTACGTAGACAGCTTATACCCTGGATTAACACATAGGCTACTTTTAATCCCGGTCTACGCGGGTGAAACCGCGGGGCGCAGCTAGCACCAGAATAAACGTTAATTCATAAGAAATTAAAATTTAATACTTTTTTTTTATTACAACTGTCAAATTGCTACACAATGCGATGCGTCGCCGTGCTTTAATATATAACTAATCTGTCAAAACGCAATTCTGTGGTCTCTTAATGTTTAATGTTACAACATAGGTAAATGTTAGTGTCTTGTTACCAGTCTAGCTTCTAGATGTCATTAGACCCAAGCTGTTATGAGTTTTTGTCTATAACAGTATAACCACAACTCCTTAGCTCCATACTTAAGTAATAATTATACCATATGGTTTTGTAAAACGGCTTCGTTACATCAAAAGTGCGAGTTATAAACCAGAGATTTCGCAATTGGTTTCTAAGGTATCGAATCTGCTTTCGTGTATCTATACAACATACAATTCAATACATAAGAACGCATGACTGATGAAAATAGTTAAAAAGTAGACCGTGGTTTTAGATGCAACGGATCTTTATGGTATCACATAGGACAAAATCCATCTTTTATAGTGCTCGCTCGTACTCACGAAACACCACACGACCTATTTTCAAAAACCAACTAAACTATAGTGATATTCCTTTTTTACGAGGTAAACAGTAAAAAAATAAATTTTAAAAAAATAAAAAAAAAAAAGAAGAAGAAAAAACAGGAATATCGCGATAAATAGCGTGAATTCGTCTGCGTAGGTATATTTTGTATTTCATCAGGATAAAAAGTAGCCTATGTCCTTCTCCGTCCCAAAATACCTATCTGTCAAATTTCATAACGATCGGTTAAGTGTTATAATAATTACACAAATTAAGCATACTTGCATAAACACTTACTACTTACTTACTTGCTTTAAGCATATTTGGCATATTATAATTATACAAATTAAGGTCACTTTTCGTGTCTGTCTGTGTGACCGCTGTTGTTCTTCTAAACCACGCTAAGGAATTTGATGCGGTTTCCAACATCTTTTATAGAATTTCGCCCGGAAGGTTTATGTGTATAATAATTAATATTTAACTTAGATATAATGAAGAAATCTAGTATTATAGTACTAGCTATTGACCGCGACTTTGTCTGCTATCCAGGATAAAAAGTAGCCTATTTCCTAACTCAAGTCATGAGCAGACGCTCATGTGCCAAATTTCATCAAAATCAAATTCAGCCGTTTTAGCGTGAAAGCATAACAAAGAAACGGCTCAGAAGCAAAACGTCTCTTTCGCAAAATGTCGCTTTCTCATAATGTCGCTTTCGCAGAATATCTCTTTCGCAAAATGTCGCATTAGGAAACTCCAAACATAGCTTATATGTTGTAAAACTTGTAAACATTTAATAAGAAATTGGAAAAAAACAACATTTTTTTTTAAACTTGACTAAATTTTTTTCTAAATTATGCAACATTTTGCGAAAGAGATATTCTGCGAAAGAGGCATCGATCTTTTGAGTCATTCTGCGAAAGCGACATTATGAGAAAGCGACATTATTCGAAAGAGACGTTTTGCGCCTGAGCCAAAGAAACAAAGAAACTCACTTTCGCATTTATAATATTAGTTAGGATTAGGATGGATATTATAGATCTTCACCTTGATCGAACATCACCAGTTCCACAGTAGCGCCCAGGGGTACATTCTTGACATGCACGCACTCGTCTCCTTGTCCTGGCTCCTTGGGACAGAACTGGTTGGATCCTACATCATCTCCTTGCGTCAAGAGTGGAGACGCCGGGTATGTGAAGCGATGGCCGTCGGTTTGGCCCCAACTTTCTGGAACAAGTAAGAATAAAGGTAAAATATAAAGGCTTATGATATTTTTGACGATACTGTGAGACGTATGAACAAATGATAGAAGGTAGGTAATTAAAATAAAATCTGTAAAGGTTTCATAATAATGGCATTATAAATAACTTAACTTTTACTATGGAACCGATACTGAAATAACGAAAATAAAATCAACTATTCCTTAAATTTACTTTTCGAGTTCTGCGAACATACGTACCTAAATGTACGGAGCCGCAGATTTTTTTTTCGATTTCGGTTTTGGTCCCATAGTAACGTATAACTTGTTATAAAGTATAATTTGTTCATAATATGTGTATCTATATAAATAAAAAGAGAAGTCCTCACTGACTGACTGATTGACTGACTCATGATCGCCCAGCTCAAACCTAGAAAGCTGAAATTTTGCACAGAGGTTCCCTTTATAATGTAGACAAGTAATTATAAAATATTATCGAGAACGGGTCTTAACGCGATATTCCTTTTTACGAGGTAAACAGGTACCTATTTGTTTCCCGACGTTAAAATGAATATCGCGAGAAGACCCGTTCTCGTTAATATTTTATAATGTTTATAAATCGCGAAAGTTTAAAGAGTTTAAGGAAGGAATTGCCGGTAGTACGTTCCGGTGGGATATTTTCCGACATCCACGCGGGCGAAGCCAAAAGCTAGTTCATAATAATTATAAAAAGTATAACTTGTTCATAATGACGCTTATAAGGTTTTCAGTTAGTTCAATTACATGTTGTATGTGACGGACATTCTGGAATTCTAGTGGTAGCTATGGGTAATTAGTACAGTAACCATTAACCACCGGTTGCGGTGCGGTTTTGATTAGGTTAGGCAAGGAAGTATAGTATCTACTGTTTCATCGGAAGTTTATCTATTAAGGCGAGTAGTGTCAGTGACACCATTGAGAAAAAAATCGTAAGTCTAGGAGATATGGGACATTGTGAAAATTCCTATACTCACATTTTTAGTCAGACGAGGTAGAATTGTTTTGGCCTCACCTGACCTACTTACCGTATCTGACTAAAAATTTCAAAATCTTCCATATCTCCAGACTTAGTCGGCGTCCGCACGGACGTAAAAAAAAACCGGCCAAGTGCGTGTCGGACTACGCACAATGAAGGGTTCCGTAGTTGGGATGAAATTATCCCAAGAACAAACTTAACATTATAGTTGTCCCATACTTTCTAACAGTAAATGTAAGTTTGTACTTACAATATTGAGAGATTTACCATGTTATTTTAAGACCACAAACTTCTTATAGGTTTTCCTGTTTTTTTTTTTTCAAAATTTTAGGCTCAGTAGTTTTGGAGATAAGGGGGGGGTGGTAAATTTTCGTCTATTTTCTTAAATAACTTTAAAACTATTTATTTTAGGGTTATACAAAAAAAATATTTGAGACCCTCATATAAGCTCTTTTATTTGAGATATCACACGGTAGAGTTTGCAAAACTTTTTTTCTTTAATTTTCTTATTTGCCCCCAAAAGTCAACTCAAACTCAACTCAACTCAAAGCATTTATTTCAAATAAACCAATTACAGGCACTTTTGAATTGTCAAGGGGTCGGTCTTGGGTCGGTCAGTCTGAAAAATGAAGATAGTTGCCCATTCCAAAGCGTAGATCCTGGAGAAGAACGGGCAAGAAACTCCACGGACACTCTTTTAAATCAAATATTTTACATGGTATTGGTTACATCGTTCATATTGAAAATATAGATGTGAGAACAATGTAGAAAGACGTGCACGTTAAAAGCGTTCGTAATGAAAAAGATAAAAACTAAAAACAACTAAATTAAAAATAAGCCGTGGCAGCTAAGAGACGACCAGTCCCAACTGACGGCCCCCGTTCACGAACATGACGCATGGATCGGCACCAATTAGTTCAACCATTTTGAAGGGAACTTAATGATCCAACACACACGCCACCACCAGCGAGACATATGAGTGAGCATGACATACTCTCAACCGCCAGGGCACATTCAAGTCAGTGAAAGACGAACCCAGTAAAAGGTAGCTGTATATTAGCTACATAGTGCTCACACATTTGTGCTATGCAATTATACATTACTAAGAGATTGAATTTAATCAATGCAAAGAAAATTTTCTCTCTTCTTAATCTTCAGCAGCTCCAACAATATTTTCGAATGCTAACCAATTAGTTTAAGCGTCCTTGTGGAGCAGGACCAGCATTTAGCCAAGCATTTTTGTCAGCAATGTAATCTCTCAACTTATAATATGCCTGGCTGCATAGTGTGCGTTTTATGTACCTGATTTAGGGCGAGCGCGCACTACGGTGCGTTTCCGGTAGTTCTGCCGCACTGGGCGGGGCCTACAGTAACAAAACGCATGACCGTAGTGCGCGCACTTCAAAGACATTCCATACTTCACAGATTATGCGGTAGAAAAACGCACCGCAATGCGCGCTCGCCCTTAAATTTCATTTCATTCAACTGAAGTATGTGGGGTTTTAAACAGTACCCCATGAAGGATGAGTCTACTTTAGCCAGTCTGAAACCTGGTTGAACTAAATGGTCCCTATTTCTAGTCCTATAATTGTGTCTTTCACTTCTTTTACCGAAAAGATTTAGATTTTTCCTTACGTACATGATATTTTCGTAGATATATTGACAAGGTACCGTCATGATGTTAATATCTTTAAACAGTTCCCTTAGAGAATCGCGCCTGCGGAGGCCATATATTGCTCTGATGGCTCTTTTCTGCAGAATAAAAATAGATTATATATCTACAGCCCGTCCCCATAGTAAGATACCGTAAGACATAATACTATGAAAGTAACTAAAATAAACTAGCCTCGCGGTATCTACATCAGTAAATTGACGTATTTTTCTCCCAGCATATGCTGCTGAACTTAACCGTCCTGCAAGAGATGTTAAATGAGGACCCCATTGCAGCCTTGAGTCGAGCGTGATCCCCAGGAAAACAGTTTTATCGACGAATTCTAGTTTCTCTTTATTCAATACTATGTCACAATCAGTACTTCTAACATTTGGTACAGCAAATCGTATACATTTAGTCTTTTTCCCATTTAATACTAAATTATTAGCAGTGAACCAATTTTGAACCTGCAGTAGGGCGTTATTTACGTCGTCAAGATTTGATGCACGTGTATTTATCTTAAAAATTAAGGATGTATCGTCAGCAAATAACACCATTTGTGGTTGGTTTTTAAATAAATGGGGTAGATCATTAATATATACTAAAAAGAGGAAAGGACCCAATATCGAGCCCTGTGGAACACTCATCTGTACTTTTAGACCGAGTGAATTGACACCATTTATTTGAACTTGCTGTTGTCTATCATTTAAATAAGATTTTACTAAACTGAGCGAAAGTTTACCTAGTCCGTAATGCTCAAGTTTCAAGAGTAAGGTTTCGTGATTTACGGAGTCAAATGCCTTGGAGAGGTCACAAAAGATTCCTATGGCATCTTGGGCCTCCTCCCACGCTGAAAATATGTTTTAATAAAGTGACACCCGCGTCAGTAGTGCAACGTCCTTTGGTGAAACCACATTGCTGATCGTGCAATATTTGGTTGGTTTTAAAATGATTAAGCATTTGATTGAGCATTACCTTTTCGAACACCTTGCTGAATACCGGCAACACGGATACTGGTCTATAATTGTTGGTGTCTTTACTGTCCCCAGATTTAAAAAGTGGTACAACCTTACTAAATTTCATTAAATCCGGGAAGACTCCTTCATCCACACACAAATTAAATAATAATGCTAAGTATGGTGCTATAGTTTCAATTATGGGTGTAAACTTTGATAGACATTCCCCATAGATCTTCGGTCAATTTGATTTTAATTTGCCGAAAAGCTTTTATAACTACCATAGGGTTTATATGTTTAAATTGAAATTCAACCGGGCAGCTTAGAACGTTCGCTCTTAATAAATCAATTGAGACATCGGGTGAGGAATTTAAAGCTTCCGTCGTTTTAGATGGTATATTTGTAAAGAAGTGTACAAATTCTTAAGCTACTTGTAAGTTAGAGCTTATGTCACCACGAGAAGTCTCCAATGTAAAATCTGTGTTTCGTATTTTTTTCCTATTAGTTTCATTATTTATAACTTTCCACACTGTTTTTACTTTATTTTCTGCTGATTTGATCTTATTGCTAATGTACAGGGCTTTAGCTATTTTGCAGGTATTTCTAAAGATTTTGGAATAAGTAGCAACATACTTGTTGAACGCTTCAGTGTTATTGTAAAGCTTAAGGCCATACAGTTCGAATAGTCTTTCCCTTCTTATCCTAATACCTCTAGTTGCCTAGTCACTAAATAAAAAGTTAGGGCAAACATTTTTTGTTTTCTTTTCGAAAGTTTTATTGAATTCAGTGTGCACTACTGAAAAGAAATCCTCGTATAATTGATTTGCTCCGTCCATATTATGGCCCAGAACACTTAACTTATTACATAGGGTACTATTGAATCTATTTAATTTGCCAGTTGTTATTGGTCTAAATTGTATTTGCACTTTTTGCAAAGGTATTTTAGACTTAAAAGTTACTGTTTGTCCACTATGATCCGACGGCAAATAATTTACGATGGCTATATCTAAATAATCACAATCTCAGAAAACGTTATCGATACAAGTAGCAGAAGTGAGAGTTACTCTAGTCGGTTCAGTAAAAATATTAGATAAATTGAATGATTTAAAAGGCTTAATAATCTACCGCCATTAGAATTATTTTCCAGAATATTAATATTAAAATCACCACAAATAATTGCAGCTTTGTTACCGGATGCAAGTTTCGCTAGTACATCTTCCATTATTGACTCAAATAGAGAAAAGTTCTGACAATTAGGGGGTCTGTACACGCACACTACGACATGCTTATCTAGCTCAACACTGGACAGTTCGACGCAATGTTCAACTGATAAACCAACTATGTCATTACGTTGCTTAGATTTTAAACAGTTTTTTATCAAGATTAGAGAACCTCCACGCGGCATAGAACTACGGTTAAAACAACTGCCCAAACTATAGTTCTCATAATTAATTAGCATTTGGTAATTCTTGAACCAATGTTCAGTAAAACAAACAATGCCAAACTTTGTTTTTCCTAAAAACATTTCAATTTCTAATAATTCGGAAGAAATACCTTGAATATTTTGATGGAATAATTTCAAGGCATTCTGCTGATCTCCTTTTCGATTATTATTCATTTTAGAGCAAGAAGGCACCTTGTTGTTGTTAGGTATAAGAATATTCTTACTGGTACCTTCTGTTGTCTTACAAACCAGTTTAAATTACTATCCGGAGTTAACCCCAAGACTTCAATGTCATCACCAGGCAGTGAGCTCATAGTGAGTGTGGGACATTGAACCTCCTTCGTACAATTTGTATAAATATTTATAGCATTTGAGCTACATTTCTTCAGGCTCACCACGTTATTATTAGTATTATTACTAACCAATGTGGTGTTAATAATACAGGACTTCGACATACTACTTATGTCTGAGTTTATACAAAAAGCTAATAGCCTTGCTATATGTGTCTAAAACTAGCAGGCAGATACACAGTATCCCTAGTCGACTTAGTGCCCCCACATTCAAAATTCATTTATTTACTTTAGCCGTACATGTTTGGGTCACAGAAATCCATATGTGTACCAAACAACTTAATCGGTTCATTAGATTCGGAGCAAATTGGCTGTGACAGACGGACAGACAGACGGACAGACAGACAGACACACGAGTGATTCTATAAGTGTTTTGTTTTTTCCTTTTTAGGTACGGAACCCTAAAAATCGCGGCGGGATTTTATCGCGCACTGGATTTTCAACTCTCGGTGTTCAACCTAACAAAAACAGAGTGCATCCCAGCGCGATGAAAAACACACTGTTGGATTTTCAACTACCGGCGCTAAGCAGAGCGTTGAAAATGCAGTGCGCGAAAAAAATCCCCCCGATTTTTTTACGCCCGTGCGAACGTCAGCTTACTCTCCAGATTTCTTTCTCAATGGTGGAGCTAGTTGGCGGCACTACTCGCCTTAATGGCTGAAGCTAACAAGTATACCTACTTAGACAGGTAATAAATAAACTCATTTGGTGTAGCGTACTATACCTATACTACTAAAATCATATTTTGGGTACAGGGTGACAGAATAAAAAAACAATTAATTAAAATGTTCGATCAAGAGTACAATGAACAAATTGCACAGAAAATGATTAATAAAATCATTTCATCCACAATAACTGTCCAAACCGACGCAGTATAACGTAATTCCCCTCAATAACAGATACAGTATGCAATTGCAAGCAATTATACAATTCAGTCACAATGGACAACAGATATAATCAACAACAACGTACTTGTGAACAATGTAAATTGCTTGTAGAACACATAATTATTTTACTGTCACTTACATAACGAGCTCCGAGCTAAAAGCAAGCGAGCAAGCGTGTTATAGCGAGTGTACGGGACGCGTATATTTATTTATTTATTTATAAAGGCTTACCAACTAAACACATACACAGCATTAACCCAGCGTCTTTGTCATACATAAAGATCTCGCATGTATCTAAATTATAGGAAAGCACGGCATTATCAAATAGCGTACTAAATTATTATAGCGTACTACATTAAACAGAAAATAAAGAAAATTTAAACAATAAAACAAATTAAAACAATTAAAAAAATAATTTGATTAGGTACATACTATGAGGGTTTTTTTATACTTAATACAATTTACATTTTATCAAAGATACTTTTCTTAAATATACATAATTTACCACCGAAAACATCAAGATCGCAACTGTGGAACAAAATATAGAAATATATACAGGGTGATTTTTTAATGACCAGCCAAATTTTCACAGGGTGTTCTACCCATGAATATGAACAACTTTCACTATGGGACCAACTTTGAAATCGCAAAAAAAAATATCAGCTGTTTCATACATTTTGATCGAGTAGGTATTGAACTTTTGTGGAAACCGCTGGTTTTTTTTTCGTGATTTCAAAGTTGGTCCCATAGTGAAAGTTGTTCATATTCATGGGTAGAACACCCTGTGAAAATTTGGCTGGTCATTAAAAAATCACCCAGTATAGAAATGCTAATTCAGTACGTCCCCTCAGGCGGAGACGAATACCTAGAGTTAGCGCATATTCCGGGCTCGAGCTAGATATCACGACCATAGAGATAAATCTCTGTTTCAAATCTCCGCATCAATGTTCGGTCCAAATCTCGATACTATCAAAAAACCGTATTCTGGTAGACCATGGAGAAATATCTACAACGGAGAAAATAATCTCGTCTAAAAGACGTTCCATTTTTATCGACTCACTTTGATTGTAATCTTTGTAATATTTTTTTTTTTAGTATTAATGACGTGTTTAATTTATTAAATCCAAGCAAACACATTATAAAAGATAATTTTAGTATATTATATTGTGTTTCTTTACCTGTGTTTTTTTTATAATTACTTACTGAAAATAGTAATTGCAAAGTAGCGTGATCAGAAACGCATTTCGCATGATTTGTGTCCATTTTCTGACGTAGATAGGTTTTATTTTTCATATTAATTATGACTATTTTTAATCGTGATTAAAAAGGTGTGGAATAAAATTAGTTGTCATGAACTAAAATTCACACCAACACCTTGACTTCAAGTGCAAAAACAGTACTGTATTTTTTTTTCTTTTGCTTATATCTCGAAAACGGTGTGTCCTATCGCAAAAATAATGAAAATTTGGCCCCCCTTATGAAACCCATAAACCCCTAACCCTCTACATGTAGGTACCAAAAAAAAAATACGAATATAAACCTACGAATGTAAATTTTGACAGATGTTCCAACGGAGATTTCATATCTCCATACCTTAGGACCAGCCGTGATATCTCGCTGGTTTGCGATCGAAAAAGTTTAGAAAGGAGATCGTTAGAATAGCATTTTTTCGTTTTCGACGGAGATAAGCAGTTTCTCGACTGATATTTCGACCATGGAGATAATTTCCATGCCACCGGAATTGGCCTCCAGGCGTTAAACACACGTAAATGCTAGTATTCAGTAGTATTTACGCGGAATTAGCATTTACTAGCATTTACGAGTGTTTAACGTCTGGAAATGACTCTATCGTCTCCGCCTGAGGGGACGTACTGAAGTAGCATTTCTATTACGCGTACGGGACTCTGCGTGTACGCAAGGCTACACATCAAGCTACACATTTTCAGCTTACACTGACACCTCATTGTAAGGAAATCTTAGACAATGCGAGATCAGCTTATACTGGAAATGTATACAGACTTCGCTAATTGTCGTATATCCGGATACACTCGAATCATTGAATCGTAAGAGCCCTATGCATGAAGAAAATGCACTTAAGCACTCTATACAGGTTGTAAGGGACAGCCCTCCGCAAACTAACAGGGTGCATTCAGCTCCTCACTTTGAATCATATTCCACCGGAAATTTTCTCAGGAAAATTTTCATTTTTTAAATATTTTTTCCAGTTACATTTTCTTTATTTCAATGTAAAATTACATTGTGTGTTCGCAGCACTCCATTTATGTAAAAAAAACAGCAAAAAAAAAAACTGTAAACAAAAAACCAGCAATGGATGTAGAAATACTCTAACGAACTACGCGTGAAATCAGCTGTTCACTTTCTCTCTAGCTGCAGAGTTCATCAAACTCACCGCATACCTATTACCTACCCCTCCCAACCAGTAATAGACGCTCCGATTTGTGCACAGAAACACAAACAAATCAGGTTTATTGAAGTCCCATAACGTTCCTGAAAAAATTTCATGTACCGGTCATCTTAGTATGACATACTGAATACACCCTATCAGTTTGCGGAGGGCTGTCCCTTACACCCTGTATACATATCGTCTTCCGACGTTCGGGTAATACGACCGTTGCCGAACAGTGACGAAGATTTTTATGCGCATTATCACTTTGGGAGACCTGTACAGTAAGCGAAGCGCTTTGCTGCACAAACGCGTGCGTGGCACTGCAAACGGCATCCTAGACGCGTTGGCAAACATGTGGGATTCTCCACTGTTGTGGCAGTGGATGAGTGGTCATGCGATGAGCGCTCAGAACGGCGCATGCTTAAATTAAATATTATACATACGAATAAACTGTACCAACACTAGACTAAGTTATTGTTACTAAGACCTCATCATCATCATCATCATCTGCCTAGCCTTTTCCCAACTAAGTTGAGGTCGGCTTCCAGTCTAACCGGATGCAGCTGAATACCAGTATTTTACATGGAGCGACTGCCTATCTGACTTCCACAACCCAGTTACCATGGATAACGATACCCCTTGGTAAGACTGGTTGTTAAGCTTTCGGGCTTCTGATGACCCGTAACGGCTGTCAAAGATCCACGAATGATAGCCGGGACCAACGGCTTAATGTGCTTTCCGAGGCACGTCTTGGTATGTAAATGGTCACCTATCCACGGACCAACTGCGACAACGACTTGTGTGGCTGTTATTACTTAGCCACAAGCCCCTTTAATTACTAAAACCTATGGATATCACACTATATCCCACTAATCCCACTAATATTATAAAGGCGAAAGTTTGTAAGTATGCGTGTGTGTGTGTGTGTTTGTATGTTTGTTACTTCTTCACGCTCTAACGGCCGGACCGATTTGGATGAAATTTGGTATGTAGATGGCTTATACCCTGGATTAACACATAGGCTACTTTTTATCCCAGTCTACGCGGGAGAAAGAAAGACCAAATTCTGCCGATCTACTCAGTAAAAAAATCAGCGAGCTTGACGTGAGCTGTCATTCCAGCTGATGGTAGGGATTAACACTATGGGGTTCACTTTTATAAGGACCACCAGTTGGCGCCACTAGCACGGAAGGTACCTACCTATCTGTCAAACAAAAGTTTGTAGGTTAGATTATGTAAGAAGTTCGATATTTTTGTTTTGCAACCTTGAAGCCTGCAATTCAAAAAAACATATTTGTAAGCTACCTTAGAACTGGTTTTCAAATAGTTTTTTGTTTTTGAGATAGTTTGGACAAGTTTTTCTTTTGTTCCACGGGTTTTATCCCCTCTTGTATCATCCATAATAAAGTTAAAACAATTGAGTTTATTTCTCCAAAAACACAAATAACTACCTAACAAAAAGCCATAGGTTTCGCGGTTATTTGACATTTCTCTATACCTGTCGTATCAATGACGCCGTCTGACGACCGTCTGACGTCGATTTTATTGTGGTAGTAGGTACTCATTGACAACTCACTTCACCTAGGTTTTCACGGTGAGCTTTTGACAGAAAAGACCAGCCGGCAGCAACGCGGAAACCTATTTCCTGTCTTTTCTTCTTTCTAGGACACCACCTTCAGCAGTCACTTGACTAACGAGGTAGTCCGACTATTTCTGTATAATTTTTAGGGTTCCGTACCAAAATGGTAAAAAAGGAACCCTTATGGTGTGACTCGGTCTGTCTGTCTGTCTGTCTCTCACAGCTGGATATCTCAAGAACTACTAATGCTATCAACTTGAAATTTAGAATAGTTTCAGATGACGTTGAGCTAACTATTTTGCAAATAAGAAAGAAATAAAAATATTTATATTTTTGCCTGCCCTGTGTATCAGCAATGGGAACATTATAGGCTGATTATGCTGTAAGTATATTATGTGTTTTATATCAATTTTATACTCATTTTTCTATACCAGTCATTATGATTTGTATTGTGCCTTCGTAATCACAATAATGTCTATAACCTTTCAGTTTGGTTTTAACCGGAATTTCAGCCGTCTGACCTCCATACCTTTTAGAGAAACTGGATTTTGCAATATTGCAAAAATCCAGTTTCTTTGAAGGTCTCACATCATTAATCAATAATGTAACCAATACAGCTAATTATATCTCATAATATCCTCTCGACAGGTAACTCTGTAGGAACTGAGCGCTTTATCATTTAATTTTGTATGAAAAAAAAATATCGTAATGCAAAACAGCTGATGACAACCATTATAATAATTCATCCTGATGCAATAATAGAAATGGTTTTACACAATAATAATTGTTATTATGTTCTACGTCAATCATCATTTTCATTATGTAGGTACCAAATGATACCATTACGGTGAAAGATAATTCCCGACTTCCACGCCGAACACATATCTAGTACCTAACTCACACACAAGACTCGTTTTGATGACCGTTTCTATCTGCCGTCAGTCTGTGACAAATGAAGGACGTTTCGTTTAAACACTACAGACATCTTTAGTCTGAGTAGACAAATATTATCTAGCGATACTTACAACTTGTTCGTACTGCTGTTGGTGTACCTACCATAATACTAGCAGTGCTGCGAACAATAGACCACAAACTTATACCACTAAAGTTATTCAAATCGGACCTTATTGTAAAACTAACATTAATGTTGGTTTTAAAACCTCAGAAAATTCTGAAAATTATTTACTTACAGAATTCTCTAGTTTTGTTATGAGAAGGTAGACGCAGATGCTCCATCAATCCCTACCTAGTAGTTAAAGGGCCGATTCCACTGGTAGAAATCTAAAAGTGAGCATTTGACTGCATTTTGTCGAGCTATTGTGCTCATCCAGCCGAAGATCCTTAACAGATTTTCAACAAATTTTATAACTTTAAAATAAAAAAAGAATCATCGAAATCAAATCTCATTTGGCGGAGTTATTCAGTAGCCCTCTTTTTGCCCCTTTCTGGAGGAAGTACCCTCATCATAAAACCTGTATACCAAGTTTCGTCCAGACCGGTTATAAAATACGACTTGTAGAGGAGTGCAACAAACTGACAGACGAAAGCAAATTTTTTCAGACTAGAAGCAGAGACGCTTCGCTCGCTCGGTAAATAAACTTATGACAGTGACATGAAGACTCTTTCGTTTACAATATCGTTACGTTAACCTACCTACGGATAACATCTATATAAATAAAAAGAGAAGTCCTGACTGACTGACTGACTGATTGACTGAATCATCAACGCCCAACCCAAACCTAGGAAGCTGAAATTTTGCACAGAGGTTCCCTTTATAATGTAGACAAGGAATAAGGAAAGAATTCCCGGTAGCACGTTCCCGTGTGATATTTTTCGACTAGAAAGGGAGAAAGCTAGTAATTAATCAAATCTACTATGAATTTCAATTGTTGATTCTAGGAGCCCGACTAACTGATTATGTCTCTTAACAATAAATCTGCAGACAAATCTGAGGGGCAATTCTCGTACTTAAAAACGTTCACAATCTCATGCCAGCGTCAATCAAATGTCAAAAATGTAGGTAAACGCTATACAATTTTTGACAGATTGAGTCTTGAGATGATATTGCGAACGTTGTTAATACGAGAATTGCCCCTCAGATGTATGCTCATTAACTCAATAATCAAAACACAACAATATGACCACATGAACTAAAATAAATTAACATGAGATTTGATTGCAGATCCAATGAATGTATGGACTTGGTATGGACATACAGAAATCAAGTCCACTATTCATTAACTGACATTCAAATGTCAATTTGTTTCAAAATACAATGCAAGCATTTGAAACAATTTGTCCCAGAATGAAGTGGCCAAAACTATTGTGTAAAGTTACAATCCCAATTTCATTGTGTGTTAATTATTAAGCGTAATTATTTCGACAAAGCGCTTGATTTATTTGCTTATTTATTTTGCATTATGTTCTCACTTAAGTGTTTGTTAATTCGCTTAGCAATTAGGAAGGTCCCATCTGACGCAACTAAGAACTGCGGATGGCAGAATCGTGACTTCGAAGTCCGAGATACTCCAAGAAGTCGAGGATTTTTACGGGCACCTCTACTCAATGCGGATGGCGAAACCAATGGGACATAGTGAAGTCTCTTTAACTCCGTCATCCAAGAGGGTACAACACCGAAGGAATGGAGCAGAGGATGTTCTGTTCTTTAAAAAAAGGTGACAAAACTTTGCTATAGAATTATAGACCCATCTCACTTCTGAGCTTCTGCTGCTGTTCTCGAGAGTCCAGGAGACTCGACTAGTTCCAGGCAACAAAACAAGCCCATTTTTGAAAAGGCTTCAATACCGTGGACCACTTACATATTATTCGGCAAATTGTACAGAAGACCGAGAAGGACAACCAGCCGCTGTGTATGGCATTTGTGAACTACGAGAGAAGGCTTCGACTCTATGGAAATATTTATGCAGTTCTGGCCCGTCTGCAACGATGTCGAATTGACTGGCGCTACGCATACATGAGATGTTTGTATGACACTACCATGATGACTGTCCAGATCCAGGATCAGAAAACCAGCCCCATCCAACTGCTCAGAGGGGTGAGACAGGGGGATGTGATTTCCCCGAAACTGTTTACCAATGCGTTGGAGGACGTCTTCAAGACGCTGGACTGGACTGGATTGGGTATCAACGTGAACGGCGAGTATATCTCACATGTTCACTTTGCTGATGATATCGTCATAATGGCAGAGACGCTGGATCAATTAGACCAGATGTTGCACAGCCTAAATGAAACCTCTCAGCAGGTTGGACTCGGCATGAATTTGGACAAGACGAAAGTCATGTAATTCACAAGACTTGCCGAGACCAATAAACACCGAATTAAGGATCACTTCTCAAAGTTGTGAAAGAAGCCCACACAACTTTGAGAAAGAATAGCTGACAGAAGTTTCCCAAATGCTGCCCAACCCAACTGGATCCTCCAGTTGGGTTGGGCAGCATTTGGGAAACTTCGCTAAGTCTTCTCGTCGCCTATCCCACAATGTTTGAAGGCTAAGGTACTCAACCAGTGCGTCCTGTCCTTACGGTGCCGAAACGTGGACACTTACAGTCGGTCTGGTGCACAAATTCAAGGTCACTCAGTGCGCTATGGAGCAGGCTATGCTCGGTGTTTCTTTAAAAAGAGCCGACATTACTTGCAGAGCAAGCAAACTGCAGCACTGGCAGTGAGCTGGAAATTTTTGTCGAAGGACCGATGAAGCAGACGATCTCGGGTCTTGGAGATATATAGGCTAAACTAGCTTTTGCCGTGGATGTCGATAAGAAACCCACGGGAACTTAGGTACTGACGGGAAATCCTTCCTTATTGCTTGTCTACATTATAAAGGGAACCTCTGTGCAACATTTCTACTTTCTAGGTTCAAGGATTTGGGCAAGGCGCAAAAGGATTTTGGAATAGGCGCAATATGGAAAATATAGCGGGGCTTGTGGCTAAGTAGTAACAGCTGCACGGGTTGATCGATAAGCTATGGTTGCCGTGGTTGGGCCGTGGACGGGTGACCATCTTTACATACCATAACCCGCTTGTCAGAAGCCCGAAAGTCTGACAACCAGTCTTACCAAGGCGTATTGTATTACCCAGTTACTGGGGTTGTGGAGGTCACGATAGGCAGTCGCTCCATGTAAAATACTGGTATTCAGCTGCATCCGGTTTGACTGGAAGCCGACCCGACCCCAACACAGTTGGGAAAAGGCTAGGCAGGTGATTATGATGATGAATAGGGATAGGATAGTAAAACCATACAGTATTACGAGTATTCTATGACGTGAGAGGTTAAAGGTGAACGCAGACTTGTCCGTGCCGAAAAAATCGACCGCGCCGAACGAAACAAAGTTCCTAGTAATTCTACCGGCGCGGCGGCGATTCGGCGCGGATAAGTTTGCGATGTTTCATATTCAAAATTCGATTCTTTCAGCTCCTTCGCTTCCTTCGGCTCTGATAAGTGTGTGTTTAAATGCATAGTATTCTAATGTATCATGAGTATTCACCATGTTTTTATGATAGAAAGTCTCTAACCACTAAAGATATTACTAAAATATTCAAAACTGCCCAATTTAATATTTACGATTCTGACCTTTTATGATATGTGTCTCAACAGTGAAAGCGACCAGCCAATTAGATTAATTAAGCTGATTCTAAGTATTGCTGGCTCTAACTCTTCATATACAGACTGACTTGTATTTTACGTATTCCTTCCATGACGTGGTAGTGTGACCCATGTAATAAAAAAAAATCAAAATTCAAAAAAAGAATCTATAAAGCCTATACTAGAAAGGTTTAGGTGGTGAAAAAAAGGTAAACAATCTTGATGTGTCTTTTATCTTTTTTAGGGTTCCGTACCTCAAAAGGAAAAAACGGAACCCTTATAGGATCACTTGTTTGTCCGTCTGTCTGTCTGTCTGTCTGTCTGTCTGTCTCTCAGTCTGTCAAGACCCTTTTTCTCAGGAATGCGTGGAGGTATCAAGTTGAAATTAATATCACATACGTAGGTCTGTGACCCCTTGGAGTTCTAAAAAACTCAAGCTTCTAAGCCAATGCAATAAAAACATACGGCCATTTATGCGATATATTTTAATACTCGCAAGTAAATCAAAACCTATAGGGTACTTCCCGTTGACCTAGAATAATGAAATTTGGCAAGAAGCGAGGTCTCCCAGCACAAGTAAAGGAAAAAGTCCGAAAATTGTGAATTTTGTAATTTTATGATATAAATAATTTTTGGGATCCAATGTTTTTTGTGTGTTTTTGGGATAAATTCTTTTCAACTACGGAATCCTTCATTGTGCGTGGTCCGACACGCACTTGTTTTTAATAGTTTTTTATTTTAAAACCTCAGTTTAAAAATAAAATGCAATTATAAACCAATGTAAATATACAACAATAATGATTACTAAATCAATTGAACCATTAGTCTATGCAGTGGTTTATTTGTTTAGTATGTGTTTGTGTAAAACGTCACATCAAGATTGTTTACCTTTATTTCACCACCTAAACCTTTCTAATATAGGTGAAATTTCATGGGATTCGAGTAAAGCCATTTTTTATGTATGTAATAAGTGACCGACGATAGACGTTGTCCTGTTCAAATTTCATGTATTAGACAGTTAATTTTCTTCATATATTTCTTATATTTGTGAATGTTTCGATGTTTTAATACTTAGTTATCATGCTATTCGGGGCGGAGACAAATCCAACAAATCAAAGATCGTAAAAATTGGTCCAGCCGTTCTTGAGTTATAAATGGTGTAAGTAACCCGACTTTGTTTTTTATACATACATTTTTAAAAACTTCCCAGATTTCGTCACTAAATATCACTTTTCTCTAAACTCTCAAATTAAACGGACTTCCTTGCTATTTCATGGGGTATTTAATACTTTAACAAACCCTTCGATGAAACCAAATTTTCTAAAACATCAAACAGTTACAAGTTAAAGGAAGAAGTTTATTACCATTTTCGAAAATCATTTAAGTACAGACGCCAACACATCAAGCTGCTGCAATCTGTCAAATTTCTTTGATAGATTTTCATCTTTATCGCTAAAGCATTAGGTTCAAGGTTAATGGGGAAATTTTACAGTTTCGGGTGGCTTGACCTGCTGGCGTCTGTACATGAACTTCGACACCAGATAACTCAAAATTTTACTACGACATTAGGCGTACAAATTCCGGGGAAGACATCATTATTTAATCAGCTATCTAATGAGGTAAGTACAAAAGTTAAGCAAATATTTAGAGATGCCGATGCCTATACTTTATCGGCACCTCTAAATATTTGTTTAACTTTTGCGTTTAAATGTCGATAATGGTGGCAATGGTCGAACTGCAAGTTGTTGAAATATTTAAAAATTGTGTGCTAATTGAGTTAAAAATTGTATTCTAGTGCAAAATCATGAGTACTTTTGCACCATGTGCTTGAGTGAAATGAAAGTCTCTAAACCACTATTATAGATATAATAAATAAATAATAATAATAAATAATAAATAAATATCCTTGGACATTTCACACAACGCCATCTAGTCCCAAGCTAAGCAACCTAATGCTTGTGTTATGGTAACGAGATGGCTGATAAACTACTTATATACATTTTTTTTTTTTGTAAATACATACATATTATAGATAGAAAAACATATAGATATTGCTAAAATATTCAAAGTTGCCCTAATTCCGACCTCTTACGATATGCAACAGCATCTCAACAGTGAAAGCGACAAGCCAATTAAAATATTCAAGCTGATTTCTAGTATTGCTGGCTCTCCTCTCCATATATATAAAATGCACATTGCATAGATTTAATTTAACAGTCATATTTTATCAAAGAGAATGAATCAAACACGACATTTCTACAATTAGCTGAGCAAAAAATGATGCTATAGGTAGGTATACCTACCTACACTGAATAGCATAATTTTTTGTTACTATAAAAAACCGACTTCCAAAAAAAACACTACAAAGTGAAAAATAACTTTAATTTCGGAAGTCGGTGCAGTCTTTGGATCTGTATTTTAGTTTTTTGCCACCGACTTCGGTCGGACTTCGGAAGTCGGTGCAGTCTTTGGATCTGTATTTTAGTTTTTTGCCACCGACTTCCGAAATTAAAGTTATTTTTCACTTTGTAGTGTTTTTTTTGGAAGTCGGTTTTTGTTTTTGTAAAAAAGTTTTATTTTTCACTTTTTAGTGGTTCAGTTTGTAATTTATGTAAGTTACAATAACGCAATGTCAACTGCTCATCACGTTTTACAAAATGTTGATTTTCCCGATGCAGGGACGTTAATTGTTGAGGAGTTCTCCTAGTAAGAACCAGGAGAAATGGAGCTCATGGTGAAGTCACCATTACCATTATTTTGACGAGCATAAACCATATTAAAGTAATCGAATCGCAATCTAACCTGTTATATACTTAGATATAATTGAGTATTTCCGATGGCCCTCTGTGGTCTTCATCATCAGTTCCAGTTCACCGAATGGTACTTTCCGAGAGCAAATGCACGAGTTACTATAAAAAATACCGAAATCGATATAGGTGTGCCCATAAAATTTGAGGGTTTCCCTCGATTTCCATGGGATCCCATCATCAGATCCTGACTTGATGATCATGGGACCACTTGGGACGTATACCCTTTCGAACAAAAAAAGAAAAATCCAAATCGGTCTAGCCATTTTCGAGTAATCAGGGAACATACATAAAAAAAAAATTTAAAAAAAAATATTAAAAAAAAAAGGTTCCGACGAATTGAGAACCTCCTCCTTTTGGAAGTGGGTTAAAAAGAAAGCACTCATTATAAGCGGGTTTAGCAGTATCAACAAAATTATGATATATTCAATAATATAATTATCTTTAGAAATAATAAATTGAATGCTATTTGCATTGCAAGATATGAATAATGAATATGAATGAATGAAAAATAAAATAAACAAGAACTTTTGGTTTGAAGATCAACTAGGTAATGAATGACAGAGCAAGTTCTATCAATATACAGAGTAGGTAACGAGGAGGCTTAGAAACGTGTTGATACTAACGGTACTAGTTATAAAATAAAATGGCGGGCCACAAAAAAAGGCCACTCCGAGTGAAAGGAAGACTTTCAAACAAAACTTGATAATACCTACTCAAAATAAACTTCCTATTGTTTCGGCTTAACTCTACGCCTTATAAGCTGCTTGAAAATGTAAATAATGAACAAATGTGTCAGTGTAAATGGTTGTAAGGTTGCGCGTACGCAGCGAACGTATTGGCTGCTTCGGCGCAAGCGCAATCAGTCCCAGCATATTATTTGCGGTTGGTGCGGACGCTGTTACAACCGCTGATTACTTCACTTTCTTCATAAACACCGTGTAATGCCGCCATTATAATAATATGTAGAATTACTTTTATCTATAAAATATTAAGAGGCGTATTACATTTTGAGCGTGATTTTTGCGTAAATTGGCTAACTTTGGCGTTTTTATTCTGAGAAACTGAAAGACTTCGACAACTTTGACTTATTGAGTGCTGGAGAATAGTTATTCTAATAAAGTCCACAGCGGCCTCGCTTTTCGCATTTTTTTCTTATCTTATATTAATTATAGACAAAATTCCGAAGCGAGTTTTTCATAAAATGCGTGACTTCGAGCTCGTACATTGACTACTGTACTACATAAGCAAATGAAATGAAAAATATGTAAGTAATAACATCTTACTGGTTTAGTTCATAGCGGCCTCAGAATTTTGAAATATGTATGGAATAACTATAAAAAAAACCCATTAAAAACCATAAAACTACTAAAAATGCTCAGAATTAACTGTAAATTTCTCCTTACTACATTAATATTATTACTTACCTACGTAAAATTTATAGGTACGTTCATAAGAAATAAAAATTACATACTTTAGAACTTTAGAAGACACAAAATACACGTATTTACAACTGCCAAATTGCTTATACTTAATGTGATGCATTGCCGTGCTTCAATAAAACTAATCCATCAAAAAGCAATTTTGTTGTAGGGCTCCAAGCCTCGTTAGTGTTGCTTCTTTTCCCACTTTTAGAGTTAAATGTTGAAATGTGTTTAGATTAGTCAGCTTCAAGCCTTCATATCTATATCTTAATCAAAATTATATTAACAATAATAGAATGTAATTGTCCGGTTTCCCACGACAGGACAAAGGCCACTACTCAGTGGCGGATTTACCAGTAGGCTGAGTAGGCTGGCCTAGGGCGGTAGATTTTAGGGGGCGGCAAATTTGGCCCAAATGTTTTTTTTTTTACTTACAGAAATAAAAAAATATATAATTAAATACCTGAATGTCCACTCACACTATTCAATCAACATGTAAGTAATAAAATGTTTCACCACTTAAATGTATTTTTTTTGTACTACGTATTTAGCATAATCTGCCTATAATGTTGCTAGGACACAGGTCTCCTCTCCTCGAGAAGGAGTGGGCTGTAATCTACCTCGCAGGCTCAGTGCGGGTTGGTAGATGTCACATGTCTTAGAATTTATGGTTCTTGGACATGCCGGTTTCCTCACGATGTTTTTCACCGTTTGAGAGCAGTGGTGATGAAAATATTTACACAAAGTAAAGCGCCTGCCTGGGTTCGAATTCACAACCTACAACTCGTAAGTTACCACGTTACCACGAGGCCGCGGGGCCACCACTGCTACAGCACTACGTATTTGGGTACCTAGTCTTAATTAGGTTGCGGTTCGGGTACGAATAATATGACCATTCGCTAAGAGTGTCTGGCCGAAATGATAGCACGATCGCGGGAGCCTAAGCGGGATGCTGTTGTAGGCATACCCTGCGTCCCTTGAGGAATGCCTTGCTGCCTTGAGGAATCGCTCGCTTGGGCAGTGCAACGGCGGCGCGTGGCGTGACCTCGTCGTGGCGGTTGGTACTGTGGATACTCTCGCTTCCGAACATGGTCCAGTCCATGGTCGGAAGTGAGAGCACGTGGGACGCCGTCGCCTCCTTCTGCGAGGAATTGATGGTCGCAAAGGAAGCGGCGGAAAGGGAGAGGAAGGATACAACCTCCCTTCCAAGTACCAATCCGTAGCAAACGCACCGGGCGCCGGAGGGCGCGGAACGATCTCCGGCCGCCTTAGGATTAGGCCTGCAGGCAACAGACTTGGGGAGTTTGTTGCCTGAACAGTGAAAGGCCCGAGACAGCGCGCGGCGCGCCGTGTTCTGCGCGCGCCTCTCTCTAGAGGAATTGCAGCCATTTATAACCGCTGAGTGAGGGTGACGGGGTCCGCATGAACTCATACAGGCCAACACCTAGCCCGGGGAACGTGACGAAATGCATAAGCACTCTAGCATCATCATCAACCGGATTGTTAACAGATAATTTAATAGGGATATTGTTCGTATTGTTTTTTAAACTATAAGTGCAATAAAAAATGCATGTACTCGTATCTAAAGCGGCGACAAATTAATCTGAGTTTGGGATTCAGAAATAAAGGTAGCAAAAATAGCAGCCCCAGTCGAGGGAGTCCCACTTCGCGCTAAAAAAAATTACCACGAAGGACGGAGTCTGTTCGCTCGCTTGGCTCGCTCTCCCGACCACGCCATCCCCTTCTAACCTAACCGGTCCGAGTCGGTGTGCCCCAAGTCCGGAAATCGCTTCGCTCGCTCTTGTATCTGAAGTTATTAAATGTCTAAACTACTACCTATAGGAATAATAGTTGCAATTTCATTGACAAAAAAAAATGTTATTGTGAACTAGAGTATCGAATTGTAGACGTCAGTAGGGGCGGCAAAATTTGAATAGCCTACTGGCGGCAAATGTGTAAATCCGCCACTGCCACTACTACTCATTTAGAGGAGTCACTAGCATTGATCACCACGCTTGCGTGACACATGGGCACAAACTAGGTTCCCAACCTTAAGAGGATACATCTAAGCGTGGTTTAGACGACGCTTCGCCATTTCACACGGTCAATCTGCCTAGCATTTTCCCAACTATGGTGGGGTCGGCTTCCAGTCTAACCGGATGCAGCTGAATACCAGAATTTTACATGGAGCGACTGCCTATCTGACCTCCACAACCCGGTTGCTGGGTAATACGATACCCCTTGGTAAGACTGGTTGTCAGACTTTCGGGGTTCTGACGACCCGTAGCGACTGTCAAAGATCCACGAATTACAGCCGGGACCAACGGCTTAACGTGCTTTCCGAGGCACGGAGGAGTCTCGGTATGTAAAGATGGTCACCCATCCACAGACCAACCCGTAACCATCAACAGACTAATGCGTAGCTTAACCTGATGGATCGACCCGTGCGGCTGTTATTACTTAGCCACGAGCTCCACGCTTCGCTATTTCACACACACCGTGAAATGGCGATATAGGCTGTCTAGTTTGACAAGCGAGATAGAAGAATCACGCGCACCGGAACTAAACGCGCTTCATTTAAATGTAGATTTATGACAAAATGCTATACTTAAATCAATTTTTAGCTTATTAAGTTCTTAACTTATTTAAATACCTTCGATTTAAAGAAAATTTTACTGCCATTATGGAACTGATTACGTATAATCGTATAAAACAGGAAATAGACGGTGCTAAAAAATTTCAAGTAATCATGTTTAGGTTTACCTACAGCCAACGAATTAAGTATCATTCTTAATTCGTTGCCTACAGCAATAGACAGGCAATATACTTAGTCAAATAACACATATGGAAAATTATTTAACCGTATACTTTTGGTTTTAGAGGAATTTTAAAAACACAAAATTCATCGATGTGGCACCTTAAGAGGTTCCCGCGCGGTAAACGAGAAACAATAGATATATGACGATTATAGCCGTATACTTACCGCGCCGGAATACCTATGTTAATCAAACTTAAAACTAATCATCAGTAGGTAACTGTGTGTTAATTAACACATTACCTTCACTAAATAAAAGTACAAATCCAATCAAAGTAACCAATGAGCCATGATATTATGAATGTATCACACATAATTACACACAGATCAAATAGTTCGTACGAATTGGAGCCAACATTAAGCCAGTCTGCTTTGCAGATTGATGGATGGTGTTCGAATGCTCGATACGCCTGGAGTCGAGGTGACTTGAGTTGAGTTCATCACTGAACTTCATAAAATGATATTAACTTAAGTATTTCTCTTTGACATTTAGATTTTGTGAAAGGTATTTTTGCAAAATTGCACAATGTTCACATGCGTATTTTTCGTGCAATATTGGGATTAGAAAACAATGTAGGTTATCCTTATTTTCAAAAGTTACATGAATCTCAAAATGAATGTGCAAATAACGAGGTATTGCATAAAAAAGATTTGCGTTTCTTTGCACAACTGTTTACGTATTAAAACGCACATTAAAGCTATTCTCAAAACATGAAAATATAGCGATTAAAGACTGCAATATTTTCGAAACAACTGACGTGACCCACTAACACATTCTCTTGCCTAAGCTAAGGTTATGTAACACAAAATGCTCATAACTCGAGACGAATGCTTAGAACTGAGAGTAGGCTGTCACTTAACTTTGCCAAAAACTAAATTTAGTATACAGGGTGTGAGTGTATATATAGTGGCAATATTTTAAGGGGTCATTGTACTCATCATTATGAACAACTTTTACTTAAAACCTGAAATCACGAAAAAAAATTCGCTGTTCTCTACATTTTGACGAATCATGCGAGCATAAATGTACTGAACAGCAGATTTTTAAAAAAAATCTAATATAGTTTCATTAAAATTCTTTTTTCTGAGGTAATTAATTCAGACTGTATGGTAATAATTTGCTTTTTGCTAAAATTGAGTTCATTTCAATTTGAAATACTTTTTCAAGGACGTTTTAGTTTGTTTGTCAACAAATAAGTTATGTTTCTGAAATAACTGACAATGAAGTCACGATTCCATTTCATCTCTGTGTGTCTGATTTTAATCTAACTGAGTTACGTTATTGCATGTCTCACAAAACGTAAAATATAAGATAAGTACCTACTACGGCTACTATGTACGTCATCTTTGAGCCCTTGAAATTCTCATTTACGCCATTGTTTTTACAATGTCCCCGTCATAATAAGACAAAATAAAACTGAGTACCTAAGAACCCTTTTAACTCTGTTATGCTGCGCGGTTCCACCGGCAAGAGAGGTGGGAAAATGAAAAGAAAACGACCTTGACTTTTGAACCACAAAGAGTATTGGATGACCAAACATACTCGTTGAGGCTCCCTCAGCAAACATGTGCTAACCATTTACACTTATTTCATTGTATAAGTTGTATTATGTTTTTCGCTTAGATTTTTTCTGAGATGAAGAAAAAAAAATGAAATAAGTCCTTATTTGAATGAAAAATTGCATCAAACGCCTCTAAGAAATTTTAAGGCCGTAATTAAATTAACTAACATATAGAAAGGAACTACTTTTACTAACTTATTTTTAATTTAAAGCGATGTCAATCGCTAATACTGTCCATTACCTACTTAACTTCAATTGGCTTGGCTGGTTTTTAAACCTTAAACCCTCCAACAAACATCATTCTTTAGTATCTAAGATTCTAAGGTCCTATAGGAGGTTTTCCCCGAAAACTGTAATTACATATGAATAAATCCAATCCACTCCATCATGCATGTTTCTACCTAACTACGCGGTTACTATGTAATTATTACTAATCACTAAAGGTATCACCTATCCCCAATGTTGTCTTTACCGGTTTCGCAAAATCTACGGTTGGTGACGTCAAACTAAGTAAGACAGGTAAAGAGAACCGAAATGTCATTATTTATCACAAACAATTTTGCGTAATCAAACCACTTGCGGAGGGCACAATTAAGTAAATAGATATGTAGTTGTATTTTGTGAAGTAACTGGGCAGTGGTAATCATAAGAGAGGCAATGATATTATGCCTATTGTGTATGTTGCAAAATAACAAATGCACATGGCACAACACTCACAAAATGGAATAAAAACCTACTAACCTACTAACACTTAATAATTACATCATTGACCCTATTGACTCGGTTAAGAAACCATTTGTTGTGTGAATAGACAAAAATACAAACATAATCGTACAACAGAAAATCGGTAAAGCTATTTTATTGTTATTGCTATAAAGTACTTCAATTCTCCCGGTTTTTGTAAAGAACGAAATACCTCATAATTGCTCACGTACCACGCGCTTATAACCATGATCAAAAACAAAATCTATTTGATAGTCGGGAAAACCATCTAAAATCCCTAACTTTCATCAATCTAAAACTCGTTAACGAACACATTGCGGCAAGAATAGTATAATACTTACCAGATAATTTAACACAAAAGAAAGTTCTTAAACAATATACAATTACATTTACTCACCGACTCGTTTCGCCGAAATTTGTCTTGTCGAATAATTAAAAGGCACATAAATTATCTTGTCGACATTGTCGGCCAGCTCTGCAGGAAGTTTGTTACCTGCATGGATCTCGCTCAAACATATCACATTGTCAGATTGACATCTATCACTAGACACTGTCGTTAACTCACGATACACTTCTGCATCAACTACGTCGTCATCTTTATGCAACACTTTTTGTTCTTTGTTCTCATACACTAAATTTGCAACACCTTCTAAATTGTCTTGACAACTCTTTACCGCAGCTACTCTTATTTTATACACACCGGGTGCTCTTTTAGCTTCCACAATAAAATCAACTCGCTCTCCTCTGCCTAACTCAACCGAGTTCACACGTTCCGGCTCAATTTGGTGGCCGTCTAAAGTCACAACTTCCAAAACATGATTATCAATTGAAAATGTAATAGGACAGCTTTTAGATCCCCCTCCGTAAGCCAAACGGAATCTATATCTTTTTCCGTATTCTACATTGAATGAAGACTGCGGAGCGTCGGGGGATTCAGATGACTTCCCTTTACCGTTTATGAGAAGAGATTCGGCGTTCGGGATGCGCGATATCACTCCGGCTAGCGGGCCCATTGAATGACCCCATTCAGACACGAATATTGTGTGTTCGGATGCATCCACATCATATAGCTTCTTAAGAGCGTCCAAACGTGGAGACTGGCGCACAACGAAGGCTCCCGCGAGACCGTCGGCAGCATCAGCAGCCGAGTGTGCGTGGTACATGTGCGTGCCCACAGCTGATGCGCGGAATTTGTACTGGAATGTTGTGTAGGCGGGCTGAGGGCACTGGGTCAGCATGGGGGCTCCGTCCATGAAGGGGGTCTCCTTCTGTGGTTGGCCTCGCCAGTGGATAGAGAGCGCGTGTGCGGGAGCTCGATGTACCACGTCTACGACCAGGATGTCGTTGTGGCAGACGTGCAGGGTGGGTGCCGGCAGCGCCCTGTTGGCGACCAGGACACCACGCTCCCGCCCGTCCGCAGATATGCATGTCGCAGGACAATCACCACCATCCTTCTCTGTGCAACTACCGCAGGATCTGTGATAAAGGAAAATTTGATTTTAGAGTGGAGTTAAACACAAAATGTTCTGGTAATTAACATTTCGAAAATTTGCAAATAAAAATGTGTGAGAGAAAAATTATAGACAAACATGAAATGGCTCAGATAAATCCGCGTATCATAAGTTTGCGAAAAATATAGCTTACTTGCTAAGCGTCTTGTAGACCTCGATGACTAGTTTCACACGGCATATCATTGGCCAATCCAACTCGTGACATTCTCGGTCACAGTTTTCGAAATACTCCTCTGTAAATAATAAAAATCAATTAACATAAGATATTATGTATGTGTACGTCAACTAGGTATATAATATGTCAACAAACGTTTTTAAATAATAAATAATTAAACGTTCACGGTAATAGAAGGTGATGGAACATCATTCATCGAAGTTTCTTTGTGAACTCGTCTTCACGATCTATTCTACGAACTTTATAAATGGTGTTCGATTGCAAAACGTATCTTTTATGTTCCTACAATGGTAGTTACTTCCGTAGAAGGTATCGCTTTCTGCAGGTCTTAAAACGAACAGCAGTTTAATTTGAATATAAACTTCTACAACCTGCGGACAATTGCGTAACACACTATCAATAGGAATCGGTTTCATTTTGACAGTTCAACAACATTCATTGCGTAATTTACGTTATCGAGCAGACAAATTTTTCGAACATATGAAGCAATGGCTTAGCAATTTGCTTCAAAATTAATCAGATTTCGATTGATAGTCTGTTACGTAATTAGGGTGTTGATTCTTGATTGGAGTGTTCCTAATACAAAATAAGTAAGAATTTGTTTTTGGATTTTAATTTTTTTTTTTTTTTTGTTATAACCGATAAGAAAAAAATAAAGGTAAGTAAATAAAGATCAGCTGATTGTCCTCGTATGCGCATATATGAAGTGTGATTTAAACTAATTTATAAGTCCTCCCGATATTTTAATTACAAAGAAATAACTTATTACCTGGCATCGGCGTATAGTGAACGACGACAAGAACTCCAGCTAGTATTACAGTTAACACTAATATCCTCTGCAAGGACATGAGCATGTAATTTGGCTTCACCATCGACACTTCGCGCACTTGACCCACCTCCTTTTCCGACTCCATGATTAATGAAAAAAACTTAATCGTCTATGGTCCAATACGAGATTACATGTTTGTTTATAAAAGTTGTGTTCGGATTATGAAAGTGAGAGGCTTAACGTTCGCGACTGCGCGAGTCGACCACGAAGTGGCGACTGGTATGGTCGTGGGCCGTCGCCTCTGACGGTTGCAACATCGTGCACCACCATGTTTCGCGGCATTGCAAGAGGTTCGATTGGGCCTCCAATTCGGAAGTAAATTGACGGGCTGCAGAATGAACTCTCTCTGCAAGTTACGTAACTTTATATTGTGCAAGCGTTATATTAATTTCCACCATGCTGACCACTTACGCGCGTTACGTGTTACACAGCCCAACGCAATAGTCGCGTACCTATTTATTAATTAATTTATGCAAATACTTAAACTATAAGCACTTTTCATTATTCAATGACACTGTCGCGTCTTTCAAATAATATTTATAGAGTACCTAATTATTGACACAGAATAAATAATACCAGTACTGACGTACTTTTATTGATAATTCAATCTCAACGCTTGTTGTTAGAACTGTCCATCTGAGTTCACCGTATGCCTAATCTCTCAAATCTATTGCAAGTTAGATTCCGGAAGAGCGATGGCAAGTAGTGAACATTTACCCAATTGCTTCCTTTGAACGGAACCCACATAGGATCACTTCGACACATGCCACAAGACACCCACACGACACGGAACAAGAACCTTTTTCTCAGGAACGCGTAGAGGTATCAAGTTGAAATTAAGATCAGATACGTAGGTTTATGGTCTCTTGGAGCTCTAAACAAATTAAGCTTCTAAGTCAACGCAATACAAAAATACGTCCATTTATGTGACATATTTTGATAGTCGCAAATAAATCAAAACCTATGGGGTACTTCCCATTGACCTAGAGTCATGAAATTTGGCAAGAAGCAAGGTCTCACAGCACAAATAAAGGAAAAAGTACTAAAATTATTAATTTTTAGTTTTATCACATACTAGCTTTTGCCCGCGGCTTCGCCCGCGTGGATGTCGGAAAATATCCCATGGGAACGTTCATGTGGAAAACATATCAGATCCCTAACTTAAGAAATGCTGGGTTTCCCTTACAAACTTTCATCCCCTATATCACACCCTGTAGTATTGTTTTTGAAAGTATCCTATGTCCTTTCCCAGGATGCTATATAAATATAAAGCCTCGCCAAATTTTGTCGTGCAGTTTTGTAAATTTTAAAATCAACCCCTATTTTACCCCCTTAGGGGATGATTTTTCAAAAACGCTGAACAACATATTTATATATTTCCTATCAAAAGCATACATTTTAATTTTCACATCCCTAACTTAAGAAATACTGAGTTTCCCATACAAACTTTTATCCACTATATCACCCCCTGAAGGATTATTTTTTAAGACCAAAAGTAGCCTGTGTCCTTCCTCAGGATGCTATATAAAGCCTTGCCAAATTTGATCGAAATCCGTACAGTTTTGTAAATTTTAAAATCAACCCCTATTTTACCCCCTTAGGCGATGATTTTTCAAAAATGCTGAACCGCATATTTCTTAATTTCCTACCAATAGCATAAATTTGTTATCCCTAACTTAAGAAATACTGGGTTTCCCTTACAAACTTTCATCCCCTATATCACCCCCTGTAGTATTGTTTTTGAAAGTATCCTATGTTCTTTCTCAGGATGCTATATAAAGCCTTGCCAAATTTTGTCGAAATCCGTGCAGTTTTGTAAATTTTAAAATCAACCCCTATTTTACCCCCTTAGGGGATGATTTTTCAAAAACGTTGAACCGCATATTTCTTTATTTCCTATCAAAAGCATACATTTTATTTTTCACATCCCTAACTTAAGAAATACTGAGTTTCCCATACAAACTTTGATCCCCTATATCAACCCCTGTAGGATTATTTTTTAAGACCAAAAGTAGCCTGTGTCCTTCCCCAGGATGCTATATAAAGCCTTGCCAAATTTGATCGAAATCCGTACAGTTTTGTAAATTTTAAAATCAACCCCTGTTTTACCCCCTTAGGCGATGATTTTTCAAAAATGCTGAACCGCATATTTCTTAATTTCCTACCAATAGCATAAATTTGTTATCCCTAACTTAAGAAATACTGGGTTTCCCTTACAAACTTTCATCCCCTATATCACCCCCTGTAGTATTATTTTTGAAAGTATCCTATGTTCTTTCTCAGGATGCTATATAAAGCCATGCCAAATTTTGTCGAAATCCGTGCAGTTTTGTAAATTTTAAAACCAACCCCTATTTTACCCCCTTAGGGGATGATTTTTCAAAAACGTTGAACCGCATATTTCTTTATTTCCTATCAAAAGCATACATTTTAATTTTCACATCCCTAACTTAAGAAATACTGAGTTTCCCATACAAACTTTTATCCCCTATATCACCCCCTGAAGGATTATTTTTTAAGACCAAAAGTAGCCTGTGTCCTTCCCCAGGATGCTATATAAAGCCTTGCCAAATTTTATCGAAATCCGTGCAGTTTTGTAAATTTTAAAATCAACCCCTATTTTACCCCCTTAGGGGATGATTTTTCAAAAATGCTGAACCGCATATTTCTTAATTTCCTACCAATAGCATTAATTTGTTATCCCTAACTTAAGAAATACTGGGTTTCCCTTACAAACTTTCATCCCCTATATCACCCCCTGTAGTATTATTTTTGAAAAAAATAGTATCCTATGGCCTTCCCCAGGATGCTATATAAAGCCTTGCCAAATAATGTCGAAATCCATGCAGTTTTGTAAATTTTAAAATCAACCCCTATTTTACCCCCTTAGGGGATGATTTTTCAAAAACGCTGATCCGCATATTTCTTTATTTCCTATCAAAAGCATACATTTTAATTTTCACATCCCTAACTTAAGAAATACCGAGTTTCCCATACAAACTTTCATCCCCTATATCACCCCCTGTGGGATTATTTTTGAAAAAAAAAGTAGCCTATGTCCGTCCCCAGGATACCATCTATAGCCTTGCCAAATTTTATCGAAATCCGTTCAGTGGTTTAGGCGTGAAAAGGTAACAGACAGACAGACAGACAGACAGACAGACAGACAGACAGACAGACAGACAGACAGAGTTACTTTCGAATTTATAATATTAGTATGGATTTTTTTGCGATTACTTACTTACATTTGCAGTTGGAGAATTGACCGTGACGTATATCGATAACTAACTATCCCAACCAACCCAACATCATCCCAACTACGGAACCCTTCATGAAAACTAATAAAAACTTTTTTACAAAAACAAAAACCGACTTCCAAAAAAAACACTACAAAGTGAAAAATAACTTTAATTTCGGAAGTCGGTGTCTTTGGATCTGTATTTTAGTTTTTTGCCACCGACTTCCGAAATTAAAGTTATTTTTCACTTTGTAGTGTTTTTTTTGGAAGTCGGTTTTTGTTTTTGTAAAAAAGTTTTTATTTTTCACTTTTTAGTGGTTCAGTTTGTAATTTATCTAAGTTACAATAACCCAATGTCAGCTGCTCATCACGTTTTACAAAATGTTGCTTTTCCCGATGCAGGGCCGTTAATTGTTGAGGAGTTCTCCTAGTAAGAACCAGGACAAATGGAGCTCATGGTGAAGTCACCATTACTATTATTTTGATGAGCATAAACCATATTAAAGTAATCGAATCGCAACCTGTTATATACTTAGATATAATTGAGTATTTCCGATGGCCCTCTGTGGTCTTCATCATCAGTTCCAGCTCACCGAATGGTACTTTCCGAGAGCAAATGCACGAGTTACTATAAAAAATACCGAAATCGATATAGGTGTACCCATAAAATTTGAGGGTTTCCCTCGATTTCCATGGGATCCCATCATCAGATCCTGACTTGATGATCATGGGACCACTTGGGACGTATACCCTTTCGAACAAAAAAAGAAAAATCCAAATCGGTCTAGCCATTTTCGAGTAATCGGGGAACATACATAAAAAAAAAAATAAAAAAAAAAAAAAGGTTCCGACGAATTGAGAACCTCCTCCTTTTGGAAGTCGGTTAAAAAGGTAACAGACAGACAGAGTTACTTTCGTATTTTTATTATAAGTAAATATGGATAATATGGATTAGCAATTGGGCTAATTAGGTAATACCTACCCCAGTGCAGTGGTGGCCCAGTGGCAACGGCCCCGATTTAAGAGTTTTAGGTCGTGGGTTCGAATCCAGGCAGGCGCTTTACTTTGTGTATACAGAGTGGAAGTGTAAACCCTGTCATCCTTTTAAGGGGTCATTATAGTCATCATTACGAACAACTTTTACTACGGGACCACACCTGAAATCGCGGAAAAAAATCAGCTGTTCCCTACATTTTCACGAGTTATGCGAACGTAAAAATGTACGGAACAGGTGTTTTTTTTTTTCGCGATTTCAGGTTTGGTCCTTTATTAAAAGTTGTTCATAATTATGAGTACAATGACCCTTTAAAAGGATGACAGTGTTTTCACTTACACTGTGTATAACTTCATCACCACTGCTCTCAAAACGGTGAAGGAAAACATCGTGAGGAAACCGGCATGTCCGTGAGGAAACCGCCATGTCGGCAGGAGCCAGCGGCATGCCTTCTAATTTTTGGTTCTACCAAAAATTTTTACCAAAAATTCTACCAAAAATGGTTCTACCGAAAATTAGAACACATGTGATTTCTACCAACCCGCACTGGGCCCGCGTGGTAGATTACGTCCCACACGCTCTCGAAGAGACGAGGCCAATGCCCCAGGCTCCCAACACTGGAAACATGGGCTGATTATGTTTAACTTATACCCCAGTTAAAAGTAACGCCAATAGCACAGTATAATAATGATACAGTAGTTTATCTTCATATAAAATAGCTGAAACGACGCGCTTCGAAATCTCAGTCAGTACCAGTAGGTACAGTCGGCAACAAAAGTTGATTAACACTTGAGTTTTCTAAATCTTAATTATTGAGAAAAATACTTCATTAAAATCGGAACAGATGTAAATTTAAAAAAATAATAACTCTTCTCTAATAAATGAAATGCTAAAAAGTAGGTTATCGTATCATTTTGTGTTAATTTAGATGAAGTAAAAAAGTAGCAGGGTTAACCGACTTCTGTTGCTGACCGTACGCAACAGCTCAAGCGCGTGGCAGTAACGCACGGACGGACAAAAAATTATCTACCGAGCATACTGTAGTTTTAATATTCTGTGCCAATAGTCTATGCGTGTAACACGGCTTAATTAAGTAGGTAGCTATACCTAATTATTATATTATGTACTAACGGAACAGTTGTTACGCTTGCCGATGAACATCATATCAGATACAAGTCTGCTTACCGATGGCAATTAACAGTCGTAAAGCATTGTCATAACCACTGCGCCTGACATCGTGGTCCGAAAGAATGCAAGTGACAATGACAAGAAAGGTGCTAAGTGTAAAGATGGATGTAATATTTAGGATACGGATTGGCTAGGAAAGAAGTACTTAGTTGCTGCATTTCATACAATTTCCAAGAACCAAATTCGAAGACTTAAGACATCTACCAACCCGCACTGGTCCCTGTGTCCCAGGAGTGTGAACATTATAGGCTGATTATGCAATTATTGTCCCACTGCGGCTCAAGACGGGTTGGCGATTTCAGACTTAACTCTAATAGAACTATAAGTCCAGCACCAAAGCAAGCACCCTAATTAATTAGGGAGCTTGTGTAACACATTATCTATCGGAATCGGTTTCTTTTGACATTTCAACAACATTCATTGCGTTATTTACGTTGTCGAGCAGACAAATTTTTCGAACATTTGAAGCAATTTCAAATTTCAAATTTATTTATTAATAATCAGGCAAACAAGAACAGATTGGACGGTGACCCCCAAACAAGACATATTTATGCCTGTATCTTGGTGGTCGGATTAGCAATTTTCTTCAAAATTATTCAGGCGATTTTCGAGAAGCGGGATACTGACGGTCCGGGTCCTGACTCACCTCACGAGGTAGCACCACAAGCACCCACGACCACGGTCCACGAATGAGTTAAGCTCGGGATCGGTGTAGGTAAACGATTCTCGCACAAAGTGCGTGTCGTTTCCAGTTTCCACTACATTACTCGTCCGAGCGTTTGAAACTGATGAGATTGTTCCTGCACGCACCCTGTAATATTTAACCGACGAAGATTCGTCTATTCTGATTGATCTTTCCATGCATGGTAGGGTTTTGATTTGTAATGATCGGTCATTCTACCACATCTACATTCGAACAAGTAGAGTTAAATAGGGCGTCCCACGACTTTGCCACATGATGGAGGGAAAATACCTTAAATACTATAGGTAGAAATATTTACTGAATGAAGACTTCATTTTTATTTAAAAAAAACACGAACTGGGAATCGAATCCGATAAATGTGAAAAAAACCTGTAATTTTACTGTACCTACCGATCGAAAGGAGAAATCGAAAGGATCGAAAAATAACTTTAATTTCGGAAGTCGGTGGTCAAAGAACGTAAAATACATAAATCCAGACACCGACTTCCGAAATAAAAGTTATTTTTCACTTTGTAGGACTGTGTTTGGAAAGTCGGTTGTATTTTTTTGTAAAAAAAGTTTTTATTACAAGATACCTACTTCAGGTTTATAGATTAGCTGGCAACAATAGCCCAAAAAAATGATTTACGGCCATTAATACAGTAAAATATAAACTTGTTTTTTTTAATGACGCCTTAATGTCATTTTTATTAAGTTTTTCATTGCATTTCTGCCAGTTACATCTGTTTTTTTTCAAATTAATTTATTACTAGATATTCTAGTAACCTTTATAAATACCGTAATGATAACCAAAAAACTTTGAAAGTATAAGATACGTGTTTCCATGTGTTTCAAGCTCAATGGTTTCCATTCGTAAATTCTTAAAAAATACATATCCAACTATAAAAAAAAACTTCGAAATGACATCTGTCTTGTGACAGTGACAGTGACTGTGACAATGACAATGGTTTGTTTTGCTCGCCGTTAACACAGTGAGTGAAGTGAAGCGTGCTTTTTTCGAATAAAATTGTATGTTTATTTAATTCTGAATGAAAAGTTAATTTACCAAAGCATAATAATTATATGTCAATATGGAGATAACAAGGAATAACTTTGTAGATGAACTGGAGACTATAAAGAAAGACTTAGCGAAGTCCTGTTTTGTTGGTTTTGATGCCGAATTTACTGCACTTTTAACTGGAGAATGCTTTAAACATAGGTAAGCAGTATACCGACTAATTTGTACTGAAATTGGTGTCATCGCTCATCAACATCACCTAAGACAGCCCATAACCATGCACACAACTATTGCATGTTCTGAACATTGGCCTTATATGACTGCTTGATGTACAGAATGGTACCTAAACTCAACTTAATAATTTTTTAAACCTTTTTAATGATCGTCTGGTACTTATAGCTTCTTTAAATTACATTCAGAATAGGTACTTCAAGTCTAGTTTTGACGATTTTATGTACATATTTATTTTATTTATAATTTACTAGCTGTTCGTGCTCGTTGTCGCCCGAATGATTTCCCTGTGGATTTGGCAAAAATTTCATAAGCCCAAAGCGTCAGAAGCCCGAAAGTCTGACAACCAGTCTTACCAAGGGGTATCGTATTACCCGAAGCTGACAGCATCATAGTTGGGAAAAGGCTAGGCAGATTGATTTCACTATATACATAAAATAAAAAATGTCATTCATTCAGGAAACAACACATAACTTTGGAGTATACAGGTTATATTTTTCTTTGAATAAGTATCATCCATTTGCCCCGGTCAAGCCTAAAAATTCAGGCGTTCATATCAGTAACCCCTTACATCAACTCATTTCAGATTATTTGACACAAGTGAGGAGCGGTACAACATGATAAAGAATGAAGTGAGCAACATGATAATGACGCAGGTTGGACTGACGATGTTCCAGTACATCAGAGATGAGGATTCGTACTTAGCTGTATGCTACACCTTCCATCTGTGTCCACAAGTCTTCTGTGCCATTGACCAGTCATTCATCTTTCAAGCATCTACATTAAACTTTCTTTGTAAACATAAGTTTGATTTTAATAAGGTAAGGCAACCTACACTGCAATTACTTTTTTATATTCTACCCTACCTGTCTTTGTTTTAAATAATACATTTTATTAAGTGTGCCAAGTTTCAACAAAAATGGTTCACAAGTGAAAATTCAGTAAGAGAAAAATCAATCAACCCTTATTTTTCTACCCTAAGGGATGGATTTTATTTTTAAATTTTAAATAAGGATCGTCAAAATCAGAATAATCTGTAAAGCCGCGTCCTAATAGAGAGTGATCGTCCCGTGAATACGCGATCGTTGCTTTCATACGTCACTTTTTGTTCGTTGAACCGGAACGCATGGTCGCGCCGACAGAGGGTGCTTAGCGGTTTTCACGCGGACGAAGCTAGTAAAAAAAAAAATTAAAAAAAGACAAAATATATGTATGTGACAACCTCCTTGTTTTCGTCGGTTAAAAAGTTAAAGGAATAAGTATATAAATTCCTCCTTTTTCATCTGCAATAGCCTACTGCAGTCCTCGTCTAGCATTACAACTCCAAGAACACAAAGTAATAATTTTTGTTATCCTACTGTTTCAGTTCACATATGAAGGACTTCCATATTTGAGCAAAGTGGAAGAAGCAACAGTTAGGCAGAATATAAAAGAGAAGGCGCTGTTCAATGACTTAGCAAGAATGCTGAATATAGATGAAGAGAAACAATTACAGCAGTATTACTCTCAAGTTTCTAAGTAAGTAGGTACTTATTTCACTTGGACTTATCAGAAACAAAATCAGATATTCCATCACAACTGTTAGGGTCAAAATCAATCTGCCTAGCCTTTTCCCAACTATGTTGGGGAAAACTACATTTAAACAAAGATGCTTGTTTCCTTCTGTAATACGGACTTGAGTATTCTCCACCACTCAATAAGTCAAACTTATCAAAGTCTTTCAGTTTCTCAGAATCAATCTGCCTAGCCTTTTCCCAACTATGTTGGGGTCGGCTTCCAGTCTAACCGGATGCAGCTGAATACCAGTATTTTACATGGAGCGACTGCCTGTCTGACCTCCACAACCCAGTAACTGGGTAATACGATACCCCTTGGTAAGACTGGTTGTCAGACTTTCGGGCTTCTGACGACCCGTAATGACTGTCAAAGATCCACGAATGACAGCCGGGACCAACGGCTTAACGTGCTTTCCGAGGCACGGAGGAGTCTCGGTGTGTAAAGACGGTCACCCATCCACTGACCAACCCCGGCAAGCGTAGCTTAACCTGATGGATCGTCCCGTGCGGCAGTTATTACTTAGCCACGAGCTCCTCGACTCAGTTTCTCAGAATAAGAACGCTAAAGTTGGCCATTTAACTCAAAAATCACAGTCGAAATGTAATAGGCCACCTAAGCCACCAGAAAATAATTCAAATTCATAAATTTTATTTCGAGCGAAGACTCATAAAGGGTTAGTAACATCGTCCCTTAAAAGTAAGTGTTAGTAAACAACACAAAACGATGCACATGTAACTGACAGCAGTGGATTATACGGAGTGGCGATTAGGTTATCACATTACCTGAAACCATGTATTCAGTACAGTATTCTGGACACCCCTGCGTTGAAATTTTTCGTTGGTTATTAAAAAAAAAATCTGCTGTTTCCTACAAAAATGCAATACCTACGCGGTCAAAATGTACTATGGAAAAGCAATTTTTTTAATAACTGACGAAAAATTTCAACGCATGGTCCAGAATTATGTAGGGACTGAATACTTGGTTTCAATTAATGTGATAACCTATTCGCCACTCTGTATACGGACAGTCCACTCTGTCAGCAATAATTTTCAGAACCCTGTTAGGGCTAGCCATGACTCGAGCTACCATCGGTGCTGCGCGCTTGCTTGCGCATTATTGTGTAACAACAATCTACATGCGCCGCCGCAAACATCCCGCCATGGCAGCCCCAACAGTTTTCTGAACGCATTATTAAATTGGACACGAAGGGCTCCATACAATGCCCGCGAATACTTCTTCCACAAGCTGCACATGTAGAAGGTTGTACAGAATGCTCTAAAGAGCATGCATTTCAATATTCCCCCTGCTATATTATTGACTTAATATTAAATGGTTCTGGCTATAAAATAGTTCCTCTCAATTACAGATGGCTGATGAGAAGTAAAGACGAGACAATGTACCTGGATGTGGAGAGCCCAGTGTTCCGGTACATCGCACACGTCGAGCTGCGGATGCGCTTCCCAGACATACTCACCACGGATAGCTTAGGTAATAGTAAGAAGGTAAATTGTGCTAGTAGCTGACTTTTCTTTTATATTGCTTCTTATGTTAGATACTTAAATGGACTGGTAGTTGTAGCATGTTGCTGGTGTATTCAATTTTAACACACAAAGCGGTACATAGTTGTATATCTTACTAAACATAAATAAGTATGTACCTACCCGCTTTTATTTATTTTATTTGTTTGGGACAAAAAACAGTTATACAGTACAGCATTTACAAAGTAGTAATGTTACAGTCGAAAAAACGTATAACCCACACACAGTATACCACCGCCTACGTGGGTACTATCGAGAAAACTTACATCTGACCAATTTGATAACAAAATCCCGTGCACACGATGACCACATCTGTTAGCAAGCGTTACTATAGCGGCTGAGCGCTGCAAGCAAGAATAGTCCTTATGGTGTATAGTTACATCTGATAAAACCTGTATTTTCTGCAAATAAATTATTCTTATTCACTAAATTTGTCTCAAGCCCTAAACACAAAGTGTACTTTTAGGGTTTTGGTCATATTTACTGCCCGTGAGTGTATTATGTAGTTACTACTATCCTACCTACTTACGTATCGTATGCTACTAGCCAACCTATTTAGTTAGGTAGGTAAGTGCCAGTTGTAATAATTATTTATTTACTAGTTGCGCGCCCCGGCTTCGCACGGGTTTACTAATGAAGAAAATGAGAACAAATCTTGAATTTCACAATGATACACATACTGAGTTCTATATACTACTATTGCTGGTATTTTTAAAAACAACACATACTGAGTTCTATATACTACTATTGCTGGTATTTTTAAAAACAACAGGTATAATATAACGTTCTAAATCTTTTTACTACTTTCACAAAACAAAATAACAAAAATGTATTATTTTTTTCAGAAGTAGGAACTAAACAACTAAATATTTTTGAAGATATCCCTCCCTACTGTCTTCTGTCTTACTCACTCACTTTTTTGTATGGAGATTTTTTAATCAAAATTTTTTACTTTTTCGTACAATTTTTCAAACATGTTCTTTCTTTCAAACATGTTCTTTCTTTCAAACATGTTCTTTCATACAAACCTTGTCCTGACTGAATTAGCCAAATGCAACCGTTCTGAAGTGATGCGCTTACATACATTCGGCAATTTATTGATTTTTATTTATATAGACTTTTTATTTTTAGCCTATGTTGTCCCACAGCTGGGCTCCCTTTCTCCTTTCCATTCCTCTCTGTCTTGTAATGTAATCCAAAAATATATGAAGGATTTCGCGAAGCTGGCAGGCAGATCGCGAAACAGCAGATTTTTTTTTCAAATCTGCTGTTTTCGCGATTTCTGGTTTGGTCCCATAGTAAAAGTTGTTCCTACGATAACCCCTTAAGAGGATAACGGTGATTAAAATTACACCCTGTATTATTTACCTATTTAATCATTTTATTTCAGAATAAAAACATTCCATACATTGTTAGTAAATGATACTTATCGCTGTGTTAGTACATAAAATTATTAATTAATTATTCATTCATACATTACTTTTTACAATTGATTACATTATTATTATTTAATATTATAAAGTGGACGTCCGATCCGTGGACGGTATTCCAGTGCCTCACAATCGGGCAGTCAACCCTTCCCAATATGGTATTTTGAAGGCCGTTGACGCTGCCTCGCACGCGGCGCATCAGGGAGGCCACTATTTTTTATTATAGGTACTTATTATATTTATTTTCAGATTCTCATATACAGAGATAAGAATGTAGAAGGTGCAAACAGTGCTCCGATGGCAGTACTCGAAGACAACCTGATGAGCTATCTACTAGGCTTCTCACAAATAATTGCACTGCTAGAAGCCTCGCAGAAACCCATCGTAGGACACAATATCTTCCTGGACACCGTACTCCTACACAATCAGTTCATAGGACCTTTACCCAACCAGTATTCGGTGTTTAAGAAAAATATTCACAACATGTTCCCCAATATATACGATACTAAATACATATCACATGCAATGGCGAAGAAACTCAGCTATCATGAAGTGTGGAAATCAAACGCTTTACAAGAGTAAGTTTTAAGAGTATTTCATTTTGTAAATAGTTATCTACAGCTTATTTTGTTTTACTTCCTGATTAATTGAATAAAAATATTTTGTAACACAAATGCGTTCATAAATACTGACTATGTTTATATAGCACTCGCTCAATTATATCATTATAACTTTAAAGCCACTGAATCGTCGTACGAAAATAAACAGTACAAGATTAGTGGTTCTCGTTAAAATATTCGAAAAACATCGAAATAAATAATTCTTAAAAGCTATTATCCGAATAGATAAATAAATAGAGAGCCTGGTAAAAATGCTATCACTATACAAAACGGGGGAAATAATCTAAAGTACGCAACGTTTATTGATTGCTTGATAACGTTTTTATTATTATTTGTTTCAGTTTATATGAATTCTTTTCGGAGGGAAAATGCAAGAAGTTGCAGAATGGCATGAATTTCATAAAATTAAGCAGACCTTTTAATGTGAAACAGTCGTATCATGAAGCGGGTTGGGACTCATTCTGCTCAGGTAATGTATATTGATAGCTCTCAAATTGTACTGATCATACAAGCCTAACCACAGAGAGTACATTATATTATATAATACTAGCTGCGCCCCACGGTTTCACCCGCGTAGACCGGGTTACAAAGTAGCCTATGTGTTAATCCAGGATATATACCAAATTTCATCTAAATCGGTCTAGCCGTTTCAGCGTGAAGAAGTAACCAATATACAAACACACACAGACTCAAACTTTCGCCTATATAATATTAGTGTGATTTCTGAGCCTAACTCCCAAATCTCAAACATTACTAAGTTAGACATTATTAAGTTAAACACGAACTCAAAGCATTTATTTCAAATAAACCAATTACAGACACTTTTGAATTGTCAAGGGGTTGGTCAGTCAGAATGAAGCTAGTTGCCCATTCCAAAGCGTAGTAGGTTCTTAAGGAGAAGAACGGGCAAGATACTCCATGGACATTTTTAAATCAAAATTATAATCATTACAATAATCCTCAAATGTCAAGATTTCATGAAATAGTCATTCAATAGGGTTATATGAAATTAGATAGTTTTATTGATGATTTGGATCATAATTTTAAAAATTAATACAGATTTGTAACGGTCCCAAATACCACACTTTCTCAGAAATCGGAACGGAACCCTCGGTGCGCGAGTCTGACTCGCTCTTGACCGGTTTTTTATTTTTTCGCGATTTCAGGTTTGTTATCATGTGTTTAAGTATCGGTCACTAATTACCACTCACCCTATATATTTTTTTTTTGTTTAGGCTACTGTTTCATCCGCCTGGGTCACTGGTCGGCGTGTGAGAACCGAGGCAGCTACCGACCGGTGGGACCCATTGAGACGTTGTCTGCACTGGCGCCGTACTACAACAAAGTCAACGTCATACGCGGTGCTATACCGTATATGGTGAGATAATTTGACATGTTTTTATTGCTTTTAAGCTTAGACATAACATAAAATCACGCTTGAATTCCCCGTAAGGTTAGACAGAGGATAGTATCCACATGTCTCCAGTAGCATAATCAGCCTATATTGTTCTTACTGCTGGGACACAGGCCTCCTCTCGGTGGCAGTAATCCACCACGCGGGCCCAGTGCTGGTTGGTAGATGTCACATGTCTTCGAATTTTTGGTTCTAGGACATGCCGGTTTCCTCACGATGTTTTCTTTCACCGTTTTGAGAGCAGTGGTGATGAAATAATTTACACAATGTAAAGTGCCTGTCTGGGTTCGAACCTACGACCTATAACTCGTAAGTCGCGGTCGTTACCAATGGGCCACCACTGCTCTGTTACAAACTTCTCCAGTAATGTAGGTAATTAAATTTTCCATGTCATATAGGGCGACACTTACGTTTGCCTATTAACTTTTAGTTCCAAGTTAAGGCGGAAGCGCCAGGGTAGCCTGCGAAAGTAAAATTTTCTTACGTTTTTTTTTTTGCAATTTGCAAGTTAGTATTATGTTGTATGTTGATCAAAATATGATTCCGTAAAAAGTATGTATTAACAGACTTACAGGATCAATTGTGTGTCTGTCCGTCTGCCACAGCCAATTTGCTTTGAATCTACTGGACCGATTAAGTTGTTTGGTACACATCAATTTCTATGTCCCATAAACGGTTTTGAATATTATGGTGATCACTTTTGGGGGGAAATTATTTTTTTTTATGTGTTGCAAACTGTAACCGACATCGAAATTTCAAATGAAAGGGCCCGTTGTGAGTCTCAAATATATATTTTTTGATCATTTTAAAAGGCGAGGTGCCATTCACAAAACAAAAACTAAATAGCTTATCTACTTGATAAATATTATGCCACTGGCTGTTTCCCGACACCGTGTGTATTTATTATTGTAAGGGTAATAAAAATATTGTGTTGAGCACTTGTCTCAATATATCCGCGCTATATAAACAATTGGTAGTATATCGGATAGCATAAATATGTTGTAGGTAGGCTGTAGGAATGAAAGAGCGATGTTCTGTAAACCATAGAATATCTTCCGGGCAAGCATGGAAGAAAAAAATTACCCTTTAAAATTCAGACTTTTATACTAATCTTTTATAGAAAAGATTAGCTTTTTTTGTGTTTGTTTGTTGCGCTTTCAAGGCTAAACGGCTGAACCGATTTTGATTAAATTTTGTATTGGGATACTTTGAACCCTGGGGAAGGCTACTTTTTATCGACATACCACGCGGGCGAAGCCGCGGGCGGAAGCTAGTGTAAGTTGTAACATAATATTAGAATACAACAGCATCGCAAATAATATGCGAACAAAAGGCCACATTTTTTTTGGAAGGTATTTGATTGGTACTTTTCAATTTAGCAACTTTATAGTTCGTTGTATAATGTTGCTAAATTGAAGAGTACAACTGTGTCGTAGCATAGCAGACTGAAGTGACAGGTATTACGTTTAGTTGGTTAACCAGACACGTGGTTTATTTGTTTACCTTTATTTAATTACGTAAACCGATGGAGTATAGACACTTTAATACCTGTCTTCCTCGTTAAAATTGTTAAATAAAACATATTTTATGGAGCGATTGCCTATCTGACCTCCACAACCCTTACTGGGTAATACGATACCCCTTGGTAAGACTGGTTGTCAGACTTTCGGGCTTTTGACGACCCGTAACGACTGTCAAAGATCCACGAATGACAGCCGGGACCAACGGCTTAACGTGTTTTCCGAGGCACGGAGGGGTTTTGGTATGTAAAGATGGTACGCTTGCCGCGGTAGTTTGCGAAACTTTTTTTTTAGTTTTCTTATTTGCCTCCCAAAAATGACGCCCATATTCATAATTCTTTTATTTATGTTACACGTCCTTGTTAATGTCACAGAAATTCATATGTGTACCAAATTTTAACTTAATCGGTCCATTAGATTCGGAGCAAATTGGCTGTGACATACGGACAGACAGACACATGAGTGATCCTTTAAGAGGTTTTTTTCCTTTTGAGGTACGGAACCTTAGAATTCCATTGTTTCCTCTCCCTAAACAATTTCTCACCATGACCTTACGTTATCGCCAAACAACACAGACATCGCGATGTGATTGCTCATTTATCGACGACACTTGGGTTCTCTCCGCCATGCCAGCTATAAAAGACGCGCTGAAATCACACGACGAAAGATGTGTAGCGTTTGTGCTCAAAATTATGATGGAATCCTGTGCCCGTTACTGTTATAATTATAGTTTTTTCTAATACTATTTTGAACGTTCCCCAGATGTTAGTATTAATCATTTTGTACGTTTGTCCAGTTTATGATGAGGTGTGATATTGAACCCATTATAGACAGTTAAAATATCTAGAGAGCCAAATAGGTTTAAAGCGAAAGGGACTTATTGTTAAGTTTTTTTTTATTCTTTACTAAATGACCCGGTGAACTTCGTACCACGTGAGACAAAATTTAGATTTTTTCGGGTTTTTGGATGTTTCTTTTGGTTTTCCTAATTTTTATTTTTTTTTAAACCACCCCAGGGCGAACAAAACAAAAAATATATTTGAAATCGGTCTAGCCATTTTCGAGTTTTTGCGAAACTAACGCACGGCAGTAGATTTTTATAGAAGACTAGCTGCGAGTGCGGCCCACGGTTCACCCGCGTAGATCAGGATAAAAAGTAGCCTATGTGTTAATCCAGGGTATAAACTATCAAGATACCAAATTTCATCCAGTTATTTATATTATTCAACTTTTTGTTTGACACACAACTTGGCCCTATCCCAGTGTATTTGGGACATACAAACTTAAAAATGTTAATATAAAACAGATGCTCTATATTACAGAAAAATATCTCATAATTGCAATGTTGAGTTTTTAGGCTGAACTGAAAGACAATACACATTGTTTAACAATAAAACCACAGCATGTATATTTGTCTGAACTATGCGTTTGAAATTCTCCATGAGTCAAGTTTATACATCGTATTTTACGTTTGAAAATTATTGCGTTTTTTATGTTTCGGGAATACATTTATCATTTCTGTTATTTCAGAGTTTCGCGGAAAGCGATCCGCCGCGGCATCGACCTGGTCTGCTGCACCTGAAGGCTCTCGCTCAAAGATCCATCAATGTGGGACAGGTACAATATTATTTTATTAATATCCATTAACTTAAAAGATAGTTGCAGCGAGGGTAGGGTGGAGCTGGTATAGATCGTGTAAATCAGTTCAGAATCCTGGAGAAAATTTTGGTATCCTTTGGTAGGGCCTATGTCCAGCCGTGGTGGACGTCTTCTGGCTGATATAATTAGCAGTATTATTGAGGGCCCCTTTATTTAATTTTGTCTATGGTTCGCGTAAAAATATCCGATTAGTTGTGCATTCCCGGTTTTTCTGAAATCCCGGGAAATTTATTGAGAAAAAAAACTCAAGAAGCCGCTTCCATAATCTCTTGACCAAAAATTAACTTTAGGTAAATATGCATACGAATATCCGATCTATGATTATTACAGATGCCTATTGTAAAAGCAGAACTATTAAACCTTTTTCTTACCTAAAACTTTTATCAATGGAATACACTGTCTAGAAACATAACTATGTTACGGCATTATAAGCAGTTTATACATTCCGTTTCCTTTTGTATACAAAACAGTTGGTTTTAAAATGCAGATAAAACTAATGTAATTAATAACAGCTGTCGGGCCGGCAAGTTCATCGTCATCACACGAACGCTGTTCCGTTGGATATGAAAATACACTATTTTCGTTGATTTTGCATTAGTGTATGCACGTTGTATTTATTATTATAAGACTGTAGAGGTGTTAAATTTGTATTTCAGCACTATCTACTATCTGCACTTTGTTCAAATAAATCCCGATATACACCCGGTATAAATACAATGCTCCTCTATCACGCATAGCCCCAAGCCGATCCCTTGGGAGAAGCGAGTCAATTATCTAGGTGTCATCCTTGACCACCACCTCACCTTCAGTGAGGATATAAAGGTGGCTCGTTCGCGCGCCTCTTTCGCTCTCGGAGGCTCCACTTCATTTTGACCGCACGCAGCAACGTACAAATTGCGCATCTACACCGCGGTCCCATCATGACCTATGCTTGTGTCGTATTCGCACACGCTAATCTTCGCCATCTCCATAGAATGCAGAGCCTCCAGAACCGTTTCCTAAGAAAGGTCACGGGAGCCCCCTTCTATGTTCGCAATAAGACTCATCATCTAGATCTCAGAATGCCTACCAGCAGTTCATGATGAACCGCCTCTTAAAGCGTTTCTTCGACTGGTATAAACCACCGCAATCCCCTGATTGCGTCGGTCGCCCAATGCACTATCTCATGCATAAGTATAAGATTCGCCGACCAAGGCATACCCTCAACGCACCGTCCCGGATGACGCTATTACCGTCCTCCAGGAAAGTAATCCCACCACTAGCACGGTTCGGAAATACAAACGCCGTCCTCGCTGCCGAGGCAAGCCGCCGCCGTGACACCCCCGTCCATCCCCGCCCTAACCCTTGCTCGAGCCAGCCCGCGCCGGTGATCCTGTAGTTTTAAATTCGTCCCAAAATAATATTATAATCCGATCCAGCTTGTCCCTTGCCAATGACAGATTTTTGATGAAAATCTGTCATTTTCACCAGTTTTTGACATTAAGGTGTGTGTGGCTAAGTAAAGGGTTAATGATAAAATAAGAGAAATAAAGAACAGTTAATAATTGTGCTGTAATAATATAAGGGTCTTCAACTGGTCGTGCTCCAATTCAAGTTAAGGCCTTAATTATTATTTATTGAGGCACCCACAGGACAGAGCACAGTATTGGGCAGTCGACAACCGCCGTCGACGCTGGAATATATTCGCTTCGAGCAACAATTTCATTATATTCGACATTCCTTTAAATATATTACTGTTAACGTTTGCCAAACCAATCTCTCGACAACTCTGGTCGTAATTACTACATAATAAGGTCAATGTACAATAAATTACCCACTAAACAATTCTGCCGCCTGTTGTTTTCAAAACAGCAATAATTTAGCTGCAGTACATAATAATGGTAATAATTGCGGATACATTCGTAATCTGGCAACGCTCAAAAGGAATTGCATAACGGGCGGAAAACAATGCTATTTTTGTTCGGATCGTAAACATCGTGTCGGGTTCATCTGCGTCGGTATCCTCGGAGCCAAATTTAGCGGGAGTATGTTAAGAAACGGTTATGGTAGTAATAATTGTCACGGCGGGGTGTAGTGTCGCTGTGCGCATGTGTGGGACTGGCGCGCCGCCAGCGCACGCACACGTGCGCACACGCACGCAACCCCGCCGTGCACATATTTCCCGTTGCTAGTTAAAACAGATTGATAATGCCCAAGTGTCACAGGCGAAAATCTTTATTTTTGTACCGTCCCGTTTTTTAACCGGTGCGGCCGGTGTTTGATTTCTCTAATGTACAAAATCTTTTTCATGCCACTGTCAAGGTTGATTTAAGGTTGGGATATAAATAAGTTTCATCATAGAATGAGTCGCTCCTCGGTATATTTCATCGCGACCTAGTCGGGGTTATGAATTAGCTGTAACATTTGTCATGTTTGTCTCAGGTGGCGTCTGATCTCGCAACCTTCGGCTCTATAGACATAAAGCTATATGGAAGTAGAACTGCTCTCATAGCCGCTAACAGTCAGCAAACGTAAGTATCAAACTTTTAACAAATAAACCGAAATACAGGGTGATTTTTGAGACAAGTCTTCTGAGCGAAAATAACTAAAACAACATTTTTAGTTTTTTGAATAAGTTTTTTTTTGCAATATGCAAAATACCATCCTGTATTATTAAACCCAGTGATATAGTTTCTGGTGAGGAACCAGTCTGTTCAATCACGTTTTGAAAATCGGAGACATGAAATAATCCTATCTGTAGGACCCATCCTGTAAACTTTTTTGTTATTACAGAGCCCAAAAAATACTGAAGCAGTTCAAGAATAGCAAAGAATACCGGATTGCTCAGTACAGCGTGTATAAACACTCCACGGCAGGAACAATGGCGATCTGGTAAATATCTTTATATAGAACTCTAGAAGAAAAATAGCTAAGTAATCAGTGGGAAGATGCTTATTGGCAAGACATTGCTCAAGAGGTAGAAGGAGAAAGCTGGTGAACTTTGCCCTGCAGCGGTGCAGTGGGACATAATAAAGTTTTTAAAACTAAAAATGGGGCTAAGCGACTGGAATGTAACAAAAACCGCCCAAGTGCGAGTCGGGACTCGGGACTCGGGACTCGCGCACTGAGGTTCCGTACTTCAGTTTTTTTTAGTTAAGATAAATGAAAATACCAAACGAAGAATATTTTTCATCTTTAATTTTAGCAAACGCAAAGATAACTTTGTATTTCATAATGATACTGTGAATTACAAAGTTATCTTTTGCAGTTGCAGAAAATCGCCCCTATTTAAACAAAATACCTTATGAATCGGCTTTTTTAGTATTTGTTGATTATACAGTTTACGTGATATAAGTAAGTTTCAAATTCCTAACTTGTTCAGTTGTTGCGATAGAGCTCGTACAAAAATGGTCTAAAATTGACAACTTTTACGGCCCCCTATTTCTTCATTTTTGAAGAAGAAAAAAATGTATTGTATTTTATATTTTAAAATTAAAGGTGTTCCCCCTTTAATTTTAAATTTATTTTATTTTTATTATTTGTTGTTATAGCGGCAACAGAAATACACAATCTGTGAAAATTTCAACTGTTTATCTATTACGGTTCATGAGATACAGCCCGCTGACAGACAGACGTACGGGCAGCTGAGGCTTAGTAATAGGGTTCCGTAGGCACCCTTCGGGTATGGAACCCTAAAAAGCTAAAAAATATGTTTAAATACTCCAAGGCTGAAAACAGCAACAAGATTTAGCTAATAAATAATCTAAAAAATAATGAATGAATACTTTGGTATCTACAAACTTTACCTTATGAAAGGAGAGGCTACAAACAAATAATTATGTATGAAGATCCCAAAACAATTATCATATAATCTTCTCAACACCATTTTCAAATTGTAGATCTGATTTTAAATATGCGCAAGAGCAGACAGTTGCGCGAATGAACGTTCTATCAAAATCACAGTGACTGCCGAACTGACAAGTACAACGTTTATGAAAATTAAATATATTTATAAAAGTAATCGTCAAAAATTAAATGAGGTTCGCCGAGCGAACACTTTATATTTTCAATACGAATAAAATAAATCATATTCGTATCTCACGCCCATACTACTTGGTGTATTTTATTAGATTACCAGAACATAAACACAAAAATTATGTGTAATATGCATCTAGGCGCTGTAAAAAATCTAGCGCGACGTTTACAGAAACGAATTAAATAAATAAAAATAAATAAATATCCTTGAACATTTCACACAACGCCATCTAGTCCCAAGCTAAGCAACCTAATGCTTGTGTTATGGTAACGAGATGGCTGATAAACTACTTATATACATTTTTTTTTGTAAATACATACATATTATAGATAGAAAAACACCCAGACTCGGAACAAATACTTGTAGGTCGTACAAATATTTGTTCCGTGCGGGAATCGAACCCGCGACATGCTTGAAGAAAAAAATATGATCTACACATAAAAAATAAGAAGTAGCCAAATAATAGCAGCCGCACGGGTTTATCGAAGGTTAAGCTAAGCTTGTCGCGGTCGGTTTTTGGATGGGACCATGCATTACATATCGAGACCCGCCGTACCTCGGAAAGCACGTTAAGCCATTGGTCTCGGCTGTCATTTGTAGATCTTTGACAGTCGTTACGGGTCATCAGAAACCCAAAAATCTGACAACCAGTCTTACCAAGGGGTATCGTGTTTCCCAGTAACTGGGTTCTGGAGGTCAGATAGGTACAGTTGTTATAACTCACGAAAGCGGGTACGGCATACTTGTAGATGTAATGCGTATAGACACGCGCTCTTGTGTGCGTACCTGCAGGTAGCGCGCTACCGAGCTTACGCACACAAAGACAATGTGCATGTAACATAACTGGAAAAAAGCTTTACACATGCCGATTGATTTCAAAAAGAGTTTACACAAAATTGCTTAGTGACTAGGATTGGTAAGCGCATCCCTTGAGAACGGCTGACCGATTTGGCTAGGGGGGCCCCGTACCAAAATGGTAAAAATGGTGTCTGTCACAGCTGGATATGTCAAGAACTAGTAATGCTATCAACTTGAAATTTGGAACAGTTTTAAATGACGTTTGCCCAACTATTTTGCAAATAAGAAAGATTTTTTTTTTGCAACAGGGACTGAAAGGGTGTCTTAAAAATTCGAAGTGGGCATACTAGGGCGTGTTGGGTATATTAAGAAAGAACGCTGTTTGCACATTCTCAAACATATTTTTTTCTTTGTTTCGACTTTTGATGAAAAAGGAAAAAAAATTCCGTCCCCCGACCCCCTTATCTTAGAAGCTTGCTTAAAGAAAAATCTGAAATTATTTCAAAACTCAAACTCAAAGCATTTATTTCAAATAAACCAATTACAGGCACTTTTGAATTGTCAAGGGGTCGGTCAGTCAGAAAAATGAAGCTATGGAGAAGAACGCGCAAGAAACTCCACGGACACTCTTTTAAATGGCTTACGTAAAGATTACAGGAAAAATAAAACGATGTGTCTAAATACCACACTTTTTCAGAAATTGGAACGTAGCCGTCGGTGCGCGACTCGCTCCGGACCGGCTTTTTTTTTTTAATGTTCGTAATAGTGATCTGAATAAGGTTTACATGGTAAGGAAACAGGAAGTGAAAAATGGGAATTACTGAATATCCTTTTGCTATGACATTTTTATATGAACTATTGTTTGAACAGGCCGACAGACCTGTGTCAGCTAGTTCTCAAATAATATACTTACCCTTTTATCCAAAATTATTATCGATATAATGTCTCACTTGCTAACAAAGCCTTCTTTTTCAGGAGCGGCGCCTTCATCACTGGCAGCCTAGTGCTGTACCTCCTTCACAAAAAGCTAAAATAGTCTTAAAAAAAAATAAGGTGTCAAAAATACCGCTTTTATTTGCTACCGAAGTAATCAATTGGCATTTTAAGTGCCTTAACAGTAAAATGCTCCGTACCACATTTAGCATAGTTATAGAGGGTTAACAGTTAATAAAATTTCACTATAAAGTACGTTTGCCAACCTATTAAACTCGTAATTATAAGTGTAACTACCCGACTTTGTGAGATCAATATGTAGGTAATTGTGACTTTTTATACCTAATGAGAATTTAATACTATTAAGATTTTATAAAACTGTGAAATGTGTTCCATAGAGTTTTTTATGTTCTACTTAGTAATTGAACAATAATGTAGTATCTACAGGGTGTATCAGAAAGGTGTGATTAAATTTAAGGTGTGGTACAGACATCAAACTGAACAAGTTTCTCCATGGGACCAACATGGAGAAAGTTTGATGTCTGTACATCGAGAAAAAATTATCAGCCGTCACATAGGTACATTTGGGTCGAGTAGGTATTGAAGCTTTGTACGGGACAGCTGAAACCTTTTTCTCGATTACGATGTTGGTCTCATGGATAAAGTCGTTCAGTTTTATAGTCTGTACCACATTAAATTTCACCACACGTTCCTGATATATCCTATACAAATGCTTGTTTAAGGCTTCAAGCCATCTTGTTATAAACTGATGTGTCTATGCATTTATTTGGCAGCTTCTCCGAAACCAATATTCGTAACTTTATATGTAGCTGACCCGACAGGCGTTGTCCTGTCTAAGCTATGAATATTCTAATGTAAACGCGCGAAGTTCCCGAAGCGCAAGCTTGAAGGAAGAAGAAGAAGGCGTGATTTTATGAAAATGTGGCTGTTATTGTGATAATTATTGTATAAAACTGCCCGTTATTGATTTAAAATCGATACAGTACTACTGAACGCCACCTGCTACGACCCTTGCATACTCCTTTTACCTCGTTTACGTTCATACATGTGCGGGCTTAGTGCGAGTTACTTGCTCGATCGCGTTTACGTTAACGTTCAATTTATATGGAATAATTTTATTTCCCATTATAGTCACCAGACGGCGCTTATTCAGTTTCATTTCAGTACAAATTGAAGTTTACGTTAACGTGATCGAGTAAATATAAAAACTCGCACTACTGGTCATACACGCACGACGGCTGCAAGTACTACCCACCTGACCTTTTTATTTTGTAGTTTTTTTGTAATTGTGTTTCTCTCATTAGTACAGTAATAGAACATAATATTATGAACAATGTTTTAAAATGATGTACTTTTGCGGTTGTACACTAAGGCCCCTGTGCGCTAAAAATCACTCAATACGTTAAGCGCTAATCGAGTTTAAAACATTGTTCTTTTTCTGCCAATCTTTTCAAGATGGCAGAGACAAAATGATTTAAATATCTATAATTAGCTCTTAATTTATTTTAGTCATTTGTAGTGCAAGTGCTTAAGGGCGAAAATACACATGTCTGTAGCTGGTACAAAACTATACAAGTAGTTGGCATTTCATTGTGACATTGTCCAATCAGAAGTTGTTATGGCACACGGCATGCCAGGTACTTGCATAGTTATGTACCAGCTACAGGCTTCTGTATCGGCGCCCTAAGGGTTGATTTTTCGATCGTCAGGTAACTGTTATCTGAAGAATAAACGAGACGATTTGACATTCTGTTGCCATACAAAAGCTGTCAAACCGTCATTTTATTCCTTTGTAAGAGTGTTTGCGCAAATGAAATGGCGGTCCGAAGTAGCCACAGTAGGTACTATTTGTATGAAGGGTTGCTCACTAGATCCGAACTCTGTCCGTCCGAATTTAGTACATTCCCAATTCGGATTGAACTCGGATCCTGAATTCGGATTCGGATCGGACGTAGTGCGAAACCGTTGCTAAGGCTGATTTTTCGATCGTCAGGTAACTGTTATCTGAAGAATAAACGTGGCGATTGTACATTCTGTTGCTATACAAAAGCTGTCAAACCGTTATTTTATTCGGCTATATACGGCTATCAAGAACCCCGAACAGAACACAATAGTTTTGTTATTATGACGTATATACTTTTAGTGTCCTTGAAAGCATTAAAAGATATCTCATGGTTGAAAAATCGGCACTAAATCATTACCAAAGATTGGATAATCGGATGCATATTTATCTAAAGTTAATTTTTGCTAACAAATTATGGAAAAGGCTTTCTAATTTTTTTTTTTATATTGTATAAATCATCACAACTAATCGGATACATAGTCTGGAAACGACTTCATAAATATGTGGTATCATTTATTTTTAGAAATACCGGAACACCGGGATCTCATAACTGTTCTTATGCTTTGTTTACATGAAATTGATTTTTAATATTACTTATCCACTTGCTATGCCAGTTTGGCAACCTACTTTACAACATTAGGTAGCATTCGGTTCTAGAACCAAATGCTACCTAATGTTGTAAAATCTCGCGATTCCGGAATTGAGTACTTTTTGACTATACATAGGTATAGTCAAAAAGTACTCAATTCCGGAATCGCGAGATTTTTACGATCGATACAAAAGTGCATTCCATAATAGCCAACATCTGAAGGTAAGGTTGCCAGATGGTATCCAAAAGAAGGAAATGCCCTCCTTATCAGTGTTTTGTCCTCCCGTCCTCCTTTTTAACTTCAAAAAAAGGAAGAGGTTCTCAATTTGGTTGTATTTTTTTTTTAATGTTTGTTATTGCTGAACATCGTGGAAAATGTCGTGTCGTGCGCCGTGCGTGCGTGCGTGCGTGCGTGCGTGCATGCGTCAGTCAGTTAAATCTTTAATTCTTAATCAATACAACTTCAAAAACATGACATGTGAAGATTTTCATAATTATTAGTTGAAAAACCAAGAACTTCTTGCAAAAATTGGCAGCTCAGCTAATCATGATAAAAATATGTAAAGTAAAATATTGTGAAAAATTCGTTTAATTGTGAAGGTCCTCCTTTTTAGACCCATCTGCCGTCCTTTATCAAATTATAATCTGGCAACGCTACCTGAAGGTGCATACATTTGATTCTGTATTCAGAACTCTAAGGTCCGTATTACAGAACGTCACTCAATACTCAAGCATTACTTAAAACTAGATTCAAGCCATTTGATTGGTTGAAACTAGTTTTAAACTAGATTTAAACAAAGATCAGTGCTTGAGTTTCCTTCTGTAATACGGACCTTAATTTGTCGATTCCGGAATGCCGGGATTTTATCGATGCAAAAGTGCATTCCTTAATAGCCATTAACTTTAGGTACATAAACATCTGAATATCATATCACTGATCATTACCTATACTTACACATTGTTTTCTTGACTGAAGTCCATAATAAATACCTAAGATTGTTGTTTAGTTGTAAGATAAAATGTACTTCACTGCGTGTTTATTTGTCATAATAAATCAGGGATTAGACTGTATCTATGCATTTCTTCTTTATCCACCTTATTCCGTATCAAATAATTATCAGAATCAGGGAAAAAACCGGCCAAAAGTTGTTTTCAGTTACGGAACCCTTCATTGTGCGTCCACAATGAAGGGTTCCGTAACTGAAAACAACTCATCCCAAAAACTAACTTAACATTGTAGTTGAAATTAATGCTCTCCCATACATTGATATACATACGTCATAGTCAATTCTCCAACAGCAAAAAGTTTGTAATCCCAGAAACAATCTTTTTATGTAATAAATTACAAATTAACGGTTTTCGGACTTTTTCATTTAGGTACTTGTGAGATCTTGCTTCTTGCCAAATTTCATGACTTTAGGTCAACGAGAATTACCCTACAGGTTTTGATTTACTTGCGAGTATCAAAATATGTCGCTTCTATGGAAGTATTTTTTACTGCGTTGACTTAGAAGCTTGATTTTTTTAGAGCTCCAAGCGACCATATTATGAATTATTTGGTATTTGATATTAATTTCAGCGCTTGAGCAGGATCTTGACAGACAGACAGACAACGAAGTGATTTTGTAAGGGTTCTGTTTTTTTTCCTTTTGAGGTACGGAACCCTAAAAATTCAATATCGTGTGTCTTTTCGTCTAGAATTGCTGCAGTTTTCTCCCGAGTTCAAAGTGCGAGTAATGTTTACAAAAAATTGCTTATTCAAATCATGTCTAGACTAGAAAAAAATCAAACAGCAACTCTAACAAAAACTTCAATATTTAGCTATGTTTATGCAATCAAAAGTGCTTGTTAATACCCCGCTGTCATCCATTTTTGACTGATCGCGGAATAAATAACGTAACGAAGCGATACTCCTGCGCCGCTCAAACAATAGACTAAACATTCATTAAGTACTCATACAATGTTAAAAGTTTTACGATAATGTTTAGAAAGCTCGCGAAATTACTTCTGAATTTATATTGTGGAGGAAAAACAGATAAGTAGGTAGGTATACTGATCTGGGGGCCTACTCCCTAAGCACAAAGCCCGTTGTTTCGGACTTCGTTACGGGCGTTTCGTACTCCGTATCACTTACGGATGGATGATTGGTTTGGGGCCCGAACGAAGTATGAATGACAACATGATTTGCCAGTTGTCCCTACTCCCGATTTGTTTTTGCTCGTCCGAAAAATTTAACTTTTACACTTGTTTTGATGGATCGTAATGTCAGACGGACGGATGAACGGACGGACGGGAAGACGGACGAACTTAGGGAGTAGGCCCCCGGATCCCTGTCGCCGAATAATGAAAGCATATTTTGATCTATTTTTGAATGGGAATCACGTGGCAATGCTGATCTGTGTGATCATATCAAGTGGACAGTGATCTATTACCCTGACAGTTCTATTGTAACTCTTCCCGTCGGCCTACATAAGGCTTCAGAAAACGTCATTGGTCTCTTCTATCTCGTCATAAATACCTACTGAACCCGTACCTAGTTCTTATTAAACTACATGGCTTCTGTTCTGCAGTGCAGTGCAGTGCAGTGCAACACTGGCCTTTGATAATTTTATAAAATTACTAGCTTTTGCCCGCGGCTTCGCCCGCGTTTATTATACCTAAAAACCTTCCTCTTGAATCACTCTTTCTATTAAAAAAAACCGCATCAAATTCCGTTGCGTGGTTTTAAAGATCTAAGCATACATAGGGACAGACAGACAGCGGAGCGACTTTGTTTTATAATATGTAGTGAATAGTGATAGGGATAGTGATACTTTCGAAGATAACTTATGTGTAGGTATTTATTAAACAAAGAATTGAGAATGAAATCGTCAAACTCTACTTTAACATTACGGGTGTTAGGCATTAATTTTGGTTACACAATAATATTATCCAATATAATAACTAACTATACGAATCTAAGTACGTAGATATCTAAATAAATAAAAAGAGAAGTCCTGGCTGACTGACTGACTCATCACCGCCCAGCCCGAACCCTTGAACCTAGAAAGCTGAAATTTTGCACAGAGGTTCCATGTATAGTGTAGACAAGGAATAAGGAAGGAATTCCCGGTAGTACGTTACCGTGGGATATTTTCCGACATCCACGCGGGAGAAGCCGCGGGGAAAAGCTAGTAAGATAGTATTGTGTGTTATTTTGAACCTTTCGCTCGCGGCTCGTAATTTTGCAGCCTTGATAGTTAATCCATACTAATATTATAAATTCGAAAGTACTCTGTCTGTCTGTCTGTCTGTTACCTTTTCACGCCTAAACCACTGAACGGATTTCGATAAAATTTGGCAAGGCTATAGATGGTATCCTGGGGACGGACATAGGTTACTTTTTTTTTCAAAAATAATCCTACAGAGGGTGATATAGGGGATGAAAGTTTGTATGGGAAACTCAGTATTTCTTAAGTTAGGGATGGGGAATCGCGGGGCGATTTCCGGCCACCGTAGGCGCGGGCCTGCGGACGGTGAGCAGCGGGTAGCTCGCCGTCCGGTAAGGACCAGGCCCGAGTCGACGGCGCGTTGTGTTCCACGCGCGCCTCAAAGAGATGTCAGCAAGTGACGGGGCCCAATAGGGCCGACGCCGCTGGGGTCGCGGGTTGTCTGAAAGGGTTACCGCGGCCCTGGCATAGGCAACTGAAGGAACACGGGTGGGTTTTAGTCAGTGAAAGTCTGACACGCCCTCCCGCTCCACCCAGAGCGGGAGAAGTTATTTGATGATTTCCCACCCTCAAAAAAAAAAAAAAAAAAAAAAAGGGATGTGAAAATTAAAATGTATGCTTTTGATAGGAAATAAAGAAATATGCGGTTCAGCGTTTTTGAAAAATCATCCCCTAAGGGGGTAAAATAGGGGTTGATTTTAAAATTTACAAAACTGCATGGATTTCGACAAAATTTGGCAAGACTATATAGCATCCTGGGGAAGGCCATAGGATACTATTTTTTCAAAAATAATACTACAGGGGGTGATATAGGGGATGAAAGTTTGTAAGGGAAACCCAGTATTTCTTAAGTTAGGGATAACAAATTTATGCTATTGGTAGGAAATTAAGAAATATCCGGTTCAGTGTTTTTGAAAAATCATCCACTAAGGCGGTAAAATAGGGGTTGATTTTAAAATTTACAAAACTGCACGGATTTCGATAAAATTTGGCAAGGCTTTATATAGCAGCATAGTTTGTAAGGGAAACCCAGTATTTCTTAAGTTAGGGATATGGCCTATGTTTTCCACATGAACGTTCCTATGGGATATTTTCCGACATCCACGCGGGCGAAGCCGCGGGCAAAAGCTAGTACGAAATAAAATTCTATTTCGTACTAAGTTATCGTGCAACAGCTGAAAATATGAACATAAATATCTAAAAATACTTTGGTTTCATTGAAACCAGGAACCCTTGTTTATATTTACGTAGGTAGGTACCTACCTACAAATATTTTAAAAACCGGCCAAATGAGTGTCGGACCACGCAAAATGAAGGGTTCCGTAGGTAATTGAAAAAAATTTATCCCAAAAACAAAGTTAACATTTGTAGTTGAAAAACATGTTCTCCCGTTCATTGATTTAAGGTCACGGTTAATTCTCCAACTACAAACGTAAGTTTGTAATACTTACCAAAAAAAAATTTTTTTTTTTGTTAAGTATAAAATTACAAATTAACGACTTTCAGACTTTTCCATATACTTGTGCTGTAAGACCTTGCTTCTTGCCAAAACATGCCAAAAAAAATTTTTTTTTTTTGTTAATTATAAAATTACAAATTAACGACTTTCAGACTTTTCCATATACTTGTGCTGTAAGACCTTGCTTCTTGCCAAACATGCCAAAAAAAAATTTTTTTTTTGTTAAGTATAAAATTACAAATTAACGACTTTCAGACTTTTCCATATACTTGTGCTGTAAGACCTTGCTTCTTGCCAAACATGCCAAAAAAAAATTTTTTTTTTGTTAAGTATAAAATTACAAATTAACGACTTTCGGACTTTTCCATAAACTTGTGCTGAGACCTTGCTTCTTGCCAAACATGAGTCTAGGTCAACGGTAATTACCTACTTGATTTTTTTAGAGCTCCGAGGGACCATAGACCTACATTATTTGTTTCAACTTTATACCTCCACGCGTTGCTGAGAAAAAGGGTCTTGACAGACAGACGGACAACGAAGTGATCCTATAAGGGTTTAGTTTTCAGGGTTCCGTACCTCAAAAAGAAAAAACGGAACCCTTATAGGATCACTCGTGTGTCTGTCTGTCCGTCTGTCACAGCCAATAATTTACTCCGAATCTAATGAACCGATTAAGTTGTTTGGTACACATATTATGAATTTCTGTGACCCAAACACGGACGGGTAAAGTAAATAAATGAATTTTGAATATGGGGGTCACTTTTGGGGGCAAATAAGAAAATTTAAAAAAAAACCGGTCAAGAGCGAGTCGGACTCGCGCACCGAGGTAGGGTTCCGTTCCGATTCCTTGAAAAGTGTGTTATTTAGAGACATCGTTTTATTTTTCCTGTAATCTTTACATAAACTTCTATCACAGAATAATTTTAGATTTTTATCTTTGCAAACTTCGGAGATAAGGGGGGGAACGGTATTTTTTTTTTACATTTTTCATCAAAAGTCGAAAACTATGCGGTCTAAAAAAAAATAAAAAAAGTTTGAGAATATGCAAGCAGCGCTCTTTCATATGATACCCCACATGCCCTAGTAGCCCCACTTTGAATTTTTAAAACCCCCTTTCAGTCCATGTTACAAAAAAATATAAATATTTTTACTCCTTTCTTATTTGCAAAATAGTTGGGTAAACGTCATCGAAACTGTTCCAAATTTCAAGTTGATAGCATTAGTAGTTCTTGAGATATCCAGCTGTGACAGACAGACAGACAGACTGAGTCACACCATAAAGGTTCCTTTTTTACCATTTTGGTACGGAACCCTAAAAACTGTACCGTGTGATTCAAATGAAAGGGATTTCAAATATATTTTTTTATAATTATAAAATAATTGTTTTAAAGTTTTTAAGAAAATAGACGAAAATTGACCATTCCCCTTATCTCCGAAACAGCTGAGCCTAAATTTTTGAAAAAAATACAGAAAATAGTTCTTTACCTGTTGTTGTGGTGATTACAGGAAAACCTATAAGAATAACCTTTAAGTCTGTGGTCTTAAAATAACATGGTAAATCTCTCAATATTATGAGTACAAACTTACATTTACAGTTGTAATGTATTGGATGACATGTTTTTTAACTGCAATGTTTGTTCTTGGGATTAATTCGGAACCCTTCATTGTGCGTGGTCCGACACGCACTTGGCCGGTTTTTTTTTCCTTTTGAGGTACGGACCCTAAATACAAACAAAGTAACTCATCAGCTCTAGTATCTATTATCACAGATTTATAGGTATGCTTTATTTTCGGCTAAGTAGGCGCCGAATATCGAATAAGTTGCGGCCAGCGAATAACATACGACTTCCCTCATAATAGTGCATAAATATGAGGTTTAATTTACAAGATATGTAATGCGCGGGCGCGTTAATGTCGGCAGGAAGATTAACTCGGGGCTAAGCAAACAGCGCATGAGTTAGGTTGCTTACACAGCAGCGGCAGCGGTGCGCCCGCGCCGCCGCTGCGCCGCGGCCGGAATAAGGCGGGAAAACGTTTTGACGTGCCTGATTTATGTTGATTTACAACTCACTTGCACAACATGACGGGTGCCGGCAAACTTCCTGAAAATGAATTCATTACTGCGCGTCCAGCCAACATAACGAGCTTATTTTTAGTTTTCGCAAATTGCTTTTTATCTCGATTCCGTGAAGTAAGTAAGAGTAGATAATATACAATCAATAGCCGATTCCGCCATGGCTGCAAAACCTATTTTATAATGTATCTTTCTTATATGTATTCTTATTAATATTTAGTACGATTTTATTAGTGTTTGTTTATCATGTAAAACATGAAATTAAAGAACACTGAGAACTGGTAAGTTACACTAGCACCAAATTTGCACTTTTAGTTTCAGCGATTGCGATTTTGCGATTTCAATGCTAACTGGTACTGTATATAAGGAGAGGAAAATTAAATAAGTAATGTATTTATGTATCTCGTGAAATATTTGAAATTAGGTAAGTAGGGTACATGCGGCACCTTTGTGGGCCTTTATTAAAATAACACCCTTAGAAATAGGTATGTCAATCTGCCTAACCTTTTCCCAACTATGTTGGGGTCGGCTTCCAGTCTAACCAAATGCAGCTGAATACAATATTTTACATGGTGCGACTGCCTAATCTGACTTCCACAACCCAGTAACTGCATGGGTAATATACCCCTTATTAAGACTGGTTATCAAACTTTCGGGCTTCCGACGACCCGTAACGAACATGCTTTTCGAGGCACGGAGGAGTCTCGGTATGTAAAGATGGTCACCCATCCATGGACTAACCCCCGCAAGCGTAGCTTAACCTAATGGATCGACCCGTGCGGCTGTTATTACTTAGCCACGAGCTCCTCTCCTCCTCCGTAGAAATAGGTAGTTAAGTTGGTATCTAAGTTTAACCATAAGCGGTAAATCCGAGTTTACGCCGTAATAACGTTGTCTGACTAGCTGCGTCCTGCCAACTGTTCCAGCAACACTGCGCAGGGGTAATAAAATGTACCTATGTACGCATCATTTAAAACATTGTAGTTTTCGCAAACTGCGTCAAATTGTTAACAATGTCAGCTTTATTTATTGTTTCAGGCAGAGGCGGATTTGCATTGTCCGCACCTATCAATATAGACTACTTAATGAATTTACTTCATTGCCAACTTTTATCGAAATCGATTCAGAAAAGTTACTTAGTTACTGATTTTTTTTCGCGATTTCAGGTTTCGTCCCAAAGTAAAAGTTGTTCATAATGATAGTAGGTACAGTGACCCCTTAAGAGGATATTGGTCAATAACCAGTAACCCTGTGTATGTACGAAAGTGATTTAGGAAGATTATTGATATACAATGCGGTGCAGTGCGGCCCGCCATAATGTGCGCGAGTCTATAATTAGAATATTTTGGTACCTACCTACTTTCAGTTATTGCTTCTTATCAGTTTTTTGTCAGATTGGCCTCCCCTAATATCTGGCTGCCCTAGGCCCGGCCCTACTGTGCCTTAGGGCAAATCCGCCTCTGGTTTCAGTGTAATTATATGATCGCCCACGATTTTATGGATAATTCAGTAATGTAACAACGGAATATATCAATTTTGTTTCTGTTTCAGAACTAGGTAAGATATCAAGATTATGAGAAATGCAAAAAAATCAACGGTTGATGTTTTCCGGGAGTAGATAAATCGCAGTGAATTCGTAAGTTACTGGATTACGGAAAACTAAATCTTTCGTAATTTTTCATAATACGTTAAACACGATTACCACGACAAACGTCATGCGTTAGAAGTCATGGACCGCCTGTTCCGCGGGTTGTTTGGAGAAAATAAAAAACTTTGGCACATAAAATATAAGTAAGCTGAGTTTCCACAAAATGAATCGTAAACAGCTAATAGGTAGTCCAGGTATAAGTCGCGCTGGCCTCATACGCATGAGACAATTAAAATAGATTTCCACCTGCAAACTGAAAAGTCAAAAATAACTCTTGCGCCTCATATCTGTAGGTAGAGAATTGATGGATGTTTTGTGGACATGTGCACAGTGCATTCTCATGTGCAGTAAATAGATCGTGGCGAGCAATTTCACACTACTGTAGGTAATACTGTTTCCGCAAAAGCATGTAGGTACGCACTGATTTATAGTTTGTCTAAGGGCATATTTCACGATGTTCGGATAACCACTACTCACCGAATAAATTCAAAAATGGAACAGAATTTGTATGAAATTATCTGCCAAGTAGGTAAGGACCCTTAATCGTGTAGGTAGTGGCTGCATCGCATTTTTTTAGAGTTTGCTAAGTAAAGGAATTATAATTATGTATTTAATCACGAAAACAAATAGGTACGTGTTTACGATTAAAAATATCGTTGAAGCGCTATAGTTGGAAAAGCCCAGGAGCCTCGTCTTTTCCCATCCGTGTTGGAAATGGTTTTCTGTGCAACCAGATGCGACTGAATATCAATGTTTTCTAGACGGTGTACCTACCTAACTGCTAGGTAAGTATCTGAACTACGCACGCTTCCAAAAGGAGGAGATAATTAATTCGACGTATGTTTTTAGGGTTCCGTACCAAAATGGTAAAAAAGGAACCCTTATGGTGTGACTCTGTCTGTCTGTCACAGCTGCATATCTCAAGAACTACTGATGCTATCAACTTGAAATTTGGAATAGTTTTAGAGGACGTTTACCCAACTATTTTGCAAATAAGAAAGAAATAAAAATATTTATATTTTTTTTGCAACAGGGCCTGAAAGGGGGTCATAAAAATTTAAAGTGGGGCTACTAGGGCATGTGGGATATCATATGAAAGAACGCTGTTTGCACATTCTCAAACAATTTTTTTTTTTTTTTAGGCCGCATAGTTTTCGACTTTTGATGCAAAATGTAAAAAAAAATACCGTTCCCCCCCCCTTATCTCCGAAGTTTGCAAAGAGAAAAATCTGAAATAATTCTATGTGATAGAAGTTTATGTAAAGATTACAGGAAAAATAAAACGATGTCTCTAAATAGCACACTTTTTCAGAAATCGGAACGGAACCCTCGGTGCGCGAGTCCGACTCGCTCTTGACCGGTTTTTTTTTTGTTTGTTTGAGCGATATTACCTACCTATCTATTAGACTTCCGTCACTTTCACCGTCTTGTGTGAAGTATCCCACATGTGATTCACAGCGAGTTTAATTATTACGTCTGCTTCGTGGACTGTGTAAATCTCAAGACTGTCATAAATAGTGGAATGATTACCAGCACCGACAATGGTTACCTAGGGGATCACTAAGGACCGGGCACTGGACACGGCAAGCGCAGCTGTTTTTTGTCCGGAACCTTGCCGGAACCCCACGAATATCTCGCCACCCCTCGACAATTTAGCTTTCCCCGTCCCGAAATACATGCTTCAAGATATTTACAAGCTTTAAATGTAGATTAGGGACTTTTATTCAATCAAAGTGGTATGAAAATAATACATCTTGTAAGATGTATTATAAAATTAATAACATAATTATTGCGTTCTATTAAATGTTTCAGCACATGCTATTCAATTTAAAGTAGCAGTAGACTAATATAAATTCAGTATGTACTTATAGCAATCTTAGTATTGTGGGAGTAAAGAAACTGCTTTGTTCTATTCAAATTACCTACATGGTTTTTTTCTTGCTTTGTGTTAATTAGGTCATCATCATCATGTTAAAATTAATGGCCTTATACCTGTGTAAATACATCTCTCCCATTTACCTTTTAAGGCGAGTATAGCCGCTAACAGAGAGCGCCACCATTGAAAAATTAATAAGTCTGGAGATATGGAACATTTTTAACCGACTTCTAAAAAAGGAGGAGGTTCTCAATTCGGATGTTTGTATTTTTTTTTTTTTTTTTATGTTTGTTCGCGCATAACTGTCGCTTGCCAACCGATTTGAAAAATTATTTTTTTGTTGGAAAGGGTATACCTACTTCCCAAATGGTCCCATTTTTGTCAAAATCTAGTTCTGATGATGGGATCCTGGAGAAATCGAAGGAACTCTTCAAATATTATAGGCATACCTATAGTGATTTGGGTATTTTTTATAGTAGCTCGTGCATTTGCTTTCGGAAAGCACCACTTGGTGAAGTGGAACTGATGATGAAGACCACAGATGGCTACCGGAACTACTCAATGATAAATATTTCACGGGTTGCGATTCGATTACTTTAATATGGTTGCTAAGCAATTTCCGCTCGTCACACAATGCGTGTGATGAGTGGTTGTTGAGGAGTTCTCCTGGTTCTTACCAGCAGAACTACTCAACAATTAACGTCCCAGCATCGGGAAAAGCAATATTTTGTAACATGTGATGAGCAATTGACATTAGACTATTGTAACTTATACAAATTATAAACAGACCCACTAAAAAGCGAGAAATAAAAACTTTTTAACAAAAAAGTCGGTGGCAAAAAAAAAAGAAGTAAATAAAAAAACGAAAGACACCGACTTCCGAAATCAAAGTTATTTTTCACTTTGTAGTGATTTTTGGAAGTCGGTTTTTTTTTTGTTAAAAAGTTTTTATGTTTTCTATGCACACATTTTTAGTCACATGAAGGAGAATTTTTTGTATCAAAAAAATCTACAACATCTGACTAAAAATGTGTGCATATGACAAAATGTTCCTTAACTCCTGACTTATTATTTTATTTCTCAAAGGTGGTGCTGTTAACAGGTATACTCGCCATATATGAGTATTTATCGAAGCGGGGTTTAACTTGGTGTGTAAGCGAAATGGTGTTATGGCTGTTTAGTTCGACGCGCGAGATAGAAGACTCACGCGCACCGGAATTTAAACGCGCTTCGTTTAAATGTCACATGTCTTCAAATTTTTGGTTCTAGGACATCCGGTTTCCTCAAGATGTTTTCCTTTGCCGTTTTGAGAGCAGTGGTGATGAAATTATTTACACAAAGTAAAGCCGGGCCCCGACTTACGAGTTGTAGGTAGTTGTAGGAGTTGTAGGTAGGTGGCACGACCACTACGACCACTGCTCGCATTATTAACTGTGTTTAAGTATAATTGTATAAAACAGACGGTGCTACTTTGGATTTTTTTCTATTGAACAAACAAGTACCTAATCCTGTTTCGGTTTTAGTTTAGCAGTAGATAATATAGTCAAATAACACATGGAATTTCCAAATGATTTAACCTTTATATATTTGATTTTATAGGAATTTTAAAAACACAAAATTATTGATGTATCCCCTTAACGATAGAATTTTCCCTTAAAAAGTTGTGGGTGTAATAATTTAAAATTCTCGTAAATTACATTAATTAACGAACGGTGCGCAACATTGAGCTGTTGATGGGCAAATGGCCATAAGTGTTTCAAAATATCGACTGTGAATGTACTGGCGATGACTGTCACTATCACGACTATGACACAGATTAGTCCCCAGATATAATTAATTTCAATTTCAATTTCAATTTATTATTTGTGAACATAGGTTACAGTAGGTGTTACAGTCAAGTTATGATCTCTATGTCCTACCACTTAATGGTGTACAAATAGTAGGTGTTAAAATAACAATATCAATAATAATCATAATTACAATTAAAATAAATAGCAGGAGATGTCAAATAAAAGCATTAAATTACACAATTAGATAATGTCCCATTATAATAATCACACATAAAAAATAAAAATAATTATACTATATTCGGTCATTAAGGAATTCCTCAATAGAGTAATATGTCTTCTCGATAAGAAATAGGAATAACCTCTTTTTAAATACATTAATGGTATCTGCTGATTTGATACACTTTGGTAGTTTATTATAAACCTTCGGGGCCATTGCAAATATGCTTTTCCGAAATAATGCAGTTTTATGTGGAGCCAAATTTAACGTACCGGCTCTGCGCAGGCTACTCACTTGTGAGAACTTAGACAGGTTGCGCCTGACAAAAAGGGCAGTCTCGTAGATGTACATGGACGGTAAAGTTAATATTTTTAAATTTTTAAAATGAGGTTTACAACTGACGGTCTTTTGTATATTAAGGATGGCTCGGATACACCGTTTTTGTGCGATAAATGCAGTTTATTTTCCAGTTGCATTACCCCAAAAAATTATGCCATATCTTAAACATGATGCAACTAGTCCATGATATGCGGTTAGTAATGTTGATTTACCTACAGTTCTCCTTAACATGTTTAATGCATATGAATATTGGTTCAGCTTACTACATACTTTCTCGATTTGAACGCCCCATGTCAATGTATTCTCTATATGTATTCCTAGAAATTTTGTGGTGTTTGTGTCATTGATACTTACACCATTGTGATTAATATTAAGGTTTAATTTGTTATTTGTTCTTTGTATAAATTCCATGATTACGGTTTTACTTAAATTAATTTTCAAATTATTATACTCTAACCAATTAATTATGGATTCAATATTATTGTTTATGTCAGATTCTAGTTTATCATTGTTATTACTGTCAAAAATTACAGTACTATCATCTGCAAACATTGTCATGGGGTAATTAGTTGCTGTAGGCAAGCCGTTAATATAAATAATGAACAATGGAGGTCCAAGGACACTCCCTTGAGGTACTCCATACGCCACGCTTCTAACATTAGATTCATAATACATTTCGTTTTTAGTCCTATCACATACTCTATTAATAACTGTAAATTGTTTTCTGTTTTTAAGGTAGGATTCGAGAAAGCAATAGACATTCCCTCTTATGCCATATGAGTTTAATTTTTGAAGCAGAATTTTATGGTCTACGTAGTCAAATGCTTTTGACATGTCCATATATAGAGCCAGCACTGGCAACCTTTTATCTACCCTAGATGTAACTATGTTCAAAAATCATAAATGGCCATATTAATGGACTTGTCTTTCCTAAAACCTTTTTGCTCATCAGTGAATAAGTTATTTTTCTCAAAGTATTGATTTAAAGCATTAGAGACCACCTTCTCAAAAACTTAATATAGAAAACGATGTCAATCTGGTTCCCGATATAACTTTGTACCTACGCGGAAAAGCTGGTCTGTTTTCATTTAATTAGGGCTGGATTGTTTATGAAACAAAGGTAGGTACCAGGGACATGAAACATAAAATCCAAGTTGGTACATACAAAACCAGTTTAATTGCAATAATACCCAACAGATGGCACTGTGCAATACGGGTCGTTTTCTGAATCGCGGTGTTAAGATTCTCCGCGGTTTGGTTGGGTCAGCTGGAATCCGTTCTGCTTGTATCTCTGGTTTCCCTTCAAATCGTACAAATCTTTCGCCTTTTACTAAAGATTTCCGTGGTGGGGAACACTCAAATGAGTCTATCTCTATTTATGAAAAACTTCGCTTGTTCGCTTCGGCGAAGTAAGAAATTAAGGTTACACTAGTGTAATCGTCGATGGCTCAAACTTGGTGGCGATTGGATAAATGAATGTTATTTATACCTATGTATAGTGAAATAGACGATGATGACGAAATAATTTACATTGCGCAATATAAAATTATTTGTCAAATAAAATAAACAATAATATGAATGAACTCATATGACCTGTCCAGTAGGAAAGCTAATTCTGGAGAAAGAACATAACCAGCTATTGTTATTGTTTGAGTAGACGTTGATAGAATAGTACCTATGCCTTTGAACAACTTTTTATATTTCTATGGATTTTACTTTAGCTTTAAACACATGAAAAGGCAAATCTAGCAAAGAAGAGGGTAGCTTGTTATAAAGTTCAAGCCAGCCCAACAAATGAGCTATGAACCTTATGGAGCCGGCGAAATGGAGCACGTAATTTGACCTTATTTCTGGTATTGGGTCTTATTTTTGGTTTTGGGGTATTGTGAACATCACTGTTTTTAGTGTATAACAAAATGTAAATTTTGCCTAATTTATAAGATGTTGGCGAAGATGAATATCTTCGCCAACATCTTATGAATTAGGCATTAGGCATTGTAATTGCATTGTTAACATTGAATTGTAATGCTACCGTGAGAATACCAATATCTTTGAAAAACTCTCTCAGAGAACTCTGGCACCTAGCTGGTAAATTACTCGAACAGCTCGTTTTTGAAGAACAAATATATTTTGAATGTAAGCCGCTTTGCCCCACAGCAGAATACCGTAGGACATAACGCTATGAAAATAAATAAAACAGACTAACCGAGCCGTATCAAAGCAAAGTCAGTGTATTGTCTTACTTTCATGATGGCGTAGCATGAGCGGCTGAACCTTCCCGCTAGACTTGATATTATGTGGGTCCCACTGAAGTTTAGCATCTAATCTACTGTTAAGGCCAGTCTATATACTTAGATAGTGTGTTAGGTACTTAGAGCACTATTAATCTGTGCTTAGGGTGCAGGGCTAGATAATGACGATACAAATCACAACAAATTGATATAATTTTTAGTTTTGAACGTACACCGTTAACCAGACGAGTAATCACCATACTACGTTTGTATGGAAGAATGACCAACTAGCGTAACCTTAAGAATACTCTGTAAGTCTGTAAATAATACAAGATCCTTATTACCAGTCAAAACTGAGCAAGACTGCACGAGGAAACATTTGGCCAGATGTTTGTGAAAACATTGTTTGTCGTGAGTGACGTCCACGTTGTACTTACGCTGCTCCGTCGTAGAACATAATGTTGTTGATATGTAATGTTGATATTATGCGAAGTGAACACAACCGTTACACCTACCAATTTATACTTCAGCGTCCCCTTTTAGTGAGCGAGACTTCCGTTACCTCTATTATGAGCACGTGAAATAATTTTATCAGCGGGGCAATTAATTGCGTAATCGGAATCGGTTTCATTTTAACAGTTCAACAACATTCATGGCGTAAATAACGCAATGAATGTTGTCGAACAGACAAATTTTTCGAGCTTAAGAAGCAATGGATTACCAATTTGTTTCAAAATGATTAAGATTCCGATTGATAGTGTGTTACGCAATTAGAGTGCTGGTTCAGGTTTTCATTACTTACATTAATATCATGTTGTAAATTTCCTCAAATTCACATAAATGCTGTTTTTGCAATAACTCGTCTAAGCCTTAGATACCTACTGGATCTGCTTAAATTATGTGGACTAGAATTCTATTCTAAGTACCTACAAACTACTGAAAAAAAGCTCGTTGCCTGGCAGCCCTAGGCATGCGCGGGCGCAACTGGTCGCGACCGTCCTTCCCTTGTAACCGAGACCCATTGTTCATCGCGTGTCTGTCCAACTGAAAAATCTACTCTATTTAATTTCTTTGGCAGCCGGCGTCGTCGAGTATATTTTCATTTGGCCTGCCTGCGCGTGGGCCGCACTACTCCGATATAGCAGATGACTGACGCTGATTTTTATTACGTTCGGGATGCAATACCTATCGTATTGTTTTATTGATGTGTAAAATAAATGTAGGTAATCTAGGAATATTTTCGTTCGGGATTAACGATCGCCTGCACCTGCAAATATCATATTCAGGAATTTGTGGAACTCTTTCACGCTGTGCTTTAAGGGGATACATCGATAATTTTGTGTTTTTAAAATTCCTATAACCAAATATACATATTTTTTTTATTGTTTATTAATTATGAAACAAAACAAAATTGATACAGAAACATCACAAAAACCTCAATAGGTTTGTATGTATGTTGAAACACTTTTAAGCAATCTTAACCCCTCAAGTGTCTGAGTTTGTCTAATTTTAGACCCAAAACCCCAGCGAGTGGGGAGGGTTGGGGGTTAGTTGCGAACCCCATAGGTTCACAACTACTGATGATGATATGTTTTCCGTCGGATGATGTTTTTTTACATTTATATATATGTGATCTAAGCTTATATACCTATTATGTAAAGTTTGTCCTTTTGCACACTTTGGGTGCATTTCACACGCGGGGTGTAGGGGGGATTAGCTACGAACTCCATAGGTTCACAACTAATGATCATGATTGGTTTTCCATCGGATGATGTTTTTTTACATTTATATATATGTGATATAAGCTTATATACCTAACAAAAAAAGGGTTTTTCTTATGCACACATGGGGTGCATTCGACACTTGAGGGGTTAATACATATTAACAAAATCATTAAGTATCTAAGGTTAAAAAATAGTTTGATAAAAAAAAATGAAATAAAGAAAACAGTGTGAGGTAGTTCGTAAATAATAACCAAAAAAGTACCTACAAAAAGAACTTTTGCGCGGGTCAAAAAGCCCGTCTCTCGCGTCGATGCTAATTACGAATAGATTAAATTTAAACAGGATGATGCATTTTCAAAGAGAACCATAGAATTTTTTGTATTTATTTTTATAATTATTATTTATTATTTCCGATTGAATTTTTGTTGGAACATCATTAATTAGAGTAGTTATAAAGTAAGCGTTCGTTCATTTCCCGTAATAATTTTTGTATCTCGGTACTACTAGTTTTGATTGGGCTGCCATCCTTGTTGCTTTACTATGATTGTATTTAATTTGCAGTTTTTTGTTGGTAAACTGTTCCATCAATAACCACTTTCGTATTTTTGCTAAAAATTGATTTAAGTATAGCATTTTGTCATAAATCTACATATAAACGAAGCGCATTTCAAATAAATTCCTGTGCGTGTGAGCCTTACTATCTCGGCGTCAAACTAGACAGTCATAACGTCATAATTTCACTAAACCACGCTTCGATGTATCCTCTTTACAATCGTAGAAAGTCTTATACGTTTTAATCCGACGCGAGCATGTTTTAAAGATATAACTAGCTAAAGTCGTAAATAAAATAACCAGTAAATTATTTCAGTAAGATGTACAATGTCACTGAACAATGAGCACATCGTCGTGTGCGATATAAATAAATTTCGAGGTTTTTATTAATATCTTAACCGGAACCCGGGAAGGCTTGAAGATAGCAAATCTTCACGTTTTTCAGGATAGACAATATGGTACAAACAAGTCAACTAGATTACATATTTTAGTTACCGTGTAAGAAAGCCTTATTACTTATATCTACTACTACGAAATGACTGACCCTTAACTAAACGAAACCTTGAAATCAGAATTTATATTTACGCTTATTTATAGCAGTTTATTTCTACAAAACCGCACGAGTAGTGCATTTGTCGAAGACAAAAAACATCGGAGGCATCGGTGCGCCATCTTCGACGGAGACACCGTGGCTTGTCTGCGACAAGACATGACATATATGACAAGCCCTGACGAAAAAAAACACTGATAAAGGTCAGTTCGCGAAAGTTTATTTAATTTAAAAGAGCATATTTATATGGTTGTATTAGTTGGAGTGTTCTGTGTGGTGTGGAGCACCTAGTCTAGGCTGTGGCCGGCGGCCAGCGGGTGACAGCGCCTCTCCGACCGCCCGCCCGACTGACGGTTTATATTTGTTTTGATCACGCACCAACCGCCTGCCATGTTCTACGCACTTCCTAATTCCTAGCGGTAGGCCGAGACGTTGCCTTGCGGAGGGCCAGGGTCGTCTGTTCAGTCATATTGGAAATTATCATCTGCAAATTATCAAATAAGTATTAAATATACACTTTACACGTGTACATTGTCAACTCTGTCGGGAAACGTGAGCTGTTGTAACACACGTTGAGTGATGCGAAAATATTATTTTCATAAGTAACATAAATGTCGGAACTTGTACACGTTTATAACTTTTTCGTTGAAAAGGCCTGAGTTGTGGAACAGTAGGTAGGTGCCGACACCTGGAAGTCTGCTTGACATGCGACGAGGCAGTAAATTATTAACAGTTGGTAAGCTCCAATGGAGCACATATTACGATTATTTGCTGGCCCGCAGCCTGAGCGACCATTGCATAGCCATCCGTTTCACTCAATTTAATCCTACAATATATTCGGGAAATCCTCGTGAAAATACAACACAGTTTTCCTCGTTTCCCCGGCAAAAATAAACAAATAAGCTGTATTAACCAGTTATGTTCGATAAAACTTTAGTTGGTGCACAATATCGCGCCAGCACCAGATCCGAGGCATTAAACGGAACGTGCACGAGCGTGATGGCCGTGATTGATGCCACAAATCAGTGGATGCAACAACGGACGTTTTCACATGTATATTTGCTAATTTTAGCGTCCAAACCAGCAATCAACCTGAATCCCATCAATTTAACAACATGTTGGCGTACATATTTTCCGCGTCGCGTCGCTGCCAAACAATGAGCGTACATTTCACGAAGTCTAAGAAGCACACGATAGTTACGACAACCTTTGATATATATGGCAAGCAGGTGCCGCGCCTATGTGAACTTCTCAGGGTCGCGGTTAGGTTGACGTGGCTCTTGCATACGTAGATTTAAAATTAAATGGCTGGCACCAATGCGAGTTTTACGCGGTTGCCCAAGCCTCCAAGCAATGCAATAAATTAGATTAAGTGTTGAACTTCACTTTGAGGAAATTGAAAACTGAAAACTTCTAGAACCGTTCTGTCACTTGTCTCTTTGAATGACTGAGATAAAGTAGTCTAGTTTTTGAGTAAACAAGTAGGCGATTATGCCAGAATATGCTACAAGCCGAACAACACTAATAACTGTTGCATTCTGGAGTCTTCTTTTTAGCGCATTTTCTATTTCAGACATTTCCTTGCCACTGTTTCAGAGAAACGCCCTTACCGATCTGCTCCGACTTTCGTTACGTTCGTTCGGATGGCGAAGTAGACCGAGACGTAACGCACCGGATCAACTCAGGGCCCCAAGTCTGCTATTTTTAGGGTTCCGTACCTCAAAAGGAAAAAAAGGAACCCTTATAGGATCACTTGTCTTGTTTGTCCGTCTGTCTGTCTGTCTGTTTGTCAGTCTGTCAAGACCGTTTTTCTCAGGAACGCGTGGAGGTTTCAAGTTGAAATTAATATCAAATACGGAGGTATGTGGTCTCTTGAAGTCCTAAAAAACTCAAGCTTCTAAGTCAACGCAATAAAAACATACGGCCATTTATGCGACATATTTTGATACTCGCAAGTAAATCAAAACTTATAGGGTACTTCCTGTTGTTCTAGAATCATGAAATTTGGTAAGAAACAAGGTCATACAACACAAATAAAGGAAAAAGTCCGAAAATTGTTAATTTGTAATTCTATCACATAAAAAAAATGTTCAAGTCTGTCAGTCTGTCAAGACCCTTTTTCTCACGGACGCGTGAAGGTATCAAGTTGAAATTAATGTTAAATACGTAAATCTATTGTCCCTTAGAGTTGTAGAAACATCAAGCGTCTACGTCAACGCAATAAAAAAATACGGCCATTTTGCGACACATTTTGATACTCACAACTGTCGCAAGTAAATCAAAACCTATAGGGTACTTCCCGTTGACATAGAATAATGAAATTTGGCAAGAAGCAAGGTACAAATAAAGGAAAAAGTCCGAAAATTGTGAATTTGTAATTTTTTGACATAAAAATAAAATTTTGGATCCAATGTTAATTAAGTTTGTTTTTGGGATAAATTCTTTTCAACTACGGAACCCTTCATTGTGCGTGGTCCGACACGCACTTGTCTGGTTTTTTACATTCCAACACGATCCCATTGTCACTCCATTGTCATTTTGCTAAAAGTTCGTAATCTGCTAAATTCATAATTTCATATAATGGAGTGTCAGTGGTTGGACCATTGGAAAGTCATAATGACGCCATTAAGACGCCATTATATTAGTAGATTACCAAACTTGTCAAAATCAACAATTATGAAATCAATGACAGACCATTCTGACATTATTGTAATAGCAGACTTGAGGCCCAGGATGGATGAAATGGTGACAGGTTAGAGGAACAACTTGCGACCCACGGATGCCTCTCAATTTAAAGGGGAAAATTTACTTTTACTGTACTTTAGGAATTAGAATGATGAGCAGTGAAGAAGACGGATGAAAAACGATTGCATGCAGTGGAGATGAGAATGTTGAGGTGGCTGTGTGGAGTGACAAGAATGGATAAAGTACGAAATGAGTATTTAAGAGGAAGTTTGAAAGTGGCGCCAGCGACAGACAAGTTGAAAGGAAATCGTTTGGCTTGGTATGGGTATGTGATGAGGAGACGAAACGCATGTGACTAAAAGAGTGATGAATAGGATACATGTTGATGGATGGAGAGGCAGACGAAGGCCAAAGAAAAGATGGACGGATTGCGTGAAAAATTATATGAAAGAGAAGGGAGTGAATGTTAGCGTGACGGTTGACAGGGGAGAATGGGAGAAGAAAACGTGTTTCGCCGACCCCAAATAACATGGGATAAGGGCAGTAAGATGATGATGATGTTTCAGAAAAATACCTAGATGGCTTTTTTGCGGTAGAAAAAAAACCATCACCATGTTTGGGTTTTTTGGGGGAATATGTAGGTTCGAATGACGTTTTTGCGAAAGTCGCCATTTCGAAAAATTTTGCGAGTGGTACGCCAGTTCGAAAACTCATTATATCGAAAACCGCTATATCGAATGACGTTATCGCGAAGGTCGCCATTTCAAAAAAATTTGCGAGCAGTACGCCATGCGCCAGTTCGGAAGTCATGGTATCAAAGTCCGATGTTGAGTTAATTTGTCTGGGAATCGAACTCACGACCCCAACGAGACGAGACACAGAGAACATGGTCTTTTGATTTGCTTTGGGAAAAAAAAAGATAAAAACTCAGCATCGGACTTCGATACCATGACTTCCGAACTGGCGTACTGCTCGCAAAATTTTTCGAAATGGCGACCTTCGCGATAATGTCATTCGATATAGCGGTTTTCGATTTAATGAGTTTTCGAACTGGCGTACCACTCGCAAAATTTTTCGAAATTGCGACCTTCGCAAAAACGTCATTCGAACCTACATATCACTCCCGGCTTTTGCATAGAATTTCCATGATAAAGTGACGGTGCTAGTGCTATGCGGACGACCCTAGATGCGTTTCCAACATTCTCCCAGCGACATGACGCTCTGCTAATGACATATTTCGGGCAGTGCGCCCCAGTCGCCGCCAAGGACACGTCACCGTCCGCACTCGCTATTTCCGACCGCGGCTATTCTTGAAAGCTTACATTGTTTTATTTTTACCGCAGAACACTGTCTACCGGGAAGTACGTGCCTATTACTGGCCTAGTCGTTTTTTAAGAAAATTCTCCAGGTGGGCAGCTAGGTACTTGCAGAGTTGCAGCGCAGTAAGGAGCTCTTGTTTGGAAAGCCGATCAGAGCATGACTGAGACTGGGATTTACTGCGAATAGGTTCGATGACGAACTCCTGCGCCACTAACGAATTTACCTATTCTAAAAAACCGGGCAAATTCAAGTCGGACTCGAGCACGAAGGGTTTCGTTTCTTTATACCATTTATATCTATAAAAATCAATGCCACTTTTCGTTGTAATTTTATAACCCAAGAACGGCTGGGCCAATTTAGCTGATTTTGGTTTTGAAATGTTTGACTTAGTCCAGGGAAGGTTTAAACGATGAGAAAAATTGGAAAAGTTGCCGGGAAATTTGGAAAATTCTGGAAAACTGAAAGTGGATTTTATATGGGAATATTTTTTTTTTTCTTTATTTATATATGGGAATATTGAAATTGGGACAGGACAACGTCTGTCGGGTCAGCTAGTTATCTATAAAAACGGCAAAAAAATCACGTTTGTTGTATGGGGGTCTTAAATATTGGTTTTATTTTAATTTAATTATTTATTTTTAAAGTGAATATTAGGTCTTTACCTATGAAATTGCCGTTCTGCAGTACTGGCCATTTCAAATCAAAATAATTTTTGTTTGGCTAAGAATTCTAATTTCAAATTAATTTTATTTAAAAAACATGGATTTTTTTTTCCAAAAGTAGTCATTTGTTTATTGATTAGTGTGTTTGTTTGTTTATTGATTAGGTTGTTTGTTTTTATTGGTTGGTTTGTTATTTTCATCGCATTTCAATCTTTTTCGTCATCATGGATACGTTAAAAATTCGAGTAATTATGGAATATGAGTACCGTCGTGGCAGCAACGCGGCACAAGCGGCACGCAACATCAACGACGTTTACGGAGCTAACACTACAAACCAACGCACCACCTGTTATTGGTTTGCTCGCTTCCGTTCTGGAAATTTCGACCTGAAAAATGAACCTCGCGGTCGTCCGAAGACTTTGGTCGACAATTACGAATTAAAGGCGATTGTGGAAGCTGATGATACACAATCTACGGCTGAATTAGCAGCAGCTTTCGACGTTAGCGTCAAAACAATATTGGTCCATTTGCGTCAAATTGGCAAGGTAAAGCTTGACAAATGGGTGCCCCACGAACTCAATGATCGCCAGCGCGAAGTACGCGTCGAGACGTGCCTTGCACTGCTCAACAGACACACAAATGAAGGAATTTTGAACCGCATTGTTACCTGCGATGAAAAATGGATTCTGTTTGATAACCGCAAGCGCTCAGCAAGTTGGTTGGATTCTGGTTCAGCACCTAAACAATGCCCTAAACGAAAACTTACCCCTAGAAAAGTGATGGTCACTGTGTGGTGGTCTAGCGCCGGTGTGATTCATCACAGCTTCTTACCAAACGGGGTGAGCAATACTGCAGATGTGTACTGTGAAGAACTGAACACAATGATGGAGAAGCTGGCACATCTCCAACCAGCATTGGTCAATCGCTCGTCTCCGCTGCTCCTGCACGACAACGCGCGACCTCATACTGCACAGCAGACGGTCTCCAAGTTGCAAGAACTGGGGTTGGAAGCTCTCCGTCATCCGCCCTACTCACCAGACCTTGCGCCTACAGACTACTACTTTTTCCAGAATTTGGATAACTTCTTGTCGGGAAAAAAATTCAATACCCGAGAGGCAGTACAAAATGCCTTTGAAGAATTTGTTGCCTCCCGACCAGCTGATTTCTTTAAGAAGCGATCAATAAACTGCCACTGCGTTGGCAAAGATGCATTGATTGCATGGGTGATTACTTCGATTAATACAAATAAAAAATACATGAAAAAAATTCGTTTAAATTTTTTCATACAAAACGGCAATTTCTTAGGTAAAGACCTATTATATAACGAAATATTCTGTGAATATTTCAAGCGTCTACCTGTTGCCGTTATCAATATCGAGCAAAAACGAGCAAAAAAATCAAGTTTGCTGTATGGGAGCTCCCTTAAATATTTATTTTATTCTGTTTTTTTTTTTATATTTGTTGTTATAGCGGCAACGGCAACAGAAATAGGTAGGTATATCATCTGTGAAAATTTCAACTGTCTAACTATCACGGTTCATGAGATACAGCCTGGTGACAGACGGACAGACGGACGGACAGAAGTCTTAGTAATACGGTCCCGTTTTAAGCTTTGGGTACGGAACCCTAAAAAACGTTGAATTAAAACCTGTGCATTAATTTTCAAGTTTAATTGTCATGTTTTCTATGTTCTGTGTGAGCTTGTTTTGTTGTTGTGTTATTCAGGCAAATAAATTATTTGATTTGATTTGATTTTGATTCGACGTTTAGATTATGGGAACATCTCTTTGATCAGTTAACACAATATTTTAGCATTTCTCTAGTAGATACTATAATGTGTTTTTCTTCTGACGTAGTAAATGACGTTATCGCGGAGTATATTATACTTTTTCATGTAACTTGCGTCCATGAGTATTCTTCTTTTTACTGGCTGATTGAATGTTGAATATTCTATTGTATGGAAACGAGTCCACAATTACGTCCGTAAGTCTATTAATTAACGAGCATCCGAGCAAGTAACTCAATCAATTGCTCGTTAAAGGAGATAAGTATGCACATTGATTGATTTTATGAAACGCTATTGCTTAATTGAAGCGTACATGCAAACGTTTAGAGAACGTACGTACTCTGTACAACCAGTTTATGACGTGTTGGAAACGTTACAATAACATGATCATTTTCCTTGACGTGTTCGTAAGTTGTAAAACAGGTAAATATTGTGCAAAAAGGTGCTTTTGCCGAGACAAGTTCTCTTTATTTTAAACACCTATTTTACAAACTCCGTGAGATTAAACTGACCGCTGAGGCAGTTAATCGTATTTTAACATTGTTTACATATAATAAACCAGCTTCTGCCCGCGGCTTCGTCCGCGTGAAATTTCTTGTCCCCCTGACCTACCCTGTCGCATGGCATCGCGTACCCGCGCTATTTATTATACGTTTTTGCTTAGCGTTCTTACTGTTTTTTTTTATTTTTGCTCGGCTCCTAAGGGTCCTAGCGTGATTTTATCGTATAGCCTTCCTCAAGAGTACAAAAAGAATTTATCCAATCCGACCGGTTAGTTCCAGAGATTAGCGCGTTTGGTTAGCTCTTGTTGGCAAGATACTGAGTTATCAGTTATCACTAAGTAATACCTGGACAAATAATAATTATTATTACTTATTTAGTCTGAAATCGCCAACTCTTTGTACCTATAAGTGATGGAAATAGGAATTTTCTAAGGAGACTTCAGCAATGTCACGTTTTATTAAAATATGGCCGGGAGAGCCGTAAAAACGTCGTTTTGTTTAGTGTTTTATTCGTAGATAACACGTATTTAAATTTTGAAAAAAATATATTACTTAGTTCAGACTTCGATCTAGAAATTTCGGCCGTCCGATACACGATTACTTGCACTTTACTGCATCCAATTAAATCGCAAAGACAAGTCTAATTGTGATCTTTAATCTTATTTCATTTGAGTTACATTAGGCTTTGAACAATAAAACTTATACCATAATAAAGGTCGTAAAAAATTCGAGATATAACGGCCGTCATAATGTGAAATATTAAATACCTGTACCACTAATTCCAGCATCAATTGTTTTCAGCTTCGCAAACGCTCGCCCTGAGCCGTTTAGTCCCGAGCGGAACGTGACGGAGGTCGGACGTGTGCCAATTTTTCGAACCCGCCACCCCCGCTAACTTCTGTCACCGGCTGCGACCGGCACAAATTAGCATGTGTTGAAAACAGTTGAATTTGAACGCTATGCCTATGTAAATAAAGACGTCACGCGCGCAAAAGCTTTATTGGTATTTATTTTTATCACGGCCTATGTTTACCAATCGCATCAAGTGTGTAAAACAGTTGAATTTGAACCCTACACTGGAGCTTATAAAGCCGCCTGACGCGCAAATTTTTGGTTCACTATTTTCAAATCTCAAATAGGTAGGTGCCACAGAATAAAGTTAGTACGGGTGGTTTTATAATGAATATCGGATAGGAAATGAGATTTCTTCATAACATCACGCCTGAATTCTTTCAAAGGGTTGGGCAGGGATGTTCAGAAAATAAGTAGGCCCTCAAATGTATTTTTCTGTATACCTACATAAATAATATTTTTTTTTTTAATTAAGTTTTTTTTCTAATTAGGTATCTTCTTATTTTTTTTTGTATTTCAAGGTCAAAATGAAAATCCAAGATGGCGGCTGCAAAAATTTCCAATTTTTCGTCATGGGTGTCGTTTTCGTGATATTTTAGGTCGCTGAAAATGATAGTGGGGTCAAAATGAAAATCCAAGATGGCGGCTGCGAAAATTTCCTAATTTTTCGTCATGGGTGTCATTTTCGTGATATTTTAGGTCGCTGAAAACGATAGTGGGGTCAAAATGAAAATCCAAGATGGCGGCTGCGAAAATTTCCAAATTTTTCGTCATGGGTGTCATTTTCGTGATATTTTAGGTCGCTGAAAACGAGTGGGGTCAAAATGAAAATCCAAGATGGCGGCTGCGAAAATTTCCAAATTTTTCGACATGGGTGTCATTTTCGTGATATTTGAGGTCGCTGAAACCGATAGTGGGGTCAAAATGAAAATCCAAGATGGCGGCTGCGAAAATTTCCTAATTTTTCGTCATGGGTGTCATTTTCGTGATATTTTAGGTCGCTGAAAACGATAGTGGGGTCAAAATGAAAATCCAAGATGACGGCTGCGAAAATTTCCTAATTTTTCGTCATGGGTGTCATTTTCGTGATATTTTAGGTCGCTGAAAACGATAGTGGGGTCAAAATGAAAATCCAAGATGGCGGCTGCGAAAATTTCCAAATTTTTCGACATGGGTGTCATTTTCGTGATATTTGAGGTCGCTGAAACCGATAAATAAAATAATAAATAAATAAAAAGCCTTTTATTTCCACATCAAAATCAATATTTGTTTGTTAGTCGTGTTAGTACATTTAACTTATAAATGTAGTGTTAGTATTGTTAGCTACATAAATTTCTTAGATGTGGATCCCTCTTGGGTAAAGGCCTCCTCCTTCTTCTTCCATAGCTCTCTATTTTTGGCTAGGGCCATCCAGTTTTGTCCTGCTTTTGCAACAATATCATCAGCCCACCGTCTAGCTGGTCTGCCGACATTTCTTCCTCCTAATGGTCCTCTCCAGCGTGTCGTTTTTATGGTCCACCTATTGTCTGTGGACCTCGAGATATGTCCAGACCATTTCCATTTTAGTTTTAAGGCTTGCGTTAAAGCATCTGTTAATTTTGTTCTCTCTCTGATTATTTCTGACCTTATTTTGTGTATTTTCCTGATTTTTAGTATACTTCTCTCTATTGCCCTTTGCGTTGTCCTTACTTTCTGTTTCGCTTTATGTGTGTAAGTCCACGTCTGACAACCATACAGTAGGCAAGGCAGAAGACAGGTTTCAATTACAGTTTTTTTCATAATTAATGAATAATCTCCTTTTAATATTTCCTTTAGGGACCAAAATTTGTTCCATGTTATTTTACATCTCCTTTCTATTTCTTCTTCGTTACTTGATGTACTGAATGATATCTGTTTCCCTAGGTATATATATTTATCCACATATTCTATGAAACCGTCTTTAGTACTAATTGGGATTCTTTGACTATTGGTAATTATCTTTGTTTTGGAAGCATTCATCTCTAGTCCTACTCTAGCACTTTCTCGATCCAGTGAGTGTATCATTGCTTCTAGTTCTTTAGATGTTTCAGCAAGTATAACTATATCATCTGCGAATCTCAAATGGCTCAAGGAACTGCCAGCTATTTTCAAGCCTTTGGTTTTCCAGTCTAGTTTTTGAAATACAGTTTCTAGGACAGCAATAAATAGTTTTGGTGACAGAGGATCACCCTGTCTTACTCCTCTTTCAATTCTTATTTCATCTCCTCTGGTTTCAAGCTTAACTCTACTTGTGGTGTTGTTATATATGTATTTTAAGATGTTTATATACCTTCTGTTAATGTTCAGCAAAGTTAATGCATTCCAGATTGAATTGTGGCTTATACTATCGAAAGCTTTACTGTAATCTATGAAAGCTATGTATAAAGGTCTTCTGAACTCTTTGTACTTCTCTATTACTTGCCCCAGTGAATGTAAATGGTCCGTCGTACTAAAGCCTGAACGAAATCCTGCCTGTTCTATTGGTTGTGCTTCATCAATATCTGTTGTTATTCGTTTTAGGATTATTGATGCGAAGAGTTTATATAAACAAGCCAGCAGACTTATGGGCCTGTAGTTTCCTATATCAAGAGGGTTGCCTGAAAATCCAAGATGGCGGCTGCGAAAATTTCCTAACTTTTCGTCATGGGTGTAATTTTCGTGATATTTTAGGTCGCTGAAAACGATAGTCGGGTAAAAAGGAAAATCCAAGATGGCGGCTGCGAAAATTTCCTAATTTTTCGTCATGGGTGTCATTTTCGTGATATTTTAGGTCGCTGAAAACGATAGTGGGGTCAAAATGAAAATCCAAGATGGCGGCTGCGAAAATTCCCTAACTTTTCGTCATGGGTGTCATTTTCGTGATATTTTAGGTCGCTGAAACCGATAGTGGGGTCAAAATGAAAATCCAAGATGGCGGCTGCGAAAATTTCCAAATTTTTCGTCATGGGTGTCATGTCATTTTCGTGATATTTTAGGTCGCTAAAAACGATAGTGGGGTCAAAATGAAAATCCAAGATGGCGGCTGCAAAAATTTCCTAATTTTTCGTCATGGGTGTCGTTTTCGTGATATTTTAGGTCGCTGAAAACGATAGTGGGGTCAAAATGAAAATCCAAGATGGCGGCTGCGAAAATTTCCTAATTTTTCGTCATGGGTGTCATTTTCGTAATATTTTAGGTCGCTAAAAACGATAGTGGGGTCAAAATGAAAATCCAAGATGGCGGCTGCGAAAATTTCCTAATTTTTCGTCATGGGTGTCATTTTCGTGATATTTGAGGTCGCTGAAAACGATAGTGGGGTCAAAATGAAAATCCAAGATGGCGGCTGCGAAAATTTTCAAATTTTTCGACATGGGTGTCATTTTCGTGATATTTGAGGTCGCTGCAAACGATAATGGGGTCAAAATGAATGACTATCGTTTTCAGCGACCTAAAATATCACGAAAATGACACCCATGACGAAAAGTTAGGAAATTTTCATAGCCGCCATCTTGGATTTTCATTTTGACCCCACTATCGTTTTCACCGACCTAAAATAACACGAAAATGACACCCATGACGAAAAATTTGGAAATTTTTGTAGCCGCTATCTTGGATTTTCATTTTGACCCCACAATCGTTTTCTGCGACCTAAAATATCACGAAAATGACACCCATGACGAAAAGTTAGGGAATTTTCGCAGCCGCCATCTTGGATTTTCATTTTGACCCCACTATCGTTTTCAGCGACCTAAAATATCACGAAAATGACACCCATGACGAAAAATTAGGAAATTTTCACAGCCGCCATCTTGGATTTTCCTTTTTACCCGACTATCGTTTTCAGCGACCTAAAATATCACGAAAATGACACCCATGACGAAAAGTTAGGGAATTTTCGCAGCCGCCATCTTGGATTTTCATTTTGACCCCACTATCGTTTTCAGCGACCTAAAATATCACGAAAATGACACCCATGACGAAAAATTAGGAAATTTTCGCAGCCGCCATCTTGGATTTTCCTTTTTACCCGACTATCGTTTTCAGCGACCTAAAATATCACGAAAATGACACCCATGACGAAAAGTTAGGAAATTTTCGCAGCCGCCATCTTGGATTTTCATTTTGACTCCACTATCGTTTTCAGCGACCTCAAATATCACGAAAATGACACCCATGACGAAAAATTAGAAAATTTTCGCAGCCGCCATCTTGGATTTTCATTTTGACCCCATTATCGTTTTCAGCGACCTCAAATATCACGAAATTGACGCCCATGTCGAAAAATTCGAAAATTTTTGCAGCCGCCATCTTGGATTTTCATTTTGACCGTAATCACGTCCTCTCAAGAAAAAAAAACTAGAGCATAAGAAGTTATGCCCCTCCGTTTTTTTTTTTTTGTGTTGACATAACGAATAAAATAAAAAAAGAACTTTCCAAATCGGCTTCTAAATGACGGAGTACTGCAGTAACAAACATAAAAAAAAAAATACAACTGAATTGATATTCTCCTCCGTTTTTTAAGTCGTTTAAAAATAACACATCATTGTTTAAAAATTAGCTGGACATCACTCACAATGCAGTCATTGGTGTCGTGGGAATACTAGTTTCTGTCATTCCCGACGACACCACCAGTGGTGTCGTGGGGAATGAACGGTAATTTCGTAGTATTTAAGTTCGCTGAAAACGATAAAGGTCTCAAGCTAATTTCGAGCTTATTGACATTTTACAAACCCTTTGTTTTTTTGGTCCAGAATACTCGGTAAATGATCTGGAAGCTGAATTTAACACAAAAACATGAATGTCAATAAGGTCTAAATTCGCTTGACACCTCAGAAAGTGTCTAGATTATTATGCACATCATTTTTAGGGTGTCAAGCTAATTTCGACCTTATTGATATTTTACAAACCCTTTGTTTTTTTGGCCCAAGATACTTGGTAAATGATCTGGAAGCTGAATTTAACAAAAAAACATGAATGTCAATAAGGTCTAAATTCGCTTGCCACCTCAGAAAGTGTCTAGATTATTATGCACATCATTTCTAGGGTGTCAAGCTAATTTCGACCTTATAGACATTTTACAAACCATTTGTTTTTTTGGTCCAAGATACTTGGTAAATGGTCTGGAAGCTAAATTTAACAAGAAAACATGAATGTCAATAAGGTCTAAATTGTTATGTAACACATCATTGTTATGTAGCTGGACATCACTAACAGCACAATACAGTCGGTGGTGTCGCATGGCGTGGGGAATAGTAGTTTCTGTCATTCCCCACGATACCACACCAGTGGTATCGTTTTCAGTGGTGTCGCTGTCGTGGGGAATGAACGTAAAGTAAAATGGTGCGCGGCGCTTAGTTTTGAATCGTACGGGTAAAGGTCTTCGTGTCAGTCAGATTTTAAATCCACCTTATTCACGAAAATAAATAAGTATAAGTAGTTATTTTTATTTATTTTAACTGTTCAAGTTTACAATGAAATAATAATCTGTCTAAAACTTTCAAAAATACTTACTAGAAAAATAAAACAAAATAAACTTGTATACTAATCAGTTCAAGTTTATCTACTGCATTGCTCTATTCTGTGACGCAACATAGTACCTACTCGAGTTCATGAACTCATGAGCGGTGCGCTTGGCGCGCGTTTCCCGCGCATCGTAATTTATTACGTATCGCTACTCCTTGCGGGGGCTGCGGTAAGCATTTAATACCTACGGCGCTTGCTTGCACCCCGCCTTAAGTACCTACTTTTGATCGGATTTATTTTGTTGGAGCTTTGAACTAACATTAGAAAAGCAAGTATTTCTGTGCTTATAACATTAAGCTCTTTGATAAAGCTAAATAAAATAAAAAACAATAAAATTTAAAATACGAACTTTAATATTCAGTTTCATAAATATTGTATGTACTTAAAGAAGTACGTACAAAACCTAGTAAACAAATTCTTCAGCTTTAAAAAGATATAAAACTGAAGAATTTATTTTTTGTTTAAAAAAAAACAAATTCGTCAGCTTTATTATTAGTTAGCATACTATACATTATATAAGTAAATATAGATTCAGATAAAACAACCTGTGAAACGTTTACGAAAAACATCTATAAATATTGTAATGTTTTGATACTTAAACGCCAACTCGTCGATAAGCATCGCTAAATATACTTGTCGATGAGCCCTTTATTGTTTTACCCAGGTCTGTCGTCAGCAGAGTGACATTGATGTAATAATAACAGACTTGCTTCATGGTCGTAGCACTCATCACCATGGGGGCTCTCGGGGTCGGAACCCCTGTTGTGATTCGAAGTACTTAGGTACTATTACAAAACCACACGCATTTTCCTAAAACCCATCTACCTACTTTGCACCATAGAAAAAGATTCTGAGTCTGACGGGACGTTTGGCGGGAAAGCAAATTGATCCCAGAGTCTTAAATCCTGAGAAAGGGCACTGAGATTACTTACAAAAACATTAATAACAATTTAGGTGTCCTACTATTTTGCCGAAAATATAATTTTGCCTATAAGTAGATGACCTTTTACTGCTTTATTTCATACATATGGATCATGTCTTTAATTTATTAATTACAATCTGCTCCGTCGAAATATAAACAATGTCGTTTATGACCGCGCATCTTTAATGCTCGTCAAAATGCTCATTAAAATTATAGTTTATTACGATAGGTATTAAGTACCTAATAAAAACAAACTATATGCATCCTGATATTTCATGAGCGATCAGTCAGGGCTCTTTAGTGTTTGTCGCTGCTATAAAGCTAATTGAACTTATAGTTATACAAATTATTCCAAATATTTATTTATTTTACTATTTCCAACCCAATACAACAATTTAGTCACAATTTCCAAGAGCCTGTTTCACCAATTAACTTACTTGGCAGGTAATTTCATATACCTATTGGCAGATATTTTCTATTCCATTTTTTAATTTATTCGGTGAGTAGTGGCTATCGGACATCGTGAAATAGGCCCTGACGTCACCCGAAAACCAATGAGACACCACACCAACAAAAAATTATTTATACCATTCCACCTCTAAAAAGCTTATTTTATTCACTGAAAACAGTGAATAAAAAGCACTTTTACTCACTGTTTTGATGTTTGAAAATGGAACACACCAATGTATTCGACCACAGATTTAGAGTACCTAGGCTAGATACGGCATGTTATTAGATAGTATGAAAACCGAACGTGTCATCTTTTTTATACCTACGATAACTTCACCCCAGCCATTTAGTGATGTGCTCAACGTAAACTGAATTGTTTCAATCGCTAAGGGTCACTGAGCTAACAGACTTTTTTTTAGTACGAACAGTCGAACATGCAGGGCACGCTTGATCGTGGCTTGCCGTATCTAGTGTAAGTGTAATCTTTGTATTCGACCTATATTGATGTGTTCTAAATTCAATTTGATTGGTCGACATTTTCGACAAGGAGTTTAGCTTTAGAATAAAAACTGTTTTGTGTTCTTTTGGCAAAATTGGCGCTATTTTGAATAAGTTGTACGAACACTAAGTTTAGTGTTACTTTAATCTTTTGTGTTTGTTTAGTGTTGTTCTAATCGATATAAAATGCATTCTAGTGATGAAGATGTGTTAACACCTGAGTTTATGAAAGAGAGGGCGGCCGATATAGTGGAAAACTTGCTACCCAAAAAATCACGGCTGGTTTACATCAAAGCCAATTTAACTTTCCTTTTTCTTTATTAAATGTCTATTTTCACTTAAATCTTTCTTTTTCTCGTAGTCATGGTATAAAGTATAGTATGCAACTCTTGAATAAAACGGATTTATATCGAGGGCCATGAATCACTCGCGTTGCTCAGGATTCTAACACTTGAATCACTCGCTACGCTCGTGATTCAATCATCATGAATCACTCCCTACGGTCGTGATTCAATCGTTAGTATCCTTCACTAGCTCGTGATTCATCTATGGCCCTCGCTTTAAATCCGTCCTTTATTCACTAATTGCATAATATACTATTATACCATTCCCCCTCTAAAAAGCTTATTTTATTCACTGAAAACAGTGAATAAAAAGCACTTTTACTCACTGTTTTGATGTTTGAAAATGGAACACACCAATGTATTCGACCACAGATTTAAAGTACCTAGGCTAGATACGGCATGTTATTAGATAGTATGAAAACCGAACGTGTCATCTTTTTTATACCTACGATAACTTCACCCCAGCCATTTAGTGATGTGCTCAAAGTAAACAGAATTGTTTCAATCGCTAAGCGTCACTGAGCTAACAGACTTTTTTTAGTACGAACAGTAGAACATGCAGGGCACGCTTGGTCGTGGCTTGCCGTATCTAGTGTAAGTGTAATCTGTGTATTCGACCTATATTGATGTGTTCTAAATTCAATTTGATTGGTCGACATTTTCAACAAGGAGTTTAGCTGAGTTTAGCATTAGAATAAAAACTGTTTTATGTTCTTTGCTGTCCTTAGTAAATTGGCGTTATTTTGAATACTGTAAGTTGTACGAACACAAAGTTTAGTGTTACTTTAATCTTTAATTTTGTGTTTGTTTAGTGTTGTTCTACTCGATTAAAAATGCATTCTAGTGATGAATATGTGTTAACACCTGAGTTTATGAAAGAGAGGGCGGCCGATATAGTGGAAAACTTTCCTTTTTCTTCATTATATGTCTATTTTCACTTAAATCTTTCTTTTTCTCGTAGTCATGGTATAAAGTATAGTATGCAACTCTTGAATAAAACGGATTTATATCGAGGGCCATGAATCACTCGCGTCGCTCAGGATTCTAACACTTGAATCACTCGCTACGCTCGTGATTCAATCATCATGGATCACTCCCTACGGTCGTGATTCAATCGTTAGAATCCTTCACTAGCTCTTGATTCATCTATGGCCCTCGCTTTAAATCCGTTCTTTATTCACTAATTGCATAATATACTATTATTTATTTATTTATTGCACAATGCACACACAGTTACAGGTTTAACTTACAACTAATGAGTACATGACCCCATTGGGGCGCAGCAAGATAACTTAAGGTTGATGCGCCAGGGTAGCCCGCAAAATTCAAAATTTCTTACGTTTTTTGCAATTTGTAGGTCAGTGTTAGCTTGTATGTTGATTAAAATATGATTCGCGGCCGTAGCTAATATGGCTTTACAGAATTATAATCATTGGAATCAGCAATACAACTCCATAATTTAGCATTTACCTCAAATGTAGTGATTTCATGAAATCATGAGGTTTGAGGTAAATGCTAAGTCGTTATTACTTGGGACTTTTTAGTTGTCATCCTAAACAACAAAAAAGTCCCAAGTAATAACGACTCTGAGTACCGGCACTATGTAGAAGCACTTACATACAATATTTAACTGAATAATAAAGTTTATTTTAAATTTTACATATTTTTTTTTATTTTATAAATAAAATAAAAAAAAATATGTAAAATTGCTGCTATCAAAGAGCTTATTGTTTTAAGCACAGTAGTACTAATTGTTTTTCTAAATATTAGTTCAAAGCTCCAACCAAAATAAATCCGATCAAAAATAATTAAAAATACAGATATATTTTAATAAAACGTGCCATTGCTCAAATCTCCTTAGAAAATCCCTATACCCATCACCTATATTATAGGTGATTAAGTTGGCAAGAGTTGGCGATTTCAAACTAAATTAATTGATTTGTTCACGTTTCCTCACGATGTTTATCTTCAATAATATGCTGGTATTGTATGTATACGAGAGTGATAACTAAGTATCTGGCCAACAAGAGCTAACCAGCCGCTGACGGCAGGGCTCAATCTCGCAATTTGCTGTAACAACGGCCACGGTAATGAAGGCTATAAATCCCCCATTGAGCGTGCATGGGTATTAATAGATGAGTGGCGGTCACCTGCCACCTTGGCGGTAGGTGCCAGCCCGGGGAGACATTTATACGAGACGATTAGACACAAACACCTAGAGAAATTGCTTTTAGTGTGATTATATAGTAGGATGTGAAAGTTTGTGAAGATTTTTGGATGTTTGTTACTCAATCACGCAAAAACGGCTGAACGGATTTGGATGAAATTTGAGATAGTTTAACCTTAACACACAGAATACTTTTTATCCCGGTAGTGGGTTCCCGTGGGATAATTTCCGACATCCACGCGGGCGAAGGCGCGGGCAACGGCTAGTTTATAATATTAGTAGGATTTTCTGCAACTGCAAAACATAACTTTGTAATTCACAGTATCATTCTGAAATACAAAGTTATCTTTGCGATTGTTAAACATATAAGTACCTATGGTACGGAACCCTTCGTGTACGAGTCCGACTTGCACTAGATCGGTTTTTTTTTTCGCGATTTCAGGTTTGTTGCCATAGTACACACGGGTACACATCGAGCTATACATTTCCAGTTTACACTGATCTCACTGTAAGGAAATCCTATACAATGCGAGATCAGCTTACAATGGAAATGTTTAGCTTGATCTGTAGCCGTGCGTACAATAATATTATTATCTTCTAAAGAGACCATCTTGTTCCGAATTTTTGTGACTGGACCAAATATAGAGTAGGTAATAGGTACTTACTTAACATCTTGAATTTTAAAATGCTCTATGGAAAAGTTGGGGATTAGAGGTCTTGATGTAAGTATGAACATCACTACAACCATCAGCACTGGCCACAGAAAAGATAAAATATGCGTTCTGTAGCGCTGCCAGACGTCCCGATTTTTAGCCCAAATATCCCGCGTAGGACAGCCTCTGTCCCGCTTTCCGGGGCCTACTCAACGGTGAAGTTAAATTTTCAGAGAAATATAAATAAGTAATATTATATTCCTCTGAAGACTTAACTGCCTTACAGGGTGAACCGGGTGAACCAGACAGACCTACCTATTGTTAACAGTTGACAGTTGTTTTTATTGTTATTGTTATAGTAAAGTAACGTATTTTTAACCGACTTCTAAAAAAGGAGGAGGTTCTCAATTCGGATGTTTGTATTTTTTTTTTTTTTTTTTTTTTTTTTTTTTTTTTTTTTTTTTTTTATGTTTGTTCGCACATAACTCCGTCGCTTGCCAACCGATTTGAAAAATTATTTTTTTGTTGGAAAGGGTATACTTCCCAAATGGTCCCATTTTTTTCAAAATCCAGTTCTGATGATGGGATCCTGGAGAAATCGAAGGAACTCTTCAAATATTATAGGCACACCTATAGCGATTTGGGTATTTTTTATAGTAGCTTGTGCATTTGCTCTCGGAAAGCATCACTTGGTGAAGTGGAACTGATGATGAAGACCACAGATGGCTACCGGAACTACTCAATGATAAATATTTCACGGGTTGCGATTCGATTACTTTAATATGGTTGCTAAGCAATTTCCGCTCGTCAAACAATGCGTGTGGTGAGTGGTTGTTGAGGAGTTCTCCTGGTTCTTACCAGCAGAACTCCTCAACAATTAACGTCCCAGCATCGGGAAAAGCAATATTTTGTAACATGTGATGAGCAATTGACATTAGACTATTGTAACTTATACAAATTATAAACAGACCCACTAAAAAGCGAGAAATAAAAACTTTTTAACAAAAAAAAAACCGACTTCCAAAAATCACTACAAAGTGAAAAATAACTTTGATTTCGGAAGTCGGTGGCAAAAAAAAAAGAAAGTAAATAAAAAACGAAAGACACCGACTTCCGAAATCAAAGTTATTTTTCACTTTGTAGTGATTTTTGGAAGTCGGTTTTTTTTTTGTTAAAAAGTTTTTCATTAAAATACATTTTTAATGGCTATCATCATTGTAAACTTAATTTGAAACTCAAAAGGATAAGTGGTATAAATTACTATAATCCCGCTTTTTTACTCAAAAGGATCCCGCTTTTTTACTCAAAAGGTTTCATATTCTCGCATTGCCCGAAAAAAAACAGGCAACGCTGCTACTGACCCACTTAGTCCCTTCAGCGCAATAGTCGTAAGTTGCCCGCTGCAGGTTAAACAGAGCTATTCCAATGCAAAGCACTTACGGTTCCCGCCCACGTAAACTACAAATACCTAGTGGTATCTAGGTAGTTTCCTCCATTACCTAAGTCCTAAAACAAACAAGAATATATAAATAAAGGATCAAAGACTAATAAAGGTTGTTGTGTTAAATTGTTTGTGAAATGTGTTCGAACAAATAAACGGTCACCGACGCATGACGACTGGACCGATCACTTATGTTGATGAAACCTAAAATAGAAATAGGTTTGCAAATAAATATTCGTGCGTTGTATTTACCTCTGAATAAATAACACTATTTGTTTGTCCTTAGGTGACCCTGCACGTTTAACTATGTAAGTACCTATGGTAGGTGTGGGTGGGGCAGAATTGGAAAATTATTCATATTTACAAACAAATTACTTTTGTAGTCTTCTTCTGAAAGAACCTGTTAGGGTTCTTTAGGTTGCCGCCGGGGTCGCGGGTTGTTCGAAAGAGATACCGTGGCCCTGGCAACTGAAGGAACACGGGTGGGTTTTAGTCAGTAAAAGTCTGACACGCCCTCCCGCTCCGCCCAGAGCGGGAGAAGTCATTTGATGATTTCCCATCCACAAAAAAAATGGGGTTCTTTGAGTTCACAGTACGGCCGAAATATCAAGTCCGAACTTCGCGCAAAAGACTGCGCAATAACATTTTTTAGGAACCAAATGGTGACATGAGGCGAGTGTGAGCGAGAGAACATGCGCGAAAGTTCGATGATGATGATTATTGCAAGATTTGACCTAAACAATAACTAACAAACACCAAGTTAAATAAAAGCTTGTAAAATTAACCAGAAACCGGTGCCGGTCTTCATCGTCGTCTCTCGTCGACGTCTTCGTCGTCGGTCGTCGTTTTACAGAGACGATTCGACTGCGCCACGATCCGACTACGTATCGCACAATATAAAGGTTCCCAGAATTAATGGCTATGAATACTGGGACAGCACGGGTCGCCGAGAGTAAAGCAATATGTCGTCTGTGGTGAGCTTTACGAGCTGCTCCGTTATTATAATTACTAATTACCTATAGGGGATAATTAGGATGGCGGCCATTATACGTCCAGATACTAATTAGTATCCAATAACTACGAAATTGGATGCCATGATCTAAAAACAGTATCTGCTAAGGAAGACTCATCATTCTGCCTTATCCCAATCTATTTGGGGTCGGCGCAATATCCTTTTTTTCCATACTTCTCTACTAGTAGTCATCTCGGTAGTCACCCCCTTTCTAGCCATGTCATGTTTCACACAGTTCATCCATCGTTTCTTTGGTCTTCCCCTACTCTTATAACCATCGACATTCATACTCAAAACTTTCCTCACGACATTTTCCTCATTCCTCCGCATCACATGCCCATACCATGACAACCGATTTCCTCAGGAAGTGTTCTTTGTACCTTGTTTTCAAGCTTTACGAGCTGCTCCGTTATAATTACTTACTAATTAAAACATAGATGTGATAAATAGGATGGCAGCCATTAAAACATCCAGATACTAATTAGTATCCAATAACTATGAAATTGTATGCCATTATCTTAAAAAGCAGGCTCTGCTAAGGAAGAATCATTATTAGGACCTGTTCTTTGTATTGATGGTCCCGTACCCGAAGGGTCCAAACGGAGCCCTATTGCTGTCACTCACGTGTCCGTCTGTCCGTCGTCTGTCACACAGGTTTTACATCCCAACCGTTAGAGCTACAGTCTTCAAATTTTCACAGTATAAGCATCTTGTTCCTTGACCCAAAGCCATAAAAATTGTCAAAAAATATTTTGAAATGTTCCATACAGATAAAGGGGAGCGCGAAAAAAAATTGTTGACCTACCCCGTCAAATGGGGTATTGTTGTTTAAAACTCATTGATTAGATATTTATTGCACTTTTTATTTTAAAAAATGTTGGAAAACAAAGAAATGAGAAGCTACAAAAGCCAGATTTTTTTACAAAATTTTGTTCCGAAGAATTTTTTAACGTTCAATTAACCTTTAAACTTGAAATTCGGTGATAATGTTTACTATTACGTATATTTTACTAACAAATACCAATATATTGATAAATCGTTGCTTCATAAGCTTGAAAAGCTCGTCTGCTCAAAAACGTAAATAACGCAATTGATGTGGGTGAACTTTCAAAATGAAACCCATTGCGATGAATTGTCATTTTATGTGTGTTAGGTAACTACCCCGCAGGACTCCATGTTCTGCAGTCGCACTTGCTGGCACCAACGAAGCTTCTGAAATGTATGGGTGATATTCCTAAGAGATTTCAGCTAGACTTTTAATTTCTATAGGTACTCAAACTTTTATTCGCCAAATCATTAAAGATTACATAACCTAATGAATGACACATTTCACATTTCAGATTTCACCGTCAGGAATGTTTTTGATGTGCTTATTGTAAAAACGATTTAGTGCTGAAAATAATCTCGTCATCAAATAGCTGATAATTGACGGGTTACGATTTCATATGCATTAGTATTAAAAATGTCGACTTTTTACCGCATCGCAAGTTTTAAAATAAATCTTCCACTGAAGAAAATTTTTGATTGAGGCTGAAATGCTGTAGGTATAATTTGCCTAGTTACACAGTATATTTTCTACATTTTACAGTTTCAGAAGTAAAATATCTCCGCAAAAAAACATACCAACATCCGTTACAGTTTTTATTATTTGTATGTAGTTACTGCGGATTAGTAATTATCGTCTACAATAAAAGTCTGCTGGGTAATGTACAAGCTATACATATGCTTTTAAATAGGTAATTAGTTCACTATACATACTGAGCTATATCTCTAGTGCTTAAAAATAGGATGGATATGGGTAATGTTGCCAAATACAAGTATGTCACTATCATTATATAAAAAAGTCTAATTATAACATCTCAGAAATAGAGTATTTTTTATACTTTACCTGGGAATAATGTTTAGTAAGTAGACCTACATTAGCTTGATGTTCGTGGGTTCAGTTTGTTGTATGTAATCATCATCATTTCAGTCCAGAATCATCCACTACTGAGTATAGAAATCCCTTTTTTGCCTTCATACTCCTCGGTTCCGTGCGTCCCTCATCCAGGTGTTTCCCGCGACTTTGACGATATCATCAACCCTGGTTTCTTTGGCCTAACCTTGGCCACCTTTCGGTCCCAACTTTACTCCATCGGCTCCATCTTCGCGTCTAACTAGATGTCCTGCTCAATTCCACTTAAAGCGCATCGCCCTGTCCTCGACGTCGTAGACTTTCGACCGAACGACGGATTTCGATTGCTCTTAGCTTAGTAGCGTTATGCCAAGCATGGCTCGCTCCATGGCCCTTTGTGCCTCTCGTATGCGGTGGACAGTCAGTCTCCTTTGTTGTTTATAATTAATCTACCTATGTATTCCGTCTCTCGACTTTCTTTCAGTCCGTCCAAAGGCCTCTATAAGATTGCCTTGTGAGATAAGACCGCCCATTGTTTTATGTGGTGTAAAATAAAGCGTTTAATAAATAATATTATAAAAGAAAATAAGCTGTTGCCAACAGGACACGTAAACGTTTGTACTTACTTCCTTCGCGAGAAATACAATAAAAATTCTTCAACGCAATTGCTCTGCTACGAAAAATTCATTCAATAAAACTCACTTCGCAATCGACCGACACCTTTTTCGTTAATAGTTATAGTTACGTACATATAAAGGGCCCCAGTCTTTACCCCCAAAGGCAAGAATGAGGTCACCACAGTACTCTGGGGTGTTCTAAGTCCCTTACTTAGGCTGCTCTCAAATGAATAAAACGCGCGGTTACGGGTCAAGTAGGTATTTTATATTTATTTATTCTATTCTAGGAGTATTTACAGCATGATAAAACGAGGACGAGAAATTTTCAAATGAAGTGGATTTTTGATACCACATGATACACTTATTGCATTGGGCTAGCAAACTTTTAAAGATACATTATGGTTATTTCCCCCAAGCTTAAAAAACAGTCTCACTGAAAATGCAAGAAGCGTGATACTCTTTTTTAATAAATAAATTAGAGCTTTCTTAACAGACAATTTTATTTTACCAATGGGCACATACATGCCTCTGTACAAAATTAAATACAAGTAGCTGGTGAATGCATCTGATTGGTATGTGCGTATGGACTGAGGGCCCGTTTTTTGAACCGTTGCGAAACGAAATAAGACTTATAGGGGATTTAGTTAAAAATAGTAAAAACTTAAAGCAAAGGTCCATAAATTTCTTAAACGTGAATTAAAACTTTTACGATTAAATAACTTGGGCCCTCAGTCCAGACGCTTGCATAAAGTGGCATAGTCTGAATCTCAGTAAGTACTATATCTGGGTTAATAATTTTTATTTAGGAATTTAGTTAAGAATTTCTTAAATATTTTAAGAAATTCCCAAGTCTGTAGAATATGACATTACAGATTTATGGCGATATATCTAGGGCCCTCAATTCATTATTGTTTGAACTGAGGAATCTGCAAAACATGAATTTATCTTAAGAAATACATAAATACGACTTTAACATATTTTACTTAGACATATAGGTGAATTAGTTAAAAAGAAATAATAACACAAAAGTTAATTGTTATGAAGTAAATGAAAATTGAATTTTACTAAAATGTCTGAACTGAGAGCCCAATGTTTTCGGCTTTATTGACTAGGCGCGACCTCATAGATGAACACAAATTAGAATAAGATTTTTAACTATTTCTTAACTAAATTGTAACATATCGTCCGTCCTTCTAAATATTATACTTTAAAAGAAAATTGATTTTTAACTTTTTATATGAGAAAAATTAGTAGGGTGACCATAATGTTCATAGTAAGTACCTGTACATTTTGTAAAGCGCGGTCGGAAAGTCATAATATTTGCAGCTAAAAGTATTATACAACGTGCCGCTGCTTTGACGACATTAATTTGACGTATACGGTTTCGCGTCATCGTTTTGTAAAGATATTTTAATGTAATTAAACTTTATTATTTATTGATTTATTTACAATTTTCTAAAATAGCATCTTGGAGCAACCTGTAGCGCAGAGATGAAATTAAAACGAATTAAAATAGTCTTATATCCTAAAAATACAAAATTGCGAGTGAGCGAAGTTATTTTTACCCGACTACGGCAAAGCCAAAAGGAAGGGTTATGATTTTAGCAGTCTATGTATGTATGTATGTATGTATGTAAGTATGTATTTTTACCCGACTACGGCAAACCAAAAAGGAAGGGTTATTATTTTAGCGGTCTATTTAAGTATGTATGTATGTATATAAGTATGTACTTACGTGTGTTCCACCGTAGCGCCTAAATTACTGAACGGATTTTGATGAATGAGGTATCGATAGATTTGTAATAATGGTCCGTGTGACATAGGCTACATAAATTCTTCCTATATTTAATATAGTGGACTTTACACGTAAATTTCTGACCTCTAAAAAATTAAATTGAGATAATCATGACATGTTTGGTATCAAAAGAAAGGTCTTGACGAGCACATTACAAATGTGTATATACCTATGTCATTATTGTTTAAGTAAAAAATATTTTGAACTTTTTAGATCAATTTCGGGTCGGGTTACTGTTTTTAGGGTTCCGTACCTCAAAAGGAAAAAACGGAACCCTTATAGGATCACTCGTGTGTCTGTCTGTCTGTCTGTCTGTCTGTCCGTCTGTCCGTCTGTCACAGCCAATTTGCTCCGAATCTAATGAAACGATTAAGTTGAAACTTGGTACACATATGTATTTTGGTAACCCAAACACGGACATGTAACGTAAATAAACGAATTTTGAATATAGGGGTGGGATTTTGGGGGAAAATAAGTACACTTAAAAAAAAAGTTTTGCAAACTGTACCGTGTGACATATCAAATGAAAGGTCTTACTGTGAGGGTCTCAAATATATTTATTTTATAATTTTAAAATAAATTGTTTTGAAGTTATTTAAGAAAATAGACGAAAATTGACCATTCCCCCCCCCCCTTATCTCCGAAACTAATGAGCCTAAAATTTTGAAAAAAATACAGAAAATAGTTCTTTACCTATACATTACAGGAAAACCTATCAGAAGTTTGTGGTCTTGTAAATCTATATATAAAAAATTCAAAGTCCTGACTGACTCATTGACTGATTAAAATCAACGCACAGTCCAAACCACTGGACCTAGAGACATGAAATTTTGCACATAGATACATTATATAGTGTAAACATCCATTAAGGAAGAATTTTTGGAAATTCCATCCCTAAAGGAATAAAATAGGGGATGAAAGTTTGTATGAAAAATCTTATTTCTTGAGTTATTACTAGAGATCGGATAATCGGATGCATATTAACCTAAAGTTGAGGTGTTGGCTAAGTATGGAGTGGGCTTTTGGATTAAAAAAATCCCAGAATTCCGGTATCGGCCAATTTTGACTTCTGATTATAGAATCGAATGTATAATTTACTTAAGTTCAGATGTTAGTTAATATGGATTGCACTTAAAAAAAAAAAAAACCCGGGATTCCGGAACGAAAATTTTTAAGTTCTGATTTTGGAATCGAATGTTTTAGTTAGGTACTTGCGTTTAGGTGTTGGCTAATATGGATTGTACTTTTGTATTAAAAAAATCCCGGTATTCCTTGATTCACAAATTAATAGTTCTGATTATAGAATCGAATGTATATTTACTTACGTTTAGGTTTTGGCTATTAAGGAATGCACTTTTGTGTCGATCGTCAAAATGTCGCAATTCCGGAATTGATAAATTAAGTATTTTTTGAAAAGGTAACTTTTTTATCACTAAATTTTCATAGGGTGTTCTACTCATGAGCAACGTTCATTAAGGGATCAACCCGTAAATCACGAAACATAAGTCAGCTGATTCATACATTTTGGTCGAGTAGGTATTGAACTTTTGTTTCAGACATCGTAATTTTTTTTGTGATTTCAGAGTTGGTCCCATAGTGAAAGCTGCTGAAAATGTAATATAATATTTTATATTTTCAAATATTTTCAAATTTTTCGTCATGGGTACTATTCATGGTTTTCGAGGCTGTTACAGCTGATAGTGACATTAAAATGTAAATCCAAGATGCCGGCTGCGAAAATTTTCTAATTTTCCGTCATGGGTGTCGTTTTCATGGTTTTCGGGGGTGATAAAGCTGATAGTGACATTAAAATGTAAATCCAAGATGGCGGCTGCGAACATTTTCTAATTTTCGTCATGGGTGTCGTTTTATTGGTTTTCGAGGGTGTTAAAGCCGATAGTGACACTAAATTGTAATTCCAAGATGGTGGGTGCAAATATTTTTTATTTTTCGTCATGGGTGTCGTTTTCATCGTTTTCGGGGGTATTAAAGCTGATAGTGACATTAAAATGTAAATCCAAGGTGACGGCTGCGAACATTTTCTAATTTTTCGTCATGGGTGTCGTTTTCATGGTTTTTGAGGGTTGTAAAACCGACGGAAATGTTCGCAGCCGTCATCTTGGATTTACATTTTAATGTCACTATCAGCTTTAATACCCCCTAAAAAACAATCCAAACGATATCCATCAAATTTTTTTTTAATTTTCGCAGCCGCCATCTTGAATGTACATTTTAATGTCATTATCAGCTTTAACACCCCCGAAAACCATGAAAACGACACCCATGACGAAAAATTTAAAAATATTTGCATCCGCCATCTTGGATTTACATTTTAGTGTCACTATCAGCTTTAAAACTCTCAAAAACCATGAAAACGATACCCATGACGAAAAATTAAAAAACATTCGCATCCGCCATCTTGGATTTACATTTTAGTGTCACTATCGGCTTTAACACCCTCAAAAACCAATAAAACGACACCCATGACGAAAAATTAGAAAATTTTCGCAGCCGCCATCTTGGATTTACATTTTAACGCCATTATCAGCTTTAAAACTCTCAAAAACCATGAAAACGACACCCATGACGAAAAATTAAAAAAATATTCGCATCCACCATCTTGGATTTACATTTTAATGTCATTATCAGCTTTAACACCCCCGAAAACCATGAAAACGACACCCATGACGAAAAATTTAAAAATATTTGCATCCGCCATCTTGGATTTACATTTTAGTGTCACTATCGGCTTTAAACCTCTCAAAAACCATGAAAACGATACCCATGACGAAAAATTAAAAAACATTCGCATCCGCCATCTTGGATTTACATTTTAGTGTCACTATCGGCTTTAACACCCTCAAAAACCAATAAAACGACACCCATGACGAAAAATTAGAAAATTTTCGCAGCCGCCATCTTGGATTTACATTCTAACGCCATTATCAGCTTTAAAACTCTCAAAAACCATGAAAACGACACCCATGACGAAAAATTAAAAAAATATTCGCATCCACCATCTTGGATTTACATTTTAGTGTCACTATCGGCTTTAACACCCTCTAAAATCAATAAAACGACACCCATGACGAAAAATTAGAAAATTTTCGCAGCCGCCATCTTGGATTTACATTTTAACGCCACTATCGGCATTAAAATTCTCAAAAACTATGAAAACAACACCCATGACGAAAAGTTAGAAACTTTAGCAGCCGCCATCTTGGATTTACATTTTAACGCCACTATCGGTTTTACAACCCTCGAAAACCATGAAAACGTCACCCATGACAAAAAAATTTAAAATGTTGGCAGCCGCCGTCTTCGATTTACATTTTAACATCACTATCGGCTTTAACACCTTCGAAAAGCATGAAAACGACACCCATGACGAAAAATTTGAAAATTTTGCAGCCGCCATCTTGGATTTACATTTAAACATCACTATCGGCTTTAACACCCTCGAAAAACATGAAAACGACACCCATGACGAAAAATTTGAAAATGTTCGCAGCCGCCATCTTGGATTTACATTTTCACGTCACTATCAGCTTTAACATTCTCGAAACCCATGAAAACAACCCCACCGATATAGTGACGGTACCTTCCAGGGACAACCATTTTCATTCGGCAGCTTTGTATTTCTCGCGGGGATCACGTGTAACAAACGGAATATTTATGTGATCCCGATTTCCCGGTATTTCCAAATAAATAAAACCACGTTATTTATGAAGTCGTTTCCATACCATGTATCCGATTAGTTGTGCATTCCCACATTTTCATGAATCCCGGGATTTATATTAAGAAAAAAAATGCTAAGAAGCCGCTTCCATACTTTGTTAGCGAAATATTAACTTTAGGTTAATATGCATCCGATTATCCGATCTCTAGTTATTACACTTGAAACTTAGCACCAATATTCATCTAAGTTAATTATAAAATTAATCATTTTTAGTTTTCCTAAACTACCCACTTTTTTTGTGGAAGGGAAATCATCAAATGACTTCTCCCGCTCTGGGTGGAGCGGAAGGGCGTGTCATACTTTTACTGACTAAAACCCACCCGTGTTTCTTCAGTTGCCTATGGCAGGGCACGGTATCTATTTCGAACAACCCGCGACCCCAGAAGACGGGATTGGTGGATGTCAAAGTTTGTATGGAGGAATTTTAACACGCGGTCCGATTTACTCAAAACTCAGTTTTTGTACTTGAGACCAAAACTAGAGACTAACTAACGAGTATCAGGGTTTTCCAAAAATCTACCCCTAAGGGGTGAAAAGGGGTAGCAAATTTTACAGCGGAGGATTTTATTGGGGATTGATTAACTCGAAAATTGGTGTAAATAATGTTTCACCCAAGTTATGGAAACATCCCAAAGGATTTTTGAAATTCTAACCCTGTGGGGGTAAAAACGGGGATACAGTTTATATGAAAAATCTTATTGTTTTGGTTAATGAACTTGAAACTTAGCACAAATACTTGCTTATGTAAGTAATAAAGTTTGTCATTATTACTTTTTCAAAACTACCCCTCAAAGGGTGTTTAGGGATGTTAAAGTTTGTATGGAAGATTTTTAAAACGCAGTCCGATTAACTTGAAACTCAGTATTCAGTATTTTATACTTTTGATGAAAAGTAAACAATAATAAGAAAATTAAAACCCATGAAATCAGACATCCTCGCCGGGCAAAGCCACGGGCAGTCTAGCTAGTATCTCAATATTGTGCGTACAAACTTACTAAGCCTCCGCTGTCCGTCCGTCCGTCCGTCCGTCTGTCACAGGGCTGTATCTCATGAACCTTAATAGGTAGAGAGTTAAAATTTTCACAGATTGTGTATTTCTATTACGACTATAACAACAAATAATAAAAATAAAGTAAAGTTAAAATTAAAGGGCCTGCCCCCTTTAATTTTAACTTTACTTTTTTTTCCCCCATCCATACAGAAAAGTTTTCATTTTGAAAAAAAAATAATAACGTGTGTGTGGGGATGTTATTGTGTAGAACTCGTCGAGTAGAGTACAAAGATATTTTAATTTTTTTTATCTTCTAAAATGAAGAAATAGGGGGCCGTAAAAGTTGTTAATTTTATACCATTTTTTTACGAGCTCTATTATATAATGTACCTTATACTGTACTTAATCAAGAAATACTAAAAACGGCGATTCGTAAGGTATTTTGTTTAAATATGGGCGATTTTCTGCAACTGCAAAAAATAACGTTGTAATTCACAGTATCATTACGAAATACAAAGTTATCTTTGCGATTGTTAAACATATAATATGGTACGGAACCCTTTGTGTGCGAGTCCGTCTCGCACTTGGCCGGTTTTTTTTTAAACTTTATTCTTGTTACTACTACATAAATACCCTTGATGATAAAACTATTTATTAGTTAGGAGTGCTACTATATGGCTCCATTTTCAAAGATGATAACAAATGGTTTCGTTAATTCATAGACTTATAAAAAAGGAGGACTCCGCGCCACGTATATCAAAAGTGAAGCACAGTAAGTAAGACCGTTTGTACAAACACGCTTCACGCACACATTAACATCATAGTATGCCACCGGCCCTAGTTGCCTAAAGTAAATAAATTCAAAGTATAGATATATTTAAAAAAAATGTAAATGTGGGTATACAACGTGTTCCCGTAATTACAACATTGACTAAAGACACAATTAGTGCTGGTGGCCAGTAATCATAAAAATTATAATACGATAAAATAATTAATTAATTGAAAAAAAAAATTCAAACAAACTAAATAATAAAATAATAACCAAAATTAGGATCACTCTAGGCAAAAGACTCATTCATGAAGCTATTGTTTTATGTCAGCTGGTAAGGTCTTTGACTTTGACCCTTTTTTTGGTTCATCGTGTGTCTATAATGTTCTGGCCCAGCTGTGAGTAGCTTCATGAATGATTTCTTTTGCACAACCCTCATAGAAAAATTCGAGTGGCGTGACCTTTTCTTTCCCGTTCGTTTTAATTTCATCTCTGCGCTACAGGTTGCTCCAAGATGCTATTTTAGAAAATTGTAAATAAATCAATAAATAATAAAGTTTAATTAAATTAAAATATCTTTACAAAACGAAGACGCGAAACCGTATACGTCAAATTAATGTCCTCAAAGCAGCGGCACGTTGTATAATACTTTTAGCTGCAAATATTATGACTTTCCGACCGCGCTTTACAAAATGTACAGGTACTTACTATGAACATTATGGTCACCCTACTAATTTTTCTCATATAAAAAGTTAAAAATCAATTTTCTTTTAAAGTATAATATTTAGAAGGACGGACGATATGTTACAATTTAGTTAAGAAATAGTTAAAAATCTTATTCTAATTTGTGTTCATCTATGAGGTCGCGCCTAGTCAATAAAGCCGAAAACATTGGGCTCTCAGTTCAGACATTTTAGTAAAATTCAATTTTCATTTACTTCATAACAATTAACTTTTGTGTTATTATTTCTTTTTCACTAATTCACCTATATGTCTAAGTAAAATATGTTAAAGTCGTATTTATGTATTTCTTAAGATAAATTCATGTTTTGCAGATTCCTCAGTTCAAACAATAATGAATTGAGGGCCCTAGATATATCGCCATAAATCTGTAATGTCATATTCTACAGACTTGGGAATTACTTAAAATATTTAAGAAATTCTTAACTAAATTCCTAAATAAAAATTATTAACCCAGATATAGTACTTACTGAGATTCAGACTATGCCACTTTATGCAAGCGTCTGGACTGAGGGCCCAAGTTATTTAATCGTAAAAGTTTTAATTCACGTTTAAGAAATTTATGGACCTTTGCTTTAAGTTTTTACTATTTTTAACTAAATCCCCTATAAGTCTTATTTCGTTTCGCAATGGTCCAAAAAACGGGCCCTCAGTCCATACGCACATCTGATTGGTGAATGTCACAATAGCATGCCAGCGACTTGCATAGTTTTGTATAAGGCATGTGTATTTTCGCCCTTATTCTTCTTCTTCGCTTGTCGATGGCAATCTATACAGAGTCAGCCCAGAATTTGGCTACGAGCTTGGCACCTTCAGTAACGTCCAATTCCTATAGCGTGCCCGTGCAGACAGACACGCTAAGACAGACATTAAGAGACCCATTGTTTTAGGGACAGCACCACATTCACACTCCAGGGTCCGAGTCATCTGTGAATCTCCACCTGAGCAGGTTTTCTTTGCTTCGGCCTACCTGAGTCCGGAGTCTATTTATAGACTTCCAGCAGGTATGCCAAGGCATCTCGTGACCTGCTGGAAGATTTTCAGCATGTGGAACGAGTGGGTTGGGTAGGGAAGCACTATCTCGCCACAGCTTAATCCTTCCCTTAGACCGTTCGCCAGTAAGTGGGAGAGGCTCCTTCAAACAGGAGTGACACGCGACACAAACGCACCGCGTGTCGCGCGACTAGCGGTGCCTTTGTATCGCGTGTCGCGCGACTAGCGGTGCCTTTGTATCGCGTGTCGCGCGACTAGCGGTGTCTTTGTATCGCGTGTCGCGCGACTAGCGGTGTTATCGTCCGAAGGGTGTCGTGTGTCGGAAACCATCTTGGCGAAATTCTGGTGGCACTATTCCTGATAGTGCATACAGCATTTGCACTAGGATCCGTTTGAGGTAACCAGTGATGGACTGATGGGTAAGATAAGGCATGTTTCCTTCAGAACTGTATCCACTAACTTAGCATGGGCTGAACGACTCCACACGGTACGCGAATTCACATTTTCGCCTTAACTTCGCCCTTCGGTACATAATACAAAAATGCTTACACAACGTAGTGTTTTAGCATTATCTTAGATTGTACCATTGTACCCTACGCCACAACTTCAGTAACATATTCAGCATGGAACCCTCTACAGAAGCCGGCATCACATTAATCTTCAGTGACGCAGCATTGTGATCGACGTCTTTACCATAGACACACCCTTCGTTTCACTCACCCCGGAGCATGCGCGATAGATTAATTAATTCCTTGTCAGCTGCCATGAAAGGGTACAATAAAACCATCCCTATAACTTCCAAACGACCTAACGTGGAAAAAATACGCACCGTTTTCAAATACGAGTATGTGTAGATGTAGTTACACCTACTCTGTTAACTTTATGAAGATTAAAATATCAAGAACATTTTTGTATCAGCTGTTACGTACAGGAATTTCAAATACCTAATCAACTTTTGCTTTATATGCTAGCTCTTACCGAAACATTTGCATAATATCATATTTATAATGAACTTAAAAAATGAGTATAAGTAGGTATGTACTTATCCAAGTTAAGAAGCCAAAACCTTAAACAAACTAACAATATTTGGGCTATCTACAAATGATTTGGAAAAGATAGGTCAGGCTTCAGATGATTACTCAGAATAAGCGTAAAACAGCAATTGGTTAGATCAAAATAAAGTTTTTACTACCTCTATATCTACACAAATAGATAACAGAATAAAAATGATTACCCCTATTTCACCGAGTATGATCGGATGCATGCAGCCACTGAACACACGTAAAACGAGCGTGAAACACTTGCTCACATGTAAAACTATCTAATTTTACACTCAAGGTAATCGTACATAATGTAATATCTGCATAATATACAGATATTTTGGTCTGATACCAAGTGCACATCCCGGGAATCTGTGTGCATTACCAACTACGTGGCAGTGGCTGCAGACATGCACGCGGAGGCAAAGCGTCACGCCACGTTTGTCGAATATGAACATGTATTAATATTGCTCGAAATAGATATAATTTGATGTCATGATGTTTTGAATTCAAAATTTTGTTACGGACTTCTTTTTATAAATTTAATTTACAACGAGGGATTTGTGGGTAAGTAATAACAGCCGCACGGGTAAGCTATACGTTTACCGCGGTTGGTCCGTTGATGAATGACCATCTTTACATACCAAGACCCTTCCGTGGCTCGGATAGCACGTGTTGCGGCCGGCGCGGACCAGTGGACGTTTCAGCTTTAGCCGTTGGTCCCAGCTGTCATTCGTGCATCTTTGACAGTCGATCGTTACGGGTATTCAGAAGCCTGAAAGTCTGACAACAAGTATTACCAAGGGAGGTATTATCCAGTGCTCAGTGGTCAGATAGGCAGTAGCTCTATGTAAAATACTGGTATTAGCTGCATTCGGTTAGACTGGAAGCCGACCCAACATAGTTGGAAAAAGGGCTAGGCAGATGAGCTATGAGGATTTTCCTATGTTACGATCCGTTAATGTTGCTTCGCTTCAAACATATGACCCGAAATGCGCTGGCCCCTGCACACCTGTAGGAAAAATGTCCAGTGAATATAAATCAATCTGCCTAGCCTTTTCCCAACTATGTTGGGGTCGGCTTCCAGTCTAACCGGATGCAGCTGAATACCAGTATTTTACATGGAGCGACTGCCTATCTGACCTCCTCAACCCAGTTACTGGGTAATACGATACCCCTTGGTAAGACTGGTTGTCAGACTTTCGGGCTTCTGACGACCCGTAACGACTGTCAAATATCCACGAATAACAGCCGGGACCAACGGCTGAACGTGCTTTCCGATGCACGGAGGAATCTCGATTTGTAAAGATGGTCACCCATCCACTGACCAACCCCGGCAAGCGTAGCTTAACCTGACGGATCGACCCGTGCGGCTGTTATTTCTTAGCCACGAGCTCCTCTGTCCAGTGATTATAGCTATAAGGAAAGATTTGCTCAGTTAATGAGTCTGAGTGCAGGTGACGCTTTCGGAATGGGTTTGCTCGTCAGCGCAATGGAATTATTACGAGAAAAATACTTAGTTTATTATAAATTGTTTCCTTCCTTGTTCGTTATTAATGTTATATTTTCCTCTTTACTTGCCAGGTGATGACGTCTTATGCCGAATGAACGTTATTCTATTTTTAAGCGACTTCAAAAAAAAGAGGAGGTTCTTAATTCGACTGTATGTTTTTTTGTATGTTTTTTACGTGATTACTCCGTCAATTATGAACAATAACCGGCTTCCAAAAAAACGACTACAAAGTGAAAAATAACTATTTCGGAAGCCGGTGGCAAAAAACTAAAAACAAATCCGAACACACTTCCGAAATTAAAGTTAAGTATTTTTCACTTTGTAGTGTTTTTTTTTTAAAGTTAGTTGTTTTTTTTTTGTTCTACTGTAGATAATGCGAACTAAAAAGTTAATATCTACAATTTTTTATGCCTCGTTACCTTTTAACTTTACAACTTGCATGCAAGAATCTCATAAGCGTAACGCATTTTCTTTCTTTTTTATCGTTTTATTAATAGTACCTATAACGTGGCAGCCACATTACCCACCCTTAGTAAAAGCAGGCCATAAATAACTCATGTCCTCAATGTGTAGCGGCCTACAAATTAATAATATGCGTTTTATTTTTTACTAGCTGCGCCCCGCGGTTTCACCCGCGTAGACCGGGATAAAACGTAGCCTATGTGTTAATCCAGGGTATAAGCTATCTACATACCAAATTTCATCCAAATCGGTCCAGCCGTTTGAACGTGAAGAAGTAACAAACATACACACACACACACACCCCCACTCACAAACTTTCGCCTTTATAATATTAGTGTAATGTGATATTAGTGTGATGTGATATTAGTGTGATGATTTCACTCGACCAAGCACAATATTCCATTAAACATTCGATCAAACCTTCTACCCTTGTCTTAAAAGGTGACTCTAAGAGCGAGCGCGCACTGCGGTGCGTTTCCGTTAGTTCTGCCGCACTGGGCGGCAACAAACCGCTGGCTGGGCTGGGGGTAACAAAACGCATGACCGCAGTGCGCGCACTTCAAAGACATTCCTGCGGTGCGTTTCCGTTAGTTCTACCGCACTGGGCGGGGCCTACAGTAACAAAACGCATGACCGCAGTGCGCGCACTTCAAAGACATTCCTGCGGTGCGTTTCCGTTAGTTCTACCGCACTGGGCGGGGCCTACAGTAACAAAACGCATGACCGCAGTGCGCGCACTTCAAAGACATTCCATACTTCACAGATTTTGCGTTAGAAAAACGCACCGCAATGCGCGCTCGCCCTAAGGGCCTGTTTCACCACTTACGATTAAGTTCCTATTAACTTACTTGGCACATAATTTCATACAAATTCCGTTCCATTTTTGAATTTATTCGGTAAGTAGTGGCTATACGGACATGGTGAAATAGGCTCTTAGTCTAACCGAAAAGTTTGGTGATTATGATTAAACATCTCCATGTTCCCACTTCTGGGACACAGGCCTCCTCTATGTGAAAGGGACGTAATCCACCACGCGGGCCCAGTGCGGGTTGGTAGATGTCATATGCCTTCGAATTTTTGGTTCTAGGACATGCCGGTTTCCTCACGATGTTTTCCTTCACCGTTTTGAGAGCAGTGGTGATGAAATAATTTACACGCAGTAAAACGCCTGTCTGGGTTCGAACCTCATCATCAACCTCACAACTCATCAGTCGCATCCGTTACTGGGCCACCACTCTTCTCTCATTGGTGCAGCTCCCATGGTGATTACAAAGATAGGTACTTATTTCACCAAGATCACTTTCCGAAAAGTTCTTCTAAAGTTGGATGTGTGGGGAACTTTCGTAATTCTGCTATTATTGTTAACGGGCTGACATAATGACTAAAAAGCACTACTTCTGAAGCATCTAGGGTCTTACTTAACAAGCATCATATTTAATACCATGGTAGTAAATAAGCACAGAGCATATAGTTATAATTTGTTCTGTGTAGGTACCTATACAATGTGGAGACGACGCAATGTGACTAAAAAAAAACCGGCCAAGTGCGAGACGGACTCGCACACAAAGGGTTCCGTACCATATTATATGTTTAACAATCGCAAAGATAACTTTGTATTTCGTAATGATACTGTGAATTACAACGTTATTTTTTGCAGTTGCAGAAAATCGCCCATATTTAAACAAAATACCTTACGAATCGCCGTTTTTAGTATTTCTTGATTAAGTACAGTATAAGGTACATTATATAATAGAGCTCGTAAAAAAATGGTATAAAATTAACAACTTTTACGGCCCCCTATTTCTTCATTTTAGAAGATAAAAAAAATTAAAATATCTTTGTACTCTACTCGACGAGTTCTACACAATAACATCCCCGTTAATAATAACACACACGTTATTATTTTTTTTTCAAAATGAAAACTTTTCTGTATGGGGGAAAAAAAAGTAAAGTTAAAATTAAAGGGGGCAGGCCCTTTAATTTTAACTTTACTTTATTTTTATTATTTGTTGTTATAGTCGTAATAGAAATACACAATCTGTGAAAATTTTAACTCTCTACCTATTAAGGTTCATGAGATACAGCCCTGTGACAGACGGACGGACGGACGGACGGACAGCGGAGGCTTAGTAAGTTTGTACGCACAATATTGAGATACTAGCTAGACTGCCCGTGGCTTTGCCCGGCGAGGATGTCTGATTTCATGGGTTTTAATTTTCTTATTATTGTTTACTTTTCATCAAAAGTATAAAATACTGAATACTGAGTTTCAAGTTAATCGGACTGCGTTTTAAAAATCTTCCATACAAACTTTAACATCCCTAACCACCCTTTGAGGGGTAGTTTTGAAAAAGTAATAATGACAAACTTTATTACTTACATAAGCAAGTATTTGTGCTAAGTTTCAAGTTCATTAACCAAAACAATAAGATTTTTCATATAAACTGTATCCCCGTTTTTACCCCCACAGGGTTAGAATTTCAAAAATCCTTTGGGATGTTTCCATAACTTGGGTGAAACATTATTTACACCAATTTTCGAGTTAATCAATCCCCAATAAAATCCTCCGCTGTAAAATTTGCTACCCCTTTTCACCCCTTAGGGGTAGATTTTTGGAAAACCCTGATACTCGTTAGTTAGTCTCTAGTTTTGGTCTCAAGTACAAAAACTGAGTTTTGAGTAAATCGGACCGCGTGTTAAAATTCCTCCATACAAACTTTGACATCCACCAATCCCGTCTTCTGGGGTCGCGGGTTGTTCGAAAGAGATACCGTGCCCTGCCATAGGCAACTGAAGAAACACGGGTGGGTTTTAGTCAGTAAAAGTATGACACGCCCTTCCGCTCCACCCAGAGCGGGAGAAGTCATTTGATGATTTCCCTTCCACAAAAAAAGTGGGTAGTTTAGGAAAACTAAAAATGATTAATTTTATAATTAACTTAGATGAATATTGGTGCTAAGTTTCAAGTGTAATAACTCAAGAAATAAGATTTTTCATACAAACTTTCATCCCCTATTTTATTCCTTTAGGGATGGAATTTCCAAAAATTCTTCCTTAATGGATGTTTACACTATATAATGTATCTATGTGCAAAATTTCATGTCTCTAGGTCCAGTGGTTTGGACTGTGCGTTGATTTTAATCAGTCAATGAGTCAGTCAGGACTTTGAATTTTTTATATATAGATTTACAAGACCACAAACTTCTGATAGGTTTTCCTGTAATGTATAGGTAAAGAACTATTTTCTGTATTTTTTTCAAAATTTTAGGCTCATTTGTTTCGGAGATAAGGGGGGGGGAATGGTCAATTTTCGTCTATTTTCTTAAATAACTTCAAAACAATTTATTTTAAAATTATAAAAAAAATATATTTGAGACCCTCACAGTAAGACCTTTCATTTGATATGTCACACGGTACAGTTTGCAAAACTTTTTTTTTAAGTGTACTTATTTTCCCCCAAAATCCCACCCCTATATTCAAAATTCGTTTATTTACGTTACATGTCCGTGTTTGGGTTACCAAAATACATATGTGTACCAAGTTTCAACTTAATCGTTTCATTAGATTCGGAGCAAATTGGCTGTGACAGACGGACAGACGGACAGACAGACAGACAGACAGACAGACACACGAGTGATCCTATAAGGGTTCCGTTTTTTCCTTTTGAGGTACGGAACCCTAATTAAAACACTGACAAAATTAATGCATAGGTGGAGGTGTAGGTTAAAACTATCAAATGAATCCTTACATCGAAATTAAAAATTTGTTTTCTTTTTCAAACAAACTAAACAGTAGTGAAGGACCGACTATGGATTTTGTCAATCTTTTAACTAGTGACTAAACTATTGATATGATTTCATTGAATTTTCGTATGTAGACTGGGAACGTCAAGATATCCGCAGTTGTATTATCGTCTCCACCTTGTAATAACATTCGTCATGCAACCCTCATGATCTACAAGTAATGACAGATTGCTAGTTACCTACATGTTATCACAATTACCCAGTTTAATCGGTTCACGGATCAAATAAGTGCATAGATCAGCAAAGAAAAAAAATAATTCAAGCCATCAAAAAATACCTTTTAGTAAGTAAGTGGTATTATGACCTACTTACCTACTAACAATTTATGTCTACACGTATTTGTTATTTATCATAGTACTGCTTTGTACTGTATACTTCCGTGTTCAATAAATAACCGCGTATCTACATAATGTTTTTGCTATAGTGACGTATGCTAAGGTATGGGAGTAAATTGACGCAGCGTGTATGACGCGGGCGAGCGTATACAATTTTTATTGGTCACTCGGTAAGGTTCTTAGAGCAATTCATCTTATAGATTCAAGGCTTACAGCTGCGTTGAAACCCCGACGTACGTCAATACAATGCACCGTGGTTATAATCTTAGAAACATAGCAATCATTATGATTGTGATAGACTTTAATAGTATTAGAGCTCTTTGTGAAAGAATAGAATACTCTCTATTATGTACACCATGTGAATTACAGATGTACATTTTACGTAGGGTAACACATTGAGCGGTCTTCTCGCTAAAAGCGTTATTTTAGAGACAACCTTTGAATGGATTTAAAGGGAGAAGGATCAGAGACAATACTGAATTTATTAGTCTGTGGTTTAGGTACGTACCTACGTAATACAATAAATAAATAAATACATACATACATCATCATCATCATCTGCCTAGCTTTTTCCCAAGTATGTTGGGGTCGGCTTCATGTCTAGCCTAATAAATACATACATACATAAATCATATAGGTACGTAGAAGATATGTTATTATGTACTAAAGAGTTCGTTTTAGAAAGTCTTGTTTTTGCCTCTAAGCTATATGGTTTGTTCCGGTTTGTAGAACAATGGTGCTGTTGAACTTACAGTCACTTCAAACATTTTTAACTGTTATGCTCGAAGGCCCGAACAAAAGTTAAGTCAAAGTCAAATCATTTATTTCAAATAGGCACATAATAGGCACTTTATAACTCGAAATTTACAAAAAAAAAAAAAGGCAGTCATGGGAACTGCCAAAAGAAGTGAAAACTTTAACGTAAGTGTCGCGGTATCGCGGTGACGTGGTGACGTGAACCCATTAGATTTCCCCCTACCAAAAATAGCACAACGCGCCTAACGAAGTTTTCACTTCAAAAATAGAATTGATTTTAGTTAGTAAGTCGTGATAGTATTTTGTAAGGTGGCCTATGAGGTACTGCAATTGTTATACAGGATGTCCGGTAAAGAATGGATAACCTTGGAATAGCATATTACAGACATGATGGCCGTTCTTAAAAAAATACCAAAAAAAAATATTTAAAAAAAAATATTTTTTGGAGACTCCAAAAAATCATAATGTACGCACGACAACAGATCAAATTTTCAGTATAAGCTGATCTCGCATTGTATAGGATTTCCTTACAATGAGAGGTCAGTCTAAACTAGAAATGTATAGCTTGATGTGTAGCCGTGTGTACCTACTAGTGGGGATATTTTTTTTTGTTTTTTTTTAAGAACGGCCATCATGTCTGTAATATGCTATTCCAAGGTTATCCATTCTTTACCGGACACCCTGTATGTACAGAGTTATTATTTAATTCCAAAAAGGATGAGCAGAGCCCTTAGCCCTTAACCTTGAGTCCTTTACTTATACCACAAAACTAAGTCTACAATTCTACAAAATTGATAAAAATTTTAGAAAAAATTGCATTATTACAGAAATTACAAATATACATGCATTACAATTTATAATCTAAAATTCTTTTGCATTTTTAAAAGCGTACCTAACTCAATGCATGAGGGCATTGTAGACTTGATTTGTAGGTTTGTTCCGTAACTTGTAAATAGGAATTGTAAAGTTTTTTGACAAAGGGCCCTGATCTGCCAGTTCAATACAGAAAATAATAAGCTAGTAAGTATCACAAATTATTCTCAGACCGCGCGTTGGTAGTTTAAAATCACATCGGGGAAAAAACTGAGTGACATTCCTTCCTACAAGATTATCCTTGGCTAATAATTTTAAATCTACATAGGCCCAATGTTCAAGGTACTTAAACTAAAATATTAAAATAACATTCCTGCTTCATCTTACTACAAAAACACAGAAATTCGACGTAGTATTCTTATTTAAAATTAATCACAAACCAAATAAATCATGGTGTCGAAATGTTAGAAAGCTGCAAATCTTTTTCTTCCTGTTTTAATGGAACGTTGACGCACGTGATACAAAACTTCACATGCACTGTGACCCTGACTTTATTTTTGTTTCTTTTCACATTTTTATAAAAAAACATCGGGTTCATATACTTCCAGGAAAAGAATGGACCACGCCATTCTAACCTTGGATCTTGTAAAAGGTGATTTACAGGACACAATTGTGTTTGGGTGTTGTGATTAGGCAACATCTAATTTTGCTACCAATTATTGCTTTCTACGAGGTACGAGCATCTAAATTGAGCCTTTCGTGAGTCGTGCACAAACCACTGAACTGTGCTCAAATAACAACAAACTGCGATTACCAACCTAGCGAATTAGGTGATTATGACTATGTTTGTATCGTAACGATCAAGCGCGAGAGCAGTGGTCAACAGAAATGCATTACACGTGAAATGAATACTACAAACAATTGCATTTTATATTGCTTACAGCAGTTTAGAGGCATGAGGAACAGTGTGTAAAGTTCACTCATCCTCCATAGAAAAGGGAGGATCCTCCGACCAGACGGGTGTTGTGTCTGGTGGGCCACTGCCCAACGGTTGATGTCGGGACGTTGTATATATGCTAATCGCGTGGTAAACTCTAATTGCGCGATGCAGGTTTTGCGTGACGTCATGTCATTGATGCGTAGTTCATATGTGGCGATGTAGATGCCGCCACATCACTCCCCTCCGGAGACCGGAGGTCGATAGTGGGCTGAGTCGTGTATCTTGCGATGCTTGCCAGTGCCAGTTGTGGTTCCAGTGAGTCGGAACCGGGTGCCGCATAGTTCACGGTGAGTCGGAACTGTCTGCGGTGATACCCCAGTGAGTCGGGGTGGCGCTGCGTTATGCTCCAGTGAGTCGGAGTGTACAGCGCTGGGTTGAGGCTGAAGGTGATGACCAGGAATGCGCGTCCGCTGCATGCTGGTGGTCAGGATACCTGTTGAAGCCGATGCTGGCTGGCTGTGTGACTCGCCGCTCGAAAGCTTGAGGAAGTGATGCTTGATGACGTCACGCTGAAGGAGTTGCACGAAGGCTGCGCTGACGATCACGTCGGGACGTTGTATATATGCTAATCGCGTGGTAAACTCTAATTGCGCGATGCAGGTTTTGCGTGACGTCATGTCATTGATGCGTAGTTCATATGTGGCGATGTAGATGCCGCCACAGCAGTAAGCTGCAGCAGCAGTTGCAGTTACATTGCGGAAGTATTAGAAAAATATATTGAAACGGACGAAATCATTTATTACAACTACGTAGACTTTAATGTTTGTGAACATTAAAATTTATTGTGGCATTATAAAATCGCATAGAGAGCAAACAGATTACATTGGGGCTCATGACTAACAAACTGAATTTATTGGTTGCACACACGTGGCTCAGTAATTATACTCTAATGGTAATTTATTTTGTAGAAACACTCAGCCAGAAATAATGAAGCAAAATATAATTAGCTAACTAAAAAAAAGCCCTATTCGCAAAAGATAAAATTGGAATAGTAATAAAGTTGCGAAATAAATCAAAATGTTAAATTAAGATTTACAGCTTAATGTTTTAGTAACTGATTTTAGTAAATTAACGTAGAGACATGTGAAATAATCATTTATTACTTGAGTTTGACAAACATTCAGACACATCTCGGTTGCCGACGGCTACACGGCTGCGCGAGTTCGAGCCCGCGCCGCCGCGGAATTTTTTAAATGGACAAGTGCCAGCACACTTCTTTTTAAATTAATTATTGTTTTACGCGTCTCTAAAGTATTCTATTATAACAACACTCATATGCGCTGCGAGTGGGTGTACTCCTCGGTCTCAAGCGAATTTACGATCGTTTCATTCGCTCTCTTAATCTTGACAAGGCGAAACAAAAGTTTGTGTCAATCTCGTTTATGGTTTCTTAAATGCTATGTCTCTGCATAAACCATGCAGAAGCATTAATGTTGGGCGTTTATTCAGTAGCTGTGGCCGAAACTTGTCTGTGCTCTCTCTATGAGCTAAATCAGGAAGGTCATAGGAAAAAAACGAACGGCAATCGTCATTGGAAAACAAATCATCAACTGCTTCTATAATCAAATCAAACTGCTATGACTGTGTGGTATCCCGAGGTTCCGAAGTCATTAATCAAACAGAACTACATAAACAAACATCTGACGGATATATTTTAGATTGATTCACAATTAGCCAAACTGCAAGACAGGAAAGTCATAACACGGTCCAATCACGTTACTATTTCAGTCGTCGTTGCTGTGATTTTTTTTTCATTATCGCTCGTCACGTAAAAGCTATGCTATTTATAGTTCTTTCCAGTGACAGCTCAACTACTATTTCAAGCTAGGTAACAAAAAAATCGGACTAATGTAGCGTTTCTCTTAGTTATAGATACCTACACAATATTCTGTAGTGTGACAAACGTCTACGTTTTGTTTTATAGTTTTGGTACTGTTTAAAAGTCTTTGTGCAGATACAAAGACTTTTAAACAGAACCAAAACTTTCAATAAAATATCCTGTTTGTCTTCTACATCGTGCTTTTTCTATAGCTAACTAATATTTAACCACAATAACGAAAAAATTACAAAGTATTCGAAATGAAACCCATTTTGCAGGTCTTGATCTCATAATCCTCTGAATCTTGAAACATTTATAAATACGTAACTTTGAGCATTTGTTTGCATAATTCAATAGTAAATCCAAGATTTATCTATAGCCACAGTCGAAAATAGTTCTGGGGATTGCCCAGATTTGATGTCTAAAAACATCCTTTGGTATCGATTCCCTCACCGCTCATATACACCTAAACCACAACACACACACACACCCCGACACACACATTATTCAATGCTAAATACCTAAGTTCTCACCATTAATAGATTACCTAACTAATAAAGAGTTCAGTGGTCTAATTTAAAGAAAATATCTTCTTAAAATATATTCTGGCCACAATCAAACGGACATTGCCGTTTGATTTGGCCAGAAGATATTTTCATTCGTTATAAACTTCTATCGGAGGAGAGGAAGTGGCCCAGTGGTGGGCCAGTGGTAACGATCACGACTTACGAGTTGTAGGTCGTAGGTTCGAACCCAAGCAGACACTTTACTTTGTGTAAATTATTTCATCACCACTGCTCTTAAAACCATGAAGGAAAACATCATGAGGAAACCGGGCATGTCTTAGAACCAAAAATTCGAAGACATGTTGTGACATCCACCAACCAGGAGTCAGCACTGGGCCTGCGTGGTAGATTACCTGTGTGAGTGCAGGCCTGTATCCCAGCAGTGGGAACATTATAGGCTTATTATACAAAATATCGAATCTCTAAAAGAAAATCCCAAAAGCAAGTCCCTCAAATGCAACTAGACTTTTTTATCATACTGAAGTATGTACCAACGAATTGTAACACTTCGGCTTCTTACGAGTTTCACCGAAAAGTCGTGAAAAGTTCGCAAATGACGGTATAGTCTAAACTTAACGCCGAATTTAATTGCCGACTTCCGGCGACTTTAATTATAGATCAATGACTAAACTTAAGTGTTATCTATAAACCGATTTGTTTCTTTTCTTCTTTTACGCTTTGTTGGACTGACACCAGATGAAATCGGATTGAAAACAAAATTATAGCAAGTTGTTCAAAACAAACACCAGCACTCGTAGCATGACCACCATAGAAACGGGTTTTTTCGACGGAAGGATAGACAAAATCACAGATTGCAGAAATATACGCATTCTACGCGTCTAAGCATGGCAATATGTCATTTTGTCGACGGAAGAATAGATAAAATGACACATTGCCATGCTTAGATGCGTAGAAATATTTCTACAATCTGCCATTTTGTCTATTCTTCCGTCGGCAAAACCCGTTTCTATGGCGGTCGTTCTAAGCGTGCTTGACCTTAGTACATCTCCGCCGCGAAACAGTGAAACCGAAAACCGCATGATGAGTAGTGGAACGTCATGCGAGTCAGTTGAATTGAACGTCTGCGGTTTCGCTGCTATGGTTTCGCGGCGGAAGTGTGCTAAGGGCCTAAATGATGGTGATTGATATTCAATAGAATAAGCTGCTATTTAAGGCCATAGTTTAGCCAAGTGATGGCTGAAATTTGTGGAAAACACTAAAAAGTACGCGTTGAACTTCTTTATTATTTTTCAGATAAGATGAAGTACAAAACCTATGGTGCCCCATGCATTTAGGCCTTATATTTAGGGGATGACATCGTGAGGAAACCGGCATGTCTACGACCTAACAACTTGTGAGTCGCGGCCGTTACCACTGTGCCATCACCACTGCTCAAACTGCTGCTTCTTATATTTAGGGGATGACATCGTGAGGAAACCGGCATGTCTACGACCTAACAACTTGTGAGTCGCGGCCGTTACCACTGTGCCATCACCACTGCTCAAACTGCTGCTTCTTATATTTAGGGGATGACATCGTGAGGAAACCGGCATGTCTACGACCTAACAACTTGTGAGTCGCGGCCGTTACCACTGTGCCATCACCACTGCTCAAACTGCTGCTTCTTATATTTAGGGGATGACATCGTGAGGAAACCGGCATGTCTACGACCTAACAACTTGTGAGTCGCGGCCGTTACCACTGTGCCATCACCACTGCTCAAACTGCTGCTTCTTATATTTAGGGGATGACATCGTGAGGAAACCGGCATGTCTACGACCTAACAACTTGTGAGTCGCGGCCGTTACCACTGTGCCATCACCACTGCTCAAACTGCTGCTTCTTATATTTAGGGGATGACATCGTGAGGAAACCGGCATGTCTACGACCTAACAACTTGTGAGTCGCGGCCGTTACCACTGTGCCATCACCACTGCTCAAACTGCTGCTTCTTACGCATGATCGTAAAATAATTATCAGTGTCACCAGTGAACATCTCTGACGTACTACAGTAAGGAGGAAGCCTCAACAGCACCCTGAAGGCAATGATGTACCTATTCAATGCGCCAGGGTGTAGTCAGTTTTTGGGTATGAATATGATTAGCTCACAGGCTGCTGGTGTAAAATGTTTGGCAAAACGCCTCAAAAAACCTTATTTTAACCAGCCGGTCGATTCTGTAAACATCTCACCGTGAAAACTTAGGTGAAGTGAGTTTGTTTTTGTTAGGAATTGACACTATTGACAGCTCACTCCACGCTCACTTCACCTAAGTTTTCACTGTGAGATGGTAACAGAATCGCACTGCAGTACCCAGCAAACCGGTGAACTAGAATGTTGTTTCCCCTCACACAGCCATCGCCCTAGCTCGGCTCCATATCTGAGTCATCTCTAAGATCCTCTGTAACAATATGGTCTAAATATTTAAATAGAAAAACCTCTGCAAAAGTGAGTCAATCAGTTCTACGGGAGGGACATTCGAGGGACTTCTATTTCAACCTCTAAAAAAATTATGCTTAAGGCGAAAGCGCCAGGGTAGCCCGCGAAATTCAAAATTTCTTAGGTTTTTTGCAATTTGTAGATCAGTGTGAGCTTGTATGTTTATTAAAATATGATTCGCGGCCGTAGCTCATATGGCTTTATAGAATTATAATCATTAGAATCAGCAATACAACTCCATAAGTTAGCATTTACCTCAAATCTAGCGATTTCATGAATTTTTTTTTGAAGTTTTGTTTGAGATAAATGCTAACTTATGGAGTTGTATTGCTGATTCTAATGATTATAATTCTGTAAAGCCATATTGGCTACGGCCGCGAATCATATTTTAATCAACATCACTTACACTACACACACTATTTTAATCAAGCTCACACTGACATTTCGACGAGTTTCATGTAGATAAATGTACTGAACAGCTGATTTTTTTTTCGCGATTTCAGGTTTGGTCCCATAGTAAAAGTTGTTCATATTGATGCGTAGAACACCCCCTTAAATTTTGTCGCATGTGTTCAATGTCACCCTGTATATTAAGTTGAAACTGAGTCTTTTTTATAAAAAGGCCCTCGGCCCTTTTGACCCACATCTACCTCCTTAATTTATAGTGTAGCTAACCCCCTGTGAGGTTCGACCCCCCACAATACGTCTATTTGCAACATCACATCTTGCCTGTTAGTATGTCACGATGAGGTACCTTTTGCCTAAACACATGAGAATTGTGTAACAGCAACATTGTGGGACCTACCTACTACGAACAGTGGTTACGTATTTTACACTGCTTAAAACAACACATTAATAAAACTGTAAGTACATCAATCCTTAATAGCGAATGCTCCATTAAAATAAATAAGTGGTTTGGTACGACTCCGAAACTCAATTTTAATTTAGCTGAAGATTAATTTTGATGAGTTATGTGACGCTAGTATGTTGTTCGGCGCTTCCTAACGGGGGTTACAGCATGTGTTGCTGGGGATACACGCCGTATAGTACTGTGGTATAATGTTATCAATGTTACCTAATGTAAAATCAAGTCATATATACCAAAAATGCAATGCCGTAACTATTTACAGACTGTCTTGAAAGTACCAAAATACTCATTAAAAAAAATTGTTTTTGGATTTTATTACCATCACGACGTTTGCTACAATATTCTTTCAAAATGAAATAGTTCATAGTAATTGCAAATGCCTTATTTCACAGACAAGAAAATTACACTTAAGTAAAGTAATACAAAACAAAAACATAGATTAAACATTTCACGTTCCCAAATCTCAATACTGTAAAACTCATAAGCAGTGATCGTAGGTGTTTCGAATGCCAAACATTAACTAAGCGAAAAGTAAGATGCAAACACACGTCAGAATTTATGATGGAGCTACCGATACATCAGATTTATCATTTCTTGTGTATTTTTAGGGTTCCGTACCTCAAAAGGAAAAAACGGAACCCTTATAGGATCACTCGTGTGTCTGTCTGTCTGTCTGTCCGTCTGTCCGTCTGTCACAGCAAATTTGCTCCGAATCTAATGGACCGATTAAGTTAAAATTTGGTACTCATATGGATTTCTGTGACCCAAACACGTACAGCTAAAGTAAATATATGAATTTTGAATATGAGAGTAACTTTTAGGCGGAAAATAAGAAAATTTAAAAAAAAAGTTTTGTAAGCTGTACCGTGTGACATATCAAATGAAAGGGCTTACTATGAGGGTGTCAAATATATTTTTTTTATAATTTTAAAATATATTGTTTTAAAGTTATTTAAGAAAATAGACAAAAATTGACAATTCCCCCCCCCCTTATCTCCGAAACTACTGAGCCTAAAATTTTGAAAAAAATACAGAAAATAGTTCTATACCCGTAGATTACAGGAAAACCTATAAGAAGTCTGTGGTCTTAAAATAACATGGTAAATATATATATATAAAAAAAAATCTAAGTCCTGACTGAGTCTCTACGGTGGATGCCATCATGCGCGTGCGAGCCCTCACGACGGGGGATGCAGTGGCCCGGGGTGGGGTCGTCTTGGCGGTGTCTCTAGACATCGCCAACGCCTTTAATACCCTGCCCTGGAGTTGCATCAGGGAGGCATTCCGGTATCACCGGATGCCGACCTACCTCTGTCGAGTGGTCGAGGCCTATCTGACGGACAGGGCCGTCATATACCCCGGTCACCAGGGAGAGTGGAACCGGCGAGAGATGTCGTGCGGTGTCCCGCAGGGATCGGTCCTGGGGCCGCATCTGTGGGACATCGGTTACGACTGGGTGCTGCGCGCCGACCTCCCTAGCGGCGTCAGCGTAGTATGTTACGCTGACGACACGCTGGTCCTGGCGCAGGGGAGGTCGCACCAGGAGGCGGCTGACTTAGCGACACGCGGGGTTGCGATAGTCGTGGAGAGGATCCGGCAGTTGGGACTCGAGGTGGCCCTGCACAAGTCCGAGGCCATGTGTTTTCATGGTCCTCGGAATGCGCCACCGTCGGGTTCCGATATAACGGTGGGAGGGGTTCACATCGGAGTCGGGTCGACGATGAAGTACCTGGGACTCGTCCTCGACAGCCGGTGGAACTTCGTGGAGCATTTCCGACGTTTGGCTCCCAGACTGGCACGGGCTGGGGCTGCCTTGAGGCGGCTCCTGCCCAATCTGGGGGGTCCAAACGCCTCCTGCCGGAGGCTCTACGCGGGGGTCGTGCGGTCCATGGCCCTTTACGGAGCACCGGTGTGGGCGCGTTCCCTAAGGCTGGGACCAGCCGGCAGGTTGAACGCGTCCCAGAGGGTCATGGCCATCCGGCTAGTCCGGGGATACCGCACGGTCTCCCGGGAGGCGGCGAGCCTCCTTGCCGGATTGCCGCCGTGGGATCTGGAGGCAAAGGTCCTCGCGCACGTGTGGGAGTGGCGCGAGGAGGCGAAACGCCGGGGCGTAACTCCGCTGCCGCGAGAAATCACGGTACAGCGGACAGAGCTCCGGCGGGATCTCATGGCGGCATGGAGAGCGCGACTGTCGCAACCCAGCGCTGGGCACGCCACAATAGCGGCGATAAGTCCCCTCTTTGAGGAGTGGTTAGAGAGGCGCCACGGCGTCCTCACCTTCCGCCTGACGCAGGTCCTCACCGGACACGGTTGTTTCGGGAGGTTCCTGTTTCGAATAAGGCGGGAGGAAACGCCCGGGTGTTTCCATTGTGTGGATCGCCCGGAGGACACGGTGGAGCATACAGTGGAGGTCTGCCCGGCTTGGGCAGAGCACCGCCGTGTTCTCACGGAGGCGATCGGCGGCGGCGATCTCTCGCGTCCGAGCCTGGTCCAGGCCATGGTTCGGAGCGAGAGTGCATGGGAGGCCGTCACCTCCTTCTGCGAAGCAGTGATGCTCGCGAAGGAGGAGGCGGAACGCGTGAGGGAGAGGCAGCCTCACGCCCTCAGTCGCCGCAGGAGACGCCCTGGGCGGCGGGAATCGCGGGGCGATTTCCGGCCACCGTAGGCGCGGGCCTGCGGACGGTGAGCAGCGGGTAGCTCGCCGTCCGGTAAGGACCAGGCCCGAGTCGACGGCGCGTTGTGTTCCACGCGCGCCTCAAAGAGATGTCAGCAAGTGACGGGGCCCAATAGGGCCGACGCCGCTGGGGTCGCGGGTTGTCTGAAAGGGTTACCGCGGCCCTGGCATAGGCAACTGAAGGAACACGGGTGGGTTTTAGTCAGTAAAAGTCTGACACGCCCTCCCGCTCCACCCAGAGCGGGAGAAGTTATTTGATGATTTCCCACCCTCAAAAAAAAAAAAAAAAAAAAAAAAAAAAGTCCTGACTGAGTCACTGACTAATTTATCAACGCACAGACCAAACCAATGGACCTAGAGACTTGAAACATCCACTAAGGAAGGATTTTTGGAAATTCCATCCCTAAGGGGGTAAAATAGGGGATGAAGGTTTGTATGAAAAATCCTATCCCTTGAGTTAATAGACTTGAAACTTAGCACGAATATTCATCTAAGTAAATTATAAAGTTTATCATTTTGAGTTTTCCTAGACTACCCCCTAAATAGGGATTGGGGGTGTCAAAGTTTGTATGAAGGAATTTTAACACGCGGGCCGATTAACTCAAAACTCAGTTTTTATACTTGAGACCAAAACTGAAGACTGACGTATATCAGGGTTTTCCAAAAATCTACCCCTAAGGGGTGAAAAGTAAATTTTATAGCGGAGGTTTTTATTTGGGGGCTTGATTAACTCTAAAATTGGTGTAAATAATGTTTGAGTCAAGTTATGACTCAAACATACATACATGATTCTTTTTAAATGATAAAATACATTGACATAAAGTATGTGACATATTAAATTGAAATTTGACCAAGTGTATTTTGATATTTTTGCATGAATGTTATTATTAAATAATTTTAAGGTATTTTGACATGAGGGATAGTGTTAATTAGTTATTTCAAATGTATTCTTGCATTAGTAATAATATTAATTAAATGTATTTTGACATAAATAATGATAAATTAGATTCTTAATGATTATTAGATATTGTACACCCTATGGGTATGTTACAGCGATCGATATTTGTAATGGTAAGAACTGCTTTTCAACCTGTAGCAAACAATAAATGAATTTGAATTTGAATTATGGAAACATACCAGACGATTTTTGAAATTCTTTATCTGTGTTCGTGAAAACAGAGATACAGTTTATAAATGAAAAATCTTATTAATTTAGTTAATGAACTTGAAACTTAGCACAAATACTTGCATAAGTATATTTTTGTACGAGCTCTAGCGCAACAATTCAACAAATTAGGAATTTGAAACTTCTTTATACCATGTAGGTACCATAAATACTGTATTTAAGCAACAATACTGAAAACGGCGATTCATAAGGTATTTTGTTTAAACATGGGTGATTTTCTGCAACTGCAAAAAATAACCTTGTAATTCACAGTATATAAGTAAAAAGTTATCTTTGCGATTGTTAAACATATAATATGGTACGGAACCCTTCGTGCGCGAGTCCGACTCGCAATTGACCAGTTTGTTTTTTTATTTAAGTGCAAGTTTATGACGTGCTAACATCGGTTTGCGCTTCATTTCCAGTATGTTGGACAGATGTGTTGATGCAACGGCTTTGCTAGGAACACAATAATAAAGTTTTAGAAATAGAATAGGTGTTTACGCTCATAAAATGTAGATTCAGTTTTTGTTATCATTTACTGCACAATCAACTCAGCCTGTCCACTGCTGGACATAGACATCTTCCAAGTGGCGCCACAACCCGTTCTCCGCATTCCGCATCCAATCTGTCCCAGTCCCAGCCAATGTCATCACAATGTGCAAGACCTTAAGGTTGATGCGCCAGGGTAGCCCGCGAAATTCAAAATTTCTTAGGTTATTTGCAATTTGTAGGTCAGTGTGAGCTTGTATGTTGATTAAAATATGATTCGCGGCCGTAGCTAATATGGCTTTACAGAATTATAATCATTAGAATCAGCAATACAACTCCATAAGTTAGCATTTATCTCAAACCTCATGATTTCATGAAATCGCTAGATTTGAGGTAAATGCTAACTTATGGAGTTGTAATTCTGTAAAGCCATATTAGCTACGGCCGCGTATCATATTTTAATAAACATACAAGCTCACACTGATCTACAAATTGCAAAAAACCTAAGAAATTTTGAATTTCGCGGCCTCGCGGGCTTCCCTGGCGCTTTCGCCTTAAGCATAATTTTTTTAGAGGTTGAAATAGAAGTCCCTCGAATGTCCCTCCCGTAGAACTGATTGACTCACTTTTGCAGAGATTTTTCTATTTAAATATTTAGACCATATTGTTACAGAGGATCTTAGAGATGACTCAGATATGGAGCCGAGCTAGGGCGATGGCTGTGTGAGGGGAAACAACATTCTAGTTCGCCGGTTTGCTGGGTACTGCAGTGCGATTCTGTTACCATCTCACAGTGAAAACTTAGGTGAAGTGAGCGTGGAGTGAGCTGTCAATAGTGTCAATTCCTAACAAAAACAAACTTTCGACGAGTTTGATGTAGATAAAATGTACTGAACAGCTGATTTTTTTTTCGCGATTTCAGGTTTGGTCCCATAGCAGGCCTCTTGCACTGGTACATTCCGCTCGAGATAAGTACCTAGAGCTCGCGGCAACTCTGGGTTACAAGTCAGTCAGGGTGTATTTACGCGCTCAGCGAGCGAGACACGTACGGCCGCCCATGAAAAAATTAAATCTTAGATTTTAAATTTAAGTATACTATTCATATTATCACTATACTATATATATATATTAGTGATATAGTTACTTTTTTAATGACGAAAATCCATTACGAAATGTCGAGTCTTGTTCCTACCTTTTTTTTACCTACTACCTACTTACTATTATATAGTTGCCGACATTTAACTTGAGCTCTCGGCGGAGTGGTGGGGGTTTGTGTGCGCGTCGTATTGTTTCAGGAGTAATGCCCAAAATCGCTTAAAGTAATTAAGGATTAACTTAGGATTAACAAGCAACTGTACCTACCCGCGATCGTACGATCGCACAAACTTAGTCACTGGTGCGTTGAGGCATCTTTAGTTGTTTTATGACCATGTTCAGACGACTAAAGTGGACCAAATGTTACTTTCAATTTAAGACGTGTTTGTACCTTGTTTACTTTAGAACACTTCTAAATATTATACGAGATGATGGTGTATTAAAAATAACTGATGATTGAATGATGATCATGATTTAATAATGATTGTTTGATTGATTAATAAAAAATAACGTTTGAAAATTATAAGACATTACAGTAAAGTGAAACAACTCTAGATAGACTATTCATAAATACAATAAAAGTATAAAAAGGTACCATATACACCACCACCACCACCATACCATATGGTATGTATGGTATGGTATGGTGGTATGGTACCATATTTTATTTTTCTTTGCGGACAGCCCTAGTACTCGGCTAAGCGGCGTAGGTATGTTACGGACGAGTAACGACACAAAGTAATAACAACTCTCATGCGCGGCGATTAAGAGCAATTTAGCTTGCGCATGGAGGGGAAAAGATTTTGTAGGCTATTATAAAAGCGGCTTTCTTCAAGATCAAAGGAGTGCAACTTCTGTACGTTAGTACTATTATTTATTCTGTGCCCATAGTAAAAGTTGTTCATATTGATGCGTAGAACACCCCCTTAAATTTTGTCGCATGTGTTCAATGTCACCCTGTATAACACACTCCTATCGAAATCCTAGCTAGAATCTGCGTGTCCACCATTGAACAAAAGCTAGTTCCGCTTTTCTTCAAAAGGTATTCGATATTTGAATGGTAGAATGTCTGGCTGTAACATACTAAGGTTGACCATATGCAACAAACCTCTACATGCATGAATATTGACAGTAATAATTGCAAATCAGACGTCCTTAAAGCCTACTGCCTACTGCAATATTTAGCAAGCAATTAGCAGTCTTTTATTCAGGGTGTATTATCGTAGCCGCTACGGCACGAATTTACCCAAAGGGCTACGGCGCGGCGTAGCCTATAATTACCGCACGTTTGCATTGGTGATCGTAGTACGCGGCAGCTGTGTGTCTTACCTAAATAGACTGACTTAAATGTCATAAGGCGTTACTGTACTCATCATTATGAACAATCCTATCCTACTAATATTATAAATGTGAAAGTTTGTATGTTTGGATGTTTGTTACTCAATCACGCAAAAACGGCTGAATGGATTTGCGTGAAATTTAGTATACAGATAGTTTATAACCTGGATTAAGACATAGGATACTTTTCATCTCGGTAGAAGGTTCCCGTGGGATAATTTCTGACATCCACGTGGGCGAAGCCGCGGGCATCGGCTAGTTTTACTTTATGACCAAACCTGAAATCGCGAAAAAAATCTGCTGTTCCCTATGTTTTATGTTCGCATAACTCGTGAATTTTCACGAGTTATGCGAAGGGAACAGCTGATTTTTTTTCGCTATTTTATGTATGTTCCCATCGTAAAAGTTGTTCATAATGATGAGTGAGAGTCGGTTTTAGTGCTCGACTGACCGTCGGTGCGTACGTCGGTCGCGCTTGTCATTTGTATGAAAATTCACAAGTCGTGACAGTGCTCGACCGACCGTACGCACACGTATAACGCGTAATTTTCATACAAATGACAGGCGCGACCACAGAGTACATTATACTATACTGAAATAATGTACTCTGTGGTCGCGCCTGTCATTTGTATGAAAATTACGCGTTATACGTGTGCGTACGGTCGGTCGAGCACTGTCACGACTTGTGAATTTTCATACAAATGACAAGCGCGACCGACGTACGCACCGACGGTCAGTCGAGCACTAAAACCGACCCTATAATGATTATCCCCTATGAGAATTCGTGAATGTTCATTGTTCATACACGAATTCTCATAGGGGATATTCATTCATATCACAGATAGCCGACCGACCTTATACCTTATACAGGGTCAAATTAATTTAGCTAGCAAAACTCCGCAGACGTGATGGGTATCGATAACTATAGCAATTAGCACCATCAATCATATTCAGGTCGAAATTGATGTATTTACATGTCACTGGGGTGAATTCGCAAAATTACTATTATTTCGTGTTATAAACAATGATTTTTAGATATATTGTATACTTTAATTTTAATTTTGTGTGTGTCTTGGCTATTCGCATTAGGTTAAGACCTGTAATTTTTCCAATTTTTTTTTTGTTTATACCACCCCTGTTTTAGAGCAAACAAAACAAATGAAAAATTCATTGCGGTTAAGCCGTTTTTGAGTTTTAGCGAGACTAACGAACTGCAATTGATTTTTAAATATAAGATTATGTAATAATTCGATAACAACAAGTAACCCAATATGTCCTATTACCAGGGGCTTACAGCACTAATAATAAATACATCATTAATTATCCCCAAATATATTTGCTACGTTACGATCCGTCGATCGCTAATTCTGATTAGCTCATCTTACTGTGTGACACAAAGAAACGTGTCAAGTTGAAACCGTAAACCGTGTGTCGTACGCTCGCCGGAGCGTGGCCGACCCGGTAATGTGACGCTGGGCTTACGTACACTTTCCTTTGGAAGTGTCGTAACGAAATGTACGACTCGATTGAAGAAATTGTAATAATGATGTAATAGTAGATTATGCACCGAGGGGCTAAAGTTGTGTCTTATGTCACGGGCGTCATATTGAATCTCGAGCGCAATGAAGGATTCGGGATTTAACTCCCGAGCGCAGCGAGGTAGTTAAGAGTTTAACTCACGAGCGAAGCGAGGGAGTTAATACAAGAATCCTGAATGCAGCGAGGGATTCAAGCTAGCCCAAGGCAAAGACACCTTTAGCCCAGAGGAGGATACTCTACTTTTTACACCTACTGTGAGAAAATAATAGCCATAGTACGAAAAACAAAGTATTTATTAAATAAACAAACAGTAAGAATAACATATTTAGAACTAGTTAGTTGTATGCACTTACATATTAATTGAAGTTAATGGTAACATTTGAGACATTAGTCCAGTTGTGCAAAGATAAAGTTAAGTTTTTATTTGGTACCTACGTTTATAGATGTTGATGTGGAATTAAAAAAAAAAAAAAAAATGGTTCGTAGTTATCTAATTATTCTTACAATATTATGTCTTCAAAAATATAGCAACGATATGAAGAAGCAGTCGTTATGATTTTGTAGGAAATCGAGAATATCATCCAGCACCCTAATTGCGTAACACATTATCAATCGGAGTTGGTTTAATTTTGACAGTTCAACAACATTCATTGCGTTATTTACGTTGTCGAGAAGACAAATTTTTCGAACATATGAAGCAATGAATTAGCAATTTGTTTCAAAATGATTCAAACTCCGATTGATAATGTGTTACGCAATTAGGGTGCTGGCGTAAGTAGTAAGGGTTTCGAGAATAGCTTTCCTCTTTCTGGCACCAAAGGGTGTTTGTTAGTACTATACGGCCAATTTAGCTGAACATGTGAGATTCCACATTCAAATCACATTATTGACCAGCGGGTCATAATGAAATCCAGTACAACATTATTGACCGGCTGTGCCCCCGGCCACTAATGACTCACTTTAGGTTAAGGTTGCTTGACATATAATTTGACATTTTCGAGCAGGTGGTGTGAAAATTTAATTTTCTATGTGCTATTATTGTATGCCATAAGGGCGGGACATAGCTGATCACTATTTAATTATTTAAGATATTATGTACCTACCTATGATCCACAATAAAGATAATGATTGATTGATTGATTGAATTTTTCTTTATATTTTTGGGTTCCGGCGTGATTATTAGGTACAGTAAGTACGAAAGTTTAAAGGTTCCATCGCTTATTTTCGGAAAAATTGAACTTTTCCGAATTGAATGTGACTGGTGTGAAGGTAGTGACAGAATTAGTGCGTCAATCTAACCAATTTAAGTGAGTGCGCTAAGGTAGCCCGCGAAATTCAAATTTTCTTACGTTTTTTTGCAATTTGCAGGTCAGTGTCAGGTTGTATGTTTATTAAAATGATTCGCGACTGTAACTAATATGGCTTTACCGAATTATAATCATTAGAATTAGCAATACAACTCCATAAGTTAGAATTGGCCTCAAATCTCATAATTCATGAAATAGTATTGCAATTCCTTATTGCAATACTATATGCACTTGAGAACTTGAGAGTTGTATTGATGATTTTTATGATTATAATTCTATATTAGTACGCACGGCTCAATCTCCATTTCACTCTCTGAACTGTTGGAACTCATTTTAATTATTAAGTTTATATTTATTATGTAACTATCTATGTAAATGACAAATCAAGGCGAATTTTCAGCCTTGCCGCCAATTTTCTATTTATACGTAGTATCCCTAAGTAGTCTGTGTCATCTGTGCCGAAAGGCAAACGCATTTATGGCTATACAGCCACGTGAACGCAATTTGTAGTAAGCAAAGAGACTTACTTTGGTTAGCCAAGAATGATAAAAGAGATCCAATCAATAGTACATTATTGCAAAGGCCGTGAAATAGGCAATTGCTGGTCGAGTATGAGTTTGAAGGCCGAGCCGTAGGCGAGGACTTCACTAATACGAGACAGGCAATTGCCATTTCCGCCGAGGCATATAATAATATAGTGCTTTTCTCATAAGAATGCAGGGAAATAAAATTTCAATAAATTTTCAAGATAATGCCGTTTCAGCATGGAATAAATTGTGCCCATAATGTAGATGGCTTTTTATTAACCGACGACGATGTCTCCGTCAATTGTGGACCGATTTTAAAAATTATTTTTATTTGATAGGGTATGCTTTTGAGGTGGTCCCATGGTCACCAAGTTAGAATCTGATGAGCGGATCCCATGAAAATAGAGGGAAACCCTCAAATTTTATAGGCACACCTATAGAGATTTGGGTATTTTTTAAAGTAACTTGTGCATATTTGCTCTTGAAAAGCACCATTTGGTGAAGTGGAACTGATGATGAAGACCGCATAGTGGCCATCGGAACTACTCAATAATAAGTATTTCACGGGTGGCGATTCGATTATCAATTTATGCTCGTCCGTCACAATGCATATGCTGAAGTGGAGCTGATGGTGACTTCACCATCAGGTCCAGTTCTCCTGGTTCTTACTAGGAGAACTCCTCAACAATTAACGCATTTATGGCTATACAGTCACGTGAACGCAATTTGTACTAAGCAAAGAGACTTACTTTGGAATGCCAAGAATGATAAAAGCATTGAGTTATATAACTAGAGAAGCAAACCTCATTAAAATGTGTAAAAAAAGTATAACCACTATTTAAATGCGACGACGTAGCTTTGAAACCACTAAACATTTAAAAGTAAACATATATCTCTCTCACTTACACAAGTCGCAAGAACAATACTGTCGCTAAGATTAGACAAAGACCGCAATATAAAAGTGCAATGGCGGGATGGGGTTGCCTACCCATGCGAAATTTTACCCAACTTTTTAAACGTTAAAAAAAACGTAACATTTAAACGGTAAACGTTAAATTATTTTTGAAGTATGTGAATTATGTATTCCTTATTAGATGTGTATTAGAAGGTTATATGTAATGAAAATAATCAAGGCATTTTCTTTTTGAACATTTTTTATTTCCTTTAGTTAATTTTCATACGTATAATTTACATTTTTAAATATTAAAATATAAAAACATTAAAAAATATTAAAAATAGTAGCCCACCGGTATCGGGAACAGGATCCAAGGTACCGGTGGTCAGGGCTGCTTAGAGAGGAACCTCCTAACGATACGTGCGGTGTCCAGAAGTATCGCTTTCTGGAGCAATCTTCCTTAATCCAGCTGCCTAAGAGAGCCTCTTCAGGTGTTGATCGAGGCTCTTGGCTATTATGACATTAGCCGTCACGACTATCGGCACAACGATTGCTGTATCACATCCCACATGTCGACAACCTCGCGAGCCAGGTCAAGATACTTAATCTCCTTATCTTTTTCAGCTTTCACGAGGTTCTCGTCATGCGGGACCGCTATATCAATAATCATTGTGCAACGCTCTAATCGATCTATCACCACTATGTCTGTCTTATTGGCAACAATAGTCCTGTCAGTGATGATAGATCGATCCCAATACAACGTAATATTGCCATTTTCGAGAACTGGGTCGGGCACATACCTACAGTACGGTACTTTCAATTCCACAAGACTGTATTTCAGAGCAAGTTGCTGGTGGATAATCCTGGCTACAAGTTTGTGCCTATGCAAGTAGTCTCCGTTAGCCAGACGAGACCAGTCAGAAATAATGTGACGGATTGATTCCCCTGGACGGTGGAATGCCCGACAGATGTCAACCGTGCCGTCCTTCACAATATATTTCCGGTAGTTGTTCGTCATCATAACTTCGTCCATAATCGCAAAGACAAAACCTGCGGTTTCCCCAAAGAGTCAGTTTTCTATAAGTACTTTTCTTTTTGAAGGTTTTTTTAATTCTTCCATGAATTGCACTGTTTCATCATTTACATTTAGCTGCATTTCATCTTCTTCGCTCAACATACGTTTTTTTTCAGTTCCTCTATCGTTTATTTTTTATTTCTAGTCTTTTATCGTTTATTTTTTTAATTTCTAGTCTTTTATTTTTTGTGATATATTTTTTTCCTTTTCTTAGTCTTCTAGCCGATAAATTTTTCAAACGGTGAATTATTTTCCTCATTTTGGGCTTTCGGGGCGTTTCAGTTATTTCGACTATCTCTTCGTCGGTTTCCACAGCATCCACATCCATATTTTCTTCTTCTGAAAGCTCCACCTGCTCTTTAGAATAACGGTTGTCCTGAAAAATATACAATTTATTGTAGGCAAAACAGCTCTTTACAATCTAAAAACTAAGTTGAAAAAAACATTCAGTACACAATGTAGTTTGAGTCGATATAAACTAATTTGTTGCTGTGGTAGTTCAATGAGAAGGCATTTTTTGTTGGCATTACCTATAATTTTATAATATTAATTGCCGCATAAAATTATTACTTACAATAAGCATTACAATTGCTTGATTGGACAAATAAACACGGCCAAATTCGCTTTTTGGGCCTATTTTATCTTATTCACGGAAGTGCTTCAAACAAATGACAGTAGATTTAGTAGGTAGCCAGTCAGTCTCTTTTCTCAGCAATCGGATTATTGATTGAGAAAATTGATTGCATCTTTAGGTACTCTGGAACATTGTTAATTATTATTAAAAAATATTTAAAATCGCTTATTCCATAAATTAAAAACTCCCACAAATGTGGGAAACTAAAACATAGTTTTTAGTTGTAACACTGATCATGATTAAAAAAAAATCTACATTTATTTATTTTACTGCGTTTTTACGATGATATAAACACAGAAACAATAAACTTACGTGTGAAAAGTAATTCCGGTAGTTTTTGTGATCTAGAATCGCATTCTTTCATTACGCATTTACCCGTTTTGGCGATATTTTTTGTCGCGTGTCACTCGGTTCACCTCGGCTGCCGTCATACAGAGCACTGAACTGACGTTAGCTACGCATACGGCCGTGGCCGTATGTCCAGTGGCAACGCCTTGGCGCGGTAATTGCTAATCTAGTGTATATATATCAATGGATAAAAGAGATCCAATCAAAGAGTATCTAATAACCCCAGCGCGCCGTTTCATACGCTCGTTTCGCTGGAGCGTTGATTGTTCCAAATTCAAAAAACGCTCCTGCAATGGATTTGATTTTCTTTGACCGTAAATTCGATACTTCGCGTGTTCTTTTTTCGAAAATAATGACAATATTTCCATGCATGTTTGAGAAAAGAGTATTTATAACCCCAGCACGCCGTTTCATACAACATTGCTGGAGCGTTGTAATGTTCCAAATTCAAAAAACGCTCCTGCAATGGATTTGATTTTCTTTGACCGTAAATTCGATACTTCGCGTTCTTTTTTCGAAAATAATGACAATATTTCCGTGCATGTTTGAGAAAATAAATATTTGATACGGCCGCGAATCATATTTAGATCAACATACAACCTAAAACTGACTTGCAAATTGCAAAATACGTAAGATATTTTGAATTTCGAGGGCTAACCTGGCGCTTTCGCCTTTAAGTAAATCAATTTCTATTGGTCACATTTTCTTCGCTATCTATATTTCGGTTTTTCCGAAAATAAACGATGGAATCTTTGAACGTTGTGGTACTGCAGTGCGATTCTGGAACCATCTCACCGTGAAAACTTAGGTGAAGTGAGCGTGGAGTGAGCTGTCAATAGTGTCAATTCCTAGCAAAAACAAACTCACTTCACCTAAGTTTTCACGGTGAGATTTTTACAGAATGGACCGGCTGTACCTACTTACGAGTATACCACCCACATGACGACCCGACTTACGAGTTGTGATAAGTTAAGAGTCTACCAATTTGTCCGTGTCGTTTATACAGACCTCTCCTTTTTACAGAAAGGAGGCCGGCACATTCAATTCTCAATGGGAACATAATACACTTTTTAGTAAAACTTACTTTGAAAATGGAAACTTCATCGTATTTTCATGAGCAATAATATATAAGAGACTTCTGTAATGTCAATACGCACAAGAGAACTCAATGCACGTCACAGGGCTGATTCCACTTCGCTTCGGATAGAATTCTAATTTAGATTCTAAAACATGTACCAAACGCGACGTACTAGTGCGGAGTGGCACCGACACTGTGTTGTTTAGTTTTGAACTTTAGGGACATTTACTAATTAAAAAACAATGATTGTTTTTAATTAGTAAATGTCTCTACCTATAGCTTATTTCACCACCTCAGGTAAAGGTATCCGAGGCATTCTGCATTAAAATTCTGTCTGTGAAACTGTGAAACGATGTTATTACTCCAACATACACTGCCTTCAAAACGTAGTACCTACATACTCCACCACTTACCACTACCACGTACCACTTTTAAAATTGCAATTTCTCCAAAACTGTAGAAGTCAGATTTTTTAAACAAAAAACGTTTTATAGCTAATTTCATCAACTTTCTTTGAAATTATAGTTTAATAACGTTTTTAACTTAAAAAGATAAAAAACAAAAAAAATGCCATTTTTAACTTACTGGCAAAAAATTCAAACAACATATATTTAAGTATTTTTTACGGCTTATGTACATTTTAATAACCGGTATTGCCTCCTCGGGCTCTGATTACAACTTCCAGGCGGTTTGGTATACTGAAGATGAGGTTTCGGAGGCGATGTTGGGGAATATTCTCCCATTCTTCCATCAGGGCAATTTTTTAGGGCACTGAGGATGATAGGAGGTGGTCTGTGGCTTCTGAACAGCATCCCGAGCTCATCCCAGGCATGCTCAATCGGATTGAGATCAGGACATCCTAATGGCCAGACGTACCTAATTGATTTCTGAATATTAAATTATAACTATCATATTCACTACGAACCTACATATTTATTACATAGACAAGAAATAAATTGAAGAAATTTATCTACGTAATAAATTAGGAACATATCCATAATAAATGTAATGTAATATACAATTCCTTGTATATGTAAAAGATTAAACGATCTCTATCATCAGTTCAAATGGATTACGCTAAACGCTACTTCACTTTTCATGTTAAAATGATGGATTACCATTTCGTCTTAATTCATCACTCGTCTTCGTTTAGTTGAACATGTTAAGGTATTAATACCGATCTCTCATAACATTCCCTGCACATAACATCAACACTTCAGCGACTCGTGATTTATTGACGAGCACAACTCACGATGGCCCAGCGATAAACGCGATAAAATAAAAATACATGGCTCAAGGCAGATGGCAGTAGAGATTTGGACATCAATTTCAAGATTTGCTACACAAACATTAGAAATATTACTTAAAATTTGAAACGTTAAGGTTCAGTTTAGTTTACTGTAAGTCGTTCAGTAGGCGAGCGAGTGCGTGGGCTAGCTTGGCGCGCCGCCAGGAATTACCTGCCGACCCTTGTATACCGATAAAAGCTAAACATTATTTACAGCTGTATCTAACGCACTTATTGTCGTTTGTAGATGCCATTATCATAGAACCATAAAATACAAATCTAAAGCCGCCATCGCCAGTGTCCAAATAAACACGTGTGTGATATTGAACTATGAAACTTACTATCCAAATGTGCTAATGTTTCACCCAAACCCTACAGAAAAGTTCTCACCAGATATTCGTTAAAATTTAAATTTTTAGTTTATGATATCATAAATTGATTTTCTACAAAAACAGTCTAAAATAGCAGAATATATTGCAATTTAGATAACAGATCATAATCGTAACCGTGGTAACGAGTTAGTGTTTTAAACAAACATAAATTATGAAAAGTGAATGGATTCTTGTTATTATTGTGGGATGTATCATGTATCCAGACTACCTCACATCCGGCAACGGATGATTTACAGTCCCTAGAAAAGATGCGACTGTTTAAACAGCAAAACTTGGATAGTAGGTTTCCATAATAGGAACAAATAGAAAAGCCACAGTTGAACATGAATTTTCCGAGGGCACAATTACACGGAAATATTTAGCCGAAAATAGCCATAACTTTTCCATCCGTTCTTATGCCAAAGCGGTACAAAACATAGAAATACCGATAGACTTCGCTCTGGAACTTTGCCCCGAAGTGTGTCTCAGCTATGTAATCCAGAAAAGCGTCTGTCTAGAAAAACTTCACAGTCTTTCAGAAGATTAATAGTGGTCTTGACAGACGTGTGCGCAATACACGTTAGTGTCTGGTGGGAACAATGTCGCTGGCAGTGATGCAGACCCAGCCGCCCCAGCCGCCGTGCCAAGCTCGATCTATGGTCTGATAGCACTGCCAAATATATACCAATAGAAAAATTGGCGAGAGCACGACACGGAAACTGAACAAAAGTAGAAGCACGCGGCAAATGACAATATGCCTATAACTTAGGTAGCAGAGCTAACATTCATAGCTATATCTGGATATTTAAATGTCATATTAAACTGTTTAGTACAGCAGACATAAATTACGTCTTTTATCTGCTTTTATCAGACATGTTATGTGTGTCTCGTGCTAGTAAATCGCTCTAAATCAAAATCAAAATCAAAAGTCCTTTATTCAAATTAGGCTGAGAATCAGCACTTTTTGAACGTCGAAATTACAGTAAGACAGTCCCCACAGAACGCCCGCCCTTCACCACTTCCTAGTGCTTTAGCTGGGAAGAAGAAGTAGCGGAACAAGCTCTGTCTCTGTTGATGTTGTTCGAAACAACTAAAGGACCATTAAATGGCAGCAGCCATCAGACCATGTATTGCAACTCAAGCCAAGAGAAATTAATTATAGAGCCGGATTGAAAATCGTTTCAAGTGTTGTTTAGGAAAAAGAATTTACGTCTATAATTTTTAAAAAAAGATCAGTGTCAGTCTGAACAAAATTATAAGTAACTTTTTTTAACAAAATTAAATAAATCAGCAAATGCACGGTAACTAATCTTCAACCACATATAGACAGTGGAATAACACTTCTAAATCATCCATACCTGAAGTACAGGTGGGTACTTGGCATTGAAACCATAGTAACAGGCGCTACAGTACATACGTCGTTTCGTCGCATCAAAGTTCACGTGCAGCATCCCTCACGTTTCTTCAAGATATCGTTGTATCTGCGCGTGAGTGCTTGCGAAACATCTCTACGTACTTACATTGACGACACGAATGTGAACACGTTACTTTAGTGACGACAGCTTTATTAAGGAATTTTAATATTGTCGCGTAGCTGACGCCACTACGAGTATGTGAATGCAACGGCACTATTCGATCGATTCGCATTCTAATTATTACTGATACTGGTGTTATCATAGTATGTATATAATAAGGGGTTATCATAGTATGTAAGGCATTGTTTTACCCAGTTACTGGGCTGTGGATGTCAGATAGGCAGTGTAGAGTGAAAGCCTATCCCAACATAGTTGGGGAAAAGGCTAGGCAGATGATGATGATTCTATCCTAAATGTAAGTACTCAAAAGAAAAGCAAAATTAAATCACATCCGCTTATGAGTCTTGATAAGAGATAATGTTTGTTCCGGACGGCCGTGATCGATGGACACGGTGAGGTGTAAGGAGTGTGTATGCCTATCCAGGTGTATGCCTATGTGTGAGGTTAGGCCTCCTAGTCCAAACGGGGCTGACGTCCTGCACCTATAGGCTCGGGTTATCTGCAACCGATAACCAGCGGCTATGTTCTGAGTTAGGTCTTGACTATGAAGGACTATTTTCAATAAAACAGCATCTTGATAAGTCTTCAGTAAATTTCAGGAGACGACTGGCGCACTCTTCATAATTATAATTTAAATATCGAAACTATATATTTCAGGGCGTGACGCGCCCTGAAAACCTAACTCGATAAAACATATTAACAAAAATTGCACGAAATACAGTTCCAACCTCTATAAACCCAATTGAGTGGGTTTTGCAGATAAGCTAGACATCTAATATTACGTCCAGGGCTAGGTCTTGATCTAGGGTACCTGGGCGCACCAACAAAACTATAAAAACGGCTATATAGCCCACTCAATTGAAGCTTATAGAGGTTGTACTTACAGTTTTCCTTAGGAAACTTCAACACACTGTTCTCACGTAGGCTATAAAACACTATTACGTTATGAATTTACGTTAAATTAATCTTAGTAATAGTAATCTTTATTTAATTCTCTCTTCACAAAGGTTCACTTAGTTTATTTTATAAATAGAGACTAGAATAATAACATTACAAAATCAAAAATATGATCCTTTGTGAGAGACTGGCGTCCATACTAGGAATAAAAAACAAAAAAAACAAAAAAATTGAAATAAATAAAAAACTATATCACTATTTGGTGACGCATCGTCGCGAACAATGTTACTAATTTAGCTGCCTAACACGTCAACCGTAGAATGGATTTAGAGCAGTATTTACAAAATATACTATTTTATATTTTGAGCTGTAATATCTATCACCATGTCATTCATAGATTATAACAACGTAAAATAAACAATGAATTTAATAACCTAAAAATAAAATCTAACACATATACAGAACAATATCATTAAATAAAAGGACAGTCCATTTTTCTTTCAAAATATACATTATTGTTTTATTTGAATGTTATAAAATGGAAGAAATTATGTCAAATAAATAGCCAGACACGAAACTGGAAGTTCGAACATCGTGATACACATTTCAAAACTTTTAAAAAATTCATATGAAACCTTTGATCTTTTAATGTCATACAGGAAATGACTGCGAGAAAACAGAGTAATAACTAGAACAGAATTTCTTATGACATAGACTAGCGACCCGCCCCTGCTTCGCATGGTTTTTATGACTTGACAAAACATCGAGACTTCTTTGTTTTATTTATGTTTAATATTAATTTATTAAACAGCTTTTGCCCGCGGCTTTGACCGCGTTCCTCCTTCCTCTTGAATCACTCTATCGATTTAAAAAAATCATCAAAATCCGTTGCGTAGTTTTATAGATCTAAGCATACATAGGGACAGACAGACAGCGGGAAGCGACTTTGTTTTATACCATGTAATGATAAACCTTCCGGAATAAATTCTCTAAATGATGATGAAAACCGTTGCGTAGTTTAAAATCACAATGCGGTCACACAGACAGACACGAAGAGCGACTATAATATGTATTTGTATGTACATAGATATATTCGTGGTAATTCTAAACCCATCCTATTGGCTTAGCCATCAGGCTATGCCACACACGATGAATCGCATAAAGATATAAAAATATGTATGTTAGGACCTGAAATATGGCACAGCATGACCATACACTTAACGATCCCTTACATCGAAACCTCGTCAATTCCTTGAGCTAATCACGACATCTGCTAGTAACGTATTCTCCATGACAAAATGAACGAAACCGCTTATATATAAAAAAGGGTTTCTTCAAGGCACGATATGGACGTGGTTTGGCACGTGGTAAGATATAAGCGGGGATCATACAGAATTGGGGCCCTGTAAAAAGTACACAACAACCTATAGGAAAAATTCTATTGACCTGCGTCATTACGTATGAAGTCTGTTGGAACCTGTCAAACATTTGTCTCGCCCTGTGCCAGGGCAGACAGCGAAACAACGTCAAACGAAAGACTGTTTGACGTTGTTTCACTATCTGTGTATTGGACTTCACGTTGAGGTCAAGGGAAACACGACCCTCAGAAATGAGGCTTACAATTTTCATTTCTTTTCATTTATTTATTCATCAAACAATTTACATTGTGTTCGAATTTTACAAGATACAAATAACAATAATAAAATAATTACATTTCAAATCACAAAAGCAATAATCAAATATTAAAATAATAAAAAAAAATATATACGCATATTACTATGTCATCAATCAAAAACCATTTACAAGTCAAACCATAAAAAGCACAAACAACCATGTCTATTCCATTTACGTAAATCAACTGAGAATTAAATGTAAGTTAAATGTCAGTTAAATGTAATTTAAATGTCAATCAAAAGTAAGTTAAATGTCAACTAAATTTAAATAAATTAAAATTAAACACTAAAAAGATATAAACAAAATGCCAATTAAATTACCATTTACATAATTATCCAACCACATATGCTCAAAAACAACCATGACCCTAAAGCGTGTATCTATCTCAATAAACTTTAGACGGGAGTGATACGTGAGTTCGAATGACGTTTTTGCGAAGGTCGTCATTTCGAAAAATTTTGCTAGTGGTACGCCAGTTCGAAAACTCATTACATCGAAAACCGCTATATCGAATGACGTTATCGCGAAGGTCGCCATTTCGAAAAAAATTGCGAGCAGTACGCCAGTTCGGAAGTCATGGTATCCAATGTTGATTTAACTTGTCTTTCTTTTTTTTTTTTTTCCCAAACCAAATCAAAATACCATGCTCTCTCTGTCTCGTCTCACTGGGGTCGTGAGTTCAATTCCCGGACAAATTAACTCAACATCGGACTTCGATACCATGACTTCCGAACTGGTGTACTGCTCGCAATTTTTTTCGAAATGGCGACCTTCGCGAAAATGTCATTCGATATAGCGGTTTTCGATGTAATGAATTTTCGAACTGGCGTACCACTCGCAAAATTTTTCGAAATGGTGACCTTCGCAAAAACGTCATTCGAACTCACGTATCACTCCCACTTTAGACTGACTGACTGCCCTGTTGGTGTCGTGGTCGCAAGGGCGACTGCTGAGCCTGGGTTAGATTCCCGGGTCGGGCAAAGTGTTATTAGGAAGTTTTAGTAACAGCCCGGAGTTTGGAAGTTGGCGGTGTGATACCCCGTAGCTCGGAGAGCACGTTAAGCTGTTGTTTCTGCGCCTGATCTCTCTCCGGTCGTGTCGGATTGCCGTCCCATCGGACTATGAGAGCGAGGGAAGAGAGAGTGCATCTGTGTCTGCGCACACACTTGTGCACTATAATATCTCCCGCGCCGACGGCTGGTCTTCGCTGAGATTGGTCGCCATGACCGAAATCTTGTCTCGAAGACTATTATTATTATTATTAAACTTTACTGTTCGCAAAATGGCGATCCACAGAATTGAGCGAATCCATAGTTGCCTATACGGTGGTGAGTATTTACGTCTACATGTTATAAACTGGGCCTTCTATACATGCACACGTTGAAACACTTATGAATAAATAAAAAGCCAAGGTCGGTAGCTTGGTGCTACGTAATCGTAGAAACACGTAGCTGGCTTACGTAGGTCCACGTCATGCCGGCTATATTTTAAGTAGCAACTATTTAACGACTATCTGTGTGTCATAGTTAAACATGAATATGCAAAAAATATTTATGACTCAACAAACACTTTGGATAGTTTTTAAGGAAAAAACAACGCCCTCAAATAAAGCACTTCATATAAATTATTTAGATGTTTAACAAAGCAAAAGCTTTTCTAAAATAGTAATCTAGAGTGCTACATGTCAAACTTTCATATTTTTCAACAATGACCTAACAACTGACCCTGGCGTAGGCCTTCTACGTAGTCCTGCTACGGCGTAGGCTATCGTAGCACTTTCGTAGCCAAACAAATTCCGTTTACTTAGCTACGAATTTTTAGAGGTGGTTGTTAGTTCTGTTAATCTCTTAGGCGTGGGACACACAGAAAAGACGTAAGACGCAGATGGGGCGCGGACATATTACAAAAAAGAAGAAATTAATTAATAAATGTATAGAAGCGTCGCTGTCCGCGCCCCATCTGCGTCTTACGTCTTTTCTGTGTGTCCCGCCCCTTAGAAAACCGTAAAGGCACTGCCTGTACACCCACAAGCTTTAAAAGACGTTGGTTGCCATTAAGACATTTTTTAAGGGGATGCGCAGTATAGTATCTTCTTGTGAGTAAATCTACGTATAATGTCACCGTATTATTATGAACTTCGTTAGTTTATAATCTAAGTCGTGAGACTTATCTATCTATTATGCCACAGGCAATTTTCTGAAATGACGTTCACTAGGTGGCAGCACTAAGACGTCAGGTCCGGGCACCTGTCAAAAGTGTCAAAGCGCCTTATTTGCTTTAAGCTGAGCGTCCCCTGGTCCGCGCCGGCCACAACGCACGCACGGCACGCAACGGATTTTGGTTTGCTTTGTATGAATTCATATAGCACTGCGTCCACTATCGGTACCCGCATTTGGACAAAATCTGTTGCGTGCCGTGTGTGTGTTGCGGCCGGCGCGGAATAGTGGACGCTCAGCTATAGTCGCGACTGAATGATGAACGATGATGAAACGAATGATAAACGTCATCTTATATTTTTTATTCATTTTCGAACTGGAAGGTACTTCTTGTCAAAGTGGCGCCAACAGGTGGCGGAAATTTTTCATGACAACTCTCATTAAATAGCACCTTGTGAATCAGGTTTTATTATTGATTACTGAAAGTCTCATGTGAGAAGTATTTTCCCAGTTTCGTGTTGAATTATAGAACAGAATACTGTTTATAACTTACACCATCATTATAACGTCTCATGGACGATTACTGAAAATGAACCTATTTATAAACATCCAGTTACAGGTAATGGACTTATTACCATAATCACTACTTTTGACAGGTGAATAATGGAAGTTTGTTGTTATTAGCAAACAGGAAGAAGATGTCCGTCCTTTTGAGGTACCATATTGTACAAATAGCTGTGATCAAGGCAAGCGTTTATTTTCTATTAGCTATTGGCAGCGACTGTTGTATTTTATTATTTTTAAATATCAATTAATTATAATTTACTAGGTATTGCCCGCGTGGACGTTGGGAAATATCCCAGAGGAACAAAAATCCTTCCTTATTCTTTATCAACATTATAAAGGGAACCTCTATACAAAATTTCAGCTTCCTAGGTCCAAGAGTTTGCGCTAGGCGTTGATGATTCAGTCAGGACTTTTCTTTTTATATTGAGATTTAATTATTTACCCAGGATCCGAAGTAGCCTACGTGTCCATCTCCAGGTCCCAGGCTACCTTTCTGTCAAATTTCATAACGATCAGTTCCGTGGTAAAGACGTGCAAACGGAACAAACAGACAGACGCAGAGTCACTTTCGCATTTGTAATATTAGTAGGTACCTGTGGATAGTTACTAGAAGAGAAACAATGTATATGTCACAGCCGTTTAGTTAACAGCCTAACCTTTGGAAGTAGTGCTCGCTGGCCGCTGCCACGGCACCGCTCGCTTATCTCGCTCGGCTCGCACGCGGTAGGTCCCAGTTCTAACCTAACTTAACCCATTTAGTCGGGGTACCCCGGCGGCTTAGTTATTGCGTCCAATTCAGCACGCGCGTGGTTGGTCACAGTTCCAACCTAACCTACAATTGAATATCATTGAGGCCGCTAGCTGAACGGCGCCGTTTAGTTAAAAGGCTAGGCTGTTGACTGAAAGGCTGAAGCTTGTTGTTGGCTGCGACATAAACGGCGTGATGGCCGAACGAAAACCTTATAGACTCCGTGACGTGGTTATTCACTAAGAGGGAATAAAGCAGTGTCTTAGGTCACGGGCGCTATATTGAATCCCGAGCGTAACGAAGGATTCTAGGGCTCCTGAGCGCAGCGAGAGAGCTCTGAGTTAACTCCCTTGAATCGCTGAGGAGTTAACTAAAATCCTGAGTGTAGCGAAGGAAGCTCACCTAAGACATATCCCCGAGGAGAATACTCTACTTTCGCACCTACTGCGAGGAAACAGTAACCAATTTCATTTTTGAATTAGTCGTTTATGAAACTAAAAAAAACCGGCCAAGTGCGAGACGGACTCGCACACAAAGGGTTCCGTACCATATTATATGTTTAACAATCGCAAAGATAACTTTGTATTTCGTAATGATACAGTGAATTACAACGTTATTTTTTGCAGTTGCAGAAAATCGCCCATATTTAAACAAAATACCTTACGAATCGCCGTTTTTAGTATTTCTTGATTAAGTACAGTATAAGGTACATTATATAATAGAGCTCGTACAAAAATGGTATAAAATTAACAACTTTTACGGCCCCCTATTTCTTCATTTTAGAAGATAAAACCGACTTCCAAAAAAAACACTACCAAGTGAAAAATAACTTTAATTTCGGAAGTCGGTGTCTTTGGATCTGTATTTTAGTTTTTTGCCACCGACTTCCGAAATTAAAGTTATTTTTCACTTTGTACCTAGTGTTTTTTTTGGAAGTCGGTTTTTGTTTTTGTAAAAAAGTTTTTATTTTACACCTTTTAGTGGTTCAGTTTGTAATTTATCTAAGTTACAATAACCCAATGTCAGCTGCTCATCACGTTTTACAAAATGTTGCTTTTCCCGATGCAGGGCCGTTAATTGTTGAGGAGTTCTCCTAGTAAGAACCAGGAGAAATGGAGCTCATGGTGAAGTCACCATTACCATTATTTTGACGAGCATAAACCATATTAAAGTTATCGAATCGCAACCTGTTATATACTTAGATATAATTGAGTATTTCCGATGGCCCTCTGTGGTCTTCATCATCAGTTCCAGCTCACTGAATGGTACTTTCCGAGAGTAAATGCACGAGTTACTATAAAAAATACCGAAATAGATACAGGCGTGCCCATAAAATTTGAGGGTTTCCCTCGATTTCCATGGGATCCCAACATCAGATCCTGACTTGATGATCATGGGACCACTTAGGACGTATACCCTTTCGAACAAAAAAAGAAAAATCTAAATCGGTCTAGCCATTTTCGAGTAATCGGGGAACATACATAAAAAAAAAAATTAAAAAAAAATAAAAAAAACCGGCCAAGTGCGAGACGGACTCGCACACAAAGGGTTCCGTACCATATTATATGTTTAACAATCGCAAAGATAACTTTGTATTTCGTAATGATATTGTGAATTACAACGTTATTTTTTGCAGTTGCATAAAATCGTCCATATTTAAACAAAATACCTTACGAATCGCCGTTTTTAGTATTTCTTGATTAAGTACAGTATAAGATACATTATTTATAATAGAGCTCGTACAAAAATGGTATAAAATTAACAACTTTTACGGCCCCCTATTTCTTCATTTTAGAAGATAAAAAAAATAAAAATATCTTTGTACTCTACTCGACGAGTTCTACACAATAACATCCCCACACACAGGTTATTTTTTTTTTTCAAAATGAAAACTTTTCTGTATGGGGAAAAAAAGTAAAGTTAAAATTAAAGGGGGCAGCCCCTTTAATTTTAACTTTACTTTATTTTTATTATTTGTTGTTATAGTCGTAATAGAAATACACAATCTGTGAAAATTTCAACTCTCTACCTATTAAGGTTCATGAGATACAGCCCTGTGACAGACGGACGGACGGACAGCGGAGGCTTAGTAAATTTGTACGCACAATATTGAGATACTAGCTAGACTGCCCGTGGCTTTGCCCGGCGAGGATGTCTGATTTCATGGGTTTTAATTTTCTTATTATTGTTTACTTTTCATCAAAAGTATAAAATACTGAATACTGAGTTTCAAGTTAATCGGACTGCGTTTTAAAAATCTTCCATACAAACTTTAACATCCCTAACCACCCTTTGAGGGGTAGTTTTGAAAAACTAATAATGACAAACTTTATTACTTACATAAGCAAGTATTTGTGCTAAGTTTCAAGTTCATTAACCAAAACAATAAGATTTTTCACATAAACTGTATCCCCGTTTTTACCCCACAGGGGTAGAATTTCAAAAATCGTCTGGTATGTTTCCATAACTTGGGTCAAACATTATTTACAACAATTTTCGAGTTAATCAATCCCCAATAAAATCCTCCGCTGTAAAATTTGCTACCCCTTTTCACCCCTTAGGGGTAGATTTTTGGAAAACCCTGATACTCGTTAGTTAGTCTCTATTTTTGGTCTCAAGTACAAAAACTGAGTTTTGAGTAAATCGGACCGCGTGTGAAAATTCCTCCAAACAAACTTTGACATCCACCAATCCTGTCTTCTGGGGTCGCGGGTTGTTCGAAAGAGATACCGTGGCCCTGCCATAGGCAACTGAAGAAACACGGGTGGGTTTTAGTCAGTAAAAGTATGACACGCCCTTCCGCTCCACCCAGAGCGGGAGAAGTCATTTGATGATTTCCCGTCCACAAAAAAAGGGGGTAGTTTAGGAAAACTAAAAATGATTAATTTTATAATTAACTTAGATGAATATTCGAGCTAAGTTTCAAGTCTAATAACTCAAGAAATAAGATTTTTCATACAAACTTTCATCCCCTAATTTATTCCCTTAGGGATGGAATTTTCGAAAATTCTTCCATAGTGGATGTTTACACTATATAAGGTATCTATGTGCAAAATTTCATGTCTCTAGGACCAGTGGTTTGGACTGTGCGTTGATTATAATCAGTCAATGAGTCAGTCAGGACTTTGAATTTTTTATATATATATTTACAAGACCACAAACTTCTGATAGGTTTTCCTGTAATCTATAGGTAAAGAACTATTTTCTGTATTTTTTTCAAAATTTTAGGCTCATTAGTTTCGGAGATAAGGGGGGGGGAATGGTCAATTTTCGTCTATTTTCTTAAATAACTTCAAAACTATTTATTTTAAAATTATAAAAAAAAAATATATTTGAGACCCTCACAGTAAGACCTTTCATTTGATATGTTACACGGTACAGTTTGCAAAACTGTTTTTTAAATTGTACTTATTTTCCCCCAAAATCCCACCCCCATATTCAATATTCATTTATTTACGTTAAATGTCCGTGTTTGGGTTACCAAAATACATATGTGTACCAAGTTTCAACTTAATCGGTTCATTAGATTCGGAGCAAATTGGCTGTGACAGACGGACAGACGGACAGACAGACAGACACACGAGTGATCCTATAAGGGTTCCGTTTTTTCCTTTTGAGGTACGGAACCCTAAAAATAGATATAAATTCTTAAAATTGTTTCACAGAAACAAGTATAAAAAAAAAAAAAAAAAAAAAAAAAAAGGTTCCGACGAATTGAGAACCTCCTCCTTTTGGAAGTCGGTTAAAAATAAGTAGACCAAGCTTCGCTACGCCGTAGCACTAGACCTCAACGAAGCTCTGCTACGGCGTAGCACTTCGTAGCACTCTTCAGTAGTACTCGTAAGCAGCAATTCTTCAGTGAAGCATAACATGGAATCACGTCGATCGATGACAACACTTCGACAACGTACAGCTCAATTACCATAACAATGCTAACAATCCTGCTAGCTAATAAACAAATTAAATTACTTACGTAACGAAAATTAATTACCTCTCGTCACACGGAGATCAATTTAGGTCTAAGCTAACAATTAATTATGTACATTTTACTTGTAGTAATTTGTAAATTAAAGGTAACGTCAAATGTTATCAGTGACTACGGAACTAGCAACTTTTATTTTCCGACTGAAAAGTAAATGTTATCTGATTTTGAGTTCTATCGCGCGGTGTTAAGAGTTAGGTGACGTGAAGCGGTGTGCTGCGCAGGAGTGCGTATGTTTGTAAGAGTGTGGTAGCTGGCAGCGGGCCCGCTGCCCACAACGGAGCTTATAAAAGAGGGCGGCAATCTGCTCCCGCGCCCGGCGCGCGCACTCTCGACGCTTTCCTCATGGGGCGCGCAACCTCCACCCGATAGTACCTACAAAACAAAAAATACATTTTTATGTATCGCACATACCAGTGAAGGGACCAAGTGATAAAGTGATACGGTAAGTTTGTTTGTCAGCGGTGCCTCCAGGACTGTGATATCTGTGCAGTGACTGTTCAGTGTTGCCCCACGCGCGGAATGTGCTTTCATATTTGAAGAGTAAACGGACGTTTTCAGTGCGAATGCGATAAAAACGAGATGTGAAAAATTATCGTCTTGAAAAATAGCAACCGATCCAACGTAAACTCAGATTTGATTACATAAGCCAGTGTTACCAGGAGCGAAAAATGAATGGAGGCGGTATTATTATAACTACAGTATTCAGTAAAAGTTCCTCGAAAGTGAATATTTGAAGATTTATTTGAAAATAGTGATATCCATCTAGTGGTGACGTATAAATAAAGTTAACATAATAACACATTATTTCAAACTTTTAGTTAATCCTAATATATCCTAGTAATACTGGCTTGTGACACTCATAAAGTCATAACACTACAAAAACAAATAAATTTTAAAAATCATAACATCTCGGTGGAGGCCACAGGCGCCATCTTCTCGCTATGACGTAGATCGAGATTATGTGCTAGATGTTATGTGCCGAAGATATTTTAGTGAGGAATTTAAATAGCTGACCACTGCACCACTCAATTGTCCACTCACTCAATTAAATTAAGGTGTATTTTTACTGCTTAGCATTTTATTAAAAATGTAATTAAACTGACAGGTATGAAAATCATGTAAAAGCTTCAAAGCTAGAATCTTAATTGATCATAATTACAATTTATTTTTATTGTTTGTATTTGAAATACTCATTGAGGTTAACAATTATGTTATTTGATTCTATAAGCCCTTCAGAAAAAAAACAAGATAATAAGTATCAATAAAAAAAAACTATATCAAGTCGATTCGATGCTCTTAAGTTGAAATCAGATAGCGATATTCATTCTACACAGTTACAGCAAGCTGTAAAAATACTCTTTTCAGATTGTAAAACTATGAAATATTGTAACAAAGGACCTAATATACTCTGACGTCAATACGCGCCGTCATAAACTTATTATATTTACTGAACATACAATATAAACGTTATATAAATACGTAGCGGCATTTTAAAAAGTCTTTTAAACGAGTCTAATACGTCAGGCTGTGACCCTCATAAGATGTCACATGTGACTGTAAGCACATGCGCACGCGCAATGTTAAAATAAATGAGTAACGAAAGCAAATTGGCGAATCTTGAATAGAAACACAAAAAAATATTACATATCTTGCAAGAAGTTTACTAAACCGTAAAATCAAATTCAAAATAAACAATAACCAAATGTTTTTGCATCGTATACGATGTTATAAATTACATACTGACGAGGTGGATAAGATATAGCTGAATAGACGGATTCTTAAAACAACTTTGTGTACTCAAAACATTGGCATCTCCAGCATTTCTATCAACACACAATCGCTCGTGGTTAACAATGACCTCTGGATTTGTGTTATCTAAACTTTTCCATGGTGTATGTTCTACTGATACACACGTTGGATGTATCATTTAATGACTTGACAGTCAAATCTCATAGCCAAATAGATCGAGGTCGGCCTGGCATTGTCTATAACCAGCTATTTTCTCCTTTAACACGCATAACGAACTTGATCCAAATCTACGTAGTCCGCCAAAACCCGCGAGGCAGTCCTGCCAAAGCAGACGATTACGACACTCCCCAGTACGATAATTCTATTTTGATTATTACCTTCGGCCGTTTATTTTAGATGACGAATAGCCTTACGATATGGCTCGGTACGCCGAGTATATTTGATATCAGAATAATATATTCATACGCAACTCGGTACTCGTTAAATTATCTAGGAATTTTAAAAGCTCGTCCCACTGATCCGTTTTGTTGAGTATGTTCTTATTGGTCGTTAGTAGTTAGATATGAATATAAATTATCGATTAAGGCCCACTTTACGTGAATTATGAGTCAGAGAACGTGCCCTAAATATTATTTGATTTACGTTATTTCGTTACACTCCCTACACACGCACCATGATGGAAAAACACAAAACTAGTCTAAACCGTCCATGTTTCCATCTCAATCAAGTCCAAAATACACCTAAAATTACATAATCTTTCTGCTTAGCTATAAACTACAATCCCAGGAACGTAAATATCTATCAAAGTCCAATCTTTTATCGTAACCGACCGACTCATAAACGAACATCTGGTCCTGAGAAAATGAAAAAGAAAATATAATTTCTATCAAAACGTCAGCGTCCATTTAGCAAAACAAATATTGATTCATAAACGTGAGGCAGTAACAAACAAGGCTGGGTTAGAAAGAAGAGCCAAACTGTGGATACTATTTCTCTATGTAGGTAACTCAATCAAAAAACGAAGTCGGTACGAAACTGGCCATTATTTCGTGCTTGGTCAACCATTCCTTAGCTTCAGGTTCAGGTGAATGAAACATCCAAAGATAACGAATGACTCGGATGCAGAAAACTGCATAGGTACTATTTATACCGGGTGCCAACATCAACAAAACCTACTTCTTCATTTCACATTGCAAGTCAACGATCTCACGTCGGAAGTAGGTCGGATGCGTACACGCAGCGTGTGTAGCATTGCAGTTATCCAACACAAACTATTAGTACAAACATACAATGAGAAATAGGAAATAATTAGATAATTTAAATAATAGTCCAAGTTATTACAATAATATTGATTATCCATAAATTTTATGGATAAACATATTGATAGTAATATGGTGTAGGTACCATTAAAACTTTATTGCGGAACAGAAGCGACATTGAGCTTCCTAAAGCTATTAAACACAAAATGAACAATAATTACACGAGTAAACGGAAAACACGTGTTTTGTTCAGTGTCATTAATCATAGGTTTTGATAATTTCCTCTTTTAGATCAATCGATTGAACAATTATTGCAAAATAACTAGCCCGCTCCAATAGTTCTACCCACGTGTCAAAGTTTGCATTTTCCGGGATGAAAAGTACCTTAAGTCCTTCTATGAAAATCTATTCAGGAGGCTTTGAAAACAGAATAAAAAATCTATTCAGGAGGCTTTGAAAACAGAATAAAAAGCGGAAGGCTTTTTGCTTGTTATCAAAAGTTATAGTTTGTAATTACACGAGCAAGATGGACTAACAATAGCTAAATGATTTCATAAACTATGACGAAGTGATCCTAAAATATTAGACAACGTGAATATTAATTGATGAGCTATAAAATAGTACGCTAGCCGAGTTAGAGTGAATTTTAATCGCTCGTTAAACCTGCTACGATCATTTATTGCGGAGCAGTCATCCGGTCCGGCTCACTTGCGATGCGTATGCGTCCATTACTATCAATCAGAACATGAAGCACATCTGTGGATCAAAGAAAACAGTGGCTTGAAGTGGTGTGCTCAATCATCGGTTGCACAAGGTGGGAAACTGGGAAGGTAGTAGATTAGGCCTGAAACTGAAACTACTGCAACTGATTCACTTTTTCAAACTTTAATCACTATTTTTTTGTTAACGATAGATGAAATTGAATGTGTGTCTGGAAGTGAATTCCTAAAGTGGTAACTCTGTCTAAGTGCTTTTATTGTAAAGTTGAAACAAAACAAAACCCGAACCTTCAAGAACTTCCCTGTATACAATCCAGGACACATTGCACTGGGCACGCCACAATTGCGGGGGCACGCCACAATTGCGGCGATAAGTCCCCTCTTTGAGGAGTGGTTAGAGAGGCGCCACGGCGTCCTCACCTTCCGCCTGACGCAGGTCCTCACCGGACACGGTTGTTTCGGGAGGTTCCTGTTTCGCATAAGGGAGGAAACGCCCGGGTGTTACCATTGTGTGGATCGCCCGGAGGACACGGTGGAGCATACAGTGGAGGTCTGCCCGGCTTGGGCAGAGCACCGCCGTGTTCTCACGGAGGCGATCGGCGGCGGCGATCTCTCGCGTCCGAGCCTGGTCCAGGCCATGGTGCGGAGCGAGAGTGCATGGGAGGCCGTCACCTCCTTCTGCGAAGCAGTGATGCTCGCGAAGGAGGAGGCGGAACGCGTGAGGGAGAGGCAGCCTCACGCCCTCAGTCGCCGCAGGAGACGCCCTGGGCGGCGGGAATCGCGGGGCGATTTCCGGCCACCGTAGGCGCGGGCCTGCGGACGGTGAGCAGCGGGTAGCTCGCCGTCCGGTAAGGACCAGGCCCGAGTCGACGGCGCGTTGTGTTCCACGCGCGCCTCAAAGAGATGTCAGCAAGTGACGGGGTCCAATAGGGCCGACGCCGCTGGGGTCGCGGGTTGTCTGAAGGGGTTACCGCGGCCCTGGCATAGGCAACTGAAGGAACAACTCAAAAAAAAAAAAAAAAAAAAAAAAAAAAAAAAAAAAAAAAAAAAAAAAAAAAAAAAAAAAAAGGACACATTGCACTATTTACTAAACATTCAGTAGTTAAAGGTACCCCTAATATTCACATTACCTCCAGAGGGCCTAGACAAATGGCATTACTTTGTCAGGGCAATTAAATATCGTAATCGAAACGATTTAAACTTTTTCATTTAAAACTATGTTCAACTTCAATTTACTTAATTGCTAAATTCGTGGTTTGTGTTCATATTTTATGTATTATGTTCTTTATATTTTTAACTGTTATAAAGGTACATAACAACTGTCGTTATAGTGTACCTGCCCATAACTTGTTGTTGGCGCTTGACGGCAATAAAACTAAGTAAATACTTAGGTACTCTGTACGTCTTGTCCCTACCCTATATTCAGTAAATTTTACACCAATTTTGTTAAATAAGTTGCAGTACCTGGGAGACCGAGCTCTGCTCGGGTGAAAATAGAGAAAAGGAATTTTCTCAGATACGAGACCTAGATAGTTCGATTTTTCGCCCCCCCCTAAAACCCCTTTATTGCAACTTTTATCGAAATCGTAAGAGCGGTTTTCGAGAACGTGATTACAAATATTGCTCATTTAATAGAATATAGGATAGGATAAAAGGTAACATACCTACGCAACTTATACCCAGTTAGTTTAATGTGTGCTACACTGCATATTACAATAGCAATTCAAGATAACTATGTAGATAATACTTTAGAAGCGACAAAGAAATATACAGAAAACAGACCTTGTGACACGAAAACAAAAACATGTAAGACTTCAACCGCTAAGAACTACGAACAATTTTTAATGCTTTAGAGTAATGATTGAGCATTCAAAAGATAGGTCAAGTTTATAACAATTTTCCGGATATAACTTGCGTGTGATGTCACAATACGAGTGCGCATGCGCGCGACCCTCTACTTTATTATTTACCTTTTTCTTGAACTCAACTTCATGAAACATTTTAAGTTTGATAAAAAATGTGCCCGCGTGTTGTAATACCTACTGGCTGTAGTGGACGCCTTAAGCATTTATCTACATAGAACAAATTAGTATATGTCTTTTCTATGACGTATTAAAAAAATCAACCACCTAAACAAATGTAGATTCAGCGAGATATTTGTACGAAGTTAGACTAAGTTAACACATTTCCGGTGATCGGTGCTGATATGGTACTGTAGTTACCTCCTGAAAGTCGTGACAAATTGTCGCATGGGAGGGAACACTGAAAGAATTCCCATATTATCGTTATAGATATGGGCCTTTGATGTATTTTATTTATGAACCATAAAATCTTGTTTTTATACGAATTATTATCGGCGTGAGTAACTTTTAAAGTCTTAATAGTCGCTGAATTATTTTCATGTAAGAGAGAAGAGCTCGTGACTAAGTAATTTATAGCCGCACGGGTCAATCCATAATACGTTGGTCAGTGGATGGGTGACCATCTTTACATACCGAGACTCCTCCGTCCACTCCTCGGAAAGCACGTTATGCCGTAGGTCCTGGCTGTCATTCGTGGATATTTCTTTGACAGTCGTTACGGGTCGTCAGAAGCCCGAAAGTCAGTGATAACCAGTCTTCCAATGGGTATCGTGTTACCCAGTTATTGGGTTGTGGAGGTCAGATAAGCAGTCGCTCCATGTAAAATACTGCGGTTTTCAGCTTCATCCGATTAGACTGGAAGCCGACCCCAACATAGTTCGGAAAAAGCTATAGGTATAGCTTTCCAATATTGGTAGCTAAGTAACTACTTCCCGTCTAATCCTTTATGCCTAGGTACACGCCAAATTTAGGTAACTAATCACATTAATGCAATTCAGAGATAGGTAATATATTCTTTAAAACACTATCGTTTCCAGATGCTAAAATAAACGTTAACATTGGCATTCAGCTGTTTCCCTGCCGTTTTCTATTTTCACTCTCTAAAATACTCTAAATATATTCCAAGTACTTCACACAAGGTTGACATTTTTCCGTGGCTGCAGTGAAATCGATATCGTAAACTAGCTCTTTTGAATTCTCAAAAGAGGTCTCAGGTCTTGTTTTTTCATTACGATAGGTACGTCAGTTACAAAACATTATTTTTGTAAAATCCCAACGTGAGAACCGATATCTGTAGGTATTGTAAATTAATTATGGTGAGTTCACTGCTTATTCAAATTATGTAAGTAAAGCATTTGTTAATGGTATGTAGGTACCCCAGACGATAAAATCATCAGATTAAGATTATTTTCAACAATTACATATCAAATCTTTGTACCTACTATGTATTTTGATATGTAGATACCTATAAACAATCATGTTTGACCATTGACCAAACATATAATCATGCCATGCAGTGATGTAAATATCAGTTCCTATGATTCTAGACGGATTGCTATGATTGTATTATTTAGTTTCTAAAGCCTAATTTCCGTGATTGTATCTGCAATGGGCGTAAACATTTCAAAGCTCGTAGTCAAAATATTAATTGCTATTACGCCTACGGTACCTACTGCTTATGATTATATTTACGACTTACGAGTTGATCTTTTTGATTATGACGGATCCGTCCAATCTGTTAGGTGAAGACATGATGGGAAAATATTCAGTATCGTAGATCAGCGTCATCGGACAGTATATCTTTGCCAACAACAGGTACCTAAACACCAATGTCGGCCACGATCCAATTGTACAGCAATAATTATCCACCCGATAATCAACATCCACAAATACTTATTTCATTTTGCTACAAGAACACGCTTTTAACGTCAGCAGAAAGGACTACCCATGCAAAGCTACTGAAGCTGAAAACCATCTGAAAACTTAATTTCGCAATGATAACTGAAATCCACTTAAAAAGCGATAAGCTAATGTTTGTTCAGTGTCGGCTTATCATGATAAAACACACATGGTATGAGCTCTCCGTTCTTTTATCCCCTCCGACACGGTCGATTGACGATTATTGAAAGCTCATTCGGTCTAATAACTTCGTCGGTAAAGCCTTTAAAAACACAAGAATAACATGGTGTTAAATAAAAAAGGAGAACCTTTTTATTAGTCGTAAACAGAAGTAACCATCACACAACAAGCTCCGGGAGCTCGAGCCGGGCAGCGACCGCTATAAAAAGATCATCATAGGACGGTCGGTGACGGCCGCCGTGCGACATGCAACCCTGGAAAGCGACTCGACTGTGCCATCGAGTACTGTTGCCAAAATAATTAAAGAAATCTCCGACGGTGTCCCTCCACCGCGCCCGCGCCGCTCTAAAATCGTCGCTCTTCGCCCGGGAGTCACTACTCGGGGCGCGGCGGGAAAACATCTCCCGCGCCACTCTTATTTCTTCTTTCCTTCCCGACGCTGTCGAAAAAAATATTCCAGTAAGTTTCATAATACCACTATAAAACCAAACAACCGTGAGTGTAGTAACCCCAAGTGCAAATTAAGTGTCATACCAGTTTCAAAAGGAAATTAGTGATTATAAATAAGTGATAAAAGTGTTACATAACGCGAAACGAATTTCAGAATTTTAAAAATACCGCATTTTGTAGGCGCCTATGGCACAAAAATAGCTTTGAGTCACGTGGTACAAATTCAACCTATAGCATGGCTCCACATTTATGTATGATCGTAAATTGTATTAAGTTTTCAAATAGAGAAAATGAAGCTTATTTTGGGATTTTTTAGCAATAACATTAACGTTTACTAGATTCTTGAATTTTATCATCAAAATGTAAAATATTTTAATAGAAAAGGAATCTCGTTTGACAAAAATAGTATTACTCCTGCGTAAAAGGTGGCGCTGCCATCGACCCTTCTTCTACGTCAGTTTCGTAAAAAATGACGGCTGGATTAGATACGTGTTCGTGTAGTTTATGATATTTACGAGAAAAAGTATTAGATTAGTACAAATTTTAGTAATAACTTTACAGAATAAGAGTTTAACGCTAAAAATAAGTGAAATACTAAAATAAGGCAGACACTTCTCATGTATTAAAAAAAAACTTCTTGGTAAGTGGTGCAGTGGTCAAACGGTGCTTGCGATCTAGGAAATAGCTCGTTAAATCTATTAACAATACTCGTCTTCCTATTTTAGTTATATATTTGAGAATAGAGATTTCGAATTTAAAATCTGTAATCGTCAGAATTTTGTTCTTCATTTTTTTTCATTTAAAAAATACCCGAACCAAACTCACTAAAATTGTTTCCCTTTCTGGTAAAATAAAATAAATTTATTTTACAAAGCAAATTTTCATTAAATCTAGAATAAATATCGTCAATAATATACGTCGCATTTAAAATTCTCGCACAAAAGCAACATAACCTCAAAGCTTTCAAGTTGATAATGATGACTCGTCATTTCTAACCTATATTTTGTTCTTGCTTTTTAGAACTGACGGCAACGTAGTAATTCCACCATGGAGGACGCTCACTCGAAATCCGTGGAAGAAGTCTTAGGGTACTTCGGTACAGACCCAGACAAAGGCCTTAGTGCAGACCAAATAAAAAGGAACCAAGATAAATATGGGCCAAATGGTAAGTACACTGTTTACCTGAAATATGTAAACAATTTTTCACTACTTTCATGCCTGTTTTATAATCTGTGATAAACTATTCAGAACAGAAGAAGTCCTACTTTTCAGGTAATTGAGGTTTATTCTGCAATAAGTAACAAAATTCTAACCATGCCATAGATTACTAAGTGCAATAAATTGATATTGCAAAATTAGTTTCATGTTAGTACATTATCTGCCAATGAAAACATTCATGGTTCTTTATGCCATCATCACATAGTCTATGACATCATCACAGAACAGTTAAATCAATTCTGGTTAGCATATACATAATTATAATAATATGCATACCTACCTACTTAAACTAGAATTTGTTTAAATCATTCTACTTTGCCACTCCTAGATTCTCATCTTCAAATCAACTCGTAAACATCCACTGCCAAACATGGGTCAGAGATGGGGTACTCGATGATCGCTGTTATGAATTGGTTCTACAATTTAATTGTAGTGCTTGCTCATAAATAGTCTAGTGTTTGTTGTAAATATATTATTTGTAGAAGGCCACATTATAATGCTCTGCTATTCATTAAAGTTAAAATAAGAACTCCAGGACAATAATTGATAACAACAATTTGAATATCATATTTTCATCATGCCTTGATAGGCTTTGCTTTGACAACAAATGCTTAGTTTACTTTTCATTGTCCAATTATCAGATTCAGTTTGGCAGAATTACATTACTTAGTATAAACTAAATTCATTAATTTTAATAGGCTATCAGTCAGGGTCATTTGAAATTTTGCCAGCGACTCAAACTTGACCATGAATTATTATCTTGAAAAGATGAAGTTTTTTTTTGATGAAAATAAGGTGATTTGGAACATATTTAATTTCTGCTAAGTATATTTATTTATTTTTAGCCTTTTTTCAGAGTTATAATAATTATATTACAAAACGTTTAATCTCAGTTCCGAGTCTACGTAAGCCTTTTGGTAAAGGCCTCCTCCAACATCTTCCAATTCTCCCTGTTCCCTGCCTGTCTAGTCGATGTATTCATCCTGCCATCATTCAAGTCATCCTGCCATCTTTTCAAGGGTTTCCCTGTCTTTCTCTTCCCCTCCCTAGGGTACCATAAGGTCACTTTTTTGTTCCATTTCTGTATTCCCCTGACTGTGGCCAGCCCATTTCCATTTTAATCTTCTCAGTTTTAGTACTACATTTTGTGTTTTGTTTGCCTTCCTCTAAATATATTAATGTGATGAAAATGTTATGTCATAATAATTATTACTAGCTTTTGCCCGCGGCTTCGCCCGTGTTTATGTTGGATAATAACCCACTGGAACATACTACCAGGAAATCCTTCCTTGTCTACATTATAAACGGAACCTCTGTGCAAAATTTCAGCTTTCTAGGTTCAAGGGTTTGGTCTGGGTGTTGATGAGTCAGTCAGTCAGACAGCACTTCTCTTTTTATTTATAGATTATTAATCCAAATTATCAATGTATGTCATGTGAACACAAGGTCAAACATCTTCCGATCCATGATTGTTGCATATTCGTCATACATATTATAATGTACTAGCTTCTGCCCGCAACTTCGTCCGCGTGAAATTTCTTGTTCACCAGGATCACGGCCCGCCAAAATTTTGCTACTTTGCATTTCACTATTGCAATTTTCTTAAGGATCTCTAATTTTTTCGAAAATAAATTATAGCCTATGTTACTTCCTGATAATTTCACTTTCAATTGGTGAAAAAATGATTAAAATCGGTCCAGTAGTTTCGGAGCCTATTCGGTACAAACAAACAAACAAAAAAATCTTTCCTCTTTATAATATTAGTATAGATTAGTTTTACCACATTATCAAGTCATCATGCATTATTGCAATTATCACAAAATGTAGCAATATTCAATATTCAGGAGATGAACTGCATCTAAACAAATTGTTCCAACACATAATTTCTAAGTGCATTGTCTATTGAGTGCCTAAGAAGCAAACTAACCGCCTTGGCCATCTCAACTTCATATTATAATGAGAAATATTGCTTCCATTGTAACACAGTAACGTCAAACGTTATTCATATACCTACCTAGGTACTAATTGCATTTTATCATTCCGTGTGTTTATTTCTATTTCAAACATATTTTATGTGTGCTTCAGTCATTCAAACACAAAAAAAGCCTTGCAATATTTTGCTGTTCCCATGACCAATTATATCCCCCAAAACTCTGTTAAATCACTCCAGAAATGGTCCCAATTTCGAGCCCACCACATGTCAGTAACATTGCCCTAAACACACGTGTTTCTACTCTGCCGGCCAACAAATAGCATCAAAACACGCCTTGATGAAATTGTTCCGAGAACGATGTAGCAGTAATCAATATCCTGACCCAGGTGAAAAAAAATTGAAATATTTATGAAACGAGACAAGTAAAAAATTGGGACTGGCCCACATCCACATCGTACGTGATAGAACGTTTGAATGAAAGCAATCCCGATAGATGTGTTTCACTTAATTATGCTTATTACGCAAATATCCGGGGCTGTGTGCGAAGTGTAGGTAAATGAATCCACTTGAAGTATTCGATGCACCATAACTAATTGCACGGAGATAATGACAATATCCTATTGAATACACATTTCCACAATGTACGACGCGCATTTTCATTGTAAGTACTTATAGTAAAAAGTTCATTTTGGCTAAAGTTACAATCAGGCCCAAATATGAATTTCCACTTGGAATTTCAGATGTCTAATTGTTTTTCGAATTAACATTGTCTGTTGTTTCTTGAATTAAGCGCAGGTCACGCTGGGAACGAAGCGACACGAAGCTAAGTTCGTTTAGCTTTCTGCCGTCTTTTCATACTTCGGTTCACACGCGTACTAAGCGAAACTAACGAACATAGCTTCGTTTCGGTTCGTTCCCAGTGTGGCCTGCGCTTTAGACACATCAACATGAGATGGTCACAAAGATGTTTAAACAAAATTGTGTGTTATATTCATTGATAATATATAAGTCAATGGTTATATTCTACACTGTTGAGTATCAATAGTATTCAATAGCACTGCTGCTGCATACTAATTCAAAACTCCCAGTCGCGTCACTGTAATGTTGTAATTTTCACAAACTTCGTGACTGTTAACAAGACCTATTACTGAAACAAATCTGACGACAATTCAACTAATTGCTCTTATTAAACTCATTCAATAAAGAACATACTTAATTAACTATTTACGGGCCTCTAAACTAAATTGCTACCTATAAACGACAATTTCATGATCAAATACGTATATTTTCACTATGCTGTTCACTAAAGTAAAATCAGGGCAGGCCGTTAGTATTGACACAATATTAATGGGAGTTTTATCTCACTAAGTCACTCACTAAATATTTGCTAGCAACTAATAAGATAGTATAAAAACTAGATCTCGCGCAATCTTTACTTTATGTTACGTGTTTTAATATACCTAATACATTATGGCAAATATAACTGCTAAAAAAGTGAGCATAGGAAATTTCAAAATGTTCCATATCTCCTGACTTAATCATTTTTTTGTCAATGGTGGCGCTGTTAGCAGCTGTACTCGCCATAAACAAGGAAAAATGTTTTAATTATTTTATGTAGATAAACTAATTTTTTAAACAAAAACATAATAAATATTATTTTCTTGTTTGTTGTATGTCTCTGAAAACATTTACAGAGATCCTCTTTGTACACAAGGTATAAAGCATAATCTTTGTGCAAACTATTTGCACTAAAGATAATAAGAGTATGCCACGTATTTAGAGCAAGTTCATAGATTTTGTAGAATTGATTCTTATTCTATTTGAGTGGGTGTTGAAACATGGATGGTTTTAATCATTTTAGTTAGAGAGTCCTTATAAAAGGGATTAAATATAATGACTACCAAAAAAATTAAATGCTCACCAAATCTGCGTCGACTTGCTGACGAAAACCCTAACCCTAGACGGTCGATGTCAGGGGCACCCCGAGGTTTCGTTGGTTAGGTAAGGTACCTTTAAACCCTGCAGACAGAAATAGGAGCACCGCTAAGCGGGGCTCCGTCGACCTGCTCAGTCCTGCTCCGTGACCTCGTCAGTTTTCCAGAGATACAATTTCACAATAAAATGGTTTTAATTTTGGTGAGCATTTATCAATTCTGGCAGGTATTTAGATATTTTTTTTTGGTAGTAAAATAGGTACTTTTCTGGTAGGCGTTTAAACACCCTTATAAAATAATAAAATGGCGGGTAGGTCGAAGCATAGAGGTGATAGGTACACGGTGGTCGGGGTTGGGTGCGTTCATCGTGATGTTTATTTATAGTGGGTCCTCGGTGGTCGATCAGCGCTGAGGCGGAGGCTGGCAGTGGTGCGTGTGCCCGCAGGTCACGGGGGATGCGCCCTCAAGCGTGACAACGTGCATGTTACCTACCTAACACCTCGTACTCTCGCTAAAACATGCCGCGTCGATAATAAGCAGTTTGCCATGAAACAGGTACCTAACCAGTTATCGATACGGACACGAATAATAATAGATACTCCTTTCACAAAAGATTTGGTAACGTTTTGAGCTAAAACTAACATTCCACAGATTTTGTCAACTTAAAAGGAACAAGTAAAACTCAATCTTCTTAATCTTGGAGGGGGGCTATCCAACCCCTTCCAATTCTTCCTCTTCTGTTGTGTCTAAGTGTCTAGTCCATGTCTTTCCAGCTATCTTCATCAAGTCATCCTGCCATCTTTTCAAGGGTATCCCTTTCTTTCTCTTCCCCTCCCTAGGGTACCATAGGGTCACTTTTTTGTTCTGTTTCTCCTCTCAGTTAGTGTTGCCAGCCCATTTCCATTTTAATCTTCTCAGTTTTAGTACTACATTACATTCACTCATGCCTATTTTCACGCCTAAATATGTGGGCATAACTTGTGGGCTTTTCAGCTCTCGGCGCTGAGCCAAGCGTTGAAAATCCAAAAACAGGGTACTTTCATTTAATTATTCATTTAGGTGTCATATAGTGTTAGTGAAAACGGGCAACAGTCCAGCATCCTCATAACAGGATCGGCTTCGCAGTCTAACCGGATGCAGCTGAATACCGGTATTTTACATGGAGTGACTCTGATTGCCTATCTAACCTCCACAACCCAGTTACTGGGTAATACGATAACCTGGTAATACTGGTTGTCAGAATTTTGGGCTTCTGACGACCCGTAACGACTATCAAAGATCTAAGAATGACAGCCGGGACCAAAGTGCTTTCCGAGGCACGGGGGGTTTTCGATATGTAAAGAAGATCATCCATCCACGAACCGACCACGGCAAGCGTAGCTTAACCTGATCGATCGAACCGTGCGGCTATTATTACTTAGCCACGAGGGCCCCTAACATACCAGGATCGGTCAGTAATATGCCAAATTCATCATTTTCAAATTATCATTTACCTGCATGCAAGAATTTGTGTATTAGCAAAGAAGGATGATGATAACATCGTTAAAAAAAATACGCTGCTAGCGCGAGATCCCGCGAGACTTTTTGTTTATTTTCTCGTCTTCGTACAACTGACGATTATTTTGCTACGGAAAACATAAACTTCACGTCACTTCACTCGGTGAGGCACGGTCACAATACCGAAAACCTCAAGCCAGAATAGATTTTAAAACCAGAAGTATGTCAGCACTCAGCACTAGTTCTTTGACACTTATTTTAAATTTATTCACACTTTTCATTCACACCTGCTTTATGAACCTCATAACAATTTTAACTCAAATGTTCATATTTTTATTACTTGGTGTTTCACCTTTATTATTTCGTTATCGTTACTTTTAATATTAATTTAATTAGATAATGTGATAAATTATAATTTAGGTATTCATTGTACACTATTTCATGGTGATTAAATGCCCAGCCTGGCAACAATAAAAATACTTAATTTATTAGGATATTAGGATTTCAAACTTGATTAGGATAAACTGATGAAACTTGCTCCTAGCTACTGCAATATGCATTCCGTGAAAACCGGTCTCCACCTACACTCAATGTTACAATCCGTCTTCACGCGCTAGAGATAATATTTAGATCTCTCAGAAACTGAAAACTGTACCAAAGGAAAAACAATTTATAATCGCAAAAAGCATTCTCACTTGTAATTGCAAAATCTAATTAGTAGAACAAAATGCACAAGACTATTGATCTGTATAAATAAATATTAGCAATAATTGTGTATAGAAACGCTATAATAAACCCTATTATGCTAATATGTACTTGGAAATGGTTATCAAAATTGAACCAAGACTGATCGATTGATTCTAATGAAACTCGATGGTTATTCGATACTCGTTCAACATAATCATTCGTCCTCGAAACATAAAAAAACTAACATTAAGTACGTAATAACTACATGTACAAGTACGAGTAGCTTCCGATAAACCGACACCGATAAACTATAATATCTGTAATGTGCTATGTTCATTTGTGTATTCTAAACTTGAGTTTCATTTTGCATAATTGCATTTATGAAGTCTTTCATCTAGGTGAAATGACCATTTATCACAGATTCATTTTCCGGGGAAATGTTGAAGTGCACTGCGTCAGCGGGGCTCATAAGTGTTTGAGTGCATTAAGGAGTCGATAGTGTACGGCAAGCCCGGGAATGGTGACTGCTCCCGCGGCGAGATTCGAGTGCCTAGTGGCTGAAATATTATATAGGTACCCAGGTTTATTTTGGACGATCTACGTTGGCGGATTGCGTCTACGAACGCGGCTGACGCGCTATCCACACGACCATTGCACGTTCCAATATTTTATCTGTTAGAAAATTCTTTTATCTTCTCACCAATGGAATCGTAAAGACAGTACGTTATTACTGCACGTTATATTTACGGCGACATTATTCGCATTGCTTCAATGTAAGCATTCCCATATTATCAACAATGATATCCCTACAATTTGACATTCATTTGAAGATAATGTCTGCCACTGTCATTATTAATACGTCTCCACTTCAGTACCGATGTTGTTGATTTCATCTCTCAACCATACTGATCATTTTACAAATGGGTCCATATTCGAATATAAAAGACCTTTAATTTGTCAACTTACCTACTATTTATGCCTCATCATCATTAAGAGCCTTTTTAACTAATTGCTGATAGATTGGCCTCCTTCTTGTGATGCCATGCTTGTCTGGTCTGAGCAAGTCTCATCCAGGTCTTACCCGTGGTTCATTGTAGATCACCCATCTGGCTGCCGGTTTGCCAACACTCCTAGTTTATCTACTCAAATTTAATACGTCTTTACTATTTTCAATGTGTAAACTCCTCCTGTTAGTCCTTTTGGACTGAAAATGTATTATGTCTACTCGGCTGAACAAAAACAGTGTAACCCTGTAGTGTTTATTGTATAAATTCTATCTAGCAGCAACTGAAGGTATTCAAAAGATGTGGTTCCAAGTAGAACATTTCTGTTGCTACAAATTAGTGATGGTTTTCTCTTGCCTTTCTCTCGATATCGTCAAAAAACTACAAGGCCTGACTGACAGACGTTGCGAAACAAAACAACAAAGTCAGTGTCCATTCTTTATCGTACTTTCACCTTTATTCCGCTGTCACAAAGAAATTTTTTTAAATTGCCAATCTCGTTATAACTGAGGAACGTTTTTCAAAAAGCCGTAAGTATTTTCATTTGTAACAAATTTTCACAAATTGCAAAAAACTGCGGTAGGTACAAAAGTTGCAATTTTTGTTAAAAAAAAAAAAGAGAAGGGGAAGATCAATGTGAATTTCTTTTTCCGTACCGATAGCATACTATACTAATAATTCATTTTTTTTGTAGTCATTGGTTTTTTTAAAAAACAAACAAAATTTTGGAAATTGCCGGTTTGGTAATGGAACATTCTCATCGTTTCTATTGATGGTGCCAGGTTTGATTTTGTCTTGACTATCCGATTCTGTTGAAATCTCCAATAAGGTGGAAAATGGAAATACTTAAGACCTTTTGAAAAATCACTCCTCAACTGTGTGGTATTGAAGCATAATTGGATTCTGTCTTCAGCGAATCCCTCTAATCAGAGTCAGGGTAAGCGCTGGCCACCTGTAGCGTGACGTCGAGGTCATCCGTTTGTTACCTTTAAATTATTGCTACTCTATTTAAAATTTCAGCGCTTAAATAGCTAATCTTCATCGTCCATTGTTTTTGTAACCTTTTAAAGTTTGCACTTACAGCTAGAATAGAACCCAATATATTGATATCTTTACGGAGTGGATGTAGCGTGACGGTATATTATGTATTGTGTTATAAGATTGTCAGTCTCGTCACGTACACGATGTACGCTATTTTGACGTCGATAGTCCAGGACGTGACACTTAAGTGTATGGTATGGGCGTACTCGCGATTTTATGCGCCGCGCCGTTGTTAGTTTTATTGATGAGCGCGAGTGAGCACAGATGCTGACACGGCGGTATCGATGCGTGGACTAATTGCTTACATTAGTCACGACGGCGTGGCTGGCAGCCGGACTGTGTACGCAAATAGAGTAGATACAACGATTGACTTAGCGCACGTTGCCCGATTACACTCTACGATTAAGACGTGGAAAACATGAAAGTGATTCCACGTACATTCCTATGGACGTTTTTTTTACTGCGTCCAAAAAGCTTATTGCGAAACGTGCTCCCGGAACCTAAACTTGACTCCCGGAAGCGACATGATGGGAGGATATTCTAATTGTAAGGGCAACGTTTAATATGAACATCACGATTCGTCAATTTAGGCAAGTAGTAGTGATTAGGTAGACGTAGATAGTAAAAGGATTGTACTAGAAGTATTGCGCCTGCGACGTTGTTGTTACGTAGGAACTAAGTGCGCGTTTGAGGTCACCATGCAGGTCGCGCACGGCCCGGAGACGTGGCCCACTAACTGCCCAGCAACTAGTTAATCATAAACAAGATACATTATACCAAAATACACCTTATCACACATTTGTATCGCAGATTTAATATAATGAACATGATAAAAAGTCTGAATGTCGCGCCAGCAAAAAAGATAAAGTTTTCCGACCCTACTACTTAGATAATGTAATTACTGACAAACATATTATGTACACGTCACAAAGGTTTTTTTTGTAGGGCACGATTCTATTGAGTAAACCAAATGCTAACGCATAACCTTCTACGGCAATACAGAATAATAAGCGTAGAAACGCTACTCTAGTAATCTTTATGCACAAGGTCCTAAGAACTTAATCTTTCAATAGATATACTCGTAAACATACTAAATTTATAAAAATAATAAAATAGGTACATCTATTGTAACCTGTTTTACACTGTTAGGTGTTATTTGGAACGATGAAATAATTTATAAATATATTATCCTCTTCGATGAACTTAAATATACCGGTTTGTAAAAAACATTGACGCTATATTAATTAAACAACAATATCTTTTTTATTATTATTAGCATAATTATCAGGAGCTAGTTAAAATCAAAGAAGTGCGATAATTGTCTATCGCAAAAACTGTGTATGTACCTTGATTAGCTAGCGGCCTGGTAAATATTATCACACGTGGTTTACTTTGTTTTGGAATTGTTGATTTTTGCGTAGTATCCGACTAGAAGCCGGTTTTAACACATACTGATAACGAAGTAATCAAAATTAGCTGCGTAGAGTAGAACTAGATAAACGGTGAGCAGATCATGTTGAAATGCGGCGCCGACATTTGCATTTGACGTCACTATTATTGGACGAAACGCTGCCGCTGATCGAACCTCGCTCCGCAGCGCGCCGGCGCGGGCGCTGCCGCTCGCGCCGACCGATCTCGTGTATTTATGTACGATCGTAACTGCCGACATAGATCGCATGCCTGTTCTGACTAGTTTATCGCCTGTTACATTAACTCCTTTGATCTTTTATTCAAAATTATAATTATGGTTCTTTTCTCTTTTCAGAACTGCCAACGGAGGAGGGTAAGCGCATCGATTTGATGAATATTTCTAAGCTATCTGCTGACCTAAATAACCTGACACAATATTCCTAATCCTCCACTGTGTATTCCTTTTAAAGATTTAACTTGATCAATAACATGTTGTAAATGTAGATAACATAAACGGACGATAATATTTAGCTAGACAACACTGCCACATCCTTGAAGATAAGTAGTAGAGAACTCAGGAAATCTCCTTAACTAATGTACAAAGCCACCATACTAGAAATGTGAACACTTAGGAAGTGTGGCGGTCCCCAATTGTATGTTAATTAAGTGCTTAAACTAATTACGCATACGTCGATTAATCTGACACATAATAGGGAAACGCAGACCCATAAATAAACTAATCTGCATAGATAATAAATAGCTCCTGCTGTAGGACAAACAAATGAAATAAAAACATCAGTGAGCTTCTTTCAAGTTGGCGTTTCAGAGCGTACCTATTTAAAAAGAAATAAAATAATTATGTAAAATGTGTTGCTTATAAGACCTATTTTTAGTAGCTGCAGTTAACGAATCTATAACTTCACCTGTATTCAAATAAGAACGATGCCAAGGCTTCGTGAGACACTTTTTGTTTACTTCAAAGCCTTGAAAACTCTGTTTGTTGAATCTTGTCGTCAAGTTTGCGATACATATTAATGACTAGAATATTGAATAGCCTACGTTTACACAATCTTGAATTCGTAAAATATAAAAAGGAAAACACCAAAATGTATAGGTATGTACATCAATATTAGATTCATGCTAACAAAACCTATTTCCTACATTCCTGAAAAATATTTATATAATATATTTCCTCATTAAATAAAAAATAAAATAAAATAAATAAGCATTTAATTCAGAATCACTTCCATATTTGTTAGTAACAATGTCCTACGATTTTATTTCTATGCAGTTACAGTTTAAATACTACAAAAATATAACATTGTCTCTTGTTTACTTATAGGCAAAAGTGTATGGCAGTTAGTCCTGGAACAATTCGATGACCTCTTAGTAAAGATTTTGCTGTTAGCCGCTATTATTTCATTCGTAAGTATTAAGATGATTGGACTAAGTATCCGTATTCACAAACTTTTACAAGTAGTATTAACAATATTATTCCCATGTTTCAGGTTTTAGCTTTATTTGAAGAACACGAAGACGCGTTCACCGCCTTCGTAGAGCCTTTTGTTATTTTACTTATTCTTATTGCTAACGCTATAGTAGGAGTATGGCAGGAAAGAAATGCCGAATCCGCCATCGAAGCTTTAAAAGAATACGAACCCGAAATGGGTAAAGTAATCAGAGGAGACAAATCCGGAGTACAAAAAGTCCGAGCCAAAGAAATTGTACCCGGTGATGTCGTCGAGGTGTCAGTCGGTGACAAGATCCCCGCTGACATCCGTCTTATTAAGATTTACTCGACCACCATCCGTATTGATCAGTCCATCTTGACCGGAGAGTCTGTATCCGTGATCAAGCACACAGATGCCATTCCCGACCCCCGCGCCGTTAACCAGGACAAAAAGAACATTCTCTTCTCCGGTACCAATGTCGCCGCTGGCAAGGCCCGCGGTGTTGTCATCGGTACTGGTCTGTGCACTGCCATTGGTAAAATCCGTACTGAAATGTCCGAGACTGAGGAGATCAAGACACCTCTGCAGCAAAAACTGGACGAATTCGGTGAACAGTTGTCTAAAGTCATCTCAGTTATTTGCGTTGCCGTATGGGCCATCAACATCGGACACTTCAACGACCCCGCCCACGGTGGAAGCTGGATCAAGGGTGCCGTGTACTACTTCAAGATCGCCGTCGCCCTGGCCGTCGCCGCCATCCCCGAAGGTCTGCCCGCCGTCATCACCACTTGTCTCGCTCTCGGTACCAGGCGTATGGCTAAGAAGAACGCTATCGTGAGGTCGCTGCCCTCTGTAGAGACCCTCGGTTGCACATCTGTCATCTGCTCCGACAAGACCGGTACTCTGACCACCAACCAGATGTCTGTTTCCCGTATGTTCGTCTTTGAGAAGATCGAAGGTGGCGACAGCAGCTTCCTTGAGTTCGAAATCACTGGTTCCACCTATGAGCCTATTGGCGACGTGTACCTGAAGGGACAGAAGGTCAAGGCTGCTGAATTCGACACTCTCCACGAAATGGGCACCATTTGCATTATGTGCAATGACTCCGCTATTGACTTCAACGAATTCAAACAGGCATTCGAGAAGGTCGGTGAAGCCACTGAGACCGCTCTTATTGTACTCGCTGAGAAAATGAACCCCTTCAACGTTCCCAAAACTGGACTTGACCGCCGCTCCAGCGCTATCGTTGTACGCCAAGAGATTGAAACCAAATGGAAGAAAGAGTTCACTCTTGAGTTCTCCCGTGACAGGAAATCCATGTCCTCGTACTGCACACCCCTCAAGCCTTCCCGTCTTGGAACTGGACCCAAACTGTTCGTCAAGGGTGCACCCGAAGGTGTACTTGAACGTTGCACGCACGCTCGTGTCGGAACTGCCAAGGTTCCTCTGAACGCCACCCTCAAGAACCGCATTCTGGACCTCACCCGCCAATACGGTACCGGTCGCGACACCCTCCGTTGCTTGGCCCTGGCTACCTCTGACAACCCACTGAAGCCTGACGAGATGGACCTCGGAGACTCTACCAAATTCTTCACCTATGAAGTCAACCTTACATTCGTCGGTGTCGTCGGCATGTTGGACCCTCCCCGTAAGGAGGTATTCGACTCCATCGTCCGTTGCCGCGCCGCTGGTATCCGTGTCATCGTCATCACTGGTGACAACAAGGCCACCGCGGAAGCTATTTGCAGGTAAATTTATAACACTTTAACAAAGTAAAAGATAGGCACTTTAACTCAATAATTAGGGTGTTAGTTACGTTACCACATTCAATTGGCATCTTCTGTTTAAACAGTTACATTTTCGTTGTCAAACATTAATGAACTTGTATATTTCAGGCGTATTGGCGTGTTCACTGAAGAAGAAGACACTACTGGCAAGTCCTACTCTGGTCGCGAGTTCGACGACCTCCCCGTATCTGAGCAACGCGCCGCCTGCGCCAAGGCTCGCCTGTTCTCCCGTGTGGAGCCCGCCCACAAGTCCAAGATCGTTGAGTACCTGCAGAGCATGAACGAAATCTCCGCTATGGTAAGATTTAGACATCGTACAACTTTAAATATTTTAAACAGAAGTTTAGTAGTTTTCTAAATGAACGTAACATGAACAGAATCGTAAGTATGTTAACGAATCAACACAACAGCAAAATAACTGCTACATTGTAAACGATATCTTCATAATTTACTGGAACACCATTCGCGAATATTATTGAATGTTTACACGTTGTAATATTGGAAGTGTTGTGTTTACGTTAGGGCAGCAATGTTTATAAACTGGAGCACTTGAAACTTAATAAAGAATTGGTGGTACGCACGATATTGGGACTAATGTGATTGCGATGACATGTTCGTTATGACTTTACAGACTGGTGACGGTGTGAATGACGCGCCCGCCCTGAAGAAGGCCGAGATCGGTATCGCTATGGGCTCTGGTACCGCTGTCGCTAAGTCTGCCGCTGAGATGGTGTTGGCTGACGACAACTTCTCATCCATTGTCGCCGCTGTTGAGGAAGGCAAGTATTTCACATGCAGCTTTACAGAATCCTAGAAGACTAAAAATATAATCGTAGAATCCAGAAATTGTTAACATGACGGTTTTATTTATTTATCGATATGGCACTTCAACGACCTAAGTCACTAAAACATACACAAACAAAAATCACATCTAGTTTCAAGTATTGTGAATACGTCACTTACAGCACTAGCATAGAACTTAATTATTAAAGAACCTGTAAGATACCATTAGTTGAATTGGATAAAAGTTACAAAATATAGCAAAAATGAGCCATTTTCCATTTCGTCGGAAACTGTGATAGCGCCATCGAATGACTGAATGTTATTTTAAGCGGTAAAGATAGACTAGTAGTACACTTCTGTACAAATACCGGCGGCAAACAATCTGGCCCTGGCCCTTTGCAGATGTTAAGTTTCTTTAGTACTTTCAGGACAACTCGTTCCGTAAATACTACCTAATGCATGTTGAATTGAGGGAGTAAAGTTAGAGCTTAGCAAAAAGGTTGCAGATTACATCACCAGTAGATACTGTTTCATTTCCTAAACACATCTCCAAGGGAATGTTGTCAGACTTTGACGAAAGACTTTTTGAATATTCTTTTAAGCGAAGCTCATATAATTGTTGTAACTGCTGTTTTATAACTTCAGGTCGTGCCATCTACAACAACATGAAGCAATTCATCCGTTACCTGATCTCTTCCAACATTGGTGAAGTTGTGTCCATCTTCTTGACTGCCGCCCTGGGTCTGCCTGAGGCTCTGATCCCCGTGCAACTGTTGTGGGTCAACCTGGTCACTGACGGTCTGCCCGCCACCGCCCTCGGTTTCAACCCACCTGATCTTGACATCATGGACAAGCCCCCCCGTAAGGCTGATGAGGGTCTGATCTCTGGATGGCTGTTCTTCAGGTATAAATACGATATAATTACCATCAAGACTTTGTAGTTTCAAAATATCTCAATTAGAGAAAACTCCGATGGTGTAATAAATAGTTCAGTTGTTCTAACTCTTTGATAACTTGCCAGGTACATGGCTATTGGTGGTTACGTCGGTGCCGCTACCGTCGGCGCTGCGTCCTGGTGGTTCATGTACTCGCCCCACGGACCCGGTATGACTTACTGGCAGCTCACCCACCACTTACAGTGCCTCGGCGGAGGTGATGAGTTCAAGGTACGCCATCTTACAATTCACTCAATTTCATACTTGTAATTTTTTATCATAGCGAATATTCAATTATTTTTTTGCGATTTTAGGGTATCGACTGCAAGATCTTCACTGACCCTCACCCTATGACAATGGCCCTGTCCGTATTAGTAACAATTGAGATGTTGAACGCCATGAACAGTTTGTCTGAGAACCAGTCGCTGGTGTCCATGCCGCCGTGGTCCAACATGTGGCTCGTCGGCTCCATGGCTCTCTCCTTCACCCTCCACTTCGTCATCCTCTACGTTGAGGTCCTGTCGGTGAGTACCGCTCGAGTCGTCGCACGGATGCAGTTCTTGGTAGTGGATATGCTAACTCCTATGTGTTCTGATGAATGTGTTCGCAGGCCGTGTTCCAAGTGACGCCGCTGTCCATCGACGAGTGGGTCACGGTGATGAAGTTCTCGATACCCGTGGTGCTGCTCGACGAAGTGCTGAAGTTCGTCGCGCGCAAGATCTCCGACGGTGAGAAGGCTTCGCAGCTGATGCACTGGCTCGACGGCATGCAATGGATTGTGCTCATGTGGGCCGTGTTCTTTGGCCTCATCATCTACGGCCCTCTATAAGCCGGCCCGCCCCCGTGTGCCGTGCCACCACCCCGTTTGATTCACATCTAATACCCTCCTATTGATTTCTGCGCCACCCACCTATTCTATTCATGTTGCAGTTTAAATTTTCTATTCTCGTGTGTGAACTGTTAAGTTATTTTGAGTGTGGGTAGCGCATGGAATTTAACTGTGGAAACCGATAGACTATGAGCTGCGCTCACCACAGTATCAGTCATCTAACAGTTTGGAATGCTAATTCTGGCGCACCTGGTGTGTGAAGTGACCCTGTGCCCCGCGCGCGTGCGCCCTGGTGTCGGACATAGGACCGCTAGTGAACAAGTGATTGTCGTCGCGTCGGACTAGCTACCGTCAGTGTTGTAGTTGTCTGTACTGCTTAGGAGTAGATCTAACAGAGCGTGGCGGCCATTGCGGCCCGCTCTAGTGATTATGCATTTTGTATGTGCGACTTGTGCGAGACAATAAACTTATTGGAGCTCATTTTTTTTACAAATTCGTGAGTTCGACTAATATTCTCTTCCTTTACTGAGTACATATACATAATATTATACACTTATTTGATGTGAAGAGGCTGTGAAGACCTTCATTATAAATGCTAACTAATGAAACACCAAAAATTGGTTTTATTGAACTGTATTTATAAGTTAGATTAATTGCATTTGATACATTTTGTATACAGTAGCATGGGAAGCTCCGCAATCAAATATATTATAGTGAACTCGCACATAGCTCAGTACCTTGTCCGTATGGACAGCAGACATGTTATAAAACATACTATTAATATTAATAGTAATGTGCATTGTTAGCTTAGTGTAATTTATCGTAAGTGTATTATTAGGGACGTGGTTACAATATTATTATCTCAGCATAGGTAGTACTGTTATCAAAAGAATGTCTTTCTCCTCTGTCCTTTCACTGTGGTCGCTTCTTAACATTCCTGTATGCATTTCTTTTTTCTTTTATCAAACCTTTTTTGGTATTGAGAAGCGCTCTTATTAATCTAAGCTATTATTAACTAATGAATGTGTCCCTAGGCTGAACTAACCTCATGCCTTAGTGTGAACTCAGGCGGATTGCATATAGACTGCAAGCCAGCTGCAGGATCATGCGGCCGGATTGACAGCATTGTTACTACAAGCTAACTGCTCTAGACTCGGTACTCATTTAAGAGTCCGTCTGTGCAGTTGTGTTGCAGCAACGATGTGGTCGGCCTGGCAGCCACGTGCTATCATGCTTACGTCGCTGTTCACTGGCAGTTACACGCAGTCCGCCCGCGTACACCCTTCGTAGCTCAAGTAATACGTCACAACTACTACTTGCGCTACTAGTGACCTTCATATACATCGAAACAATATCATGTCAAGCATTGTTTCAATATAATTATTATACACTATTTAACGAATTTGTGTACTGTGTAAAATGTCTATATTTATTCCATTATTTACTACAAAATAATTTATTGAAATAAAGCAATATATTCTATGTATGTACGAACTTAAATCGGCTTAAAGATCCCATGTACGGTATAGTACTTTTATTTATCTATATTTACTAATTGATGTAATTTTAGTTTATCTCTTTTCGTTAAAAATAACCTTTTATATCAATTATTTCACCATCGAGACATAATATTACTTTTAAGTTTATAAAACCCGATTCAAAATTTGTTCAGTAAGTGTGGTACAAGGTTAGTACGTACATATGTATTTTTTTTTTAATGTGAAGTGAAGAGTAATAAAAATTGCATGTAAACATTGCATGGTTTATGACTTTAAAGAGTGCAGTTTTTGATATGATGCATTAACAGTTAAGTATATAATATTATAGTATTATAAATTATTTATGTGTATACCCAAATCTATAAACAAGACTTGATTGAAAGGACTACAACCGTTAGAAGTTTATATTTATTTTATGTGTTTTTTCTTTATGCAACACACATACTTTGCGAATATAATATTTTAAAGAAACACAAAACACTTTATTGAATGAATTGCCCATATATTTGACATGAAACTACCTATTGCCTTCATATCTCTTGAACCAGTAGTTGGTGTACATGTCGCAGCCAACTTGTTGAATTAGCCGTTTGGTCAACCGCCTAGCCATTTCACTAAACGCCGCCATTCAATCAACGTCCTGATTGATATTCAGCCGATACCGTCTAACACAACATTTTAATTAACTGGTTGGCTGATGCTTAGGCCATTTATACAATAGGGCCATGCAATACGTGGCCTTTCGGTAGGTCATTTAGATATATTATTTCATTCCAATTTAAAATTACATTGCAGCCCCCGTCCGCTGTGACAAAGCATAGGCACCCATGTGTGGTGCCTATCCTTTGTCACAGCCGGCGGGGGCTGCCCTCCCTTCGCGCCTCCGGATTTTTATATACACTCTTAGAGGTAGCAGCCAAAAGACTACGTGGAATCGGGCTGCCCCGATTCGATTTTGCCTAAACGCATTTAAACTGTGAGAAACACCAGAAATATTGTGGCTTGTCGACGCCATATTGACAGTGTGGATTTCAGCGCCAGGTGGCAGAAAATGGAAGTAAATTTAAATTGAAATGTTTGGGCTAGGCAAGTAGTTAAACACTATCGATCCAAGAAATTTGCCTAGCCATTTGATGGAATGGCTGAATATCATTCAGGCCGTTGGTTGAATAACGGCGTTTAGTGAATTGGCTAGGCGGTTGACCAAACGGCTAATTAAAACAATTGACTGCGACATACACACGGCTACATATCAAGCTATACATTTCCATCATAAGCCGATATCGCATTGTATAGGATTTCCGTATAATGAGAGGTCAGCTTAAGCTGGAAATGTATAGCTTGATATGTAGCAGTGTGTATCAAGGATTGATACCACATAATTATACACTGCACAATTAAGGGCATGCTCAAAAACCTTCGTTGTGAATGTCCCCCAACCTCCTGGAACTTGTTGCGTTTATCAGATTAACTTATTGAAATGTACAGTCGTTTATACATTTTACATATTAAAATAGTCAACAATATTAATGTTTGAGTTATTTTCCTTCACAATCCAGTAGTGACACTATATGACCATGACGCACACACCCCTTGAATATGGAATTATATACCTACCACCCCTGGTGACCCTCTGTTACCCCATGTATTGGAACCCCATGTCCTTAGCGTACAAATAATTGTTTAATTACTATTCTATTCCTCGCTAACAAGTTTTATAAAACAAGTTTTGCAAGACTTTTGATTATTATCTTGTTGTGTGTGATACTTCAACCTGCAACAACAACAGTTGCATTTTGAACATCACTTCCAACTTGATCTGTAACCGGAGCGACATTGTTTCGCCTAAAAAACTTTCGAGGATACCGAGCGCGCAGTGGCGCCCTCATCGTTTGTTTGGTATTTTAGAATGAAAATGCAGAAAATAAGCATGTTACCTTGTGCTCCACAAGATTATACGTAACTAATGTACAAACAGTAGGTAGTTTTAATATAATCCATAAAACGAAAAATATCAATATTAATGCCTACTATGCTCCCTTTTAAGGATTATAATAATAATAATAAAACTTAACAGAGTAAAACTACTGTTTGTAATAATAATATTGTATAGTCTTGTGGAGCACAACGTAGCATGCTTATTTTCTGCATTTTCATTGTAAATTATAAGAAATAACCAAACAAACGATGAGGGTGCCACTGCGCCCTCGGTACGCTCAATGGTTACAAAAATATATGAACAAGCAATAAAAATAACAAAACAATTGTTTGTGAATTGCAAAACTTAGTTGAGGGCCGCGCCACGGCAGGTACGACCGTGGCGGCTCGCGCACGCTCCCGCATGCTCTAACGTGGTGTTGTCCTTGTGTCCCCAGCCCAGCCGGATTGGAAGATGTAAGCGCCGGATCGCCGTCGCAGCGCCACTGCACGCACATATTCCATGAACACTCATTGTTTGTTGTGATCCCGCAGTGAAACTACACATTTAATGTAACTACGACACGGTTGTGATATCTTCATAAGACCTAGTAAGTTCGGACGGCAGCCCCGCTCGAGCGCGCACACACTAACACTCTCGTTGTTTTGCAGTGAACGAGGTGGTCATTGACAAGTGGTAAACGCCACCGAATCATAGTTCCTCAACCCGCTTCTCTCTGCTACTTCTACCGCTCTCGTCTCCCGGTGTAATCTTAATTGGCTTTTAGATGTGTACGAATTAAAAAAAGACCGTCACGTAAGACTACGATTAGGCTAGGCTAGATAGGCCAGCGGTGGAACAGAGGCGCGAGTGGTGGATGCGGCGACGAGGCGGGCCGGGGCGCCGCCCGGTCCACCTGCTCACCTGCGCTAGTTCACCAGAGGGGACATAATGTTGTTCATAATGTGTATATACTACAGTATGCTTAGGAGGTTTAATCAATTTGTTATATTACGTTGTTCTAATTAAAGACTACATGGTGCCCGTCGACAGAAGCAGTGCGATAGACGATGTGTACTTAAGTTGAGAGCACTCATTAATTTATTGTTATATTTTTATTATCTTATAATCTAGTTTGCTTATCTAGAGTCGAGTCATTTCTATTAGTGCTGACGCCTCGACGAGCAATATGGTGTCTGTAAGGGAAGGATAATTACATGATTGTCCAGTGTTTGGGACCTGAGTCCAAAAGTTTAAACATACCTGTACATTTTAATGTATTATTGTTTTGTACAATAAATCGTTATAAACGACAAGTGTTTGATTTCTCACTACAACTAGCTTTTCAAAGTTGTGTGCCAATCGTCCTAGCTACTCGCACACCCTAGCTGTTCTGCAGTAGGTGAGTCTGCGGATCTTATCACTGGAGCAGCCTGCAAGGGGTAACAATCACAGGTCTAGTTCATCGTTGCATAATGCTACAAGATATCTAAATTTAATTGCTCAATTAAGCGCGCTGTTGGATTTTCAACGCTCGGGCCAGCGCCGAGATTGAAAATCCAACTGCGCTATTATAGTTAAATACGATTTTTTTCTGGCGCCCGTTTTTGCAAAAAAAAGTGAAAAACGGCTACAGATCAAGCTATACGTTTCCAGTATAAGCTGATCTTGCATTGTATAGGATTTCCTTACAATGAGAGGTCCAGAGGTCAGTGTAAACTGGAAATGTGTAGCCGTGCGTACAAACAAAACGCACATAGCCTTTAGTTATGCATTTCTGTATCATGATTTCAAATGTGGCTAAAGTTTCCGTTTATACTAAATACTTTCGAGTTTTTATTACAATTTTAGCTGCAGCTCCATGCAATTATGACAAAAAATATTAATTATCATGTCATGACAATGCAATTTCAAAAAAGGTCAAATCTATGGAAGACGTTGAAAGGAGAATGGGCAGAACTGTCCTATGAGCGGCCAGGAATGGTACATATTTACTATTAATGTACATTATATGCCGTTTAATTTTGCAGATATTTTTTCGAAATCGGTGCCGGGAAATAAAGTTACACAAGGATAAAATATTCTAAGATTTTTTTAAATTCCAAAAAAAATGAATTTCGCGGGCTACACAGCCACCTTAAGGATGATGCGCAGTGGTAGCCCGCGAAATTCATTTTTTTTTGGGTTTTTTGCAATTTGCATGTCCGTGTCAGGCTGTATCTTGATCAAAATATGATACGCGGAAATAAAACATGTGTATTTACATAATTTTAACCAATGATATTTTATAATACGTATTATAAAATATCATTGATTTTAACCATAGAAATCATCAATACATCTCTCCATGTTAGATTTCGTGCAGATTCGTTAGATTTCGTTCGTTCGATGATTCTGCACGAAATCTAACTTAGAGAGATGTGTTGATAATTTTTATGGATTTCCGCGTATCATATTTTGATCAAGTTACAACCTGACACAGACCTGCAAATTGCAAAAAACGCAAGAAAATTTGAATTTCGCGGGCTACACAGCGCAATCACCGCACGCAATCACAGCACAATACGATACTCGATAGCCGTAGTACCGTACGCTTACGCTACTATGAGTAGCCGATATATTACTTTACTCTATGGCTATGAGCGTACTTCGCCCATGGACCTAATATACATTTATATATTCTAGTATAAATTATTAGTAGGTCCGTAGCATGGACCTAAAAAAAAAGGCGGACGCCGCCGTCTCCTTTAACAATAACTGAAGCACCCATAGTAAGTCAGTGCGCTAATGTCTACAAGCCAGCACGCACACATTCACACCATAGTAAGTCTACCGGCCGCCATTACGTTACACGAGCGACGACGGCGTCTTTGCAGGTACTCAAATCACGCACACATAGATCGGTAGGGTGCTTCACTTTCGATATGCGTGGTGCGGAGTCCATCTTTTTTTATAAGTCTATGGTCCGTAGGACTTCGCCAAATACTTCAATACAACAGTGAATTATATTTTTTTATCCATGAATTTTATTTATTTGATTGGCAACACCACATACATTTTTCAGTTCAGTTCTTCACAGACTACTTAGGGGGATACTCTCTCTATTAGAGATGGGTCGTCGACAAACTAGACCGTTTATTGTTGTTCGTCAACTAGTTGATTTCGTCGACTAGTTGACATGTTTAACTCTATAGACTGACGGTTTATAGAAGACGTTCATCGCGACTAGTGAACGGGCTAGTTAAATCAAGCGTCGTAGGTACGATTTACGAATACCTAGTTAGTTGCTTTGCTTTAAATAAATTTCGCGAATTGTAATAGTGTGCCATCTTATTTTTTTTACGAAATTGTCGATTATATTACACTTTATTACTACCTAATGAATTCACTATTTACAATCTGTGTTGTGATTAGTGTATTAAAGTTTGTGTATTTAGTTTTTAACACTAATCAGATCTCAGATATTTATTAGGTAAGTATTTTTTATTAACCTTGCGCACAATTACGTATAATAGCCATCAAATCAAAACAAAATTATTATTACGCAACTGCAAGTGCAGGTGCACGCCACGCCGCACGTAGCTATTTCTTTCGCACTAGAGTAGTTAAATTATCATATTGGCATCCTTCTACCAAAATAAAGCTGATTTCTCGTAACTAGTTATTGTGCTCATTCAAATATGAACGCTCTGTCGTAGTATTTAAAGTTCAAATTAGTTTAAACGACGACTTCAACGAGTCGCCTCGTTGAAGGAAACGAACGGTCGACGAGTTGTATAAGACGACTAAGTTTATGAGTCGTCGACGCGTTGCGCGTTGGTATGAACTATGAGCGTTTCTTGTTTAGCCGTCTACGAAATCAACTAGTCCATCGAAGTATGGTGAACCGTTGAACCGTCGACGCTCCGTCGACGGTTGATTTAACTAGTCCGTTCATTCAACGCCCATCTCTACTCTCTATACTTACTTTACTCTTTGGGGATACTATACTACGGTTCAGTTTTTAATTCAAGAAAAGAAGAGAAGAGATGGAAGAAGGAATTATGTATGGAACTATGGAAGACCCACATTAATTTCGTGGAGCGCTTGTGTTGTTTATGTTCTTACAATAAATCTATAAATGTTATGTATAATTATAACGGTTTTTAACAATATTAGCTGTTTTCAATGAACGTGTGTACTGTTAAAACCGAAAATAAGCGAGAAGTTTCTAGTATTGGCCAAAATAATGGATGCGTCTAGGTAAGCAATTTTCTTACTTGTATTCGAATATATTCCAAGTCTTTTGCTCCTGAGATACAAAATAGTTTACTTTTCACAGAATAGACTCCGAGCTGCCGAATAAAATGGCACATTTAGATATAATGGAGGTTGACGAGCACAATACTGAAGCTTCAGAAGAGCAATCTCAAGTGCCTGAATTACCATCACGAGTTTTAAGAAAGAGAAAATCTATAATGCCTGAAGCAAGTAAATCATCGAATCGCAGAGTTAGTATGAAGCCAAGTAAGCGGATAATGACTGAAAATGCAAACCCTAAACAAATAGAAGCATTGTATCTGAACAAGAAAGTTAAATCTTTGTCACAGACTTTGGAAACAATTTACGAAGAGCCTAAAGCACAGAATAGTGAGACTGAAGTACTGATAGGTGGAAGGAAAGTAAAAAGACTGCTAACATTCCAATTAGGTAACCAATACACAAAAGAAAAAATTAAGAAACGCAGAGCCAAAATAAAGAAACTTCTGGGAAACAAATCGTACTTGAACAGAAAGAAAATACCAATGCAAGTGTTCCTCAAAAATATAGAATGTTTGGAGTTGGATGAAGTAGTAAAAACAGAAACTTCACTGCCAATTAAAGATAAGGATACATAATTAATTTTATAAGACTTTTTACCTGCATGGTAATAATCTGTGTGTCTGTCTGTACAAAATAAAATTCACATAATGATTAGTAAGTATTTATTATTTATATTTTATATTGAGCTCATTTCAATACTGAATGAATTATTTTGAGATTCAACAAGAAACTTAAATACATTTGCACTGTTGTACCCCAATAAGTGGAAAAATCTTAAGTTATTAATTACAATGGAATAGCAAAAATTTAATTTTATAAACATCAACTACATAAAAGCTAGGTTTTAACTATACACTCTCTAGATGATTTAGGACAGTTATCATATTCTTTGACAAGGCCTGCAGAATCTTGATCGACTCCATTGAGGCACACGCAGCGAGGTTTTTCTACCCCCGGAGTGAACAGCTGGCGAGGAACACCTGCCCAGGATCTTTTCACACCACCACTACAAAAAAAAACAAATATGTTATTTATTTCATCTGCTGTTCTCATACAGACAATTTCTTGTCTTCATTACTTTCATGCTGTAACTATAAATAGGTGAAACGTCTTTGAAGGATTTTTTTTTTCTTTTATTTTATTCATTCATAAAAGTTAGGACAGGTTCAAAAAAGTATTAGACAAGTTAAAAGCTTGAAGGCTGACAGAAACTAGTAGTGGATGTGATCAGAATCTATAATAAATGGAGGCTCAAGTTAAGTGGCTAAGAAGTCACGGAACGATTTTCACTCGCGACCGCCGCGGTGGTGGTACAGAAATCCAACGCCATCGCAACCGCGACGGCTGCGCGGTTTAGCGCAAATAACCGGTCTCGTGAGTTTAGAAATAAAACCGCAGTTCCACCACCGCGGCTGTCGCGGGTGAAAATCGCTCCGTGAGTTCTTAGCCTAAGACCTTTCTGAAGTTTTTTGTATGGTTTGAAACTACAAGAAAAGAAAAAACATTCCACAACCATGGAATGCCATGGATACTTTTTAATATAGAAGTTGTTCTACTTCACAATATATTAATAATAATCATGAATCAAGAACCTTCACATGTTTATGGTGCTGGGAGAAAACTAGTAGATTATTTCATCTTTTTAGGGTTCTGTACCAAAATGGTAAAAAGGAACCCTTATGGTGCAACTCAGTCTGTCTGTCTGTCAGCTGGATATCTCAAGAACTACTAATTCTATCAATTTGAAATTTAGAACAATTTTAGATGACGTTTACCCAACTATTTTGCAAATAAGAAAGAAAGAAAATTTTTTTTTTTTTTTTTTTGCAACAGGGACTGTAAGGTGGTCTAAAAAATTCAAAGTACTAATGTAAAGTAGTAATGTGGGGTATCATTTCGATCGCGTTTTCTATGAGAGAATGCCGCTTTTGAAGTGAATTTTGTTTTACAATATGGATAATTGACCATAGAGAAAGTGTTTACATTCATAACTTTTTTTTAACCAAAACTGGAGATTGCTGGCTTTGATATTATATGACTCATATGAAAGAGCGCTGTTTGCTGCACATTCTCAAACATTTTTTTATTTTTATTAAGCTGCATAGTTTTCGACTCCCCCCTGTCTCCGAAGTTTGCAAAGAGAAATATGTGAACTATTCTATGTGATAGAAGTTTATATATTACCTGAAAAATAAAAAAATATCTTTAAATAGCACACTTCTTCAGAAATCGGAATGGAACCCTTGGTGCGAGAGTCCGACTCTCTGTTGACCGGTTTTTTCATTTTTATTTTAGGGGGCTAAGCTTGTATCACTTAGTGGTAGCTATAACAGTAGGGGAAGATCAAGCAAATGATGGAGGCCTGTGTGACATGGCTAGAAAGGGGGTGACTACCGAGATGACAACGAGTAGAGAAGTATGGAAAAAAAAGACTTGCTGATGAAGGGACTTATTTTGCGTATGGGTGGGAAAATCGGTTATTTGATCCACCCCGGCTCCTCAAAGAAGGCCAGCAGCGCCTTGACATTACTGACAACCTGCCGGATGGTACCTGGGTTACCGAGGTACTTTGCCCTGTATGCGGCGACCACCGGGCAGTTTAGATGCACATGAGTTGCTGTCTTGTCGTCCTCCATGCAGGGACATCTAATCCAAATCAAATAAAACAAAAAATAAGAACCTTGATGTGGTGCACCACACTTTAGTGCCTTCCTCAGCACTCCACGCAATGTTACAAGGTGGATATTTCTGATCTTCTTTTCTAGAATTTGCTTTTTCTACTTCACATTGCTTTATTTTATCGTAAAACTCCTTTATGTAAGCTGTTCCTTGGCCATTCTTGTCATAGAATCGTCCTGTGAGGGTACCTGTAATAGTTATGTTTATCTTAACTCAGATCATAGTATTTGCTTGGCAGCAATCAAACAAGCAATATAATGGGGTGTCTTGTATGCACACACACTAGACTATTATAATTACAAAACATTTATACTTATGAACACAGTGAAACATGACTAACGAAATGTGTGTGTACGCCCAACCCTTCAGAGAAACAAGGCATGATGTTAAAAATGAATGCTTACCTGTTTCAATATACTTTTTCCTGAATGTATTCCGCCAATGGACCAGTGTCAGTAAGTCATTACAGGACAAGTCCATGACATGGTCCTTTTCATTACTTTCATCTTTGAAGTCCCCCGTAACAAGTGATCTTGTGCCATCTTTGCCTGAATTTACATAGAATATTATAATACACATAAAATTGTTTGAATTCTAGTAATCTTATTAAGCATTTTCACTAGTGTAACTAAATAGTTAGAATATGATTTACCTATAAAATAATGGTATGCAGCACCCTTTTCATAGTGTCTTTTACCTTCTGTAACATCAAATACTGTACCTAATACTGCTAAATACAAGTTATTTTGTTTTACTCCATTAAATTCAGCTAATTTAGTTGAAGTGAAAATACCAGGTTTATCTTCTTCCACTTCATTTACATAAGTTTCAAAGTACCAATGTAGTTCATTACGGTACATGAAAGCGCCGAAAACTACAGCTATTGAGATAAATAGTTTAAAATTCCTTATTAAAATCATAACAACCATCGCTTATACTTAATGTAATCAATAGCTTTTTGTAAATATAATAAAGATGCCAAGTTATTCTTTCGTAACTTCTACATCGATCGACACTTGTGGTGAAATGAAATTCAGTACTCTTGTGAAATTGTGAATTCCTTTACTGACTACTATCTTTACGATTGTGAATTCCTGTTACACATACCTTTTCTGTAAAAATAACTGTAAAATCATCAATTCAATAGTATCAACACAAGTCACAACGTTTCAAGAAAAAAAAACTTGAAAACTGTCAGTCATAATAATCATTATCAATCTGTCAAATAGAAGCAATGAGCAGTGAACCAGTGAACACAGTGAACAACAGACCAACAAAACAAACAAACTTCATGTTTGGTTATTATTACCTGTGGTATTACTGGTCAATGTGTCACTTGGACAAGTAATGATAGGTTCAGAAATATTAGTATCCGACCGAAAGGTTCGGTATCATCGGCCAGTAGTTTGCTAAAAACTACTACATGCAACATCTATTTAGATGTTGCCATGATTACAGTGTGAAGTGTGGAAGTGAGATACATATATACGAAATTAGTAGGAAAATTGAGACAAAGCATCGTATCTTCTATCTCTTACGGCGTGCCGTATTTTTGCTTGGCGAACTTTCAAATGTTAGCCAAACAAAGTGCTTTCACTGTTACAAAATTTATCTTGCGTCGATTAATTTAACTTTTTTGGGCAGTTCTTGCATTTTGTGAATGTATTACAAGTACATAGTTTTCAGTCCAAAATATGGAAGATTTCTTACGTTTAACCTCATTTCTAATACCACATAACCTAGAAAAAGTATTATATTGCTGTCTCATGACCGGCCACGCGGTGGCTCGATCTAGATGTATATTAAGGAGGAGCTCGTGGCTAAGTAATAACAGCTGCACGGGTTGATCTATCAGGTTAAGCTACGCTTGCCGGGGTTGGTCAGTGGATGGGTGACCATCTTTACATACCGAGACTCCTCCGTGCCTCGGAAAGCACGTTAAGCCGTTGGTCCCGGCTGTCATTCGTGGATCTTTGACAGTCGTTACGGGTCGTCAGAAGCCCGAAAGTCTGACAACCAGTCTTACCAAGGGGTATCGTATTACCCAGTTACTGGATTGTGGAGGTCAGACAGGCAGTCGCTCCATGTAAAATACTGGGATTCAGCTGCATCCGGTTAGACTGGAAGCCGATCCCAACTTAGTTGGGAAAAGGCTAGGCAGATTGACCTAAGAAAAGTTTAACAGTGGAGCCAACATTAGGGCAGAGGAACTATTTGATGAAACCACGACACAACAAAACTATGTTGTATTCAGTAATTTGACAGTTCGAAGCAAAATAAGTGTGACTGATACTGGCATGGCCACCATCAGGTATTTTAATTTTACTATAGAGGAGCTCGTGGTTAAGTAAGGTCCATCCGTCAGTCCATCCGTGACTCGTGGTCCGTGGATGGGTGACCATCTTCACATAGGTACCGTTCCGGCTGTCACTCGTGGATCTTTGACAGTCATTTCGGGTCGTCAGAACACAGAACATAAATATACCCTAAGAAGCCCGAAACTCTGACAATCAGTCTTACCAAGGATATTAATTATCCAGTTACTGGGTTTTGGAGGTCAAAGCAGTCGCTCCATGTCAAATATTGGTATTCAGCTGCAACTGGTTAGACTGGAAGCCGACCACAACATAGTTGGGAAAAGGTTAGGCAGATAGATGATGAATGAACACTATTATTATTATTAAGACCAATGATATTAAAAATCTAGACGTTGCCATGATTACAGTGTGAAGTGTGGAAGTGAGACACATATATATGAAATTAGTAGGAAAATTGAGACAAAGTATCGTATTTTCTGTCTCTTACGCGTGCCGTATTTTTGCTTGGCGAACTTTCAAACGTTAGAAAAACAAAGTGCTTTCACTGTTACAAAATTTACCTTGCGTCGATTAATTTAACTTTTTTGGACAGTTTTTTCATTGTGCGAATGTATTGACATGGGTTTCAGTCCAAAATATGGAAGATTTCTTACGTTAAACCTCATTCATTTCTAATACCACATAACCTTGAAAAAGTATTATATTGTTGTCTCATGACCGGCCACGCGGTGGCTCGATCTAGATGTATAATATACATCTAGATTATATTGTACACACATCACAGCAGCAGGTCAAGTTACTAGAAAATGTCAAATTTCCTCATTCGATTTTAAAGTTAACCGTCAACATTTTAAGATTTAACATCATTTGGAGAAAGGAGGATGCAAATTTTGGTCCCACCCTCCATTAACTACGTGTGATACATCGTTGGATAGGTATTTTTGAGCTGAACAGAAGTTATTATGGCGGCAAGTTTCAAATCTTAGTCCGTTCCAAGTTATGCTTTATTAAACATGGCAGTTTTAGCAATACCAAATAACGCTTTTTTTTTTGTAATATATACCTATTTTTTTGGAATCTGTTGCCGATTCCCGGCCACCGTAGGCGTGGGCTTGCGGACGGCGAGCAATGGGTAGCTCGCCGTCCGGTAAGGATCAGGCCCGGGTCGACGGCGCGTTGTGTTCCACGCGCGCCTCAAAGAGATGTCAGCAGTGATGGGGTCCAAAAGGGCCGATGCCGTCGGGGTCGCAGGTTGTTCGAAAGACATACCGTGCCCCGGCATGGGCAATTGAAGGAACACGGATGGGTTTTAGTCAGTAAAAGTCTGACACGCCCTCCCGCTCTACCCAGAGCGGGAGAAGTCATTTGATGATTTCCCATCCACAAAAAAAAAAGTTTTGGTCCCATATTAAAAGTTGTTCATAATAATGAGTACAATGAACCCTTAAAAGGTTGCCACTGTTTACACTTAAAACCTGAAAATACGAAGGTAATCGTAATATGCGACGGGACTTATGTCTATATACATAAAAGCGCTAACTGCTTATTTCAACGACAGTCATACAGCTTACAGCAAACATAGTTAAAACCGTTCCTTATAGTCACCACAAATGGCACAGGGCCAAATGCTGCTACGAAAACAGATGCAAACTTAAAGAGCGACATTATGATTAATGGTGAACAGCCAATTCATTGTCTCCTTGAAACTAGCGATATATTTATTTTGGATCGAGGGATTAGGGACAGCTTGGGCGATATAAGGTTGTGGTTACGAATACCATGACCACCTTCAAAGGATAGACATGAATCCCAACTTACCACCGATCAGGTAGTGGAGGTGTTTAACGGCAGGTTCAAGCGCGATTTTCAGCTGTTTTGCCAAAGATATATCAACAATGCGTTGCCACATATGTTTTCCAACTTCAGAATCGCTGCCGCTATCACAAACCACTTTCATACACCCATCGAAGATAATAAATAATCAATACGCAGAAGCGTTCATCAACGAAATAAGGCAGAAGTTAAATACACCTAATATTTTATACGAATACGTGGAAAGGAAACGTTTACTGTTGCAAACATTTACAAAATGTAATTAATGTATACAGTAGAAATATACCGAGAAGCTGCGCTAGAGGATTTACCTGATTTTCGCATTGATGGTTGGCTCTTACGTGGTCGCATTCAGTCGCGACACATAACAGCTAGAAGGTATAATTGTTACTTATTATTTCGCACCAACTATATCATTCAAAGATATTGTATGTACATTACCGGTCGACGTATTGCAGGTACTTGTGATATTGTATTAATCGTTTGGTACCTAGGGTACGCCAGGCATGAGGGATTTGTAGGACCAGCCTTATTTTTAAATGAAGTCATAATAGACGCAGAGTAGTAATAAAGATGTTTGATTTTTCTATGAAAAAAAAAACGTAAAAAAAATACAACGTAAAATACCTTATCTTTGTGTTTTATTTCTAAAAAGACTACGACTCTGATGATAACGGTAGGTAGGTAGTTAATCATCTCCTTAGCCGTTTCCCAACGATGTTAGGATCGGCTTCCAGTCTAACTGTATACCTACAGCTGAATACCAGTATTTTACATCGATCGCGACTGCCCGCCCGTACCCGTTGAAGCCGTGGGTGCTGGCTGACTGTGTGACTCGCCGCTCAAAAGCTTGAGGAAGTGATGCTAATGACGCCACGCTGAAGGAGTTGCAAAGGCTGCGCTGACGTTCATCACGTCGGGGTCACCAGTTTAGAGGTATGAGGAACAGGGTATAAAGTTCAATCAAATATTTGAAATATTTGATTTAAAAGAGTGTCCGTGGAGTTTCTTGCCCGTTCTTCTCCAGGATCTACGCTTTGGAATGGGCAACTAGCTTCACTTTTCTGACTGACCGACCCAAGACCGACCCTTTGACAATTCAAAAGTGCCTGTAATTGGTTTAGTCAAAAAAAAAACTCAAAACTCAAAGCATTTATTGCTTTGAGTTTTGAGTTTTTTTTTTTGACTCACCCTCCATAGAAAAAGGAGGATCCTCCGGCCAGACGGTTGATGTCGGGACGCTGTATATAATTATGCTAGTCGCGCGGTAATCTCTGATTGCGCGATGCAGGATTATTGCATGACGTCATGATATTGTGATGAGAAGTTCGTATGTGGCGATGTAGATGCGGCTAGAAGTGCATTATATTAAAGAAAAGCATTATTTTTGGCTATTGTTAAACTGACATGTTTAATAATTCATAACTCTGAACGGACTAAGACTTGGAACTTGCCGCCATAGTAACTTTTGTTCAGCTCAAAAATACCTATCCAACGATGTATCACACGTTGCTATTGGAGGGTGGGACCAGAGTTCATACAAATCCTGGCATCGTCCTTTGACAGTTTGGTATAACCTGATGTGCTGTTGTCTTTACTTGTTTTGAATGAAATATATTCTATTTTATTATAATAAACAGCAAAAGAAACTTCGTTCCAATCAAAATCGTATGTCCCACGCTTAGAAGGTCCCACGACTCCTTCGGACTTTTTTTTTTTATTTAGTGACTTTTCTATACATATATTCTCTGTCAATCTTAGAACATTAAATGCTAAGGTGTCAATGGTGAAAATAAAAATGTATGTTCGTGATACCGCTCGTGCACATGATGTCTTATCATTCGTCAACGTCAAAGCCCATCATCGCCATAAACATAGCGGTAATTATTCCTATAATTATCGCGATAAATTGAGTGCCTGAGTGGCCACACTTGGACGCCGCCACCGAGATAACGCCACGTCAATTGGCAATGTGAATGCCGTTGTAAAATTATCGCGATAAGTTGTGGCTACACCTACGGCCTACGTTCATCATCGCGATAATCAACAGCGTTTTCCCGTTGGTGTAGCCCGGACATTACCTACTGAGTTTTCTGTTTCTGTTTTCTACCGTGGACGACCGTGGTTAGCCCTCGTAGTACCCACTACCCACGGCGATTTTTTATCTCACACTGGATTTTCAAGGCACTGCTTGGTACCGAGAGTTAAAAATCCTACTGTATTTTTTTTAACGCGCTCTGTTGGATTCGCCAAGAGTTGAAAAATGGTAGTGTGGTCAAAAATTACTTTACAAGTTTATAATAGTGTATTATCTATGGTCAAAAAACACCAGCCACAGATTAAAAATTAAACAAATTATTAAAAAAGTATGTAACCTAAAAACGGGTTTTCTTTTTTGTTTATAATTTATTTAGATAAAGAAGATCATCAATTTTGAAGTTAACTAAACAGTAGTATAAGTATAATCTGTAAATAATATATAAGAAATATCTGTGCATGATATAATATGAAAATAAAAATCATATTTTATTCGTGTAACCTTGTTCAAAATTTGAGTTTCATCCTTTGATTATCATCTAATCAAAAGTAAACTATGTCTGGGAATCTAATCCGTCAAATTAGAACAATCTCGCAGTCTCCGCAGCGAAGAAGAGTCGTTGTTACTGGACTAGGAGTTGTATCTCCTCTGGGTACAGGCACTGATTTAGTGTGGCAAAACATTTTGAAAGGTCAATGTGGTATAGTAGCCCTGCAAGGCAGTGAATATTCCAAATTACCATGTAGGATAGCTGGCTTAATTCCTTCAGACAAAGATGACAAAGTGGCAAAGGCATTGTCAAAGGCCAACCTAAGGTCCATGGCTCCTGCTACATGCCTTGCTCTTGTTGCAACTGCAGAGGCATTGGAAGATGCAAGATGGTTGCCAGAATCAGATATCGACAGAGAGGCCACAGGAGTAGCTATTGGGATGGGAATGATAGATTTAAAAGATGTTTGTGACACTAATGATGCATTAAAAATTGGTTATAACAAAGTCAGCCCTTTCTTTGTACCAAGAATTTTACCAAACATGGCAGCTGGTCACATAAGCATTAAGTATGGCTTCAGAGGACCAAATCATGCTGTGTCTACTGCTTGTGCAACTGGTGCACACTCAGTAGGTGATGCATTCAGATTTATTAGAAATGGCGATGCAGAAGTCATGGTGTGTGGTGGTGCAGAAGCTTGTATCAGCCCTCTTGCCATAGCAGGGTTCAGTAGATTAAGAGCATTAAGCACATCATTCAATGATGAACCAGGGAAAGCTTCTAGACCATTTGATAAAAAAAGAGATGGTTTTGTCATGGGTGAGGGTGCAGCTATTTTGGTTTTGGAAGAGTACCAGCATGCATTAGAGAGAAATGCGAAAATATATGCTGAAATATTAGGATATGGCTTATCAGGAGATGCTTCTCACATTACTGCTCCTAGGGATGATGGGAGTGGAGCAGTATTGTCAATGAAACGTGCTTTGAGAGATGGCGGCATCAACAAACATGCAATTACTTACATTAATGCTCATGCAACATCAACCCCTGTAGGAGATGGTATTGAAGCAACAGCAATAAAGACTATGTTTAGCAATCACAGTTCAAATATAGCTATTTCATCCACAAAAGGGGCTCACGGACATTTGCTAGGTGCTGCAGGTAATTTGGAAGCAATATTCACTGTATTGGCTTGTCATCATGGAATTATACCACCTACAATCAATTTAGAAGAACCTGTTGATGATTTGAATTATGTTGCTAATGAATCAAATCCATGGAATGCAGACAGAAGAATTGCATTGAAAAATTCATTTGGTTTTGGGGGAACAAATGCAACACTTTGCATTGGACAGTTGTAAAGAGTTTATCTAGGGGAAGTAAAAAGTTGTTTCATATACCTACTGTAAAAATAAAACTGTAAATTTGGGAATTGTATCATGAAAAATGAAACTTGTTATCACTGTATATTATAGTATATTCAAAACTGAGTTTACAAATGTTTTCCGACCTTTAATAACAATGGCGAAACAGCCAAGGTAACTCCCGACCTTTTGCTTTTCTAAGCTTTTTTTGATAACGAGCAATTATTCATCATGTACCACATAATATTGAGTCACATAAAGCATTGAAATAAAATAATATGATCAAAAAATGCTACTTTAAATATTTCATTACTAAGCTTTCTAACAATTTAAATAGTAAATATATTAAATGCTGGTTTTTATCCAGTCAATCCATTGTATTATTGGAATCATTCAAAACATGCACCTGTAGGCACAATGTTACCGAATATCATTTTAATTCTCAAAGATTTTTCTAATTGAAATAATTTATTAGCTATATGATTTAAAACACTGCCAATATCTTTACACTAATCTATTGCATTACGGATCTATTACAAAATGGCATATTATTATTTAAAAATTAATTTAGGGAAATAAGATAATGTTTAACATTGATTCCTTTTAATATTGGAAGTTTACAAAAGATGACATGATATTTAATTGTATACGAATTTTTCATCAAAAGAGAAACTATACAAATTCCAAAGTTTGTTTCACATAAGAACATAAATCAGTCTATGCAATATTTGCATTGATTGCTTATTAATCTTCAACTACTATTTAAATAATGCTGAGTACTGAGTATTTAAACATATAACTGTAGCTGTTGTTATTATTATTGACAATATACATATCTGAATAACTTAACCTGGTATTCTAGTATATCGTTTAACAATAATAATATCTATTGAATGTAACAATATGCATCATAATCAGTAAATGACTGACCAGATTAAAGACTTATGACTTACTGAATTTCTGGATATTGATAATGTATTTTAAGGTGTATATTCATCTACAAACCATGGAAGCAGGTTATAGTATAATGCCATTTATGAGTAAAATGACTGGTTTACAAAGTGCAGTTGAATGATGTGGCAGGTAGACAGCGCCAGCTAGGCAGCCTGCTTATCCTGTTCCTGCAGTAGCGGCGGTATCTGCGGCGTGTTCACACAAAGCTGAGCGAATTTTTGGCGGAGGTTCTGTCGCAACTCCTGTCTTTTTTCGGTTATATTTCTACGTGATTTGAATTCCATTACTTCCTCTATAGGAATATAACTGGTATCCTCTTCTTCGTCTGATGAACACGTGTCCTAAAAATAGTAAAAGTATGTTAGCGCTTGCTACACAACTCTAATACAGGGGCCTTATAATAATATTGTAACAACATACCATTAACATTTCTTGTAGAGAAAGTGTGAAACCTGTGCACAAAGTCTTGTCGTTCTTGGTCAAATCTAAACAGTCGCCTCTCTCGTGATTGCAGAACCCTTCTGAACACGCCACCTCTGAACCTTCGGGCGAACTCATGAGAGAGGATGAGCCAGACATGGTTTCACAGCAACCTCCGTTGTTCCCGGATGAATAGCCACAGTCTTGGGAATGCTCGTTGGGCGAGAGGTTGCCGTTTTTGGTCCGTTTCTTGCCGGTTTTTTTGGGTGAGCGTCGTTTATTTGTAGTGTCGTCCTCACAAGACTGGCAGCCGTCGCCACTAGCCTCGTAACACTGGTGATTGATGTAGTCGCGTGGGGAAAGTAGATCAGTCGGCGTGTCTCGTTCCTCTAGCAGGCATTCCTCACATTGGCACTTTTCATCTGGTTCCTCTGAATCAGCCTCCTGTGTTGAATATGAATTTCGCATTAGTAGAGGATACAAATTATAACTGCAATAAAATACTGAACTGATTAGTCTCTGGCATACTTTGCATTTACTCTCAACTGCTTGCCGCTCCTTCTTCTTGCGTCGTTTGAGTTTCTTCTGTTCCTTTCTCTGTTGCCTGGTCTGTTCCTCTTGAGTGATTTCATCGTACAGAAGTTGCAGTTTCGAGACTCCGGTTTTGTGTTCGACGGCAGTTTCAAACTTGCGATACAGTGCCTCCACTGCGACCGCGGCGAGCGTCTGACACGTGCCTTCTTCTTCGCGTAGCCTCAAAGAGATGCGTTGCAGTCGCTCATAAATACATATACCGAGACAGATAAGTACCTGCAAACATAAAGCTATGTTAATATTTTGTACCTAAAAATCATCTCTCCACATCCATACTTCCATACTAATATTATAAATTCGAAAGTAACTCTGTCTGTCTGTCTGTTACCTTTTCACGCCTAAACCACTGATCGGATTTCGATAAAATTTGGCAAGGCTATAGATGGTATCCTGGGGACGGACATAGGCTACTTTTTTTTTCAAAAATAATCGTACAGGGGGTGATATAGGGGATTAAAGTTTGTATGGGAAACTCAGTATTTCTTAAGTTAGGGATGTGAAAATTAAAATGTATGCTTTTGATAGGAAATAAAGAAATATGCGGTTCAGCGTTTTTGAAAAATCATCCCCTAAGGGGGTAAAATAGGGGTTGATTTTAAAATTTACTAAACTGCATGGATTTCGACAAAATTTGGCAAGGCTTTATCCTGGGGAAGGACATAGGATACTATTTTTTTTCAAAAATAATACTACAGGGGGTGATATAGGGGATGAAAGTTTGTAAGGGAAACCCAGTATTTCTTAAGTTAGGGATAACAAATTTATGCTATTGGTAGGAAATTAAGAAATATGCGGTTCAGCAGTTTTGAAAAATCATCTCCTAAGGGGGTAAAATAGGGGTTAATTTCAAAATTTACAAAACTGCACGGATTTCGATAAAATTTGGCAAGGCTTTATATAGCATCCTGGGGAAGGACACAGGCTACTTTTGGTCTTAAAAAATAATCCTACAGGGGGTGACATAGGGGATGAAAGTTTGTATGGGAAACTCAGTAAGTATTTCTTAAGTTAGGGATGTGAAAATTAAAATCTATGCTTTTGATAGGAAATTAAGAAATATGCTGTTCAGCGTTTTTGAAAAATCATCCCCTAAGGGGGTAAAATACGGGTTGATTTTAAAATTTACAAAACTGCACGGATTTCGATAAAATTTGGCAAGGCTTTATATAGCATCCTGGAAAAGGACATAGGCTACTTTTTGTCTTAAAAAATGATCCTACAGCTGGTGATATAGGGGATGAAAGTTTGTATGGGGAAACCCAGAAGCACTGAACGGATTTCGATAAAATTTGGCAAAGCTATGGTATCCTGGGGAAGGACATAGGCTACTTTTTGTCTTAAAAAATAATCCTACAGGGGGTGATATAGGGGATGAAAGTTTGTATGGGAAACCCAGAACCACTGAACGGAATTCGATAAAATTTCGCAAGGCTATAGATGGTATCCTGGGGACGGACATAGGCTACTTTTTTTTTCAAAAATAATCGTACAGGGGGTGATATAGGGGATGAAAGTTTGTATGGGAAACTCAGTATTTATTAAGTTAGGGATGTGAAAATTAAAATGTATGCTTTTGATAGGAAATAAAGAAATATGCGGTTCAGCGTTTTTGAAAAATCATCCCCTAAGGGGGTAAAATAGGGGTTGATTTTAGATTTCGACAAAATTTGGCAAGGCTTTATATAGCATCCTGGGAAAGGACATATAAAGGGCTACTTTTTGTCTTAAAACATAATCCTATTTTTTCAAAAATAATACTACAGGGGGTGATATAGGGGATGAAAGTTTGTAAGGGAAACCCAGTATTTCTTAAGTTAGGGATAACAAATTTGCGGTTCAGCGTTTTTTTAAAAATCATCCCCTAAGTGGGTAAAATAGGCGTTTATTTTAAAATTTACAAAACTGCACGGATTTCGATAAAATTTGGCAAGGCTATAGATAGCATCCTGGGAAAGGACATATAAAGGGCTACTTTTTAAACATAATACTACAAGGGGTGATATAAGGGATGAAAGTTTGTATGGGAAACCCAGCATTTCTTTAGTTATGGATATGCCCTATGTTTTCCACATGAACGTTCCCATGGGATATTTTCCGACATACACGCGGGCGAAGCCGCGGGCAAAAGCTAGTCAGTAATATTCAGGCCATCAGTCGACCTGACGGCCACGCCATGCCTACCATACTGGTTACAACACTATGTGAAGGAGCAAAATATTGTTACAATGAAGTCGCCTTACCTTTGCGAGGTATCATTATTTTTATCATTACAACCAGGTTACGTACCTCTTCTTGTGCAATTTCCAGTGTCTTAGCATGTCTCTCTCTATGGTTTCCGAGTAGTTCTGGTTCCGCTCTAGCGATGAGGTGCGCGATATAGTCAGTCTTGGCTTGCAGGTGAAGGTGTTTGTCTAAAAGGCATCGTTTGATACCGCCGTAGAGTGCGCCGACGTAACCTTTCTCTTTCTGTGGTTCTTTTTCTTCAACTAATAGCTGATACGCTCTCAATACCTGCAGGAAATAAAACATTGAATCTTCTAATAATAATAAAGCTGAAGAGTTTGTGTGTTTATATGTTTGAATGCAGTAATCTCTGGAACTATCGGTCGGATTTGAAAAAATATTTTTGCGTTTGATAGCCCAATTCTTGAGGAAGGCTACTATTGGCCAAATGTCACACAATACAGCTTGCAAAACTTTTATTTTTAATTTTCTTATTTGTCCCCCATATTAAAAATTCATTTATTTACGTTACACATCCGTGTTTGGGTCCCAGAAATTCATGTGTTACAAATTTCAACTAAATCAGTTCTATAGATTCGGAGCAAATTGGCTGTGACAGATGGACGGACAAACACACAAGTGATCCTATAAGGGTTCCGTTTTTCCTTTTAAGGTACGGAACCCTAATAAGAGTAAGACGTCTGATAACAATATATTGTTTCTATAGCAATCATGCATTCTACAGCAGATAGCAATGATGTTTATCTATATGAATAAAAAGAGAAGTCGTGACTGACTGATTGACTGACTCATCAACGCCCAGCCCAAACCCTTGGACCTAGAAAGCTGAAATTTTGCACAGAGGTTCCCTTTATAATGTAGAAAAGGAAAAAGGAAGGAATTCCCGGTAGTAAGTACATTCCCGTGGGATATTATCCGACATCCATGCGGGCGAAGCCGCGCGGGAAGTGCTAGTTATTTATAACTTTAATCAATTCTAGACTCATATTATGTTGATTAGATAGTACTGTCGCATAACTTCGACAGAGGAGTAAGGACAGATGACGCTCTATTCAAATAAGCCTATTTTCAAGAAACATTGAGACTATGTTCACCAAATGAAAACGATTAATAAAAAAAGCCGGTCAAGTGCGAGTCGGACTCGCGCACGAAGGGTTCCGTACCATATTATATGTTTAACAATCGCAAAGATAACTTTTTACTTATTTTATAATGATACTGTGAATTACAAGGTTATTTTTTGCAGTTGCAGAAAATCACCCATGTTTAAACAAAATACCTTATAAATCGCCGTTTTCAGTATTGTTGATTAAATACAGTATTCATGGTACTTACATGGTATAAAGAAGTTTGAAATTCCTAATTTGTTGAATTGTTGCGCTAGAGCTCGTACAAAAGTGGTCTAAAATTTACAACTTTTACGGCCCCCTATTTCTTAATTTTAAAAGATAAAAAAAATATGTTTGTACTCTACTCAAAGAGTTCTAGACGATGACATCCCACATAACACATAATCAGCCTATAATGTTCCCACTGCTGGGACACAGGCCTCCTCTCGGTGAGAGGGAGTGGGCCGTAATCCACCACGCGGGCCCTGTGCGGGTTGGTAGATGTCACATGTCTTCGAATTTTTGGTTCTAGGACATGCCGGTTTCCTCACGATGTTTTCCTTCACCGTTTTGAGAGCAGCGGTGATGAAATAATGACATGACACCCCACATGCTAGATTAATTTTTTTATTTTTTTACAAAATGAAAAGTTTATTGTATGGGGACCGACCCCTTAAATTTTTAACTTTGCTTTATTTTTATTATTTGTTGTTATAGCCGTAATAGACAGCGGAGGCTTAGTAAGTTTGTACTGGGCTGTACGTGGTTGTCTGATTTCATGGATTTTAATTTTCTTGCGCGGAACCCTAATTATTTTTCTAAAATAAAAATAGCCTAAGTTACTCCTTATAACATCAGCTATATGCCGTCAAAATCGGTGAAAATTCGTTTGACAAGTTTCCTAACTTGACTCAAAGTACCATTTTTGTAATCGGACTGCGCTTTAAAATTCTTCTATACAAACTTTAACATCCCCAAACCTCATTTGAGGCGTAGTTTTGAAAAACTAATAATGCACAATAATAATAATAATATATATATTATTGCATAATGTCTAATACATTATTACTTACTTATGCAAGTATTTGTGCTAAGTTTCAAGTTCATTAACCAAATTAATAAGATTTTTCATATAAACTGTATCTCTGTTTTCACGAACACAGATACCTAAAGAATTTCAAAAATCGTCTGGTATGTTTCCATAACTTGACTCAAACATTATTTACACCAATTCTAGAGTTAATCAAGCCCCCAATAAAATCCTCCGCTATAAAATTAACTTTTCACCCCTTAGGGGTAGATTTTTGGAAAACCCTAATACACGTTAGTCTTAATTTTTGGTCTCAAGTATAAAAACTGAGTTTTGAGTTAATCGGACCGCGTGTTAAAGTTCCTCCATACAAACTTTGACACCCCCAATCCCTCCTTAGGGGGTAGTTTAGGAAAACTAAAAATGATAAACTTTATAATTTACTTAGATGAATATTCGTGCTAAGTTTCAAGTCTATTAACTCAAGGGATAGGATTTTTCATACAAACTTTCATCCCCTGTTTTACCCCCTTAGGGATGGAATTTCCAAAAATCCTTCCTTAGTGGATGTTTACACTATATAAGGTATCTATGTGCAAAATTTCAAGTCTCTAGGTCCATTGGTTTGGGCTGTGCGTTGGTATATTAGTCAGTGACTCAGTCAGGACTTTGATTTTTTATATATATATATATATATATAGATTTACCATGTTATTTTAAGACCACAGACTTCTTATAGGTTTTCCTGTAATCTACAGGTATAGAACTATTTTCTATATTTTTTTCAAAATTTTAGGCTCAGTAGTTTCGGAGATAAGGGGGGGGAATGGTCAATTTTCGTCTATTTTCTTAAATAACTTTAAAACAATAAATTTTAAAATTATAAAAAAAATATATTTGAGACTCTCATAGTAAGTCCTTTCATTTGATATGTCACTCGGTACAGTTTACAAAACTTTTTTTTTTAATTTTCCTATTTTCCCCCTAAAAGTGACTCTCATATTCAAAATTCATATATTTACTTTAGCTGTACGTGTTTGGGTCACAGAAATCCATATGTGTACCAAATTTTAACTTAATCGGTCCATTAGATTCGGAGCAAATTGGCTGTGACAGACGGACAGACAGACAGACAGACACACAAGTGATCCTATAAGGGTTCCGTTTTTTCCTTTTGAGGTACGGAACCCTAAAAACGGAATCTTGCTCATTTTTCAAAAACTGGAAGATAAAATTATAAATAACAATAACTTTTCGTTTCGAAAAGGAATGGTATTGTATCAGTTTGTGAAAAATTTGATAACAATGATTTGTCTGCAAGTTTTATCAGTTACTTTTCCAATGATAAATATTATAAGTTATGTAAGTGATAAGTGGGGCACAACAAGCTATGTTTTCTTATATGCATTTAACTTTGCTTTGGCCTATACACACTCTGCACAATCAAAATCAATCTGCCTAACCTTTTCCCAACTATGTTGAGGTTGGTTTCCAGTCTAACCGGATGCAGCTGAAGCCGGATAGGTACACACACCGCACGGGTTGAACAACATTGGTCAAGTCTGTTATTCATCAAATCGGCAATTCGTCAAATTTGATATTGGTCAAAGCTGTAGTTCGTGAAATCGTCTTTTTGTCCAATTACGAAATTTACCCAATACGCTATTGGTCAAGTAATTTAAGGACAATCAACTGTAAAAATGAAAGTACCTCATGACACCTATTTATTTATTAATTCATTTGTTCAATTCATATTTATTTACATTGAATTCATACCCAACACAACTATTTTAAACACTTTATCGCATCTAATTTTCCACTCAATAATAATTTTCTATTATTTTTTCTATTTTGGCATCTTTTAAGATGTCGGATGTTTTCCTCTGTTTCTTATCTTCTCTTTTAACTTTATTTTAATAATATTTCGCTTCTTTTTTTAAAATACTTACTGATGTACATGAACATATTGTGTTTTTCTTCTACTTTAATACCCTATCTCCGATGCTAAGCCTCGACTGCGTTGGTGGTACGATGGCGCTCATTTGCACAACACCACATGTCCTGAGAAACCCTTTTGTGCCATTGCTCAATAAAATATTTTTATATTCAAATAGGCGCATATACAGCAGGCGGCTTTTCCTTTTATAAGTTCCTACAAGCAAGTTATGTGAATTCAAAACGCATATATAAGGTGCTCTAAAAATATCTGCCACCGCTTCAATGGGAGATAGTATTGTGTATATAGATTACAATAGTGAAGAAATTTTGTACCCCGGAATAGTTAAATCAATTTAAAAAAATAAATTAGTTAAATAACATATCATTACTTTATTCTGCATAACGTCGTTCACAAACTACGCGTGACGTGTCGCTTCTTCAATAAAAACAATTGCTATCTCTTTCTAACTCTTCTATGAATGATTGATGAATGAACACAGAAATAAGCTGACCCAGTTTGTTTACCCCGTGCGCGTTAACATGGCACCTGGCTCGAAAACAAAATTGTGTCTAAACACTATGTTTTGTCACGTAAAGTAGTATGTTATGAGAAACTACTTAGCGCAAAATAAACGATGATATTCAAAAAACTAAATAAAATTCAAAAATTTTTTGCACTCGGTTCTTTAAACGTAGGTAATTCATTCGAGCCAGGTGCCATGTTAATGCGCACGGGCTATACCTAACTATCTAGTCTACTACGATTATGTAAGGACGCAATAATACGTAGGGAAACAAAACTGTTTTAATTTTATTATTTTTTTTATAACACATTTGCTCGTAAAGGGTCTCTTATTTCACCAATTTCAATATCGTAATGTATGTCATTACGTACTTGTGCGTTATCGTAAAGTAAAACGCACGAGTTTCTTTTTAATAAGGTAACACCTACCGTGTATCATGATGCTCCGTCTAAAACCAACGGTACTTTTTTAAATCTTAGCAAATAGTTTTTATGTCAGAAAAGTGGTCAACATTTTATGAATAAAATTAACTTTAAAAATTAAAGAATTAAATGTGAAACATTTAAATCTTTGATTTAATTAATTTTGCCAATAAATTACAACCATTTATCTGTAACAAAAACAAAAAAATATTAATTTACTTTAATAATACTGGCTGTTTTTGTGCCTTTGCCTTAAAAAAAAAGCGCTGATTCGTCCGCATCGCTAATTTGTGAACAAGTAAAAATTATTCCGCGCGCTTTTTCTTTTCGCTGTATTGTTTTTATTTCAAAATGTCGTCAAGTAATGATGAATTTATTCATTCGACACCGCCATACCCAGAAGTCTCAGAGGCAGCGAAAAAGGCTACTCTTGCTCGAAAAACCGACCGATAGATACTTACAAGCGGATCAAAATTTCACCGTATGGAAAACAAGCAAAGATGCAAATTAATTTTCAGAAAGTGTGTTTTTAAATATTTATTCGTTTAAGAAAGTCCGAGTTTTATTTATTTCCTCGCAAATATGTTATAAAACGTCGTATGTCATACGTGCGCTTTGATAATTACAGCCTCTGCTTTCTTGTAGCCCTCGCCTACGGCTCGGGCTGGCAATATCGCCTCAGCTGTAATTTTCAACTTACCGCACTTATATCATAATGTACTATTAGTGCACAGTTTACTTACCAGTTAATACATTCCTTAAAAAAAACTGACGTAAATAAGATGGTAAACTCCCCATCACACTTAAAACATGCTTTGGACTGTCAAGTTAGTGTAAGGTCCGTATTACAGAAGGAAACTCAAGCACTGATCTTTGTTTAAATTTAGTTTACAACCAATCAAATGGCTTGAATCTAGTTTTAAGTAATGCTTGAGTATTGAGTGACGTTCTGTAATACGGACCTAAGAATCGTATTTTTTTTCTTATTATTATTTTTTAAACTAATTAGGTCCTTCAATATCAAATAACGATAAATTACAGTAACTTGGCGTGTTTAAAAGTTAATCACCTTATTTACACCAATTGCACCGTATTTAAAGTTATTTACAAAACACGAAGATACGTATCCCCGTTCAGTCTGTCCAAGAACACTGGTCCTAGCACTCTGTTGCCGAGTATCCCGGCCCACACATTAACACTAAACCTAGTCTGAAAGTGGTCAAGCCGCACAACACGAGGGTTTGTATCCGTGTGAACGTGGACTCATCAGTCCATTGAATGTTGCGGCGTTCTGCTCGAATTCAATTACAGAACGCGAGGCGAGTCGCGTAGTCGTTTGGATGCAATTCTTGCACTGTTGTAAAGTGGTAAGGCCCTTCCCGATTTAAAAGTCGCCACACGTAGTTGCCGCTTACGTCGAAGACTCTAGCAGCGTCCCTGGTGCTCGCAAGAGGATGACGCCGGAAGAAGTCCAACACTTGCTCTTCGAATTCAGCAGAATATCGAGGCCTGCCTGCGTCGCGTATGTTGCACTCGCGGTAGCACAATACCATTTCATCTTATCGTTGACTGGAATATCGTCGTCTGGGAGGCATTTTTAAAGAATGCGCGCGCGATACTCACGTCCGTGACCACTGATAATAACGAACTGGCTTTTATTTGGGGCAATTTTGGGCGAGAGAACGGGGTAGTGCGGGGGTAGTAGAGGCCAGTGGCCTGCGTGCATCCATTGTTTGCACAGAGTACCTACTTTTTTGTTTGATAAGAATGGCAACACTGCATGAACAGCTTCATTGACGTTTTGGGAAACCAAATGGCGGCGCGGCAACGGCTAACTACCGGGACGGTTTCATACTTGATAAAACAATTCAATCTTATGCGCACATTTTTTGTATGAAAAAATTTATGACATAAGATCAATAATTTATCTTCACTATTGTAATTTATAACCACAATACTGTCTCCCATTGCAGCCGTGGCAGATATTTGTAGAGCACCTTATATTCATCGACTGTACATGGACTTGACCAATAGCGTATTTGGCTAATTTCGTAATTGGACAAAAACACGATTTGACGAACTACAGCTTTGACCAATATCAAATTTGACGAATTGCCGATTTGACGAATAACAGACTTGATCAATGTCGTTCAACCCCGCGGGATGAACGCTCTTAAACAGATAGTTCTTATACCAGCAATCCAGCATAATACATTCAAACTGGCTCAACATTCACAAGGAATGTAGGATCTGGCGCTTTTCGTATATAATTTTTCTTCCCTTCAATACCACACCTATACTCAGTTTGAACAAGGACTGAATTTTGTTTTATCAGAAATGAGTATTTAGACTGCAAACTCATATTGTATTTGACAACAAGAAACCTACCTTAGTTTTACAATCAGCACAGAAGCGATGTTTTCTTAGGTAGTTGTGGAGCGTGTCGTGTAGCGTGTTGAAGTGGACGAGCGTGACGTGGTCGCGGGCGGAGGCGCGCATGGCGTCCCAGGCGGCGCGCCAGGCCGCGCGGCCGCCCCAGCCCCACGCGGCCCAGCCCCAGCCGCACGGCGGCCCCGTCCCGCTCGCCGCGCTCGCCCCCGCTGTCGTCGTGGTCTGAGCCCCCCAACCCCGAGCCGTACCCGCCTCTAGTGAATGTAGAGTACACCGCTGGGATTTCTTCCACCGTGGCTGACTGAGTATTAGACACTCGATGCCTGAACTGAAATAAATTATTGGGTTTTTTTGGCATCTTTTGCTGACATCTATTTACATACAACCAAGAATTGAAAATTGAAAGAAAGTATAAAGTATATCAGCATCTAAAATGTATATGTATATCATTAATTCAGCCATAAAATCTCGACTGCTAAACATGTGAGCCGCCCATAACAACCTTTAATCTATTTGGTGATTGATTTTATGAGCAGATAGGGAGAATGTTGCAGCTTATATTCTTAACAATCTCCTAATTGCCTTTTACAACACTCACTGACTCACAGTAAGTATTTTGTTTACAAACTACAGATACTCACATTACAATAAGAGACATGCATTCTTTGCTGCATTATAATATTTTTTCGATACAAATATGATTGATCCTGATGGTAGTGTGCATGCTGGTTCAGCGCTGGCCATTCGAGCGAACCTGAGACATTCACTGATAGAACCATATTCTACAGTGTATTTACAAGCTACTTCTGTTAGATTGGAGGACCTAGCAGGCCCTACTATTCTATCCTCAATTTATTGTCCACAAGATAACTGCAGACATGTTCAAACACTTCAATACTCTTGGCCATAGGTTTATTGCGGGTGGTGACTGGAATGCCAAACATACATTTTGGGGATCCCGCTGTACTAGTACTCGTGGACGCAATTTGAAACGCTGTGTTGATGAAAATCACGTAAAACCGATATCAACAAGTGAGGCTACCTACTGACCTAACAACCCAAAGAAACTGCCAGATCTCTTGGATTTCTTCATAAATAAGGGTATAGATAGCTTACACACTAATATCGAATCGAGTCTAGACGGGTCATCACACACAATTAGCGCTACCTGTGCTTTCTCGGGAAATAATAGTCTCTGACGAATAGCCGAACTGACTAGGACAGCTTCAAAACCTACCTCAATGAAAACTTTACTGCTACTATACCACTGAAGAACCCAAGTGATGTAGATAACGCCACTAACGCCATTCAAGTGACTGCTTGGATCAACACACGCTCTCGGCCCAAAGGTCTCTTTCAACAAACCTTCTCATCCACCAGACAAAATGCAAAAAATCCTAGAAAAGCGCCGACTTAGAAGAATATGGCATCGATCCCGTCATCTGCTTGATAAACTCAATTACAATAAGGCAGCAAAGGAGTTAAAGGCAGGAAAGAACAGGGTCAGGAATCTACTAACTCAACGTTGACAACGACTCTACTGATGATGTCACCTGCGGGGGTTGGCGCGAACTCGCTCTGCAAAGCCACTAAAAACTTATGTAAGCCTCAACAATCTTATCCTCCAATCAGATCACAAGCTTCCGGGGCAAGAACTGAATTGGAAAAAGCTGAGGTATTCGCAATGCATCTGAATTCTGTATTCAAACCCAACGAGAGCGTTGCTGATGAGCATGAAATTGACACAGCATTGGAGCAAGATCTGCAGATTTGTATGCCCACTATACCAACAACACCTAAAGAAATAGCGAAGAAAATCAGACTGCTGAACTCGAGAAAAGCCCCGGGATTCGACGTGATCACGCCGTCCATACTTAAAAATCTTCCTAGAAAATGCATTTCTTTCCTAGCTAGTTTGTTCAACGCCATCTTTCGAACATCTCACTATCCTCGCCTGTGGAAAATCTCTGAAGTTGTCAACTTGTCATGATGAGTAAACCTGAACATGAAGCCTCGTCTTATCGGCCGATAAGCTTAACGCCTAGTACGACTGTACTCTCCAAACTGTAGGAGAGGATATTCCTTAACCGACTAAAACCGTGCATGGACGCCAATGATGTTGTTCCCGCTCACCAGTTTGTCTTTCGGAAATCTCACTCAACAATAGAACATGTTCACGGTGTTTACCAAACGGGAAGACCGGCTTCTGAATGTAAAAAGTATTGCTCAGCGGCATTTCTTGATGTACAACAAGCTTTTGACCGTGTCTGGCTGGCACAAAGGATTGCTGCTAAAGTGAAAGAAAAACTTCCGCATTCAATGTTCCTGCTTATCCAACCGCTGCTTCCAAGTAAAACAGGGCAAAGCAATATCAAGATTGTTTAAAGTGAAAGCTGGTGTACCACAGGGATTAGTTCTTGGCCCATTGTTGTACAACATATTTACATCAGAAATGCCCTCTTCGAATGGCATAACCATGGCAATATATGCCGACGACATAGCCTATTTATCAGTTGATGACAAGTAATGATAACCCAGAAATGGCCAGCAGTAGACTGCAAAAACAGCTAGACAAAACTCATAAATGGCTCTGTAAGTGGCGCATACGTGCCAGTGCAACTGTGTGTGTGCAGTGTTTTCCCAACTATGTTGGGGTCAGCTTCCAGTCTAACCAGATGCAGCTGAATATCTGTATTTTACATGGAGCGACTGCCTATCTGACCCCGACAACCAAGTAACTGGATAATTAATACGATGCCCTTGGTAAGACTGGTTGTCAGACTTTCGAGCTTCTGACAGCCCGTAACGAATTTCAAAGATCCACGAATGACGCTTTCGGAGGCACGGAGGAGTCTCGGTATGTAAAGATGGTCTCCCATCCACTGACCAACCCCAGCAAGCGTAGCTGACACCTGACGGATCGACCCGTGCGGCTGTTATTACTTAGCCACGAGCTCCTCATCATATTAAAAATAAAAGGAAGCATCAAATAAAACATAAAAGGGACGAGATAAACCACAAGTTCCGCAACCTGTATTGGCTCATGGGAAGTGCTCTCTGTAGACAACAAATTCCTCGTTTACAACTCGTTCCTTAAGCCAATGTGGACCTACGGGATCCAATTGTGGGGCGTTGACAGTAAAACCAACATACTCTGCTTGCAAAGAGTCCAAAATGGTATCCTAAGATCAATAGCAAATGGACCTTGGGTTGCTAGGAACGACGAAATCCACAAATATCTACAAATGCCATCAGTAAAAATTGAGCGGTACAAAACACAACACAATGTACGCTCTAACCCTGCCATCCAACCTCGCTAGTCACTGAACTGTAAAACCCTACAGTGGTGGTAAAAAGGCTGAAGTGGAACCATCTTCTATAAGTGGGAGGCGCAGCACTGGCCACCACAATGTCATTTGACATGGAACGAATTTGCTTATGGTCCGACGACTGATTGCAAATAGAATTAAAAGGTAAAACTCAACTCAAACTCAAAAAAATAAAAGATAACAAATGATTGATTATGCTAATATTAAGCTAGTAAAATCATAAATAATATGTACCTGTGACCGTTGAGTAAAGTGGCTAGGGACTGTGGATGTATAATTTTATCTTCTCTTATTGTCATTATTTCATCTGGTGTTAGCACCAATGGATCTAATGTGGGATGTCCCGATTTACATAGCTGATAAAAAAGGCGTTCCACACTGCAAAAAAAAAAACAATGTTGAAAATTTGTGTTTATATAAATAATAACCAACCACATTTGGTGTGAGTGGTGAATTACGGACCATTGCCACTCGCAGATAGGAACCTAAGTCCCAGTAGTGAGAACATTATGTTGAGGCAAACAATGAAGCATGAAGTTAGAATAAATCTCATAGGTGAAAATCAGTTGTCAAATCATTTGGGTACAGAAATATCATCAGTTTGAAATCACAATATGCGTGGTATATTTTTTTTATTTTCTGGCAAAGGCTTCCCTGCACTCTTGCCATTTGAATAATAAAACTGTAATGTGTTAAACATACATTAACGCAAAAATAAATCATCTCTAAAGCCAGCTTTACACCCGTTCCTCACGTAATTCCTTTACATAATTAAATTACAATAAAGCAAATGTAAATTGATTGAATTTGCTCACGGAATCCTTTCTCAACTTATCAAAGTGAAACGAAAAGTTGAGTATACTTACAAAACAAAATACATAATTATTAGCTATACAAATCAGACGGTTTATTAGTTGGACTGACTATCACGGTCAAGTTACGGTAACGAAAACGAACGGCATGGTAACGAATGAGTGAATAGACGTTTTCACATCAAAAACCATTTTTATTTTTAAGACTTAATGCCATATTCAAATTAAAAAATTGGTTTTGATCCTCTGTTCATAATTCCAAAGAAAGATTTGCAAATGCACCTTGTGACATTCTGTTTTCTATCCAGGGTTTCACCCAACATTTTCTTTGCCTTCATCTTTTACTTGTTAAAATGATATATGCAGCAGCAGCTTTGACTTGACGGTGAGATGGCATTTTCGATTATGAACTTGTTATAAATATGTGTTGAACTCACAAAATTTTACATAAGTATTACTTACTGTGATTTTATTTTATGTGCAGTCTTATGTTACTTACATAAATTTTATGGAATTAATAACAATAAAACTTTTATTGTGTCTCTTTTAGTGTCCTTCAACTTTAATTTGTTTAGTAGGTAACTGTGTACTGTTTTTGCCGATATTCTACTAGAGTACCTAGTAATAATAATAGGAGAGTAATGATATCATTCAAGCTACAATAACATTGATCTACCATAACACTAGCTATCCAACAAATAAGGAAAATGAAGTAAATGGCACTGTACCTTCTTCGACAGCCTACACAAGGAATGCTTTGATTTAATACATTAAATATATCAGAAGCATCGACTCTGAGCGCTGCTTTCAGTTCGTCCGTCGTTAGGATTCTATATTTGCGCATAAATTCTTCGTATTCGCGACCTTTTACTTGTGGATTGTCGCAAATTAGACCCATTGTGTTTAAATCCATGATCATCTGGAAACAAAAACAAAATTCGTTAGATTTCAACAAAGGAATATATTCGCAAAATAAGGTCATCTGCAAGACGTCATTACATTGAATGAAATCAATGAACTTTAGATAAATTTGTCATAGCCGTAATTGTATTGCGTATTTCAACGGCACATTAGCGCATGAGCTTGCGAAGCAATATTTTCTTTTTGTGAAAAGACTGACCGATAATTTAAATACTATCCCTGAATAATCTACGCTTGTGGTAATGTCAAAGTGCATGAAACCACTTACTGTAAGATTTTCGTAGATAGTTAACGGTAATTGCCGCCTTTTTATCACAGGTTCTTTTTCGCTGTTGTATATATCAACTAATTTCGCCATTTTAAAGATTAATCACATAAAATCGCAGATAAAATACACAACTAAATAACAAAATGACGGCCAAGTTCGCTAGAAATACACGTCGTGCGTTGCGTCTGACACAGCCACAGATAAATAAATATATATATGTGACTGTAATAAATGACACAACACGACCACAGATTCAGCGTTATTTTTTAGGACACACAGCGTCTGTGATTGTCACAGATTGTCGTTGGATCGAAAGGTAGCCCCCAGCACTAAGACAGTGAATCTGTCTACGCCCCAGTTTTGGTTTGGGTTGGTTTTTAGGGTTCCGTACGAAAATGGTAAAAAGGAACCCTTATGGTGCGACTCTGTCTGTCTGTCTGTCACAGCTGGATATCTCAAGAACTACTAATGCTAGCAACTTGAAATTTGGAACAGTTTTTGATGACGTTTGCCCAACTATTTTGCAGGGTCTGAAAAATTCAAAGTGGAGCTACTAGGGCATGTGGAGTATCATATGAAAGAGCGCTGTTTGCACATTCTCAAACATTTTTTATATTTTTTTATACCGCAGTTTTCGACTTTTGATGAAAAATGTAAAAAATTACCCCCCCCCCCCTTATCTCCGAAGTTTGCATAGTGAAAAATCTGAAATTAGTCTATGTGATAGAAGTTTATGTATATATTACAGGAAAAATAGAACGATATCTCTAAATAGCACTCTTTTTCAGTAATCGGAACGGAACCCTCGGTGCGCGAGGCCGACTTGCTCATGACCGGTTTTGTTGTGCAGTTGACCATTGCCTCTATGCTCTATCAATATAAATCTTAAATCTCATTTATACAGAATGACTTTGAAAACATGCGACAAAATTTAAGGGTGTGTTCTACGCATCAATATGAACAACTTTTACTAAGGGACCAACATCAAAATCCGAAAAAAAAATCAGCTGTTCAGTACATTTATGTTCGCATAATTCGTCAAAATGTACTGAACAGCTGATTTTTTTTTCGCGATTTCGAGTTTGGTGCCATAGTAAAAGTTGTTCATATTGATGCGTAGAACACCCCCTTAAATTTTGTCGCATGTTTTCAAAGTCACCTGTATACATAGACTTATAAAATTTTTTAGGTCCATGCCTGTATATAGTAGTCTAATGTTATAAATATTCTGTGTGCAGTCTGTATGTAGTTGACATTGACCACAGACTACTTAGGGATACTACGACATTGACATTCTATTGACAGTTTGATAATTTCAATTTGTTTATTTGCTTGCACTTGTTACAAAGTCGCTTGCTATTAGATATTGTGGAATATACCGACCTGAATCTATTAATTTACTGTCTACAGATTTTCTTTCATCATGTCTAAAATATTTACACCCACTAATCAAATACGTTTAACCAATGTCGCAATCGTAAGGTTAAAGAAAGGTGGCAAGAGATTTGAAATAGCTTGCTACAGGAATAAGGTGTTATCATGGCGAAACAAATTGTGAGTCACATATAAATAATACTTGTGCTTCTAGAATTACAACCACTGACACTAATTGATGAAATCCATATTGTTTCAGAGAAAAAGACATTGATGAAGTTCTTCAGACTCACACAGTATTCACAAATGTTTCAAAGGGACAGGTTGCTAAAAAAGAAGATTTGGTAAAAATATTCGGCAAAGAGGACCAAACAGAAGTATGTAAGGAGATATTAGAGAAAGGGGAACTTCAAGTTTCTGACAAAGAAAGGCACTCTCAGATTGATTCTCTGTTCAAAGATATTGCTACAACGGTTGCCGATAAATGTGTTAATCCCGAAACAAAGAGGCCATATCCAGTCTCTATTATTGAGAAAGCAATGAAGGACATCCATTTCTCTGTGAATGTTAACAAAGGAGCAAAACAACAATCACTTGACGTCATACAGCTATTGAAAAAAGAGATCCCGCTAGAGAGAGCCCAAATGAGGGTAAGGATTTTACTCACTGGAAAAGAGGCAAGGAAGACGAAGGACAAAGTGGTGAAACTTGCTATGAGTGTTGAAGAAGAAAACTGGGACTCTGGCTCTGCAAATATCATCTGTTTGATTGATCCCGGCAACTTTAGAGTCTTGGACGAGTTGGTGAGGACAGAAACTAAAGGAACTGGGCAGTTTGAACTTCTAAACTTAAAAGAAATGGTGGAAGGAGAACAAGCTCTATAAATTATGTTGTAATAATATTGATTTGTTATTTTTTACTGTTTGAAGAGATAAATGTGTAAGGACAGTGTGAATGTTTTTGTAATTCAAAGTCAAGTTACTGATATCCCAACTATCATGAGGTTGACCTATGGAGTGGACATTAATTTTATTTTGAATCTTCTATAATAATATGTCATTGATGTCTCTTGTATGGCTATGTGTAAAATGTAGGTGTTATATTTACTGATAGTGATTTGTATGTTTGTAACTTTGTATTTTTTTGTTATTAAAATATCTATGAAATTGTATTTTTTTTTATATTGCATTCTATTTTTAAATGTCATAATAATGCAGCAGTGGAATGGTACATTTGTTATTCTAACTAAATGTCTGTATAAAACAGGTTTTTTTCACATAAGAATTAAAATATAAAACATTATACAGATTATCTATTTGATTGTTTTTGACCTCTTGTTGTATGCACACAGAGAAAGGAACAAAACTTTAAAGTATACAGGGTGAAATTGAATAGATGCGACAAAATTTAAGGGGGTGTTCTACGCATCAATATGAACAACTTTTACTAAACAGCTGTACTGAACAGCTGATTTTTTTTTCGCGATTTCAGGTTTGGTTCCATAGTAAAAGTTGTTCATATTGATGCGTAGAACACCCCCTTAAATTTTGTCGCATCTATTCAATTTCACCCTGTATAAACGTAACTGGTCGTAACCATGTGCATAACTCCAGCTTCCTCATAGGTGATAGAATAATTCTACCTATGCCAATATTTAAAGCATAATAGCTGCCATCGAAGTACCCAGTTTTAATTTAGCTGCCGCAAAAACTTCGTCAATATGAGTCGTTTAGTGTGTGTTAGCTAGAGTGACGTCACCCCAGCTTCCTCATTCAGAACAGCCAAACCAGTGAGGTTAGAGTTTTGGAGTAAAGTCAGAAAATTAAAGCATAATATTGCTGCCATCGGCAGCAAAATTTTCAAATCTCTGGTCAAAATACTCTCTGAGTTATTAAACTTATAAACATGTGTTAGGTGACGTGACGCCACCCCAGCTGCTCAGTCATATCTTCCGAACGAAAGAACATAGGATAATGTTTTACAGCTCAAAAGCTAGGTCATTATAGCTGCCGTAGGCAGCAAAATTTTCAAATCTCTAGGTCTCGTAGTTTCTACGTAATAACCAACAATAGTTTCCGCGCCAAAAAATTCAAATTATTGCCTCGGTGCAGGTAAGGAGCGGCGTTGCCGTTCCGTGCGGTACGTTATCAGTTTGTTGTAGTTTGAACTAGATTATAGACGTGGAGCCGACTACACACTTTAATATTGTATTATACTCATGTTTCGCCCTCAAGATTAGCGGTATTATGATTATTCGTACTTCTATTTACTTGTAGTATCGCGTTATTGACTTCCACTCCATCACTAAAGTTGAGAAAAGATGTCGCCACAAGCGACAACAAACTCCATTTAATTTATATTTTCCATTTCCTTCCGTTACCTGCGAGGTCTCAGCAGTTTCGTTTTCATTTCGTGTTTTAGTGCTCATCCACTTCAGTTCACTTCTTCGCACATTAATAAGAAATAAAAAATCATGCCAAAGCGCCGCCATGATAATGATTTTAATTATCTTGTTAGTAAAATACGAAAATTAGAAAAACAAGTTAAAAGATCGCGGCGCGAAACACGTGTTTCTTCTCAATCGAGTCGATCCAGCCAAATGTCGTCGGGCTCGTCGTCGGGCTCTTCGAGAGCTTCCTCACCAATTCCTGCTGATAATTTTGAAAGTAAGTGCCTACGCTAAATTTTATTAATTTTTTTTTTATTTTTTACGGTCTTACCCGCCTTAGTGAAAATTACAAAGGATGACCCAGGGTCGATCCGAAACTTAGACCTAGGGTCTAATACGATGCGCCAAGATGACTTAGGGTCCGTCTACCCCAAATGGCTAGCATTCGTTGTATCAGGATGACCTAGGGTGGATCCGAAACTTAGACCTAGGGTCTAACACAATGCACCAAGACTACTTAGTGTCTACCCATACGATTGCATTTGTTGCACCAGGAAGACCTAGTGTTTACCCGAGTCAAAGGGACCTAGGTTTTACCTTTATTTTTGCAAAGAGCAAAAATTTCATGGGAATTTGCGCTTGTATTTAGCGCTACACTCTGATTAACAGTAATCTTGAGCGGAAGAAATAAGTGTTACGGTTTATTGTTGCAGTTCACGAAGATGAACCAAACCCGGTCGTGAATACTGTGGTGGCCACACAACCGCCTGCGTCACCAGAGCAGGAGAACATCCCTACGATAATCATACCAGATACTCCGGTTGAGGCAACCGATCTCAGCGGGTTAGAGGAAGCTACTACCTCGGCCGACATCGTAGAGATCTTAGGCGATGATCCTTTAGCCTCTCAAGACTATGGACCGGACATCAACAAGGAAGTGGCATCCAGATTTGCGCACTTCACAACTTCGGGGTTAGACAAGGAGGTTCGTAAAGAACTTGTGAAGAAACATTTGGTCCCTGGCAACTGCACAAATGTGGCTGCGCCGCAGCTTAACACGGAAATCAAGGCTGCCTTGCCTGAATACGAGGTAAAAAAGGACAAGGCTATGGAGGCAAGACAAAAGCAAATAGCAGCCGCCATTGCATTCTTGGCAAAAATCATTTCCGACCAGCTAGGTAAGAAGGATAAAAATAGCGACCTAATAAAGGACTTAATGGAGGTAGGTCGGCTTTTTTGCGACGTCCAACATTCCGAGTCTGAAGCGAGGCGTCACTTAGTGCTGAACAACGTCAAGAAGGATCTTAAAGATCAGTTGGCTCTGACAAAAATTGACCAATTTCTTTTCGGAGATAACTTTGCAGAAACCCTAAAGACAGCCAAGGTGGTTTCAAAGTCCTCATCCGATTTGAAGCCAGAAGCAGCTAAAAAACCTAAACATTTCAACCAGAACAAAGGCTCTTCAAACAAAAATTTAAACTGGAAAGCGAGGACACCGGCCCGCAGGCAGACGATGGCCCCGCAGCAACGTTACCAGCCGCCTGCACAGCAGAACGCGCGGCAGCACGCAACCTCGTCGCAGAGCTACACGCAGCGGTCCAAGCAGACCCGCCGCCAGTAGACAAGGTTCGTCATGCCGGCAGACTTGCACTTTTTTACAGTCAATGGTCCCGCATAACTGATGATCAATCTATCTTATCATGGATAAAGGGCTACCAAATCAGATTTGATTGCCCGGTTAGTCAGTCCTGTTTACCTAAATCTGTTTTTTCGGTTTCTGAAAGAAAGAACATAGCTGAGGCTGTTCATAGCTTAATATCTATTGGAGCTGTTTCCGAATGTGAATCTAGCCCTGACCAATATGTGTCACGTGTGTTTACTGTACCTAAGCCAAATGGGAAGCATAAATTTATTTTAAATTTAAAAGGATTAAATAAATTCATAAATACACAACATTTTAAGTTGGAAGACATTCGAACTGTTCTTAAGCTAATATCTAAAGATTGCTATATAGCGACTTTAGACTTAAAAGATGCCTACTTTTTAATTAAAGTCCATCCTGGTTGGATAAAGTCCATCATGGTTATACCTATCAGGAATGCCTAAAAAATGTAGAGATTACTCGAAAATTACTAGAATCATTAGGATCCATTATCAATCGTGAAAAAAGCATTTTGATACCGTCGAAATCTGGGAAATACTTAGGGTTTATTGTAGATACCCGCAAGTGGCAATTAAGTCTACCTGCAGACAAAAGAGCTCGTATTAAAGACGAGCTAGTAAAGATCAAAAAACTTAAGCGTTGCAAAATAAGACAATTTGCACAATTGATAGGTTTATTGGTATCCGCATGCCCCGCAATAGAATATGGGCTACTATACACAAAGGAACTAGAACGTTGTAAGTTCTTAAACTTGATGGGCAATGACAACTACGACAAGTATATGTCATTACCCCCTACTTTATTACCGGACATAAATTGGTGGTTAAGTGCCATTGATCATTCTGTTCATAGAATCCGAAATGATAACTTTATTTTAGAAATATATTCTGACGCTTCAACGACTGGGTGGGGAGCTGCTTGTAATGAACAGAAAGCTAGTGGTCAGTGGTCACATACTGAAAAAATATTGCATATAAATCAATTAGAACTAATTGCGGCCTTTTTCGCTCTTAAAATTTTTGCAAAAGACTATTTTAACTGTCAAATACTTTTACGTATTGATAACACTACTGCGGTTAGTTACATAAATCGAATGGGAGGTATTCAATACCCTCATTTGACCAGGGTCACGAGAGACATATGGCAGTGGTGTGAATCACGAAAAATTCTAGTGGTAGCTTCGTACATAAAATCGCAAGATAATTTCACTGCAGACAGAGAATCTAGACGAACTCATCCTGATGTGGAATGGGAACTTTCTAACAGCGGCTACAAAAAAATTTTAAAACGTTTATTAACCCCAGATATAGATTTGTTTGCCAACCGTATTGACAAGAAATGTGACATATTCGTATCTTGGCATAGGGACCCAGAAGCTTACGCTATTGATGCTTTTACTTTAGATTGGTCCAAACACATATTTTATGCTTTTCCACCGGTGGCAGTGATTCTAAAATCTTTGCGTAAAATAATATCCGACAAAGCCCGAGGTGTTATGGTCATTCCTCGCTGGCCCTCTCAGCCGTGGTACCCACTTTTTATGAGACTGCTCTCATCAGACCTTGTGGAACTGAATTCAAACGATGTTTTTATTCCTGATTCCAGCAACCGCAACATACAAGCCAGCACTACCCTGGTGGCCGGGATTTTGTCAGGAAGGCGTTGCTTCAGCGTCTAGTCCCGCCTTCGGCAGTAGACATCATGATGGCCTCTTTTTCGGACAACACTTTCAGACAATATGACGTTTGCTTCAAAAAATGGTATTTGTTTTGCATTAGAAATAAGGTTAACATGTACCAGCCATCCATTCCAGTAATTTTGGAATTTCTCACTAATATTTTTAATGATGGTGGCCAATACGGTACGATAAATTCCCATCGCTGTGCACTTTCTTTAATCGTAGGAAACATGTCAGACGACGATAGGATATCTAGGTTTTGCAAGGGTGTCTATAGGTTACGACCTCCGCTACCGCGTTATAGTGCTACTTGGGACGTCAGTGTAGTCCTGAACTTTTTAGACTCATGGTTTCCCAATGAAGGTCTTACCTTTGAAAGATTATCAAGAAAATGTGTAACATTGCTGGCTCTTGTAACGGCTCATAGGATACAAACACTATCTAAAATTAAGACTGACCAAGTAGTGGTACTAGACAACCAAATAATTATTAAAATTACAGATTTAATAAAAACATCTAAAGTTGGTACTAAACAACCAACTTTACATCTGCCTTTCTTTGAAGACCGACCTGGGGTTTGTCCTGCAAGGACACTCATATCATATTTAGATAAGACGAAAGATCTAAGAAAATCTAACATTCTGTTTATTAGTGCTCGCAAACCTTACAAATCAGTTTCCTCGCAGACGCTCAGTAGATGGGTTAAGGCTGTGTTAAAAGAAAGTGGAATTGACGTCTCTGTCTTTTCCTCTCATAGCACTCGTCACGCGGCGACATCCAAAGCTCATAGTCTAGGAGTTAGCTTAGATATAATAAGGCAGACAGCTGGATGGAGTGGCAATTCCTCCACCTTTGCCAAATTTTACAATAGGCCAGTCTTCAATTCGGAAGATAGCACAGCTTTAGCACGAACGATCTGCTCTTGTTGATTAAAATTGACAGGTATATGTTTGATTGCGTATATCCAGTTAGAAATATACTTACCTACTTACTTAGATATTGTCCGATTATAAGTAGGTACCTACTGTTATAATGAAAAATTTACTTTAGATCCAATAAGTTGCTTATTCTTTTTTCTTTTGTTACCTAATATTGATTAGGTTTATGTATATATGGTATTGAATTATGGTCATTAATAAAAGTAATAATTTAATTGCTTGGTTTATTATTTTTAGAGATATGGATATTTCCTCCACTTGCTCTCAATATCTACAAGTAAATAGAAGTACGAATAATCATAATACCGCTAATCTTGAGGGCGAAACATGAGTATAATTAATGATTAAACGAACTTACCTGTACGTGAAGTTCTATCATAATTATACGAGATGTTTCGCCCGAAGAGATTAGCGGAGACACCCACCCTCCCTAGGTAACCCAAGTTGTTACGGAAATATAGATCTCTTAACGTAATGAAAACGAAACTGCTGAGACCTCGCAGGTAACGGAAGGAAATGGAAAATATAAATTAAATGGAGTTTGTTGTCGCTTGTGGCGACATCTTTTCTCAACTTTAGTGATGGAGTGGAAGTCAATAACGCGATACTACAAGTAAATAGAAGTACGAATAATCATAATACCGCTAATCTCTTCGGGCGAAACATCTCGTATAATTATGATAGAACTTCACGTACAGGTAAGTTCGTTTAATCATTAATTATGTACGGACGCCACGCCGCGCGCCGGTACAATTTAAGATTTTTCCGTCACGATCACGACCCTTGTCTAATATTAAAACATGTAACATGTATAAAATGAATTACTTATAGGAAATAATAATAATGACATGGACCTGTCATTTTAATGGTTTTTGAGTTCAAGATGGCGGATCCAAACTAACAGTTTCAAATTTTTCGTCCCTTATTCGTCATGTGTGTCATTTTCATAGTTCTTGAGGTCGCTGAAAACGATGATGAGGTCAAAATAAAAATCCAAAATGGCAGCAGCGAAAATTTTCAAATTTTTCCACATGGGTGTCATTTTCATGATTTTTGAGGTCACTGAAAACGATAGTGGGGTCAAAATGAAAATCCAAGATGGCGGCTGCGAAAATTTTAAAATTTTTCGTCATCGGTGTCATTTTTATGGTTCTTGAGGTCGTTGAAAACGATAGTGGGGTCAAAATGAAAATCTAAGCTGGCGGCTGCAAAAATTTTGAAATTTTTGGCCATGGGTGTCATTTTCATGGTATTTGAGGTCAATGAAAACGATAGTGGGGTCAAAATGAAAATCCAAGATGGCGGCTGTGAAAATTTTAAAATTATTCGTCATGTGTGTCATTTTCATACTTCTTGAGGTCGCTGAAAACGATGATGAGGTCAGAATAAAAATCCAAGATGGCGGCTGCGAAAATTTTCAAATTTTTCGACATAGGTGTCATTTTCATGGTATTTGAGATCGCTGAAAACGACAGTGGGGTCAAAATAAAAATCCAAGATGGCGGCTGCGAAAATATTCAAATTTTTCGTCATGGGTGTCATTTTCATGATTTTTGAGGTCGCTGAAAACGATAATGAGGTCAAAATTAAAATCGACGATGGCGGCTGCGAAAATTATAAAATTTTTCGTCATGGGTGTCATTTTCATGGTGTTTCAGGTCGCTGAAGACGATAGTTGGGTCAAAATGAAAATCTAAGATGGCGGGTGCAAAAATTTTGGAATATTTGGACAGGGGTGTCATTTTCATGGTATTTGAGGTCAGTGAAAATGATAGTGGGGTCAAAATGAAAATCCAAGATGGCGCCTGCGAAAATTTTCAAATACCATGAAAATGACACCCATGACGAAAAATTTGAAAATTTTTGCATTCGCCATCTTGGATTTTTATTTTGACCTCATTATCGTTTTCAGCGACCTCAAGAACAATGAAAATGACACCCATGACGAAAAATTTGAAAATTTTCGCATCCGCCATCTTGGATTTTAATTTTGACCTCATTATCGTTTTCAGCGACCTCAAGAACCATGAAAATGACGCCCATGACGAAAAATATGAAAATTTTCGCATCCGCCATCTTGGATTTTCATTTTGATCCCACTATCGTTTTCATTGACCTCAAATACCATGAAAATGACACCCATTGCCAAAAATTTAAAAATTTTTGCAGCCGCCATCTTAGATTTTCATTTTGACCCAACTATCGTCTTCAGCGACCACAAACACCATGAAAATGACACCCATGACGAAAATTTGAAAACCTCTTAAGGGGTCATTGTACTCATTATTATAAACAACTCTTAGTCTGGGACCAAACCTGAAATCGCGAAAAAAAAATCAGCTGTTCAGTACATTTTGACGAATTATGCGAACAGAAATGTACTGAACAGCTGATTTTTTTTTTCACGATGTCAGTTTTGGGTCCATAGTAAAAGTTGTTCATAATGATGAGTACAATGACCCCTTAAGAGGTTTTGCGCATTTAACGTTACACGTTGTATAGGTATATAAATTATTAGTTCCACTCAGTCGGCTCTCAGTCTAAGATCTTCAATATTCAAAATTAAAATTGTTTTGAGCGCAAGCTATAATGACTTCTAATACAATTCCTGCTAAGTACAAACTTGATTGCAATAATGTAGCGCACGGAACGGCAACGCCGCTCCTTACATGCTCCGAGGTAATAATTTGAATTTTTTGGCGCGGAAACTATTTTTGGTTATTACGTAGAAACTACGAGACCTGGAGATTTGAAAATTTTGCTCCTTACAGCAGCTATTATGACCTAGCTTTTGAGCTGTAAAACATTATCCTATGTTCTTTCGTTCGGAAGATATGACTGAGCAGCTGGGGTGGCGTCACGTCAGCTAACACATGTTTATAAGTTTAATAACTCAGAGAGTATTTTGACCAGAGATTTGAAAATTTTGCTGCCTTCGGCAGCTATTATGCTTTCATTTTTGAGCTATAAGACATAATCATATCTTCTTTCGTTCGGAAGATATGACTGAGCAGCTGGGGTGACGTCACTTCAGCTTACACATGTTTAAAAGTTTAATAACTCATAGAGTGTTATGACCAGAGATTTGAAAATTTTGCTGCCGATGGCAGCAATTATGCTTTAATTTTCTGACTTTACTCCAAAACTCTAACCTCACTGGTTTGGCTGTTCTGAATGAGGAAGCTGGGGTGACGTCACTCTAGCTAACACACACTAATCGACTCATATTGACGAAGTTTTTGCGGCAGCTAAATTAAGACTGGGTACTTCGATGGCAGCTATTATGCTTTAAATATTGGCATAGGTAGAATTATTCTATCACCTATGAGGAAGCTGGAGTTATGCACATGTCGTAACCTACGCCCTTCACTGACCCCATTACCTTCCTCCAGGAGAAAAGTAGGGCCACCAGTACAGTTTACAAACATAAGAAAATTACATTCCGTCCTCGCCCGCTCGCCGCCGAGGACCCTCGCGATGACCCCAACGTAATTGTCCCCCCACCCTTGTTCGGTGAGGAAGTGCCAGTAGCTTTAAATTCCCTTGACAATAATACAGGGTGGCCGGAACATTGACGTCCAAAAATAAAATTTCGGTCCCTCGTATCGTGGGGTATTCGAATCACCCCCATGTATGTTCCGCGACTTTTCATAGTTTTCGAGTTATGAATTTTTTTCTGAATGTTTGAAAATTTTCGACCTGACCAACCTAAAAAAATTCTAAAAAAAAAGTAGAGGGTTTTATCGAGTTTCTTTTTTTGCAACTGAATTTTCATAAGTAGTACTTTTATGCATAAAATAATCAGCTTCGTAACTGTGATGAAAGTTATGAAAATGTTGATCTAAAGTGAAAAATTTACGTTCGGTAAATTATGACTCAAATTTTCAACTTTAAATTAAAAATCTTAACAGGTGACTTCATAATTCCTAAGTAGGCTTCAAGAATGCGCCAGACTCTCAGCTTTCATAATCATATATAAAGTTATGAAAATGTTGATCTAAAGTGAAAAATTTACGTTCGGTAAATATTATGACTCAAATTTTCAACTTTAAATTAAAAATCTTAACAGGTGACTTCATAATTCCTAAGTAGGCTTCAAGAATGCGCCAGACTCTCAGCTTTCATAATCATTAAAAAAATGAAGTACTTAATAGGGCTACTTTGTTTAAAATCGGCCTTCAAAGACAGCGAAGTGGAAAAATTCTTAAAATTGCCCATCTGAGTAATTATTTTTTTTTGGCTATTTTCTCGTTCCTAAGGTTAATTAATGATAAGAATACTGAAAACTAACCAACAAATAGTTTCAGAGTTGGGTAAGAAAAGTTTTACGTAAAAAGTGGTTTTGCACAGATTAAGTAGTATTTGGTTTTGAATAAAACACAGATGATAATGTGAAAAAAGTACTTAATTTATTTTTAACATTTACAAAAGGTTTTCAAAGTGGCCACCACCAGCAGCAATACACATTTTTTTTATGATTATGAAAGCTGAGAGTCTGGCGCATTCTTGAAGCCTACTTAGGAATTATGAAGTCACCTGTTAAGATTTTTAATTTAAAGTTGAAAATTTGAGTCATAATTTACCGAACGTAAATTTTTCACTTTAGATCAACATTTTCATAACTTTATTTTATGCATAAAAGTACTACTTATGAAAATTCAGTTGCAAAAAAAGAAACTCGATAAAACCCTCTACTTTTTTTTTAGAATTTTTTTAGGTTGGTCAGGTCGAAAATTTTCAAACATTCAGAAAAAAATTCATAACTCGAAAACTATGAAAAGTCGCGGAATATACATGGGGGTGATTCGAATACCCCACGATACGAGGGACCGAAATTTTATTTTTGGACGTCAATGTTCCGGCCACCCTGTATAATAAAATTATCCTAATATAATCCAGCCTGTCCCAACTTGCTACCCTCCCCCCAGCGACGCCCTAAGCCAAGGTTCGTACCCAGGGGGTCATAGAGAATACACTATATAAACTTTATATAGTGTATTCTCTATGACCCAGTAATACAGGGGGTGCCGGAGCGGAGAAACGGAGAAATATTAACCAATAGGAGCGCGAGCAGACGGCGGAGTGGAGCGGACTTAAGATTCTATTGGTTAATATTTCTCCGTTTCTCCGCTCCGCAGCCTCACTCCGCTCCGGTGGACAGGCAGCCTTAGCGTGCAGTCGCTTTGTAGGCTGTTTGTAGGTAATATAACAAATTTACCCCTGGCTGGAGACTTTGAGTTCACATAAGGCTACAGGATAGCACGACCTCTCAAGGTCAACTGCGAGATAGCATTAAAAAAAATGCACAGAAGGTTTAGACCAGTTGCGCGATTCTGACCGCGTTTGCTTCTATAAAAAATATAAGTTTTTTTCTACTTTGATGAGAGTGGCCGAGTACTAAGGCATAAGACAACATGACAAGCTGATGATAATAGGTCTTTACCTATGAAATTGCCGTTTTGTATGAAAAAATTTAAACGATTTTTTTTCATGTATTTTTTATTTGTATTAATCGAAGTAATCACCCATGCAATCAATGCATCTTTGCCAACGTAGTGGCAGCTTATTGATGCCCTTCTTAAAGAAATCAGCTGGTCAGGAGGCAACAAATTCTTCAAAGGCATTTTGTACTGCCTCTCGGGTATTGAACGTAATAATGATGATGATAGTACCTAGGTACACACGGCTACACATCAAGCTATTTCCAGTTTACACTGACCTTTAATTGTAAGGAAATCATATACAATGCGAGATCAGCTTATACTGGAAATGTATACCTAGCTTGATCTGTAAATAGCCGTGCGTACATCACACCATTTAATTTATTGAATATTTTATTGTTACTTTCATTAAGTAGGTAGTGTTAATGAATAAACTATGAGGACGATATGTTTTAAATGGTGTACCTAGGTACTTATAGATTTTTTTTTCTCTGAGACAGTAACCCGAGCCGGATGTAATATTCTAGTACAAGGATATATATTTTTAAATAGGCAATTCATTAATTAATCATGCTAAACTTTTGAATAAAATTGCTTTTGTGCTTGGTGATTTTTTACCTACATATTTTAGTACCTAATTTTGTGGAGTCCACGTATGTTTAAGTACCAAATATAAAACCGGTGCTATATGTATAAAGACATCGTTTTATTTTTCCTGTAATCTTTACATCACATAGAATAATTTCAGATTTTTCTCTTTGCAAATTTCGGAGATAGGGGGGGGGGGACGGTATTTTTTTTTTACATTTTTCACCAAAAGTCAAAAACTATGCGGCCTAAAAAAAAATAACAAAATGTGTGAGAATGTGCAAACAACGCTCTAAAATATGATACCCCACATGCCCTAGTCGCCTCACTTTGAATTTTTTAAGACCCCCTTTCAGTCCCTGTTGCAAAAAAACTATAAATATTTTTATTTCTTTCTTATTTGAAAAATAGTTGGGTAAACGTCATTTTAAACTGTTCTAAATTTAAAGTTGATAGCATTAGTAGTTCTTGAGATATCCAGCTGTGACAGACAGACAGACAGACTGAGTGACACCTTATGGGTTCCTTTTTTAACATTTTGGTACGGAACCCTAAAAAGAATTGATTGGGTATTATAATGACTGTCTATTTGTACCTCTGTCTACGATTCTTAATTCGTTGGTCTACGATTTGTACAGACGCCAGCAGGTCAAGCCACCCGAAACGGTAAAATTTTCGCAATTAACCTTGAACCTAATGCTTTAATTATAAAGATGAAAATCTATTAAAGAGATTTGACTGATTGTAGTAGCTTGATGTGCTGGCGTGGCGTCTATACATACGTGAAGCGTACGCTCAGCGTACGTGACGTGACAAAACTGAATTCATGTTTGGCGGCTAAAATACTAATGACCTCTGATGTGACCAGTTTAAATATTTGAAAAACGTAAATCAGTATTTTAAGGTATGTAAAAGGGAAATAAAACATTAAAGTACTGCAATAACATTGACCATTAGCTTAGCAAATGGATTAAGTAAAATAATTTATTTTTAAGAGTAAATTGTAATTTATTTTACATAAAAGAACAAAAACCGGTGTTGAATCGAAACTTGTAACGGAACGTTGAAGTGAATGTACCATCCTGATCCAAATGACAAATTAAAAAGTTTTTATTTTTCTTATATTGGTACGAGATTTTATTGATTGTTTTCTTTCATAAGATTTTCGGCCAGACGGCGACTGAAATTGCAAGTTACTGTGATATATTTATTTTCAATAATTAACTATTCTTATCAACCAATTAAATGAGCAGGGATATCGAGTTATGTCTATAAGTAATGGAAGGTACAGAACTGGGTGGCGACCAGCAATTTTGTTTGAGATGGAACAATTTTCAAGCGAATATAACTTCTCAATTCGAGGCATTGCGCGATGATGAGGACTTCGTGGATGTCACCCTGGCATGCGAGGGGCACCGGCTGGAGGCACATAAAGTGGTTCTTTCGGCATGTAGTCCATATTTCAAGGAATTATTTAAAGTAAGTCCATCTTTCACTCCCCACACTTTGATGTGTCACCATTACAATGACTCTAGTGAAAGTTGTTATGTATAAAACACTTGATCTACTTACAAATGCCATGTCTCGCGTTCCGGTTAAGTACTCGTGATTTCATTTATTTGTACCTACTTTAAAATTCTGTTTCACAATTTCTAATTAACTCATTACCATTGGGGCTATAGATTACATTTGTCTTGGAAGTATAATATAATGAATTCTATAGACACATAATGTAACCATTACAGTCCATGCTAATGAATATGTTTGCCTAATTTTTAATATATTAAAAATGGTTTTGTAACTCAGCTTTATCTGGGGTCATTGGTACTGAAATCTTTAGATGAGAATAAAGTTGACCTGCCAAATGAATGATGAAAGTTTCTCAGCCATACTTCACAGCACATTACTTATCAGCTCTTTTTATATTTTTATTTCAATGGTTTTACTTTGTGGTCCAATCAATAATGCAAATATGGTCACTAGTACTTAATCATAAAAGATCAATAATGTTATTGGGTCTTCAGGTCTTTATTGTTTATGTGTGCATGGTAAAACTTTGTTAATTTTCAAGTTATTTCAATGTGTAAGGTTGTTCTAAGGGCGAATATACACATGCCGTAACTTGCACGAAAGCATGAAAGTAGCTTGCATGCCATGCATGCCGTGTGCCATAACAACATTGACTTGTGCATGTCACAATGCCCTGCAACTAGCTGGAGTTGCATAGTTTTGCACAAACTACAGGCATGTGTATTTCCACCCTAATGAACTTTTTTGTTAATTTGATGTAGAATGGGCTGTGGTCATCAAACCATTCCAATTTGATACTTTCAGAATTACACAGCTGACATTTTGTGGTTTTATGATCTAAAGATATAGGTTTTGTGTCATATCCAAATATAAAATGATACTTTCATTTAAACAATTGCTTTTACCTTCAAATTTTCCCTTTATGGTGACCAGAACACTTACAAGTTTATGTATCACCATGTACAAGTTGAGGTAAAAGAAATCAGTTTATATTTTGTCCTTAATGTCACTGAAAATTTATCTTCAGTAGCGATTGGCACTAAACAAAGCGTACAAAGCCTGAAAATAGATACTGTTCATCGAGAAATCTCCATTTAAATGGAAGGGTGAATAGTCATTGAGTGTTTCATCAGTCTATAAATAACTTTACTTTGAGACATTCTAATTTCTAGGTTAAGACTTAGGATTATATGTACAAGTATTGATATTCTCTGTAAACATTTTGTCCTATCACATTTTATCAATCTATTCACAAGTTATCTTGTTACTAACAATCCATGAGCTAATTTAATCAACACCATTATTAAAGAAAGATAGTAAGCAACTATATAAATTATAACATGTCTTCTCAACACAACATAAGAAAAATAAGAATAGAACAATTTACTATAGTTAGTTGTATGTTAACCTTTTGATTCCAAAGTTCAAACATTATCCCCCTTGTTCATAAAAACTTGACATTCATAAACATTTGATAAACATTACCTGTCATTGTCATTCTCTTTTCAAAGGACAGAGACAGCGATAGTGTTATAGTGTTTAGCTGTTGAACTCTTATAATGTTTATGAACAATGGTTTTATTTATATTTTCTTGATTATAATATATAATAAAAGTAACAAGTTTGGTCAATGTACTTTATTTTTATTCAGATTTCAATTAAAAATATGTCATGTTTTGTATGACAAAAGCAGTTTTTTATGGGTGTCGGAGAAGTTGTAGTAATGAGTATAAGTAGAAGTTAAACTGATTACTTAATTAAAAACAGTTACATAATTCTGATATTTATCATGATGACGGCCGTTATTGTTGATTGTTATTGTTGAATAAACCCACATTGTTACTTTCAGAACAATCCATGTCCTCACCCTATAATATTCATGCGCGATTGCGAGGTGTCGCACGTGCGCGCGCTGCTGCAGTTTATGTACGTGGGACAGGTGAACATCGCGCAGGCGCAACTCAGCGCCTTCCTGCGCACTGCCGACGCGCTGCAGATCAGAGGCCTCACAGACTGTTCACAACACAACGATAAAGTAATTTATCACAATACATTCTCTTACACAATATTGCCATGTCCCCATACTAACACTCTCCTTCTTCATTCGTCTATTACAGAAAGTGAATCGAAAATCACCTCCTTCCCAACTACGTAATTTGCTCAGCGCCAAGCCGTCACACTCTACCTCCTCCTCCAAAGCCGCAAACCAAAATGTCGAGACGACCTCTGTTGAAGACCAAGAACAAAACACAAGCCGTCGCTCCACGAGAAATTCTCCCGATGTTGCCAGAAACAATCTCAAAGAAGAAGCTCCTTTTCAAACTTCTAGTCAAATGAGGCCTAATAATGATGACTATAGAGAAACTCCCAATTACCCAGCTCTAAGGGTGAAAACTGATCTCGAAGCCCCTGAGGTGAAGAATGAAGAGAGTGATATTCTCATGGACCCTGGAGACCCTGACAGAACAGACAAAAGTCAAGAATTCAATGCAACCGATCTTTTGGAACCAAAAATGGAAGTAATGGAACAAGAAGGCAGCGACGAGGAGCGTTCCAACTTTCCACAGATCTTCTACAACGAGAACAACGCGCTCGCGAATCCGTTTGCTGCACTGCAAGGTCTGTAGAAATACATTTGTTTGGAACTGTTCCAAGCCATGATGAGTATTGTGATACTGATGGTTTAAATTGTATTCGCAGGTAATATGGATCTGATGGCCGGGATGACCACAGAGCTGCGAGACGAGAATGCGGAAGGTAAATATGTTCATTTTCTGTTCACTATCACGTCATTATCACACGCACACGTCGACTCGGACAGCCGCGCCCCCGGCGAACCTCTTTTTTTAGCTTATTTAACGAAAAATAATAATTCGGTCGTAGTAGAGAGCGCGCGCGATCTCGTAGTCGAGTCAGGTGGCTAGGCGCGCGGGTGTCGGGCGACGCGCGGCCCGACCGCGGCCGCGCGCCTGCCGCGCTGGGCTCGCGTGCACCATGTCACCGGCACAGTGCCGCAACCTTGTTCCACGGCTGGCACTAGTGTTATCCTATTCAAATGCTAACAACACCTATAACCTTATTTAATCTTATAACCGAAAGTGTTCCCAGACCTTGATAAGATCGCATCTTTTACAGTAGGATTGGGACAGTTAATAAAATCTGTAGACTTTATCAATCCTCGATAGGGCACAATTAAAGCTTCATTCATGTAGGCCTTAGGTTCACTTACTGATCTCATCCTTAATATAATTCGCTCGTTAATGTGAGTGATAGTTGATGTGAAGTAGTGCGATAGGGTTGGCATTTGAGTATGGTGTTGGGGTGGCACGGTGTGCGCGGGTGTCAGGGCGGCAGGCGCGCGGGGCGGGGCCCGGAGTGCGCAGTGCGAACTGGTGTTGTTGGCAGCGGGCGCGGGCGCGGCCGGGGGCGCGGGCGGCGGTGTGCAGTGCGCGGTGTGCGGGCGCCGGTACAGCAACGCGTCCAACCTGCGCCAGCACGTGCGCCTCATCCACGAGGCGCAGCCGGTGGCGTGCGCCACGTGCGGCCGCTGCTTCAAGACGCCGCTATATCTCCGCCGCCACACGCTGGCGCAGCACGCGCCCGCGCGCCTGCTCCTCAAGCCGCCGCCGCCGCCGCTGCCCGCGCTGCGGCCCGCCCAGAGCTTCCAACAGTAGCGGCACCCGCTGACCCGCGCGCTCTCTCTACACACGCACGCGAGAGGAACGTTACCGTCGAGGAGACGCTACGGCTACGTCCATTAATGCAATCTCCATAGATATGATGACGTGCCACAGACAACTGTTGCACTCCCATTTATCAGTGGGAATGTTTATCGCGAGCTATTCGTTTAGTTCTTTTCCTCCAACAAAGACACCATGTTGTAGCATTCCTCTGCGATGTCACACATTGAATAGATTACTAAAGGTAGCGTAGTGTCTCTTCGTACGGCGAAGTCGTGAAGATGTGGCTTATAAAGTCGTAACGAAGACTGTCAATAGATATATCTAGTCTGTGATCGGAGTGTCGCCGGGGGCCTATTTGCCGTCACACCTCTCCGCTTATTGTGTGCCTTTCTATAATATACCGAGTGCCAGATATATGTCGCATTAACGAGTTTCTTTTAGTACTTCCTATTACGTTATAGGAAGATGTTTTCTCCATTAATAGTTTAACGTAGCTATAATAATAGTAATGTTGAGCATATTATATTATAAGTTTAATAACAGTTCAGAATATTTGTAACGATTATTTTGTCAAGTTCTACCCTTGCGTCATCCAAGAAGTAAGGGGAATTTTGTTAATAATATACCTATAGGAAACCCACATTTTAGTCATAAAGTGATCGCATGACCATTGAGTCATGGGCATGGACGCATGGTGGATAAGGGTTCTAGTTATGTGACTAACTGAAGCTCGTTAAGGGGACGCATACAGTACCTTCCTTTCTGACAATAGACTGATTGTTGTTAAAGCATTTGTTGCGACCGGTGCTGATTTTACATAACATAACATAGGTTATTTACTGGTTACATAATTATTATACATACATACATTTTACACGTTATCCACTTTTGACCGACACTTTCTGTCTGAGATAGAAATAAATAAATAATAGGTGTATTTTCATAATGTAGAGTATAATTTTTTTGTACTGCAGAAGACGGAAAGTGTCGAGCATATCCGTTTTATTTGTCGAATACGCGGACTCATGTACGCAGCTTTCAGTGTCCATAAGCCCGCGCTGAACAACAATAGTGATATTTTTATACACAATAGTTTTATCTTTACACAATGTTATTGTTGAGTGATTGGACGGCTCCCGGTAAATAGTTTGTACAAAATCTCAGATATAATGAATAGTAAGTCTTCAAAAATCGTATATAAAATGATACATAACTACAATATATTAGTGTGTAGGGTGGAACACCACGTTATGTTGCCATACCTTGTGCATTGTTAATATGCTCACCACATTAAAATTATCAGTTGATTTTTCTATTAAATCAATGGCTTTCGATCTATTTTATTACACAATGATAAATATTCATATACATAATATTAAATCATGATTTGTTAATACGACCGAATGTACGTTGGGTTGGCTTGCAAAAGGGTGCCGATAGTTTAGATCAAGATGATGAAGTTGACGAATAAATAGAAGAGTTTATGCTTCCGTTATTTTTAGTACTTACTCACTTATTGTTACTTGTCAGAGTATAAAACATAAATATACTTGATGTATTAAATTCTCAGAAAATAGCCATTCCAAGTAAAGAGGATTTAATCAAAATGCTACACATTTTATACTTATCAATTAGCGCCATACAATTTTACAGGTTCCTAATAGCTACGGCACCCTCATTCATTTGCGAGCAATAAATAGTAAATAATGATATTTTAATAATTAAATGAAGCAGTTACAACACTAAAACATGTGGCTTCATAATACGTTAGCATATGTTGGTAAATAAACAAATAGTTTACTAGATAATGTTGCGACCACAACTTGCCATAGCTCCCACTAGCCCAGTGTCATAGCAAGCACTGTATCAGCATTATAACGACGTAGAACATAAGAGGAGGGATTTTTTTATTACTTACTTATATTTTTATATAACTTTAAATTTTGATTGGTTATTTTCTTTAATGTTTTTTGTAGATGTATTAAATGATTGCCATGAAAAAAGCACATCTAGTCATTTTGTAATAAAAGCATTTAGAGGGGACACTTCTTAAAGGTATGATTAGGGTTGTGAGTAACAATATTAGTTTGTCTTTTGAAATTAATTGTAAACTTATTGGAATAATGTGTGATGATCTCAAGTTACTTTATTTCCATGATCTCCAAAATTCGATCTTGCATTTATTTTTAACAGTGTTTAATATTTAAAATATTACGAACGAAAGTTAATTGCAATAATAATTACTCTAAAATAATCGCTTATACGTATTAGTAATAGTAATTTTAAAAAGCACTTTTCTTAAATAATAATTTTAATCCCAATTACTAAGTTAAGGAGCAGCTTTTATTATTGACATATTTAAATGAAAAATATAAATGTATAGAAAAAAAAAATGAATCTCTTCACACTGCTGAACTTAAATAGAAATTATATAAAACTAGAAATTTGATCATAATTATAGTACTGTATAATGATGTCATTAATACAGAATGATTATACTTTTTTTTTATAATTTACTGCAATTAAGAACACATTAATGTACTCGTTGGCGATTAATGTCCTTTTATTGAATCCGCCTCAGGTTCGTTTGTAACATTGTCCCGCTTTCTAGCCATGGTCAATCAAATGTTCTTTGTCTATACTTAATTTGTTTCCAACGATCCGTTATTTTAATGTTACAAACTTAGTATTTCAAGCAATTATTGACTGCTAATTTGTATATCTTTTTAATGTGAAAATTAATAATATGTAATTACGTTCATCTGCACATTCGCTTTGTGCAGATTATTAAACTTGTGTACATACATCAATGTATTTTTTACTAAATATCAAAAAATAAAGTACTGCGAAGAAATTGTGATTTTTAGTTATCAGTGTGTCGTGCCGATCGCGTTTACCTTGATATTTCACTTGAATACTAAAACCTTGGAATTGAAATATTTTATCAAGTTATTTAATAATTTTATGCCATGGCCGCCTATCACTTATCGTACTATTGATTAAGTTAGTCGGTCTTTCTAATGAAACAACAATCTGTCAACATATTTCCATTCATCCTTGTTGAATTTAGCGAAGTAACCATTGTTGTGCCTATAACATTTTGTGTGGTGTGGTGTAGCTGTAGGGAGATGGGACGGTAGACGCAATCGTCCGGTCCCTGACGCCGTGTGGCTGGAGCAGCACCGCCGCGCGCTGCCCTTCGTCATCAAGCGGGAGAACGAGCGAGGGGGCGCCGCCGCGCCCAGACTTGTGAGTTCTGCACAAAACGTTTTAACATGAATTCACTATCTTACAGGAACCGGGTGCCGATCTGGAGTTCGATTCCCAAATCAATACTGATGCACAGCTATTCACACCTGGCTCAGGAGTAGTCTGATCACTACATAGTATAAAACAAAGTCGCTTTCCGCTGTCTGTCTGTCGCTATGTTTGCTTAGATCTTTAAAACTACGCAACGGATTTTGATGCGGTTTTTTTTAATAGATAGAGTGATTCAAGAGGAAGGTTTATATGTATAATAGATGCGCGGGCGAACTCGTGGGCAAAAGCTATAACCAATAAGTCAAAGCTGACGAGAATGACGTCAAGAGAGGCTTGCGTGTATCTTGCAAGCCTCTGCTTGACGTCAGTCGGAATTATCCTTTCGTATGCCGTAATTACAGAAACAATTAAAATGCTATTGTGTCTCGCGTAGATACGCGTTTCCGGCAGACGATGAGTTAAAGATAATATTTTGTGCATTATCTTTTAGATAAAGCTGGGTGAGGGCGTAGAGATTCGAGAGGAACTCCTGCGTGGTGTGAAGTGGGGCGACTATCGGAAGGTGACGCGAGGGCTGGCAGCGGCGCTGTTCTCGCCGATCGAGCTGGCAACGTGCTCGGTGACGGGGCAGCGCTGGTCGCGCGCGGGGCAGGAGTCTCGGCCTACGAAGCCGCCACTGGACCGGCGCCGCGTGCACGCTCTCATCTCGTACGTCAGCCGCCACTTCCCCGACGTGGAGGTCAGCCGGATCAAGCAGGTGCTCGCCTACAAGTGCAAGGAGAACTGCGCCGCGCTCCGGATGAGGACCGCCAGGTGAACTTACACTTTCGACGATACGTGTCGTGCTCCTAGCTAGGGACTTCTAATAGTACCTAGATTTCCATAATACAACCCTCTTTAACTGCACTAGATTCCTCCTACTCCTCTTTTCGGTAACAAGTTCAAGTAAAGGATTTTCAAATACTATTCCTGTCCTTTTAACCTGACAAATACGAAATTACTTACTACCATTCCGGTTGTCTGGTAAAATACCCGGTCTAAGGTTGGGTTGCACCATCTTACTTTATAACAAACATCGCACCTTCAGTTCGATGTTTGTTATAGTTAAAGTAAGATGGTGCAACCTACTCTTGTTAAAGTTATTGTTAGACAAAAAATGGGTTGTTCCATTTGACAATTTGTTAGCTGACGTCATAACTTTAACTGTAACTTTAACCGTCCACGCTTCTCTGGTTAAAGTTATTGTTAAATATCTGTCCCTTCTTCTGTCAGACGCGTCGAATGTCAGTCCCTGCTCCGAACTTTATCTTTTACATTTGATATGACGGTGCAACAGCAGGTAGTCATTCTATGGTCATTTTAACTTTGACGGAAACTATAACCTAGCCCTTGGTGCAACCTACCCTAAGAGTTATAAATAAGTTGTAATGCGATTTTATAAAGTTTTCTGATATCTTAATTTTCAACAGACTCCCCGCGTCAATACAGGCGGACATGGAGATTGCAAGGCAAGCTTGCTTTATTATTTAGTTATTTATTTAGTAACACTATACAAATAATTATAGGATCTCTTGAATTACAGATATCTAATTCCCTTTGTTTGTCCCCCTGTTAAAATTATTAAGAAATGATCACTTGATCAGTCACATTAACTTTATCAAGTTATAAATGAATAGTAACATCTGCTTATATTTTACAATCGTTTGAAAAATAAACATGAAGAACCTCTTGAACTGGTCCCTAGTATAAAAAAAGTAGTGGACCAGTAATTTCTGTACTCATAATTGTTATCTCCTAAAAATATGTGCGCATGGCACAAACGATGATAGGTATATTGACCTGAAGCAGACTGTAGGTACCTACTGTAATAGATGATAAACACACTTTAATTTTTATTAATCTTAAGAAATGTATAAGAGGTTATCGCTTTTCCATGTGTGCCATGCTTATCGCCATAAGTAGCTACGTTACGACATGACATCAGAGAATACCTCGAACAAATAAATAATGATATCGGTTGAATCATGTTATTAACGAGACAATGTTGACATGTTTTCGCCATGCTGGTAGGTTATGCTAAACATAACATTCAGATAACGTGCCGTGCGCCTGATAGTGTGGGGCCTGGGGGGCCAGAACCGGCCCCTTGACTTTCAACTTAAAACTTTTGTATGATAATGATAATACTTCTCAACTAGTTCAATCAGCAATCATGTTTTGTAGGTATAACGAGTGTAAATTGATGCTTTACGAAGCCGAGAGTCACTTGTACTCGCTGTGATATTTTTTTTGTCCTGGCCCATACCTGGGAACCTACTGGTTACGGAGATATTGAACGTCAAAGTTACAACTTTTTTTTACGTTTTTTTTTCGAAACCACTTAATTTTTAATACGCCCTCGATCTCTACTTTTGTATGCACCCATAATCTTTTGCGTGCGTAGCTTTGCACGCTTCTGTAAAAAGCATAATCAGCCTATAATGTTCCCACTGCGGGGACACAGGCCTCCTCTCTTCGAAAGGGAGTGGCCTATAATCTACCACGCGGGCCCAGTGCGGCTTGGTAGATTTCACATGTCTTCGAATTTTGGTTCTAAGATATGCCAGTTTCCTCACAATGTTTTTCTTCACCGTTTTCAGAGCAGTGGTGATGAAAATTATTTATAAAAAAGTAAAGCGCCTGCCTGGGTTCGAACCCACGACCTACAACTCGTAATTCGGGGCTGGTCGGGGCCGTTGGGTCACAACAACTGTAAAAAGCAATTTTTCAAAAATAAAAGTTGTTTCTCAGCAATTATTTTTGTACAATGTTACATTTACATACAGTATGAGTGGTGGAGTTACATTTACATACAGTATGAGTGGTGGAGTTACATTTACATACAGTATGAGTGGTGGAGTTACTTTGAAATAATAATAATAATTTTATACGGGCTGAAAATCATACCAATAGTGCATAAGAGATCTGATGTCAGCTGCTCCAATAGAGGGGGAGTCTAAAGTTAGTGCATGTCAAAGTTGTAAAAAAAAACCTATGAAAAAAGTAATTTCATACTACGGCAAAACCTTATGGGACTGTTTTTGGGATCATCTTCAACCCAAAAAGAATAGTCAGCTGCATGCAATTAGGTATATGTGTTTTTGTTTTTTGAAAAAGCTTATGAATATTAAACAACTACAAGAAATTAAATTTATTCGGTTTAATAAGTCGTAAAAACCGAGCAGTAACTCTCGTATTAGTTTGATAAACATAATGCGTAAATGACGGCTTTGTGATGCGTCTTGTTACACTTTATATATCTTTTGATCATTGAGTTATATGGAGTAAGTCTTGTGGCAATACAAAATCCTCCGCAACTGTGTTAACACTTTCGCGGGCGGTTCACGTCTATAGACGTCATAACAATAAAACTTCTACTGTGTCTCGTTTACCGTCCGCGTACCGTTAGTACTAGACTAATCATGTTTTTTAATGGAAAAGTTATTTTTATATACAACCATTTATCAATGCTTTAACTTCTACTTATAAGACCTTTTGCCCTCTATTGGGACACTTATAGGCTGATAATATTGTTATACTTATCAATATTATGAGATTGATTGTTTCTCTTTGGGGGGCTCATGACAGATAAATACTATACTAGGTACTAGATACAAAGATAACAGATAATCAAAAGTGAACAATTTCGAACTGATTATTGAAATGGTAAATGTTATCTTTTATCTTTATTTTAAACATTAATATTCTGTAAACTAATCTTACCAAGTCTCACCAAGTAACTGGGTTGTGGAGGTCAGATAGGCAGTCGCTCCATGTAAAATACTGGTATTCAGCTGCATCCGGTAAGACTGGAAGTTGACCCCAACATAGTTGGGAAAAGGCTAGGCAGATGGTGATGATGATTCTGTACACTAATAATAGGTCTTTACCTATGAAATTGCCGTTTTGTATGAAAAAATTTAAACGAATTTTTTTCATGTATTTTTTATTTGTATTAATCGAAGTAATCACCCATGCAATCAATGCATCTTTGCCAACGCAGTGGCAGTTTATTGATGCCCTTCTTAAAGAAATCAGCTGGTCGGGAGGCAACAAATTCTTCAAAGGCATTTTGTACTGCCTCTCGGGTATTGAATTTTTTTCCCGCCAAGAAGTTATCCAAATTCTGGAAAAAGTAGTAGTCTGTAGGCGCAAGGTCTGGTGAGTAGGGCGGATGACGGAGAGCTTCCAACCCCAGTTCTTGCAACTTGGAGACCGTCTGTTGTGCAGTATGAGGTCGCGCGTTGTCGTGCAGGAGCAGCGGAGACGAGCGATTGACCAATGCTGGTTGGAGATGTGCCAGCTTCTCCATCATTGTGTTCAGTTCTTCACAGTACACATCTGCAGTAATGCTCACCCCGTTTGGTAAGAAGCTGTGATGAATCACACCGGTGCTAGACCACCAAACAGTGACCATCACTTTTCTAGGGGTAAGTTTTCGTTTAGGGCATTGTTTAGATGCTGAACCAGAATCCAACCAACTTGCTGAGCGCTTGCGGTTATCAAACAGAATCCATTTTTCATCGCAGGTAACAATGCGGTTCAAAATTCCTTCATTTGTGTGTCTGTTGAGCAGTGCAAGGCACGTCTCGACGCGTACTTCGCGCTGGCGATCATTGAGTTCGTGGGGCACCCATTTGTCAAGCTTTACCTTGCCAATTTGACGCAAATGGACCAATATTGTTTTGACGCTAACGTCGAAAGCTGCTGCTAATTCAGCCGTAGATTGTGTATCATCAGCTTCCACAATCGCCTTTAATTCGTAATTGTCGACCAAAGTCTTCGGACGACCGCGAGGTTCATTTTTCAGGTCGAAATTTCCAGAACGGAAGCGAGCAAACCAATAACAGGTGGTGCGTTGGTTTGTAGTGTTAGCTCCGTAAACGTCGTTGATGTTGCGTGCCGCTTGTGCCGCGTTGCTGCCACGACGGTACTCATATTCCATAATTACTCGAATTTTTAACGTATCCATGATGACGAAAAAGATTGAAATGCGATGAAAATGTAACACTAATCAATAAACAAATGACTACTTTTGGAAAAAAAAATCCATGTTTTTAAAATAAAATTAATTTGAAATTAGAATTCTTAGCCAAACAAAAATTATTTTGATTTGAAATGGCCAGTACTGCAGAACGGCAATTTCATAGGTAAAGACCTAATATAATGTAGAAAAATATTTATTTATCAGTGCTCTCCCTGCAGCGTGAAAGCCACCATTATTAAATTCATTGTACAAAAACTTTGCATACTTCGAATGCCCTTTAACATTTGTTTCTACCATGTGGTAATCAATCGGCGCGTACGGCGAATAAAGGCTCCCGCAGACAGGCGCGATGCGATGGTGCGACGCAATTCTGGTAGAACAATATTGAATTTTGAAACAATTTTTTCCCGATACGTCGGGACATGTCACCGTTATTAACAGTGGTGTCCCGACGTCCCGACAATACATCAGCAACCCGACTTATACGGAACACACTGAATCGACGAATACGCGATTCGGAATTGCGTACGCTAATAATGTGGGCAAGCCACGCGCGTTTCGGGCGGGGTGCGATGGAATTCTTCCATGTAAAATAAATTATAACATGAGTTGTGATGAATTTTATAAATTCGTGAACCACGATTATTGTCTCAGGTGAAATCATCTGAAAAATAAAAAAAAGAGAATGATTGTATCCTCAGTAATTAAATATAAATATTTTTTGTTTTTTTTTTGGTTTATTTCACCTACAAAAATTTCCCTTCGCTTTAAATGTCCCGACGGGTTCTGGGGAAAATATGGCAAACCTATATTCAAGTCGCGTCGCGCCTGTCCGCGGGAGCTTTAACCCTCCTATCATGGGACGTAACACCACCGTCACCATTTTAATTGACTATAGGAATATTTTTAATCTGTATTGGTTCTTATAAATATACCAAATGTTATTGTTTTTAAAGTGCGGTTAACTCAAGGTTAGCCATATTCTGCACACGTCATTATAGCTTAGTTTATGCTTTACACTGATTGCAGACAACATAATTATTTACTTGCAATGGTTAATTATATCATCATCATTTTTCTAGCATATTTTGTCAACTATGTTAGGGTTGGCTTCCAGTCTAACCAGATGTAGCTGTATACCAGCGTAGGATAGCAAAAATAATTAACACTATCATTTGAACAACGCGGGTTTGAAGTTAAATAAAAGATTGTTTTTATCGTGGGAAACACTGAACTAAAGAGTGATTATTGGTTTAAAATTCAATGATCATTTTTTCATTATCAGTAAATTTTCCGTACTCCTGACCTTTATCGTGTTTTGATAATTCAATTTGATTATCGCTTGTTCTTTTTTTAGGGTTCCGTAAGCCAAATGGCTCAAATCTGAACCATGACATTTGATAATAACGTAAATAAATGGTGTAGGCTTAGTTGTCTATGCATAGAACTGGATGACCATATCTTTGTTGCATCTTGTTGAGAGGATACGCCCTCTAATCATTCACAATGTTATTAAATTAATAATGAATTTGGTTGTCATGTTTTTCACGCTTTTGCTAAATCTATCTATATAAATAAAAAGAGAAGTTCTGACTGACTGACTGATTGACTGACTCATCAACGCCCAGCCCAAAAACTTGAACCTAGAAAGCTGAAATTTTGCACAGAGGGTCCCTTTATAATGTAGACAAGGATTATGGAAGGATTTCCCGGTAGCACGTCCCCGTGGGGTATTTTTCCTATATCCACGCGGGCGAAGCCGCGCTCAAGTGCTAGGTCGGTAATAAATTGGGTGGGGGCAGATGTGTAAGGGGGTCGTTGTATAGATATCGATAAACGTTATTATTATTATGTCAGAAGAAAAGTGACATGTAAAATATTTATTATAATTTTATGGCGTTAATAAATAAACGCTGCCACGATGGCTATTTTATAAAATAACATTGTACCGCGCCAATCGAGGCAGTAATACAATTTGTAGCAGGCTGTCGAACTGTTTCAGCGATTCTACCAATTACTTGCTGAGTGCGGCGGCGCGCCCACCGCCCTGTGACGTGGACACGCCCGGCGGGAGCGCGCGCTCCTCATACTCTAACTAGTAAGTATTCCTGCCGCTGCTGTGGAAAATTGAACCTTACGGTGTATGTTTTTTCGCCAGGAATCCGTTTAGCTTGAATCGATTACGAATTTTAGATATAAATATTGTGTGTATAATTAATGCACTATGAGTTGCAATACCCTCTCTCTTTAGGATTATTGTAAGATAACTAATGTGGGTAGGCAGTAAAATCATCATTGTGTGCCATTGCAGTAACTACTCCGTTAATCAAAGCTTGGTTATGGCAAAATTTTATATGAGAATGGGCAGGATGTTAAGATTTAGGGATTTTATTTTGCTAGGAGTCGTCAATATCAAAGTAGAGCAGTGATGGCCCAATGGTACAGTAGTACCCAACTAATATGGCTTATCGACGTACCTGCGCAGAAAATGAATTTTCAAAGCGCGGGAAGAGTTATTGACCAATCGGCACGCTCTACGCTTTTTCCTGTACTGCTATTGGTCGGTAGCTGCCGCAATGTTAGCGTGCGCCGCTTGACAGCCGCCATACTTGCGAGTGAAATGGAACTAACAGCTGCAGTGTATTATGAACCTTATATCAGTGATCTAAGGTTGATTGTAAGTTTTAAGCATTCTCGTTAATCTTCGGGGCTATACTTTATTTTCTGTGCGAACGAAGATTCACGACGCGCCTTATTAGTTGAGTACTACTGCAACGACCGTGACTTACGTGTTGTTTGTCGTGGGTGCGAGTACTGACTGGCGCTTTACTTTGTGTAAATTATTTCATCACCACTGCTCTCAAAACGGTGAAGGAAAATGTCGTGAAGAAACCGGCATGTCAAGAACCAAAAATTCAAAGACGTGACATCTACCAACTCGCACTGGGAGGTCGATTACGGCCCACTTCCTCGCAGAGAGAGGAGGCCTGTGTGCCAGCAAGAAGAACATTATAGGCTGATTATGACTTTCGCCAAACTAAACCATCACGTCAAGAAACCGAATGTGTTATATCCTGTTTTTTATTGAAATATGACGTTAACAAAGGGTTTTTATTTTTATTTTAGCGAGGCTTCGAAAGGTCCAGCAGGCGGAGGCTCGGGTGCAGGGGGCGCCGGGGGCGCGGGCGATTTCCCGCGCGGTGGGGGCGCGGGGGGCGTGGCGGAGGACGCGGACGGCGAGGCGCAGTGATGGCCGCGCGCCACGGTGTTGCATATCAATTTCATAATCTTGTTATTTTTTACCAAAAAAGAAGAGAAAATAAAGATACTCGTCGCTCGGCGTCGGTCTCGAGGCGCGTTCGTCGGCCGACGCGCGCGCTGGCTCGCTCGCCGACGGGCTCCCGTCGATCGTTTGGAAAGATTTATATTTATTTGCGCGGCGTCGCGACGACGAACGACGGCGGTGAGTTGCCCGTGTAAAATATTCATATTTATTTAGGTGATATTTTTCTATTGGCTACTGATAAGATTTTATCTCGTTATGTATCTGCCGGCCGCGCCGGGGATGCATTGTCGTTTGTAAGGAAGGGGAGTGGAGTCGTGCCCGAAGCTCTAGCAATAATTTATCAGGTTCCTAAGACATGTTTTGTAGTTAGATTCTATTTGCACGAATTTTCGCAAACACTGCCGCTTTATTTCTAAATTTTTTTATAGACATCAGTCAGTCGTTTTATTGCTTTCTATATTTTATGTTTAAATAAAAATCGAGTCATTTTCAACGTTACGTTAAAATTTGTATATGAGGCATTTATGTGCTGTACGAGGGACCGTTGCAATTGCAAAGTAAATATATCAAAATGGCATAATTTTTAGAGCTATCTTATAGATATTATAGTCATTTCGTTTTATAGGTGTAAATGATAATAAAGAATTTATTTTGGAGCGTCAAGGTTTGGATATTGTAAAGTCTTTGGAGAGCTGTGATCATGATGGATATAAAGCAGTCATATTTTTAAAATATACATTTAAGAGTTATAACGTAATTATACTATTGTACAGTCGGTCTGTATAATAAGGAGACGTAAGAGGTAATCAGTAGCCGGCTGGCGGACGGCGACGGGCGCGGAGTGCGCGCGCGCACAGCGCCGCGTCACGCCGCGCGGGCCGGCCAGCCCGGGCCTAGCTATGCATCTGGGCACAGATGTATTATCATATCAAAAAAGCAATAACTATTATTTGATAAAGAACGATTTATTTCATTTTTAAATACTATTTTAACCAAGTTGTTATAAATGTAGTTAGTAAATTGGAAAGATCTCTTGAGAAGTCCACGGTCATATTATATAGTTCTTTTGAACAATAACTAAATTCTCATAATAATAATAATAATAATAATAATAATATATCATTTATTTCGGGTAACTAAGACCCATAACATAAATACCTTACAGACTATCATACATATTTATAAAAACACAAAACTAAACTACTTATTGCATACGAAGTGACGGCGTCGTATTGCGCTGCGTGGTGTCGCGTAACCTTCCGCGGAATCGCCGATACACGACACCCTTCGGCCAAAACTCTTCCTTGAGTACGGTCTCAATATATTGAGTCGGAACTCGCACCACAAACGATTTGAAATTCGTGTTGTGGCGCGACGCCAACTTTTCGACCCTTAAGGTCCAGCTGGTCTTCGATCGAACATACTCCACGATCTCCTCAACCTTCGTAAAATAAAAATAATGATAAAATAAATAATAAATATATATATATATATATATATATATAATGATAAAGTCTCACGTTTACGTCATATCAATTTGTAATACTTAGTTTTTTCACTATTTTGTACATCTTGTACAAATAACATAATCAAATAACATCAGATCATAGAAACAGGCAGGTTACACGTTGCGAGGCTCGCGACAGTCGTCGGATGGCAGTCTGATTGATATAAATTGTTTATTAGTCGGAGCTAACAAACCATGGGATTGTTATTTGTAATTTTGTAGACTGCCATACGATGCACTGTCGACCGCTCAGAGTCGCAACGAACGAGTGACAGATGTAACGTTGCACTGTTGTCGCGGCGCTGCTCGGACGATGCGCTACGATGCAGTGGTGGTTGATGTACAAGTAGCTGTCGTTTCTGTGGTCTGAGCCGTGTACGCACTACACAGTACACTATCTGCACATCTTTAGCAGTCAACTGTAAGAGATTGGTGTACCTATGAATAAGTTACAGTTACCAGAGTTAGGATATATAAGTAGTCACGCAGTGCTACGTAGTAAAATCTTACTATTATGTAATATTTTACGATGCCAATTGAAAGTCTTAATGCTCAATTTTGCCAAATTTTACTTGCCGAGAACGCGTCTTGTCTATTAATTTCGTGTTTTAACGTTTGGTATAGCACACATTCCCGTTACTAAAACACCTTTATGTATTTGAAAGTGAGAAGGGAATGGACAGATTGCTCAATATATGAAATATTTGTATTTCGTTTATAGTTCATAACACATTCACATAGAACATGGAAATTTTTGGCCCAATGAAAATTATATCATTAGAGAAGTAAATGAAAATTTAATTGTAATTAGAAATGATAAATTGAGAGTTAAAAGGATTTGCAAGTATATATATTTGTGACGAATGCTCGAGATGCAATATGTTAATTTAGTGCCAAATGATAAGTTAACTCGTAGCAATATATTGTATCCTAATGCTCTTGTGTAATTTCTCACGTAGTGTTAATGACCTATGAGGTTTCGAAAGTTTCTTTTACAAGACTATAATATATTTATACAGGGAAAGTGTTAGGTATGTACAGTTGTTTGGATTTAGGAGTGTTGTTGGGGTAAAATACTCATTGAGGCAGGGTGTAAAAATAAACGTTAGTACCTTATCGTACAGCCGAGCACTGAATACTAAACGTTAGTACGTTATCGTACAGCCGAGCACTGAATACTTTAACTCCGCCCTAGAATAGCTTTGATAAATAATTTATTTGAATTTATTGAAATCATCAGAAATTAATGAGCCACCTGAGACAGGGTAATGTCTATAAACATGAACAAGCTTCCGCAGCTGTGAATACAGTTATTTTTACACCCTGCCCTTTATAGCACTGAATGAGCAATGGAACAAGAGAATTTATTTACTCAAATAAGTTTTTTTTAATTATTTACGATAATTTTGTACTAAATTTTAATATACATTATTTTGCATTTTATGATTGTAATGGCAGCTGTCCATATCATGTGAACGATACAATCGGTCACTATAATTTAGGGTTTCATAAATAAATTTAAAACGATACATCGAACATGACACATTGGGCACAAATATTATTAAAAGTATGTACTTTTTCTTTGCTTGCTATTGTTAAATAATAATTGAAATCTAAATAACATTGTTCCTGATACTCGGTCGTAGTAAGCTTTGTGAAACCCTAATAAGCGTTAAAGATGTAATGATGTAGAGTGGGGCGGCACGCGGTCGGTAGGTCGCGAGTGGCGCGACTGTGGCGCGAGTGTGGCGTGGCGACGTCGTCCGCCACCGGCCGCGTCCGGCTCACTCGGCCCTTAGTTTTCACTGAGCAAAATCTTTGAACTTTTGTATATAAAGAGAACAACATCGATGCCACTGTGCTCTGAGAAGACACAGCGTTGTGCCAAAATTACGTGCTAGTCTTTAAAAACAAATGTTGTTATCATTTTCAGATTTTATTTAGTCCAGAATGTGTTTGTTCCTGCGCTGTGAAAATATTTTCTAACAAACCAACACTCGGTGATGGTGGTGGTGAGGGACAATGTGGTCGCTTTATTCTCGCGGTTGACGGTTCTTAGTTTTAGTCTTGTAGAATATGATAATTAAAATGAACATTTCCTCATTGGAGTTCCTTAGACGTATCATTTTGATATAATAAATCTATGGCAGTGGTGGAAATTAAATTGCCGGAGCTACGGCGCTATAAAATCGGTCCTTTGTTGTAAAACTGACCACATTGTAAACTAAAATTACGGATTTAGATCGACAACTATAATCAGAACGTCAATACTCCCAGCTATCATTCAGTCGTAGGACTAGCTTACTAATAGTTACAAAACCTTTAGGTTATGCCAAGCCCTTTGTGCCTAGGTATAAAATTCTCACTTTTGTAAAATTGACACGTTTGCCTGTGATATTATTTTTTCTATTAGTTAGATTAGTTGTAGGAACACATTCATGGTATGTGCAGTGGCGGCAGAATTTTGGCAAGATCGAATTTTCCTCTAAAATTAAGTATAATAAGGATCGTCCAAAGCCACCAAGCTATAACTGTTCCCGTGTAAGCGATTGTAGTTGTCGATGGTTAAACTAATTGTGTCATTAAAGACGAGTCATAAAAGCTAATTATTTAGAGTTACGAAGTGTTGTGTTGGTTTGTTGTTATATTTATAGTATTTATGAAAAATGCACATAATAATTTAGCTTTGAGCTTGTGCAATATTATTCCAAATTGTTTATAGAAGAAAACTGTTATAATTATTTCTAAATTGTTATATATTTTTATAAACGTAAAAGACAAAGGCAACTTAAATTATATTTTTGTTGTGCATTTATTATCAAATTTTATCAATATTGAACCACAAACTCATTGTGGACTGTAAACGTCTGCGTCTGTGAAAACTGTTAATTAGGTACAGTAGATGGTTTTTTTATATATGCTAATATTGTGAGTCAATTCTAGTAATGTTAATGTTCCCTTTTATTTAGAATAATTTACGTTAATAAACAAATTAATCTAAGATTGCTCAACCAAGATGCAATGCTAACTGCAATGTAGATGTACGAAATAATTTTATATTTGTCCTTTTATATTATTTATCTGATATTTCAGTTTTATTCATTTGTGAGTTATGGCAGCGCATGTTAGTCTTATGTTTATTCTTAAGAGAGGCCAAATGTTGACTTGCTTATGTGAGACTGTTTTGCCAAGAATCAGAAAGTATATTATTACCTACATTGTTTTAAAATAAATGCTTTTATATAAAATCTATCCTTGTTTTCTAATTCAGCTAACCTGTTAAAGGTTCCCCGAAATGATCAATCGCAATCGTCAATTTTTACGTGATTGATTGTGATTGACCTACACACCTACACATTGACGGTGACGCGCAAATCGATCGTCTACCAAATGCAATTGAAGCGATTGACAATATTACTACAACAGAAATTGATGGCAATTGATCGTTTCGGGGACCCCGTACCTACCGACACACTTACAATAGAATAATAACATGTGAATACAAATAGGTTGGCGTCCACCTGTGTACCCCTTATAGGCGAGAGATGATGGTGCTGCTGAGTCAGCAATTTTGACGACTCACCAGGATACTTTTACCTCTTACGAGTTGGGGCTAACCTTCTGAAAGTTAAAACTAAATAAGTCATCGGGTCAATTGAGTCATTAGATTAGTAACCAAACCTAGTTCCCCCGGTTCTATGAGGAAACCGCAACCCTACCTAAAAGGATTGATGATCTAAATGAGGCAAGTTAGCACATTGGAATGGGACATTCGGGGTTCCGAAAACTGATCGCGATTCGTGTAGTTGTGGCATAATACGCACGTTGTCTGTATCGAGCCGACAGACGCGTGTGACGGGCGAGTTGAATGACCCTTATGTATTCAAATAACATTGCATAGGAAAATCTATCCAAATGAAAATAAATGGATGCTTATAATAACTATTGAATTTTTAGCTTTCATCGGAAGTTCAATAACTTGAAAAGGGTTTTCTATTTCATAGTTTTGTAGCCCATCATCGTATGGTCAATAAATACTCACCTACCTCATAACCGGTTTTTGCGGAAAATACGATTTTTACCGGATGAGGATAGTTGGCAGACATGACACTACTTCCGGTCAGTCAGTTTTTGGATGGTCAGCGCGACGCGGTGCGCGGACTGGAGTACGGTTTCGGTCTCGCGTTTCCTTTCTTATGTATCTTATAAAGTCATAGAACTTGTGGAAACTATACTATTTCATTATATTTGTGTAAAATTTTGCTATAAATGTATAAATAAAATAAATCGAAATTACGTTTCGTTTCACTTTTGGCCCTGTACTTTAATTTTCTGTCAAAGAAATCTGTGTTGATTTGTGTGTCAACATTGTCAATGTCATTGTCAAATGTCAAACGAAATGCAACATTGAACGTGCCGTGCATTCAATCCACTTCAATCCCATTCAATAATTAGCATTCAATGAAGTTATGAAATCGTAACTTGTAAACTATCAACTTTGTTTCTATTTCAGTTTACTTACATTACCTATTAAAAAATACAGATCTGTTATTATATCATACCAAATCAATCCAAGCATTCCTTATCATTTTATGTCTACGTCTACGAATAAATCTTCATCAGCAGGATATTAGATGGCGTTTCCTCAGCCTAACGCACAAAGAGGTTAGATTATTATTTATTTATTTGGAAACACTAAATCAACCAATAAAGAAGATTTTTTATAAATCAAATAACCTATTTGTTTGCAGAGCTAACAAATAGGAAGATATTAGAAGAGCTGCAGTTAAAGAAACAGATGCTCCTGAAGCAAGGTGCTGTGGCTCCTCTGACCGCTACCTCCATATCTCTGACACAGCCCAGTCCTGTCAACCAGCTGCCTATGTGCTCTATCCCACCAGTCTCTGCTACCGCTGTAAGTAAAAGTCTCGGATGTACTGACAAAGTGACAATATTGATTTTATATGAAAAGCAAAGTAACTGATGATGAGGATGTTTGTGTTGAATAAGACAGAGTGTGACTTGTTTGCTGTTATTAAATTTACATTCAGAAATTATATCATTGAACTTGTGTTCTCTGTTAGACAAAATCTAATTAGAAATGCAAAGGACTGGTAGATGGCGACACTTGAGGGAGGTCTATGCCCAGCAGTAGACATTTAGCTGAAATATGATGATGATGATGATATTTTGTCGATAAAATTAGTGTTAAATAAATTAAACATAATTAAAGTTTTATGTAAGGCATTAAGGTGTTATGTTCATCTATATAAATAAAAATGAATGGCTAAATGTGTTGCATTGAAGATTGAGGAAAATTCTTATGACGAAAAAAATTTGAGAAGTGCAGGGAAAATTGAAAAGTTCGGGAAAACTGAAATTGCATTTTCTATGGGAATTTTGTATGAATTATTGTTTGGACAGGACAACATCTGTTGAGTCGGCTAGTAAAAAATATATTTTTTTTATAGGGATTTCCTCAACTGCCTGAAGCAAACATAGTGAACACAAGTCACAGAGCAGCATTACAGCACGCAAACGCTACATCCTGTGGCTACTTCGTCTCCCAAGACTCATCATTTGGAAACCAGATCCTCCCTGTTCTACCCAGATTTGATAATAAGTGATACAGCAATAATGTCTGCTGTAATGAAGTTGAAGACCCTACAAGGACATTTAGAGAGCTTGAATGGGTTTGCAGAACCAAAAGTTCAGTATGAGCAATATGAGACACCAGCTCATCTTGCTGCTACTGCTCTTTACACTATTCAGGTAAATAATTCAACTTATAATTATTATCAATTTATCTACAAATCACTACATAGTATAAAACAAAGTCGCTTCCCGCTGTCTGTCTGTCCCTATGTATGCTTAGATCTTTAAAACTATGCAACGGATTTTGATGAGGTTTTTTTTAATAATATCTATAGAGTGTTTCAAGAGGAAGGTTTATATGTATAATAAACGCGGGCGAAGCCGCGGGCAAAAGCTAGTTAATGATAATTTCTCAAACAAATTGCAAAATATTCAGTCATAATTGCACTCAAAAAATAGTCAATTAAACTAAGCTGTTTATTTTTCAGCTTGTACCCTTCCACTGCTGGCCAAAAGCCTCCCCAATATACTGATTTAAAAATTACTTATCTAAACATTCATTTATTATATTTATTACAGACACAATTTGAATCCATAGAGAATTGCACTGTACTCGATGCTGGCTGTGGTCCAGGCATATGGGGTATAGGTGCGGCGTTGCTGGGCGCTAGTGTGGTGACGGCCGTAGATATCGACGACGATGCGCTAGAGGTGTTCAAGGAAAACGTTGAGGAAATGGAAGTGACCAACATTGATGCTGTACAATGTGACTTTTTGGATTCAAGAGTGTGCAGGTAACTTTGAGGCTGGTGTTTATAAAACAAAGCCAAAGTATGAATCTCAATTCAAAACTCGACTTGACTACAGACTAGAATGGAGTCTATTAGTTTTAGATTCATGCAATATATTTCCGATGTCCACCACTTGTTTGGCCAACACTGGGGGACAGCGAAACTTTTAAAAATAGTTCCCACTGTCCACCACTTCATGGTTAAAACAGGTCGAATCTGTTCCAAAAACGAATCGGGTCACCACAACTTTACGTAGTCTTTTGGCTGCTACCCCTAGAGTGTATATAAAAACAGGAGGCGCAAAGGGAGAGCAACCCCCGCCTGCTGTAACAAAGCATAGGCAACTGCGAGCCGTAGCGGCTGAGGCTGGTCGCTGGAGGCGACCAACAAGCCGAAGCAGCGGAGGTGAGCATGGGTGCCTATCCTTTGTTACGTAAGGGCGAAGGGGTTGCACTTCCCGCAGCGCCGGAGACGATGCAGAAGCAACATTAAAGTGTTTCGAAGTTAGGTCTGTCCCCCAGTGGTGGACAGCGAGAATAATTTTTGAAAGTTGTTTCGCTGTCCCCCAGTTGTGACCAAACAAGTGGTGTACGTCGGGAATAATCGGATTCATGCTTGAGTATTGTTTCAAAATAAGAACCTAAATTATTGGTTTAGCAGAGTCTGAAAATAGTTATTGTGTATGGGACCATACACCAATTTAATGCAGTAGTACATCATTTGAACCAGCTCAGGGTTGTAGGACACTCTCCTCTATTAATACTTCACATTCAGTTTTTTATTTGTTGTTACATATTTTCAGATGGCAAGGTTACTTTGACACAGTGTTAATGAACCCACCGTTTGGCACAAAGAACAATGCTGGCATTGACATGAAGTTTCTCCGCATGGGCACTTACCTCAGCTGTGACAGTGTCTACTCCTTGCACAAGTCTTCCACAAGGTACTTATTTATCCATAACTTAGTTTTACTAAAGTATTTTTCACGAAAGCAGCATAGGACAGGAAAGTGTGGCAAGGAAGGGAGGAGGCTTTTACCCAAAGAGTAGTCATTAATTAATTTATTATTTACTTTTTTAATCATATTTTTTTACCTTTTTTTAAATTACGGAATAAAGAGGCTTTATTATTATATTATTATTTTTCACGAAGTGACGCGCGCTTGTGGTTAAAGATCGTCTAAGCTGAAATGAAGCGTCCCACTACTTCATCAACAGTACTTTCAGCTTAGATGAGCTCTACCAAGTGTACAAACACGCTGTGAATGTGTGTGTAAGCACTGGTGCTCTTGGTACCGTCCCAGACAATGTCGAAAACGGAATTGTGTGTGTGTGTGTGTGTGTGATTGTTATGTGCTGAAGCTAAACGTCTTCACGCACACATGTGCACATCGTGTTTGTATACTAGGTTACCACAATTAAAGCGCGCGTCGCTTCGTGAGACAAAAATACTATTTGAGCTAAGTCGTCGCAAATCACGAGCGTGCGTCATGTGGCTTATGTCATTGACATAAGGTATAAATTGCATTGACTAACGCAAGCTCGTGAAGTGCAACTCGTGTAAGATTTATTTTCATTAGAAATACTGATTTAGTATTTAATTTAATAGGAGACATATAGAAAAGAAGGTCAAGGACTGGGGAATGAAAGGCAGCGTCATTGCTGAGATGAAATATCATCTGCCGGCCACTTATAGGTTCCACAAGCAACATTCTATGGACATAGCTGTTGATATTTGGAGAGTATACCATCCGCATTAAGTAGTTACAAGGTAAATTAATTGGATTCAGGCATAACCAATGTACTTACTGCCAACTTTATACTGTATATTTTATGTATAGCATTTTAATGTAAAGGAAGCTAGAACACCGTTTTCTTCCCTAAAACACGAAAGCCTATTGACTGTGTAATGAAATAAAATAATAAACGTTTTTATTTTAATTTATGTTCGCGCTTAAAACAATTTTGTTCTTTTTATTATGTACAGAACTTCGAAATGGACTAAGTATTTACTTTTTTGTAAGATTAAATGTAAATTTTTAAACTTATAAATATCTAAGATGGACTGACAAATAAAATTATCAAATGACTTAAAAAATATTTTATTTCTTTATTAAATTCGTCAGTCTTACAGTATCATATCGACAGAGCTGCAAAAAAAAATGGAATATAATTTCTGAAAAGAATTGATATTAAGAAAATAAAATACTGTATGTTACATACAATAACAAAATTACTTATAAGTAAACATTATTTTGATATTATTACTCCTTATAAATAGTTTTTTTTGTAGAGGCTACCCTGATTGTCTCTATTCGTCGCCGAACTTGATGTTTTGTGCCAGTTTGATGGTTCCGGAGTAGTTAATGGTGACTGTGGAGCGTCTCATGTAGTTCTTCCAGGAGTCGGAGCCGCACTCGCGCCCCCCTCCGGTGGCCTTCTCACCTCCGAAGGCGCCGCCGACCTCTGCGCCGTTGGTAGGAATGTTCACGTTCACAATGCCGCAGTCGGAACCGTGAGGACCGATCCACTGTAGAATGGCAAAAATGTTTAGGAATGATCTCTTAAATGGAAAAAGCAGACGTCTACAACCGCCCCAAACTGTTTAACTGGCGGCAAAAATTATAATTTCGATTTCAAATGAAACTCTAGTTTCGTTTATGGTTAAAAAAAAAAACCAGTTGTAATATGATGGTCGCTACTTTGTTGGTTTAAGCAGTGCCATGGCTCGGATATTTTGAGCATTTATTATCCTAAATCATAGACACTTTTTTTTTTAAATTATAGTCATTTAAACCTCCTTTCAACGTACCTTGAAGACATCTCCAAGGTTTTCAGTGAAGAGACTGGAAGACAGGCCCTGTTCTACTTCATTGTTGTACTTGATGCCGGTGTCCAGGTCTGGAATCTCGATGCAGTAGACGATGGGGGCGAAACACTCGGTCTTCACTAGGGGGGAGTCGTGCGGCAGGCCTGTGACGATGGTCGGCTCTACAAAGTAGCCTTCGCGGTCCATTACCTGATATTATAAATTATGTCAATGATTGGTTAAGATTACCTATGTTGATGTATTGTACATGACTGTTTGCTCTACTATAACTGCAAGGAATATTGATTGTATACACTGCTGCACCGGCTTTCAGTTCCAACTGTCACGCAAACTAAAGTTTAAAATAATCCACGTCAAGGAAAAATTTTAATCTTTGTGGTGTTGCCACGTTCTCAACATACAATCAATCTGCCTAGCCTTTTCCAAACTATGTTGGGGTCGGCTTCCAGTCTAACCGGATGCAGCTGAATACCAGTATTTTACATGGAGCGACTGCCTATCTGACCTGCACAACCCAGTTACTAGGTAACACGATACCGCTTGGTAAGACTGGTTGTCAGACTTTCGGGCTTCTGACGACGCAAACGACTGTCAAAGATCCAAGAATGACAGTTATCAACATACATATTAACATATACATACTCGAAAAAGTGAAAAGGTTTATGTTTATTGTCCATACAAGCCGTGTGCCCGCTGGTATTTCCCGTCAAGAATGGCGAACTTCCATACAAACCTTCATCCCCTATTTAAACCTTTTAGGGGATGAATTAAAACCCTTCCTTAGTGCTCATCTTCGTCTAGACCCAGCGGTTTAGGTTGTGCGTTGTCAGATACTTACCTTTCCTCCAAACTCGATCTTGCCTCCTTGCTTGACGACTTCCACGACAGTCTTCTTGTAAGCCTCGACAGCGGCGGGTGTGTGGAGGGGGCCGATCAGGGTCTCTGACAGGAGGGGGTCGCCGATCTTGCTGACCACGCCAGCGAAGGCCTTGGACAGACGAGCCACGACTTGGCTGTATACCTGCGAAGTTATGATGGTAGGATTGATAACTTGTTTTGTGGTCATAGATATTATCAATAGGTTTGTTTCGAGTAAACTGAAAGCCACACATCATAGTACTGCAGAAATTGTAAGTCTATGGTTACAATTTAGCATTGAAAGCGCCTTTATGTCGTAGCAGTAAGGTTGGTTTTCGTTTCAATTGATTCGTAGTTCTGCTGACGTGCGTTCTTCGACTGACGACAATGTATGGTACACTAGCTTTTGCCCGCGGCTTCGCCCGCGTGGTGGTCGGAAATTAGCCCACGGGAACGTACAACCGGGATAAAAAGTCCTACGTCCTAATCCAGGTCATGGACTACCCATGTGCTAAATTTCATCCAAATCCGTTCAGCCGTTTTAGCGTGAGAGCGTAACAAACAAACTAACTCACTTTCGCATTTATAATATTAGCTAGATTTGTAGTATTTTGATGTGGTCTTGTCACATTTCCGATAGCAAGATTTCCTAATGCATTTAATATTTTGAGGAATTTACTATCCTGCAATGAACCTGTATTGCTTATCAGCCTATGTATTGCTTAGCAATTTTCATATTGGGCCCTCCACCTTACCTTCTTATGAAGAAACAGTCTTCTAGTGGTAGTGCATCGCTGTCCCGCTGTGCCTGCGCACGCGAACAGCGCTGCGTTCAGCAACAAGTCTAGGTTGGCGTCCTCGTTCACTATGATGGCGTTGTTTCCGCCCAGCTCCAGCAGGTGGCGCCCGAAACGTCTCTGGACTTCCACGCCAACCTATAAGTAAGAATGGAGTTAGTTTTTGCAGCAGTGACTGTGTCGATCATTAGACATGCATGGTCTTTGGGATTGGTACGAAACGTTTGCAAAATTATCCACCCGTTTTTCTAAACGGTGTTCCACTTGAAAGGGTGGATCAATTTAAGTACTTGGGGCATTTAGTTACGACCAATCTCAAGGACAATGCTGACATGGAGCGAGAACGGAGGGCCTTGTCGGTGCGGGCGAATATGCTCGCACGCAGGTTTGCGCGCTGTTCGAGAGAGGTGAAGATAACGCTTTTCAAGGCGTATTGCACGTCTCTCTACACTTGCGGCCTGTGGGCGAGGTACACATGTGCATCATACGGAGCCCTCCGCGTCCAGTTCAACAACGCGTTCAGGGCTGTATTGGGGCTGCCTCGCTACTGCAGCGCCTCAGGTATGTTCGCTGAGGCGCGTACCGATTGCTTTCACGCGACCATGCGTAAGCGGGGCGCGTCCTTGGTGCGTAGGGTGTGGGGCAGCACCAATGCAGTCCTGGCGATGATCTCGGACCGGATGGACTGCTCGTACATACGGCACTGCTGCGATAGGCATGTTGCCGTCAGCAGGCCGGATAGTTATTAAGTCTTTTAGTGTTACGTTTTATTTGTTTTGTTTTGTATGACTGTGTATTATCTTTTTTGTTGTTGTCACATATGAGTTATGATTGCTTGAATAAAATGTATTTTTTTTTTTTTATTAGAGACAGGAGTTAAGTGGCATCCCAATTTTTTTGATTTTTGTTTGAAAATTCACAGTTACATTCAGCTCAAATTTCATAGCAAGCTAACCCTGCTTGCTATGATTCTGCTGCTTGTGTTTGTTGTCATTATAATTTCATAGCAAGCTAACCCTGCTTGCTATGATTCTGCTGCTTGTGTTTGTTGTCATTATAATTTCATAGCAAGCTAACCCTGCTTGCTATGATTCTGCTGCTTGTGTTTGTTGTCATTATAATTTCACAGCAAGCTAACCCTGCTTGCTATGATTCTGCTGCTTGTGTTTGTTGTCATTATAATTTCATAGCAAGCTAACCCTGCTTGCTATGATTCTGCTGCTTGTGTTTGTTGTCATTATAATTTCATAGCAAGCTAACCCTGCTTGCTATGATTCTGCTGCTTGTGTTTGTTGTCATTATAATTTCATAGCAAGCTAACCCTGCTTGCTATGATTCTGCTGCTTGTGTTTGTTGTCATTATCATTGAAATACCCCATACATAAACATGGGACTTTCAATGTTAGTTATTATTGAATGCCGCTAATACCATATAAAAGTAACATTTTACCATCGCGGACATTTGCGGTAAACCACTTTTCGACCTAATTAATATGGATATAAGGTTGAAAAGTCACCGCAAATGTCCGCGATGCATGGAACCTATTAGGGTATATCAATATACCTTAGTGAACCTAATGCTATGGTCTATGCCTTGGTCCTTTGAAAATGGAAGAACGATACTGCCCCCCATGCACCATGTCATAATTACAGTAAGTCAAAAAATGTAAATGGTGGGAAATCGCACTTTTGTTTCGAGATGTTTAAATTCAAAACTCATAACACCAGTAACACGACTTACTGTAATTATGACATCGGGGGCAGGATAGCTGTCTGCTCGTTTTTCCATTCTAACGCTTCATTTATCTAAGATATTTTTCCAATCATGCAATTACCGTTTCTGTCTTAACCATATTCATCTAAAAAAGGATATACATACCTGTTGACCAACAGCTGTGCTTCCAGTAAAGGAGACCAGCTTCATCCTATCATCTTTCACAATCTTCTCTCCGATGTCTTTGCCGCCGACGCACAGAGCGGCAACAGCGCCAGGGATGTTGTTCTTTTCTAGCACGCCCTCTACGATCTTGGTGACGGCTACGGCGATCAAAGGGGTGGTGTCTGATGGCTTCCATACGCTGACGTCGCCACAGACCTGGAAGTATTTGATTGTTGTTCATTTGGAAGAGTTATCTACTATTAGCTTTTGCTCGCGGCTTCGCCCGCGTGGATTTCGGAAAATATCCTTCCTTATTATATATTCCTTGTCTACATTATAAAGGGAACCTCTGTGCAAAATTTCAGCTTTCTAGGTTCAATGGTTTGGGCAGGGAGTTGATGAGTCTGTCAGTCAGGACTTCTCTTTTTATTTAAATGATATTCTGATCTCTATCTAGCTTTATTACGCTAACTCAGTTGTGATAACAATTATTTTATATGTTTGCTTATCTTCAAGAAAATATAAGAAATTAAATCATTACCTACATTGGGATTTTTCCTCACACCTCTTTGGATTAAATAAATAGTTAATAGTTATTGGATTACTTAGGTTAAATGCTCTAAGCTCAACTGCCATAAAGAAAATCTCAGGTTCGATTCTTAGCTCGGATAACCTCTTAGAAGTTCTTTAGTGAGATACATAAAGTTATAGCTCTTCATATTCTGTTGGATATCACAATAGGATGAACTGGAGCGGCCTATGAGGAATATTACGTAATAAGTACGAATAAGTATGATAGATAATAACTCCTCCTTACCATAGCAATAGCACTGTTCCAGCCGAACACGGCAACAGGGAAGTTGAAGGCAGTGATGATACCGACAGCGCCGAGAGGATTCCATTTCTCAATGAGTACGTGTCCAGGTCGCTCCGACGGGAAGATGGTCCCAGGCAGGGTTCGCGACAGGCCCAAGGCCAGGTCACACACGTGGATGTATTCTACCACCTCTCCAATCGCCTCGGGGAGGATTTTACCTGTGGAGGTAGGTGGATATGAGTTGAATTACATTCTTATTTTATAGTTTAAGATATCCATGGGATTAGTATGTACTATAGGTATAGAGGATATCAAACCATCAAGCTTGTAGGTACTTACGATAAACATTCAGATTATGAAATGATCATGATAGGTTTTCACAGATATTAGCTTCATTTAGACTTGAATATCTACCTACTAAAAAAACCAGCGTTCGGCTCTTATCCGCAAAATGTTACCTACGTAGGTAAATATTTTCGACATTGGTGGTACCATGTCTTAGTTATTATCTTCCTTATCAGATATCTAATAATAATGTATGTTACTATCTTTAAAATGTAGGTAAATAATTATCAACTTTGTCTAAGATAATATTCGAGTCAACAAACTCAATCAAGCACTGATTACCTACTGAACAATATTCAACCGACTGTTAAAAAATAGCCCCCAAGAGTGCCGATGCTCAAATGTTGTTTTAATAGTTTGACCGAAACCGCTGTACCGCGCCCTAGGTATGTGCGAGACGGGGGTCTTGCCCCGCAGAGACAGTGCAGGGGGGGGAGTGCAGTACAGGCCATGAGGCCACTCATTCGTCAATGCTCATGGCGTCCGCCCCCCGCCTCGTCGCGCATTCCTAAGGCGCGGTACTGCGGTTTCGGTCAAACTATAGGAAGTTAACTCCGCTACCAGTACCACCTTGCTGTAAGTATTCTTATAACAGCATGATGAGTTCTTATTGTTCATGCCGATAGGTACGAGATAAGAAGACTAGCTCAGGACAGCTATGTAGGTAGGTAACGACAAACATGAACTCCAAAGCTCCATCACCATCATCTAACTTCTAAGGCTTTACAGCCGCGGATGGGCTTTAGTCTGGTCAAGTATATTTCTCCAACGTGACATATTCCTGGCTTTTCTCTCCAACAGTTCTTAAATCTTGGTCTACGCGATTCTACCATCTGAGTTTGGGCCGCCCTGGACTTCTCCGGCCATCCGGTTTACTATCCAGTAAACGTTTGGGTGCTCTGGTCTCGACCATTCTTGCGTCATGTCCTGCCCATCGAAGACGTCCTATTTTGATGGATTTAATTACATTAGGCTCGTCGTACACCTCGTAGAGCTCATGGTTGTACCACGTTCGCCATTGCTCGTTTTCCACCGAATATGCGCCTGAGGATTTTTCGTTCTCGTCTTTTTCCAAAACTTCAAACTTACCCATTTCCAAAGACACGAGCTGTCCAAGAGGCTGCAGCTTCTCCCTGAGAGCGTCTCCTATCTGCCTGACGACTTCGCCCCTGGCGGGCGCAGGAAGCTCCGCCCACGTGTGCCATGCCTCCTGAGCTGCAGCGGCACAAGCCTCGTAATCAGCTGGGCTGGCTGCCTGCACCTCGGCGATGATCTTACCGCTGGCCGGGCTGAACGACTTGATTATCTGAGGACCAGTTTATAACGCTGTTAAGTCTTTGGCTACGATATTCGATCATAGGATATAAGCACTTGGTAGGTCTATTGTCTAGGTCACTTGGTAGGTCTATTGCTAAACAAAAATAATCACATCTTGCGATAGAAACATTCAGAAAAGTGTATGGAATGGACTCACTCTGCAGTGTTTTAATGGGTTGCTGCCTAGTTGTTGCCACTATTGCTACCATAGTGTGAATTTTCTTCAGTTTATTCTACAATCCGTTTTTTGCAGCAAAAATCAAAACCTTTCTATTTGTCTTTTTTGGGAATAAGGACTGATTTTCTAACTACCATGACTTTGGTCTTTTTCGATGACCGTTAGTCTTGGTAGAGTTAGTTTACCTACTGTTCAGATTTTAGAAAGCTATTAAAGAAAAGCAGCACGCACTTTACTTGCAATTTAGAGAAATCTGTACCTACATAGGTAATTATTATATACCGATTAATATTTCAGATTTAGATAAATCTGTACCTACATAGGTAATTATTATGTACCGATTAATATTTCAGATTTATCATAAATGACGCAATGTCAACTCGCTACATTATTTTGAGAGTAAGTATAGTTATTTTATTTATTTTAGGAAAACAGCTAAAAGAAAAGATATAGGTAGTAAGTAAAAGTTTAAACAAAATAAGGCCAATAAATTACAAGTTTCACATGTAGTTAAATCATATGAAACAGAAAATTGATAAGTAGACTATTATCTTGTCTTGACATAATATATGTGTTAGCGGTATTGTCATCATTCTCTTAACTGTGTTTGCGTCTATTTTATTTAAACAATGCTTACATAACTCAAATCGTTAGAGTATCGTCTAGTTCAAATTAAATGGCGCACTTAGCCGAGTATTACTTACTATTATTAAAAGTTTTTTATTAGTTTAATTGTTTAATAAATAAACATTTTATATCTCTTCCACAAATTAAGGCGCCTTAATATGAAGAATACTCATCATCTGATAAATCCTATATAGAAGACTAGCGTAGCGGTAGGTACCTATATAAACTTATCCAAACTCATAGCACGATTTCCTCGTACCGACCCTTAACAGAACTGATTCTAGCTGGTTGTCGAATAGGTGCTTCGGGTATGCTTCGGTTAGGAAATGAATTAGTTTGGAATACTTAAGTATTGAGAACAACAACCTTGGAGATGCCGGTGGATTTAACTTCGCTAAACAGATACTTATTTGCTTATTTGACGGCACTACCGTCAAACGAGTGAATTTAGGAAGAAATCAGCTGATTATAGAGACATTTGGAAGTGGAATAACAGTTTTACACATCTGGACTATCTCGTGGAATAATTTATTTCATGTCCAGTGCTGTGTACCTACACACAGCAGCAGGTCAAGTTACTGCAAACTATCAAATTTTCTCATTCGATTTTGAACTTAAACGTCAACATTTTAAGGTTTAAAATAATTTGGAGAAATTTGACAGTTTGGTATAACCTGATGTGCTGTCTGTACCAAGTACCAACTACTTTTAAAATGCTGAACATATTGGCATTAAGCATTCACTAGAGGAGGGAGCGCATGTGGCTAATGGGATTAAAATAATCCTGCTGATCCCACCACTTGAACGCATTAGATTTGAGCCACAACAAGTATTAAAAAGAGCTCGTTTATTTGAATTTTGTGCCATGCCACATGCCATGTACAAAATGAGCAGTAGATACGCATATATAGCCATATAGGTACGCTTCGTTATCAGCTAACTATTGCATAGCAAACAAGCAAACTGCGTTTTTAATTTCAGGTTAAATTGCCCTTGCTAAACAAATATCCTGTTATCAACTCACCTGGCCATTGGCCTCCCATTTACCGTTGAACACACCTACATTCTTCTCTTGCAGTCCCAACTCCTTCAGGAAGGAATACTTAGGATCGTCAATGAGGTAGGAGGACGCGTTGCGAGCCATCGGCACTCTTATCAGTCGCAGGGACAACACACTCCGGCACAATACACGGCTCATTTGTGCGTCTCTCGCTACAGTCTATCTTATAATACGTATATTACATTTAAATAGCTAGATATGCAGTAAACAAATTTTATCATGTTTGTGAACAATTAAAGGCACTGCTACGTCTTATCTGACTGATAAAAAGTCAGTTGCTAGGTCAGAAGTAATTGATAACTTTTCCAATCGGTTTGTGGGGAACAATTATTATCTTGCTGTACCTACCTCACCGCTCGAAATTAAAACTAAATTTAAACATTATGCATTCTAATTAAATAATAACAGGCAGCACGTCCCACAATTAGTGATCAAGAAAGAATAAATACAAGTAGCTGAGTGTGCCTTAGACGAATAAATTAGGCCTAGTGCGAATTTTTTATCGCAATTCTGTAACACATGGTATCATAGGTAGCTAAGCTACACGTAAGTACTGGTGATTTAAAATTCGCGCTGAAAAAAAAATCTGATTTGACGCGATGCGATGCGAATTTAATTCACGCGAATATTTTGTGGAGTATGGGGAAGTATGACCACCGCTCACCGCTCATTAGTACCTTACATATCACTGCTCTAAATAGGATACGTCCGTGGGACAAGTTTGATGCGAAATACCACGATAGAATTATTAAGGTAAGATTCTACGATCATTATGCAATAATCACAGAACGGGCGGTGGCACGATAACAGAACATTCACTTTCATTAGACTTAGGTACTTATCTTAATCTAGAAGAATAGAATCTGTGTTGTAATGCCGAAATATTGAGTGGGGACTGTGGGGAGGGAGTTTTCTCTCCTAACCTTCTTCCTTCCGTCTCTATGCTTCTATCACTTTCTCGTGGAAGTAGGCAAAGCCATGCGCTCTCATTACGGATCATGGACGATGGCAGTGACGAGGTCACGGCACTAACTTGTTGTGCCGTGACTTTGCACAGTGATGGCAACTGGATGTTAGCTCTTAGTCTATGCGACACTGTAGGTACTTAGTACTTGCCTAGTTGCCTACCAAAGCTTTCAAGTACCTATTCATGCACCGAGTACCGTGAGGCCGACCTCTGTGTTAGTGCTCTATACACGAGCGGAACGTTGCCAACGCGGCAGAGGCAACTGCAGTCGTCGATACACGTAGACGCGTCGACGTGCCCCTCATGTATTTGAGCGCGCATTCAAATACACGAGCGGCACGTTGTCGCCGGCAGATCCTGGCAGACCCCGTCGCGTGATGACTGCAGACCACGGCAGCCGCCGACTCTATTGTCGACGGCTGCATTTGCCTCTGCCGGTGGCAACGTGCCGCTTGTGTATACGAGCACTTAGCGACGAACGTCCGCCACGGGTAGTCGCTCAGAGTACTTTATTACTATGGTAGTCGACGCCCGCGCCGTGGCGGCTTCCTATAACTTGTTCGACAGACATAGCAGTGCTCTATGATTATTCTAGAAACCCGTACGCGGGCTGTCCGCGCGCCGTGTCAGCTCAATACCGCCTGAGGACGGCCGCAACATCGAGTCTCTTCAGACACTCCTTAGGTCCTATGCATATTTAGATTAGAAATTAAATAACTGTTTGAACATTTAACAACTTAACTTTATTAACTAAAGCTATAATATAAATTAACTACATAAATAAATACCCTAATTTAACTTGTTGCCTGATGGGCCTCATTAGAAGGCTAAAAGTCACCCAAAGGGCAATGGAGAGGGCTATGCTTGGGGTTTCCCTACGTGATCGAAGAGATCCTTAGGAGAAACAAGGTAACCAACATAGCCCGAAGAATTGCCAAACTTAAGTGGTAGTGGGCAGGGCACATTGCTTGCAGAACAGATGGCCGATGGGTTCTGGAGTGGCGACCGCGTACCGGAAAACGTAGCGTTGAAAGACCTCCCACGAGGTGGACCGTGGACCTGGTGAAGGCTGCAGGAATCTGCTGGATGGGGGAAGCACAGAACTGGTTGAAGTGGCGGTACTTCGGAGAAGCCTATGTTCAGAAGTGGACGTCTTTCAGCTGAAATGATGATGATGAATGATTGAACTTGAACCAGTGGTCACATTATTGAGCAAGACTTTTTGTCATCGTCCACTTTTCCTTCTCTCAGTTCTTTAGCTTTTTGTGCAAGGTATGTGTTTTCATCTCTTTTTTGCATCCACTCTGGCAATGGTTTGTCCCAGTCAGCGGGTGGTGCATCTCGTTTTTTCCAGATATCATTTCTGTAATGGGCCCTGAGTCTTTCCATTCTTCGTGCTTTCTCACTTGCTATTAAGGCGTCCTGTAAATAAATAGAATAACATTTTAATATACCATTGTAACTGGGATAGATTAGGGGTCGGTCGGCGTTGTGGGGGTAGATTTTCGAAAAACTGATACAAGTATTCTTTACTTTTTATTTTGGTCTTAAGTATAAATACTGAGTTTCGAGACTGCGCGTTAGGGGGTAGTTTAGAAAAACAAAAAATTACAAAGTTCATATTTTGCTAAGGGCTGATTGTTCAATAGTCAGATACGTTTTATCAGATATACGTTTGACAGCTTTTGTAAAGAAAATATGTCAAACTGTCACATTTATTCTTCAGATAAAAGTTATCAACATATTGAAAAATCAGTGTATAGATCATAGACTTATAAAAAAAAGTCTATGGTATAGATAGGTATTAGGACTAAGTTTCAAGTTTATTAACTCAAGGAATAACATTTTTCATACAAACAAAATGCCGCCTTTCACCCCATTTATGGTCGAATTTCCAAAAATCCCTTCTTAGTGCTCCCCTACACTATAAAACCGGCCAAGTGCGTGTCGGACTACGCACAATGAAGGGTTCCGTAATTGGGATGAAATTATCCCAAGAACAAACTTAACATTATAGTTGAACAACATGTTGTCCCATACAGTAAGTAAATGTAAGTTTGTACTCATAATATTGAGCGATCTACCATGTTGTTTTAAGACCACAAACTTCTTATAGGTTTTCCTGAAATCTACCGGTACTATGTTCTGTATTTTTTTTTCAAAATTTTAGGCTCATTAGTTTCGGAGATAAGGGGGGAATGGTCAATTTTCGTCTATTTTCTTAAATAACTTTAAAACTATTTATTTTAAAATTATAAAAAATATATATTTGAGACCCTCATAGTAAGCCCTTTCATTTGATGTATCACATGGTAGTTTGCAAATATTTTTTTTTTAAATTCATTTATTTACTTTAGCCGTAGGTGTTTGCGTCACAGAAATCCATATGTGTACTTACCAAATTTCTACTTAATCGGTCCATTAGATTCGGAGCAAATTGGCTGTGACAGACAGACACACGAATGATCCTATAAGGGTTCCATTTTTTTCCTTTTGAGGTACGGAACCCTAAAAAGGAAGCTGTGTGCAAAATTTCACATTCCTAGACCCAATAGTTTCGGCTGTGCGTTGATGTCAGTCAGTAAATAAATAAAACCCATCATGTGTTATTTTACTTTCCATGTCTAAATTTTTAAGTAATCAATAATTTCAAATATATTTTTATATTTCTGAAAAATAAACAGGTAGATTTCCAAGCTTTGAAAATTACCCATCACTAGACCGGACAATGTTTGTTGGGTCAGCTAGTTTATTCAAATTTTTGGTCAAGCATGAACATTCACTAAAAACCATTTCACCCACATCCACTGCAGGATCTCTTGTCATATAGAAAAAGTTGATCCTTGTTTTTGAATAGATTAATTATTTAATTTATACTTACAGCAGCCTTTATATCCCTCTTATCTTCCCATTTGCAGCAGTTGTCATAGTCTTTCTTCCATTGGTTGCAGTCCAGTGTCTCACCATAGACAAAATACTGCTGGAACCGGCCTTTGAAGCTTGTGCAATCTTTATATTCATCCTTGTATAGCTGACATTCTCTTATCTGAAAAGAATAAATTGTATGAATAACACATAGTATAAGAAAATCACACCATCTCATCAACTCACGCCTTCTTTACATGGGGATAGGCAAAATCTACAGAATGCTATCTGTTACGATCTATTTTCCCTTGTTTACGTTCATTCATACATCTGATAAACATGCACGCCGGATGCGAATACTATGCACCCGACCACATCTGCCTTGTAAATACCTCTTGTTAGTCACCTTTCATCAACCTCTCAACATGACCAAGCCCTTTAAGCATCAAAATCACACTAAATTATGATTAACCAGCTGCACCCCGCAGTTTCACCCACGTAGACCGGGATAAAAAGTAGCCTATGTGTTAATCTAGGGTCTATCTACATACCAAATTTCATCTAAATCGGTCCAGCCGTTTGAGCGTGAAGAAGTAACAAACATACACACACACGCTCACAAACATTCGCCTTTATAATATTAGTGTGATGTGACTAGCAGCAGTGCACTGCGGTTTCATAAACGGTCTTGTATTATAAGTAAGGGAAGAAAATTAAATGTTCCCTAATAAGAGATGAGATGTTGACTACAGTCAGAGGATCGTCTTATTTTTAATGTTCAGTTCTATGCAAAGGCAATATTACTATTATTTTTTTTGGCAATTGAGCCGATGTCGACTATTCTGCCAGTGTCACGTTTAGACAGCAGCGCAGAGAAGCGGGCCGTCGACTTTGTACTTTGTGGTAGATCTACAGATGTTAGTCGCTAAAAGAAAAACGAGGACAAAGGTTAATATGGACAACACAAACAGTCTAAATTAAAATAATATATACAATAGGGTAAAACAAAAACAATACGTATTTACGCACCAGAGCTACAATTTAATATTATTTTCGTTTAAAAAAGTAGTTAAAATTTTAATAATTTTGGGAGAAGTGGAATAAAAAACAATATTATTATTACCACATATTACATCAACTGGCTGCTACTCCAACTTTTGAACAATAACTGAATGGAGCTCGTGACCTAGGACATGGTAACAAAGCTAGTGACCACTAATCCATAATGCAGAAGACTAGTCAAGTTAATTTTCTACAAATAACTAACAGCCTGCCTGAGTAATAAGAATACGATACTGACCAGCCATTTATCCTCCGGTTCTTGCGCTTCTTCGTTCTTTATTATTTCCTGAGTTTCTTTTTCAATGTCTGGATCGGTTTCTGTCATGTTTTTATTTATTATTCTAAGACCTTATCATGCAATTTAAGTTTATAACCTCAAATGCCCACTTACATAACCTCTAAACTTTGTACATGATTTTTATTAAATAGTTTTGTTTGTAAGACTATAAATTATAGTATAACAGTAAGTACATTATTCACAGATTTGTGATTATTTTAGAATTATTTTACTTTAGCTTCTCGAGTTCTCGTAATCAAAATAAACAATCAGATGACATGACATGACATTTGACAGAAAATTGTCCATAGATAATACACTTTATTTAGAAATTGTCTATGAGCATGATGACAGTCACCGTACAGAGTCACACTTACACTCGGTCACAATTTTTTTTACGTTATTACGCGGTCCATGTATTACGCTAGCTAGCTCAATCTCAGAGCGCATTATTTGTAGGTACGAAAAGTGAATTATGTATGAGCTTAGAGCATTTAACCTATGGAGATGGCAAGCAGCGAATCACCGAACAACATTTTCTGCCACTTTATGCGGGAGGCGAGGAAAACACATACAGCACACTACTAAAATTTGACAACCACACACAGATACATGCTTCGTATTGCTACGAACGCACACGAAAGAATAATAGCCACACAATAAAAAAACACATACACATTGACAAATTTGTGCGTATCTACGCAACTGTCCTATGACAACAAACACAAAGTGCTAGTGATGGGACACAAACAATCAGTGGTATTTCATTACATGAATCAAAAATCAATCTGCCTAGCCTTTTCCCAACTATGTTAGGGTCGGCTTCCAGTCCAACCGGATGCACCTGAATACCAGTATTTTACATGGAGCGACTAGCATATCTGACCTCCACAACCCAGTTACTTGGTAATACGATACCCATTGGTAAGACTGGTTGTCAGACTTTCGGGCTTCTGATGACCCGTAACGACTGTCAAAGAACCACGAATGACAGCCCCGACCAACGGCTCAACGTGCTTTCCGAGGCACGGAGGAGTCTCGGTATGTAAAGATGGTCACTCATTCACTGACCAACCCCGGCAAGCGTAGCTTAACCTGCTATTTCATTACATGAATGAATGAATAAATAAAATGTTCATTCGTTTTATTTTCTTGTATGTACAGGTCAAGCCACCCGAAACTGTCAAATTTTCCCAATCAACCTTGAACCTAATACTTTAGATTTGTAAAGATTGTAGTAGCTTGACGTGCTGGCGTCTATACACAAAAATACGCAATATGATTAAGAGAACTCGCCCATGGCGACTTTTTGTAGCGATGCAGTAGCGATGCTGTCGCGCGTCCGCATCGATACAGTCGCGAAGCGGTCGCTAGCTGTGTGCCCTCGCCCACGGGCCCAGATTCAGTCGCGATCCAAACGCGATACTGGCGCGCTTCTGTCGCGATGCAAACGCGATACTGGCGCGCTTCTGTCGCGATGCAAACGCGATTCAGTAACGGCACAAAAATACCTGCGATCGCTACAGTTGCAAGATGGACTCCGTTGAGGCAACATTAGTCACGTTGTCTTTGGTGCTGCTTTTACGTAAGCAGCCGAAGCGTAGGCAACGAAAGCTCGGTTCTCCACTCACGCGCCACCCTCCCTCTGTTCTCTCCCCGATGTCGTCCGACACGGTCGCGCGTTTGCATCGATACAGTCGCGATACTGTAGCGCGTTAGTAGCGCGTTGGCATCGCTTCTGTAGCGCGTTGCAAATGCGACTAACGCGCGTTAGTAGCGATGCAGTCGCGCATTTCGTAAACGCGCGACAGCATCGCTACAAAAAGTCGCCGTGGGCGAGGGCCCTTATGCCTGCGAAACTACGTAGGTAGCCAGTAATGACAAAACAATTAATAGTGCGTTAGAAAAAGAACGATTGTATTTATTTTTTTAATCAAATATTTTTTTCAAATAACATTATTGATATTGCTGGACCTTCCCTATCATTCTGCATTTAGAAATTCGGGAACCACTGTACAAACGCACCCTGCGATTTTATATACTAGCTACGCGTTAAGGGTCACTGTTCTAACCTAACCCAAGTGATTCACCAATGTGAAGTTTCGGAGCCGCAATTCAGGATACATACTTGAGCCCCGTTTTATAATGCGGGCTTAACGTAGGTATACGTGTCAAAAGTTGGGAAGGGTAGAATATAAATAATAAAATAACACAGCCAATTTTATTATTTTGTTAAAAATAACACTTTTACACGTCCATTTTTTGTTTTTTAGAACTATCTGAGATCGGTGTTTCCTAGCTAACTAATTAAATAAACTAAATGATGTGTTTGATCTTTTAGTAGAAAAACATGCGGGTGTGGCTTCATAGCCAAAGCCATCGTTAGTTCATATTCATATGTCTGAATAATGACGACTACAGTCTGATTTTTAATTCGACGGAATTCTGACATTTCAGAAGTGTTGCCAATAATAAAACGGTCGTACTAAAATCTTTAATTTTGCAGGCGGTTCTTCCGTGCCAAGAATGTTTTTTAAAGTGGGTATCGTACCCTCAATTAGTTTCCTTCTATTATTTGCAAGTTGTTTAAAATTACACGACATAAAATGTTCTAAACAGATTGCACTAGTACGCGTGGGTCCCCAAGTTTCTGTATTACCGCAAAATATCCTCCATTTTTGTCATAGTACAGGATCTTTTGGAAATCTGTTGAAGAAAAATATAGAATAAAAGTAATCAGTTTAAATAAGTGCCAACAGAATCAAACGAAAATCATGTCTATTAATTTGATTGTGTACGTACTACGTTTTCATAACAGCCTTGAAAAAACCTACTAGTAAGTACCCACTGCCTACGGTCCGCGGTGGAATAGTTATTAAATTATTCCACTGCTGATTATTTTTTTTCAAATTGCATGAGCTGCAAAAACTCACAATCGAAACGAACAAACTGTTATTTTTTATTAGCCTAAAACTACAATCGACTCACAAAAAACTGAAATTAATATTTTATAATACATATATTTTTTTTTTATTTCAACCTGACTTATCCAGATACATTATAAAAAAAAAACTGGTTACTGAACATACTGACTGAAAAAATCATTTATTTTATCAATCATTCATTCACGTTGTCCCTGCACTATGCAAATTCCTACTTGTATTACCGTCAAAGAGTAAAGTAAGTATAGAGAGAAAGAGTGGCAACTCTGTGGTAAAATTTGCATGTATGGAAAGTGCTGCCACCATACGTTTGGTGGGTGAACTAAGGGTCTAATGTATACACATACCTACCTATGCATACTGAGTAGGTACTCATAGTATGCATACCAGCTATAGCTATAGGTAGGTACCTATCTATATAACTATCGTACGAGTTTATAAATTATGGGCAATCGGGTTATAATATAATTTTAAAAACACGTATGCAGTTCAGGAAAATGTCCGTTTATTATTACCAATCAATCAGTCTTGAATGTGGGATCAAAATGGTGATCACTGCTTTTGTTCTTTAAAATCTTCATACAATCACTTTCTCTAACCTCGCCGCCAACAGCCGCTATCCAAGCAGTGAACAAATCGGGCCTCGTAGTGGTTGTCAGGGTTTGGGAACCGGTGAAGAGGTAGGTACACCGTATGCCACTGAAATTGGAATGAAATTAATGAATAGCAGACGGCTAAATAAAACTTTTTCTTACTTTTATTAAAGGTACGGTACGGTAGTAAACACTTACATAAAGCATCACAGCCAAAAATACAATATCTTCTTGGGGGTTTGAGGTGATATGCAACGCATCGGCTACCTCCTTGAATGTATTTATGGTAACGTGACGTTTGTCACATCGTATCTTTGTCATTATTGTACCTATTTATATTCAATGTCTATATTCAGTGTATCTAATTCTTTTAGTTAAATAAAGCCACATTCTTGGTTTTATGTCTATTATATTACAATTTATTTAACTAAAAGATGCCTGACGAAAAACTAGGCAAATCATCACTGTCAAGGTATCTCCGACCCGACAAGTTTGACGTCGAACCTGATGTCGCGGATGCCGACGCAAAATGGCTGCATTGGAAATCGACCTTCGAAAGCTTTCTCGCTGAAGAGATTACTGAAGACATATCGGATTCTCTCAAGTGTAAGCTGTTAGTCAATCATTTATCCGCTTCGATCTACAAACATATCAAGTCTTGCACGACTTATAAAACATCTATGAAAGTTCTAGACGACATCTATGTCAAACCAAAAAATACGATATTAGCTCGACATGTTCTATTCAATCGAAAACAAAGAGCGGATGAGGCTATCTCCGAATATGCTAGAGCTCTTCGACTGGTTGCTAAAGATTGCAAATTTGAAGCTGTCACCGCGACAGAACATGAAGAACAGGCAATTCGTAGTGCTCTTATTTCCGGACTGTTCTCACAAAAAATCCGTGAACGACTTCTAGAAAACTCTACGCTCGCTCTTACGGATGCTCTTAATAAAGCCATTACTTTGGAAACTGCAGAGAAAGATGCACAGACGATCAGTACTAACTCTCAGCATCTAAATGTTGTACCTGAAATCTACCGAGACAAGGAATTGGACAATCTGGCATCGTCTCGAATGCCTCCGACTGCTTCGGTCGCACCATCCTCCACAACACAACAATCAGCTAAGCGCTGTTTCTTTTGCGGCGGAAATGTTCATCCTAGAATAAGGTGCCCAGCTAGCAAAGCTACTTGTAAAAAGTGTTCGAAGAAAGGCCATTTTGCTAGCGTTTGCAGATCCAGGCTTAACATTAATTCGGTGTGGACTGAAGAACTTGCTAGCTCGAGCAATGACCACTTTTACAGCGGGGCTATTTCTGCTGCTTCTCCTTCAAGTCTTAGGAGCGCGACAATCCCTATCACAATAAACGAATACAAAGCTGACGCTCTCGTCGACACTGGAAGTTCAGTCAGTTTTATAAACAGTAAAGTGGCTCGCATCATGAAGTTGCCCAAGAAACCGTGCAAACAAACTGTTAATCTCGCCTCTCTTAACCAAGTCTCATTCGTTGAAGGGGTATGTTTCGCAACTATTAAAACGAATCAACATACCTACAAGCAAACGCCTCTTTTAGTAGTTGACAACCTCTGCGCAGACGTTATCGTGGGTCACGACTTACTCAAGCAACATTCAAGCATTCACTTCAATCTGGGAGGTCCCGGCGAACCCTTACAAATCTGTAATGTTCTGCAAGCTTCAGTTCCGCCGGCCTCTGTATTCACCAATCTATCGCCAAACATCCAACCGATTGCTGTCAGAAGCAGGCGCTACTCTAAAGAAGACGTTGACTTCATACAAGAAGAAGTATCCAAGTTGCTCGAAGATGGGGTAATTGAAAACAGCATTTCCCCTTGGAGGGCCCAAGTCCTCGTAGCGGGAGGAGGAACCCATCGGAAACGGCTCGTGATCGATTATTCAATGACTATCAATAAATTTACTGACCTAGATGCTTTCCCCTTGCCAAATATCGAAACGGTTGTGAACAACGTATCAAAATTTAAAGTCTTTAGTCAGATTGACTTGAAATCTGCATATCATCAGGTTCCAATCCTGGAAAATGAGAAGATATACACAGCGTTTGAAGCGATCGGCAAACTTTATCAATTTACACGTATTCCGTTCGGAGTGACTAACGGCGTAGCTGCCTTTCAGCGGACTCTGGACTTTATAATATCAGAAGAAAAGTTAGATGGAACGTACGCATACTTAGATGACGTAACCGTTTGCGGCAAGGATGAAAAGGATCACGACCGCAATCTAAAACGATTCATGGACGCCGCTAAGAAGTTTAATTTAACTCTCAACGAACAAAAAAGCGTTTTCAGTAAAACTAAAATCAATCTGCTTGGCTTTACCGTGGAAAATCATACTATCCGACCTGACTCTGAAAGGCTAAAGCCTCTGCTAGACCTCCCCGCACCAACTAAAGCAAGTGAACTGAAACGAGTCTTAGGAATGTTCGCGCACTATGCAAAATGGATTGGGCGTTTCTCAGAAAAGATAAAACCCCTCACCTGCGTCACTAGCTTCCCGTTATCGCACGACGCTCTCAAATGTTTCGAAGAACTCAAACACAACATCAAGGCGGCGGCTCTAGTAGCGATTAATGACGACGATATTTTCACAGTTGAGACTGACGCATCAGAATTCGCTCTAGCGGCTACACTTACTCAACGAGGACGACCAGTGGCATTTTTTTCGCGAACTTTGTCAAACTCTGAATGCAAGCAATCCTCAATCGAAAAAGAAGCTTGCGCTATAGTGGAAAGTTTAAAGAAATGGAGACACTACCTAATTGGCAAAAATTTTCTTTTAATTACGGATCAACAATCGGTAGCCTTCATGTTTAACCAGAATCATAACAGTAAAATCAAGAACGAAAAAATCTTACGTTGGCGATTAGAGTTGTCTTGTTTCAAATACGATATTATTTATAGACCAGGCTCCGAGAATGCAGCTGCGGATGCTCTATCTCGCGTATGTGCCTATATGAATATCAGCAAGCTGAAAGAGCTCCATAACGCACTCTGTCACCCGGGCGTGTCAAGAATGTATCACTGGGTGAGATCCAAAAACTTGCCCTATTCAGCAAACGACGTTAAGGAGATAACTGCATCGTGCCCGACCTGCGCCGAAATAAAACCAAGGTTCCTCAAAGTTAAAGGTCACTTGATCAAAGCTACGGCCCCCCTCGAACGTATCAACATAGACTTTAAGGGGCCACTGCCGTCTAACACCTCCAACAAGTACGTATTGACGATAATTGACGAGTACAGCAGATTTCCATTTGCATATCCATGTAAAGATATGACAGCTGCCACTGTCATCAACTGCTTGAAAGATCTCTTCCTTACTTTTGGCCAGCCTCTCTATGTTCATAGTGATAGAGGCTCATCGTTTATGTCCGAAGAATTCAAGTCATTCCTAAGAAAATCAAACATAGCTTCATCTAGAACGACACCTTATAACCCTCAGGGTAATGGACAAGTGGAACGTCTAAACGGGACTCTCTGGCGAACTATGCAACTCAGCCTCCGGTCAAAGGGACTATCTGTGGAAAACTGGGAAGTGGTACTGAAGGATGCATTGCACTGTGTACGTTCTCTTTTATGTACAGCTACTAATGCCACCCCACATGAAAAACTTTTCACATACCCTAGAAGATCCCCGAATGGAGACTCACTGCCGTCCTGGCTAACACCAGGCCCGATATTGGTAAAGAAGAATGTCCGACAATCTAAAACAGACTCTCTAGTCGATGAAGCTGAACTCCTTGAAATTAATCCTCACTATTCTCTTATTCGACGTGACAATGGGGAAACATCAACAGTATCGAACCGTCAATTGGCACCGTTCCCAAATACTGTTAACTACAGTGGAGATGATAGCTTTAAATCAGCTTCTGAAGAGATGGAAGATATAGCTACAGTTCCACCTGAAACTGTCACCCCATCGCTATCATCGCCGCAACATTCACAGGATCTACGTAGCTCGTCGCCTTCTCCGATACTCCAGACCGGAGCTCTCCCTCGGAGATCAAACAGGACCAGAAAGCCGCCCTCCTACCTGAGCGACTTTGTGGTACATCGAGAAGGGAATGAAAACTCCACCGGGGAAGAATGAGGTGATATGCAACGCATCGGCTACCTCCTTGAATGTATTTATGGTAACGTGACGTTTGTCACATCGTATCTTTGTCATTATTGTACCTATTTATATTCAATGTCTATATTCAGTGTATCTAATTCTTTTAGTTAAATAAAGCCACATTCTTGGTTTTATGTCTATTATATTACAGGGTTCACTCATTCTTGGGAGTTCGTTCAAAACAACTAATATGACTAATGAACATTGCTAACGAAAAACAAAGTATAACAATAATAGGAAATAATAAAAACAAAACTCAACAAAACAAATAACAGAATTAACTGAGATAAACTCGAAATGCGCATCAACAACGTCGGGAACGAGTTGACAATAGTGATGGCAATTAATGCGATTTAGAATAAATTTCATTAGCATGCGAATTCTTGAGTCTTAGCACGCTAAATGCTATTGCTATGATATTTGCTAATATGACGATAATTAATAATAGTCAAGTATGTGAATTTTGTTAGTATGTGAATTAAAGAGCGCGTTCGCGGGCTAGCGTCTTAGCGCGTGTTTTTAACAATTTAAAAAATAATCGCGCGCCACGCACGTGCCACATAAAATCACAAATTATTATTAACAATACAATCATATGCATTCATTCAATATACGATACTAAGTACGAGCTAATCGAAGATAATATTTGCTTGACTTCATTATTAGCACCACCTGCTAAATAATTTCACTTGCGAACGAGGTCAGGATCACGTAAAACAGATAGATTTAGTAGTTCCGACTTTTCATGGGTGCGACAGAGAGCGCGCACTGCACGCGCTGTCGACCTATGAAGTACGAAGGGATGAATAATAATTCATTTCACATTTCACAGAAATTCGCAACTACATTTCATTTGCTAAATGCTAAATAAGCATTCGCATGCTAACAATGAATGCGAATGCTAATTAATCCATCACTAGTTGACAATGGCCGAAAATCCCACAGATTAGATAGCTAGAAAATCCGAAATGTTTTTATGACAAGCAAGACAAGATGGCTGCCAAGTTTTGTTATCACACCAAACTCCAGATGTCGCTGTCATCTATGGAAATTGATGACAGTGTTATGTGTGCCCCCCCTGATTACCGTGTACTACGTTTGAGCTACCAACGTACCACTGTATTTTTCTATCGTAATGTCAACAACGATTATTTCGACATTATACTTAAATAAAACTATTTGAATTTATAATTTATACTAACATGTGGTAAGAAACACCATGGTTTCGCAAATTTGAAGTGGCAGATCGCTTTTTGCACGAGGAAACTGCACAATTAACCATTTTTTGGGAGCACTTTCTTGCGACACAATGCGATACACAATGACAGCAGTCGGCGAATGAAATAGTTTTATATAACGTGCATGGCCATATGGCCAATTGACTTTGGCAGAGGGGTTCGCTCAGCTATGCCATCTCCATAGGTTAAATGCTCTAAGTGTATGAGGTATGGACACTGACCTCTATTGTTCTACAATAGAGGTCAGTGGGTATGGATGATGGTTGATGTGACCATAGACAATACACTATTTATTTCGTAGAGTCTGGCACACGAAACATGATCCTGAAAAATAGCGGCAAATTCAAAAATCTAGCTCTGGTATCACTGCGTATAATAGGTAAATACATTTTGATACTTGAAATACATCATGGATTAATGGACAAATATTATTGTCCTTTTACATCATACAATTTTTAACGGCTCAACCAATTTTGATCTCGATTTTTTGAATTTGCCGCTATTTTCCAGGCTCATGTTTCGTGTGCCAGACTCTAATAGAAATTCTCTGTCTACGGTAATAGACGAGACGTGCGTGCGTGACGTAAGACCACAGACTACTTAGGGATACGTAAGACGTTAGTCCTGTCAATGTCAAGTCGAATTCTGATTGGAATAATAGCGTATTCTAATTTTTGTGAACTTTGCACATAGGTATTCGAAGATTACCATTACAAGAGTTTTGAAACTGTACTTTTCCAACAAACATTCTGGACGAGATCTAGTGATTAATGTTGAAGTTTTTTTAACTTCTCGAAGATGTCTCTGAATAAATTGGTTGGTGGCGACTGTGGGGGTAACAACTCCTTAGTTCAGCTATCAAATATAGTTCGTCGTGATGTTTCTCTCTCACAGCCCCTCTCGCAAGCTGATAGATTCGTTAACGAATTTATGGCACAAAATTCACAGATACCACAAACCTTCAACATGAATGCTTTGCTCAACAACTTACCTAAGGAAAATATAAAGAAAAGTGGCATCTCTACATCGTCATATGTACCAGATATTAGTACTCACATGAATAGATCATGGAATGCAGGTCCATCCACTTCATATATGTCACATGCTATGATGCCAAGTTTCCACATGATGCAGCAACCAATGTTTCATCCACAGCCCATGTCACAGTCAAATGTTCCAATGTATCATAATATTCCAGACTATTTGATAGAAGATGTTGAAACTATGACAGATGATCATGTGAAAGCTAAAGCTCAAGAATATGTTGATACTGTGAAGGATGACGATGAGATGGCCTATAGTCAATTTATGTCTTTTATGAAGAAAATAAGTGCTGGAGAACTTAACCTAGGTGAATCTGCACAGAAAGACCAAAGAAAATTAAGCAGAGATGAAATATTAGATGAAATGGCTGAAAAATATAAGGAAGAGTGGGACAAACTCAGTGATGTTAATAATTATTGGGACACAGAAGCAGCAAATGGAATTTCTAAAGAATACTCTTTCTCTGAAGGTAATGTTATGTTGGAGAACAAAAGTGCCCTTGAAATAGGAAAGGAAAAATTGAAAATGGGTGATATTCCTGGAGCTGTTCTGTGTTTTGAAGCTGCTGCACAGCAACAGCCTGAATCAGCTGAGGCATGGTTCCTTCTTGGAACTACTCAAGCTGAAAATGAACAAGATCCTTTGGCAATAACAGCTTTGAAAAAATCATTAGAAATTAATCCAACACAATTGGAAGGATACATTACATTAGCAGCTGCATACACAAATGAAAATATGTCTAAGTATGCATATATTTCTTTACTGGACTGGTTAAAAGCCAGCCCTAAATATTCTGATATCTTTCCTCATGATGTGGACCCTAGAAAATTGGATGTTAAGGAGCTAGAAGCTCATGTAAAGTCATTATACCTCAAAACAGTGCAGTTGAATCTGAATCAAATTGACCCAGATGTACAAAATGCTCTGGGAGTGGTTTTTAACATCAGTCAAGAATATGATAAAGCTGTAGATTGTTTCAAGACTGCTTTAATGGTGGCAAGTGATAATGCAAAACTGTGGAACAGACTGGGAGCTACTTTGGCCAACAGCGAAAAATCTGAGCAAGCTGTGGATGCTTACCACCAAGCCCTGAATTTGGAGCCTGGATTTATCAGAGCTAGGTATAATGTTGGTATCACATGCATGAATTTGGGAGCCCACAAGCAGGCTGCAGAGCATTTCTTAGTGGCCCTGAACCAGCAGCATAAAGCTATGAGCATGTTTCCAGAATCTTCTTCAACTGACACCAGTTCATCTACAATTTGGACAACATTAAGGATGGTTTGCTCATTTATGGGAGAACACGATGTTGCAAAACTGGTAGATGACAGAAACTTGAGAGAACTTAACAAGTTTTTTGAGTTGGAGTAATTTTTTTCAGTTCTCACTTTTGGTTAGGGGATAATTTTCTATTTGTAAATATGTATATTATGATTAATTTTTAAATGTATCCAAATAGAGTATTTATAATATTATGGTTTATTGAAATCTTTACTTTCCATGTTAATGTAATTTATCTAAATGGGAAATTTTGGGTCATCATGAGTGCCTCATTCTAATTTGGGACTGAGTAATAATAAAATATTTTCTATTTTTATAAGTTTTTGTTTTATTAATTTTTTTGTTTAACTATTTTTACATGTAGAAAACTGCAATCTGTGTCACTTAGGGGGCAGCCTTGTGGATGATTATTGTAAAACCAGCAAGGTTTCTGCTGTACCTTTATAGTTTTTTGCTTTAACTTTCTTTTTTTAGCATTACTACCAACTTCATTAATTGTTTTTGGATACCTCAAACCCACTTTTCCAGATTGAACTTCGAAAATGTTATGATTATTCTTGAGAAGTGTTTGTATTCCTCCACATTCAGACTTCAATATATTTAGTTGTTCTTTAGGTATAAGTTGAATTAGTTCACTAAATTCTGCTATCCTTCCAATAGACCAATTGGAGTCTGAATCACTGCATCCCTCCAGCAAGTATCTGCTAATACAGTCAACAATTGAATCTATTACATTTTTATCTATTTGTGTACAATTTCTAACTTTTTCAACTGGATCTCTAGGTTTAAAATCATTTTCATTTTTTTTATCTTGTGATGAATCTTTTAATGTTAACTCATCTATTTTATTGCAGTATTCTTCATATTCTTTTTCTGGATATATTCTACCACAACTAACTAAGCATATTCTCTTGGTACTTGGAATCTTAAGTCTATCTGTGTCTATTTTAAAACCACAAGCTTCACATAACTGTGTTATGTAATCTAAATAATCATGGTATTGGCTTTTATATGAGTTTCTACGTTGATATTTGCTTCCATCAAAATTGAAGGCACAACAAGGAAGTAGAAAGAAATTGCATTTATATGAACTCTTTGCTGTGATAACTGGTATCCATGGTGTTAGCTCATCAGAATGGTTTCCAATAATCCAGTCCATATCAGGAAATATTGATGTATCAGATGGTGTAATAGTTTTCTCCTACAATAAAAAATAACATTTTTAACTCAAATACAATAAAATTGTTTTATCAAAATCAGAAAATAAAACTTAAATAAGAAATCAAGAGATAGCGCTGTTAACAGTGACGTGAGGCCGCACGTTTCGGGTTTCGTAAATAAGTGTGCATGTGAGCGTGTATGCACATAGTGAGGTGTAGTTTTGCGCGTGCTTCACTGTATTGTTTGCAGCGCTGTCCGAGTTTTTATTTAGTCTGAGGAATCAAATTGAAATATTTTTCATAGTAATTATAGGAAATATTCTTAGCAGACCATAATTTCTTTTGTAAAACAAAGTACGTAAGAGTGGTTGTACTGAAATATAACAATCATATTGTAATTTGTGTTTTATTCTTACCTTTAATATAACATTAGAGGGATACATATCCCAAATATTTCTTTTTCGAACATCTAAACCTAGTCCAATGTGTCCTTCCTTGGTTAGTATGTACACCAGTAAACCATTTCCACATCCTAGATCAACAAATGATTTCTTTGTATTGGTTCCATCTCGTTCCCAGAGGAGTAACAGATATGTTGCTATTGCCACATCTTCATACACAAATTTTGATGCATCTGTGCATTCTGGCCAAATCTGTAAAATTGACAAACCATTAAAAATAAGTACCTGGATTTTAACCTCTCAACTGCTAAAACCCCACTGTTCAATCCATAGACTTATAAAAAAAGATGGACTCCGCGCCACGCATATCGAAAGTGAAGCACCCTACCGATCTATGTGTGCGTGATTTGAGTACCTGCAAAGACGCCGTCACTCGTGTCACGTAATGGCGGCCGGTCGGCATACTATGATGTAAATGTGTGCGCGAGACGTGTTTGTACAAACGGTCCCGGCATACTTACTGTGCTTCACTTTCGATATGCGCAGCGCGGAGTCCATCTTTTTTTATAAATTTATGGTTCAATCATTATAATTTTTTAATAGAGTCAAACTTTCAACTATGTGTAAGTATTTTATTTTTATTTATAAAGCAGTAATTATTTTATTCACCTTGACCATCTCTTTTCCATATTTCAACTTTAAATCATTGTACTTTTCATAATACTTAGTTTGGGATACCAGTGACAAAGATTCACTGCATATCTTGGCCTTGCTGTTATGGTTTGTGGATTCTGAACCCCACTTTATAAGTTGTGGTAACAGTATGTTGACAAGCCAGTTGTATGACTTATGATTTTCATCTGAAATAAGAGAAATCTAAATTAAGAGTACCCCTTTGTGAGACAGCCCTTACCACCAAAATAATAAGTACAAACCATTTTTAGCATTTAGCACAATTACACTGTTATTTAGTTCAATTGTATATGAGAAATCAGGACATAACTTCTGTTCTTGGTTTACTGGTGTGACATCATAGAATGTGACTAAGCATTTATCTTTTTGTAAGCAGACAAGCTGGTATGCCTGATTATCTGTGTAGTTTTTCGGAAGCAGTTCCATGAGGATGACTTCAATCGTGTAGTCAGCATCAGACGTGGCGTCAGAGGATTGATTTTCAACATTTAGTTCAAGAAGAATATAAGTTTTATGTTTTTCCATATTTTCACTAGTAACTAATTGATTTAGCCGACCTATAGTTGGTGGCAGTTCACATGTAGGAAGTTTGGGTTTATAACGATATTTAAACCATAATTTGTTTCCCCATAACCTCCTGTTGACAACATGAGGTTTAGTAACTAAAATATTTATAGATTCCCAGAATGATTCTGGGGTCAGCGTAGTGCAAATAGACTTAGAAGTCTCTTTCATTGCTTCTGGTAAAACAGCCAAATTCTTGAGGTAACACTGATTTGATTCAAACAAAAGTAGTAGGTACTGTAATACGATACGACAAAGTTTGCTAGTGGGTGGACACTGGATATACAAAATTACAATTGTAGCAAATGCTCTCCTCTCTGTGCTTGTGCTTGTGGACTTGTGGTTAAACCTCGCCTCGGTTAAACCTGGTTAAACGTTAAACAGCTGCTGAGCTGATAGCAGCTGATTGGCTGATAGCACAGAGCATGCTTTTATGTCAGTTGATTTGATGTCATAACATGTCATGCATGACAGTTAGGGGATTGCGTTCAACAACAACAGCAGCCAGCAGCAGATCTATAGAAAACTAAATTCGTCCAGCCGACAGGGGGCTTAGCTATGATATTATATATATTAGCTATGATATCTTTATCTTAGTATGATATACGAGTTCAGCATGGCAGCCGTTGGATTGGACCTAAAATTTTTGTAATATTAATGATAACCTGCTTGCTTTAGAAGTTCTCTTTATTATTCGCTTAGTCTGGACTAAGTCGACGTTCGGACGGACGTAAAAAAACTTAGAGCATTTAACCTATGGAGATGGCAAGCAGCGAATCACCGAACAACATTTTCTGCCACTTTATGCGGGGGGCGAGGAAAACACATACAGCACACTACAAAAATTTGACAACCACACACAGATACATGCTTCGTGTTGTTACGAACGCACACGAAAGAATAATAGCCACACAATAAAAAAACACATACACATTGACAAATTTGTGCGTATCTACGCAACTGTCCTATGACAACAAACACAAAGTGCTAGTGATGGGACACAAACAATCAGTGGTATTTCATTACATGAATCAAAAATCAATCTGCCTAGCCTTTTCCCAACTATGTTGGGGTCGGCTTCCAGTCTAACCGGATGCAGCTGAATACCAGTATTTTACATAGAGAGACTGCCTGTCTGACCTCTACAACCCGGTTACTTGGTAATACGATACCCCTTGGTAAGACTGGTTGTCAGACTTTCGGGCTTCTGATGACCCGTAACGACTGTCAAAGAACCACGAATGACAGCCGGGACCAACAGCTTAACGTGCTTTCCGAGGCACGGAGGAGTCTCGGTATGTAAAGATGGTCACTCATTCACTGACCAACCCCGGCAAGCGTAGCTTAACCTGCTATTTCATTACATGAATGAATGAATAAATAAAATGTTAATTCGTTTTATTTTCTTGTGTGTACAGGTCAAGCCACCCGAAACTGTCAAATTTTCCCAATCAACCTTGAACCTAATACTTTAGATTTATAAAGATTGTAGTAGCTTGACGTGCTGGCGTCTGTACACAAAAATACGCAATATGATTCATGCCTGCGAAACTACGTAGGTAGCCAGTAATGACAAAACAATTAATAGTGCTTTAGAAAAAGAACGATTGTATTTATTTTTTAGTCAAATATTTTTTTCAAATAACATTTTGATATTGCTGGACCTTCCCTATCATTCTGCATTTAGAAATTCGGGAACCACTGTACAAACACAACCGGCGATTTTATATACTAGCTACGCGTTAAGGGTCACTGTTCTAACCTAACCCAACCTAACCAAAATTATTCTCAAGCAATAGAGGTAATGGTCACTAACCCAAGTGATTCACCAATGTGAAGTTTCGGACGCGCGTGTGTGATAGTACAGTGGAGCCACAATTCGGGATACATACTTGAGCCCCGTTTTATAATGCGGGCTTAACGTAGGTATACGTGTCAAAAAGTGGGAAGGGTAGAATATAAATAATAAAATAACACAGCCAATTTTATTATTTTGTTAAAAATAACACTTTTACTCGTCCATTTTTTGTTTTTTAAAACTATTTGAGTTCGGTGTTTCATAACTAACTAATTAAAGAAACTAAATGATGTGTTTGATATTTTAGTAGGAAAACATGCGGGTGCAGGCTTTGGCTATGAAGCCACACACGCATGTTTACTTCATATTCATATGTCTGAATAATGACGACTACAGTCTGATTTTTAATTCGACGGAATTCTGACATTTCAGAAGTGTTGCCAATAATAAAACGGTCCTACTAAAATCTTTAATTTTGCAGGCGGTTCTTCCGTGCCAAGAATGTTTTTTAAAGTGGGTATCGTACCCTCAATTAGCTTCCTTCTATTATTTGCAAGTTGTTTAAAATTACACGACATAAAATGTTCCGAACAGATTGCACTAGTACGCGTGGGTCCCCAAGTTTCTGTATTACCGCAAAATATCCTCCAATTTTGTCATAGTACGGGATCTTTTGGAAATCTGTTGAAGAAAAATATAGAATAGAAGTAATCAGTTTAAATAAGTGCCAATAGAATCAAAGGAAAATCATGTCTATTAATTTGATTGTGTACGCACGCACGGCTACAGATCAAGCTATACATATCCAGTATAAGGTGATCTCGCACTGCATAGGATTTCCTTACAATGAGAGATTAGTGTAAACTGGAAATGTATAGCTTGATGTATAGCCGTGTGTACTACGTTTTCATAACAGCCTTGAAAAAACCTACTAGTAAGTACCTTCTACCTACGGTCCGCGGTGGAATAGTTATTAAATTATTCCAGTGCGGATTATTTTTTTCAAATTGCATGAGCTGCAAAAACTCACATTTGAAACGAACAAACTGTTATTTTTTATTAGCCTAAAACTACAAAAGAAAAGAATTTAAATCGACTCACAAAGAACTGAAATTAATATTATGTAATATATATATTTTTTATTTCAACCTGACTTAACCAGATACATTACAAAAAAAAAACTGGTTACTGAACATAATGACTGAAAAAATCATTTATTTTATCAATCATTGATTCACGTTGTCCCTGCACTATGCAAATTCTTACTGTACTACGTTTGCGCTACCAACGTACCACTGTATTTTTCTATCGTAATGTCAACAACGATTATTTCGACATTATACTTAAATAAAACTGTTTGAATGTATAATTTATACTTGTATGTGGTAAGAAACACCATGGTTTCGCAAATTTGAAGTGGCAGATCGCTTTTTGCACGAGGAAACTGCACAATTAACCATTTTTTGGGAGCACTTTCTTGCGACACAATACGATACACAATGACAGCAGTCGGCGAATGAATTAGTTTTATATAACGTGCATGGCCATATGGCCAATCAACTTTGGCAGAGGGGTTCGCTCAGCTATGCCATCTCCATAGGTTAAATGCTCTAAGTAAAAAAAAGAAGTTTGCTTTTCTATAAGTAATGAGGCCCTTAGGTCGAGCGCGCATTGCGGTGCGTTTCCGGTAGTTCTGCCGCACTGGGCGGGGCCTACGGTAACAAAACGCATGACCGCAGTGCGCGCACTTCAAAGACATTCCATACTTCACAGATTTTGCGGTAGAAAAACGCACCGCAATGCGCGCTCGCCCTAAGACTTAAGTTTGCAATGTAAAAAATGTAAAGTAATAGTGTACTCATTGTTGAAGAGCCTATAAATAAATAAATAAAAATATCGATTTTTTTCGCGCATTGGATTTTCAACGCTCTGCTTAGCGCCGAGAGTTGAAAATCTAACAGTGTGCTTTTTCGACACGCTAGAATGCACTCTGTTGTTGTCAACTACTGACTGCCTAGAATATCTGACCACCACAACCCAGTAACTGGGTAATACGATACCCCTTGGTAAGACTGGTTGTCAGACTTTTGGGCTTCTGACGACCCGTAACAACTGTCAAAGAACCACGAATGACAGCCGGGACCAACGGCTTAACGTGCTTTCCGGGGCACGGAGGAGTCTCGGTATGTAAAGATGGTCACTCATTCACTGACCAACCCCGGCAAGCGTAGCTTAACCTGCTATTTCATTACATGAATGAATGAATAAATAAAATGTTCATTCGTTTTATTTTCTTGTATGTACAGGCCAAGCCACGGAACCACTTTACAAACGCACCCGGTGATTTTATATACTAGCTATTTTTTTTTGGGTATTCGTGGACCTTTGACCGTCAAAGGTCCACGAATGACAGCCGGGACTTTCCGAGGCACGGAGGAGTCTCGGTATGTAAAGTTGGTCATCCATCCACGGACTAACCCCGGCAAGCGTAGCTTAACCTGATGGATCGACCCGTGCGGCTATTATTACTTAGCCACGAGCGCCTCGGCTCAACAACGAGAGGTGAAAATCCAGTGCGCGATAAAATCCCGCCGCGATATTTTTACGTCCGCGCGTACGTCGGCTTATACTATGCAGCTCTGTGACTTATTGAGCTAATGTGTACTTTGCTTTATCTTCATGCGTGTACACACGGCTACATATCAAGCTACGTATTTCCAGAATAATCTGATCTCGCATTTTATAGGATTTCCGTACAATGAGAGGTCAGCTACTGGATATGTATAGCTTGATATGTAGAACGTGTGTACCTTATTTTTTTTATACTACTGTACTGATCGTACACACGGCAACGCGTCAAGCTATAAATTCCAGTTTACACTGACCTCTCATTGTAAGGAAATCCTATACAATGCTAGATCAGCTTATACTGGAACGTGAAGCTTGATCTGTAGCCGTGCGTACACACGTCCCTCTGCTGAGCAAAGGTCTAATCAATATAAATTCAAACGATGATTTTTTTTCGTTTCAGGTATTTGTGATCAAATACAGTGCCACACTACCACGTGCGTTCCATTTATTTTCATAAAGTATCACAAACAATCAAACAAGTCATCCAGTCCACTCCATCCCTATTTTCCTCAAAAGTCCTGAAATGGGGTTGGCTCCTTAAAACTTTTGGCAGATGACGCTAGCATAGCTTTCACCTGTCACATTTGTTTACTCAATTTGTGTGTTCGGTTTTGTAAATTTTTTCATCAAAATACCAGGATGGATAATAAGATAAACATGTACTCAACATGGAGAATAAGCGAGCTAAAGGCTGAACTGGAAAAAACGAGGTGCTTCTTTACAAGGAAGTAAAGCAGACCTTATTGAAAGGTATACTGTTAAAATTATACATCAAGCTATTTTATTTATGAAATAGTTTTCTTTGTAGGAAGTATACATTTCATAATACTTTTCGCCAATTATACATTACTACAAAAAGCCGAATTAGACCACTTTTTTTTAATAACTTTTTTTAACGTTTTTTTTTAATTCTACAGCTATCGGAAATTGGTGTGCACCTATTTCTTTGCAATAAGGCACTTCACATTTCTTAGTCATTTTGTAAAATCTTAAACAAACAAATACTTCATACAAACGAATATAATTTTGGTTAAAGCTATGCTAGCGCCACTTTGACAGTAGCCAACCCCATTGAAATCTCACGATGTGTCACTCACAGACCAACTTAACTTTTTTTGATTATACGAGATCTGTGCAAGCATATTTTTAAAAATATTTTTATAATTTTGTTTTCTACTTTACATTTTAGTTTTAATAGTTTTCAAGATTTGATATTGGTGTTTAGGAGCCGCTTAATGATATTGATTAATTAAAAATATAAAAATAGGCAGGTGTATGTAGGTAATGTCATACACTGAGCTCGAACATGGCTATCAAGGGTTGCGGCAAGCTACTCAGCCTCAATTTTATGTCGGAGATGATGGAAATCTTGTACCGATAAGATCATCAGTAAGTTTGCATTTTCATGAAGATATTGTTGTTGTCAAGTCAAACACAAAGACTACGTGGATACCTAAGAGCAATGACCTTTTGCACTGTAGTATAGGGACACTATTAATAATTTTATTGTGATAAGTGTTATGTAAACTAAAACAGATATACTTAAAATAACAATCCAAACACAAATAGTAGTAAGGTCACTTAAGTGAAACGAATCCAGATTAAATATTGGTTCAGCTAATATTATCTTTGTCCATTTCCCCACTAATGTAGCACTGATAACACTACTGAGCACATAACTGCTTGAATGTTGAGTGCAGGACCGCTACACCTAATTATCCTATATTATATGGACACAATAGATTATTATATTTATAGCTGTACATGCTGACAATGACAAGTGAGGTAATGTAGTATGTTAATTTATGTCAAGTTTATCTTAGTTATCAAGTGTAAAGTACCTAGTTTCAACCAATCGGTGGCAAGGTTGCCTGTGGGGCTTATCATATGCTGTGATAGGAGCCAAGTGTATCATAGATAGTGTGTGGTGATGGAGTGGCAGTGGCTTAAAGATTGGTGGCGTCTCAAAAGATGGAGGAAGGACAAGAAGGGCCAGAATGAGGATGACATATGTTATTGTGATGACTGTCTGCCTGATGTAAGATGATGGTGGCTATTGTTATGTCACTCATGATTAATTTATCATTTCATTAAAATAATTTATTTAAATGTTGAAATTTTTGTTTGTGCTAAGTATTTGAATTTTAAATTTTGTGTGTAACAGGACAAAGACATTATGATTTGTACATGCAACTTGAATGGCTTCTTTAGCATACACATGCTAATATTCTCTACTTACTGAATTCAGTAGTGTGTGTATTTCTCCTCCCCCACTCGTAAGGAGGATGCTTCATGTGAGACTAACTTCAGATTTGTTAATGTTTTTATTTAATTGCCAACAGTACAGAAGTTTGTATTGTGGATTGACTGGAGCAGACTAAATGATGCTTGAATTATACTACTAAACATGTTTATATAAGTGCAAATTAAAATAGGTGTTTAACTTGCTCATAATAGTTGCCAATATTTTCTTGTTTCATACTTTTTAGAGTGTGATTTTTCAGTAGTTGGGTTTTAGTTTTTAAACTTGCATTTTATTTAAATTATTTTGGGGTTATAATTTAACTTTCTGAGATAAAATACCCGTTGGTAAAGTCACGAGCAAATTGAATCATTTTACATGATCATTTTAAATTACATTTGATATTTTTACATAAAACAAATTCAAAATACACACATGCATTTTCTGTGACTATTGTCTGACTTTCAGGTATCTCCATAACTTTAGGTAAAGAGTATGTTCAAATAAGTCCTGTCCAAGAATTAGTTATTAAATATATTTAGTGAATTTCAAAGAAAATGTTAGACTTGGGAAAGGCCACAATGTTTAAATGTCCTTATCAATGTTTAAGGACTACTTCTTTAACCATTCTGGCTTTTTATCTACCTATCATAAGAAATGCCTATACACTAAATTACTTCATTCAGACTTTTAATTTTAACCTATAGTGTTAGTCAACAGGGTGTATCAGAAAGGTATGGTCAAATTTAATGTAGTACAGACCATCAAACTGAACTACTATGGGATCAACATCGTAATCGCGAAAAAATAATCAGCCGCCCCCCATACATTTGGATTGAGTAGTTGTTGAAGTTTTGTATGGGGCAGTCTATAATTTCTTCGCGATATGATGTTGGTCCCATGGAGAAAGTGGTTCAGTTTGATGGTCTGTACCACACCCTTAAATTTGACCACACTATTCTGATACACCCGGTATTAGAAGGCCAAATCAATCTGCCTAGCCTTAACCCAACTATATTGGGGTCGGCTCCAGTCTAACCGGATGCAGCTGAATACCAGTATTTTATATGGAGCGACTGCCTATCTGACACTGTATTAGAATGTGTTGTCAAAGAAACTAAGTAAAATATTTCAGCTACCTGTTTATTGTACAGTTAAATAGTATCCTTCTATTCTGTACACCCACAACTATTGTTCTCCTTTTGTGCAAACAAATGAGGCAAAATAGCCAGTGCGGTGTTTACAATTTTCTCTTGTTCTTGGCTTCTTTGAAAACATTGATTTATTTTCTCTTTTATAAGCCAGGCATCATTAGCCACTTTTTGGAGGTCTAGAACACAGGGTTTCTCAAACTTTTGGACCCAGATACCCCTGTTAAATTTCCCAAAGGTTTGCGAACCCCTAACCCCCATTCAAAAAAAAAAGAAGAACATTTAGCTGTACAAGAAAATAAGTTTTTTTTTTTCATTTTAATAAAAGGTAACTGCAACTGTGACTAATGTTGTTGTTTTCGCTTGTTTGTTTTCGCAAATTAGGTCGAATTTAGGAGCGATCTTGGGCAATTTTAATCTTAATTCTGACTCAACATCAAGTTTATTTGTGTATTTGGTTTTGGTATGAAAACCCACTCTCTTCGCATAAGTAAGTAAAAGTTGTTGCGAAGTGTAAAAGAAAATTCACCGCTTTGCGTGAGAGTTCGGGATATTCTTCCATATACACTGGTCATCAAAAAAATCGGCCCACCTGCGTTTTTACCGCACATCACGTTTTTCTTAGGCAAAACCAAACAAAATGTTCTAGTACTGAAATGTTTTATTTAACTTGTTTATTTACACCAATTTAATCACAATTTAAACTTCAAAATGTTTTTTTTTTAAAGAATTTTGATTTAAAAATCAAAATCCTTAATTTTACACCATTTTTTGATTAATTTTAAAAACGCTGTAGTTTTTTTGCCATAAGTGTTATGTACACAATTGTTACAAATTAATATTGCGTATTCCCTCCTCTTGCTCGAATGACGGCCTGCATTCGCCGTTTTAACGACCTTATCAAGATTTTGATAGTCTCTTGAGGGATTCGGGCCCATTCTTCCGTAATGGCGGTTTCCAGGTCTCCTAATGTTGTCGGGGCTGGATTACGGGCTCTAACCTTTTGTTTTAGGGTGTCCCACATATGCTCTATCGGGTTAAGATCGGGGCTTCTTGCTGGCCAGGACATAACCCGAATGCCGACCTCTTCAAGGTAATCGGTGGTGATGTGCGCTACGTGTGGTCGTGCATTATCATGCATTAATTCAAAGTTCTCACCAATATAGCCGGCATATGGCACCACATGGTCTTCTAAGATCTCTGTGATGTAGCGTGCGGCAGTTAAAGCACCTCTTCGTATGAAAACCAGCTCCGTGCGTCCAGTCAAAGATATCCCAGCCCAAAACATTACAGAGCCCCCACCATAACTGACAGTTTCTCTTATGCAACACTGAGTATAACGTTCACCTGGCCTTCGCATGACATTACGGCGTCCATCAGAACCGTATAAAGTCATTCGACTCTCATCACTAAAAAGAACTGACTCCCATTGACCTATAGTCCAGTTGATGTGATTACGGGCAAATTGAAGTCTGGCTTGTTGATGAGCTGTGGTCAATTGTGGTCCTGTTGCAGGCTTGTGTGGTCTTAAATTTTGCTCACGAAGTCTTCTTCTTACAGTACTATCACTTATAGCCACACCCCGAACTTCACGTAAGCGTCGCTGGAGATCAACACCCGACTGATGTCGATTTCGTAGAGCTGATACCACTATAAAGCGATCATCCCTTTGAGATGTCACCCTATGCCTTCCAGATCCAGATCTTCTTCGATACTGGCCAGTTTCCAGGAACCTTTGGTAAACTCGCCGCACTGCAGAACGGCTCAGTTGTAACCTCCTGGCCACGACACGTTGACTTAAGCCTTGTTGGAGCAAAGCCACCACTTGGGCCGCCTCAGCCTCAGTAGTGTCCATTATTTTTAAGTAAAGTAATCAAATCTACAGCCTCGGTAAATAAACTTAACGTTATTAACAAGAAATCCCTACAAAAGTCTGTTTCGGACTGAAAGAACGGTTCGAATTTGTTTCGACGTAAAACCACCAAATCAGCACTCGACAGTATTTCTGTATAAAAAATTGTTAAGTACCTTCAAGTGCAATAAGATTTACGACAAACAAGATGTCAAACATCATATCCGACCCTCAAAATAAAAAACAAACGTGTGAAACAGCTTATCTGTGAAACAATCGATAAATATTAAACAAAAAGTGGGTGGGTCGATTTTTTTGATGACCAGTGTAGCTGCCCAAAAATCAATTAAATCAAATTCAAATTGTTTGGCTTTTGCAACTATAATAAATTAATAGTTGATAGTCAATAATTTAGTCTCAATTAATATATTAGTCAATAATAGTAAATAATAATCAATAAATTAAAAAGAGTCAGTAATGTAATATTTAGTAATTGATATAGTAGTCAATAATTTGTTAATATTTAAAGCAATAGGCAATCAGCTAGAAGAATTTCATCTGCGGACATTTCTAGTAATGACTCCAAAACCAGCATGCTTTCGGTTGAACATTTTTCAGTCGCGCAATGCGTGTCACTTGCGCTTGCCAACCATCCAGACATAGACCCCATTACGTAAATCTTGTCGCGAACCCCCTACCATCAAATTGCGAACCTATAGGGGTTCGCGTACCCCACTTTGAGAAACCCTGGTCTAGAAGTCGTGTGTTTCTCTCTCTTTCTATCATACAGGATTTAATTTTCTTCAAGTGAAAGTGGTAGTTGTGGATAAATAATTAGCCAATTGCCAATTGGATTCATATTTAGCCTCCATCATCATCATCATCTGCCTAGCCTTTCTCAACTATGTTGGGGTCGGCTTCCACTCTAATCATATTTAGCCCCCATGTTAATAATTTATAAAATGATGTATTTGGATATGAATTAAATTTTTATTTATGCACATTAATAACTAGGGCGAGTTGGATCTGTGCGAGTCGCTGGACCCGCACAGCGATGGCGGGGGTAAGAAGGTGGTGGTCGGCGTCTGCGCCATGGCCAAGAAGTCGCAGTCGAAGCCCATGAAGGAGATCCTGACGCGCCTCGACGAGTTTGAGTACATCAAGATGCTGGTCTTCCCAGAGGAGGTTATCCTTAAGGTTCTCCACTTTGTCTAACACAACTAGTGGAACAAAATATTCTGTAGATGGGATGGTTGAACGTCATCAATTGGCTGAGTATAAAGAGTTCAATTATTGTGCCGTCAGCAATTTTTGATATGATGCTTAAAGTTATCTGCTGGTGCTTAAGCCATAATTAATGTCAGTGATCCACATGTTAAAAGTTAGCCAGAACAATTAAGTAATGTAATAAAAGATTTACATTGAGACTGGTACAAAGTAGACATATTTTGTTTTACTATTTGTCACGCAATTTATTTTCATAATTAACAACTGTTAGAATTCTTCTTCATTCGTTTAATTAATCGTTTTTAACACACATTCATACATGCGCACGATACTAACGTTTACACGTTGTAATGTTCTGTTTCCATTGAATGGCTTCATATACACTAGCTTTGTTTGTGTGGTCGGTGTCAAGTAGCGAATTAGTCAGTAATGGTGTATTCATAGTCTTTCACCGTTCGCGCATTCGTGCATTTAGTTGAGGAAAGCGTAAGACGTATCGTCTGAACTCTGAACTCGCCGTTATTGTATTAATTTGCATTTTCTGTCTACTTGATAATTAATATTATGTTATATTTTTGCAGAAACCAGTAGAAGAGTGGCCTATCTGCGACTGTCTTATTTCCTTTCATTCGAAGGGCTTCCCTTTAGACAAGGCCATTCAATACGAGAAGTTACGGAAGCCCTATGTTATAAACAATCTTCACATGCAGTATGATATTCAGGTATAATATTGATTGCTTCAGAATGTAATTATGTTCATTTGACGTCAGGAGTTGTTACTTGATACTTGCACGTATTACTTACAGGATCGGAGAAAAGTATACGCGATATTAGAGGGTGAAGGTATAGAGATACCTAGATATGCAGTATTAGATAGAGATTCACCGGACCCGAAACGTAAGTCTTTATTTATCTTGAAGTGCGTGCTAAAAAGTTCCTCGAATCGCGCTGTTACGAGAATGTTCCAAGTGTTCGTCTTGCGATAAATACTTACCTATGGATTTCTTAGACTAAAATCATTAGGAACCAACCTTTTCTAAATTAGTCAATAACCGGCGCTTATTAAGTAACGAATGATTTGGGTAAAGTATCCCTTTACATCGTATATAGCCTACTAGCTGTTGCCCGCGACTTCGTCTCCGGTCCAGGATAAAAAGTAGCCTATGTCCTTATTCATGTCATGGTCTACCCATATGCCAGATTTCATCGAAATCCGTTCAGCGGTTTTAGCGTGAAATCGTAACAAACAAACAAACAAAGTCACTTTCGCGTTTATACAGGGTTATTGGTAAAACACCAGCAACCTCTTAAGGGGTCATTGTACTCATCATTATGAACAACTTTTACTATGGGACCAATCCTGAAATCGCGAAAAAAAATCAGCTGCTCCCTACATTTTGACTAGTTTAATGTAGATAAATGTACTGAACAGCAGATTTTTTTTTCGCGAATTCAGGTTTGGTCCCATAGTAAAAGTTGTTCATAATGATGAGTACAATGACCCTTTAAGAGGTTGCTGGTGTTTTACCAATAACCCCGTAATTATTAGTTAGGATTTTACGTAGAATCCTCTCAGGTGTATAGGGAGCTGCCACTACCCTGGCCCTAATATTGACTTAGGTACCTTCTTGCAACATAACCATGACCAATTTTTACAGCATTTCGTTTTGGAAGTCCATCTTCAGATATTGACGGTCGGTATGGCGTATATTTTTATGTTGGCTAGGAAGAAAGCTAGAAATCGTCATACCCTGTGCCATTTCGCGATTGCTAAGTAAGCAACTTACTTAGTATTAACGCTAGTTATTTATCTACGTCTTCTATCGCCCGCCATCTCAGTGTCCCTTCTTGCGGTGCCACCGTATAACGGCCGCAAAATGATGACCGTCAGGGCGATTTTTTGACACCGTATTTCCGTAAAAGTCAAATCGATCGTTATTTTCATGACAGCCGTACTTGTGGTCGTTATTTAGCGGCTGCCAGTTAATATTTCCAATTTATTAGAAGAACCGCATACTTCCAGATCACGAGCTGGTAGAGTCGGAAGACCACGTGGAAGTGAACGGCGTGGTGTTCAACAAGCCCTTCGTGGAGAAGCCGGTGTCGGCTGAAGATCATAACATTTATATTTATTACCCCACCTCTGCCGGCGGAGGCAGCCAGCGACTATTTAGAAAGGTATGAAACACCTGGCTTATGAAGAATTCGCTCAGTACCATAACTAAATCAGAGTTAATTTACTCTGATTTCATCTCTATGAAAATCACTCGCTTCATGCTTACTAAAACTTTTTTCAAGCAATCTTTTTTGTACAATGCGTGCCACTAAAGATGAGACTTGACACACCACGTGGTTTGACTTGCACAGTAGACGATTATAGGTCTCTTTAGCGGTATGAGGTTCAGACCTCATACCGCTAAACAGACCTATAAACGCCCCCGTCCCGCGCCTGAGCGTGGGACGGGACCGCCGGGCGTAATCGGTGGGCAGCGGAAAGACCGCGGGAAGCGCGGTCAAGTCTCACCTTTCGTGGCGCGTATTGTAGAATATGTCATTACTGTACCTATTATGCTGCAATATTTAAACATCACTGCACTTTCAATGGCTGATTCCTTTCTTGTTTTGCAAGCTTTTTAAACATTGATTTCCTCAATTGCAGATAGGAAGTCGAAGTAGTATATATTCACCAGAATCAAGAGTGAGGAAAACAGGGTCGTTTATTTATGAAGACTTTATGCCCACTGATGGTGAGTTGTGATCAAAACGCATTATTGACGTAAGTAATAATGCTACGTGGTTTTTAGTTCCACTGATGATACGCCATCATTTTGCGACGGCATGGTAAGAAGCGAGTACTAAGATTAGTGGGAGGATGGACAAAAGCTACGCACTTAACATCATACTGCGAACATCTGGATTTCCAGGAGTTGCGGAGATCACATGCCAGCCTTTCCCTGTTAAACCAGAACATCATTTGAACGAAGATCCGCGCAACATGCGCTCGCAGAACCTAGAACCCGCTGCTAGCAAAGCTATACCTGGAAAAAGTTAAGATTACGAAGAGGAAGGGCCTCCGATAAGTTACTACGCGTGTTTCGCATGCGCCGTACTGATGCGCGTGAGCGTCAAATTACATTCACAGTTGCGACGAGGCTACGTGACTGAAACGCCATCAAAGTGTTACGTATTGAATGACGAAACTCCACAGATAACTCATAGAAATCGAAACCTTATTTTATTCAAAATAAATTCCATATTCCATTGCTGCACGCTTTCAAAGGGTTGCCCGCGTTACGCGCCTTGAACGGCGTGCGAAGAACGCGTGGCTTACCGGATGCCCTGAAGAGGTTTATTTGCGACATTTATATGCAAATCCGAATGTTTCTAGGTACCGACGTAAAAGTATATACTGTGGGTCCCGACTACGCGCATGCAGAGGCCCGCAAATCTCCGGCATTAGACGGCAAAGTTGAGAGGGACTCGGAAGGCAAAGAGATCAGATATCCTGTCATATTGTCCAATCAGGAGAAGCTTATATCCAGGAAAGTTTGTCTCGCCTTCAAACAAACTGTTTGCGGGTTTGATTTACTTAGGTAAGTAGTTTAGATTAAAACTCAATTCTATATCATATCATAAAACGAAAACATTCTCGGTTATTTGCACTTAGAATAAATATCTCTAAGGTGTGTCAGTAAATAGGTTGCCGTATCTAAATAATTAATCCTGCCGATGCGGGATCGATACGGCCAGCCATGAAGGTTACGCGGACTGACGTCATTTAGCCCGAGAATTTATGAATTAACCTTGTAATCAAATCGTTATGGCTGTTTGAAGCGCCATCGGTCCTGAATAATAAAGTAACTTAAGTACTTTTTATTCGTGAAAAACCAGTAAAAACATAAAGAACACACACTTTAAATACTTTTTATTTTTGAATACCACACAACGTTTCGGATCGACGTTCATGGTGGGTACGTGTCTGTGTTTCTTGATAGCTATGTTATTTTATTTTATTAACTAAGGGCCGCTTTTTCATTCGTGAGATACCTTTTATCTGGGGAATACGTTTGACTTTTTGACAGCTTTTGTATAGAAAATATGTAAAACCGCCGTATTTATTCCTCAAATAAAAGTTATCTGTTGATTGAAAAATCGACCCTTAGTGTCTAAACACACCATGCCGAAGTTACGCGACCGAAGTTCCGCGGCTGATGTTACGTTCCATCGTGTTCGGCTGATATGACACACCATAAGTGCCGAACTTACGCGGCGGAAATTCAGTTGCGCAACTTTGTGTGCCAGCCTCCCGCTGCTCCCCGCCCCGGATCTTCTTCGGCAATCGAACCGAACTTCGGTCGCGTATAATGTGTACGTTGCCGCCGAATTGCCGCTGAACTTACGCCCGACCGAAGTTCGGCTGTACGCAAGAACGCAACGTAATTGTGTCGTCAGTAATTCAAACAGCATTGCAGGCGTAATCGTGCCGAACTACGGTCGCGTAACTTCGGCATAGTGTGTTTAGACACTTAGAGCTGATTTTTCAATAGTCAGATAACTCTTATCTGAAGAATAAATATGACAGTTTGACAATTTTCTATACAAAAGCTGTGAAACCGAAATATTTATTCCTTAAATAAAAGTTATCTGACGGTTGAAAAATTAGTCCTTAAGAAAACTTACATAGGTTAACATTAGTGAAAGAAGGCCAATTACAAGTTTTCACTGACAAAATTCGGATGGAACAAGAGAACCAAGAGGTAGAAGAGGTTAAAGAACTCTGAGCGAATAACAATAGAACACGAGAAGTGTCAGTGATCTTGGAAGAAGCGGTTACATGGTGTTTTTTTTAGTTTAGTGACACTGGTGGTGAATAAATCAAGATCATCAACACTCTGACACATCGAGTTGTATGATCTGCTAGCTCTTATCGTATAAGAAATATAACTTGTTTTCAAGTCTCGTTCGAGTGTGGTTACTTCTAGTCAAGCTTGCTCCGTCGCTACTCGCTCGTTGACCGCATCATTACTGGCCATCACGTGAAATAGTGGTCAATCAATCAATCTGCCTAGGCTTTTCCCAACTATGTTGGGATCGGCTTCCAGTCTAACTGGATGCAGCTGAATACCAGTATTCTACAGGAAGCGAGTGCCTATCTGACCTCACCACCACAAGTCACAACACAGTTAAATAGTGGTCAATCGCGAACCCTAAAAACATTGTTCACTCAATGTTAAGTGTAGGCCTTATTATTGCGCGATATTCCTCAAATTTCCTCCCCTGCGAGTCCTGGGATACAGACCGCGTATCAGCAAGCATATCGTGAAACGCGCCAGATAGATGGACCGACGACCTTAAATGGATGGCTGGGCCAGACTGGATGCGGAAGGCGCCACAACACCATACCCTCCGTATGGTGTTGTGGCGCAGCTCGTATGATAATGCTTATGTCCAACAGTGGTGGCAGTGTATGTGCTGAATACAAAGAAATCAAAAATAAATAATAAATAGATTGATTCCTTCCCTATACCCTTAACATAATAGTAATAGTCTACAATACTAAATCAGGATCAAACTTTCAGAGCAAACGGCAAATCCTTTGTCTGCGACGTAAACGGATTTTCATTCGTGAAGAACTCAAACAAATACTACGATGACTGCGCGAAGATCTTGGGTAATATGATCTTGAGGGAACTAGCGCCCACGCTGCACATACCGTGGTCAGTGCCCTTTCAACTGGACGATCCGCCTATAGTGCCCACGACCTTCGGCAAGATGATGGAGTTGAGGTGTGTTGTGGCCGTCATCAGGCATGGGGACCGCACGCCTAAGCAGAAGATGAAGGTTGAGGTGCGGCATCAGAGGTGTGTTGTACTTTCATCCAATTTTAAATTTTGTGCGTGATATTTGGGAGTATTTGAAGCTTTTCTCGTGTTTTTTTTAAATCATTAATGGTAGAGTTGTTTTGGACTGAAGGATTTTTGGGGATTATCCCCAAAAATTTAATCGGTAAAGCAACTATCAATGTTCTGGAATTAGGTTACATAAAATTTTCAGCTGAAAAAATCTGTCTCTAGATTTGAAGTTGTATGGAAAATTATATAAGCATCGAATTTTAACATTCAGAGTTACAAATAAAATAAATGCAATTATTTCCAGATTCTTCGAAATATTTGAGAAATACGACGGCTTCAAACGCGGCCACGTGAAACTAAAGAAGCCCAAACAACTGCAAGAGATCCTGGACATAGCGCGCGCGTTACTGTCAGACATACAGACAAGACACGCCGACCCTGAGATTGAGGAGAAGCAGGGCAAGCTTGAACAACTCAAGAGTGTTCTAGAAATGTAAGTGGTTTACACTGTTTACATAATCAACTACAGTACCCGGCGATAAATATTGCACATCGACCTTTGAAAAGAGACAATCGGCTAATTTCGGGTTCGTAGAGCGTTATCTCTGTCCCACACTACCTATGTGACGTTTTGTCAGTCGTTGTTCAAAATATATATTTAGAGTTTTTAACACCCCCAAAAAATAATTTAAAGTTGTACTATGGCATCTTTAGGAAAAAGAGGGAAACCTTTACGAGGTCAGTCACGCGAAATTATCTATAATGTTTATAAATATTTTGTAACCGAAGCTCACAGATTAAAAAAAAATGAAGATGAAAATGTAAGTTGTTATTTTAAGAAGGTTCAAGAGCGAGTTGCAAATGCCACTGGAATTTCAAGAAGAACTTTGAACAATATATTAAACGAAGTCAGTACTGAAACACATTCTACTGAAATTAAGTTCAGCACTCCAAAAAAAGGGAGACCAAAAAAGTGATTTAGTTTATACAAAATAATTAAATACGTAAACATAATGTGAACATGTTTTTTATATTTTATTTTATCCCAACCTAAAGCCATCACTTATAGAAAAAATGGTGTATTTTATACAAAGAATAAAAAGAATTATCAAAAGAAGCAAATCATAATTGTTTTAACAGCTCCTAATAGATACCGGACTGTTTGTATTTCGTGCGACAGAGATAACGCTCTACGAAGCCGAAATTAGCCGATTGTCTCTTTCCAAAGGTCGATGTGCAATATTTATCGCCGGGGACTGTAAGTATGCTCGGACTTTTAATTAGCTGCAATAAAATGACACTCATTATCTGTCATTTCGTTAAAAAATGTTCCCATTTCATAGCGAAATGACATTAAAAAAAAATTATAGTTTAAAAAAACTTTTTTTTTAAACTATAATTTATTTTTCAATTTTTTAGAGTCAAATTTCTCAAATAAAATTTATTCTAATATTTGTTACATTTAAGTAGGTATACTTTTTTTAAAGTATATTTTATTATTTTTATTTTAAATTATTGCATTGTCACCTGATAAGTGTGCAAAATTTCGAATTAATCTGACTATTTAAAGTGGGTAAAAATCGACTTCAAAGATTCCGTTACATACAAACATACAGGTGACGCTAATAAAAGCGTGTTAACGACATTAGAAGTGTCATTTTACTGCAGCTAATTAAAAGTCCGAGCATAGGCATGTGGAGGTATAGGTAGCACATTAAATGCGATTTCTAAAGTGCAGGCCACACGGAACGAAGCGAAACGAAGATAAGTTAGTTTCGCTTTCTTCCGCGTCTTTTCAGACTTGAATTCACACCGCATACTAAGCGAAACGAAAACGGAAGTATGAAAAGACGCGGAGGACAGCTAAACGAACTTAGCTTCGTTTCGCTTCGTTCCCAGTGTGGCCTGCGCTTTAGGCTCTCAACACCGATATGGGAGAAAACTCATCACCCTTGCACTCTAAATTCTTAGGATGGTATTTTTATTAGAGCATCATTTTATTTTATTTATATTATATTGATTGATGAGTCCTAACTATAATTTAACTACCCCATTACTTTATCACTGAATCTGTGTTGTGTCCATTGCCTCCAGGTACGGCCACTTCTCGGGCATCAACCGCAAGGTACAGATGAAGTACCAGCCCCGCGGGCGGCCGCGCGGCTCCAGTTCGGACGACGGTAACGCGCCGACGACGCACCACGGTCCGCTTCACGCACTTTACACCGCTTTACTGTAACATGCATTGGGATCACTTGCAAATATATCTACTATAGTTGTTATTATTGACAGTCAGACACAGTCCTGACTGACTGACTGATGCTCGGTTGCTAAGATAAACTCTCAATAGCTATTGACTCAATAAAGTTATGCATAAGATAAACGTCAGTTAACTGTCAGTGCGTTTCTGAATACGCAACAAGCCATTGAATAACTATGAAACCGATAACTAGTTCCTTAGTTGCCGCTAGATGGATTCGTATAAGAGATCGCGTCTAAAATTGATTTTATTATTTTAATTTGTCTTTAATCTAGTATTAAAGACAAATTAAAATAATAAAATCAATTTTATTTAGTTTTATTTATTGCCATTCAAGAATTGCATACAAGTGTTTACACGCGTGCGATTGCCATAAAATGGCATACAATAATTGAATGGCATAAAAGTTCGCTCATGTTTGAATGATAGAAATTTTTCATGCCAGATTTGAATACGATTTTGTTGTACGTGCGATTTTATTGTACGCGCGATTTTACTGTAACAACAAGTGCAACAATAAAGTACGTGTTGTTTAGACGGTGCCAGTTAATTGCTTTTCAATTTGATGGTATGCCACAGGCAGTAAACTTGCATCGTGTAAATGGAGCTTTAATCTCGCTACAACGCCCGATTTTCAGCCTTATGCATCCAATGTGCATTTGCTGTGTATAAAATACAGATGTGACGTGCTCAAAATTAACTTCATTTTTGGTTTTTTTACAATTTTAAGATCACAATGCATAGTACAGAACTATTTTTAAGTTACCAGCTTAAGTTACCAATAACACCCGCCTGTAAAAAGTTTTATTTGCAGTGCTGTCCCATTGTCGAGTTTTGCATTTAGCATTGCATACACATAAGCTAGTTAAAACTATAAAAATGCGAAGCTAGAAGCTACTTGCAGTATAGCTTAGCTATCTTTGTAGCTAAAATATTTTTATGTAGAATTTGAAGTTGATTTGCTATCGAGCTCTCAAAGTAAGTCTAAGAGTAAACCCGCACTGCAAAATATCGCCACACGAGTTTTTTCTGGCGTTTAGAATTCAAATATGTGCGTACGACAACGTTCAAATGTTCCATCGTTTATTTTCGAAAAAACCGAACTTTGTCGAATTAAATGTGACTGGTCCAATAAGAGAGTGACGGAATTAGTATAATTATCTAATAATAAAGCTGAAGAGTTTGTTTGAACGCGCTGATCTCTGGTACTACGCTAGTCGGATTTGAAAAATTATTTTTGCATTTGATAGCCCAATTCTTGAGGAAGGCTAGGCTATTTAACATCACGCTAAGACCGTTAGTAACCGAGCAAAAAGAAAAAAAAAACAAAAACGAAGTACATAATAGCACGGCAAGGTGATGCCATGCGTCAGGGTGGGTCGGGGGACAAGAAATTTCACGCCGACGACTATTGATCGATAGTCACATTTTATTCGCTATATTTTGGTTTTTTCGAAAATAAACTATGGAACTTTTGAACATTGTCGTACTGCATAAACGCGTATGCTGTACCTATCAAAGTAACTAGATTTTGTGAATAAAATACGCGCAATTTTATTTTTTCGCAGTTCTGGTCAGCTCTGAGTAACAGAGTAGGCAGAAGTAGGTACTGTAAAAGTAGAGGTAGAATATTGATAACTTTATAGCAACGAGTCATTCAAATTAATATAGGTAAGAAAACATGCATTTTAATCCAACTACATTTTTCGTCGGTTTACAGACGAAACACTTTTTATAGATTTGACACACTCGTGTTTGACCGCACCAACTGGTAAGTGATGTACACTGTACACTTTTACCGTTTGCTGATTATGTTTGTGTGTAGTCCACTGTACATAATGACATCATTTATATCTCACACGGTTTTGATATAATGCTGGCAGTATAATTTGTGAAAATATTTGCGTTATTTCGCTAATACAAAATCAACTTTACCTGTATGGAAATATGGTGTATTTTATATTAGTTAAATAACGCAAATATTTTTATAGTTACGCCAGTGTCAGCACAGTAATAAATAAGCGATAATCTTTCTAATAATACACGTGTGACCGTAGCCTTGTTGATAAGAATGATAACAAGATTTACCGGAACCTACTGGCTTGGTTGTTTGCTCAAACCTCTGTATGCGAGGCAGTTAGCATGGCTTTGAGAGTGCATACTCATAAACATGAGGCACATATTATTTGGTTTGAAGTTGTTAATGACGCTTTGAGTAGATTAATGGCTGGTTTACACAGTTCGAGCTGCTGACTAGACAGTAGGCAGCTGCTCGCATTGTGTACTCGCATGTCAGTACCTCGGCTTGCCTTGGCTGTTTTAATTATGAGAGCAGCGAGAAAAAAAAAAGAAAAAAAAATATGAGAGTAGCGAGCAGGCGAGCGAAAACAAAAAACGTTGAAGTTACTCGACTGCGAGCTACTGTCCAACTCGCAAGTGCGAGTGATTCGTATGATACGTCCACAGAGTGCGAGTTGCTGCACTGCAGCTACTCGGTAGGCCGACTCGCACTTTGTAAACTAGCCATTAGTAAGAGTGTGATATTTGAAAAGTATTTAATATTGTGTAATTATTAATGTATCAGGAAAAATAGTAGATCGAAGATATCAGAAGCTCACGGGATAGATTCAGGAGATAGAGCCGATATGTTGAGGAAGTTTAGGAAAAGAAGAGTAAAAGTTAAACCTACCAATTATTATAATAATTGGTAGGTATTGTAACTTGTACAGAAAAATATGTTGTTTTGGCCTGCAGGCGGGAAAAAATAATGGTAATATACCACTTGAGTCGATGATAAGTTCTCAATATTAGGAATATTGTTTTATTAGGAGTACAGGAATAGAAGAGTAAAGTTAGAATACCCATTGTTATTATAGACTAGCGACCCGCCCCGGGTTCGCACGGGTAGTACTAAATTACCTATAGCAGATGACTAAATCGGCGTTCGCACGAACGTAATAAAATCGCGACGGGATTTTATCGCGCACTGGATTTTCAACTCTCTGCTTAGCGCCGGGAGTTGAAAATTAAACAGTGTGTTTTTCGCGCCGGGATGCACTCTGTTTTTGTTAGGTTGGATTCTCAATGCGCCGGGCGTTGGATTCTCAACGCGTCAACAACGAGAGTTGAAAATCCAGTGCGCGATAAAATCCCGCCGCGATAATATTACGCTCGTGGGAACGCCGACTTATGATGGATGATTGAAATACTATCTTGAATTCATGCAAGCCTAGTACTTTTTGTTAGGTTGGGTTAGACTGTTCAGAAAAAAATATGACACAAAATTACAAAAAGCTAAAGCAAAAAATTCTGTTGATCCGATCGCTACAAAACTTTACAGGATCACCCGCTGGGCTAATCTGAAGATTGCCTGAAAATTTCTTCAAAAACGCTCTAGCGTTTTGGAGTCCGTAGGAATAACATACACACATCGATTTTTATAGATACAGATTTTTTTTTATTCTATAAATTCTACTGAACAATAGGTTGTCTTGCTGGCGGGAAAAAAAAAACTAATTAATTGATATTTCATTTCTTAAATTTGTAAATTGTAAGTACTAACATAGCATATGTGTGCAGTAGGAGGCGGTGGAGAGCCGTCCTTAGTCCTCATACTCAAATGGGGCGGAGAGCTCACGCCGGCCGGCCGAATACAGGCTGAGGAGCTCGGCCGCATGTTCCGCTGCATGTACCCCGGCGGACAGGGCCGGCACATACCCGGTATGTATGAAAGTGAATTTATCAACATATGTATCATGTAGAACCTAAGTGATTCATATAAGAGCGATTTGTAATGGATTTTGTTTTAGTTTTGCCGTTCATAAGCAGGATCAACATTACTAGATAGATTTGATCCGTAAGACTGGCCCTTTCGAATAATTTCATAATAAATCCAGGATGGCATTTGAGTTGGTTCGAATCCCGGTACAGGCAAGCAACTTTTCACAAATGTTTAAATACGGTTTCTTTTGATAAAATATTGGTCACATCAATATTTTGGATGCTTCTACAGAGCCCGCTAAACTTTCTACCCAATGTAAGTATATGGTAGAAAGTATTGATACTGTTTTCCGACATCCACTCGGAAGAAGTCGCGGACAAGACGAGTAAATTGCCAAATATAGGCTACTGCCATTTTTAAAGTTACAGATTGTACAATGCGTTTCAACTAAGAATAGAAATGACCTTGCGCCATATTGTGAAGATTTAGCAAATCAGCACCTCGTTTACACATTTTCAAAGTCAGTGACATATTTTAACAAAAACAAATTCCAACAACAGAACTAAAATGGATAAGGTTATCACTACAAAACTTTGCAAGCCGTATATTTCTAGTTTCAGTTGACAGTTAGAGGTCATTGACGTTCCTATTCTTAAGCGCCCATTACATTATCCAATTTTTAGAGCGCTAGATGAGACAGCTTGCTTCATTTGTATTGTGTAAACTGCCTTTACACAATACAAACTTAGCACGCTAGCTCATCTAGCGCTCTATAAATTGGATAATGTAATGGGCGCTTTAGTTGAATCGCTTTGTAAAAGTGAGCAGCATCATCCTGTATTACCACACATAAGAAAACGTTTGCATTTATAAAGTCCTTAAAATTCCTCAATCATTTCAGGCGAGGGTGGTACCCAAGGTCTCGGCCTTCTTCGTCTGCACTCCACCTTCCGCCACGACCTGAAGATCTACGCCTCAGACGAAGGTCGCGTGCAAATGACCGCGGCTGCCTTCGCAAAGGGACTACTAGCTTTGGAGGGAGAACTGACCCCTATACTTGTGCAGATGGTCAAATCTGCTAATACTAATGGATTGCTGGATAACGATTGTGATTCTTCTAAGGTTCAGAATATGTAAGTATTAATTTATTATACAGGGCAAAATTAAATTCATGGCCATCCTTTTAAGGGATCATTGTACTCATCATTATGAATAACTTTTATTATGGGGCTAAACCTGAAATCACTACATTTTGTTGAGTTAGCATAGTAAGCATAATCAGACTATAATGTTCCCACTGGTGGGACAGGCATCCTCTCTCCGAAAGATAGTGGGCTGTAATCTACCATGCGAGCCAAGTGCGGGTTGGTAAACATGCCAGCTACTTTTGACGAGTTATCTATATAAATAAAAAGAGAAGTCCTGACTGACTGACTGACTCATCAACGCCCAGCCCAAGCCCTTGGATCTAGAAAGCTTAAATTTTGCACAGAGGTTCCCTTTATAATGTGGACAAGCATAAGGAAGGAATTCCCGGTAGTACGTTCCCGTGGGATATTTTCCGACATCCACGCGGGCGAAGCCGCTGGCAAAAGCTAGTGCGAACATACATGTAGCGAACAGCTGATTTTTTTTTCGCGATTTCAGATTTGGTTCCATATTAAAAGTGGTTCATAATGATGAGTACAATGATGCCCATGAATTTATATTCATCCTAGTTTGAACGATACCGCTGTACCGCGCCTTAGGTATGTGCGCAGCATAACATAAGCCGGGGGGCAGTGCAGGCCGCTCATTCGTCAGTTCCGCCCCACGCCTCGCCGCGCATTCCGAAGGCGCGGTACAGCGGTATCGGTCAAACTATAAATAACTAGCTGCTCCCCGCGGTTTGACCCGCGTAGACCGGGATAAAAAGTAGCGTATCTGTTAATCCTGTGTGTCAGTTACCTCAATACCAAATTTTATCAAAATTGGTGCAGCCGTTTGAGCAAAAAGAAGTAACAAGCATACTTACTCACAAACTTTCGCCTTTATACTATTAGTGTGATGGAAACTATTTAAATGTGTGATGTCCGGAGTGCGGTAATTTTTCGTCGCCTAGCTTAGCTAGCTTAGCTAGCTAGCACGATATAGTTAAAAAACGAAGGGCTTTTTTTGTCGCACTAAATTACCCAAGCGAGTCGAAACTCTTATTATGCAATCCATCCAGATTTTCAACACAAACAGTGTCTTTACTTAAATGTAACATAAACTCATGCCTTTTTCTCATGGTGTTAGCCAAAAAATACATCACATCACGCCGTATGCCCCTTATTCCTTCCTTTTGCTTCATCTAAGTTCTCACGTCCTCTCTTCACCCCAGGGCCAAGGCTCGTCTTCACGAGGCGATGCAGATAGACCGCGACTTCACAGACGAAGACCGCGCGCGCATCAACCCTTGCGACTCCGTGAGCATCAACACGGCCATGGACTTCGTGAAGAACCCCGTGCGGTGTTGTGCGCACGTGCAAACGCTCATACAGCACCTCATGCACATTGTTGTTATTAAGAAAGATGATCCGAAGACTAAAGGTAAAGTATTGCAATATGTTTTTATGTCATGCTTGGCGTATTTATGCAAATCCTAGCGTCATTTCGTAATTCAGGTCATGGTCCTGTGCCAAATTTCATCCAAATCCGTTCAGCCGTTTTAGCGTGAAAGCTTAACAAACACAAAAAACTTACTTTCGCATTTTTATATTATTAGTTAGGATTCGTGTTATTTCGCTAGTATAAAATCAACTTTATCCCACTGAACGTAAGGTGCTGTTGACGGATGACAGACAGCTAAAAATGTCAACGAGAAGGCTGAGCGTCATCGGTTTTCTTTTGCTTCTAGAAAGTTCGCGATTAGAAATGCTGTCGCGTTATAAATCTATCTTTCTTTATTTTTTGTGTGGTTAGTTACTAACCTGATGTCAAAGTTTTTATGCCGCCCATGGGCCTCTGACTTGGCTTATAATTAAATATTTTCACCAGACACGATACTGTACCACGGCGAGACATGGGAGTTAATGGGTCGCCGATGGGGCAAGATCGAGAAGGACTTCTGCACTAAAAACAAGACGTACGACATATCCAAGATACCGGATATCTACGACTGCATCAAATACGATCTGCAACACAACCAGCATACGCTGCAGTTCGATCTGGCAGAGGAATTGTATATTTATGCCAAGTACTTGGCTGATATTGTTATACCTCAGGTTAGCGAAAACAGTTATTTTAACTATCTAATCATTTTGGGCCTAAACTCTTTCCAATCATTTATTTTACTTTTGACATAACACGCCTATGAAGTTCCTTATTTATTGCCATGACAGGCAATATGGTTTCCTGTCATGTCAATAAATAAGGAACTAAGGATGCAAAAATGCAATAGTTCATGGATGCTATGAAGTTTCTTATTTATTGACAGGCAACCAACAACCATAGACGAAAAAATGTAATACTTCTTGGATGCTACAGTAGAATAAATGGTTGGAAAGATTATAGGAACCGTTGACGGACTTATGGAAGACTTAGGGACACCTCCCAGCTGTGGAACATAACGGAATGAACAAGCCCCAAAAATAAACTATAGGATTTACTGATGTTGCTGGTAAGCCGTGTACGCACGAACTAACAAAAACATAGTGAACATTTGAAGTTAAAATGTTCAACAGGGTCCTGAGTTTCTTCAGATGATCCGTGTTCGATGTTCGTGTTCTCCATGTTTTGTTCGCTCGTGCGTACACGTCTTTACAGTCAAACGGTTCCATTCAATCTTCAACTAGAGGTGCCTTCTGTAGCCTGGACTACACTACTCGCGAAGTTGATCGAAGCTAAGCGAATATGAGAGTGTAGAAGGGCACTTCGGTTCGCTTCGTGCAACCCCGGCTCGCCTCGGGCCAGTTCCGATCGTTGTCAGTTTTTGCGCCCGAGTCAAATTACTCGAAGCGTCCTTTACTTCTTTGCAGGAGTGTACAGTCCGTGAGGCGTAGGCTGAGCATTGCATTTGTGTGAGTGATCACCAAAATGGTACGAGAGCCCACGACCAAAAGTTTTGTCGTATCGTTTTACGTAAGACAAAATCTTCAATCGTCTTGTCGTTTTACGTTTTACAACGATGCGACATGGCCTCTCGCACTAAAAGAACAAAAGCCGATTGCCAAAAAACAGTATAAACCGGTTTTAAACCAAGCAAAGGACGAATCGCGCTCAATGTCGGACGTCACACAGCCTACAGCTACACTATCTATGTGCACTCACACAAATGCAAAGCTCAGCTTAAACCTCGCGGACTGTATAGTCACGCACTTCGGACTTCGGTTAATTTCGACCAGTACTTCGTCGAACCAACTTCGCGAGTAGTGTATTTAGTGCAGGTTTAACAGTAAACCACTACTTTAAATGACTGCAAGAGTTTCTTCGATCTTAGAAAAATCTTCCTTTACTAAGCTTTACCGTGTTGCAGGAATACGGACTGACTATGCAAGAGAAACTAACGATAGGTCAAGGAATCTGTACGCCACTGCTTAAAAAAATAAGGGCAGACCTGCAGAGGAATATTGAAGAGTCTGGAGAAGAGACTGTTAATAGATTGAACCCCAGGTGAGATATTTTAACCTCTGTTCTAGCACATAAAACAGGTTTACACTTTTTGTGAAAATTGGTCATTATTTGGGATAAATAACTGAAGCTGAGTAACTTGATGCGCTTCGGGTGTATCTATGCTTCGAATCGCAGATAATTTGCATTCATTGACACTTGCTCACTCAACTATCTACTTTAATGTTTTGTCTTTGTCTTATTTGCTTTTATGTGTTATTGTGGTTGAGGTTCTATAAAGAATATGTGACATTTTAAATTCAAGTACTCCTAAAATCATCAAGGCTCTTCTCTTTCTCTCAGGTACAGTCACGGCGTGTCATCTCCGGGTCGTCACGTGCGCACGCGCCTGTACTTCACGAGCGAGAGTCACGTGCACTCTCTTCTTACTGTACTTAGATTCGGCGGTCTACTAGATGTGAGTGTTTCTAATGCTATCTATTCTATCACAAACACACACACTTTAATAAACATGGACATGCATTTAGTTTTTTTTTTTTCCTTAATAAAAGTAATCATTTACTAGTGTGTTTTTTGTTATTATGTACAGTAATGTCCTGTTCCTTATATTGTGTGAAGTGTCTTTTTTAACCTGATGATGATTTAACATGATAGTGTCCTTACATTGATAAATAAATAAATAAGCATACTTATACAGGATGTATTAGAAAGGTGTGGTCAAATATAAGGGTGTACAGACCATGAAACTGAACGGTCATCGGCTTTCCAGCACAAAGCTCCCAAATGTATGGGACGGCTGATAATTTTTTCTCGATTACGATGTTGGTCCCACGGAGGAAGTTATTCAGTTTTGATGGTCTGAACCATTTCTGATACACCCTGTATAAGTCCCTTTACTTTCAGTAAATTTCATTAATTACATTTAGCTTTGAAATGGCGTTCGTACGTAACTCAAACTCAAACTCTTTATTGCATTCATGTGTAGTTAGTACACAAAAATATAATGTAATGTAATGTGTAGTTGGTACATACTCGTAAAATATTATCATAAAGGGTAAAAATTAACACTATGTATATTGCAGGACTTAAATAAAATTAAATATACTTAAATATAATGTCTAAAGAGACATTTTATTTACTGAAACTATAAAAACTGTCTTTATTGATTTTAGACTCTGTTTAGTCAACTTTAAAGAGGAAAATCCTTTACATTTAAAATAGCTGCGATAAAATCTTGAATGTTTAATTTCCAGGTATTAAAAGACGAGCAATGGCGTCGCGCGATGGAGTACGTGTCAACTGTGTCGGAGCTCAACTACATGTCGCAAATTGTCGTCATGCTCTACGAGGATCCTACCAAAGATCCGTACTCAGAGGAGAGGTGAGAAGAGGCTTATGTATAAACAGGATGTACCTGAAAAGTGTGCAGACCATCGAACTGAACAACTTTCTCCATGGCACCAACATCGTAATCGCGAAAAAAAAATGACAGGCCACGCACTCACAGCTGTGTGTGTAGTTGCTCCCGCGCAGGGCGTTAGTAAGAAACTTTCCGTCTGCTCGGTTTTTTAGGCTTGTGCTTGAAGGATTTAAGCTTCCAGTGTCTGCAAGCCTGAAGTTCATTCAACTGCCTGAGTAATCACTTGCCACATACTGTTTGCATCAGGTTCCACGTGGAGCTCCACTTCAGCCCCGGTGTGAACTGCTGTGTGCAGAAGAACTTACCGCCCGGGCCTGGCTTCAGGCCGCACAGTCGCAACCACTCAACTACTAACAATTCGGTACGTTTTACTTGCACGTCGAGGAAGCTATAGATAGTGCAATCCACGAAGACGCGCCCCACTACTCCTCCTAACCGTTTACAGTATATGTGTGCAGTGGTTAGCAGGAGTAGTGGGGCGCGTCTTCGTGGATTGCACTGTTTATAATCATACTTATCTGAAATATGAATACATAAAATTATGTAAAGGGTGTATGAGAACGGTGTGGTCAAATTTAAAGGTGTGGTCGTACAGACCATCAAACCGAACAACTTTCTCCTTGGGACCAACATCGTAATCGAGAAAAAAAATCTGCTGTTTATTTGGATCGAGTAGGTATTCAAGTCTTGTATGGGACAGCTGATAATTTTTGCTCGATAACTATGTTGGTCCCATAGAGAAAGTAGTTCAGTGTGATGGTCTGTACTACACCCTTAAATTTTACCACACCTTTCTGGTACATCCTGTATACAGGGTCAAATTAAATTAGCTAGCGAAACTCCGCAGACGTGATGGGTATCGATATCTAAACATGATAAAACAAAAAGAAATTACTTTGATGATTTTTTTTTTGGGTCATCAACCGCCGGTAGTGTAGTCACTTAAAATATAAGTTTTTCTTAGTAAACTTCACAGACTTGATGGGTATTGATGGGTATCGATATCTCAACACGATAAAACAGATTTTATCAACTCACAGTGAATTGTGCTGGTAGTGTAGTTAATTGAAAGTAACAACACTACCAGCAGTCATTGACCTCAAAAACATCATCATACATGTAATCATCAATCAATCAATAACAAAAAAAAATATGTCATCGGAAAAGCAAATATTACTTGTTGGAATTTATTTCTAATATTTGTTCACAGCAGAGTTCGTCAGATGATGTGAAGTGTATCGAAGAAGAAGGTGAAGACGACAACATGGCCAGTCAAGAGACACTGCAACCGGTTAGTAGGCTTGGTAGAAACTACAAACAGATTTTAATTAACCCAGTTATGTCGGAAACTATTTTTGTTCTGAATCTGAAAAAAAAAATTTTTGGTTTTTTAAAAATTAAAAAAAATCCACTGTCGTACATTTAGGACTGTGGGAATACCTGGATTAAAGAAGAATTATTTTAAATAGAGTTCCGTGCACGCAGGGTGGCAAACGGAACCCTATCCTAAGCCTCATCTGTCCGTCTGTCTGTCAGCGGGCTGTATCTCATGAATCGTAATAGTAGACAGTTGAAATTTTCACATATTGTGTATTTCTATTGACGCTCTATCAACAAATAATATAAAATAAAATAAAGTTCAAAATTAAAGGTCCCCATACAAGAAACGAAAAAACACCATCATCATCCACATCCCGACTTCGCCCACTGCTGGGCATAGGCCAGGCCTCTCTTCTCTTGTGCCCCACGCCCCTGTGCCAGCCTCATCCAAGTTTTGCCCACGATGACAACAATGTAGTGTTAAATATTGTACGGTTATACAGTAGTACTCAACTGATATGGCTTACCGAGGTACCTTAGGATTGACCAATCGGCACGCTACACGCACCGCGCTTCTTTTTCCTGTGCCGCTATTGGTCGGCAGCTGCCACCATGTTAGCGCGCGCCGCGTGGCTTGTTATTCAGCCACCATACTTGCGAGTGAGACGGAACTAACAGTTGCAGTGTATTATGAACCCTATAGTAGTGACCTAAGGTTGATTGTAAGTTTTAAGCATTCTTAAGCAAGCAAGCTTTCGTTAATTTTCGGGGTCATACGTTCTTTTCTGTGCGAACGAAGATTCACGATGGATGGGACTCATCAGTAGGGTACCACTGTACGGAACGTGTGCGAGTCGGACGCGCACTTGACCGGTTTTTTATTTAAATATCTGTACGTACTCATTTTCGTAATTTTGCAGGATGCTGACGAACTGGATAACACATTCTCGCCGAAGAAATTGTCGAAGTCAAAAATAAGGCCTTCGGATCCAATACCTATTTGGTGAGTATATTTCGGTTTATCTTGCTTTCATCGATAGTGCTACTCATGGTATTCTCACGGGAATCTATAATTTATTAATAGTTTATTAAAACTTGTGCTTTTCATACACAAAGTTTATGAAATACTAAACTTTTTTGAAGTGAAAACTTCTTTAGGCGCGTTGAGCAATTTTTGGTAGGGGCAAAACTTATGGGTTCGCGTCACGTAACGCATCACGCGACATGCTAATGTGACGTGTTGCGCTGTCAATTTTTGGTAGGGGCAAAACTTATGGGTTCGCGTCACGTAACGCATCACGCGACATGCTAATGTGACGTGTTGCGCTGTCAATTTTTGGTAGGGGCAAAACTTATGGGTTCGCGTCACGTAACGCATCACGCGACATGCTAATGTGACGTGTTGCGCTGTCAATTTTTCACTTCTGTCGGCAGTTTTTTTCCTTCTACTAACATTTAGCGGCGTAAACCCTTCCAAACCCCGAAATTATCATACAGTCCTACTATAGTTTTCTTCTCATACAATCATACTACCCTATACTCCATTTGAAATAAGATTAGACATTTAAATAAACCTTTTTTACAGTCTGTTCAACCGATTTTGAATTCTATTATGTTGGTGGCATGACAAACGGCAGCTGCAGTAAACAGTTGGTATTACAGCCACGTTTTTGCTTTTAATGCCATCCTTATGCCTACGGAATAGAAGTCAAAATCGATTGAACGGACTGTAAAAAGTTTTATTTAATTGCCTGATCTTATTTCAAAAGGAGTATAGAGTGCTACAAGAATCTTTTGGCGCCTGAATGACATTGTCAGGAGCGCGTTGTTGGTAAACATTTGCGGTAAATGAGGGTTCTCTGAAATGACGTTCACTAGATGGTAGCACTGCGACGTCAGGTCCGGGCACTTGTCAAAAGTGACTGAATGATGAATGAAACGAATGATGAAAGTCATCATATATTTTACTAGCTTTTTCCCGCGGCTTGGCCCACGTGTACGTTTCAAGTCTATTAACTCAAGGAATAAGATTTTTCATACAAACTTTGGACCCCAGTTTCACCACTTCAGGGGGTGAATTTTGAGAAATCCTTTCTTAGTGCACCCCTAGAACCGACGTGCCAAATTTGGAATCTCTAGACTCTAGCGGTTTGAGCTGTGCGTTGATATGTCAGTCAGTCAGTTTCTCCTTTTATATATTTAGATGTTCATTGTCGAAATGGGAGACCTCTTGTCAAAGTGGTGCCAACAGGTGGTGTGAATTTTCATGAATACTCTCACTGTCACAGAAATTGTATTGACAAAACAAGATGGCGCCTTTAGTTACGATTTCGTTCATGCGCCAAAGGAAACTTGTAGCGTTGGTCATAATTATTGCTATATTGATATATTTTGAACTGTTCTTGGAGATATAAATGTGCGTGTGATGTGTAGCGACAATTACAGCAGCCTGCACTACACCGTGAGCGGGCACGAGGCGTCCACACTGGCCGCGCGCCTCAACGCGGAACTGCGCGCGCGCAGCCACGTCGACACCGATACGGACACGCACACACAGGTTAGCTAGCGTAGAATGGAGCATATACACACGTTTTGAACCTATAGCCATCGAGAATTTTAATATAACTGCCGAATAGACTTGATGACCAAAAATCAGTACAATCGAGATTCTTGTCGTTCGAAGGCCGAAACTACGGACTTCGTGCTTAGGGAGTAGACCCCCTGGTTACTTGACTGCCCCAAGTGGTTATTTCTGTCACAAGACTGATCTTACTCTCGCATTTTAACTGACCACTATAAAAGAGTCTTTTATTTAATCAGGAAAAACAAACGGTTGTACCTATTTTAAGATAAAACCAACATGTCTTGAAAAATATACTTAACAAATATACTAGGTACCTAGTATCTTCCTAAGTCTTCGAATGATTGTGCCCATTCTCCACGTACTTCAAGTCTAACACTTATCAATATATCTACCTTCCAGGGCGACGAAAAAGAACCAAAAGACGTGGAAGAAGCGCCGCCTCGCGCTCGCTCCTACGACCAGCACAAGCAGAGTCACGACAATGGTAAGTATTGGCGCCGACCACGGCATGGCTGCACTAATACCGACCCACTAATTACAACTCCCATATTCAAACTTGTTTCTGGAAATGGAATTGAGACTCGGCGCAACCGCATCATAATAATATACGGCAATGTTTTTAGCAGGCGCGGTCATAAAATGCGAGAGCGAGATGACACGAAACTCAGCGCAGAGTTCAAGTATCTATGGTCGGACTTTTAATTAGCTGCAGTAAAATGACACTTCTTATCTGTCATTTCGTTAAAAATGTACCCATTTGATAGCGAAATGACAGTAAAAATGGCATTAGAAGTGTCAGTTTACTGCAGCTAATTAAAAGTCCGACCATAGTCCTACTCGCAAGTTTTATGATCTCAACTGCCACGAGTATTGGCGGTTAGGATGAAACAAAAGAGTTCTATTTTGTTTGAATTAGGAACTTTTTCCAGAAACAAGTGAAAGTGCCTAAGCATTTTGCGTTGGTACAACGTAGATGTTGGTCGAACGTGTACGTAGCGTCTACACGGCGTTATCGATCGAACGTAAGCATTGACGTCACGATCACGCCGCGTAGGCGCTACGTATATATTTAAAGATGCCTACGCTGTACTTACGCTCGACACACAATGAATATGGGTGTGTCTCCCGAGTGCCGTGTATCCGTACACCTGACTACTGTACATATGTAGTGTGTGTGTATATTATGTTGTGATATCCACGCCTTTCACCTTTGTAACCTATGGGTCAGGATAAACAAGCTATGACGCTTGTGTAAAAAGGAGTTAAGTTAGAAAGAGAGAAGGTCGACATCGTAAAATTACGTTATTTGAAGGGAAGTCTTTATTGGATCTACATTATTTATAACCACGGAATTGTAAGCCAATGGAGTATTCAAATTAATATTCATTCATTTATTGTTATTATCCACAGAACATTTGAATATTTTTGTAAATGAAAGATAGTGAAAAATCGCCGCTCCATTTAAATTTGCTTACTTTTTTGTGGTGACTACAAAAATCTAGTCAGAATTCCCATAAAAATCCCTATAATAAAATATTTATCGTTGGTTATGAAAGTAATACCTAATGAGGGTTTTCTGAATGATGTTCACCAGGTCAGGTCCGGCCTCCGGGCACCTGTCAAAAGTGTCAAAGTATATTTTCTTTAGTCATGATGACTGAATGACAAATAATCTTATCTTCTTACTTCTTACTGCTATTTTAAATGCGAATGTTTGAATGGATGGATTGACGTTTGTTACTCAATCACGCTAGAACGGCTGAACGGATCTGGATGAAATTTGCCACAGAGATAGATTATAGTCTGAAATAGCACATAGGCTACTTTTTATCCCGGAAAAATGTACGGTTCCCTTGGGATAAGTTCCGACATTCACGCGGGCGAGCCGCTGGTAAAAACTAGTATTTTATATTAATTGTCGAAATGGAAGACCTTTTACCAAAGTGGCGCCAAGTGGTGGCGTGCATTTTCATGAAAACTCTCATTAGAATTGTTTTACACTGACATTTAGTGGGGACAGTGGGGTGTTCCTTATAGTATCGTTGTTTAGTTTCTATTTATCTAAGCCTATGTAGTATGTCCGCTCCTGGCTTCTAAATAGACTATTATTGAAATAGATACTGATACTTTATTATTACTATCTAGATTTTATTTACAAAGCAATAGAAAACTTCGCAAATTATATTTGAGTTTGCTTCGTACACGGATTGCAGTAAAATAGTATATTTACACATTTACTTTTTGCTTTTACTAACAAACACAAGTGGCACAATTTTTTTTAAACCTGAAAATGCTTGAAGCGCGTGATAAAGTCGCTTCCAAAAAAAAAAAAAAATACGAAACCTGTTTTATTCTTCTGCTAATGGTTACATTCCCAAAGACACTGAATTACAAATTAGTAATATGAATACAATTGGGGTCTTAACTTATTGATTCTTTATAATCAAATCTAATAGTAGTCATCATCCAAGTTGCTTTTTCCCAACTATATTGGAGTCGACTTCCAGTCCTATACTGACCACTTTAAATAAAGCGACTGCTAACTGTGTTGCCAGAGCTGGAGCTCTGGCAACACTGATATTCTTAGGTTCACCAAGGCAACTCTTTTTGCCTTCAGAAAGGGCAGGTATTCAATTGAACCCCAAATAATTTTGATTTCCTAAAGATAATAATGGATACTCAATATAATAAAAGTGCCTGTTTTTGTGAGCCTCATTTCCATTTTGGTGTCCTAAAATTCTAAATAGCCAACTTACTGCGACCAACTTTGAGAAAAGACTAGAACGTTAAAAAGAAACTCATTAATTTAAAAAATCCTACATCATTAGAATATCAAAAAGTTTTAAAGGCTAAAAAGCGTACATTTTTTTTTGATACTCGCCACGAAAGATGAGACTTAACCGCGCCTACCGCACTCTTTCCGCCGCCCCTATGACGCCCAGTCCCTTCCCGCCCCTCAGACCTCATACCGCTAAAGAGACCAAAAATCGTCTACTGCGCAAGTCAAACCACGTGTGTCAAGTCTCATCTTTCGTGGCGCGTATTGTACCTATATCGCTTATAGTTTTTAGAGGATCAATTAAATATTTCCCTTGTAAAAGTAGGATACGTATAATATTTGAGTGCAATCCGTGTGGTGAGTACTGGCGGGTATGTGACGTGTGTGTCGCGACAGAGTCGGAGGCGGCGCTGGGCGGTGCCGTGGGCGCGCGCTACCAGAGCCTGCAGGCCGTGCCGCAGCCAGGTCAGTGCGCGCGGCAGGCGGGGACTTACCATTCACATGTCATGCTAGGAGACACTTGTGCTGTTGAGGGTAGCAGGCTGAGGAAATGTTGTACGGCTAGTTCAGGCAATTTGACACTATTTGTCTTCTAATTAATAAATTCATATGAATTAATATAAAAACGAGACAAAGAAGTATGTAGGTAAGGATCGTAGCAGGTGGCGTTCTGTAGTTTCTGCCTACCCCCATGGGAAGAAGGCGTGAGTTTATGTATGTAATTTAAGATATTATCCCAGCAGTTTTAATAAAAATCTCAGTGAATCACTGGCAATACGAGTAGGTGAAGACTAAAGAAACGATGAATGGTCTGTGTGAAAGATGATAATGGCTAGAAAGTTAGTTACTACTGCTACTGACTTAGATAACGACTAATAGAGAAGTATGGAAGAGACGACGACAAATAAATTGGGCTGGAGAGTGGAGAGTGAATGATCAGCACTGACATAACGCACAGCCTAAACCGCCAGCGGTTGTGTGGGAAGTAAATTTATTATTTTTGACGATGCGGTGTCCCATCGGGCACACGGGATGCGTATATCTAATTCTAGTCACAACAACATAGACCATCAAATACATTGAACGTTCTGCATCACAAACAACAGAAAATAACACACATAATAGCTCTGGAATGGGCGTATACCACAGCAACAAGCACACAAGAAGTACCACAAGACAAGTGACAAGTGCAAAGTGAAGCGCTACTAACAATAGTCTTAAGCCTTATTTATTAACACAACTTTGGGATGTGTCGCCTAAAATAAATGGTTTATTTATACCATATACTTAGGGATAATATAGATATTTTCATGACAGCTTCTATAAAGTAATGGAACTTTACTGTCGCTTATGGGCTGAATGCGAACTTACATCAGGAACCGATATTATAAAGGTGTAATTTCTGCTAACTGCTAATAAACAAGCAGGTGTAATCATTCGTAAATCGTAAAGTATCCAAAATTATGCAATACATACATACATAACATCACGCCTGTAATCCCCGAAGGGTTAGGCAGAGGTGTACCTATAGCACACCCACATTTTTTGCCAATTATGTTTAAGTCCCATGTAATAGGGGGCGAGCCTATTGCCATCAACCGGGCTCAAATCCAGACTCCGGGCACAGATTAATACAGATGGGACACTCCGCAAAAACATTTAAATAAAAAGCGACTCTTGCTACAACACAATAAAGTGCAATTCAGGTCGCACAACGCTTATTACCTACAGTTATATTCAACTACAAGTTGCCTCTCTTTCTATCGCGTAACTCTTATACCTTCTGACCTACTGAATTAGCCCCGCGGACGGGGCCCGCCGCGTACTTGTAGCTTCATACCTAAGTGTCCCATCTGTATTAATCCGTGCTCCGGGCTGTAAAAAATATGTAATGTATGTGACAAATTGCTATAAACTAGCAGGTATACAACATTTGTTCAACCTTTTATCTGCTATAGTCCAAATGAGCTCTTGTTTACGATGCTAAGGCTATTTCAGTATGGTGTCTATTGGTGAATAAATTCCAAATGTTGTTGGTTTGCCCCCAACTCCTGAACATGTTACATGTGTGCGCGTCCTACTATCATCGGTATAGGGTTCTAAATTAGTGTCTTGTTATAGCTGTAGCAAATCTGTTGCGTCCCAAAAGTGCTCATCTAGAACTTTTACAAAGTATAATTTGGGTGAAAGGTGTTCACAGGTAAGCAAGCATGCTCGCATGTCCAGCAATAGATAAAATCTGTTAGTGCTATAGTATAAAAGAAATGGATAATATTCTCATTAGTATATAACTATAATGATCAGTAATGTGGTGTATCGTTTATTCGTTTAGCAGTTAAGTGTATAAGGTTGTATGGCACGCTCGTTTGTCGTGTCCGTGTTGTTCACTACTTGTTACTGAGTTGTAGAGCGCCGCGCGCCGCTCGCCGCAGTAGCTCACTCTGGCCGGCGATCTTGTGTGTGTGTGCGTTGCATCCTCGCTCCCCGCGTGTGTGTGCGCACGTTTGACTATTGTTTGGCACCTGCATGCTGTTGATGTTGATACTGATCTTCACTAACAAGTTTTTACGATGTTCTATGTTATTATACAATGATACAAATCAATGTTATGCAAACGCAACTTTCTGGCGGGCGTCTCCTCCCCCGATCACATCGGCATGTGAGCGCGGCAGGAGGCGCGCGCCGCAGAGCGCTGCGTGTCCGGCGCCCACAGACGATCGTCAAACTACTGCGCGGGTTGGGTTCCCTTTGTGTAGTGTTGTCAAGCGCGATCTCCATATTGCAAATCTATCGCTACTACGAGCACGCTTTGACCAGTATCTATATATTTATTTATTCTATCTTTATTAATAACTAATTTATTTTTCTCTCTATCACCGCCCTGTCTACTAACGACGTTCGCCTTCCACATAATGTCACCCCCACTGTTCGTGTAACCCCCACTAACGCGCACCATCCGGCGCAGCCGCGCGGCCGCACCCTCCCACACTAACCGTGACGCCGTCCGGCTCCGTGTCGAGCCCGAGCCCGACGGACGAGCCCGTAACCCCCCTCATTAACATGGGCGGCGTCGAGTCCTCCACTAACGAGCTCCCGCTATCCGCCATCACGTTCCGCGCCTCGTGGCCGCACTTGGCGGACGGCCACATGGCCACCGGCCATAGCCAAGAGTGTAGCACCCCGCGGGACGCAGGGCGGCGCCAGCGGCACAGCATCGCCGGCCAGATGAGCTACCTCAAGATGCTGGGGCTGGGCGCGCGCGGTAAGCTGTCGGCCGCGGGACTGTTCAGCACGGCCGTCATCTCCGGCTCCAGCTCAGCACCCAACCTGCGCGTCATGATCCCCACGGCGGCCTCCAGCAACGGTGAGTGACGTCACGCCCCCGCGCCGCCCCTCGTCCGCCGGCTCGCCTGACGCTAGTTCTGTCGCAGCGGCCGTGGAGGGCTTCGGCGGCGTGCCGGCCATCCGGCCGCTGGAGACGCTGCACAACGCGCTGTCGCTGCGCCAGCTGGACGCCTTCCTGGAGCGCGTGACGGCGGCGCCCGTGCTGTTGGGCACGCCGCCCGCGCCCGCCGCGCCGCCACTCAAGCAGGCCTCGCCCACCAACAGTGAGTACAGCCGCGCCGTCGCCGCCCGTCCTCTGAGCGTGCACTAATACCGAGCATCCCCAGGTGTAGGCTGGAGCGGTCCGTCGTCGCTGATGTCGTCGTCGGGCGAGCTGCCCAGCGGCCTGTCGTCCGCCGGGCCCTCGTCGCCCAACTCCAACTACGCCTCCAACTCCGAACATAAGACTACGTCCACCGAGAGGTATACAGAGACAAATGACTAAATATTTAGTGAAATGTTAACCAGCTTGAATGCGTTTTCCGAACATTAGAGTCGATACCACTCTTCTGTACATTTTGTTTTGGTTTTAATTTGTCTAACGTGTTCTGGAAGATGTCTTCAATATCTGTTGGTTACAGCGCTATCACTTGACTAGATCTTTATTATAAACACTTCATATCTGCTAATGTTGCTTGATGTTAGTTTTACTGTTCTGTTTTCTGTTTCTTGTTAAATGTCATCTAAAGGACTATCGTTATATCTCATTTGAGAGTGATACTTATGAACTGAACCTTGAATTTTTATTATTCAGTCTGCAAGTAGACAAAGTGTTTAAAACGTTTCGTCCACTTGCGGAGTCTATTCGGAATTATCTTGTTTTCACGCGGCGTCAGTTCACGGTAACTCATACCATACATCATAGTGGTGCTTATATCATCCATTGTCGGGAGTTGTTGAGAGCGAGGCGCAGCCGAACACAGGCTGGTAACTAAACATTATGGATTCCAGTAGCAATTGGAGTAAAAATGTGCCGAGCAAGCTCCCTCAGTGGGAGGGCGAGGCGGCGACGTTGTGCGCGTTGGACGCGACCCTGCACCCATTCATGCCGCACTCCAACGTAGCAGGTACCTCACGCTGACTCAGAACAACGACCGCCCAAACGCGCGCTGCTGTTACATATTATTCACTTTTGATAAGATATTGAGAGTCATTTGTAATAACGTGTAACAGCCTCCCGTGCGCTTTTAGTTGTCGTTCTAATAAATTGTATAAAAAGTTGCGAAGCTGACCGTTGGATACCCAAATATATTATAAACGTTGCACAATTTCGTCGCTTGTTACAGAATACTCCATTAAATAAAGAACAATACTGTTATAATAATACCATCTGTTAATTTATGTTTCATTGTTGCATGATTATGAAATGCATGCGCTGCACTCTGCTGATTATTTCAACTAAAAAGCGAATCTTTTCTTGGGAATGATCAAATAGCTTAGAAACATTAAAAACGAAAAACAATGATTAACAATGAAAAGGAGTTTGCATGATAAATTAATACTTATCTAATTATTTATTTATTTTATATATTACAATATTCGGATATTTAAGTAACTATCTATGTATATTTTTTCATGCAAACCATAATACTAACCACTCTTTCACATTGTAGTAGGTACCTACTGACAATAATAATAAAAAAAAAAATTGGTAAAAACAGTACCAGCTTTCTTAGAAATAATAAAAGGGGTTTACAAATCCATTTCGGTCATGCAATACATACATCTGTTAGATTCTGATTATAATAAAATCTAAGAAAAAAATCTTCTTTTTAGATAAATCTGGGACCAAAAAAATGCGAAAATAAATGTTTACTTTTTAGACTAAGGTTTAAAAGTAGAAAATAAATTTAGTTTAAAAAATAGTAAAAATAGAGCGATATGTCGCTACAATGATCGAGCTTGACAAAATAGTGACCAACAGTAAAAAGGTCAGTACTACGCATTCAGAGAATTCTTCAACCAATCCACCGATTTTGACACCTATGGAAAAAGAAAGAAGATTCACACTGGCCAATTAAAAATACGTAAAAAGTCCCAAAATGGGGAAGTTGCCAGTTGAAATAAATAAGGCTGTATATTACTATTGAAGCCTTGTGTTCTAAGCTCTGTTGTGTAATATCACAAATGGTTCTCTTCGGCGCAATGTTCCAGGTTCATCTATTAGCGGCGACGTGACGCCGGTGTCCATAGCCTCCGAGCTGGACTTCAACAGCAACGAGGCTACTGCCGGATCTATCACTGACCACGACCTACTGGTACGTCATGGCTAGTGCAAGGACATCGTGTGGCTGACACTGGCTTGGCCACCATCAGGGATTTTACTTTTGATAACACAAAGATTTAGTCGAAATTTATCGCCGAATATCAGAATTTGTCGGTCACTGGTTCAAAAGTTATAAGGGGTCATTGGTGGCCGATCTGGAGAGTCTCCCCAGCTTGGCCACCTTTATATCTCAAAAACTAGGGCACCTAGCGAAGATCTGTTGTCTCCCAGATTTAGTCGCTAATTAGTCGCAAGTTTTCGCCAAGTCACAGATTTAGTCGGGTCTTAGTTTAGAAGATTATAATGAGTTTAATTTTTAAGTATAGACCAAGAGCTAGATCAAAGATTTTATCGTAAACTCTTCAATCTAGCTCTTGAACTATACTTAAAAATTTAACTCATTATATCTTCTAAACTAAGACCCGACTAAATCTGTGACTTGGCGAAAACTTGCGACTAATTAGCGACTAAATCTGGGAGACAACAGATCTTCGCTAGGTGCCCTAGTTTTTGAGATATAAAGGTGGCCAAGCTGGGGAGACTCTCCAGATCGGCCACCAATGACCCCTTATAACTTTTGAACCAGTGACCGACAAATATCAGAATTTGTCGGTCACTGGTTCAAAAGTTATAAGGGGTCATTGGTGGCCGATCTGGAGAGTCTCCCCAGCTTGGCCACCTTTATATCTCAAAAACTAGGGCACCTAGCGAAGATTTAGTCGCTAATTAGTCGCAAGTTTTCGCCAAGTCACAGATTTAGTCGGGTCTTAGTTTAGAAGATATAATGAGTTAAATTTTTAAGTATAGTTCAAGAGCTAGATTGAAGAGTTTACGATAAAATCTTTGATCTAGCTCTTGGTCTATACTTAAAAATTGAACTCATTATAATCTTCTAAACTAAGACCCGACTAAATCTGTGACTTGGCGAAAACTTGCGACTAATTAGCGACTAAATCTGGGAGAAAACAGATCTTCGCTAGGTGCCCTAGTTTTTGAGATATAAAGGTGGCCAAGCTGGGGAGACTCTCTCCAGATCGGCCACCAATGACCCCTTATAACTTTTGAACCAGTGACCGACAAATTCTGATATTTGGCGACAAATTTCGACTAAATCTTTGTGTTATCAAAAGTAAAATCCCTGATGGTGGCCAAGCCAGTGTCAGCCACACAAGGACATCGACGCGCAAACTATTACCAAGAACTCAGCACATGATTCTAGACCCCGAATTACGAATGTAGAAATTGTTCGTCGGTTATTTAAAAAAAATCTGCTGTTTCACACAAAAGTGCAATATTTCTACGCTGGTGGGACTAGAATCATAATACTGAATTTATGGTAACAGTTTGTGCTTCGATGTCTCGTATTCCCTTTATTATAATGAGGTGTGATGTACACGAAGAGGAGTACAGTAGTACCCAACTGATATGGCTTACCGAGGTACCTGCGCAGAAGATGAATTTTCAAAGCGCGGGAAATGCTATTGACCAATCGGCACGCTCCACGCACCGTGCTTCTTTTTCCTGTACCGCTATTGGTCGGCAGCTGCCGCCATGATGTTAGTTAGCCGCCATACTTGCGAGTGAGACGGAACTAACAGCTGCAGTGTATCATGAACCTTATAGTAGTGATCTAAGGTTGATTGTAAGTTTTAAGTAATCTCGATAATCTTCGGGGCCATACTTTCTTTTCTGTGCGAACGAAGATTCACGACGCGCCTTATTGGTTGGGTACTACTGTAGCTAGTACCTACCTAAGGGTTACTGACATTGATTAATAGTCTATTATTATAATCAGTGTTGAAACGAGACTTGCCTGAGGAGCCGTTAGATCACCAACTTTGCATTTATGGCACCGGTAATAAAATGTATTTTTCTATGTCATAAAAAAAAATCTTTGGACTGTGAGAAGTTTAGGGCACTCCACCCACAGCTGGTTGCGACGACGGCCGCAAACTATCAAGCATACGAAACTGCCGTTTGCGTCCATAGTGTTTTACATAGCTGTTTTACATGTTTGATACCAATTTTTTCTGAACCTTACCGAACCTGAATAAGGCAGTGTTATCGGTTATCGCCCACTTTGAGAAAGACTGGTCTTTATGTATGACACCTGTATAAACCAAACTAGCAAAATATATTGATTTGATACTCTTTTTTTGTGGATGGGAACTCATCATCAATTTTACAAAGTAGAGCTAAATTGAATAGACGCCTAGACGGTATCTAAAAAAGTTAAGATGATAGATAAAAAGCCTTTTTTTTCTGGATGGGAAATCATCAAATGACTTCTCCCGCTCTGGGCGAAGCGGGAGGGTGTCAGACTTTTACTGACTAAAACCCACCCGTGTTCCTTCAGTTGCCTGTGCCAGGGCCACGGTATCTCTTTCGAACAACCCGCGACCCTGGCGGCTGATTTGATACCCTGCTGAATAAATTCCTGAAGACGTGCCAAATGAGTTGATCATGCTGTAACATTCTGCATCACAGTGTAAATTAAGAATTTTGACCTGATTTTTATTGACTTCCCAGGCGTGTTATTTGCATTTAATCGATTAATAACAGCGAGCTTGCTTTGGTGTTCCTTTGTAATTGATTTTATTTGATTTGATGACATACAGGGTGTAGCAGAAAGCTGTGGTACAGACCATCAAACTGACAACTTTCTCAATGGGACCAACATCGTAATCGCGTTCCATTTATATTTGGGTCGAGTAGGTATTGAAGTTTTCTATGGGACAGTTGATAATTTTTTCGCGATTACGATGTTGGTCCCATGGACAAAGTTGTTCAGTTTGATGGTCTGTACCACATCCTTAAATTTTACCATAACTTTCTGGTACACCCTATATAACTTTGAAGAAAAGTATTAAATACTGAGTTTTTACATTATCCTGTACCCTTTTACAGAGTGCTGAAGGTGAAGACGATGAAGAAACCCTGTCAGTAGACCCGTGCGGCTCACCGGTGAGAATGATCAAGAACGATCTGAGCCCGCAAACTTATGCTGCGGTCAACTCCCTGAGACTGGACAACAGTCAACCGTCCACTAGTAAATGCTCTACGGAGTTCTTCGGGCTAAGCTTACAACAAACGAAAGAATGTTTCCATAAAGACATGCCATCAAGTAGTAAAAATTATAATTTAGATAACGACCTTAAACAAAAGGTTTCTAAGGAGAATACACAGTGTATGTCCAATATTGACTCGCTTAATTTGCAAAGCAAAGATGGCAAAAGTAAAATAAAAAAGAATGAAATTCTAAATAATGGAAGTAGGAGATATAGCGACAGTAGTGCACACAAAAGTAATGTAAGCTCCCATGCGACTGTGTCTGGCAGTAGATTCAAGACGACTCTAGTGACAGACGATCAGTTAAGGCCAAGCACTTCTACAGACAGTGCCAATAATGTGACAAACGAGCCGGGCCTGCCGCTCGTGACGAAGGCTAAAAGTACTACTGTTAAACCAGGCTTTACTATATCAGAATAGTTTTAGTACAGTCATCAGTTCCTCCATACAGTCGTAGTCGTTCGAATTTCAAACGTCAGCAGTCTATTTCATTCAGAACGTCCCTTTTCGTTTGTTACCTTCAATGTCTTGCCTCAACTTGGCAAACGTGGACGTGAACCGTTCATGTCCGAACAATGGCTCCGGAAAATGCTCGCATGAATCGTCAGCATGGAGTTGAGGCATCTAGGTTGACGTGTTTTAGTTCCAGTAGTATTATATGCATTCAGTGGAGTTTTATCATAACAATCTCATAAGGGCAGCACAGAGCTGTACCTGGTACTGTTTTTATTAGCCTTTTTGATATTTTAATCTGTGCTTGCAGTTTATTTATTGACGAATCTTGTATTTTTACACTTATTGCTGTGATTATCCTAATGATTTTTCCTATTCTCATATTTTTTATGCTTTGTATATTCAGTGTAATAAAGTTATTGTTAAAAACGTTTTATACATAGGTTTTACAAATTGTGCTAACTGTCATATTACTAAGTTATTTGTATATGCTGAGGTTTCAATAATCAAACAATCAATGTTTTGTGTTCGTAGATGTAGCTTGATTGAATCAGAGGCAATGTAGTGAATCAATAGTTTAATATACTGTTAATTAGTGTTCTCCGTTTTGCCTTATCGGTTCGCTTGATTGTGCGCAAAAAAACAATTTTCAAAAAATTATGAGATATTGTTAGATTGAATGTATTAGCTAAGAATTTACATCAAAATATAATAATTGATAAATAAGGTTTTTTTTTTTATTAAATGAACGCCCATAGCCAAACACGCTAAACGAAATTAAGTTCCCGCTAACCTGACATCAGAATGTCGGGTGTTTGTTGACACTATTTGCAATAATTTCCTTTCCCACGAGGTACTGTATTCATTTAACACTAGAGACCCGCCCCTGCTTCGCACGGTTTTTACGACTTGACAAAACATCGAGATGGCAGTCGGCAGAGGCGGTCCACCCTGTTCTGGGAGCTACCACATAGTAGAATAATATCAGATTTTTCTCTATGCAAACTTCGGAGATAAGTAGGGGGAAACGGTATTTTTTTACATTTTTCATCAAAAGTCGTAAACTACTGACTGAGGCCTAAAAAAAAAAGATGTTTGAGAATGTGCAAACAGCGCTCTTTCATATGATACCCCACATGCCTTAGTAGCCACACTTCAAATTTTAAGACCCCCTTTCAGGCCCTGTTGCAAAATTAAAATTATATATTTTTATTTCTTTCTTATTTAAGTACAAAATAGTTGGGCAACGTCATCTAAAACTATTCCAAATTTCAAGTTGATAGCGTAGATATCCAGCTGTGAGCCTGTGACGGACAGATAGACTGAGTCGTACCATATGGGTTCCTTTTACCATTTTTTCAAAAAAACTACAAAGTATTAGCAGTGTCAACTGCTCTTTACAAAAATATTGCTTTTCCAGATGCAGGAAAGTTACTTGTTGATGAGTTTCTTAGTAAGAACTAGGAGAACTGGAGCTGAGAGAAAATAGATTAGGATGATCAAGTTTAGGTTTGGTCCCCAGATCGGCCACCTCTTCTAGCTTTTGAACCAGTGACCGACAAATTCTGATATTTGACGACAAAGAAGAAGTTGCAAAAATGCCCCACTTCCGACTGCAAAGATAAGTAAGTATCTCAAAAAATAGCTAAAAATGAGTATAAAAAAAATGGTATACTTCCGGTGATATTCCTTACTGGCTAGCACATTAAAGAATTGCTCTGAATATTACTAATACTAACTTCTGATTTTAGTTTTAGAATAGGATTAAAAAGCAATTAAACACTGTATTAACTCATTTGCGATTGTTTGAGGTTAATATTATCATATTTAAAAAGTATTAGGTATTTAAAGTAAACGCGTACCTACTGACTATTATAATCTATTTATTTTGTAAAATAATTACAGGTACTACACACGGACGGCTATTTAACAATGGCCGGGCCGCGTATATAGAAATGCTAATTCAGTACGTCCCCTCAGGCGGAGACGAATACCTAGAGTTAGCGCATTTCCAGGCGTTAAACACACGTAAATGCTAGTATTCAGTAGCATTTACGCGGAATTAGCATTTACTAGCATTCACGTGTGTTTAACGCCTGGAAATGACGCTATCGTCTCCACCTGAGGGGACGTACTGAAGTAGCATTTCTATATACGCGGCCCGGCCTCATTCAGGTAGATAAAAACCGTACATTGTAAACTCCTAGAAGACAGGAGGTGGGAGGCTGAACCAGGATGGCCCCAACGGATCAAGACTGGTCTAGAGCACACAATATAGTGATAGAGGACCGGATAAAGTGGGCTATAGACTCCTTCCAGCCATATAAGTCCGCAGGACTGGATAGCACGTTCCCAGCCCTACTGCAGTGGGGTGTGGATCATTTGACACCATGACTGGTGGATATCTATCGAGCGTGAAGTGAAAGTAATTTTTATACCCAAACCTGAAAGCCCGACTATACACAACCCAAGGCCTATAATCCTCACGGGTTGGTATCAGAATGACTGGATCGCAAATTGACCATCGCTTTAGTCCAAATCTCAAAATACCTAAGTCGCAAAATGACTACATCGCTTTTAGTCCACATCTCATGATGTCTAAATCTCAAAACACCTGACTCGCAAAATGACTACATCGCAAAAAGTCCGAATAGTTGTGTAGGCACCTATACCTACATTAATCTTTTTGGTTCTTAATGTGACTTTTTTTCTTACTTTCCCTAGACGCCAAAACCCAAAATTCACTCTTTACACCAAACTTGAACCAAATCAGTCCATTTTGATGCTAGAACAAACAGACAAAAATGTTAAAATCACCTATTTTAGGTAATGTAATTATGTATTATACTTACTTTAAAAAAAAAAGGATTGTGGCTAAGTAACAGCCGCACTAGTCAATCGATCAGGTTAAGCTACGCTTGCCGCGGTTGGTCCGTGGATGGGTGACCTTCTTTACATACCAACACCCCTCCGTTCCTCGGAAAGCATATTAAGCCGTTGGTCCCGGCTGTCATTCGTGGATCCTTGACAGTCGTTACGGGTCGTCAGAAGCCCGTAAGTCTGACAACCAGTCATACCAAGGGGTATTGTGCTACGCAGTAACTGGGTTCTGGAGGTTAGATAGGCAGTCGCTCCATGTAGAATACTGGTATTCAACTGCATTCGGTTAGACTGGAAGCCGACCCCAACATAGCTGGGAAAAGGCTAGGCAGATGATGATGATGAATGATGATGTATCCAGTCATTCTGATATCAAACCTGTACAGGTGCCTACACAACTGTTCGGACTTTTTGCGAGTTAGGTATTTTGAGATTTAGACATCATGAGATGTGGACTAAAAGCGATGTAGTCATTTTGCGACTTAGGTATTTTGAGATTTAGACATTTTGAGATTTGGACTAAGAGCGACGTGGTCAATTTGCGATCCAGTCATTCTGATACCAACTCATCCTCACATCATTTCTACTGAAAACCCCCGAGAGACTATGATAAGACACGTCCGTGACAGATATCTTCGGGTAAAACTACTTCATAAACAACAGCATGCATACTCCACTGGTAGATCAACGGAATCTGCACTGCACAGTGTATGAAAACTACACCCACTGCTGCTCTCCTGGCAATGCTTGGATTGCCGCCTCTACAACTTATCGCGCGTGAAGAGGCGGCCCTAGCCGCCTTTAAGCTCAATCTAACAGGAACTCTGAGCAAGGACTCTAGAGTCAAGCACATACACATAAAGGAGGATGCGATCAAACGACAGACATGCCATCAGCATCACCATGTGACAGAGCCCCGAATACACTACTTTCAAAAGTATTAGGTACAACATAATGCTCACGGTAGAACTCTGTAGACTACTCAGGCCCGCAAGAGTTGAGAGTATATACCGATGGATCAAAGAACTGAAACTCTCTCACACGATCTCAACATAAACATATCCAGCTCGCTAGGCATATTTAACACTGTCTACCAGGCAGAGTGTGTGTGCATCATACAAGCGGCTTACGTCATAGAAGCCAGGAGAGTTACGGATACCCATACACGTATACTCTCAGACAGCACTCGAACAAGTGACGGTATCTAACCGCAACACAGTGACACTGCAATGGATGAAAGGACACAGCGGATCACTGGGTAACGACGCAGCTGACGAACTAGTTATGAGAGAACCCAGCACGTCTGTCTGTGGATCTGAGCCATCCTACCCATTTCCTTCAACTTACGCAAGTGGCTACAGGAGTTAATAAAACGATGTCTCTAAATAGCACACTTTTTCAGAAATCGGAACGGAACCCTCGGTGCACCAGTCCGACTTGATCTTGACCGGTTTTTTTTATGGTCGTTAGAGTAGTAGGTATTGCATGATTGAAAGTAAAATATTTTTAAGATAAGTAATACTGCGCCTGAAAGAATATTTGGAGCAATTTCTAAGTATAATAGCCAGTAAGGATGGCAATCGGAGGTATGCAATTTATCTCTCATTTTTATCTATTTTTTGAGATATTTTTCTCAGCTGTCGGACGTGGGGTAGTTTTCTATGCAAGTTGCAACTTCTTTTTTGTGTTAGCAAAATTAAAATCTATAAATGTATTTAAAACTGTAGGTAGTTAACGCTGTGCAAACTGAATTGCACTTTATTGTGTTATAGCAAGAGAAGCTATTTATTTCAATGATTTTGCGGAGTGAATCTTCTGTACTTGTACTATTATGTAGTCTGTGACAACTCCTGTCGGGTCAGCTAGTCTAAAATAAAACTAAATGTCAGGCTTTGGCTCTTTAATTAATATCATAAAGTATAATGTAGGTATATCACACATTCTGTAATTTAAAGCTCACAATAAGCTAAGCTCAACTTAAAACTTATGACCAGACCAATCACATATTAATATTAAAAGCTACTTACACATAAAACTAAAGAACTAAAAGAAAAGGTTTTATTCAGATTTAACAGATTTAGGTGCCAAGTTGACCATAGCTAGTAGAGTGTTGAAGATGCCCCTGTGTCGAACACCTGGCACGAGCAACATCATTGTAGACAGGATGTACATGAGGAATGTATTATTGATGGAAGACGCCACCCATGCCAATGTCAGCAACAAACTGATGGAAAATATGTAGTACTGAAACAAAAGAAATGAGCCTGTTATAATCAATTATATTCACAACCAATTGAAAAGGGTGCAAAGTTTACACCCATAACAAGCGGTTATGAAATTAAGTTTCATCTACCATGTTCAATTTAATTTTTAAATATTTTAGAGTAAAATATGAACACCTGATAAGAACGGCGTGTGTTCACATTGATATTTATTCACTGTTAAGTTACTACAATAGTGACAACAATAAAATGGATTATCATCAATTTTATTAACAGTTTTTTCATCGTAGTTACAGTGATTGTATAATTTTCACTACAAAAGAGACTTATTTATTTATTTAAAACAGGTACATCAACCAGCTTATTATGCTGGTTGATGTACTTGTTTTAAATAAATACTCCACGTCAATGCGAGTATTTTGCGTCTGGGTGGGAAAATCAATTATTCGATCCACCCCAGCTCCTCAAAAAAGGCCAGCTCCTTGATATTACTGACAACCTCACGGAGTTGGTATGGGTTCTTATGTACCTATCAATTACAGGTGTAGGTACGTCATTCACATAAAACAAAGCAACCTTCGTAAATTATACCAAATTAAAATGATTAATTAAAATGAAAAACAAAAGGTTTGTTGATGAAAAGACTTAAAGATGACTTACCATACAAGGGCTGGTTTCCCTCAAAGAATAGAATTGTCGAACATTGTGCAAGTTTTTATTGTAACTGGTTACAATACTTTTGCAAACTTCTTCAAATACTTTTTCATGTTGTCCTGTCCATGAAGAAGGTCCATAAAGGGAGTTACAGATAACTGGTACAATAAAGTCCACGAAATTCAGGAATAGGCCAATAACAGCGAATGTTGCGAGAGAATTGAGATCCAATAGCCAAATGAGAAAATAAATAAAAGAGATGGAGCCAACTATAGCACATGGATGCCACTGTTGTTCCCACAAGATGATAGACTTCAGCGGTAGAACAGCCATGCGCCAACCTTCCAGGAACTTCTTCAGCTTCTTCACCTGCTGCTCCTGTGGAAAAAATATGTTCATAGTTTCATAATCTAGTTTTGCTTGATTTAGTAAGTACCTGCATTTTATTTTGTTGGGTCAATTTGGTATTTTAGTTCTTTCTAATCCGAACATTTTTGGAGTATTTTCTATAACCATACCGAAAAGTTTAAATCTTTGGTATATTTTCTTGTTTTCAGTCATGAAGACGCGATGAATTATTTTATTCAAAAATAATAGCACAAAAATTTATTTGCGCTTCTTACCTGATTTTGGGAAACTGTATATTCAGCCATTTCTTTAGTTACTAGTTCTAGTTATTAAAACTGCTGCGAATGTAAGTGATTTGCAAAAATATAAACCGCACAATGCCCTTTCAAAACAATAAAATGTAAAATCAAATGATGAAATCAATCGAAACCACAGAACATATATACCCTACGATCGAAACCGAAGAGGAATTCTCTCTATACTTACTTTACTCTTTGGAGGAATTATTAAGTGATTGATATTGCTATTTTCTGAAGGTCCTTTCAAACCGTTAACCGAATAGTTGTTGCGTTGTTGCTGTAGGACAGAAAAAGAAGGAAAGATAATACCGAAACATTTTAAATTGGTCGGATTCTATTATGTCAAAATGGCATTCATCACGCCCACTGACCTATCGCCAGATGGCAGCACTGCAATATTTTGTCTTGTCGAATTTATTCGTGTTTGGACCTACACGATTTTGCCACACTGAATTTCCATTTAATTTTTTGATATTTGGTCGTTATACCTATTTATTAAAAATACAGATCAAGCTATAAATTTCCAGTATAAGCTGATCTCTCGTTGTGAGGTCAGTGTATACTGGAAATGTGTAGCTTGATGTGTAGCCGTGTGTACGCCAACAGTTTAATTAAAATATCATTGTACAGTGCGTTTCAACTAAGAATAGGAATGACCTTGCGCCATAATGTGAAGATTTAGTAAAATAGCATCTCGTTTACACATTTGCAAAGTCAATGACATATTTTAACAAAAACAAATTCCAAAAACAGAACTAAAATGGATAAGAATAACACTACAAAACTTTGCAAGACTTAGATTTCTAGCTTCAGTTGACAGTTAGAGGTCATTGACTTTCCTATTCTTAGTTGAAACGCATTATACATACTTACATCATCTTTAGACATAGAACCCTAATATTTTAAAGACTTAAAGATCTAAGACGTAAAGTTTGTAAGTTTTTAAGTACCTATGTAGGTGGTAAGTAATCTCCGGAACTCATGATCCAATTCTAACATTTTTTTCACTGGTAGACAATCATCTACATTATTCCCGAGTGAGTGCTATAAATAAGCCATACATTATATTTATATCATGCTTATTAGCCGAGATAACACAGTTTTATTTTAGTCTAGCAAGTCGGAAATAAATACCTCTTAAAACAGGGTTATTAATTTGCATGCGCTGCCTTCGATCAATATTGATCGAAGTGCGCTGCCCTAACAGTTGTTTAAAATTGAAAACAATGTAATAATTATGGCAACCTCGTCTGCGCAGTTGTAGCACGGGAAATTCAAATTTTCTTGCGTTTGCAATTTGCAGGTCCGTGTCAGGTTGTATGTTGAGCAAGATATAAAGATCCACGAATAGGTACCAATGATAACGAAGATTAACGGCTTAACGTGCTTTCCGAGGCACGGAGGAGGAGTCTTGGTACCTACCTATAAAGATAGTCACCCATCCACGGATCAACCCCGGCAAGAATAGCTTAACCTGATGGATCGACCCGTGTGGCTTAGCCACGAGCTCCTAGCAGCAGCAGCAGTTTGTCTGGGCAGTGACCTTAAATTAATTATCTAGGGCCGCTCGGTAGATATATAAATACGATAAATACCTTCGTGTCCGTCCAAGCGTAACTGCCGTGCGCTTGGACTTTTGCATACTGGTTGGTAGATAGTAGATACTAATACTAAGATTTCGATGCGCGTCGTTGTCGTCGTCGTAAACTACGGTATCATTGTTATACTCACAGAGCATGTAACTATAATTTATACTGAGGTTATCAATACTACTTAATCTGTGAGGTTATCTAACATCACGCTACGACCCTCAAAAAAAGTCAAAAAGAACGCTAAGCTAGTAATAGTGCGGGCAGGCGACGCGACGCGATGCGACGGGGTGGAAGAAATTTCACGTGGACGACGCCGCGGAAGGCAGAACGTCGCACGCCAATTAGCAGACATAATAGTTTTTTTTTATTGTTATCTGTAGGTATGTACGCACGGCTACAGATCAAGCTATAACTACATTTCCAGTATAAGTCTCGCATTGTATAGGATTTCCTTACAATGAGAGGTCAGTGTAAACTGGAAACGTATAGCTTAATGTGTAGCCGTGTGTACCTAATTAATAAATAAAAGTTATAGGTAGATATAAGTTCTGATGTCCAAAAAATTATAGAAAACTAGCTTCTGCCTGCGACTTCGTCTGCATGAAACTTGAGCCAGACCGTCGCATCACAGCGCATTACTTCTTTCTGACTAATTTTCTTTTTACTCGTCTCCTAAGGCTCGTAGCGTGATGTTAAATAGGTAACCTATAACCTCAGTATAATAATGATACAGTAGTTTACGACAACGATGCGCTTCGAAATCTCACCAGTAAGCAACAGTCCAAGCGCGCAGCAGTAAACCCCCGTTTCCACGAGCGTAATAAAATCGCGGCGGGATTTTATCGCGCACTGGATTTTCAACTCTCTGCTTAGCGCCGGGAGTTGAAAATCCAACAGTATGTTTTTCGTCGCGCTGGGATGCACTGTGTTTTTGTTAGGTTGGATTCTCAACGCTCGGCTGAACAACGAGAGTTGAAAATTCAGTGCGCGATAAAATCCCGCTGCGATTTTATTACGCTCGTGGGAACGTGGGCTTACGCATGGACGGACACCACTGACCTCTATCTTGTACAATAGAGGTCAGTGACGGACACGTATAAATTTATCTACCGACCGGCTGTAGATAATTAATTCAAGGTCACTGCCCAGATAAACTATTGTGGTTTTATTATTCTGTGCTCTAAGTAACCTTCCTCAAGAATTGGTCTATCAAATAAAAACATATTTGCATAATAATGCAAAGTGAAATGGCTAGGCGGCTAATTAAACCAGTTCCCTACTTATTATAAAAAAGTACCTACCTACTCTGTGCAGTTGGCTGCGAGTCGACATATCTATTGCCATAGACTTTAAGTCGGCGTTCGCACGAGCGTAATAAAATCGCGGCGGGATTTTATTGCGCACTGGATTTTCAACTCTCTGCTTAGCGCCGGGAGTTGAAAATCAGTGTTTTTGTTAGGTTGGATTCTCAACGCTCGGCTCAACCATAGATTATACAGTATGTTAATGGCATGGACCTATTATACAAACTGGACTGAGCTCTCATACCAAAAACACGAGCAGAGAGAGATATGTCACATGAGGCAGTTATCTCCTTCTAATAGGGTGACCAAACATTTTTATGACAAACAGGAAAATTCGTTTATACAGAGATAATTTGCGTCCGGTTGACCATAAGTGATTTCAAATTATTGTTTGTATTACAAACATATTGTAATTAAATAATATAAAGAAATAGACCTTTTTCGAAAGCTCCTTTATGAAACTGAACATTATTGTGTTCAGTGTCGGTGTTGAATCGTGTACCTACCCATGTTTTGAGGCAAGAAGGAAGGACTACAATATTGGTGAGATTCGTCTTGTGGCGAATCATCAAATTTGATCACGTAGGTATACGTGGCTTATGATGAAGTAGGCATGTAGAATCTCGTTCTGGGACCATGGTACTTTCTTGCTCTTTTTTCGTTTACTCTACAGAGCTGGTTTGGGTAAGTATGTAATTGAAGCAAAGGGAACTAAAATGATTCTGGAATTACATCCAACCATATTTGTTGAATTTCTTCTTTGGATGGAAAGCTGTAAACTACTTAAAAATAATGCTATTTCAATCATGCGATACATAAGTACAAATTGTATTTATTATACGCCTAATATTAATAGTTTTAATCAGAAATACACTACTTATAGCTTTTGTAGACAGAAGACGCTAAGTCTTCTGTCTACAAAACGTCTAGAGCATGGTTACACTACTTATACTCAAAATTGTTATTATTTAGTACCTAACAATTTTAAGTCTTTTATCGAGATTTATTTAAATCTTTGTTTTTCCTTACAAGTTCCTTACCTGTGAAATTAAATGCCACAACCAGCATAACATTCACTTTTACATTTCTTGATGCAACACTTTCTCACCATTTTCGCTACATAAATTGAAAAAAACCGCCATGAAACCATTGATGTCAGATTTCAGTGTTACCAGAGTAATTATATGATAGCTACCAAACATTAATCAAAATTATATTATTTTGATTATTTTACTCATGGAGCTTACTTATAAAATTATTGACTATGATATACAGATTGTAAACCTATAAATAAAATTATTTAAAACTAATCTAAATGCTAAAAAAATAATATACGTAACTTATTTTACCTACTTGTAGTTGGTAAAATTTTCTACCATCTTTATCATTTTTATCTGTTGGCAATTGAGCAAAAGGGACACACTCCACAACTCGGGGCCTCTCTCTCGGCTCGTTTTGCCTCAGCTAAGATATCCTATCAAAAGTAAACCTAAACTGCAGTCATTAAGGTTAATTTTTGTATGATACGATTTTTGGAGAGCTCAGTCCTGTTTATATAGTATATTAGGTCCATGGTTAATGGTATCAAATGGTATCAACGTCAACAACGAGAGTTGAAAATCCAGTGCGCGAAAAAAAATCGCCGCGATATTTTTACGTCCATGCAAACGTCGGCTAAGTCTGTCTATTGCATTGATGTGATAAATCGCTCTTTGTTTGTTGGCCATGGTTGGTTGGTTTGGTAGTGCTTTTTTATGGGGCTTAGCTGGACTGGAATGCCGATTCTATTTTCTAGTCTACTTGACTATAATTGAATTTCAATTTACTTATTTAGTTATACATATTCTTATTTCTTTCTATACGATCTACCTACGATTACGATTGTTTGAGGCCTTGAATTTCTCTAGCAATAACATAGGCGAGGGCCTCATCATCGTAGGAACGACAGCGAAGTAAAAAAAAAATACCCACTTTGATTATTTTATTTTATTTAATAAAATAGAGCATATAAAAGTATAAAGCAAAAATATTATCAGTTCCCTTGTAGCGCAGCATTTACCAATTATATTAATACCATAATATGTGTCACACACGAAGAACAAAATCATTTCAATAAAAATAATTTCATTATTTCGTTTTAAAGTTACATCATCTATTGGACCCTGCGGAAGTACCGTTTTGCTGGTGTTTTGGCCTTCTCGTGAGTCAGGGTCTGGAATATAAATAAATAATATTAGTTACTAATTAGGATCAATTTAAGGCGTGATAACATGAATCTAACAGGAAAACTTGTTATGAAAAACTACAGCACACACAAAACATAATTTCTTACTTTTATAGGAACCTGTTTCCAATATGAGGCTAGAAAAGTTTAAAACTGTTTATAAAAATACTAAGAAAGTATCTCTAAAATAATATTTAACAAGGCAGTGATGTAATAAACTATGATACTTCTTAGGCTGTTTTATTAAGTGTGATGGTAATAAGTGTTTTATATAATAAAACACATAGACAAGACCCTACTTTTAGAAATAGTGCACACGGCTACATATCATACTATACATTTCCAGTATAAGCTGACCTCTCGTACGGAAATCCTATACAATGTAAGATAAGCTTATACTGGAAATACGGCTGGCTTATACGGTATGGAACTCACACCTATGCAATAAATCCAACCACATACTTGTTATCGCCTTTGCCGACGATATACAAAAAATTAACGAAATCGGTCCAGTAATTAGGTCAAAAAGTAGTTTTAAAATTTTGAGTAAATTTAAACACTCTGTAGAATTGGACCACTAGGTCAATGAGTCAATGAACTTGAATCCTTGAACATGACGTGTGCAAACAAAAAAAACCATGTTCGGCGAACAATGGATTGGGCATTATGGTGCACCGCAGGGGGCCATCTCGGTTGTCTAAACAGAATGGATTACTTTTACTGAATTTATTTTGATATTTATTTTGTGAATTTACTTTTTTCATTTCTGGTTTTTAATTTTTAATATTGCTAAACTTCTGTGGACTAGTATTACATACAGTTTAATTTATTACACATGTTTCAATCCCATACCGTATGTACCCATGTGTAGGTGTACCACTGTACCTAAACTTTTATCGAAAACACCTGTTACATTCACAACCAATTTTAATTTTGTAGCATTACTTACAACAATGCACTCATCTTCAGTGAAGTCATACTGGCGACCACAGTTAGCACCCGTATCTTCTACTACTGATTTAGTTTCGATCTGCTTGTCACTGATCAAGGTTGTAACACTCTGAAAACAGGTTACATTAATAGCACAAGCATAGCATAATCAGCCTATAATGTTTCCACTGCTGGGACACAGACTATGTGAGAGGGTTGGACATTAATAGATCAAACAGAAATCTAAATCACGTAAACCACAGCGTTCCAAGAACACACTATAGTCAGAATTAAAAAAAATGTTCCCATTTTACAACTGCAGCTAATTATTATTAAAAATGAACCTACAGTTGGTACAGCCCCATGCAAACTTTATGATGGCTCTGAATACGAGGCCCGTTGCAGTAACAAATTCATGAGTGAGTAGAGCAGGGGTGAGTAGCGCACTTCAGAGCCACCATCAAGTTTGCATTGGGGTGTACTTAAAGCAAATAGTTGGTACGTGACACACTAACCTTGATTTTGGCATTAGGCATATTTTCAACATACTCTTCTCCAAATTTGAACTTGTTCTCAACTGTCCGTAACAAAGATGAGTTCTTGATAGTCATTTGGTCACCATCAACTGATATTTCCATCAGCGGTGATGACATTGACATCATTTTACGTCCCATGTAAGGTACACCTGTAACAATAATAAATTGTAGTTAACTATTTATTTTAGTTATATTAGAATTTTAATTAACAAAATAGTTGGCTAAGAAATAGCTACATATTTAGGTACTCACCTACAGCACTGAAATAGTCATCAATGTCCTCATTCTTGTAGTGTTGGTATTTTCCAGCAATCGACGTCATTTTTCTGTTTCTAACTTCTCTTCCAACTAAGTACCTACTGCCTGAGATCTGGTCTTGAAAAAGTTTCAGAAAAATCAAAATTAATTAAGTAGTTATCTTATCACCGTAATTTATCAATCACGTACGTTGCCAAGTTTGATAATGCATAAAATTTAAGATAAGTAATAGGTACTGATGCAAATCCTGAGATCTGAATCTAAAACGATGAGATTAACCACAACAATAACCAGTATAACCACTAACTATTGTAAAATGATATAATGACCACACACTGTACCTGTATGTTCACAGCCTTAACGAAGAATACAGAATAATCTGTAATTAATGCGTAAATTAATTTTGTGATTTTGAAAATGTCTTTTGTCCGCTTTTGCTGCTGTCAGATAAAAACACGATAAACGACATCATCATGACCAATCAGAACTACAGACAGTGATGAGTACAGTACATGACGTGAGATATCGATAACACCGTGACCTCAAAAAATTACATCATGCTTTTTTTTCATTTTGTTGATAAGTCAAAATTAAAAAAATATTGTTATTAAAATTTTGTAATAACAAAGCATAATGTAATGTTTTTTTCTAGAAAAAACCTAATTGGCAGTTTGTTACTTTACAATAGATATACTAGTGGTGTGCGACAGGGCCGACAGGTAATGATAGATTGTGAATCGTGGTCTGGAAACTGTCAAATTTTCCCAATCAACCTTGAACCTAATGCTTTAGCGATAAAGATGAAAATCTATTAACCCGTCGCACGACAATTAGCAGACACAATAGATTTGAGTTAAAGAAATTTGACAGGCTGTAGTAGCTTAATGTGCTGGTGTCTGTACAAGCGTATCAAGCAAGAGACAAATAAGTTTTCCCAAATACCTATAAAAATACAAGTTCTCGCTACATTACCAAAGTATTATACAACGTGTAACGTTAAATGCGCAAAACCTCGTAAGGGGTCATTGTACTCATCATTATGAACAACTTTTATTATGGGACCAAACCTGAAATCGCGGAAAAAAAATCAGCTGTTCAGTACATTTTGACGAATTATCCGAACAGAAATGTACTGAACAGCTGATTTTTTTTTCGCAATTTCAGGTTTGGTCCCATAGTAAAAGCTGTTCATAATGATGAGTACAATGACCCCTTAAGAGGTTTTGCGCATTTAACGTTACACGTTGTATAGCGCAGCTTTTCTTTGCTTAAACTAATAAAAATAAATCGCCTACATTCACCACCATCGTAAGCCTAGACTCATACTATACAGGGTGTTAACGTAATTGTGTGCCATAGTTTAGGCGTAGGTTCAGTATCGATAAAGGAACCCAGGAAAACTAAAAATAAATTTAAAATAAAACATAAAAAAAAATATTGCATCAACCTAATTTAGTAACACTAACATAAAATAGCAATCGTTTAGAATTAAAATTATAGCGAGCCGTTTTCAGTAGCAAATAATGCACCGGCCCTTAGTGTTCGGACGTGAGAAGTGAAGGACAAAATCACAACGCGTTCGATAGTAGGTAAGTAATTCAAGCATATAAACAAATAAAATAAAATAATTCTAAACGATTGCTATTTGAAGTTAGTAGGTACTAAATTAGGTTGATCTTGCAATACTTATGTTTATACTTATGTTTTTTTTTTAAATATTTTTCCTGGGTTCGTATAACGATACTGAACCTACCCCTAAGCTATGGCACGGACAACATGTATCACAGAACTTATCAATATATACCCATCTATAGCACCTAACCGCTTCGCTGGTCACTCTTTTTACTTAAACTTACTTTACTCTGAGTCAGTCAGACCAAGTACATAGGTACCTTATCAGTACCACCCTCTCTGGAATATATTACAACCGCCCTGAAAGAAGCCGAGAACTGAACGAAGTGGAGGAACATCATCCATAAAGCCACGAAAGTCTTTCAGAGACACGACCTTCACACACGTAACAATGAAGTACAAGACCAAGAAGAAGTGCACAAGTTGCACAACCACAGATTAAGTAGTATTTGCACAACGGATATCAGGAGGGAAAATAAAAAATAACTTTCCAGACAACACTAGTGATGTTAAATGCTCAGGAAGTCAAGAACTAGATAGTCGATAAAAGTTTGTTCTGAAACTACGAAGTTAAAGTCTTAGTTAGCTATTTCATCTTCTATCGTAAGTTTATAATTATATCGTAAAAAATAGAATCAGACCACTGTGTCCACATTTTTTTTACATTTGTAGTAAAACACATTAAATTGAATCTATTTTGTATTTTTCACTTTTCACATGTTTCGAACTTCATCGGGTGTGGATTTTTTTTTGGTGGGACAGATAATTAATTTATGTGACAACAAGAGCGAAGGAGCGAGATGTGATTTTTATGTTTTGATCACAAATACAATACAATAAATGAGATTAGTGCAAATATAAATCTAAGTGATTTCAATAATGTGGTGGCATATTATGTTGTAGTGAAAGAGTGCTTTATATTTACTAAATAATTATATTTCATAGAAGGACTCCGACTTTTGCTCCAGTTTAGCTTGTAATCATTTACAAGTGTTGATCGATTATTGACGAGATCTTACTCAGTTACCTTATTAACTCGAACGAACAATCGAAAATGGGTGAAAAAGAGGATTATTTGACATCGTACCGAGTGTTTTTTGAGAAGTTTGCCGCTACTGTTAACCCTGAGGACCAGTTGCCCGTGCACATAGCAGGGTACACCATCACCGAGTCGGAGCTGGCCGGTGAGGTTCTCTACTGGACGACTCAGTATTTGAGCGAAAAGTAAGTGCTTATTGATACCATTGTTCAAACTAAACAGGGACCAGTGTCTGTGCAGTCTTTCAGCTTAGGTACTAGAAACACCTTTTAGATAAGCCTATCAGAACCGTAAGTGCAATGTTGAATCATTGTGATAACGAGATATAGAGAAAGAAAAGACTTGTTTTTTTTTGTATAAACAGTCTTTTTGTTATGCAACTACTTTGCCAGTGCCAGTGGTGTTTCCTTTCTACTTATTTAAGTTTAAAATTAAGAATTCTTTTGAATTTTTGCATTAAGTACATAATTTTGTCAATTAATCTCTTCAGTATTTGATATACTTATGGAATAATATGGATACACCAACTCTTAGTTTATTGCTACCTACTTATCTTGCTTTAAAAACTAATGCATTACCTACTTACTTTAATAATTTATTTTAGCGTATAGAGTTGTAAATCTTTTTTTGTATGTCTGCAACTCTAATAATAAATACTTAATTAAACTTAGAAAAAAAAACATACAATGCTCTACGAGTTATACTCTACAATTTTTCTTCTGGTATTTCATTGTAATTTTTATTAATCCCTGATCCATTAAAATATTGAACTCTCTTTCCTAGCATATAGTTGTATAGGTTCACAGTTAACTAATGATAGATACAAAATTTAACACTACTCCTTTGTTACATTAAATTCTCTAAAAATTCCCACACATATGCTTTGTTGCAAAGGAATATCCTTTGCTTGTGTTTCAAAATCTGAGCATACACAATGATAAGTTGTAGGAATGACTGATAGCTTCAGTTTCAAATCATAATAATTAGTCCCTACATAGTTACATACTCAGGTATAGCTGGTATAATAAAATTATGAACTTATTATTTAAACCACACCCCTACACTACACAATTTCACCATCTTAACAGTTGTCTAAGGCGTGAATTAAATTTCATTCCTTATTATGAAGATTGATACTTTGTATAAGTGGTGAAATTATATTGGATCTTTAAGAGCCCGGAGAAAGAGGCCCAAGTTCAATGCTTTTTCATAATAGCAATATCTGAACTCTGACAGAGATTTATTAAACAATTTCTGAAATCTAAATTCACATCCTTTTGGGTACACCCAAAGAGTATAAATAATAATAATATGGGAGGGTACACCTCTGCCTATCGCTTCAAAGATTACAGGCATGGTTTTATGTGTTATGTTATACTCATGGTACACAAAACCTGTGATGTTGTTTTATGTTGCCAGGAACTTGTTACACACACAAACTGCATGACTGCCTTATTCTTTTGCATTAGACATACCATCTGGGCTCATTTTGCAGAAATAATTTGAACAAGAGTTATCTTGTGACTGTCTTTTATTTGTTTTGGGTTGAAAGGCTCTATTACTCATTAACGTCTCGACTGCCGAAAACGCAGATCTACGCGAGCCTCAATGGCTTTTTAATTGTTTCTGTAATTATGTCATTCAACCGGTTAAACAAGCATTTTTTTTCTGCAGAAAAGTACAGTATAAAGTCTAGGCAACCAAACTTGAATGCTGTGCCTGTGTGAGCTGAAGGCTGTCATATATGTATTAACTAAAACTTTCATAATATTATGCTTATGACCTACATTGCAGTGTTAATATTGTGTACCTACAATATATATTTTTAAATCTGTTGCAACACATACAACAATAGTAGGTAATTTCCCTATTTTATTTTATGTCAGGCATTTATATAATTATGTAAACACACATGTTACTTAGCTCTTTCCTACATCATTATCCTATAACTACCTACTACCTAATGCAAAAGTAAGATACTCTGAATTTTAATTTGCTACACTAAAATGACAAACTAATAACATGGCTAAAATGTCAAAATGACAAAAAAAGATCAATTGCAGCTGTCATTTTGGTCTAGCAAATAAAAAATCAGAGTTTATTATACTCTATTCATTCATGTAACAATGAACCTGTCAATAGGTCATTAACCTTAAAAGAGTTCCAAGGGCCAGTGCCACCTTTTGTTCCTGACACATAAACTAAACATTTGAGCAAGTGTTTATTTAGTTGGTCGTCTTTTGTTTACATAACACACAACAGTCAACACTGAATATTTTCACGATATCAGATGAATAGTAATGCGCCTGTCGTGGTCATTAGTTGCATACAATTATGGAGGTGGGTTTAAAAAATAATTCCTGCTTGCGCAACAGCTTTATGGTTGACGGGTCATATGGGACGCGTTACTCATCCTGGCCGCGTGGTTGTGATCACACGCCAACCGCAAGTAAGCTGAGTACCTGCTTACGCACCTTATCACTTTGTAATGCGGAAAACTACACTTCGATGTGTCATAGTCATATCGCTTCAGCTCTAGTCAGACAGATTTCATAGAAAAATTTTGAGGCATGCCTATTTACTCATACATAGTACATACTCATGTTTCGTGTAGATAGAGCCCTTCGCGAGCTCCCGGACTAAGTCCCCAAACACCTGTTCAAACCGTTGTATGTTTTCTTGCATCTCACACAATACACTTACCTATATCTAAATTACCCGTCGTTTAAGGCGAGTATAGCCGCTAACAGCGCCACCATTACGAAAAAAAATAATAAGACAGGACAGACAGACAAAAAAAAGCAAAACGTCGGCGTCTGTATTTTTGTGTGTCTGTGTGTTGTTTTTGGCGTTAACTGCTATAACTTAGTACCTAGCTTAGTGTTAATTTTTTTTTATAGAAAAAAACTTCTACAACATCTGACTAAAAACATGTACATGTAGGAAATTTCAAAATGTTCCATATCTACCGACTTATTAGTTTTTCAATAGTGGCGATGGCGCTGCCCGTTAGTGGCTATACTCGCCTTAACAGGTCGGAAAGTAAACAATATTTCGTGCTCGTATTGCAAATCGTAGTAGGTATATTACGTGAATATGATGTGTTAATTCTTCCCTCATCTAAAAGTGAACTAGACTAGAAAGATTTTACAATCGCTGGTATAAAAGTTCGCATGCACTAGTTTACATAAAGCCTGGCTAAAGAATATTAAAATAATTAAAACATCACGCGGAAATTAGGAAGCGAAGTCTTATTAGCCAGGAGGTCAGTTATGCCAGATTAAATTCGTTTTAAGCCAAGTTAGTTTCAAAATCCGAATCAATGATTCATTCCCTCCGATCCCTTTACTTGAGTCTAACAACTGACGCCTTGTCTTATAGTTAAACATGTAATTTGCTAGACGCTCCATTTAACCCGGCTATGCTGTAACGCGGCGTAAATTGTGTGTTACGGTGCCGCTGACCATTTAGTCTTGCATAATATCTCACACACCGATACCAACAACGTACAATTATATTTTTTTAACTAAGCTTTGTTTTACTGCTGTTATTCCGCCGCATCAATATTTTTAGGGTTCCGTACCAAAATGGTAAAAAAGGAACCCTTATGGTGTGACTAAGTATGTCTGTCTGTCTGTCTGTCACAGCTAGATATCTCAAGAACTACTAATGCTATCAACTTGAAATTTGGAACAGTTTTAGATGACGATTACCCAACTATTTTGCAAATAAGAAAGAAATAAAAATATTTATGTTTTTTTTTGCAATAGGGGCTGAAAGGGGATCTTAAAAATTCAAAGTGGGGCTACTAGGGCATGTGGGATATCATATGAAAGAGCGCTGTTTGCACATTCTTAAACATTTTTTTTAGGTCGCATAGTTTTCGACTTTTAATGAAAAATGTAAAAAAAAATACCGTTCCCCCCCTTATCTCCGAAGTTTGCAAAGAGAAAAATCTGAAATTATTCTATGTGATAGAAGTTTATGTAAAGATTACAGGAAAAATAAAACGATGTCTTTAAATAGAACACTTTTTTCAGAAATCGGAATGGAACCCTCGGTGTGCGAGTCCGACTCGCTCTTGACCGGTTTTTTTTAAATTAAGCTTTGTTTTACTGCTGTTATTTCGCCGCATCAATATTTTTTTTACTGTTGAAAGTCACGAAATAACAAAGTTAGTCAGTCGTAACGATTGTTATTGGTTTTGGACTGTTTTATTTATTAGGCCTAGAATAAAAACCTTCAGACTGAAGAAAATTTGTCCTAGAATACTTCTAAGGGCTGATAAAAAGTCAAGCAGCTGCTCAGACTTTTTATGAGCCGAGCCTGTATTGCTCTGCCCTGCCAATCCAAAAGTTGTAAGTCGACTTACAGTGTTTTAGCTTAACAACGCCCAATCAGTTTTTTGAAGTCTGTTTAATACCCCTGACCAACTTTTTTTTCATTACAATGTATATTTGGCAAGTTGTGGCTACCAAAAAAACACTGTATGTACGTTCAAGTTATGGTTTAAACATGCAAAAAAAACCTGTCAAGAGCGAGTCGGACTCGCGAACCGAGGGTTCCGTTCCGATTTCTGAAAAAGTGTGCTATTTAGAAACATCGTTTTATTTTTCCTGTAATCTTTACATAAACTTCTATCACATAGAATAATTTCAGATTTTTATCTTTGCAAACTTCGGAGATAAGGGGGGGGGGGACGGTATTTTTTTTTAATTTTTCAACAAAACTCGAAATGCGACCTAAAAAAAAAAAAAAAATGTTTGAGAATGTGCAAACAGCGCTCTTTCATATGACCCCACATGCCCTAGTAGCCCCACTTTGAATTTTTAAGACCCCCTTTCAGTCCCTGTTACAAAAAAAAAATATAAATATTTTTACTTCTTTCTTATTTGCAAAATACACACATCAACACGGTCTAGGGATATTTTTAAAAAAGCGAATTACTATCAATGTGTTAATTATTATTTATATGACATGTACATATTTAAAAGATACGTTATTTAATATTCTACCATTTTTTAATAATGGTTAAGGTACTTAGATTAAAATTTCAGGATTTTATGGAAAAAAAATGAAGCATAGACGGAAACCATATATGAATTAACTTTTAATTTGTGAGTAAAAACTGCAAAAAATAGAAAAATCATTTAATTTGTGTTTATAAAGTTGAAGTTAGTAGTCTGAGAAAGCGCCCATGATGTTCATAACACATCGGCAACGATTCGGCATGCTCAGAACAAGGTTGTCAATGTCTTGCTGCGGAATATTGTCCCATGTCCATGTCCATGTCTGAGGTGCGCAAAAAGTTGATCTTCTGTAGCCAGATTTTCAGGAACTTCCTTCAGAGCTCTTCTTTGCATATCCCACGCATGCTCAATGGGATTTAGATCTGGCGATTGAGCAGGCCAGTCTAAGGGCCTAACATTGTGTGTATGTAACCAAGCTGCTACCGTTCTCGCCGTGTGTGCCCGGGCATTGTCGTGCATGAGCAGGAAATCTTGCCCCATTTGTGTTCTGTGGGGCAAGATTACGGGCCCCAGCACCTGTTGGACGTATCGTTCTGCCGTCATATTGCCCCGCACCCAAACGAGATCCGTCCGTCCTCCAAGACGAATTCCTGCCCAAACCATAATTGTTCCTCCTTGGTATGGGTGAACTTCCTGAGGGTTCTGAAGACGGCTCCATCGTCCAGGAACTCGCCAAACACGCGTCCCTCGTGAATCTGGATGGAAGCCGAACCTGGATTCATCGGTGAACAACACATTGGACCATTGCTCACGGCCCCAGTCGCAGTAATTTGCAAAAATCGGTCTTGTCTGGGGGTAAGTAATGGAGGAGCTCGTGGCTAAGTAATAACAGCCGCACGGGTCGATCCGTCAGGTTAAGCTACGCTTGCCGGGGTTGGTCAGTGGATGGGTGACCATCTTTACATAGCGAGATTCCTCCGTGCCTCGGAAAGCACGTTAAGCCGTTGGTCCCGGCTGTTATTCGTGGATCTTTGACAGTCGTTACGGGTCATCAGAAGCCCGAAAGTCTGACAACCAGTCTTACCAAGGGGTATCGTATTACCCAGTAACTGGGTTGTGGAGGTCAGATAGGCAGTCGCTCCATGTAAAATACTGGTATTCAGCTGCATCCGGTTAGACTGGAAGCCGACCCCAACATAGTTGGGAAAAGGCTAGGCAGATTGATTGGTCTTGTCTGGGGGTAGTGATGCGACTTGGCCCCCGGTGCCTCTCCGGTACTTCACCTGTGGCACGATAGCGTGTCCACAATCTTGAAATTACATTTTGGTGGGTCCCTATGGCCTCAGCAACATTACGCTGAACAGACCAAGCTTCCAGCATTCCCACAGCTCGTAACATCTCCGCCCTCGTCAAATGTTGGCGTTGCATGTCTACAATACCTCAATTTTAACATTATCTTTCGTTTAAAAATGAAAAAAAACTGTAACTAAACGTAATTCGTATTGTTTTCTAAATTTCGCACAAATGAAAATTCCCTCTCCTACACATCAAGACATTTTTATGCCACCAAACAAAAGAATTTTCAAAAATTTGAATTTGGAATTAGTCTGAGATAAATTACAAACAAATCGGTGTATAAAAGATTCCAATGCGGCCAGTACTTTTCGAGTTATTTAATTGAGTATGAAATATCCCTAAATGTCATCTAAAACTGTTCCAAATTTCAAGTTGATAGCATTAGTACTTGAGATATCCAGCTGTGACAGACAGACAGACAGACAGACTGAGTCACACCATAAGGGTTCCTTTTTTACCATTTTGGTACGGAACCCTAAAAATCAATTATCTCACATGTGGTTTTTAAAAGTTACAGTGTATTGGATTGGCAGGGCAGTGCTATTGTCTTACTGCAGGCCATAGGTCTTCCTTTCCTTAATCCACAGTGACCACAGTTCACAGTCGTTTGAGGTCTGTTATGTTATGTTAGTTAGTAGAAACAGAAATACTTTATCCCACCAAAAACATTTTCATGTAAAATGTTGCCAAGACGAGGCCACATATAGCTCGCACTGACAAAAAGCTATCAGATCTCATGTAGAGCCAAGCTTCTAACTCTACACGCCCTAACTCTCCAAGCCCTAACATCACAAACTCTATACCTTAGTCAAAATATGTGGCTTGGCCGTTTCGCTACCATCACATGGGCGCAAGGTGAAAAATGTATTCACTGTTCATTACTTTTCTGTTATACCTACAATAGTTCTTGTAGTAACGAAACGGCCAAGCCTCATATTTTGACTAAGGTGTAGAGTTTGTGAAGTTATGGCGTGTAGAGTTAGAAGCTTGGCTCTACATGAGATCTGATAGCTTTTTGTCAGTGCGAGCATCTATTGCTCTTATTCATCATGGAACATGAATTTTAGAACAAAATAGAAAGTACTGTTTATTATGTAATCCATATGGATTCAAAATATAAATTATATGTGGTCTCGTCTTGGCAACATTTTACATGAAAATGTTTTTGGTGGTATTTCATTTCTTTTTGTAAGTTGCTTATGATATTTATACGAGTATTTTTCTGTTGTTCATTTTTTCTTTCTTTTTTTGGGGTTAGGTTGATGATAGGTAGGAGATTAATAAACACTTATCGAAGTATATACAAGTGTATTAATATTATTCGTAATAAGTATTTATTATTTGCGGAAGTCTCATACAAATTTCCATCCCCTAGTTTAAGAGGTTGGGGGTAAAAGTTCCAAGTTTTAAATTTTTTTTGTTGATTGTGTACTAATACTAGCTTACATACCAAATTTCAGCTTTCTAGGACTTCAGGAAGTACCCTAAGAATTTTTATGATCATCAGTGAGTCAGTGACGAAATCGGGGTATTTTTGATATCAATAAAATCTAAAGTATAAGAGCTATGCAATTGAAACTTTATAGGTTTAATAAGTCAACCACTGACATCATATCCCGAAAATTTTGTTTATCTGGTATAATCCAAACCCAAGTTAAGAAGGTTCAAAAATATGACGAAGTGCTTCGAGAAAAGGTAGGTAGTGCCCTTGCGCTTCGCTTGGCTCGTCTTGGCAGATCCAATAGGTTCAAAACGACATGAGCATAAAAAACTATAGGTAGGTAGGTACTCTGCAAAGTCAAAGTCAACTAATTTTTTCAAAGGCACTTTTGAGCGTTGAAATTTACAAAAAAAAAAAAAAAAATTGAATTGATTCTAGTCGCCCCTTCCAAAAATGAAAAATGTATTTTTTTTTTCTAACGAGAATCGATGGAAAATGCATTTTTATTTGGATAATATTTTTGTGTTCACCAAAAATATTATCCGTACATCAAAATACTGATCGTGCACCAAATATTCCTGAATGTTACACAAAACACCCGCGCGTCCGAAACTTTAAACTTTAGGGTTAGAATCATTTTGGGTTAGGTTAGGTTAGGTTAGAACAGTGACCCTTAACGCGCGACGGCGAGCGAGCGAAGCGAGCGGTGCCGCGGCAACGGCCGCCGAGCGCCATATCCAATAGATGCTCGTTATGACATATTTTAATGAACATATTTTGGTGCACATTCAGTATATTTGGTGGAACACAGGCAAAATTAGATAAATGAAATGGGAATAAATTGAAGTACTTTTAAATACCATCCTTTTTATTTGAGAAACAAAAAAATTTAACACCGCAGCGCAGGAGACAGTAAACTCGTGAGAAAAACATTTGAATGTCATATCAATCGTCATAAAGCGTCAGCATTATAAAGCTCCATTTACACGGCGCAAGTTTATTGCCTGTGGCATACCATAAAATTGAAGGGCAAATATCTGGCACCGTCTAAACAACACGTACAATATTTTTGCACGATACGGGCAACTTTCAAAACTGGTATGAGCATCACTACATAGTATAAAACAAAGTCGCTTCCCGCTGTCTGTCTGTCCATATGTATGCTTAGATCTTTAAAACTACGCAACGGATTTTGATGCGGTTTTTTTTAAAAGATAGAGTGATTCAAGGGGAAGGTTTATATGTATAACAATTGCGGGCGAAGCCGCGGGAAAAGCTAGTGTACAATAAAATCGCACAGCACATACAATAATTGCTCGTACAATAAAATCGCATTCAATTCTGGCATGATCTGACATTTGTGCTGTCATTGAAATATGAGTGCGGTGAGTGAGGGTGTGGTAATCGTTGTTGCTATTTCGAGGCAAGAAATCAAATCAAGAACAACTTGAAAAATATCTTGAGAAGACGTTCAATAAAATTAAATGAAATATAATTTCTGGGCAAAACTTGCATGCAATAATCGCCTGTCAATTTTATTGACTGGTGTACCTAAGTCGCATGCGATTGTATTTAATAGAAAAACTTGCATTCAATTATTTTACATGCCATTTTACGGAATCGCACGCGTGTAAACACTTCATGCAATTCTTGAATGTCAAAAATCTTGAACGTGCTTTATGGCATGCAATTATTGCTCTTGAACGTTCCAGAAACTTGCACCGTGTAAACGGCGCTTGACGAACGAGGATTACTGCGCCGTGTAAATGGAGCTTTAGGCTTTATTTGAAACTCTAAACTCGTGAGACGAGAACAACAATGATTAACTGACACCTGCCCAGTCTGCCAACCATAATAAATGCTAAGGTGTAAAGCTAGCTTTATATTGATTGGCCCAATATGTCTTGAACGAAGCAAGCTTAAAATAGATATTTGCAAAACTTGGCACTCTGTGAAGACTGAGCTCATCAAATATTAGAGTCATCTGTCCATGATTGCATGGCCGCAGAAAATGTTATGATTGCATCTTTAATTCGTGTCACCTTGGTTCGTTACTTTCTCTCGAGGAAGATACCGATTGTTACAGAGCGTATTAATTTTATTTCTCTAGGGCCTGTGGGTTGAGGTCGTAGGATTGGTACCCTCGATGCATAAATTGGCGCGCGAGACCGCGTGGGTAGATGCGGATGTTCGTGATAGTAACGCGAACCCGTGTCAATGCTCTGCGTACTGTTTACTTCTCAAATATTCACAGTTAATTGCCGGAAGGAATTTGGCCAAATTGTTTACCAAACAAACAAACCCCGCTTCGGAGCGAACGCGAGCGCCTTACACCTGATTAATTATTCGGGCAATAATTTAACTGGAGAACTCTGAAATATTTTTATGACTTGTAATTTTTTTGAATAAAATTTTATTTGATTTGATTTTTGATTATGTAGGAAACCTTACTTATTCAAAAATATGTCCGAGTTCTCCAGTTTGTAAAATGTTTGTAACAATTCTTACACAATTATGAAAAGTCGGCAGTGTACAGTGTAGTACCTACCAGTAATGTGAATGTGCCATAATTTTTGTAAATGGCGTCATAATGTCATTGTGATTTTACACATAATTATGAAAGACAGAGAATTAGTTGACAATGCAAGGAAGCTACACACCGCTCAGGCAATGACGGAGATTCTGAAAAACCAATTTCCGGGCCGTGTAATCTCCCGTTTTGGCGATTTGAACTGGCCGGCGCCAGATCGCCAGATCTGACGGAGCCAGACTTCTTCCTTTGGGGCTTTTTGAAATCTTCATTTACCAACACAAACCACAAACATTGCAAGTCTTGAAAGCCAACATTGAACAACACATCACCAAGTTGGAGCCAGATTAATTCAATATGCCGTAAAACGAACACAAAATAATGTGCACCAACTCAGGAGGTGGTCATTTGACCGATATAATTTTTTCGACTTAGGGCCTGTTTCACCTATCAGATAATTTCATACAAATTCTGTTCCATTTTTGAATTTATTTGGTAAGAAGTGCTAATTCGAACATCGTGAAATAGGTCCATAATGTAATCAATGTTTACACCTTTAAATAATCTTTCCGTGTAAACAGAGCACAATTTTTTTAATTTTCAACAAAATGGCAGCCAATTGACATCATGACATTACTTTTGCCCCACCTTCAATTAGTCTGACAATGTATTTAGTTGATATACCGCCTGAGTAAATACATCAATAATTGTTATTTCTGTTATAAGTAAGCGGAATACTAAGGAACGACCAGCACGAGCCAAACTCGCGCTACGTCCTTCTGAATAAACATAAACATAATCTACGGTATTTAGTGTACGACAGTTATGTCTGAAATATTGTGTCAACTCAGAGATAATGTATGTACATGCATTCGTTTTAAGAACGGGGTCAGCGACCTCTTTATGTATTACAGACAGACGTACGCGTCCGCATTTTATTTTATAACTACAACGGCAACCAAACCGAGGGAACTAACATATGTTCCAGCGAAGTGAATGCCCGCTGGTTTGTTTACCTACCAACTGTTTTCATTGATCCGATATTCTACTATAAATAAATAAATAAATATCCTTGGACATTTCACACAACGCCATCTAGTCCCAAGCTAAGCAACCTAATGCTTGTGTTATGGTAACGAGATGGCTGATAAACTACTTATATACATTTTTTTTTTGTAAATACATACATATTATAGATAGAAAAACACCCAGACTCGGAACAAATACTTGTAGGTCGTACAAATATTTGTTCCACATTCCGTGCGGGAATCGAACCCGCGACGTTCGATTCCCGCACGGAATGCGGATGCTGCGCAGCAGTCAATCGCTCAACCACTGCGCCAACCGTGTCGTCTATGTATGTTATCTACTGTACTATGAGCGGGTGTTGCTAGTCTGTTTTCCATCTCTAGCGCTTTCAAATTGTACAATTTTGTCTTTTGATTACTCAATCGTGTTTTCAGGGCATTTCCATACTGTGGAGCAGGTTCCTTATTCACTTATTTTTAATGCATAAGTTTTACCGACTGACCATTCACATCCCACTTTTTCCCGGCCACAGCTACACTCGATATTTTAATCACGCGAACTATTGTTGGTATATGGCTCAACAGCCGTCTATACTCCGCAATCTTCAACAAAAACAGGTTTTCGCAAAGTTAAGAAGGATGCTGCTTCGGTCTGCCTTTCTACCTGAATTCCTAAGTCGCCTTGGCCTCTTGCACCGCCCACGGAAGAGAAGATTCGTTGCTCTATTCTTAGCAAGTACCACACGGCACTACATGCAATGACTTAAATACTATTTTAAACATATTGATGTCATGCGTGAGAACCTATTGTGAGAAAGGGTAGTTTAAATAATACATAAATAAGCAGTTGAAAGTTGTCCACTGATTGCCAACATCTACTGACCGTTTAGAAAACATTTTTATCTTATCAACATCATTCAATTGTAAACTAAGCATGTACTCACACTCTTGTATTATGTACTTTCCTATCAGGTTCACCTGTTTTGTATAGGTAAATATTGATTTAGTTACCCGAGACAAAATACATACGTAGATAGATTAAAATATAACAGTGTTTTTCAGGTATAGCTTTTGAGGTGCATAAATAATAAATTATTGCGTTGTCTCTCGCCTAAAAGTGGAAGAGTGGGTTGCACTGTTGCACAATCGAGAATAATTATAGTTTCTGCATAACGAGACTTCCAAAACACCTTTCTAAATTAAATCAAAATGAGGTAGTTACTTATAAGGCGCACTCTAATTAGGTAAATAGTGTCAAATTAAATTAATTGGCGAAAATTTACAGACGTTAGAGTAAATTTGGACCGTTTGAAATATTCGTTAAATTATCTGATGAACTCAACGAATTAAGAATGATCTTAATTCGTTGGATGAACTACTCAAAAGCAAAATCGATAACCAGCCTTTATTTTTTTACCTGCGTAAAGTTTTAGTTTTCCAGTCACAATCCCGTAAATATCCTTACTGTGGTGTCTAATAATATCTACATATTCCTTGTTCTTAAAAAATATACTCTGTGCGTAAAACGTAGAATTTAAGTATAGGCCTACATGCCCTATATTAATTAGAATCCAACCAACTTGGTTCTTCTGAATGTGCTAAATAAAGCCACTGCAGACCCATCTAAAAATATTACGCATTTTTCGGTTGCCGTGCCGTAATATTTAGACAAAAACTAATTTATCAGCCAAATGAAGCAAATGAAAACACCTATGCATGCAACCAATAAAAAAAACCTAAAACAACTTCAGTGGTCTGTTTTTGCCAAACAAAGATGACAGATTTTTCGAATAAAAAGTTTATTGGATTGTCGATGTTGGAAAGGTTAAAAAGCTGAATCATAAAAACCAAAGCTTTGGAATAGCAACAGAGATGTAGACGTGATAATATGCTTTGAATTACCGAATAGGAGTGTTACGCATTTAGCGGATGTTTTTTACCTCTCACAGCTGTTAGCACTTTCGGCCATTGTTGGCTTCCCGGATATTCATGCAGCTGAATAAAAGCCTATTGTATAGCATAAACTTTTTTGCTGCAGTATGAAGTAATTTGCTGAATATAAACTAGTTTTTCTTTTTATCGAACGAAATGATAGCAGTATCAGTTTGTCGCATTCGGTGTTATTGTTTTGTTAGATTTCTGACTCTGGTATCTTGATTACTGATTACCCAATGTTTGTCTGCGAAGCCTGTCCACCAACCTTTGTCTATGTACTCAGTAAGTACTGCATACTAAACGAAGTTACTACTGATGAATGAAATAGAGTTGAGAACCTGAGACTCTTATTTCATCAGTTTTACGAAATGCTTTAAATTACTTACATAGACTCAACTTAAGTTGCTCTTTTGCGCCAAGCCCGAACATGTTTAGTCATTATCAACTCTTCTCTTTTTCTGCTAACCATCTCCATCCCCATCGCCACAGAATACATAAAAGTCTATCGCTTAGTAGAGCTTGTTTACTCTGAAACGATGCTCCCCACGTGTATTACAGTAAATGCGGTAGTAGGGCGCGTCATTTCAGAGTAGACAAGCTACACCTATTAGATCGGGAGAAAACTATTACCCCAGTATGTTAGAGTCCCTCCTCTGGCTGTAATTCCTACGTGGAATCTTACTAATCTGTAATCAGCCTGAATATTCTGAACAATTTTACCTTTCAATCCTAGTTTATTAAAATATTATAAGCCACGCTTAATTGTGTCCGCGTGTATTTCCAGGATGAAAAGTATCTGTGCTCATTCAGGTAACCAATTTACAACCACGGACGACAAAGAAAGGACTCATGAAAACGTACCTCGGTGTAGATTGAAAAAATATCACATTTCTACCAGTTTTTATAGAATGTACTATGTAGGATTCGTTTTCCATAACATTTTTATGTGTCACTAAATATTGTTGTAATTTGTTTCCAGACAATGTCCGCTGACACTGATGACTCCGCTGCGGCGGATCATACTTGACGAGGTGCAAGTAGCATCGAAGAAACAACCCAATGAATTTGGGTACAAATCCGACGATTCAGGTATGTTGTATATCTTTCTAGCTTCACCCTCCATTCATAGAACGCCTGTTATGGAAAGTATTGATAATTAACCTTTCCCACATAATCAAAATTACCATCTTTGTATTATTTGGAAACTAGCACTTTCGCAACGTATCCATATCTAAAGATTTTATACTGTTTAGGTGGATTTCAGTTACAACTTGCTATAAAATCCTCATCCTTTGCCATCGAAGGCAACGTTTACTCTTCGCTCCATTTCCAAAGAACAATATAATTCCTTTCAGTTTAATAGTTCTTGAAAACATCCGCCACAGACAGATATAAACGCGTCCCATATTTTATTCCGTGTAGGATACGCTCTCTTCTTTATTTATGGAAGCTTCATGCGTTACTCCGTTCGATTGAATCCGCTGCGAAGTAATGTATAGGCATCCTACATGATATCGATCTTTCACTTGTCCTATTTCAGGAAGTGGTTCTTTTCTACGTACTGACTCAGATTTACCGCAGTCACAAATCCTCCTTCAAATACATGAAGTTTATGTCAATGTTGCTCCAAAACAAGTTTCTGAAACCGCCTAATATACAGTAGCCGTTTATGTTCTATTATGGTTATGTTATGATTATGATCCATCAAATGTTTAGATGCTCCGACGCAATAACCATAATTGTATCGATTAAGGAACAAAACCACTTGGCAAGAATCTTATTTGTACTTACGTAATCTATTAGAAGTGGCCATCTTATATAGAGGTGCGTTATGTGAGTAATGTTAGTATTGTTTTAGGCCACCTAGACCAGGACTGTATAGATAATGATATCATACAATCTCGTCTTTATTGTGTTACGTCATTTACACTGACGGCTTTCGGTCCACTCAACTCTAGTCTAAATATAATCTAATCGAAATTCGCCCGATTAATTTTAAATGCACTTCAGTTCTGTAGTGCATCGGTCGTAGTCTTGAAGAAAGAGGTCGCATGAATATAGAGGAACATGTTATAGCAGGAAAGGGCACGAAGACATGAATGTAGTCTTGACTCATTGTTTATCCTGACTCTTACATTCATTGTTGTCATGTTTTAATTAGCCTCATTTGTAAAGCTTCGACGTAAGTCGGAGCTGAAAAGGGACCTTAGGTGAATATCAATACGTGTTTGAATGAACGTCTTAGTGCTGCATTAGAATACATTATGGATAATATCCATGACGGTACGCGACAAGCCGATACCTTTAATCAATATATCGTAAATAAAAAGTGAAGTCTTGACTAACTGACTGACTGACTCATCAACGCCCAGCCCAAACCCTTGGACCTAGAAAGCTGAAATTTTACACAGAAGTTCCCTTTATACTGTAGACAAGGAATAAGGAAGGAATTCCCGGTAGTACGTTCCCGTGGGATATTCTCCGACATCCCCGCGGGCAAAAGCTAGTGCGTAATATTATACCACCCAACATATAAGAAGACAACATAGAAGCCGCAGTCATTTAAGACAATAAACACAAATGGCTCGAGAATATTATTTCCTTGTAAGACGTCAGTAAAACTATACTTGGTGTTACGTAAGTGTTGGTTCATCTCGTGACCATAGAATGTCCATACGTTGGACATATTTTAAAAGCCACAAAGAAAGCGTTCTTTACATTGTCGAAAAGACTGTTAAGTAAATTAAAATAATACATTATTTTATGCCTATGGTTATGACTAATGAAAATTGTATAATATCGTAATAGTAGACAGAATGGCATTGCTTTGCCCTCGCTAAGCCACACTTCGGGCATCTCTAACCAGTTTGACCACTCTCTTTGGTCGAAATTAGCACAGGAATATAAATATTCAAGCCTGCATTATATCGATTGGCTATTTTCCTGAGCGAAATGTTGTCCTGGATTCGTTTATAAATATGATTTAATTGTATATTTTCCTATAATTAGTGAGCGAAATTATAATTTTTAACCTTGATTTGATATGGCTCCAGGCTGACCACAATTACTGGAAACCAAAGTAATTTGTACTTTTTCCTCAAACGTGAAAGAAAACAGAGTTCATGGTGTTCGTTCATACATTTTTTTTTGAAAAATATTTTTTAACGCTACGCCGGTAATTCCACCGGCGTATCCTTAAAAATTATTTTTGCCGGTTGGCCCGTTGTATTCGACGGCCTACGGCTAACTTAAGTAGGTACAGACCGCGAGGTCTAAGCTGAGCTTTGCATTTGTGTGAGTGCATATAGATAGTGACGTTGGCCTAGAGCGCGACGCGTCGTTTGCTTGGTTTAAAACCGGTTTACATGCTTTTTGGCAATCGGCCTGAGGTGCGGTGCGTCCCTCGCGCGACGTAACTCCGCTTCTTTTGGTGATCACTCACACAAATGCAAAGCTCAGCTTAGGCCTCACGGACTTTACTGACATAGATATTAATAATTACATCAGGGACCGACGGTGCCAACGGATTGACCTGCTCTCCAAAGGCACGTACGTCTGAAATGAAGTAGTAAAACTCACATGTCTCCGGATAAAGTCTAAAAATACTGCAATTTTAGCTATAGACCGGTTTTCTTCCATATCCATATCAACCCTTTTGACACTCCTCGTCATAGCTATCTAACTTTTCTCTACCATAAAAATTAGTATTGTTATTTGTTCGTATGCCGTAAGGTAAAATGTATCGGGCCTATTAATAAAAATAATTATTATAAGCAAATACATGATTTCTATTTCAGTGTACATAGCCCTGAGGCTAATGCAAGCAGTGACAGCTCGCGTCAACGATGTCTGCCTCCGATACCTGGACAACTCCAAGTTGGACACCCTGCCACCCCCGCCGCCTCTCGACCAACGCGACCTCAAGACTGTCTCATGTGCCACCAAGAACTCACGACGCGTCATGGAAGACCGACATGTCGAAATCGGGAATTTAGAGGCGCTTTTTGGAATTGATGTGAGTTATTTATTTTATTTTTATTTATTTATTTATTTCCCACCATACAATTATCTTTACAGGTTTAACACCTAATGCGATAATGTAGACAACTATTATTTTTAAACTACCGCTACATGGTTGGTTACAAACTAATACATTTCTAGGTACTTCTTGCTACTACAATATACATACACAATAATTATCTATGTTACAATAAGACCATAACTTATTTCATAGAGAGCTCTCACTATGAACCCACCCAGAGTACAACAAAATAAATCTAAGTCTTCCGCTATACGATTGAGGATACGAAGTGCGCGAGTAAACGGTGCCTCATTCACCAGCTTAGTGCGGCCGCGCGGCACCACCAGCAGCCACGGCCGCCGCCTGCGCCACACGTACCTGTCCGGGACACATATGCATAGTTGCTGCAACACGCCTGGATTGTGAATCTTTCCCCTCAGTACCTTAAAGATATATGAGACTAGTGCTAAATTCCTTTTAACTCATCCGTTATGGATTTTAGCAAAGAATATGCTATCCCCTCCTAATCCTGCAGGTGTCGAAACTGCCGATGCAGGAGACTTGTTTGAGTTATGATAAAAACCTGCCAAGTGCAAGTAGGAACTCGCGCACGAAGGGTTCCAAAAAAACTCAAACTCAAAGCATTTATTTCAATTAAACCAATTACTGGCACTTTTGAATTGTCAAAGAGTCGGTCAGTTAGTCAGAAAGTTGAAGCTAGTTGCCCATTCCAAAACGTAGATCTATGTAGAAGAACGTTCCGTACCACCGTACAATATTTAACACAACATGTTTAAAAAAAAATACTTCAGTTTAAAAAAAACACGTTTCTTGTATCCCTTTAATTTTTATTTACTTTGTTTTTATTATTTGTTATTATAGCGGCAATAGACATAAGTACTTACACGATCTGTCAAATTTTCATCTGTCTGCCTATGACGGTTCATGACATCCCGCTGACAGACAGACGGACAGTGGAGGATTAGTAGTTACTTCGGGGTACGAAATCCTAAGAAAACAAACAGAAAGAAATAGGTACTCTTGAAGTGACGCAATGGACTCCATTGCGTCACTTCTTGCAAACTAATAGAACACTAGGAAGTGTTAAAGAATGCTCCATTTTTGAGACTGTCAATTGTTTTTACGTTCGAACAGTGCCTACACAACGGCCGAAATATCTTGGCGAGTCTGAACTTCGCGTAGAACTGCGCAGTATCATTTTTCTGAACCAAGTGGTGACATGAGGCGAGTGTGAGTGAGAGAACATGCGCAAAAGTTCGTAGTGCCTATGTTCAGACTCGCCAAGATATTTCGGACGTAGAGTACTTGGCCTAATTTGAGTTTTAGTTCGATGAACGTTTGCATCTTGCAGCGAGTCCGCTTACATAACAAGCAGCCACAATACCGTAACGATAATCCCAGGATATATTTTGTAGTACGTATTTTCATATTGGGCACTGGAATGCGCCTTGCATAAGTTTATAAATTCCTAGTACTTATGAATGTCGCATGTTATGATTTTATATGTATAGGGCAAAGTACCGTACATTGTGGACGGTGTTGGTATGAATATTGTTACTTCCTCACCTATTTATTGATTAGAAAATAGTGAGGTAAAGTAACGGTACCTTCATAGGCTTAATCAATCTGCCTAGCCTTTTCCCAACTATGTTGGGGGGTCGGCTTCCAGTCTAACCGGATGCAGCCGAATACCAATGGCAATAATGTTAGATGGAGCAGCTGCCTATCTGACCTCCACAACCCAGTTACTGGGTAATACGATACCCCTTGGTAAAACTGGTTGTCAGACTTTTGGTCTTCTGACGACCCGTAACGACTGTCAAAGATCCACGAATGACAGCCGGGACCAACGGCTTAACGTGCTTTCCGAGGCACGGAGGAGCCTCGGTATGTAAAGATGATGACTCATCCACGGACCAACCCCGGCAAGCGTAACCTGATGGATTGACCCGTGCGGCTGTTATTACTTAGCCACGAGCAGTTTGATGGTTTGTACCACACCCTTAAATATGACCACACCTTTTTGATACACCCTGTATTATTAAGATGTGTACGAGAAACGTTTACCGGCGCTTATCCGGAGGTCATAGTATAGCATCACATAATATCCGTATAAGTCCCAATTTATTATACTAATAAAATAACTTATCCTTTCAGACGACAGAATCGACCAGTTTCTACGCGGTGTACGACGGGCACGCCGGCTCGGCGGCGGCGACGTACTGCGCGGCCCATCTGCACCAGTACGTGGTGGAGAGTCCGCACTTCAGCACCGACCTGCGGCGAGCCATGAGGGACGCCTTCCTCAGGACCGACGCCGAGTTCATACGCAAGAGCAATCAGGAGGTAAATACTTGATACTGCACCATAATTGTGTAAAACGCTATCAATCAGAATCTGAATGATTTTTAAAAATCCATTGCTTCACATATGTTCGGAAAATTTGTCTTCTCAACAACGTAAATAACGCAATGAATGTAGTTGATTACATCCGATACTAATATTATAAACTCGAAAGTAACTCTGTCTGTCTGTCACCTTTTCACGCCTAACCACTCGCGCGACAGTTGCACGAATCTGTACCTGAACGAAAAGCCCAGATTGTCCGACTACAGTGTAGTCGGAAAAATAAAAAAGTAAGAGCCGGAAGTTCAGGTACAGCAGTGCGATTCTGTAACCATCTCACCGTGAAAACTTAGGTGAAGGGAGCGTGGAGTGACCTGTCAACAGTGTCAGTTCCTAGCAAAAACAAACTCACTTCACCTAAGTTTTCACTGTGAGATTTTTACAGAATCGACCGGCAGGTCCGTATAGTCACTACACGAACCTGTACCTGAACTTCCGGCTCTTACTTTTTTACTTTTTGTAATTTTGTTTGCGGACCTACCCCTTGCGTTCTAGGTTCTTTGGAAAGGTGGTTAGGTACGGTATATTTTTGCCAAAAGCCGTGAGGTTGTATCGGTAGTACGAACAAAGTTAGTCTGTGGTTGAAAATCAGTTTGCGGAAAAATATTATTAATAAATAAATATTATTATTTACCACTATGATTGTTCGTATTTCAAAACTTTGGGAGAACTAAGGTAAATATTATGATGTCATTTGATTATTTGACACAAAGGCAATATTTTTAACGATTTTCGATAAAATTTGGCAAGGCTGTAGATGGCATCCTGGGGAAGGGCCATAGGCTACTTTTTTTTTTCAAAAATAATCCTACGGGGGGTGATATAGGGGATGAAAGTTTGTATGGGAAACCTTTCATCCCCTTTCATTTTTCTTTCCCCAGCATTTCTTTAGTGATAATTTTGAAAATTCAATGATTTTGGTATGAAATAAAGAAATATGTGGTACAGCGTTTTTGAAAAATGATCCCCTATGGGGGTACAATAGGGGTTGATTTAAAATTCACGAATAATATTAAAATTTTGCTTCTTTATGTTAGAAAACTTTGTCTGCTCAACAACGTAATAACGCAATGTAAGTTGTTGAACTGTCAAAATTAAACCGATTCCTAGTGTAAGTGTGTTACGCAATCACCGCCGCTGGTTTAGCCAACCTTCTGTGTGAGAAAACTGGTTGAGGAGAATAAGAACAGAGTAATATGACAGAAACAGAAGGCACGCGCGATCGCACTTGAAGCTCCTCACGTGTGTATGATCTGTTCCAAAAGTATATCGGATGTAAGTGTAAACAAACCCTGTTCAGGTTAAATTATTACAGAATCACTTACTACAGGGAATTAGTGACACTTGAAGGGAATTAGTGACGATGCATCTAGAATAAAATTACTAAAGAATTAAAAATAAAGCAATGACAGATAAATTAATTATGTGACATACATGTGGTGCTGGTACATATTTACAAACATTGTAAAAATATACGATTTTCCAAAAAAAAAAAAAACAAGTAATAAGTCATGTGTGAATTAAGAGCGTTGTTGCATTTTTCATACGTAAATCGAGAACTTGGGAGATTTTGAAGTGATTTTGGTCACATAATTTATTTTTTTAGCTTCTTTTGACTTCAATCATCGTAATTATCATATATTTTTATTTAAAGTCTATTAAAAAAAACTTGTTCAAATTGAATTATTGACTACGAAAACAGTCGATTTCGAAGGCGCGATTTCCAGATGACGCGCGAAGGCTCAACTTTGAAGTAATCTTACACCAATTATTACTACTAATTAAGAAGGTAAAGTGGTATTCATTCGAAGAGGCATATCCTGAAATTTAAAATGCATTGAGAAAAGTTTGATTTTTAATTCATTAACTTGTATTTTAATCACGTCTAAAATAATCAAAAATCGAGAAATCGACTACAAAAAAACACGTCATTTCTCAGAATCTAAAAGTCATTTGGCAACACAAATCATTTTATACGTAAGAAGAAAGATTGTACTATATATGTGTAAAAAATAAAACATATCTGTCTTCAATCATTTACGAAAATAATTTTTTAAAGTAAGTATAAAATCGGGTGCATCGAACGGCCTAAGTCAGTCGCGCTCTGGCGCTCGTCGACGCAGGACCCATGTCGGTTGACCTCCCGCCGCCGCGCATGCGCCTCGCGTGATATATAATAAATTGTAGTGCGACTAAATATTTTTAATCCTTTCATTTAAGTAATATTTTAAGAAGCTAAAGTGGTAGGCACACTTACTTTAGGAGAATTATGTTACAGTTCTTGAATTATGTTGTATTACTTGTAATATTGATATTGTAATTACAATATCAATAATACAATATAATTTGGTCAAAATGTAAATCCAAGGTGGTGGCTGCGAAAATTTTTAAATTTTTCGTCATGGGGATCGTTCCCATTGTTCTCGAGGATGCTAAAGCCGATAGTGACGTTAAAATGTAAATCCAAGATGGCGGCTGCGAACATTTTCATATTTTTCATCATGGGTATCGTTTTCATGGTTCTTGTGGGTGCTAACGTCGATAGTTTAGTCAAAATGTAAATCCAAGATGGCTACAAGAATTTTGGAGGATGAATATGGAGAAAAAATTTATATCAGATTTTTATTTGAAATCTCTACTGCCACAATCTCTATTGTGGATCCGTGACAAAGGAGACGGAAACCATGTCATATAAACTTGGGCCTGGGCCTGGGTTGTAAAAAGATGAAATTGGTGTCAATTTATAGCTACTATAATATAGTAGCGATGATGGTTTGATAATATTATTATCAAACCATCACTGAACATTTTACGGATTTTCGCGGTCTCAGTTCCGAGTTAAAAGAGATGTAATAAAAGTGAGGTTACATACGATCTACATATAGGTACTTAACAGCTGATTTTTGAAGTTCTTCAGCTCGACGACCACGTAAACTACAGCCTCTAGTCACTTTGCCACAATTTACACAACGATCCATGGTGCCAATATGAAATCGGTAGGCTGGTCGTAATATACAAAATAACAAGTTCAAGTCCAACGTTTATGCGGGGTTCTCCGTACCGTGTCCGGTGTGGTAGCAAGGTTCGTACAAGAAGCAAGATCAGAAGTCCGCAGAAAGAAAACAGGGGTCGAGGAAAACATCAATAAACTATGGGAAATACACTCAAATCGCGACCGCACTAAACGATACGAAACGAGTGAGGCATAGATAAAGGCACTATATAAAGGTGTGTCCAAATATAGAGCGGCATTTGAGCGCGGCTGCCACGCGCGCCTAGCCGCGTTCTGATCGGACAAGGGCCGCGCGCGGCGGTGTTGAGCGTAATATATCTTCTCGTCTCACATCAGTGATGACCTCTGGCACTGAAACGTGCTCGCTCACAACATAATGGGTCTCAATCATAATCAGCCTATAATGTTCCCACTGCTGGGACACAGGGCTCCTCTCGGTGAGAGGGAGTGGGCCGTAATACACCACGAGGACCCAGTGCGGGTTGGTAGATGTCACATGTCTTCGAATTTTTGGTTCTAGGCGGTTTCCTCACGATATTTTCCTTCACTGTTTTGAGAGTAGTGGTGATGAAATTATTTACACAAAGTGCCTGCCTGAGTTCGAAACCATGACCTACTCGTAAGTCGGGATCGTTACCATTGGGCCACCATTGCATTGCTCTCTTGGGCCGCATAGTGCAGCCAATCATCCCTTCTAGGATGATTGACTTCACTATCGGCTTCATCCTCGAGAACTATGAAAACGACACCCATGACGAAAAATTTGAAAATGTTCGCAGCCACCATCTCGGATTTACATTTTAACGCCAATATCGGCTTTAGTACACTCAAGAACTATGAAAACGACATCCATGACGAAAAATTTTAAAATTTTCGCAGCCGCCATCTTGGATTTTAATTTTGACTTCACTATTGGCTATAGTCGAAATCGAAAACTATGAAAACGATACTTATACAAATCCTTATCACTTACCACAGACGTGCGACGTGTGGTCGACTGTATAGTCATTAGGTCGACTGGGCACGTACAATACCTGCCTAGGCTAATAAACATTATAAAACCAACCCCACACGAACGCAGCAGTACTATTATTTATTCTGTGGCAGCGGGGTTACCTACCTATTTGAAATTTGAAAACAGTAAACCAAACATTTGCGCATGAGGCGGCTTTATGTATTTATGTATTATTGTTGGTTCAAATTCAACTGTTTTATGAACTTGATGCGGTTGCTAAACCTATAATGCCGCAAGAAAAATAAATAATTATAGCTAGCGCGTGGCGTCTTTATCTACATTGAAATAATGCTTAAATTCAACTGTTTTACACAAAAAAACGATGATTTTGGACAAAAGATGGCTCCGCTGTTAACAAAATTTTATTCTGATTGTGTTCTCCCAGAAATTATAGATCCAAGGAAAAGTCGATCAATCCCCTTAGATAAATAAATAAAATAAATAATAAATAAATATCCTTGGACATTTCACACAACGCCATCTAGTCCCAAGCTAAGCAACCTAATGCTTGTGTTATTGTAACGAGATGGCTGATAAACTACTTATATACATTTTTTTTTGTAAATACATACATATTATAGATAGAAAAACACCCAGACTCGGAAACAAATACTTGTAGGTCGTACAAATATTTGTTCCGTGCGGGAATCGAACCCACGACATGCTGCGCAGCAGTCAATTGCTCAGCCACTGCGCCAACCGTGTCGTCAAATACAAATACTTTTATAAAACTTCAATTACTTATAAGTATACAAATACTTAAGCAAATAAGTAAAATGAGTTTAGTTTTTATAAGTACCTACATAATATTATTTTCTTCATCCATATTTGTATAAATTTAATTAAAATACACTAATAATGTATTGTGGACAGTCTTTTTATTTTCTCCGTAAACCTCTAGCTTTTACTTCAAAAAAATATAGGTACGCCATAGTTACAGATCAAGATCGTTTAGTCGTCGCAGCATCGTAACTGTGTGCTGTACATGAGGAAAAACGCACACACGCGCACTCGCTACGCGGCGTCGAGCGTCAGATGTTTAAAATCCGAGCGCGAAAATAGGGAACCACACTCTTAAAGTAATCACAGAATTTAAAATCAATGTCATAAAAATAAATCCCCACCAAATTAGCAACCAGTTTGATTTTATCCACCATTGAAAAATCCTTACCTTCTTATTACAAAACAAGGCTCATCTTCAAACCATTGTTTAAACCATTTCTAGAATTTCGAACTTTATTCCGACACTATCGGTTTTAATACAAAACGAGGTTTTTCTTCTGTCATGGTTTAAACCATCGAGCCAGTTTGGCTCAAAGATGTCAGTTTTGTAAAACTGACATCTTAATGTGTCGGAATAAAGTTCGAAATTCAAAAAAGGGTCCATGGTTTAAACCTGGGTTTGAAGATGAACCTTGTTTTGTAATAAGCAAAACTGGCAACTTAGTACCGGACTAAATTGTCAGTTTTGTATAAAGAACTTTTCTATCATAGCTAGGTTCTTATTACAAAAACTGGTTCGTTGGTTTAAACCATGACAGAAGAAAAACCTCGTTTTGTAATAAGACCGTTACAGTCTCCACTGAAGTGCAAGAATAGCAAAAACTTGCATAAAATTGATTAAGACGTCTTGTCTTCGTAGTTCTTAGAAATAAGTGAGTTTCGTAGCTACAACTTGATATTGTTTTGTGTGAGGTGTTATTCTATGCTCGGTTTATTGTTGAATACATTATAGCGTTACAATAAGATTATCGCGGTCACGTAGGGACGCGGAAACATACTTGATAAATATTGTTGTGGGTTATTGTTACATGTGTCTGATGTCATATGTCTGATATTCTAGAAAGCGCTTGTAGACAAAGCGCTTCTTAAAAAGCTATTGTAGTACTTACTAAGTGTAAGTACTCACGTGGACTAGATTGTTGGTTGTTAATTGTCGAGATTATAATTATTTCGGACTAATTCAAAAGCCGGTTACAATGAAAATCGACCCCAGCATATGTAGTTGGGAAACGGCTAGCCAGATTAACTTAAAAAGTACGTAATATTCAAACTCAAGAACAATTTCGAAGAACCGCATTAGCTATCTTGCGCGGCAGTTCAATGCAGACTATTAGTCTATGCTTAGGCAAAATATACCAGTAGTAAGGTCAGTAGATCTGTTCCGAATAAAGGCAATATCCATTAACGTTGTCAGTTACGCAGATTGACAGAATCTTGGAAGAGTTATTCTGATATAAGCCGTAAAGCATAATCAGCCTATAATGTTCCCACTGCTGGGACCCAGGCCTCTTCTCGATGAGACGTAGTGGGCCTTAATTTAATTCCAGTGAGGGTTAGTAGATGTCACATGTCTTTGAATTTTTGGTTCGGTTTTCTCACGATGTTTTCCTTCACCGTTGTGAGAGCAGTGGTGATGAAATAATTTACACAAAGTAAAGCGCCTGCCGAGGTTCGAACCTACGACAACTCGTAAGTCGCGGCCGTTATCACTATGCCACCATTGCTTTCACAAGCCGTATGCCCGATAGGATTTCCCATCGACTAAAATGAAAACTACCTTATAAACTTTCATCCCCTATTTAATCCCTTTAGGGAATGAATTTTCTAAAATCCTTCCTTACCCTTAGTAATCACTTTTGTTATAAAAGGAACTCTTGTGCAAAATTTCATACTTTTAGACCCAGCGGTTTCGGCTTTGCATTGTTTGTCAGTGAATTTAAGATTTATTTTACAGTTCGGCCGTCGAGAGAAAGCGTTCATGACACCTGTCAGTTGGACAATTTCTAGTAGTAATAAGAATCAAATTCGCAAAACACATAGTCGTTAGTATGAAACTGAAAGGTGTCTTAGACGTATTCTCTCGATGGACTGTAAGTAGAAGATTAATGTTCTAAAATTTTCTGTCCTTGCAGCGTGCATGCGGCGGCAGTACAGCAGTAGCGGTGGCGGTGCGCGGGCGCCGACTGCTGGCGGCGTGGGCGGGGGACTCGCTGGCACTGCTCGCCAAGCGCATGCGCCTCATGCAGCTCGTGCGCCCGCACAAGCCCGGCCGACAGGTAACACGGACTTTATGCTATCCTATCATATTATAAGTAAATAATCCTCCTTTTTGCTTCGCCGTAGTCGTTTAAATAGTTCCGCATGTGGTACGTTAAAACTGGGCTAGGTAGCACAACTGAACTCCAGTGGCGCGCCGTCGTCAGCAGAAGCAATAATATTGCTAAAAATATTAAAAAAAAAAAAAAAAAAATTTTATAACATTTTTTAAACGTTATAAAAAACTGTGACCCCCCGTGTAAACAAAACGATATGACTTTTAAACTGGTGGAAGTAGTCCAATGATGATGCGTGGAAATTGGACGGGAGAAAGAGTATAATATACTCTTCATATCGTTTTGTTTACACGGGGGTCACAGTTTTTTATAACGTTTACAAAATGTTATAAAAAAAAAAATATTTTAGTTTTTTTTAAATATTTTTTTCATCTGTAAAATTAAGCATAGTTTCACTCATTTGAATATGTGCACATGGTGAAGACTCACACTGTAATAATTACCTGCTAAGGAAGCACCGGCTTTTTCGTTTCGATGATAGTGTTCTGAGCTGAGCTGAGGCAATCTCAGCACGGCAATATTGCTCGACGTACTGTTAGACGTTGTCAAAGCTTGATTGACTAACAACATCATCTGCCTAGCCTTTTCCCAAGGTCGCAATGCAGCTGAATACCAGTTTTTACATGGTGCGACTGCCTATCTTACCTCCACAACTCACTTACTGGCTATGATACCAAGGGGTATCGTATTAGCCAGTAAGTCTGACCTCCACAACCCAGTTACTGGGTTATACGATACTTTTTGGTAAGACTGGTTGTCAGACTTTTGGTCTACTGAAGACCCGTAACGACTGTCAAAATCCACGAATGACAGCCGGGACCAACGGCTTAACGTGCCTATAATATTGTTATCAATCAATCAAACTTAGCCATTGACTGACTGACTGACTGACAACAGTAGAAGAATTTGCCCTGCAGTGGGAAATTAAAAACTAATATTAAAGACGACTAAGGCGAAGACAGATATTACAATAGTCTTATGTTTTGCAGGATGAAAGAGACAGAATAGAATCTTCGGGAGGTACAGTCATGTACTGGGGAACTTGGCGAGTTAATGGACAACTGGCCGTCTCGAGAGCTATCGGTAAGTGGAAATATCTTCAAATTAAGGTTATTATGATGCTTGTGCACAATGCAATCAGCAAGTTTAGGCTCCAGGGGGTGACTATGCCGCCGGGGTCGCGGGTTGTTCGAAAGAGATACCGTGGCCCTGGCATAGGCAACTAGGAACACGGGTGGGTTTTAGTCAGTAAAAGTCTGACACGCCCTTCCGCTCCACCCAGAGCGGGAGAAGTCATTAAAAAAATTCAAATACCCGACCGCGGTAAGACTTAAGTTTAAAAAAAACTGAAAAGCTAAAAACAAGCCCATTTTAAATTAAATAAAAGTTGGAAGCAGGCTTACCCATTTGAGTTTGAAAATATAAAAATGGGATGGGTCTCGCCTGCTTCCAACTTTTATTTAATTTAAAATGGGGTTGTTTTTAGCTTTTCAGTTTTTTTTTTAAATTAAGTCTTTTACCACAGTCGGGTTTTTTAATTTTTTTAATTACTTTTTTTTATTTCCAGCTTTTTAGTTTACAAATGTGAAAGATTTCGCAGACGTTTTTATTGTACGTGTTTTTACGATTTGTCACTTCGAGGTACTTTTAACCATATAAGTTGTGTATATTTTTGTAATCACCTTTTAAAACCCTTTATTTTGATACCCCACTCGACAGGTTTTGAGAAAAAAAAAATTTTTTAAGACATAATTTGGCGCCAATTTGTTTTTTTTTTAATTTTGATATACCCAGTGTCACTCTCACAGTAAATACTAATCTAACGACACCTCTTAAGCTAAAATCCATCGAGCCGTTCAGGCCGCAGAGCGTGCCAAACAATTATACGTTACATACTCTCGAAAAACATAACCCTCCTTCAGGCGCAGTGGGGTAAAAAGGGGCTTAGTATGAGCTCTTATAGCAGGGCAGAAGTTGAACATTTCCAGTGAGAGAGAGAGACGGAGCTATATGTCGTGTATAGCTCCGTCTCTCTCTCTCTCTCTTGCTCTCACTGGAATCGTTCAATTTCTGCCCTGCTCTAAGAGCTCATAGTAAGCCCCCTGAGCGTAAATAAGCACCTGCTGACACGATATAAGAAATCATCATCAGATATACGAACAAAAATAATAGTTATTTATGCAACTGACGTATAACAAGGGGTATTAAAACACGAACGTAACGAATAGTATTATATGAGTGTTTTAATACCTAATTATGTACAGTTGCATACAAGACTTTATCTACATCCATGTTATCAATCCTCTATAAAGGGTTCTAAAACAGTTTTTTGCAATACTAATACTCGGCATCGAACATGGCGGCCGGCGTCATAGTATACGACGTGAATTCGAATAAGTTCTTTTTTTAAATTACGGCGCTGTTGTAGTGAAACGCGCGTGCATTACAATGTTCTTTTTTTTGAAAACGAGGTGCATTATGAAATTCAGTACAACATTAAAGCACCCGTTTGGATGCTATTATGGTTACCATGGTTACTATGACACTGGCTGTTTTAATGTTGGCAATAAGCTAACTGTTTCAGAGACTTTTATGGGGTATTTATGGCATGGGTGTAGATAAAGTAAAGTAAAGGACACATTGGTTCGTATAGAACATCTGAAATGGGGCTGAACAGGACACGTGCTTCGATGCAAAATAAACAAATGGAGCAAACAAGTGACCTTGTGGTACCCAAGAGACGGGACTAGAAAACGGGGTCGCCCAAAAACAAGATGGGAAGACGATATCCGTCTAACCCTGGGGCCATACTGGACCAGAGTTGCAGAGGACAGAGCACAATGGAGACAGTTGGAGGAGAGCTATGATAAAATTATGATTTGCTTTTGACCCAAATACTTTATGCTAATAAACGATGTACCCAAAGTTCGAAAATAAACGGCTTCATTATTATACCTGCTGACCTATTCCCATAATGATAATGAAAACAGTTATACGAGTGTAAGTTCCGCGTAGATGGCGCTAAGTGTTGGTTACTTTCATTCACCTGTCAATGGAGTTCCTTGCTGAGAAGTTTGCCGCGAGATGGCGCTAAGTGTTTTCTTGTCGCCGATTGGTCGCTTTGTCTTCAAGACGACTTTGACAAGTGACAAACACATAGCGCTCTCTTGCGGCGAAGCTTCCGGGAAACAACCCCATTATAAACGTTTAAAATCTAGTCGCAATCTCCGACATCAATGTCAAAAACTTGTCCACAATGTAGGAAAGATGTCAGCGCCAAAATCCAAATTCGTGATTTTCCATATTATTTATTTTACGAATTCTTTAAAATACGCAACATTATTTTTCATAATAATTATTTTTTCAAATTCTTATATTTCCGAATTCTTATGTTTCTTAACTATTTATGGTCCTAACACCAAAATTTTCCGAATGAGTACAGTTCGATACAAAATGGAAAATAAATGGATTGTCATATTATATATTTTTTCAGATAGTGAAACTTAAACTTAAAATCAAAACCATTTATTTCAGCTAGTACTTTTTGTAAGATACCTAGTCTGTTAACCTACCCTCTTGATTTTTTGCGAGCTTGGTATTGTTCTAAATCTAAACTTTAAAGGCAAATTTTTGATACCTTGAGTTACATTATTGCAATTTTCGTAGGGATCTCAATTAAAAAAAATATATATTTAGCCTATGTTACTCACTGATAATGTAGCTTTCTATACGTGAAAGAATTTTCAAAATCGGTTAAGTATTTTTTGAATTTATCCATGCATCTATTTGATATTACAAATTAGAATTATATCCAAGATAAGAATGCTTATATAAATGGCACATAAATTCTCTCCAAAGAGTTTATTAGACCAGTTGAATCATGTGTGGAACAAAGTCTGTTACAAAGTTTTTATTGTGATTGTACTTATTTAGGGTAAATACAGAATGTGGACTAAAATGGAACATGCAATAATGAGAAAGTGTAAATAAATGAATATGAAAAATTCGGAATATGTAAAAATAAGAATTCGGAAAAATAAGTATATGAAGGAATAAGAAATTGGACAATTTATACTTCGGAAAGCATCGCCGACACCGTAGGAAAATTTGAGTCATTTTTGACAGATTGAGACTGATCAATGATATTAGAATATGATCACTCACTATATGAATATGGTGCGGGAATTGCCATCTATAAACGATCTAGTCAAATAGTGCATAGGTCGGACTATTGAAGTAGCACGACCCGTGTAAATGTACACACTTTTTAATTAAAAAGTAAACTTCTACGTTCCTGAACTTTTTCAAAAATACATATGCCCACGCTTTTTATCTAGCCGCCAGGGTCGCGGGTTGTTCGAAAGAGATACCGTGGCCTTGGCACAGGCAACTGAAGGAACACGGGTAGGTTTGTCAGTAAAAGTCTGACACGCCCTCCCGCTCCGCCCAGAGCGGGAGAAGTCATTTGGTGATTTCCCATCCACAAAAAAAAGGCTTTTTATCTATCATCTTCATTTTTTTAGATTCCGTCTAGGCGCCTATTCAATTTAGCTCTACTTTGTAAAATTAATAATTATGTTTAAACCAGAGGGGCAATTCTCGTATTTTTAACAACGTTCGTAATCTCATCTCAGTCTGAATCTGTCAAAAATTGTATAGCGTTTAACTACATTTTTGACATTTGATTGACGCTGGAATGAGATTGTGAACGTTTTTAGGTACGAGAATTGGCCATCTGGGGTATTCGGCAAGCATACTTCGTCTTACCACATTTATTATTCGCTAACGATCAGGCGCTCATATGGTCAAATTGGTCAAGTATATCCATCGCAAGCATTGTCCAAAATTAAAAAGGTTACTCTACTCTCATGCTTCCCAAATCACGCAATCCACTCACACGTTAAACAAGCGAAGAAAATGTGGATTTTTACGTTGTAGTACGTTGTAAAAACTCCGGGAATCCGGGATACGTTCCGAACGACAGTTTCACGAGAGCGCGGCGCGTATTTAACTTTTATAGTCAACATAAAGTTTTACTATGCCCGTATTGCCGCCCATGTTTTCATCGTCCAACGTGATGCTCCTACAGTTGTCGCAAATTACCTTCAGTACAATTACCGAGCTTGTTTAAGGGGATACAACGATAATTTTGTGTTTTTAAAATTCCTATAAAACCAAATGTATTATGGTTAAATCATTTTATAATTTTCCATAATGTGTTATTTGACTATATTGTCTACTGTTGTACTAAAACGGAAAAAAAATCCAAAGTAGCACATTCTATTTTCTGTTTTATACGATTATACGTAAACAGTTCCTTATTATGCAGTAAAATTTGCTTTAAATCAAAGGTATTTAAATATGTTAAGAAGTTACTAAGCTAAAAATTGATTTAAGTATAGCATTTTGTCATAAATCTACATTTAAACGAAGCGCGTTTAGCTCCGGTGCGCCTGAGAGTCTTCTGTTTCTCTCGCGTCAAACTAGACAGCCATAACGCCATTTCACTTACACACCAAGCTAAACCACGCTTCAAAATATCTTCTTAATTGGCAGACTTTTCATTATTTTATTTTAATCATGTGATTTTTCTCATGCGGCTCCGCGGCAAAGGAAATTTATTTGCAAAAGATGTGTATCATTTCGCACTAGTTGTTAGGGACGATTTAGCGGAGTGGTTGTTAAAAATCTAGGTATGTAGATATGAAATGGATTGTGTTCGTGGGAATATTTGCTCGTCTCATAACCTGTATAGACATAATGAAGAACTAAACTTAATAGATAGGATAGCTGACGATGTTTATTTGCCATGACTATTTTATTGTAAACTAGCTGACCCGATTCATACAAAAATTCCATAGAAAAGAGCACTTACAGTTTTTCCCGAATTTTCCAGTGTTCCGGGCAACTTTTCTAATTTTTCTTTCCCTAAAAATCTTTTTCGGACTAAAATAGAGAAATCCTAATTCCTAAATGCGAAAGTGAGTTTGTTTGTTACGCTTTCACGCTAAAACGGCTAAAGGGATTTGGATGAAATTTGGCACATAGGTAGACCATGACTTGGCTCCTACCAAAAAATTATGCTAAGGAATGACCAATGGATTGACAACTTATCCTTACCAAAGGAATAGATAAGTAGACATACTTAAGGCTGGCATCTCTTAAAATTCCTAAGTACATGAATGTTTACAGTGATCTATCAATCTGCCTAGCCTTTTCCCAACTAGGTTGGGGTCGGCTTCCAGTCTATCCGGATGCAGCTGAAAACCAGTGCATGGAGCGACTGCCTATCTGACCTCCACAACCCTGTTACTGGGAAAGACGATACTCCTTGGTAAGACTGGTTGTCAGATTTTCGGTCATCTGACGACCCGTAACGACTGTCAAAGATCCTCGAATGACTACCGGGTTCCGGAGCACGGATGTGTCTCAGTATGTAAAGATGGTCACCCATCCACACACCAACCGCGGCAAGTGTAGCTTCACCTGATCGATCGACCCGAGCGGCTGCTATTACTTACCCACAGGACAGGCCCCTAAAAAACTCATAAAATGACTTCTCCCAATTAAAATTACCCATCAACTCGGCACCGTGTCAGTAGGTATAGGCAGAAGTATTGTCCGATGTTCAAGGTACGACACTTGTAGATTACAACTGTGGAACAACACAATGTTTATAGTGATATTAACAGCACATAATCAAAAAACATCAATACAAAAACAATCCATGATAAACATTGAAAAGGGTTTCAGCTACCTTGTAGGCGTAAAAGTGGAAAGTTAATAGGAAGTTTTATTGTTATCGGCGGGCGGGTGCGAGCCATTTCTCTCACGGGATGCGAGCGGCGTGTGCCGATCATTAAGCTGTTAATACGAACCCCGTAGATGGGACGAGCCTTTATTCGGTAGAGCAACGCTAATGATGCTACCGATTGCGATGAATAAACGGGTTCGTGTTAATTTTTGGCGGTTCTGTTTTACAATGAAGTTGGTTTGTTAACACCTCGTAGGGTTGCAATGTCGTCTCTATTGAATCTCAATTTCGAGGGTGATATTTTGCTAAGTATAACATCACATTATACCTACACACATGTCATTCCCGTTCGCATTTTGCCGATGACTGTGAAGTGTATTACTGGTGTCTCTTGCTTTATTCGTAGCAACCTTTAGCTTGGTAATCTGGCATGTGCTTTTTTTTAGGTAGACAATGACTATGATGCCAAATAAAATAAATATTGCTTGCAATAAAATCATGATCTTAGTGGCTATATTGAAAGCCCATGATTTTATTGCAAGCAATGTAGAAGTGCGGTCAGCAACAGAACTCGGTTAACACTGCTACTTTTTGACATCATCTAAAATAAAACAAAATGATACGATAACCTGGTTTTTAGCATTTCATTTATTAAATAAGAGTTAATTTTCTTTAAAATTTACATCTGTTCCAATTTTGATGAATTGTTTTTGTCAATGATTAAGATTTAGAAATCACAAGTGTTAATCGACTTTTGTTGCTAACTGTACATTGCTTGCAATAAAATCATTATCCTAGTGGCTATATTGAAAGCTTTGACCTTAAGTGTTGACCATGAATAAACAGAGAAATAAACGAGAACAATAAAATGTAATCTAAACAAAGTGCTGAAAGGAACAATACTTAATAAATTATGATTCATCAAAATAATATCAATGTCACGCATGTCATATTTGAATATAATTGTCAGGATACCATTCACGACGAGTGTGGTAGGAATACTTATTCAAAGTCTTTGGTCAACATGGTGAACAAAAGGTCGAGCGTACAACATTTGAAGTCATTATATTAGTATTTATAAGGTTTCAATTGGAAATTAACATAAGGTCCACCATTCATTTTTCATTTAAAGTACAATTTACTACATCCATAAAGTTTTGAAAACTCACTGTCAATCTATTTCACGCCAGAAGACTTTTTTAGGGTTCCGTACCAAAATGGTAAAAAAGGAACCCTTATGGTGTGACTCAGTCTGTCTGTCTGTCTGTCTGTCACACCTGGATATCTCAGGAACTACTGATGCTATCAACTTGAAATTTGGAATGGTTTTAGATGACGTTTACCCAACTATTTTGCAAATAAGAAATAAATAAAAATATTTGTTTTTTTTTGCAACAGGGACTGAAAGGGGGTCTTAAAAATTTAAAGTGGGACTACTAGGGCATGTGGGGTATCATATGAAAGAATGCTGTTTGCACATTCTCAAACTATTTTTAATTTTTTTTTAGGCCGCACAGTTTTCGACTTTAATGAAACATGTAAAAAAAAATACCGTTCCTTTCGTAGATAAGGGGGGGCCCTTATCTCCGAAGTTTGCAAAGAGAAAAATCTGAAATTATTCTATGTGATAGAAGTTTATGTAAAGATTACAAGAAAAATAAAACGATGTATCTAAGTAGCACACTTTTTCAGAAATCGGAACGGAACCCTCGGTGCGCGAGTCCGACTCGCTCTTGACCGGTTTTTTTTAAATACATATCTATCTATCCTTTTCCCAACTATGTTGGGGTCGGCTTCCAGTCTAACCGGATGCAGCTGAATACCAGTATTTTACATGGAGTGACTGCCTGTCTAACCTCCACAACCCAGTTTCTGGGTAATACGATACCCCTTGGTAAGACTGGTTGTCAGACTTTCGGGCTTCTGACGACTCGTAACGACTGTCAAAGATCCACGAATAACACCCGGGACCAACCAAGGACCAACGGCTTAACGTGCTTTCCGAGGCACGGAGGAATCTCGCTATGTGAAGATGGTCAACTATCCACTGACCAACCCCGGCAAGCGTAGCTTAACCTGACGGATCGACCCGTGTGGCGGTTATTACTTAGCCACGAGCTCCTCTACTAGTTACTACTAGTTTTTTTAATACATATATGAAAGCTAACTTAACTTTTACATTATTTCAGTTAAATTTGACATTTTAAAAATCCTCCCACATTTTCCATTTTCAAAGATTGGATTGATTTTTTAAGTCTATTAGACTTTACTTTTCACCTCAACCTTTCTTTATAACAATGGTATGAATGTCTGAGCGGTGTTGGCGCCGCGGTGTCGCCAGCCGGGACCCACCCTCGCGTGAGGCACTCCCTTCGGAACGGCCCCAGACCCCACTGCACTATACCGCTATATCGATCACCTCGGACACGCACTGTTTAGGGATGCACGGGAGTGCAAGGAGGTGCAGTGTCGAGTGTCGATAAAAAAAATTTAATTACAAATATTTTTTTATTTTTTTAAAGTATTTTTTCGGTTTATAAGTACTTACTATATTTGTAATTTAGCTCATGTCTGGTACCTGATTGTGCAATATTTCTGTTAATTATTATATTTTATAATGCCAATTAGCAGCTGAACAATTTAATTATTAATAATTCTCGGTTTTAATTGGCAAATAAGGTAGTGATTACGAATGAGTTATAAGACCGTTTCAAAGTGGGTCTATTTTGTTTATAATCTATAATGCTAGTGCTAGAAACTTGTATGTCTATTACCTACATTCGTAGAAATTATCGACAAATATCGACAATCCCATCCCTATCAAGGACACTAAAGGGCGACGACGGCATAGTAACATAATAATGTTGACATTTTCTTCACAGCTCTGGCCGGAGCCCTATATCCCCCACGTATCGGGATGAAACTCATCGATTTCGCGTTCCATGGCAGATTAAGCCCCGAAACGTTTACTCTATCCCCCTTCTCACCGAGAATATCCTCAGATTTTCACGCAAGATTAGTCTGGTACGGATTGACTCACTCATATTGCTGCCACATTGTCGATTTCATGTTATCTATACTTCTATACTAATATTATAAAGAGGTCAGTTTGTATGTAGGGGGTAATCTTTGGAACTACTGATCCGATTTAAAAAAAACTTTCACTAATGGGCAGCTACAGTATTGCCGAGTGTCAAAGGACACATTTTATGTTAAAACAAGAAATTTCACGCGGACGGAGTCGCGGGCAGTAGCTAGTAGTGACTTTTAATAAATTACTTTTTATGGTTGTAGAGAGTTGCGGTAATTTAGTGTTATTATTAAACATACTAGCTCCGCCCCGTGGTTTCACCCGCGTAGACCGGGATAAAAAGTAGCCTATGTGTCAATCCAGGGTATTTATAAGCTACCAAATTTCATCCAAATCGGTCCAGCCGTTTGAGCGTGAAGAAGTAACAAACATACACACACACAAATTTTCGCCTTTAAAATATTAGTGTAATTTGATTACAATGACATATTTTCATAATAAGCTTCATGAATATTCATTTGATTATCAAATGCAGCCCTTGAACATTTACGTTTAACTAGGGCACGTCCCTTTTTGATGTCGATATTTCACATAAGTTTTCTTTTCTATTATTAAAGTAAGTAATAACAGCCGCACGGGTCAATCCATCAGGTTAAGCCAACGGTTAAGCTACGCTTGCCGGGGTTGGTCCGTGGATGGGTAACCATCTTTACGTTCCGAGACTCCTCCATGCCTCGGAAAGCACGTTAAGGCGTTGGTCCCGGCTGTTATTCGTGGATCTTTGACAGTCGTTACGGGTCGTCAGAAGCCCGAAAGTCTGACAACCAGTCTTACCAAGTGGTATCGTATTACCCATTTACTAGGTTATCGAGGTCAGATAGGCAGTCGCTCCTTGTAAACAGGTATACAGGTGCATCTGGTTAGACTGGAAGCCGACCCCAACATAGTTGGGAAAAGGCTAGGCAGATTGATTTTTTAAAATTTTTATTATAGCCGTTAGCGTTCTTGTCTTACCATTGTCAAGTAGTGTCGTTACACTTTGACTGTACTTACTTAAGAGGTTGTTTACTATACAAGTATGCATTTAAGTTGTTAGTGAAACCATTACTGCGGTGCACGAAGGCGATAAGCTAATAGCAAGGTGTAACCTGTTGTTTCATAAACCACTGACTTGGTTCCTCCATGTGGCTTTAACCATAAATTAACACATTTTTTTTTAACATGTATTGAAGGAAAAAAGCGATTAATTTTTAAATACAAATATCCTTCCCTGCTTTACTCCGAAAAAACCTGACAACTTACTGGTACTGCGTTCATAAGATGATATCCAAGGATGGATGAAATAATCATTGTCTTTCGAAAAAAAATCGAAAATTACTACTTATCTTCGAACCAGAAATATCTATCTTTACCATGTTTTTCTAATGCTTTTAATCTTATGTCCTTTAAATTGAAATTCTTTACGTAATGTAAAAAAAAAAAATGAATAGTATAAATGTACCTAATATTGTTTTTGTCCAGGTGACGCACAATACAAGCCATACGTGACGGCGAGGCCTGAGATCGCGACAGTGGAATTGGATGGCGACGAAGACTTCGTGGTGGTGGCCTGCGATGGCCTGTGGGACTTCGTCAGTGAGGACGACGTGGCGCTGGCAGTGTACAGGCAGCTGGCTGCCGATCCTGGTAAGTGGTAGTGAATATCAAAGGCTTAATAGCTTTTTAGCAGTTTTCGGTTCGGAAAAGACGGTCGAATAGGTGCATTATGTCGTTTATGTTGTAGTCAATGTTAATTACCCTATTTGGAAAGTAAACTAAGAATAATGTCTTAGTTTGTGCAATAAGCCCGACTAACGACACCATTTATTTACATGGCTGCACAGATTTTATCTTTACTCCAATTTTATGTTTGCTAACGCCAGGTGCAATTTGGCAAGCGTTGTGAGAATGCATTTAACGTGTGCAATATGGGCTGAACCAGGTACGTTTACGTTTATGCGTTGTTTGCTTTCTATCAATCGCGCCGCTGACCTTGAGCCTCATGGTTACACAATAACGTGAGTCACCGCGACTCACTAGACAGGATAAAATGACAATTAGCCGTCAAAACAAGCAACCTGCAAGGTTTTCAAGTGAATTATGTATTGGTAGACACCCGTACGATTCGCTTCAGCTGTTTACAGAATCGCCGCATAACAAGAACTCGTTGAAAAACGCCTAATGTGTTGTATTGATGTTCAATTGTAGTCGCATAATGACAACAGATCAGGTAACAAATGGCTTGGCTGACGGCATCAGTTGGCACGAATCAAGTGTGATTATGTTGTCACAAAGGGTCACATGATTATGACGCGTGCTCTCGTGAACCGAGTGCCCTCATTGGAACATTCAGCGGAGATCTTTGACACATATTATTATCCCCCCGTGTTTCTCGGTCCTCGGTTCTCCCGCTCGATGAAGCCTGTCAGGGCTCGGGGAGGGTCTAAGTATTATGGTACAACAATAACTTTGGCGCCCTCAAATCTCTGTGAAGTGTCTTTAACGCGACGCTCACGGCGATAAGAGAGCTTTCACGTTGTTCAAAAGAATTTTCCTTTGTTTTGTAAATATGAAAGTTTGTATTGTACCACTGTGCACTGTTGAACAAAATAGGGTTTGTGTGAGATTTCTTTTTGATTATTGTTAGTAGCGGAGGGGAAAAGGTGTGTTTTCAACTCAAATTGTCGATTGGATTTTTCATTCTTTCAGTGTTTAAATTATACTTAAAGAATCTGTAAGTAATTTAAATGTTAGATAACATTGTATTAATACAGGAATAATATACTTTTATCGGGGTTGCTTAAAAAAAAATCTAACATAGATTCAACCTTTTGTAAACAGCGAATTTACTATTTATATCTTGTTCTTTGCACGGATTAAAAGTTGTCACTTACTTATCTGAACGAAAATTAGCAGTATTCATGTAAGCTGGATGTTGCTGTCAGCTTGGTGGAAAAATAGGGTGCAGTAATGCTCCATAATGTAACAATCCGAAATGTCAACGCATTATGTTATCATCGCATTTAATGTCGGAGGGATCCCTTCAACCCACCAACTGCCAGGGCTTCTATTGGCTTTGTACTCAACCAATATCTTAATTAATCCAATATTCTAGTTAACAGAATATTTCATCTAAACTAATATTAATAGAGAAAAGATTAGATTTTTTGTTTGTTTGTTACGCTTTCACGGCTAAACGGCTGAACCGATTTTGATGAAAGTTGGTATGGAGGTACTTTGAAGCCTGGGGATGGACATAGGCTACTTTTTATCTACATACCACGCGGGTGAAGCCGCGGGCGGAAGCTAGTTGAACAATAAAGTTATTTTGGGATGTTAAATCCTCTTAGAATCGTTTTTGAGAGAATGAGGTAACAGCTTTGAGAACAACCATATTTCACTGTCAAAAAAGGAAACTCTAGAAAGTCTCCGAGAAATATCTCGTTTGGTTACTTTTGTAAATGCTTAAGTGCTTACAGTTTATTGTTCTAAAACGTTTCTTATTCCTTTTTCGTTGTCAAATTATGAAGATTAATGTTCAGAGTCATTACGGTTCAGGTGTATCCAAACGTAAAGCAAACACCTGTAGAGCCGGTACTTAGGTACTCACAGGTTTCTTTGTTTGAATAGGTCTTGCGAAAAAACCGGCCGAACAATAAGAGTGTATTTTATGTTCCGTAACGAGATTGCTGCGGTGCCTAGATTCCAGTCGAGCTGCGGTCAGGCCGAGCCGCCACAGCCCCACAATATTGTGTCGTAATTACGTCGGAAGTGGGGAAGTGGAGAAATTGGATACTTTGTTTTGCCCCCTGTTGCAGCCCTGCCCTGCCGCGCCCGCCTTCCCCCGACACCGATACGAAGCCTTTCTAATTATTACTTTTCTAAATGCATGTAAATACAGCAGTTTCCAATTGCTTTAAAATTATAAGAGAACATAAAATCGAACAGGAAATAGTTTACGATAATATGCAATCTATTCTCGTTGTAATTAACTTTCCAGTACAGCAGGAATCGATGATCTCATTGCTGCAAATTCTAGTTCGCTGGCATACCATTGATTTGTTCTCTTCACTCTTGTATCAAATCTCAAATCCGTTCGTGCCCTTACAGTTTTACGCTTCGATGGACAACGGTCCCGTCTCATTGGATTAAGCGATTTAAATGTTTAAACTGTCGCGAGCGTCGTATTCAAATAGGGGAGGCCACTCGTCACTAATACACCACGGGGCTTTGGATTAAGACCCTCTGTGTTATGGTCATTTTAATTTAGCTCTTATTGCGAAACATCAAGGCTTATATTTGACCCTTATGTCCATTGAAGTAGGCTTTTTGTGTCATTGGTCAGATGTAAGTCCTCTCGTAACACTTTCTCCGCTTGCAATACTATTCGCAAGTCGCCTGTCATGTAAGAGAATTTATGTTGACATTAGCTATTAGCGGGGCTGTATGAAGTTATGAGCTTATCATATGACGCTTATGTGTTGTTTGAATAGCTGGGTTGACAATGCATCTTAAATTGGGTGCAAATCATGTGTGTTGACGCCTTGACGGCCCGCGGTCTGGTCGTCGCGATGCCTGCACGATAACATTGTGTATAGATGTTGATAGAGCGATAAATGATTGATACGCTGGGTGGACAAGCACGCACCAGTGCCCTCCTACCTTTAGTTATGCTGTAAACGAATTGAATAACTTAGAAAATAGTTGAAATGTTATCACGTTTTTTGTAACTAATGGATTCAATTAGTCTGGCTAGAACACTATTCTTGTTGCATAATTTAGTGCAATATGTACAGGTAGGTCGAGGGGCTCGTGGCTAAGTAATAACAGCCACACTGGTCGATCGATCAGGTTAAGCTACGCTTGCCACGGTTGGTCCGTGGATGGGTGACCATACCAAGACCCCTCCGTGTTTCGGAAAGCACATTAAGCCTTTTGACCCGGCTGTTATATGTGGATCTTTAACAGTCGTTACGGGTCGTCAGAAGCCCGAAAGTCTGACAACCAGACTTACCTAGGGGTATTACCCAGTAACTGGGTTGAGTCGCCATGTAAAATACTGATACCTATTCAGCTGCGTCCGGTTTGACAACATTATAGATGGAAAAAGGCTAGGCAGATGATGTACAGTCAGGTTGCTTATCAACCATCTCTTATCTTCTTTTAGAAGACTATTCCTTGAGGGTGTTATGGTCAAAATACGAGCAAGAACACTTTCTTGCTGTCTCATTATTTATTTTTCATTCACTACCAACCACGTCCGCGACTCCAAGAATCTTAAAAATGTGTTGAATGTCTAAACTAAACAAAAGTTATTTGTTCGTGTAAATCACGAATGCGTGGACGCAGTGTTTTGTGTATTAGTTGGCAGCACCGTCCAACACGCCGTGACCTTGACACTGTTGGACAAATCTTCGTTATCTGCCAACTTTCATTCATTAAGTATCTTGAATATGATACGATACGGATGTTTTTAGGGTTCCGTACCTCAAAAGGAAAAAACGGAACCCTTATAGGATCACTCGTGTGTCTCTCTGTCTGTCCGTCTGTCACAGCCAATTTGCTCCGAATCTGATAGACCGATTAAGTTAAAATTTGGTACACATATGGATTTCTGTGACCCAAACACGTACAGCTAAAGTAAATATATGAATTTTGAATATGAGAGTCACTTTTAGGGGGAAAATAAGAAAATTTAAAAAAAAAGTTTTGTAAACTGTACCGTGTGACATATCAAATGAAAGGGCTTACTATGAGGGTCTCATATATATTTTTATTATAATTTTAAAATTTATTGTTTTAAAGTTATTTAAGAAAATAGACGAAAATTGACCATTCCCCCCCCCCCTCATCTCCGGAACTACTGAGCCTAAAATTTTGAAAAAAATATAGAAAATAGTTCTATACCTGTAGATTACAGGAAAACCTATAAGAAGTCTGTGGTCTTAAATTAACATGGTAAATCTATATATATAAAAAAAATCAAAGTCCTGACTCACTGACTGACGGGTTATTTTCTGCAACTGCAAAAAATAACCTTGTAATTCACAGTATCATTATAAAATAAGTAAAAAGTTATCTTTGCGATTGTTAAACATATAATATGGTACGGAACCCTTCGTACGCGAGTCCGACTCGCAATTGACCGGTTTTTTTTATTAATATATCGTCGCTAATTTAACTAACTGACGTATCTGACATTTTGGACTAAGCCGATAGCCGACCTAACTATAGTAATTTGAAACATTTTCCAAGTCGAGTCGATCGACTTAGAAAATGTTTCAAATTACTTACATTACATTCGAAAGAAAAATAGCTTACCTACCCTGTAAAATTAGATTAGCGACGATATGACAATATGTACGGTTACAGTGTGTTTTAGTGCTGCTGGGTTGGTTGGGTATTGATTTATGTGCAGCTCTATTTCTTTAAATCTTTGGATAATGCAATCTAACAGTTTTGGTCGAGTAAGATACGGTCTCAAAAACCATACAAACGATCGATCAGCTTTCATTTGACAGCGAGTAAAAAAGTCATGTGAAAAGTCTGTTTTGGCATCACCAGCATTTCAGAAAAAGGCCGAACGAATCAGCTGCTAATCATCTCATGCGGACGCGAATCGTAATTTTATAGTAGCAGATTGAGGGAAGGGGTCGCTTTGTATATATGCCAGAGGCAATCTGTCACTCAGCTGATTGTATCACCATTCATACTGAACCCTATCTCGCCGTCAAATAAGGTTTAAATTGGTGCTTAACCACTAACAATAGATCTGTTTTACACACATCAAAGAGAAAAGTGTGATTTTATTTAAGCTTATAAAAACCTAAAGAAAAAATACGAAATGTTTTAAAATAAATATAAACCATTTCTTTCAGGCGACACAGGCCCATAGATAATCCTTAACCTAAACATACATAGGAATTTGAATATAAACAAAACTTGGTACAGTCAGCAACAAAAGTCGATTAACACTTGCAGTTTTTTTTTATCTTAATTACTAAGCGAAATATTTAATTCAAGTCGGAACAGAAGTACTTAAAATTTTAAGAACATTAACTCATAACAGCTAAACGAAATAAACAGTTTATCGAATCATTTTGTGTTAATTTAGATGATGTCAAATAGTTGCAGTGTTAACCGACTTCTGTTGCTGACCGTACCAACACAACTTGCTAACTAAACTTCTTTATATTCGGTAACTTGTATTCATCGAACACCCCATTATCAATTATCTCCACTCTACCAAACGTTGAAAGTTCTTCCCGTTTTACCACCATTACCTACCGTTTTACGGTTCAAGTCGTTGATGACTTGATGTGTCATTCACACGTACTTACTAACATGTTATATTATAAGAGACGATGTATCGTTAAGGTTATTACAGGAACTGCCGGCCTAAATACACTTAATAAAGATAATTGTGCTCTTAGACAATTAGTGTAGCAACTCTGACATACTGGCGGATAAAATTGTACGGAATTACCAAAAGAAAATGCTAAATAAACGTAGCGTTTAAAAGAGAATGTGTATTGATTAATGAGAGTGAGCCCTAGTTGCTAAACAAGCCGTGGACTATTGCGAGCTCATTAGCATGTCCGCTAGAGATTGTACTTTGTATACATGAACTGCCCTATTCTACGTATATTCTCGGTATAATGCACTATGAAGTATGAAATGGAACACCTTACTAACTCACTCTACGATACTAAGGCTCGTATTTATAATCAAAGTAATTACTTGCTACTAAGTAATTTCATACTTGAGGGTAGAATTCTTAAGTAAAGAAAAAGGTGACTATTACTTGGCTAAGAATTCTAAGCTTTGACAGTTCTAACTTCAAGCAATTACTAAACTATAGAAAGAAAATCACTGCTTGAGCAATTACTTAAACTTAAGTAATTACTTTTACTTGACTATAAATACGAGTGTTAGTACCTATTCTGAAAAAACATTTCGAATACCATGTCTGTCAAATAAATTAGAACATCATCCTCATAGACTAAGTGGGAAAAATACGTATTATTGAAGCTAACTACAAAAACCGGCCAAGTGTGTGTCGGACCATGCACAATGAAGGGTTCCGTAGTTGGTATGAATTTATCCCAAGGACAAACTTAACATTATAGTTAAAATACATGTTCTTCCATACATTCCAACTGTAAATGTAAGTTTGTACTCACAATATTGAGAGATTTACCATGTTATTTTGAAACCGCAGTCTTTATACAGGTTTTCCTGTAATCTACAGATAAAGAACTATTTTCTGTATTTTTTTCAAAATTTTAGGCTCAGTAGTTTCGGACATAATGGTAAATTTTCGTCTATTTTCTTAAATAAGTTAACTGTACGTAACTATTTATTTTAAAATTATTTATAAAAAAAAAATTATGTGATATGTCACACGGTACAATTTGCTAAACTTTTTTTTAAAAATTTTCTTATTTGCCCCCTAAAAGTGACCCCCATATTCAAAATTCATTACTTACTTTACCCGTACCTGTTTGGGTCACAGAAATCCATATGTGTACCAAATTTCAACTTAATCGGTCCATTAGATTCGGAGCAAATTGGCTGTGAAAGACGGACAGACAGACAGACACACGACTGATCCTATAAGGGTTCCGTTTTTTTCTTTTTGAGGTACCGGACCGTGTAACATATCAAATTAAAAAAAACCGACTTCCAAAAAAAACACTACAAAGTGAAAAATAACTTTAATTTCAGAAGTTGGTGTCTTTGGATCTGTATTTTAGTTTTTTGCCATCGACTTCCGAAATTAAAGTTATTTTTCAATTTGTAGTGTTTTTTTTGGAAGTCGGTTTTTTTTTGGTAAAAAAGTTTTTATTTTTCACTTTTTAGTGGTTCAGTTTGTAATTTATCTAAGTTACAATAACCCAATGTCAACTGCTCATCACGTTTTACAAAATATTGCTTTTCCCGATGCAGGGACGTTAATTGTTGAGGAGTTCTCCTAGTGAGAACCACGAGAACTGGAGCTCATGGTGAAGTCACCATTACCATTATGCATTTTGACGAGCATAAACCATAATAAAGTAATCGAATCGCAACCTGTGATATACTTAGATATAATTGAGTATTTCCGATGGCCCTCTGTGGTCTTCATCATCAGTTCCAGTTCACCGAATGGTACTTTCCGAGAGCAAATGCACGAGTTACTATAAAAAATACCGAAATCGATATAGGTGTGCCCATAAAATTTGAGGGTTTCCCTCGATTTCCATGGGATCCCATCATCAGATCCTGACTTGATGATCATGGGACCACTTGGGAAGTATACCCTTTCGAACAAAAAAAGAAAAATCCAAATCGGTCCAGCCATTTTCGAGTAATCGGGGAACATACATAAAAAAAAAAAAAGTATCCGACGAATTGAGAACCTCCTCCTTTTTGAAGTCGGTTAAAAAGGGCTTACTATGAGGGTCTCAAATATTTTTTTTTTATAATTGTAAAATAAATCGTTTTAAAGTTATTTAACAAAATAGACGAAAATTACTGAACTACTTTCTAAACTATTTTCTTAGTAGTTTTGGAGATAAGGCCCCATCTCCAAAACTACTAAGTCTACAATTTAAAAAAAAAATACAGAAAATAGTTCTATACCTGTACATTACAGGAAAACCTATAAGAAGTTTGTGGTCTTAAAATGAAATGGTAAATCTCTCAATATTGTGAGTACAAACTTACATTTACTGTTGGAATGTATTCGAGAACATGTTTTTCAACTATAATGTTAAGTTTGTTCTTGGGATAATTAATTTAATCCTAACTACGGAACCCTTCATTGTGCGTAGTCCGACACGTACTTGGCCGATTTTTTCCTTTTGAGTGTCGGAACCCTAAAAACTACCCAAGCAAAGTTAAATAAATTACACATAAATTGTACATGGGACCAACGTCGAGGACTACCGAAATTCGATAGTCCTCGAAGTTGGTCCCATGTACAATTCATGTGTAATTTAAGTTTTATTCGGTAACCGAATAAAACAAGAATCGTTCAAATCGGACTACTCAGTAAAAAGTTATGCGTAGTCATAAATGAAAAAAAAAAAAATAGAACCCTCTCCTTGAGAACCTCCTCCTTTTTTTCGTCGGTTAAAAAGCATTATTATGCTACAACAGCCTCAAAAAATTTCCATTCACAAAAAGATCAATCAAGCTCAAGTTTTGCGTGATTTAAAAATGATAAAGCCTTTGAATTACATAAATGATAATTATCATCATGACATAATTATTGTTGCCATGAAATTAGGAGAAAGCCCTTCAGTTAATTACATAATTAAACCCACTTCATTATACTTTCTTAGTGCCAGTCGAAAGTGTATATGATTTGTTCGTTTGTTCCCTACGAAAGTATAGTGGGTAGTTTCGCTCCACATGACATGTCGGCCGATTGGATGCGTTGCGCGAGCGAGGTGCGCAGGCGACGCTCGATGATTTGCATAGTAAACACGACGGACGGTGACCGGCGCATGCCTCGCTTAACTAATGGCCTGCTCATCATCACACCTACCACTCGATTATTTTTAGTATTCGAATCTAAAAATAGTTAAGAGAAACACTGGATAAACTCAGTCTGGCACCGACAGTTCATAGAAAGTAGTTTGGGCAGGCGCATATCTAGAAGGCATATATTTGTAGAAAGCAATGCCTAAAACTAAGCAAATAATGAATTTTACTAATTTTATAACACTTTTAGGCTTGTCTGCACACTCTTCAAAAGTATTTCATGAGCTTTTCTGAGTGACAAAGTTTACAGCCAAATTTTTGGACATAATTCATGATTCTGATTTCATGGTTTTGAACTCCTAAATGGTAAATGGTTACACGCACAATGGTCCACAATTCCACATGGAGGAATAAGGGCGGAAACCAAATCCTCTAACATAGAACTCCTAAATAAATGTAACCTGACTGACGCAATTCATCACCATATTAAAACAACATTTTAATAATTCAGTGCACTTGCCACAATATTGTCGAAGGGATCCTTTATCTGTAATGATTATGTATTTCGCAGTCGAGTGGTCTCGCTGCACGAGGGGTGAGTCCGCAATAAAAGTGCAGAGTTTGTTCCCGAGGAGGGCTTGCTCGTTACAACCGCCCATCTCTTTGACATCCGCACTTTTATTGTGCAACCCCTAGTCCTCACCGCGCCGCGTTACTTCTTAGAATTACAAATAAGAGGCTCTTGATAAAGTTTTAATACTATGCTTTTGTATCTATTACACAAAGCGAGGAAAGTTGGACGATTTGTTAACTTCTCTATTTATATATATTGGAATAATGACAATAGAAAACTTTATCAATACAAATCCGATGATCATAAATATTTTTCCTTCATGTAGTTATTTTTGTTTGCAATAGGTATTCCTGTTAGAATTTCCATTACAAACGCTTTATGCTCTTTTGCGATGTCATTGTGTAATTTGGCTGATCTATTAATCCGTCAGCATTTAAAAATATCATAGCTCCAGTTAAAATTAAAACATCATTCCTTGTGAAAGGAGGCGAGGACTGACTTCCTCAATTTGTCTCTTTTTGTCATTACAACCGGTCCCCTTCCGAGGGCTGATAAAGAACACCGTAATCCTTTCAATCGAATAACGGGGGATTACTGAGGCGCAATTTATGCGGGCTATGTGAATCCGCCAGCTTAAATCGTATTCAGAATTTAAATAAAAGTGTAGAATCATCACGATGGTGACTACGTACAAGTACATAGTCGTCGATGACGCGTTATATGGAAACATTGCACATTTTAATTTTACTTCGTCGTAAATTGTCTGTTGGATCGCGGCCAAATGTTCAGCGTCTCATTCCGGAGTTCCGGGCCACGTGGGTGGCATAGTCGCTCGCTGTTTCATATCACTAACGATGTCAGTGACAACAAGATTGCACATTATGATATGATAGGCGTTTGTGATCATATGTTACAACCACTTTATGCGCGACGTGTCAGCCGTTGAACTTACCAATATTGTGTCAACATTTGTATACATGTGTTTGTGGAGTTTGTTTTGAGGTTTATTTATAAATAGTAGAGCTATTTCAGTTGTTTTTATTAGTTTCCGTTTTCCTATAATATGTCAACGAATTTCTTATTTATTGCCAGTTCTTTAGCAATTCGTTCCGCAAGGATAGCTCATGAATTATTCTGAGATAAATACCGTTTTGTCAGGAACAGATTTTGGTATGAAAACAGAGTTCTGTGGTAACATATTATACATTTGCTGGTGGATAAGAGGACACCGAATCCCTCCATAAATTATGTAATGGAATTGCGGATCAGATACGGGCCGGGCCACGACCTGTCTACTCCGGTTATACGATCGTTTTATCCGACCCGATTCCCTTCGGTCTTGCCTGCACCGGCTGTCAGGTGGGTTGACCCTAATGCCATGTGTTCTCCTTTCATATCCTTTATTAACAGACTTCAAAAAAAGGAGGTTATCAATTCGACACGTATTATAAAAAGAGAAGTCCTGACTGACTGACTGATTGACTGATTCATCAACACCCAGCCCAAACCCATGGACCTAGAAAGCTGAATGCACAGAGGTTCCCTTTAAGTATAATGTAGACAAAGAATATGGAGGGAATTCCCGGTAGCACGTTCCCGTGGGATATTTTCCGACATCCACGCGGGCGAAGCCGTGGGCAAAAACTAGCGTAATATTATTGGAACTGCAATATATTCCAAATGTGTATGTATGTATGTTTGGATGTAAGTTTGTCCACGCATTTCCCCGAAACTATTAATTGGATTGGATTGCGACCATTTTTTGATTGGCTTACACTTACTTCAACTTCGGGAACAGTGCAAGTTTCATCAAAATCGGTTTTTTAAGTAGTTTCAAGATATGGACCAATACGTGTGTGACTGCCTGGCTTATTGATACGAGCTAAGGGTGTGGTGTCAAAGGGAAAACTTCTCAAAACCTTGGTTAAATTCTAGTACAATATTTACAACAAAACTATTATTTACTTATTACAAACAAATATTCCAGTTTTTACTTAAAACTAAAAATTACGAAATAAAAAAGTAAGTAATTAAAAAAAAACCGACTTCAAAAAGAAATTAACGCAAAATTATGAAATAATTCAATTAATTAATTATTTTTTAATTTCGGGTCTCGGTGGCAAAACTAAAAAACTACAAAGATAAAGACACCAAGACACCGCCTTCCGAAATTAAAATTATTTCATAATTTTGAGTTCTTTTTGAAGTCGGTTATTTTTTTTTTATTTAATTACTTTTTAACCGACTTCCAAAAGGAGGAGGTTCTCAATTCGTCGGAACCTTTTTTTTTTTTTTTTTTTATTATTTTTTTTTTTTTTATTTTTTTTTTTTATGTATGTTCCCCGATTACTCGAAAATGGCTAGACCGATTTGGATTTTTCTTTTTTTGTTCGGAAGGGTATACGTCCCAAGTGGTCCCATGATCATCAAGTCAGGATCTGATGATGGGATCCCATGGAAATCGAGGGAAACCCTCAAATTTTATGGGCACACCTATATCGATTTCGGTATTTTTTATAGTAACTCGTGCATTTGCTCTCGGAAAGTACCATTCGGTGAGCTGGAACTGATGATGAAGACCACAGAGGGCCATCGGAAATACTCAATTATATCTAAGTATATAACAGGTTGCGATTCGATTACTTTAATATGGTTTATGCTCGTCAAAATAATGGTTATGGTGACTTCACCATGAGCTCCATTTCTCCTGGTTCTTACTAGGAGAACTCCTCAACAATTAACGGCCCTGCATCGGGAAAAGCAACATTTTGTAAAACGTGATGAGCAGCTGACATTGGGTTATTGTAACTTAGATAAATTACAAACTGAACCACTAAAAAGTGAAAAATAAAAACTTTTTTACAAAAACAAAAACCGACTTCCAAAAAAAACACTACAAATTGAAAAATAACTTTAATTTCGGAAGTCGGTGGCAAAAAACTAAAATACAGATCCAAAGACACCGACTTCCGAAATTAAAGTTATTTTTCAATTTGTAGTGTTTTTTTTGGAAGTCGGTTTTTGTTTTTGTAAAAAAGTTTTTAATTTATTGTTAAATTTTCGTTATCACCGCCTTATAGAACCATCATACAATTATTCTACAATATTACAAAATGGAAACCACTATAACGTAGGAGCTTACATTATATTTTATAGAACTTAACGACTACCTATTTATTATCTGCAGTGTACATGCAGCTCTGTGAAGTGTTGATTAGCACCCGGTTGATGTTTTAAGTAGAGGTATGTTAGTAATGTAAACACTGATTTGTATAGAGGTTAACGACATGTAATGTGTTGAGACGTAATGTAAGCTGAGTTTACATGTTGCAAGGGAGAAAGTGGGCGTGGTTACGGAGGCGTCTGCGCAGCCCGGCTTACCAGTCTCCGCCGTGGTATCACGAGGTTTCTTCTCCGCCAATTAGTCCTGCTATCGTCGTGGTCGGCATGTAAGTCTGTCACGAAGAGCGAAACTATCTAATTGAGTTATGAACAATGCTGCAGAATGCATCGCGCCACTCCCAGCATAGCTCGATTGCATTCGTTCACTTACGTCATTTTACTGTGCTTAATTATTTTCAATTAATTTATGTGCTGTAGTAATGAAGTAAATTGGGTAACGGAAAAAGATAAATGTTTGAACTCAATGTGTCTTAATAAAAATCTAATAAATTAACTATTGTTAAAACAAATCATTTTTAATCTCGCAATAATGAGAATGATCAGTCTGAAACAGGAGACTCGTTCAAAAATGTTCCATAAGAATTTCAGTAAGATTTGAAACGCTTTACGGACCTACTCCTTGCTTTGGATTGCAGCCACACTGGTGATTATTGGGTTACTATCAGCCTGCATCATTCCGCTTCTGGGCAAAGATATCGTGTTACCCAGTAACTGGGTTGTGGAGGTCAGATAGGCAGTCGTTCCATGTCAAATACTTTTGCATCCGGTTAGAATGGAAAGCGACTCCAGCATAGTCCCACAGATCCCGTCACCACCATGCTGATCTGCTGCCCGCGACTTCGTCCGGGCAGCAGCTACTCTAGCCTTTTCCCACCTATCTTCTCCAGTCTTCTTCCAGTCTAACCGGATGCAACTGAATATGAGTATTTGACATGGAACGACTACCTATCTGACCTCCACAACCCAGTTACTGGGTAACACGATACTCCTTATGAGTCCAGCTCTTTCTACCCAGCAGCCACATATTACCGGGAAAATATGGTACGTCCAGGAACACCTTTATATCTACTATAGTTTATTCTTTCAGTCGTTTAGACGGAAACAAATTTTTATTGCACCACATGTGTTCAATTTGTATGCAGATTACTAAAATACGTTTTATTCTCTCAGCGAAATCTGTCAAGCAGAACACACATCATGCCGCCCGTGGCTAAATGACAAAAGTAATACAAAAATTATTACACTGCAAGTCATGCGCCTTATATTGTCGCTCCATTCACAGGATAAGCTGCTATAAATTAAAATCTGCCGCCATATATGGTGGGCTTTTTCATTTTCGAAATCGCAAAGCAGGTTTTTTGTCGAATAATAATTTGCATGGAATGGTACTAGTTTGCTAAACAGTCTGTGTTTGTCGAGCTCTGTTCGGTTTGATCCATGTTTGCTCTTCGCCATTGTGCTGCCATGCCAGTGGCCAGACGGTGTAATCTGACAACCGATCCACCGGTGAAAGCCATTTGTGGTTTGTTGAATTTGGAACGAAATCCTCCTGGATTTCACAGGATGGATCTCTGGAAAATGCGGTCAATCTGAGAAATGTTTACCTGAGTATGGAACGTTTAATTTCTATTTGAGTTCATTTTTGGCCAGCTTTACCATGTGTACGCTTATGCCCGATATACCACGATACGGTTCGTGCGACGCACTTCCACAATAGACTGTTGTTTTTGCGAACGCCAGTTGAATGACCTAACAATTTTTGTGCGACCGGCCTCCAAATTATTACAGATGTAAAAGTCATCGTTCAGGAGACTGACGGCCTGTGAAACTTATAATAATAGTTGATACTAAATTATCGTATGCTGTCGATGTTCGATAATACTTACACTTATTAATAAATAACACACGCGTGAGTAATGTCCCATAATTGGCGACAGAGGCTATCGCCACTACAAGACGCCGTGACATCCGCCCAACTAACTGTACAGAAATGTTATCATATAGACAAGTACTATTGATTGAATAGCTTTCAGTCCAATTTTATATTTTACTTCTTATTAATTGACAATAACTCATTGATTTGGAAGCATGTTTCCTAAGATAGCTGTGCGCAGTGCATTCAAAGGTCTGGAAGGAACGATGTTACTCTACGATTCTATCGATGGATTGTGCAAAATATTGTTTGATTGAAGCAAGCATGACTCATGTCGACTTTATAATAGCTCCAACTAGACATTTATGAGGCGTGGAGCCGACTGCGCCGCGAGCATCGTCGCCTCATTCGGAATTCAGCACGACCCGATGTGGACCAAACTTCACCTTATCCGGCCAACTCGTAATGTCTCCATTGTTTACCAGATTGGTTAATCTACGAATACTTAATATCCACCTTCGTTCAATAACCGACTGTCATGGATCGTTTTTCGCATGCTCCAAGACTTTAATTGATCTGAAATCAAAGTCCTACTTACGTCTAATCATCCATATCAAAACGAAATTTTATGCTTGTGCAAGAAACTGCTTGCATTTATATTTTTGGATTTGGCGAAAGCAAGGCTTTAGAAAGGCTAATTGTTCTATGAGAGTAGACTGCGAGGTAATTTAATGCAAGTTATACACGGCACTTGTACATTCGCAACTATCTTGTAGTTAGATGTTAATCAAGATTGGATTTCGCATGTCGTGCTACGGATGCAGGAAAAGTTGAATTGATTTCGGATTCATCACTTTCTGCTGCTATAACAAACGATGATTTATATTTTGCACAAACTGTTTCGTTAAAAGTATTTGTTTGAGTAATAGTTAGGTGGATCTTTCTTTGATTTGGGCATGTGCCTTTTCGGTCTGGAAGAAGTGGCGTTAGTCCAGTTTCTTAATTGCAATTTGCGAAGTATCTGTAGGTAGAGCTATCAAAAGTGTGTTCTGCGCTCAGAAAACATACTTACATTGTGTTTTTAATGTTATCATTCGAATTTTGTCTATATGGTTGGTTAGGTTAGGAGTTTTTCCTGAAATCACCAGGAAAATAGACTCGCTGCTCGCTGCAATTGTTTATATTTTTAAAACGTGATGAGGGTGACATGGATAAATTGCTGTATTATTCATTACAACTGTTATTAAGTGAAAATTAAAGTGTATTCTATTGGTCCATTTGGATCAAAATTTTAGATCCAAATGGACCAATACAATGCCCGTTAGATTCTAAATAGTTGTGACGACGATATTGGTAAATCACCTCTAGTTATTTGTTTTGGATCTACTTACTCTCCTAGATCCAATTGTTAATCAAAGTGCCACAGATTTCTGTCTGTACCATTGTGTCTAGTAGAGTGAAGTGACGGACGACTGTAGTTACGTCAGTTTTGCGGTAATTTCACGGCATGCGCCTTTGAACTGTTCCTTGTAGAAAAGTGAAGTGCGAAGTTTCGGCGAGCCGGCGCGGCGCAAGACGCGGCGGAGCGTGGCCGCCGGGGTCGTCGGCTGATGGTCGCCATCTTCCAGCGCCGATGTAGCTATACTATCAGCGTCGCCGCGCAACTTATGAGACTTGAGATATACTCGTAGTTGAGTATAAAATGTATGTCCAAATAAATGCTGAATGATATACACGGAGAGCACTTGTTTTAACCGAAACAATCTGTTCACATATTGTCAAATTCTGGGGTTTTCCAAATAATCATGAATTTTTTGACAATCTGGCACACCAGAATTGGGATTTGCAAGAAGTGGATTCTGGAGGTTTCTGTGAACGGTGACAGGCGGTAGCATCTGGAGGGCGCATTGCGCGGGCGTCGGGGGGGCGGCGGGGTGCGCTGGGGCGCTGCACCGGGCTCGCGCGGCACCACTCGCCAGTCCCCGAGACACCGGCCGCGCGAACGGCCACCGCGATACCGCACGCTTTGCGAGCCCCCGTGACGTTCAGTTTAGTGACTCCGCCCGCCCAGGACCAGCGGCGCTCGCACCCCTGTGCTGACACATGTGAGTCTAGCCACTAGACAGCGATCACACCGCGCGCCCCCGCACCGCGCCCCGCCGCCGCCGGTACCTAGCGCCGCCGGCCGGCCGGCTTTTCACATAACCTCTTTGTGGTGCTTTTTTTTGAACTAACATTTTCAGTTGAAAAATTTTCAGTGATTGTTGATGTTGATTGTAGCAATTCTTTGCAGTGTTAGGTTTAACCCTTAGTATGTTTGACTGCTATTTGGCGGACTATAAGTTTAAGATGTTTAAGTAGACAATAGATATAGCTTTTGAAATTAATTAAGTAATACCTGTTATTATCTTCACACAAATGGTTTATTGTCATGGAGAGTATAAGATGTGATGAGAAAATTGTGCAAATAATTTTTTTCACAATCTAAGACAAAAGAGAGCTAAATCTCATTTTATATAAGTATGCGTGCGCGCCTTCACTTATGTATGAAAAATTCAATTAAAATCACGAATGGTCAAGCGTCGGGTATGGTTAAAGCTTTGCGTGACAGCGTCTACTCATAGCGGCACGAGTGGCATGACTAATTAATTAAACTAATCCCTCAGAGCAAGATGGTAGACAGCGGTGCCATAACAACCGGTCGCAGTGAATGGTTAGTTTTCGATTAGATTAATTAATGCAATTCCCATTGGGCGGAGGCGCAAGCACGCAAGCGCCAAGTGGGTAGCAAGTAGCACGGCAGCGCGGACTTGCCGGCCGCCGTCCGGGCCGCGCCGGCCGCAGCCGCACGCGGAGGTCTACGAACCTACCGTGGAAATGGGATTATTGCACGACGGACTGTTCATCGTGGTTCTGCTCCACAATGAATAACTCATTCTAATTCTGTAAAATTTTACTTACATTATTTTATCCAAATCCCAACTGCCAATCCTGTTAATCACCACTATTATTATAGTACTTACTTAATAAAGTTTCAAGAATAGTTTTCTCTAAACGCACAGAAATCTTATAAAAGAGAGTCGCTTCTACCGAGTCGCTTGCGAATCGCGTGTCTAATTATGTTTGTGTACTTAATAATAAAATGTCGCGCGACAAAAATCGCGTCATCTGGAATTCTGCTTCAGTTTTTGCATAGTAAAAGTTTCTAATTATAAAGTCGTGTCGTAAACATGCATAGCCGACTAGCGGAAGGATTGGAGCCGTTACGATCATCAACAATTCACCAACACGTAACAACTTTGCACATGCAACCTGATTCTGAAGTCCATTATGTGTTGTATGTAATTTCAATTGCATACTGTAAACGAAATACCAATTAAAACTATGTATCTAGATGGTCATGTCGTCTTCCATTTACCTATCACCTCTGAGAGAACATTTACCTACTACATGTCGTATGATTCATTCGATTCAGTACTAGAAGTAACCCTGACCCCTGATAACTGTTAGACTAATGCCAATTCAGATAACTAGTAATTGATGAAAAAGAATTTTATCTTCAAGATAGGGCAAATGCCAAAGTACCTATTAGTAATATTGTTCTCGACAGTTGACGCTATAGAAAACAATAAATAATTAAATAACTTTATTGCAGACTATTGATGGCCTATAAAAAAACACACACAATTTAAAAATAATAATAAAAATAAATTGATACAAAAAGAAAATACAATGAAATGGCATACATACAATATTTGGCGTCTTTAGAACCTGGAGGTTTCTCATTTCAGGAGAAAATTAAAAAGCCAATACAAAAAGTTGTATTGTTATGTTGCAATGAGTTGGACCATTTCTGGTGACATGTGGCTTTCTAGCGATATATCGGTGTTAGACTGTTGGTGCAATCGGCCCCATTGCGGCCAGCCAGACTGCACGAGACAGATGTATGTCCTATTGAGCTGTCGTAATGCAGACCACCTGATCGATCGGCGCTAATGCCTCCCGGTGCACTCCGAAACGTGTCTGTGCCTACCTAGCGCTTTACACTCACTTCAATCATCCGGTATGCGCCATGGCAGTCTACACGCTGCGTTTGGCTAGGGAGCTGCCACGATAGTTTTTTTACTCATCATTATGAACAACTTTTACTATGGGACCAAACCTGAAATCGTGAAAAAAAAAAGCGGTTCCCGACATTTATGTTCGCTTAACTCGTCAAAATGTAGGGAACAGCTGATTTTTTTCGCGATTTCAGGTTTGGTCCCATAGTAAAAGTTGTTCATAATGATGAGTACAACACTATCGTGGCAGCTCCCTAGCAATTAAAAAACAGCGTAGTCTATTTAAAACTTTAGCCGAAACTACACAAAATCCATCGATAGATTTCGAAACAAAGCCGTATAAATTGCATACAGATAAACAAAATCATTGTCATAGATTATTTAAATGTAAGCAAAGAAAATGATACAACCTGAATCTGTCAGATGAGAGTAATATCTTTTGTGTATTGTTTTTTGTGGGGCACAGCCGCGCAATATGGTATTCAAGATGTCTCATCGTTCAAAGTAGGTATTCGGTGCTATTACAAAAACAGCAGCCATGAATCATACAGTGGCGAGAACTGAGCTGATTCAAATCTTTAATAGGGAGCTCTGGGAAACCACAGGGCGATCATGTGAACGATTCACCGAGTGAGAGGGTTTTTGCAATATCTAAACATTGTTCTGTAACATTTGCATACTAGTGCTGTTGGCCTGTACCGTCATTGTTTAGGCTATCTGTTCGTAATAATCTAGTATCTGCATGTTAAATACTTTGTTTGTGGGCCGGATTCCCAGACTATTACCGTTCATATTCGTACCGTCATTAGATACAGTTGCACGTGAAATATACTGTACTCGAGAGCACAATTCGGTGTTACCGGGCGCGGATGAGACTGCTCTCGCCAGTTATGATGAGAAATCACGGCAATCCCGCAGTCCCGCTAGCCACCGCTACGGTACTTTCTATGGCTGTTGATCTCCATTTAATGCGTTTCGTCTTGCCAATGCGGTCAATTAATCACTTACACAGTGTTTAAGTATTGTATTGCGTTTTACTTTGGTAAATGAATAACACTAAAAGATAAAGTTGTACAAAGCTAGGTTGTTTGAACAGTTAGAGGTTATTCAAATTTACTGTGAAATTAAAAAACCGGCCAAGTGCGTGTCGGACTACGCACAATGAAGGGTTCCGTAGTTGGGATGAAATTATCCCAAGAACAAACTTAACGTTATAGTTGAAAAACATGTTCTCCCATACATTAGTAAAATTGTAAGTTTGTACTCACAATATTGAGAGATTTACCATGTCATTTTAAGACCACAAAGCTTCTTATAGGATTTCCTGTAATCTACAGCTAAAGAACTATTTTCTGTATTTTTTTTCAAAATTTTAGGCTCAGTAGTTTCGGAGAAAAGGGGGGGAATGGTCAATTTTCGTCTATTTTCTTAAATAACTTTAAAACGATTTTATTTTAAAATTATTTAAAAAATATGTTTGAGACCCTTATAGTTTGAGACCCTTTCATTTGATATATCACACAGTACAGTTTGCAAAACTTTTTTTTAATTTTCATATTTGCCCCCTAAAAGTGACCCCCATATTCAAAATTCATTTATTTACTTTAGCCGTACGTGTTTGGGTCACAGAAATCCATATGTGTACTAAATTTCAACTTAATCGGTCCATTAGATTCGGAGCAAATTGGCTGTGACAGACGGACAGACAGACAGACACACGAGTGATGCTATAAGGGTTCCGTTTTTTCCTTTTGAGGTACGGAACCCTAAAAATGAGCAAGTTTACAATGGCAATAAAATAAACCTAATGTGTAGGAATACTTACACAAAAACATGTGGTGGCCTAATCGAAGTGCCAAAACCTACCTATTTGTTTTATCAGCTGCCCAAATTGAATCTAATAAAGTTCTCATCGAGACACAAGTGTTCGTTTACGTCATGCGCCAGAGTAACCACACGATATCGAATTTTAATATCATACACGAGGACATGTGGTAACCACATTGTCAGCCGATGCGAGATTGAATCATAAGTTTAGGGACTAGAACACGCTTTGGTTTGTTGTGACTGCGCGCAGGGCGGCAAGGTGACGTCATAGACAGCTGTAGGGCGGGTGACGTCACGTCTCGCCGCGGCCGTTGACCCGCTTCAACCCTCGAGCGCCGCGCACCGCGCCTACACAGTACATAGTGTACCTCACTACCCACAATCATGAATAACTTATTCTATTATACGACCTGGACGCAGTGCCGACCTGGGGCAACCTGCACTGAAAATATTCTCAATTTTATTTTAAGTCTGGCTTTATAAAAAGTTTTTTAAAATTTTCGCTTTGCAAGCTCGCGCCTTTTTCGCCGAGGCACTTATTGCAGCGAGTGTTCTGTATTTCACATCATGTCACCGGCGGCCTTTCAAAGTAGCGGTTCATGTTTATTTTTATTAACATTAAAGTTTGTGCTTGTTGTAAACACGACTGTTGCAATTTTAAACCAATTAAGGCAGTGCGATTATTTCCACTATGCAATGAATTTACTTGGCTGACTATGACTGTGTCTGGATCTTCAGAGATGCCTTTTTGCCTCCTGATGTCGTGTTTGATTTTTCTATAATTCCGAAATTTACGATATGACTACAATTTTCATAGCGGATTATTTTCAGCAATGACTCTTACCGTTATCAAGCGATTGCCTACGATATCAAACACCTCATTGCAACTGATACCCGTGATACGGGGAACAGTTATCACCGCTATCGATTTTTACTGCAGTTTATGGAATTACCTAGAATATACGTTTTTGTAATGGCGATGGCCGTGTAATATCGCACGACCCCTGCGTTTTGTCGCCCCACCTGAATCCGGGAATTTCTCGTGGGAGTTCTATCGTAGTGCGAAATTATTGTCCCTTCTTCCCTTGCGCCGCGAAAGAGATTGCAATGAATTCTTTTAACACTTCCCTGCGTGTGTAAAACTGACTCTAGAAAGCCGCGTCACTATGCCGAGACTGTATGCTCTTTTCTTGCTCACCTTTTAATATCCATTATACTAGGCTTGTTAATTAAAAACGCCAGAGTAATTATAATTGATTGGATATTTCGATGTATTGTTTAATAGCATCTAACTATCGCGCTGATCTTAATTTCTCATTCACGTGCGTTAGTTAACATCCAGGTTTACCAACCAGCGGTGTACAATAAGCAACTGTACAGTAATTTAGTCTTTATGTAAATATGATATAAACTGCAATATGGCGCGTACTTTTACCGCTTTTACAATGTTCTGTATCAAGCGTCACGCACAGTGATCTTCACCCATCATACTAATTTCTACCACCTTTATGCATACTCTTTAAGATTATACATAATAGAGAGTATGTAGTATAATTACTTAGATGCTTTCGTTTTTGTCATTTCACCGTACATAGTTCTTCGTAACTAACTTTCTCGTATGTTGCTCAGAAACTGCTATGAAATGATAAGATTTCTCCATAAATGTCTTGGAAAATCATCAAGTGGCTGCAGATTTGAACTTGTATGTTTATTTGCTTTTAAACAACTAGCAAACCTCAGCTTCAGCAGCTTTGTTATAATTGGGTTTCGATGGAAGAGTCCATATCAACCTGCCTAGGCTTTTCCCAACTATGTTGGATTCGGCTAAACGGAGTGATTGCCTAATTGACCTCCACAGCCCAGTAACTGGGTAATACGTTATACGATGCCCCTTGGTAAGACTGGTTGTCAGACTTTCGGGCTTCTGACGACCCATTGCATAACGACTGTCAAAGATCCACGATTTAGAACCTGGACCAATAGCTTAACGTGCTTTCCGAGGCACGGACCAATGTCGGCAAGCGTAGCTTAACCCGATGGATCGACCCGTGCGGCTATTATTACTTAGCCAGAGTATAAAAACAAAAATGTTATCAAAAAAGTAATCGTTACTTACATGTCCTTGAAAATCATTGTTTGCTTCATTGCGTAGGCGGAATGTTGTATCACGTCAGTTGCTGCAAACATAAAAGCTTTGCCAGAAATAGCTTTTATTTTTCTACACAATGTGACACAATGTTTTGTTCATTTAGAGGCGGAATTGCTGATCGAATTTATTACGTCATTAGAGTAGTAGACCAGACATGGGGCATGGGTGCATATTGTAGATTGCATGCACGTACACGTACCCACCGTTCCCTGAATGAAGGCTGGCAATAGACTTGCTACGTGAGGAAATGTCCCCCGGCGCGAACTACTATTTATATCGATTATGAGCTCCATGTAGGGCTGCACTTCTTTCGACTCTAGTCACAGAAACATAACCAAATAAGATAATAAACAGCGGCTACTGAAGTGTTTGTCAAACAAATAGGTAGTGCGCTGAGAAAATATTCTTATGGTCAAGAAGATCATTCGAGTCAACAGCACACGTTGGATTGGAGTGGGCTGGCACGCGCGTGCGGGTTTCCTCTATGTCTTAGTCATCGATAAACAATAAACAAAATGACAAGCTTTCTAGCATCTATTCGTAAAATTAAGTGGAAAGCAACTGGCGATGGCGGTGGTAACGTTTACATTAATTGGCTTTATAGCTAACAAACGGAGCCGAGTCAGCTTCGACATCGCGAGGGGAAGCTGCCTGGGCCGCTCATTAGTGTACTGAAGTGGATCACAGTTTTAATTGCTGCCGACTAGTGATGGCAATTAATGCGATTTAGAATAAATTTCATTAGCATGCGAATTCTTGAGTCTTAGCATACGAAATGCTATTGCTATGCTATTTGCTAATATGACGATAATTAATAATAATCAAGTATGTGAATTTTGTTAATATGTGAATTAAAGAGCGCGTTTGCTGTTTTTAACAATTTAAAAAGAATCGCGCGGCACGCACGTGCCACACAAAATCACAAATTATTATTAACAATACAATCACACGCATTCATTCAATATACGATTCTAAGTACGAGCTAATCGAAGATAAAAAGCTAATAATTGCTTGACTTCATTCTTCGCACCACCAAATTGCTAATAATTTCACTTGCGAACGTAGTCAGGGTCACGTGAAACAGATAGATTTAGTAGTTCCGACTTTTCGTGGGTGTGACAGAGAGCGCGCACTGCAGCTGCGCGCTGTCAACCTATGAAGTATGAAGGGATGAATAATAATTAATTTCACATTTCACAGAAATTCGCAACTACATTTCATTTGCTAAATGCTAAATAAGCATTCGCATGCTAAAAATGAATGCGAATGCTAATTAATCCATCACTACTGCCGACAACTCCCTGCATAACTACTACTATTACGTACTTATACTAACTCAAAGAGACTAGTGTAATTGCGGGATTTGCATTCAAAAATCGTTTAGACGGAATAACAATTTTTACGAAGTAATTATGTGACTTTTATTTATAGGTACACACTGCACTTTGATTCTCTGCTTGGAATGGGTAGTGTTTATCTTTATTTTATTAATTCGTTTTCTAATAACTGTCGGCGATGTTATTTATAATCATAGAGTAGTTTTCTTTATCCCGGTCGCGATCGGACTGTATACGCATGTGAGTAATGGTGTCTGGTATTAGCCGTAGCGAGTCGTGACTGCGACTCCAGACTAACATGATATAAATTAACTCTATTTGTTCATTTTTTTTTCGGGTTTACTACTCATGGACATGCTAAAACGTGATCTTGTAATTAAGAATAATTTTATACAAATTACTAAAATTTTATATCATATAATCATACCAGACGTACCTACCTACTAAGCGGTTTGAACATCATGAAATGAAATGCTTGTATTTGCATTATTGGAATGATAGAATAGAATTTTTTTTTTCAGAAAAAACATTTTTACGGTAAAAAAAAAACAAAATAAAAAGTTAAATAACTTAAATCGAGTATGGTTAGGTTTTCCTTCGCACGACAATCATTACTGGACTTAAATCAATAAACATGGAAGACATAACAATAAAAAATCCAGAACTGCCATCAACTGCTATCAAAACACCATATTTTAAGAACACCATTAACGTCGTTCTTGTTTTTTTTTTCACGGAGCTCACAGTAGAGTCAACACAAAAGCGTGCCTCGGGAAAGTAAAACTGTTTCCGATTTAAGGCGTGTAATCTATAGTTATACAAAAGTGTTACATTCCTTAAAAATAGTCATGAGTTCCACACGTGGCTCCGGCTCGCCCTTCTATACCACGCTTTATTTATCCGTAGTCCGTACTGTTCCGTAATAATTATGTAAACCGTACATGTGAAGAACATGTTACTTCGAAATCCGGAAGAAGTGGAGGCTATAGATAAAACAATGTGTTGCATATAATTGTTATAACATAAAATCTTAATAGCTTCATTTCAAACAGTTTTCCGCTATCTGTAAATTATGTAAAGACACACAAAGCACGCAAAGCATTTATTTCACAGGCACTTTTGAATTGTCAAAGAGTCGGTTAGTCAGTTAGTCAGAAAGTTGAAGCTAGTTCCCCATTCCAAAACGTAGACTTCTATGGAGAAGAACGGACAAGAAAAGCTGAAAAGATTACCTTTTAGCCAGGGGCTATTTTTGAACCTCCTTATCCGGCGTGTGGAGTGTAATGTCCAGTAGACATCGTGTAAGAACACTTGCACAAAATAATGAATATGGAAGTAGAGCGCACCTGGTATCTGTATTCTTCACGAATTCTTTACCGTTATGATCTTGTTTTTTTAAGTTTTGTCCTTTTGGCAGTATACGTGACGGCAAAATTGTGAATATTAATATTCATGTGTCAGGTTTATTAACGCGATCCGAGGTGTTGTTGCATGTGGGGCGTGCTCGCTCATACCCATATTTACATTTCGTGCACGGGAGCGGCTTGATTTACTGCTCCTCCGCTGGTCGGGGACTTAAATTAGTGCGCTGTCATATGTCACGCGATATTTTATTTTGTTTCTCTCGCACTGTACGCCTGCCGGCTTATTTCGCTCAAAATCTCCATTCTGGTGCTCGTCACGAGCTATTTATAAACGCGCCATATTTAGAGGAGTTCCTTCACGCCCAGTTTTATCGCCGCTTTGCACCTCATAGGAAATATCAGTATCTATGAGCTGCTTTAGGGAACAAGGTCCTGTCAGTAGTTAGACGTAAACATTGCTTTCTAATAAGCGTTTCCCCGAAACAGTTCAGCAGGCTGATTTCATTTTGTCTGTCACTCGAGATGTTATTAGAAAGAGGAGAAGTGACAAGATTGATAGTAGCTACGTTGGTCAATAACGATTCGGGCGTGGGGCGCACTTCAAAAGAGTCGAGGGTGATTGATGCCTCAGTATCCCCTTGACGGAACACAGAACGCCTACAAAGTCTACGTGTGCCCACTAAAGCCAATTTGTGGCGTAGGACCGAGATTGGCACTCGTTGACAAATTGATATCGAAATGTGGGTGTGTTACCAGTGTTACTATATCTCGGGTTTAGTGTCAAAAGGCGTTGTTGTCCTGTTGTGTCTTAGTTATTGGCCGAATATTTACCTTTTGTATTTACCACAGTCTTCACTTTTATCACGCACGCTTGAGAGTTGAGACGGCAGCTAGATTCTTGAGAGCTTTTCCGCCTTCTTTGGAAAGCTAAATAGAGAATGTGCTTTGTATGCTATTTGGGCTGTGAAGAACACTTTTTCATTAAACTCTGTGCCATTCATCGAAAACTGAAATTGATCAAAATAATAAATTACACATCCATGCGACTGCATTGAAAGCGCCGAAGCGCGCGGCGCCGAGCGTCGCGACGACTGGTCGCCATTTGTTCTCAGCCTTCTTTTTGCTATGCAATTTAATGTTATTTATTCAGAACATGCTTGTATGCTACCACCAGTAAAAACACAATACAGCAAGAAGCCAGAAACTTAACCTTCATTTAATTGATCCTAACATTTCGTTCACATCTATTAGGACTTAGCAAAAAAATATTTGGACTTACAATAAAAAAGTGAGTAATAAAATTGTCTTATATGGAACAATATAGTATAGCATGGCTTATTTAGATATACTTAATAGATAGATAGACAATAGAGTATCGGGCGGGTCACGTAGCAAGATGATGTAAGCGGCGATTTCCTGCGAGCTGCGCAAAGCACTGCTGGATGAGCGTGTGGCGTGCGCTTGCCTGCTAATTAGTCGCGCTGACGTCATCCGTGGGGAGCGTGGCTTCGGCTCGCCATTACCGGAGGCCTTCGCGCGGAAACGACAACGACCGACGCTTTCTCTGCCGCTGCAGCAACTCTGCACACTGCCCACTGGCCCGCTATCAAACACCTGTCAAGGTCAAAACTGCCTAACCCAAGGTAGGTACGTTTGTTGTAAGACAGAAACTAAAAACATTACCAACAATCTCTCAAATCTAATGAATAGCTATTACACGTTGTAAAGAACAGTGAAAGAAGTGTGCAGAGAGGCGTCGATCTAACGATCGCGTTTGATAAAATAGGCGGAGCTCAGGCGCGTCGCTAAGCGTGACTCATCTTAATGGCTGCAATTACGACAGCATGCGGAGCGGCCAGCATCGCGCCGTCTACCAAGAGTCGTCACGTGCCAATCGCCACTTACTCACTAAAGGCAAAATGATCAAATTGATGCGTTGAAAAACGGTTGAAAACTTAATTTTTCTCTACCAGGCTATAAATCGGAGCAGCCTTCTGACTTCTTTGGCAGTCTAGAATGTTCGATCCGGAATTCCCACCGGTAGCCGGCGCCACTACCGTCACCAACACGACACCACAGACGATTATCCAAATCTATTGGCAACAATTGAAGGTCAATCCCCAATTGTCGTTTCGATGCAGTGTTGCACGTCTACATCAACCAATAAAGGAAAATCTTTTTCTATCAACTAATGAGGTCGGTTAGTATTGTAAGAAGTAATATAAAAAGTTTATTATCGGTACGACTGACTAACCGCTAATTCCGTGAAAAGTCTAGATTTTCTGTTTTTCTTATTAGACTTAATGGATTTCTTGTTATACAAGGCTAAATACCAATAAATTAAAGCAGTACCAGTAATGTTTTTTTCTTTTGTAAATGTGATCTGTATGGACCGTATGTGAACATACGCGAAAATTTACATCCGAATTTTCGTTAACAGTGACATCAATAGGTACTTTCCTATTTGTCTGAACATGTCCTCTACCGTGGTCGTCCAGTTAGAAATCAGGCTGAAGAAACAAGTGGTTGCTTACAAAGGCCTAGTCTCAAAAGCTAAATGGCAGCGTAGGTATTTAAAGTTCTATTTAGTAACTGAGAGACGAAGTCGTGAATCATGTCACGGGTAACTTTAAATGCCACGCGCCTCTCTGTGAAAGGACCTACACTCGCTGCAGTAAATGCCGTCACGATCTCGTTTTGGAGTGTTGTAAAAACTGGTACCCTTATGCTCTTACATTAAGTTGACTTTGGGTATCTTCCAACATTATTGACCCGTACATAATGGCTGAGGATTTCTCCGTGCGTTTGGAAATTCTTCAAGCATTGGATGAATCAGCCGAGTGACGTCAGGTTTGTTTGCGATTTGCCCTCTCGCCCCATTTCCTACTTTCTACTACGTGGTCGCAGATCGCATCACCATCACCGCAATTTCAATTGCAATGGAACCCACGTAAAAATTATACACATTTGCAACAAATCTTACTTTTCTGCTATATGCGCCAACTCGGGGTCCGAGTAGAAACGTGATGCATTAAAGATTACAATACCTCAATAAATTACCTACAGCTTTCTACAACTACTCTAGAAGTCGATGTATTTAGTTGATTTACAACGAAAACAAGTCGATTGACCTTCGTTTTCCTTTCATTCAGTATATTGTATCTGTAATATGTTATTGTAATAAGATGCGAAACACTTGCATCCGATTTCATCGAAGTCGTTGACCGGAGTGGATGTACGTCGGAATGTGTAGAGCATTTGGAACTTAGTTTAATAATGTGTTGGTATTTACACGTCGTATGATGCGCCCTGAATATCAATCCTAGAAATGTTAACTTCTCTACATATATGATTCAACATCATATTCGCTATTGGTTATCTGTAGTGTAGTGTTGTGGTACTTGTCCCCATTACAAGGTCTAGCTTACTCGTTTCTGCACTTCTATTCTTACGAGATTAGTCGAACTGTTAATGGTATTAACGTAAGTCGTAGTATCAAATTGCTAACCTAATGCCAGTAGATAAACGCCAAAGAAACCTTGGTTTCTGTTGAATTAATTGACATAAGTATTAACTCTTAGAGAAACTCATGAGTACTTACGAGACAGCTTTAAAGTCACACCAAAAATTACTGAAAACCACCTAAGATGGTATGGATACATTAAAAGACGCAATGAAGATCATGTGGTACAAATTGCACTAAACCTGCCGGAACAAAAGAGAGGCAGAGGCCGCCCGCCATTGACCTGGTGGTCAAATATAAAAAGAGACCTCAAGAAAGCCCAATTGCCAGAACCGACAAGACAGAATCACAGGAAAGTGAGGAGACCCGACCCCAAATAACGGTACCAGGGACGGAAGAAGATTAACTCTTAATTTAATTTTTTTTTTTTTTTTTTTTTTTTTATTTAAGGATTACCAACGAGATACATTACAATTAACTGCTACAGTAACAAACATGCGTAATAAATACGTTATCCTGTAATGCGTACTCAATTACAGGTAACCACAGCTTACACATTATCGAGTAAGTACACATGCTCTGAATACATAAAAAAAAAAGAAAATATACATATTAGAGAATTGAGAATTGCGTAGCTCGTTGACTGCATTACTTCGCGTTGTCGCGCTTCGTACAGGTTTCACAGAATTAAAATTAATTACATTAAGCTGGCATCGATGCAATGTAATCAGAAACTTGTATCTCACTTGATTGCTATTTCGACATAGAACAATGAAGCTTTTTCGAAAAACAATGGACTACTAAATAACGCTCTCTGCTTAACGAAACGGAACTTGATTTCAGTATCAATTTTGAACTCCTACATTCGGCCCACGATCGGCATAGTTATTCAAGTCGAACATTTTTGACAGTCTACAGAATGGGTTTCATTATGAACGTTACGATTACGAGTATAAAGGGGGGCCGGGGGTTGGGTTGAAGTAGTAGTTTAATTGTAATGTATATGTTTAAGGAGTGGTATCGGCAGTGTTATCGTGTGGCTAGTTACTGCGAGCCTGCAGGATAACTCACGCTGTCCTCCCACGCGACATTCGCGGGATAAAACCGACGTGTAGGCTGCCTGAATATCTTACTGCACTTTGAAAGCTCGCCGTTAATTATTATCCAATCTTTGGCGGGCTTGTTGCTGTGAATGGGTGATAACTCCCCGGTGATATGTGTCGAACAAGAAAATTTTGTTGCTAATTATATGTAGACGATTTATCTCTAGTTCGGGCTTTAAATAATTTTCTAACGCCTCTGTATGTGGTACGTTAATCTCTACAAGGTGTAACTTAAATAACGCATAACCTGGTGTCATTGTACTCATCATTATGAACAACTTTTACTATGTTACCAAACCTGAAATCGCGAAAAAAAAAACAGCTGTTGTACATTTTGACGAGATAGGTATGCGAACATAAAATGTACGCAACAGCAGATTTTTTTTTTCGCGATTTCAGTTTTGGTAGTAGCTATAGTAGAAGTTGTTCATAATGATGAGTACAATGGCATCTTAAGAGGTTGTGTGTTATTTAAGGCCATAACCCGACCAAACGACCTTGAGCGTTCGGTCCTTCTCTGTCACACCGCTCAGCCTCGCTCTGTCCCGCTACCTGCGCACACCCCTTCATAAAAAAATTCACATTTTTTCTGGAATTATTTAAATAAAAAAAGAATAGCAAACTTAAAAAAAAAAAAACGTGGATAATTTAGATTTTTAAATTATCTATCCATTAGTGTAATCCTCAAATGATTAGAACGTCACCTTTAGCTAAAGATGCATGGAATCAATAATTTTAGACACTTTTTTACAAGGAGATTTTAAATGTATTTATCTACACCCATCCCATGCTATAAATTCTCTATAAAAGTTTCTGAAACAGTTAGCTTATTGCCAACATTAAAACAGCCAGTGTCATAGTAACCATGGTAACCATAATAGCATCCAAACGGGTGCTTTAATGTTGTACTGAATTTCATAATGCAACTCGTTTTCAAAAAAAGAACATTGTAAAGCACGCGCGTTTCACTAGAACAGCAGCGCCGTAATTAAAAAAAAAAACTTATTCGAATTCACGTCGTATACTATGACGCCGGCCGCCATGTTCGATACGAGTATTAGTATTGCAAAAAACTGTTTCAGAACCTTTTATAGAGGATTGATAACATGGATGTAGATAAAGTCTTGTATGCAACTGTACATAATTAGGTATTAAAACCACCATTCGTGTTTTAATCCCCTTATTATACGTCAGTTGCATAAATAACTATTATTTCACTTTGAAACAAAAGTAAACGTGCAATGTGATGATAGAATATCGAACATTAATAATGTGCTTTTACATGTAATTTATTACTCTTAATTAATGAGTTAATAGCCTCTGAATAACGCCCTATCGCAAGGTTTTGGTCGGGGGATCGCCTTAAGTTATACCTTGTATATGTACGCTGCCTGTATGCTGGACATGATTGATGGCATCACTCACTACATTACGTTAGTTTACATTACATGCGCCAAGTACTCTGCCAAGCAATATTGGAAGCTTCGCTACTAATTGATTTCTTACCCCTCAAGGAAATTGACGCGAGGATACTTTATTTATTAAGTTTTAAAGAGAACGCGAATGCGGTAACGTGTAATTTTCCAATTACTATTTATCGTTTAATATCCTCTTATCTGTTCCTGTTATCTGATTTAATATAACGGTAACGTCTGTACTCATTGTTGGTGGTACGCCCGCGTTTATTAGCGTTTGACGTGTGATTTGTTTTATTATCAAAGAAAAAGGAATGTTTAAGGAGATATAAATAGCTGAAGGCCACCTCCCGTTCTCGGTTTATACATTTATACCTGTATTTAGTCGATTGCAGAAAAGCTCGTGGATTTATATAGAAGCGCATGAGTTGCATGACCCAAACAGGTTCTGTTACAAGTTAGCTCCACGCCCACATATTCGCCATCCTCCTGACCCGACACGTAACCCTCGCTGAGTCATTTTCAGTATTCACTATACCTACTTTCCTTTCGGATCTCCAAAGTATGTTCATTCAGTGGGTATAGTATACTGATACATAATCATAATATACTACATGATATAATTTAAATAACGCAGAACCTCTTAAAGGGTCACTGTACTCATCGTTATAGACAACTTTTACTATGGGCCAAACATTAAATTGCAAAAAAAAACAGCTGTTCCCTACGTCTAAGTTCGCATAACTCGTCAAAATGTAGGGATCAGCTGTTTTTTTTTGCAATTTAATGTTTGTCCCATAGTAAAAGTTGTTCATAATGATAAGTATTTACAATGATCCATATGAGGTTGTGCGTTATTTAAATTATACCTTGTATTCCTTCTATCTTTTTATACGTTGGTTTCTTTATACTGTGTTCTTCTACTTAGTCGGTGAATCAAATACGACGCTGACCATTTCATGGGGCGCTAAAAATAACGCATGTGTTATGCTCAATAATTTAGCGAGAACAATGCATCATTCAGTTGGGTCGAGTTAAGAAATAGAGTCGCGTGCTTTAGTGATTCATTCGGAACTTTAGGTCATCAAATAAATTGGGTGTTTTTTTTTCAAGGAAATAAATAAGCAAGACGAATTTGGACTGCAGAATGTTTTATTTGCAAAGAATTCTAGTATCAAAACATTTACTTAAATATATACGGAAGATTTGGCTTTCCGTGTTTATATTTTAGGAAGTCGAAGCTTTTATCGGTCATTAAATCTGAAGTAGGTACAGTCAGCGTCACGATGTGGTTACCCCCCTTGGAAGCATCGGTGCTTCCAATGAGGGTAACCACATCGTAACGCTGACTGTACATCAGATCAATCATTATAATCACTATGATATGATTCACAGATATGGTATGCTCAGTTCAAACATATTGTTACAGTTTTTACTCCAACACGTCATTGCTTAATTCATGGTTACCAACACCGACTTCTTTTACAGGAAAAGTTGCCGGTTAATGTGTAGGCACGTACTTTTCTAGGAAAATGTTGAGTTATTATAGAATAATAGTAGGGAAAAAATACATATAGCTACATTAAGTTCTAAAACCGACACAGCTCCATAAAGGGAACTTTCCAAGACTACACTGTTCCAGTGCGAAAAATGAATGTCCAATTGTCCATTTATTTTTAACCGATGAAAATTCTTTTTCATCGGTTGACATGTCGGTCGACATGTATAAATGTTTTTTTTATTTATGACCACGCGTAACTTTTTACAGAGTGGTCGGTTTGATTTTTTTGTTTGTTTTATTCGATAGGGTATACTTACCACAAAGTTGGTCCCATAAAAAATTACTAACATTGCTTAAGTAGTTTTCGATAGTACGTATTTTTCCCCCACTTTTTATGTGGATGATGTTCTAATTTTTTTTGCAGGAAGTGGTAAGTTAGCATTTGTGTGGTGTAGGTACCACAACAAAAAGTGAAAAATAAAAACTTTTTACAAAAAAATACAACCGACTTCCAAAAACAGCACTACAAAGAAATAACTTTAATTTCGGAAGTCGGTGGCAAAAAACCAAAATAAATTTAACCAGACACCGACTTCCGAAATTAAAGTTATGTTTCACTCTGTAGTGTTGTTTTTGGAAGTCGGTTGTATTTTTTTTTTGTAAAAAAGTTTTATTCGTCCTGTATTGCTTCTGATTAGGTCTGATCGCCGTAGAAACAGTTTTATTTTATAGTTTTGTCTTTTAAGCTTATAAAACACTTGGGAATTAAGTACTACACATTAGATAAACTGAGCTGATCGTAACAATTTGCCAACCCAAACTTTTCACCTTACTCTACTTTAGTTCTTTCATTCATCTTTATTCAGTAATTATTGAAGACAAAAAACTAGTATGTCCTATCATTCTCACGATGTGCCAGCTCTGGTCTGCCCACGATGGCGACAAACCGGTGGTTTGCAATTATCGTGTGGCTACATTTTTACATGTAGAGGCGAGCCCTCTCGGGTGTCGCTGTCACATTGTAAAATTCTTTTAATTAATCCATGACATCACCACGCGCTGTAACTATACCGTATTTAATTGTGGGAAGGGCAGTACTATTAATGGAACAGAAATAAATGTAATTACTCTAAAGATCGACGAACCGAAATTCTCAAATTAGGTAATTCAAGGAATACGTTCAGAGTTCAAATCAGGAAAATGCCAAGTGTGAATGCGTACTTGTGTATGAGTGAATTCAAATTTAGTTTGTTCTGGTATCTGCATAGAACAGGCGTCGTCATCAGAGCGGCGACACATTCTTCCGTGATTCTTGTGGTCTTTTTGCATTCCACGTGTTTATATGCGAGTGGAAGCGAGCATCGAGGCACGCTCCATTTGCGTCGCCCTCCTCCTCCTTAAGTTACACGACTATATAAATATTATCTACACGCTTGCTACCAATCGATTATTTCAATTGTACCAAATACTTTCTCTCGCGAATGTTCCCAAGAAGTACTTGTATGTCTCTCGATTCCCTAGAAGGACATGATTTCTCAGATTGAACAGTACCAGTTGGTCGGCTTTGGGCAGAAAGTTTTTGTTGGCACAGCGTTGCGTGCAGGTTTCGTAATGTACTTACCAGTACCACCAGTGCAGCACAGCCTGCCAATCTGTTGTAGTTGCAATAACTTGTTCTTGATTTATGTGACGATAAAGACGGAATAATCGGTGATGCAAATTTTTACTTTTGGCGAAGAGTTTAAAGACCAGTTTGCGAAAGATATACCGGTGTTACTATAAAAAGCCTCTCGCCTGAAAAAAAAGTCTACTGTTTAATTTCCTTAGACATCTTCAATTTCTTGTGAATCACAGGATGTTGGGTAATTTTTTGATAAAAGGACAAAAAGCAATAGCTTGCCATCAAATGTTTATGGCTTCTATTTAGAAACGTTCAAAGTAAGCAGTTAAACTACGCTTTGAAGTGCTCAACACTGGTGTATATGTCATTTTGTATTTTAAGTGCGGCCGTTTTTATTATTTGTTTTTGTCCTGTGCAAGGAAACTTGAGATTACTTTTGATTTTCAACGAAAATCTGGTGTTTGTTACATTATATCTGATGTGTCCAAAGGTGGAAATCGCCACCGTAGCTTAGGATCCATCTGGAGCGTTGCCCGTTACCCGCAGCATGGTCGATGTTTCACAAGAGTTATGCCGGCCATAATATCTTGGATGTTAACGACAGTTCTCGCGAAATGTACAGAAATAAACGCCTCCCCACACTGCGAACGCTTCGATAATTCTGTCAGTGCTTTACCAATGCACTTCGCTGCTGGAGACGACGCCACAATTTTATTTAAAACCGGCTTTTAATATTGAACGCATCTAATCTTGCAACTAGATTATTTCTGTCTGTATGAGGTGTGACGAGAGACTTTCTTTTGTAATTTAATCGTTACGACCCGTGTCCGCTTACACTTTTGTTTCCATTTCTATTTAACTTTCAATCACATTTTATTAAGCCGTATCATGCAATTCCCTGTTTTAAACATTTTAACAAACAGAAAATGTATCGTTTTCCCAATACCACCTAAATATTTATTATTAGGTGGGACTGGTCTGAAATTCCAAATATTTTAACTTTAATGTAGTCCCAACTTATAAATAATGCCTTATTAATTCAGGCACGAACTTATACTTTTACATTGAACCAATAAATCAAGTGCTGCTTAATAAATGTCCATTTTGTGTTTTCCTACGTAGTTTAGCCCCAATTAGGTATATACCGAGATAAGCGTCAATCGAAAATCCACTGCCGGAGCTTTTAGCCTTAGCTAGATTACTTGGCTTAGTAAATCTTGATGCGAGTATATTTTTAACTTAGAAACTGGATCTGCAGGCTCGCTAAAGTGCCCACTCGCTAGATAATAGCTCGGACAACTTAGTAACTTCTAATCGAAATGGACGTGTCTGGTAACTGAACCATTAATTATAACTGGCACAGTCGATGTTATTTCGAACGTCTTGTAGTGTACCTAATTACTGTGTGAATAACTTTAACTGATTGTTTTTAGATTTATGCTGTTGTTGAACAAGCTTTGAATTTCTAAAGAATTAACTGTTTTTGTTTCTGAAGAATTGTATAATTTGGGTAAAAGATCTCAAGTCGTTGTTTACTTAACGAAGTCTTAAGTAATTTGGCAACGGTTTATCTACTTGACTTTCGTCTGATCTTCGTAGGTCACAAAGTAACAATTGAATTATGTACTAGAAACTTTGTTATTTTGACCTTGTAGTTGTAGGACGATTGGAAAATGTACTTGCAACTAAAATACGTTCACTGGGTGAACGGTTACGTTCCACTTCGTACGCTATTGTTTTATTTGCGGTAAACATTGAATTCTCGTGTCCAGTAGACTGTTGCGATTCGTAGAATTACAAATAACAACTTTTGAGGAAATGAGTAATCGAACTTTTTTAATCAAGTATCAAAACCATTTAGTCATCAATCAATTTTTTATTTTTTGGCTATTGAAATTTTACATATTGAAGAAGAATAAAACATACATGGGTATTTTAAATATTTAGCATTTTATTTGACCTCAAATGGACCATTGTGATGTTAGAATCGATTTCTCTCGGCCTCGGCCTTCTGCACGCAGTTGTCTGTACGCGTTCGTGTATCACGCAAAAATACGTATCTATTGATGCAGACTTTATTAGAAGAATACAACCCGTATTGGGCTAGGGATATAGGGACAAATCTTGAGCGAAAAACGCAGCGCGATCCAGCGTAGCTTTTTCCGCACAATATTCCAAAAGATAAAAAAAAGCACTTCTTTTGTGACGTTGCTATCAACAGCTTTATAACACGCGTACAGTGTTTTTGCTATTCCTTTTTCTATTCATTTTTCCACTCCTATTTGTCTTTCTAACTCTCAGTTCCGTACGCTCCGCGCGGTCAATGTTATCAAAACATTCCATGAATTCCCACGGTTGGTTTCGATCATTGTGCTATGTAGACTATTATTACATCACGCTTCGTAATTACGTTATTGGATACAAGTATGGGTTAACGACTTAATTACAATATATGGCGATGTAACACTGATGCTCTTAAAAGCCGTCAAGTTCAATTCTTACCATGTTTGTAAGTAATTGGTTGTATCTTTACTCCTCGTTCGTTTTGATTAGGATTTGTCTAATCCAGTAATTTCTTCATTGTATTCTGTGTCTAGCGCTAACATTTATTTATTTGCTACTACGAATAAGTAAATTTGCTAAATGTAAAACACTGGTTAGTATATGCATTCAAAAGTATTAAGACACAGGCAAATGGTTCTTATCAAATTAATAATTTACATACAGTATGTTAACTAACAGAGGGCATTCCCGTTAACCCGCAATAGTATAGCATCCATACATGCAAAAAAAAATATTACCATTCGAAAATAAAATGTTTTTATTTTTTTTAATATTAAAATATTCACTAAAAATGTTAAATTGATACGTAAAAGTAACACTCTGTACACGCGTACTTGAAGGACGGCAACTTTTATAATGGCGAAGGGAACGCCCTCTGTTAGTTAACATACTGTATAATTATTACAATTAATTTTTTAATTAATTAACTTAATCAATCATTTATTACATTTTATTTCAAATAAATTACATTATTAATATATCAATTTGTTCATTAATTTTAGTCATATAAGTAAGAATAATTCTTGAATATGTGGACTTTCCAGATTCATCAAGAATAATGCCATTACGCAATTTGCATATAATTTACCCATAGCAATAGCCCCTTTTGCGTGAATGGACAGCTATTAAAGAGTGTGCTTGCATTGAAAAAAAATCATTTGCACTAGAAAATACTAGCTGTCTGGTCAGAAGCTACATGATAAATGTTCACTTGTAGGTCCTCTCAAGCGGATACCATCAACAACCCACCAAGTGATTATGACTATATCCCTTCGCAAAACCATTCTTTGTAACGGTGTGTGAAGGAACTCCATGTGCAGCACTTGTTTATGAGCTGTTTACTTGATTGATTAAACTGAACATCAAGTTTTCAACATTCTAACCGCTCGCATAGTGCTCATTGTGAAACCGGAAACATTTATCATAATGCTCATTAGAAATGATTTGATTTATTAACTTTAATTACAGGAATCAATGCTTCCATTACACCAGTAATTTAAGATTAGTACTAATTAGAAGTAACTATTATCTTGTACAAAACTGTTAAATGAGAGGAGGAAGCTTTCTATACCTAACATTCAAAGACATAAAATGGACATAGTTAACATAACAAATACATAACTTGAAATGGCTATGATTATTATGATGAAAACAATACAACACCCGATACATAGTCAGTAATTTAAAATAATTTCACAGCGTGTTTATGAAATCGGTAACTTTTCACGAAAATGTGTATAACATGGATGATCAAAGAGTATTTACGTACGATATAAAGCCCCATAATAAATGTTTATTTTTAGCAAAATCTTCGCGCCTGCGGTTTGGTATAGCATGTATAATGTTGTTTTATACAATTTGCGAGTGGACGTGCCCCGTCACACAGGATACTGGCGACAACACCTTGGCCGGCTTGTAGTTTCCGCTGCTTACTTTACAATCAACCATTTTATGTTGCAAGGTTGCAACATCTAAATACGATTTCGACTTTAGTACTCTTTTTGTTGCCCATTTCATCAGCTATGTTTAGTTTAGCCACATCAGCGAATATCCTAAATACTACTCCGTAATTGACTTCTACGTTCTTGTTGCAATAACTTTTATTCCTCCTCTGAGGTTCTGAAACAAACATATAATCAATCAGGACGGATATTTCTAAATTGAATAGTAGCATTAATTGCCCGTAACGATAACTTATTGTTATCAAACCTCGTTTTTGTGTATAGCAATTACGGCTTGGCGGTGAATCACCACCTGGCTGAGTAATATTTCTTTAGCAAAAGCGTTTTGTTGAGTAACTTACTCAACAACTCACCTTTATGTGTGAATATGCGGATACCTAATTCCGTTGAGGCTCATTTAATGTACAAGCTACATGCGTGCTTCACTGGGCCGAAAAGTAGTTGTAATGTGGTTAAGATTGAGACATTGATTTAGATAAACACATTACTCCTTCTTCATGTCTCTTTAAACAGCATTTGTAAAGGACTTGGTTGGGTCGAACCATGCCCACTTTATTTCCAAATTGTTTATTTTTTTCAAACCGTATGAAATTCAAGCGTGAAAAATTGCCTGTGTATTTTGAAAGAATAAAATTGCAGTCTGAAATATATTTTACGAAACATGTGTTTCTTCTGACACCAACCTACCTATATGTTTCGTAAATAAAAATATATTTCACACAGTTTCTGTTATTAATGGCATTGCCGAGATATCGAAATGCACAATTTTATCTTGCCTGTCACTCGTCTGATCGTAAACTCTCGCGCGGATTTCGCAGTGGCTTTCGCCAATTAATGTATCAAATCCCTCACGGAGCGACTTTTGAGTGTGTTATTAATCTTATTGAGTGTAAACAAGCCCGTATGCGTCGCGGCGCCGCAGTGAGTCAGACAATCGCGATGTGGGCTGCCACAGGGCATTGTGCCGCGCTAGGCTGTGGGGCGCTTGCATTGTATGATTGTATGTAAAGGAGGCGCAGGCGGGCGCCCACCGACGCACTCGCGTCTACGAGAAAGCACCGCTTGTTTGTCATTGTCAACCATTTCAAATCTACACCCATCGAACTCATTGACAGATTTTCAATCCGTGCCAGTGCCAACACATTCTCTACCCAAAACTAATCCCATTGTTTCTAAAACGTTCATTTCTCTAATCGATCGCTTCACTTTCATTCAGTAAATACGGTGCAGATGCTGTTGTTTGTTTATCTGGTGGCTCGCGTCTTTCTCTCACGATTTGTGTCGTGATGAAGAGTCTCGCAGATCCACGAAATGATAACTTTCCTCCATTCGTGAGTAGATCTTAACATTTAAACTCCCGGACAAGAAATAATGTTTATGTGTAATTAATTTTATTTTACTTACCACTCATCTTCACGCTCTTCTTACCTTATAGGGCGAGCAGATAGAACTAAATACTATCACTAGGTAGATCAGAAGACACTAATGCGGCCTCATACAAATAATTAGTTGTAGGTATAGATGGCACGCACCTATGAGCGTGCCACCTTTGACCGCAGCATTTCCTCAGCCAAGATAATAACGATTCACTGCATGTACTTAAGTACAGGAATACCAAAAGAGTTTTGCGCCATTCATATCATATGATAAATTAAGGACATTGTTAATAATACCTTTATAATCAGGGTGTACGATATTTAAAGAGCTGATGCAATTTTCCAAGATTTAGAAAACAAAAAGTGGACACAATATATATGGATTTCCTTTTCTTGGACTAGACCCAAATAAAAAACCCATCATAATGTGTCAAAAGATGAAGTTAAGCTCCCTACAGAGCTAAAATCCGTGACTTTAATGACCGCCGCGAACCGGGTAAGAAGTTAAGAAGCATGCAGCATAAAATAGCGTAATACCCTTGACCCGGCGTGGGAGGGAGACGCGGGTATTTTTAACCGAACAGGTCAACAACCGCCGGCCGGTGTTCCTCCTGCAAGGTTGCAAGATTGCAATTTGAAGACGGTAATTATAAATTATCGCTATTATCATCAGAAATATTTATTAGGTAGCTATTTCAGCTCGTATCTTGGTAAATACATCTGCTTATTTGTACATATCCTATGTACTCAAAATGTTTTTAGTACACAATGCAAACATGTTATTTATTTACGCAACTGTCGACGATGTTACACTTGAATTTGTGTGCTAATACGTCGTAGACGATATCTAGGATTGGCTAATCTTGTGACGAATACATAATATTAACCACACCGTATCTTAAGGCCATACCCCGACCAAACGACCTTGAGCGTTCGGTCCTTGTCTGTCCCGCCCACGGAGTAGAGAAAGAAGTTCATTCTTTTCTCCATGGTCCCGCCGCTCAGCCTCGCTCTGTCCCGCTCTGTCCCGCTCCCTGCGCACGCCCCTTCATAAAAAAAATCACATTCTTTTTGGAATTATTTAAATAAAAAAAAAATAGCGAACTTTAAAAAAAAATTAAACGTGGATAATTTAGATTTTTAAATTATCTATCCATTAGTGTAATCCTGTAATGATTAGAACGTGCCTTTAGCAAAAGATGCATGGAATCAATAATTTTAGACACTTTTTTACAAGGAGATTTTAAATGTATTTATTGCACATAAAAACAAAAGTAAACGTGCAATGTGATGATAGAATATCGGACATTAATAATGTGCTTTTAGATGTAATTTATTACTCTTAATTAATGAGTTAATAGCCTCTGAATAACACCCTATCGCAAGGTTTTGGTCGGGGGATAGCCTTAAGTAATAAATACTAATAAACTGTCGTAGTACAATGTACAGGTAACAGGTACACGAATTCGCAGTCATCGGTCGTGGCTCCAACGATGCGTATCCGACGATTCGTTTATTTCTAGACGATGTGTTTGTTTATGTCTTAAATGTGTGTTCTTTGTATATCATTAAAGTAATTTCAATAGAAAACCATCGCAACTATTTTGTGTTTTCTTTTCTCGGTATAATATAAAGTTTGTTTAGTACTGATATTTTTGTTGTGCACTTCATCATCATCATCATCATCATCCACAGCCCGACTTCACCCACCGCTGGGCATAGGCCTCTCTTTTCTTGTGCCAATCCATTTTGTTGTGGACTTAGGGTTTAATCAAGCTGACTAGTAATTAATTCAGAGATGCGATCCAAATGACAATCAATAGATCAATTTTGATAAACCTCCCGTGGTGTTCAATATGGGTGCACTGTACTCTGTCTAATTCGTCGTTTCTATTTTATCTTTATAGGATCTTTAATTGTAATCAGGGTTGGGGAGTAGCCTGCAATTTGGTCGAGATAACTCGATAACCGGAGTGTATGTAGGATTCGGAAATTGCAATGATTGCGTCGAAGCTAGGCCGAGCAGATGAAGAGACGCGCAGTGCGCCTGGCGCCGGCGCCACCCGCCCGGCGTATGTTGCCGATATTGGCAATGCAATTACCGATAGGGCTGTCATTTTGACACCTCAATGCACATCTGCATTTGCTATTGGAAACAGTCTATATTTCCTGGAAGATTTGGAATGGCTATGAGACGTCATTATAAGCACAATTTTAGTAACGCCTACGTATAAACGTACACACACTATACGTGCAGTACCTGCTAGCAAAACGGAAAATCCAATGCGTATTTATAAGCTTACCTTCAAAACATTTCCGAATGCTGGCTAAATATTTGCGGATTGATGAGGAGAGTGAAATATCGTGTCGCAACGAAAATAGTACACGTCACGATTGAATTGTCAGCCCTGTTGGTCCCCGCCTCGCCTCGTCCACACCTCATCCCTGCTGGTTTGCTACGCCCTCACAAATATTTGCCGCGCTACAAGAATTTTGCATTAGCACCTACCGGACGGACCGCTCGTAGCGTTTATTGAACTGTACGTACTTTATCAATATACGTAATATGTACGTATCCGATAAATGGGCTGCGTACTCACTGTAGCATTCACCTGTTGGAAAAATCAATCAGCTGTAATGGAAAATAATATTTAAGAGCCGTGACTTTGGCCGTACATCGATAGAATCGCATAATATTAAAACGGGCCATAACAACAGATAGCTGATTATGACTTATCGCGTTCACATGGATGAATCATACTTGACAAACAGAGATGAGTAGATGACCTCGGTGGCAAGCCGTCCAAACAAATTATCTCCTCGTACAACTAAGCATTCATTTAAGATTGCTCGTGCACATTGTGGAGATAAATTCTTTGTTCCTATAGCAGAAAACACAGATGCTTCTGAATTAAACCTCCTACATATTATTTTCCCGTATTTTGATAAGGGAATTTATTAAAGTAAACACGGATAGTAACAGCTGTCTTCTTGCCACCTGTCACTTCGCACATTTAGGGCTTATAATATAAGGGCAGGAATGAACTTAATGAGAACCAGTTGGTGAAAGTTTATGGACTGGTAACCTAATTGTGAAGAGATTGCCTAATTAACTCATTGTTTTTCAGACTTCCATTATCATTACCAGAGAGAAAGGTGCAGCAACATATTTATTGAATGGAGCAATATCGTATTGAATCGAACTTATCAACACATTAGTTAGTTTCTGATATCGCAAAATGCGTTCGAAATAATAAACATGAAAGAATTACATTCTGGATTAAATTCACTCTTTATAACTAATTAACATGTTTTTAAGGCGAAATGCGTGTGGAGCATATAGTTTTTTTTAAATTCTATATTTATGCTCTTTTACAGTAAAATAAACCCATAATCCCCTTATGTCTTTACATTCCCTACATTATTTTGTCGAGTTATGCGAACACAAATGTAGGGAACAGCAGTTTTTTTTTCGCGATTTCTAGTTTGGTCCTATAACAACTTTTAAGTTGTTCATAATGATGAGTAGAATGACCACTTAAGAGGTTGTGTGTTATTTAAGTTACACCTTGTAACTATAAGGCCTGATATTGTTCTCATGTTTTACAAAATACTTAAATATATCTTTATCTTTAAAATGTACAGTTTTTCATGATTTCCAAAAGGTCAGTGGCCGACCACATCGACTCGTGATTAGACATTCGTGCACTTTTCACGAATCCGAGCTAGTGCGTGAGCACTACAAATCTCTGTACTGTTATCTGATTCACTGAAACTTGGGGGGAACGAGGGGCCTCGTGGAAATATTGCTACTAGGTACATGCAGTTCTGCAAGGTTAAGTCATTCTCGCTGCGATTGTATCTTAGACAGGTGATCAATTTTTTCGAGTTCCATTGGGCGTTCACGTTCAGCAGTTATCGGCCAGGACTGTGAAAAGTCCGAGGATCTGAATGATGGTTCAATTCAAGTTATTTTTGTACCTCTCTGTTATTTGTATGCGATGGTCGAAATGCAGTGGCTCCATGACTAACTATTCTTACTTATACTTAATTAATTTCAGCCGCATCTGGTTAGCAAGAAGTCAACTCTAACATAATATTATGAAGTGCAGTTAGTTACAAAAAGCCATTAGAAGGCGGTGACATTATACTAAACAATTTCTGTACAGGTGGATGTGAAATTGTTTTAAACTACATAGGATACAAAATGCCCGAGTATGTCCGAAGCGAGTGCATTGACACTTGGCGAGTGGCAGAACGCGGACGATGTAGAGCTGCTATTATTTGATCTGGGTATTAACCTATAATGGGAATAAAGATGCGGAGGCAGCGTTATCAGATAACGGCAATGCTCGTTTAATTAAATAAAACTAATTAGTTTTGTAGTTATGCCTCTTTCGCTATTGCGTTGCCGCAAATTTTTACCGCCACTAACACGGTGAAAACAAAAATATCCATAGGTGATTCAAAACAACTGATAAATTGCGCGTTCTCCCTCGAAGTTTTCCGATAAATTTTACCTGTTTATCAGTATTTATGTTTTGATTAACCTCATTTCCTGAAATAGCTCATACCTACCCATGATAGGTAATCTACATAAATACCTCCAGTGACTAATTAAATGAGCAGGCGTTTGAATGGGACTGCATCGGGCAATATCGAGGGCGACAAGTGGTACTTGTTGCGTGGGATCGAAACTTTTGCATATAAATGCGATATGCAGACGTGATTTGTCGCTCCAGCGCCTGGACCAGTCGCCTGCGCTAAATGCTAAACTGTGTAATAACTCGGAAAACAACCCATAACATAACTTGTCCGGGAATAATACACGATCAATAATGCTGTACGTTTTACACAAGTACCTACCATAATGTACGATTTATTCCAGTTCCCGTATTACGAACGTGCGTCATTTTTGCAGTTTGTATCCCTAACAATGTAACCAGCTTCCCGGAACATTATATTCAGCAAATTCAGCAATTGACACGATTCTCATCTTTCATTGCAAGTAGGTAGTGTACTTTACATGCACCGCACTGGTTTCAAATTTAGGTCGCTTTGTGCTTGATGCAGCCCTCTGATCCACATTTCCTCTGTGCACGATTAGTGAAATTATGCCACATGTGGACAGGATGCCTTGAAGTGCTTGCAAATGTTGCATGCTTGCATCGTTATAATATCTAGAGTTGTCTTCTTGTTCCATAATAAGCTCTGATTTTGAGCTCCCTCCACAAATAGAATTATATCTCCTTTTCCAAGAAATACCAGATTTAGGAAAGTAAATAATGTTAATGAATACCAAAGTATGTATGTTTATTTGTAAACCATGCAAATTTAGAATATTTGTCTGTCTATCACTCTCTTCATCCGGCTAACCTCACTAACAGTATAATACGTGCTAATGTTATTTTAATGGGGTATTCTTTCTCCTTTCATCGTCGCTTTTCAAAGGGTTCTCAGAATCACGGGGAAATAACGGAGAGAACTTTCGGAAGAGTTATGTTGATTCTATCAATCTATGATAAGATAACATTGTAGTTGTAAAGTTAGCCTATTTAAATAAGAATCAGATTTAGATTCAATTTAGTTAACAAACGTCTTGGAAAACCTTTAAGTGGTAAACGCGACGGGAGATTACATGAAAGTGGCGAGTAGTGGCGAGAGAGTGGCGACATGGACAGCCCAGCAACCTTCCAATTACGAGAGCATTCGAATCGAGTGCTCCGAGCGTTAATTAGAAGGATCCCCGGTGGCACGGCCCCGTATAACTCCATATAACTCTTTGCGAAGCATGCCTGTAAACCAATTACCGGCCAACAGATGAACGTTGAGCGTGCACGAAAGTTCCCACTCAATTTCATTACGCTTGGCTGTGCGCACTAACAATTAGAGAGGTTTCTATAATCGCGATTAATTCATTGATTAGCAAAGAGGTGGCTTTAATTATGTATGCATAAATCATTGCATATTAATTATTAAGTGGAGTCTAAGAATGTTTAGGTAAAAATCGAGAAAGAAGAGGGAGTTATTTATTTTGTGCTCGAGAACAAAATGGCTGGTTCTCATAATATATTGTTACTTAATTGTATCGATGCTCTATCAAAACCCAAAAGCTTTTAGCGGCGATAGACGTCTGATGTTTGTCGTATGTCGCGCCGTCTCATCGGAGCCGATTATACAGACTGTATTTCCATTTCCGAAGTCGTTCGTCTCTAAGTAGTCCTGTCAAGTTTGTTTGCCTACCATCATGCTTGTGTAAATAACAGCCAGCATCCTCCCCTCGTTGCTTTAACACCCGACAGGACTTATTTACGTATACGTTTAATTAACACTTCACCGGGAGTGGATTCAACGTGCGTATTGGAGTAAGCGGGCTATGAGTAGAGCAGTTGCTGATATCTTCGCAGGATTTATCTGAAGTGGTTTATTGCAATGTATACCATTATAAATAGTAGTGACGTTACGCGTATCGACTGTACATAGCGTTGCCATCTCTAAAAATCAAAAACCTGGAGCTTAACAAAAGCCGGACCGGTCGGACGCAGTCAAATTTGGCCGGACAAGACGTCAAAAAGCCTAACACAAGCCGGACAGGCTTTATCCGGACGGATGTCAACGGTAACTGTACAGTTACTACCACAGACGCCAGGGTTTGATTCCTGCACATTGCACAATGCACATTCCGTACGCGTTGCTGTATTCTTCATACCACAGAACGATCTATTTCATTTCTATATCTTCTTGGAATCAGCTCTGTAATGAGAATCTTTGTGCCCTATGTCCAACCGCAGTGTATTATTCTTTAAATCGATATCATTCTCAGAATAATGAATGTCATTATGATGTTTTATATTCTTTGAACACTAATCGATTTTTATCAAACGCATCATTATTATATTGAAACATGATGTTATACTGCTTTCTGATAAAGAGTTTACTTACAACTGTAATTACATTTTGTATCTATAGTTGAATGTAGATTATTTTCTAAAGCCCCGTCGTAAAAAGCTGAATAAAATTTAAAGCTGGAATAGGTTTCATTTTGTGCAGTCTACCTCCCCGTGAAAAAAGGGGTGGGGGGGAGTTTTTTTGTTGAGGTTTGTCTGTGAAACCTGTACATAGTTCAGTTCAGCCGCTATATTAAAATGTGGGCGAAGCTTTTAGTGCATCATAGAATAAAAAATACTACATTGCTGAATTTTATTTTATGTTCAGCAACAGGTATAAATTTTTCAGGTTTTTAATTTGAATAAGTTAAGTATGACATTCGCGATTTCACGTTTAGTCCCATAGTAAAAGTTGTTCATAATGATGTGTACAATTAAGCGGTTGTGCCTTCAATTCTGGGACATGTTGTATAGTGGCACAATTTCTGTTTTGGCTAAGTTGCAGCTTGTTTGTTGTGAGCTGAATGCAAACATAACCTATTTTATTTCTGTACCAAAAACGAAACGTTGCCAAAATCTTTAATGTTGTTTTGCTGGTATTGAAGTATTGCGGCATCGGTGCCGCAGCAGCCAGTCGGGCCATTAAGGTATTCCATAAATATTTAGATATGCAATCCGAAGCCTGGAATACTAATTTAGTTTTCAATGAGTACCAATAATAACTGTTTTTAACTGGGTCGTAATCATAATAGAGGCTACATTTATTGTGTAGCCAGCGGATATGAAAATAATCTTTGCCGTCTACCGTCTGCCGGCCGGCTTTGCACGCTGCGTCGAGCCTTGCTGGAAAATTGCACTTGATCCCTCCCCCCGACCCACCTACCGCGCGTCTGCTCTCTCTGCTCTCTAAATTTGATTTCCGACCTACTACAATTATCTATCTACATCGTGATACTATTAATATCAAATACAGTCCTGCTTCAGACAATGCACTATAGATTTGAATGTAAGTTAATCCGAAATCCCACAAACCAGCTTGCAGTTAGACATTATCTATCAATAACGGCTGCAATAATTATAGGAATTCCTCGATAACGTCTGCGGCAGGTGGTTCGCGGTCGCGGGGCTTAGTATGCGCCGATGGGCCGTGATCGGTTTTTGCTTCGAGTTTGTAGTGTAGGGAACAATGGCCGACGACGTGCATTCCATCCGCACCACCGTTAGCCGACGGCAGTAATCGCCGCAATGATCACCTCGACCGCTGCGAGCTACTTGCGCCACGATCGACATGATACACCTAACTAATAAACATTTACCGCTTCCGCGCAACGTAAGAAAAACTCATTCCTCAAACATTACACAGTACATACTTTTTACAACTTGAGACGAGGAAACTTACTTAACGAACATGCGAAGTTTTGAAATGCATTACGAAACTACGTAGTCCAAAGAAATTTTATGAGCCTAAAAAGGTCTTAAAGCATCTAAATATATTTTGGATCTATAAATCAAATTAACAACTTTTCTACGGACTTAGATCGAAATAAGAGTAGACGGGGCGCGGTTGGCTTCGAGCCAGACCAAACAGGGTAAAAAGCAAGGGCGGCGGCGACGACCGCGCCCCGAAATAGCGAGCAAAGTCAAGGCGTGCGCTTACACGACGAACTAACGGGCACTTGAAGCACGTCATTGCACGAACTGCTGGTACATGTTTTTAAATTCCAGTTAGACACGCCCTGCGACGGGGCGCGCCTACTGGTCGAGTTACCTTCCACAGAAAAAAGAAACAACCCGTGTAAACTCCTAATTAAATTATGTGAGCCTATCATGATACCAACGCTTCAATAACTACTATAAAACATAACGACCTAAATGTAGCAAAAAAACAAGGTGGAGCCCGTAATATATTTGCAGACATAGCGCAATGTCTGGCTGTTCTAAAATGACCTACACAAATGTTTTCTATTAACGTGTTGTCACCACGATGACAATGTTCTCCTGAGAATTTAACATAATGTACACAATTTAACACTCGTATTCTCATAAGGGTTGACAGAATGTAACTCTGTTGAATCAAGGTCAATGTAATTATTCTATAGTATGTCTCAATGCAGAATAAAAGTAATCGCGCGGCGGCTTTCATATCAACGAAGGCTTAACACGTACTCGTGTTATGGGGCACAATAGCGGTGCAGTGGCCAGTGAGGCAGTGACTCACGCGCAACAGGCTTGAGACAGAACAAGGACATCCTCACATACAGCCAGCGCTGTGGCAAATCGAAACATAAACATGGTTACTCCATATCCGTCGGTGCTATTCACCATTGTGCCGCAACAAATTGCAGACATAATAGACTTCGCAACACTTTAAGCTCTGTGCTAGATGACACATAGATATTTTAAGGATAATAACACTATTAAGAAATTCTGTTGGTCGTTATGTGTTCTTTGTGGTGGAAACTATACCTAATAAGATTTTAATTGGTCGTTGTTTTTCTTTCAAGATCATAGATGATGCTTTATTGTAGGTACACCAAAATATAACTGACTGAGCTCATAATAATATACAGCAGTGTCTTGAAGATGTGTTTTGTTTTGTGCAGATGACTTGAAGGCGGTGACGAAGCGTCTGATCGTGCAGGCCAAGCGGCAGGGCTCCGCCGACAATATCTCCATAATCGTGGTGTTCCTGAAGGACCCGCGTGACATTGCCGCAGACAACCGCCCGCCCATGGATCTTGGGTGAGCCTCATTGATATAATACGCTTTTTGGTATCAGAGAATGTATAGGATTGGTCTCCCTCTGTTTCGTCGATATCTGATTCTGAAGATCCTCCCGACTATAACCCTGAGTCGTCATATATAGGATCCTCAACACAATCGTCGACAAGAGCAGTAGAAATTATCTGTGTTCTTAAAACATTATCCGTATACATACTATCCTCCAATTATCTACATGTCTGAGTTACTCAAAAAATATTCCAAAAATTTTAATTCTCATTTCTTTTTATATGACTAGAAAGAATTTTGCTAGCATTGACTCTGAAAGAATTTCGTCAGGGTCATGTTTTGCTGTAATAATAGAACGCCAAAGTATTGCTCCGTAAGTGTTCACTTCTCATATCCATAGCCCGTAACCGTAACTATTTTAGTTGCCTACTCGTAGTTCGAAAGACATAAACGATATGACTGATTGAGGACAATACCTGTTTTTAGAAGTTTTGTAACGTGCTGCTAATGGCATTACCATACCACATGTCACGGGCAGATATTAATAATCCCTATTTTTAGTCCACGCTATCATTTTATGATGTCATATTTATTATGTTGGGTGCAGGCATCTACATTGTCAACAAATTAGCTAATAACGTCTACATTGGAACTGAAGTCTCCTGCCTAAATATTTCGTCAAAAAATACCAGTTCCAGCTATATTCGGCCGTTAACCGGTTACAGGTAATTCGTACATATGGAGCTTGAATAAAAATGTAGACGTACGAATGACATTATCTTGAACCAGACGACCTTGAATGTTGTCCTTGTCAGCCTAAGTCTTCTAACACGAGTCTTGAAAATGAAAGTTTAAGTCACTTTCTTCAATTAATAAGCGGGATATTATTATTTTTTTGTCAGACGTTAGGTACTTGAATGAACTCAGTGAATTTCCATAATCAGTGAAATATGTTTGTGTGAAGGATTAGCGGATAAGCCTGATTATAAGACTGGGAATGAGTGGCTTTAGTATTTCGTAGATCTTAAGTTAAGCAGGCCCTATCTACTACGGATTAATGAGATACATGTATTTTTGGTCATTAAGTTTTCGTCTTTTAAAAATTTTATTTAAATTATCTGTTCATTATTTTAAAAATCACTTAATTTTATTTAGTCTAAGCCTTCTCATGCTGATCCATGTAACTGGAAAAACCTCGACCCCTGTCATACAGGATGTCTTAATTCAGGGGTCGAAACCTCATTGATGTAACGTGTACCGAAGTTTTGGAAATAAATTACTACTATTACTATTGATAATGTTGTTTGGCAGTTTGGTGCTCCATTGTCCACATTTGGTCTGCAATACCTGTTACAATATTTGTGCCTAAGTGAGAAGAAACCTTGCCTAAGCAAAACACGTGTTTTATTTGACCTCTTTACTAAAACTTAATTAAACGTAGGCTGGACAACGCGATGATGAACGCTCCGCCGTTCACCATCGAGACGGAGGCATGCCGGCGGCAGGTGGACGCAGCCGCGGCCGCGGCCGCCGCCGACGCCGAGACCGAAGAGTGCGCAGAGGCTGAAGCCGAGGCCGAGGCCGCAGACAACGGCGTGGACAACTCTGATAGCGACAGCGAGGACCTCGGCCCCGAGACCGCCGTCGATATTGACGCAGATGACGTTGACGCGGAAGCGAGGAATCAAGAACCACAACCGCCTACCCCACCTGCACATACTGGTGAGTAATTTATCCCTATTTTCAGTGCTGCGCTACCTATTTCCTGTCTAAAGTCATGCAAAAGAAAGACATTTAAATGAAAACATCATGCTGAAAGGAGTTGAAATCATGCTGAAAAGAGTAGAAATCTGTCACATCCCGAAATCGTCATTGGGTTTCCTCATCGGTGTCAAGCTTGGTGTCGACAGAAGTAAGTTGCTACTGTTTCTACATGTGGGAAATGGTAGTTTAAAAACAGTATGTCGCTACGCTATTGTTTTTTTCCAAACTATTGAAAACACATTTGGTGCGGATAACAATAACAATGCCCGCACAAAACTGTTATTAATTACATAAAAACTATTCAAAAGTATTAATAAAAGAAAAGAATATTTTTATGAATGAGCGCAGACAATAATCTTCGTTTAAGCTACCACCAGAGAATAAATAATATTATTAACGTACAGAAGACTCCTTTGATCTTGAAGATACTGCCACTAACAAATCGGCTGTCCTGCACAATTATTCTATATACATAGAGATATACTGAATGACTTTTTTTACCGTCTTGAAAAAATAGGCTATAATTAATAGGTGAACGGTGTAGAAGCCTATGGCATACTTACCTAAAGTTTTTTTTTTAATAATTAAAAAATCAAAATTCAAATCTTAAGCAAGTTGTATGATTTGAATTTCGATATTTTTTAACGATTTTTTTTTCTTCAAAGTTCCTGTTTTTATTGTTTTAATATGAAAAGTTTACATATTTATTGATACTTAGATCATTTTTTCTAAGATATAAAAAAAAACTAGTTATGCTACTCGGCTTCTACTCCGTTCACCTAAAATACCCTATTTTTTTCAAGACGGTAAAAAAAGTCTTCTAACTCAAACTCAAACTCCAAAGCATTTATTTCAAATAAACCGGGGGTCGGTCTTGGGTCGGTCAGTCAGAAAAATGAAGCTAGTTGCCCATTCCAAAGCGTAGATCCTATGGAGAAGAACGGGCAAGAAACTCCACGGACACTCTTTTAAATCAAATATTTTACATAATATTGGTTACATCGTTCATATTGAAAATATGCATGTGAGAACAATGTAGAAAGACGTGCACGTTAAAAGCGTCCGTAATAAAAAAGATAAAACTAAAAACAACTAAATTAAAAATAAGCCGTGGCAGCTAAGAGGCGACCAATCCCAACTGACTGCGCCCGTTCACGAACATGACGCATGGATCAGCACCAATTAGCTCAACCATTTTAACAAAACAAGTCATATAACACTGTTGGTGCAGTAGCCGTGCGATTAGCTCCTGCGCCACAAATCCCCTCGATTTGTGGCGCAGAAGCTAATCGCACGGCTTCGTGTTTTCATACGCAGAACATTAAGAGAAAAAAAAATTACGAATTCCCCATTTTAGCGAATCTCACTGCAGTAACCTCGGCCCCTATCTCATCTGACCTAATTCCGGGACGGTCACGGGCGAACTGTCGACCTTCCTGCCAAACCCTTTAGCCATTACCAAATATTTCCCCGAATTTGAAGCCGTGTCGATAGCGATACTTAAGAGGAAATGCGCCCCCATTTCCTCTTTTGAACCAGACTTTTGAAAATTAGGTATTTTAAGAAGGTATTGCTGTCACTCTGCGAGCGCTCCGCCCTCGAATTCGTGCGATAAGGACAACTGCAGATCCGACTAAATAGCCTATGTAAAAAGTCACATTTCGAGGTTTGGCTCTCGCCTATTTCCTCCTCCAATATTGGACCAATTTAAAAGATATTTCATAAACTGAATAAGAAGGATGTATACTATGCCCCTATGTTTTTCTTTTTTCGTTGATAGTTGTCAAATTGGTACACTAGGCGTCTGTTGACAGCGGTCTGAATAGGCAATTTTGAGCATTTTTTGAGGATTCTAGTTCTTATAAAAATAATATATCATCAAAAAGGAAAACATAGGGGCATACAAGTAGCTGATATTTATATTTCTGTAAAAAATCATTGCTTTATGGTCATTAACCACAAAGAAAACAGGCGAGAGCGTTTGTATCTTTTTGTATGGAGAAAAGAGCACCCACATTTCCTCTTAAGGGGATACTTACATCGATATATTTTTTTTTAATTCTTACAAAACCAATATAGTTTAATCATGTTATGACTCTCACGCGCACGGGAATTTAAACGCGCTTCGTTTAAATGTAGATTTATAACAAAATCCTACACTTAAATAAATTTTAGTTTAGTAAGTTCTTAAATATTTAAATACCTTCCATTTAAAGCAAATTTGCACAAATCTGCACAATAAAGAACTGTTTACGTATAATCGTATAATAAAACAGAAAATAGACGGTGCTACTTAGGATTTTTTTGCTGTCGAAAAAATTTCATATACCATGTAATCATGTTTCTGTTACCTATACTTAGTTTACTTAGACAGCCATAACGCCATTTCACTTACACACCGAGCTAAACCACGCTTCGATGTATCCTCTTTATTCTGGCATTATTCGAAGCCGGAACGTGTCGGGTTAGAGATCATGACTCGTTACTCTCAACGAGTGACAGGTATAGTAGCCGCTAGCCGCCTAGCCGGATAGCCTACGTTTCGTAATAACCTACTTCCTCATGCATGATTCGACTGAATCATACTACGCAAGATTTTGTGGGATGACAAACAGTTTTTTTTACCCTAATATACGGGAATATTTTTCTTAAAATGTACATGTGAGTCATCAACTCATCAATCAATTAAGTAATATTTGTTTTTTTTTTTAATGATTCTTATTGCAATCTACACTTGCGTGCAAAAAAATTGGCCCACCCCATGCTCTCTATTTGAGAGACGATAGCTCAAAGATATTAATGTATTTATTTTAATTATTTTATACTGTGTGAAGGTAGGTAAGATAAAGTTTATTTACACATACACATATACTTTGATAAAAGCAATATTCTTGACAAGATCGACTCGATTCTTCTGATGTTCTCATCAATCACTTTTGTTTGAAAAAACTGCGTGACTTTTTTTTGTCAGTGAAGTTGACATAAGCTTAATTTTGTTTATTACTGTTCGTTTATTGATCATTTGACTTGAATTTTTAACCAACTTGAAAAAAAGGAGGTTTTTCATTCGATCTGTATGTTTTTAAATTCGCGTTTTTCTCAAAAAGTAATGAATCAGTTTTGATATTTTTTTCACTTACGTAATCTACATACAGTCAGGAAGGTTTTAGTACACAATATATTAGGTTATTGTTAATTAAATTTTCTCGTTTCATATCGAAGAGAATGGGGTGGATCGATTTTATTGCACGCAAGTGTATTATTCTTGCAGATATTCAGCAATATGATAGATAACATTAACAGGTTTGTTATCATAATGATCACTGCTAGGTTCACCGCAGTGAAATATTTGATTCATGAACAAATTTTATTATAGCTACTCGTTGACCAAGAATTTTGTCATCGCTCTATAATTAGAATAACGTAATTTGTGATAGACGATAGTTCTAAAACCTGTTAATATTTTAAATTTCAACTAGAAATAAATATCGTTGTCGGTTTCAATAAATATTGAATACAAACCACACAAAGTTGATATGAAATGCGCTATAGGAAGCTAATCTCAAGTATTCTCAAGCCTCGCACTCATGAGCCACATTTCATTAAGAGCAAAAGAAAAAGTAAAGAATCGTGTGTGTCACGCTTTATTGATTGTTACACACATTCATGCCGCGCTGGGTCCGTAAGTAGCCAGTGTGCAATGTGCCACACGGCTACATTTATCAAGCTATACATGTCCAGTATAATCTGATCTCGCATTGTAATGCCCGGGCTACACTAACGTCAACGTCAATGCCCATCATCGCCATAAACATCGCGGTAGTTAAATTCGGTCAAATTATCGCGGTAGTAGTTAAATTCGGTCAAATTATCGCGGTAAGTGGTGGCTACACCTACGGCCTACGTCCTTCATCGCGATAATCAACGGCATATCCCGTTGATGTGGCCGCGACATAATAGTTTTTCCGTACGATGACAGGTCAGCTTATAGTGGAAATATATAGCTTGATATGTAGCTGTGTGTACATCGTGTACATTTTCTAGATGCGATTGTATGCAGATGAATCGATCGCTGATACAGATTAGATTAGATTGAGAACTTGAAAGTTCCGAATGAGTGCTTTCGCCCGAACGAGGTATGTCGGATGAAAACATTTTTATGGTTTCTTGGCGTACCTACCTTTAAGAGGCAGTTTCCTAGATGTTTTTTTTTACTAAGTACTAATAAATAAAATTGAAGTGTCTGTTTCTAATTTCAAAATAACGTCTGTCTGTATGTATCTATGTTCGCGATGATCTGAAAAACTACTGAACGGATTTTCATACGATTTTCACCAATGGACGAAGTGATTCATTAGGAAAGTTTAGGTGTATAATTCATTAAGGTTTTTTTTTTTGTAAATTGTCTGAAATATGAAGATGATTGTTGAAGATGTCGAAAAAAAATCGTGCCGACGCACATACGAGTATTTCCGTCTAAAATCCGGTCAAAAGTCGAATTTACGAAGTTAAATAAAAACCTACTAAAGCTACACATTTTTGCAGTTTAATAACCGGTCCATTGAAAAGGCGACGCATTTGTAACTCAGGTAGTACACACTTCGCGCACAAGCAGTCGGAACCCAGTCGTTGTCTAAACCGCATGTCTTCGTTCTCGACGCTTGTTTATTTTTACTGCATTGGAGTTTGAACTGTACGTTTGGTGTGATAAATTGTGGATAAAAACATTGTGATTATGAAAGTACAAGGTACGTAGATTATTATAACATAACAATTAAATACTATAAGTTTCATTTACGTGTTTTAAAAAAATTAGAAAAATGAACCGAAAATTTGAAATAAATTGGCAAAAATATTTTATTTAATCGTGTTTTTGTTTATTTGTCAAGGCTTGTCAAACCTTTATTTTACGATTAATATGTTGTCTAGGATATGTTTTAGTAAATACAGTAACAATTTGCCGCGCCTACGCGCGCCATTTTTATTTTCAATTATTTGAAGATGATAGTGTAAAATGTGAGTATATTTGACTTTATGTTGTTTTATTTTTTTATTTTCAGATAATGTCGAATCAACTGTTAGTTTTACCAGAAGTAGCTTTATACGACATCATTCGTGACTGTAAAAGAAAGAAAATTGAAGAAAACTTGGAGTTTATGGGAACAATATTAGTTGAAATAAGCCAATGCCCTGATGATAAAAAAAACTATTTTGGATCATACTCTGAGATTTTTTAAGACTAAATTCAAACAAAAATGGGCAACAGCAAAGTTGTATACTGATTTGTATGAATGGTATCATAAGTCACCTACAATTCACAAAGTTTTGATACATGGAGCTGTAAGTCATAAGCCAAGCTATCGTTCCTATTGGTCAATTGTCGGAGGAGACGGCTGGCTGAGGCCCGAAATAAAAACTTTAGGCAGTACAGGCTTGACTTCTCTAGAAAATTTTCTAGAGAAGACTGCAACAGGGACATTATTAACAGATTGTTATTAAGTTCCGATCCTTATTTAAACTCAATTCGGCCGAAACCGCAATTAAAGAGAAAAAGTTTTTCAAAAGAGGCGCTTGATCTTATGGTCGCCATTGCGTCGCCATCTTTACCATCAACGTCAACAGAAGACAACATCAGCTGCAAAATTATAGATGAAGAAGTTGGATGAAGGATGAGGAAGAGGATAATTAATAAACTTAAGTTATTATCATTAAAGATTATATCTAACTCATAATACCGTGTTTTTATTAATGAATAAGCCATTAAATAATTTTGTCCGGATTTTATATGGAAATACTCCTATGTGCGACGGGTGAGCGTTATACGTTTTGTTACGCGGCCCACGCCGCGGGCAAAAGCTAGTAGGTATGTACATAATAAGTAAGGCTTTTTACATATGAACCTACTACAAAATAAACACGAGGTAGGTAAAGAGCAGTGGTGGCCCAGTGGTAACGGCTCCGACTTACGAGTTGTAGGTCGTGGCCCACGAGCGGAGGCATGTGTCCCAGCAGTGGGAACGCTATAGGCTGATTATTAAGTGAGTAGTGAGTAGTATAGTGTATGTATGTGTATTTTTGCATTTAACATGTTATTATTCACCAAATTCCTTTAACTTTCAAAAGGATTAAGTAAGTACTTACTTAAAAAATACCTTCATTAATTGGATAAATACCTACCAAACTTACCTCGTTTTATTTAAAACCCTTTTGAAAGTTAGTTGATTAATGTTAAAGTTGTTATTGTTTACGTTCTAAAATGATTACTTGCTTAGAACTAGTCGTACAAAATACGCAAATAAATATTTTGAATTTGAATTTTGAAAATAATAATAATAGTCATCATATAACGAACTGCCGATGATGCCATCTATTTTTATATTAGGTATTTTATAAAACTAAGGCTAGGTAAATAATTATTATGTCGAGGTCGAGGAGGATAATAATAAAATGGGAATTATTATAAAATGACACGGCATCCCTATCGGGTGCAAGCGAGCGCCCCGCGCGCCGCAGCCCCTTCGCCCTCGCGCCGCTGACGCTGCCGTCCCGCTCGCTCGCCTCGTCCCTCTCGCAGTCGCTCATTGAACGTCCAACGGATCTGTGCTACTCTCGAAAGTCGCTGCTATTGTAATATCGGGGCTTTGTCTATATTTTTACGGCTCAAATATTACACCGCCAGTGAAGTTAATAATCTGTGTAGTGAAATTACCGTTCACGGTATGTGGTTTTTAGCGAATGTTGTTGATTATTTTCACATACCGAACGGTTTGTGAAAGGTTATTTCTGTGTTGATTCATGCGGAGCGGTGTTCTGGAAATAGATCGGTTCGCCCGAAGGCGCATCCCTCGGTGGTCGGTGAGCGCAGGATTCCCGGAGGTTCACTCACATGTTCTCTACACTGTCAAAGTTTGATCTCGGGCGTGTCTCCTCCACTGGCCGCTCTCGTTCTCGAAATGGCGTCCGCGAATGTCTCGCGAGTTTGAAATCGCGACGACCGGTAAAAAATATCGTTGCTACACGTTGCTAGCACGCCGCTCGACGCTCGTAAACAACACCGGCGTTCATGATTTATTGCGGGCTAGCTCAAACAAAAGCTGATGTTTTGTCTCCAATCGAACGAATGAGTTTTTTCTGTCAAGTCAAGGGTGTGTCACCTGTTGATATCGTGAATTGCGAGAGGGGTGAATGTTGCGTGCTCGCCAGGTGTACAGCGAGCCGAATTCCTATTGTACCTAGTGTTGTATTGTAAATGTCATAAATACAGTGTGTTCTTGGTGTTGTGTGCAGTGGAGGAGGGCCACGTTGACGGGTCTGTGGCGGATAATGTAGCTGAGAGCGGCGAAGACTCCGAAGACGAGTGGAACTACTTCAAGGGCGAGGGCGAACGTGAGGAAAACCCCAGCGAGGAGCCCGACGAGCAGCCGCGCTCCGAGACACCCTGCCAGGATAATGTGAGCTCATTTATGCATATTACGACACGAACTAATGTAGTACCTAATAAATGCATGTTTTTATTCTAGCTAGTCCACAATGTGTGTATTTACAGTAAAAGAACAAGGCATTGCATTCCGAAACAGATGAAACAAACATTGATGTGTGTAAGGAAATAAGGATCTAACAATAACTTTCTACAAGTATTTTATTCTAACAACGTCACTAACTTTGGTAAAGTGAGCCATTATTCATGTTGACCTTCAAATCATGATTCAATCTGTATTACAGGTTGTGACTAAATTAGCAAGCAGAAATCATATTGTAGGTTATGTAGGGAGAGCATTACTAATTGATGTATTTGTAACATGTTTCAGTCGGCTTGGGAAAGCAGCTCAGTAGACATGAACAGTTCACCACTGAACCCTGACGCCCCGGTGTTCATCCCTGGGAGCGTGACTGGTTCCGACGTCCTGCTCGCAGAGTCACCTCGCAAGCCATTGCCGATGGATGACATAGAGCTCCCGGATGAGGCCCAGTTCGACACAGGAGCTGAAGTGAGGCCAGCAGAATTATTAGACTTGGATAACTGTGATCAGCTTAATGGCCATCATGTGAGTATTTGTTAATTATTTATATTTTCTTGAGGTAAAGTTCTCTATGGATATAGTTACATTATGTACAATGGTAGGCCATTGTAGATAATGTAAATTTTACTAAAAAAATGTGTAATGTGACTGTTTAACTAACATTACAAAAGAGAAAGTTTTATAAATAAACACCTAAATACTTACCTATTCAAGTGAGAGAGTGTGGGAAAAATGGTTTGTCTGATTATTTTGTGAAATGACTGTCTGTGTGTGAGTAAGATTACATAGCTTGCATAATTATATCAACACAGAGGCTATATCACATGTCCTGTACCTGAAACAGGTAGTCTCAAGGCCACAACTTATTTCTTTCATGAACACAAACTAGAATTTTGTGTTGTTGTAATGACTTGCTTTAGTTAAAGTTTATGTATTTCTTATCAGCTGCTGTATTATCGCGTTTATGCAGAATTGTGGGCTATTAGTAACAATAGATTATTTGACAGGAGTGTAATAACCTTTAGTGGAAACAAAATGTACAGTTATCAACAAATGTTTCATGTTAAGCCGTTGGTCCAGTCTGTCATTTGTGTTACGGGTCGTAAGAAGCCCGAAAGTCTGACAACTAGTCTTACCAAGGGATATTTTATTACCCAGTTACTGGGTTGTGGAGGTCATAATAGGCAGTCGCTCCATGTAAAATAATGGTATTCAGCTGCATCCAGATAGATTGGAAGCCAACCCCAATATAGTTAGGAAAAGGCTAGGCAGATTCATTTTATCAAGAAATGTTCCACAAAAATGTTACTCACCCAAGTTAAAAGGATTGCAATGAAAATAGCTGAAACTGTGTTTAATTAGCAAAGCTTGCTGAGAAGTGAGAATTCATGGTCTTTGTTTACATGAATTCAATTAATGTTCAGATAAATGTGTACTCAATTACAGTAATTAGTGCTGAAACATGAGTGTCATGGGAACCATTGCAGTATAATAAACAGAATTAAGATAGATGGGTTTTGTGTTTAATGTAAGTTTTTCCTCAAAATGTTGAAACAAGTTATTTATATAGGTAGTCAGTAACATAGTGGTGACAAATTAAGACTATTTATTTGAATTGGAAAGTGTAATTTTAGATTTTGTGAAATTGTATTTAGTAATTAGCTGATTAGGTATGTTAGTTGATATTAATTATAGAAATAGTTTACAACAGCAGCTAAACTAGCTAGCTAGGTAGCTGTCTGCTCCAAGCAGACAGCTTAATTCAGAACTTTATCAGTGTTGTCGGAAAGTATAGAATTATTATGACAGTAATTAGGTTGTAACTTTTACTTTATTACATATTGTTATGCAATAACAGACACTGAGGTGAATGGCTTAGCTAACCCAAACAATACAGGCATCTGTGCATACAATAAATATTCTAAAAACAGTATAAGGTAGAGTTTCTTACATATCTAGTTTAGTTATTATGATCATGTTAACTGTTGAAGTGATAACTCATAAAATAATGTTTATTTTCAGAATGTATCACTAGACGAAGCCGCTAAAGAACACTTGAATGGAAATGATAAGTGTAACATGGACAGTTTGGGCTTTGGATTCAATGTTGGCATTGAACCTGATAAAGTCAAGGATAGTGGTCTCATACAAGACTTTGAGAGAATACAGAAAGACACTACTGACTTTTGCAATATTCAGGTTTGTTTTTATTACTTTATTTTAGTGTATTTGACAGAGTATGAGTCAGATGTTCGTCGTAAAAGGCGAGTGAGGTTTTTTTATAGTCATTTGTGTATTTGTATATTATAAGTACCAGTCTCTTTTGCAAGCATAAAACAGAAGGCACAGTTAACTGTAACAATGGAGGGACTCTTGGGTTAAGTAACCTTGGTTAATTAATAACAGCTGCATCTCAACATAATTGGGAAAAGGCTAGGCAGATTGATTTTGAGTTAACTGTAACAGTAAAAAACCAGCCAAGTGCGTGTCGGACCATGCACAATGAAGGGTTCCATAGTTGAAAATAATTCATTCCAAAACTAAACTTAACATTGTGGTTGAAAAACTGGAAATCCCAATTTTTTTTTCTGTGATAATATTACAAATTAACGATTTTCGGACTTTTTTCTTTACTTGTGCTGTGAGATTTTGTTTCATGCCAAATTTCATGATTCTAGGTCAATGGTAAGTACCCTATAGGTTTTGATTTACTTGCGAGGATCAAAATATGTCGCTTTTGCTATGGCCGTATTTTTTTACTGCATTGACTTAGAAGCTTAAGTTTTTTAGAGCTCCAAGGGACTATAGACCCTATGAGTAGTCCTGGGGGGAGTATTTGATATTCATTTCAATTTGATACCTTCACATGTTCCTGAGAAAAAGGGTCTTGACAGACTGACAGACAGATGGACAACAAATTGATCCTATAAGCGTTCCGTTTTTCCTTTTGAGGTATGGAACCAAAATAAAAACTGGCAACACAATCTCAGAAATTACTTTTCATTAGCTTTTTATCAAAATCATTATGTTTAGTTCTTATTCAGCTTAGTCAGAGAAAAGGGATATAGTGAGAAGTAGGCACGTGCAGTTTGAATAAACATGCATTTTAGTATAAAATTTATTTTAATTTTCAGGTATTCCAGACACACACAGAAACTAATCCTTTTGCCGTTGAAGGCAATGAGGAACTATTTGAAAGGCTGAAAAATAAAGAAAGAGATCCAATGAGTATGAGTTTCTACCAAGAAAAAGATGATGATACTTGTGAGAGGCTCTCTAAAAATGAATCACATGTTGATCTCAATGCTGTCCAGACCTTACCTGACAGTGATGATGAAGATATCCAGCCAAACGGTATCTATGAAAATGATAAAGAAAACGTCTCTCCAGATCAACACACAGATTTGTCAGAACTAGAAAGAGATATTCTAGAACCAAACAATGACATCATCAGGTTTGAAGACAGGCCTGGCCTCCCACAAAATATTGGTAACTTTGATCAAGGAAACAATTTTGCAGATTATGTAACTAGCTCTAACAATATTGAAAGTTATTCAAATATTGAATTTGAATCAAGCAACATCAATCAAGATACCGTGTTGCAAACAGACACCCCTGAATCTCACAAGTTACTCTTTGAACAAATACCTGAAATACCTGATGGCAAGAGTTCAGAATTAGGATTTACAAATGATGAGACACAAGACCCCTCAGAGAGTGAGAAAGATGTCAGACCTTTCACACCTCAAGATGAAACATCACAAGACATTGAAATGGAAAGCAAACTTGAAGACTCACCCTGTGTTGAAACAGCGCCACAGTTAAATCTAGATGACATGAAGGATGATGATCATGTAGAATCTCACCATTTGCTCGAGTTCGAGCAAGTGGCCTCTCCTATACCCACAGACATCCAACACGCACATTCTACTGAACAGTTTCCAGTATCGCCTGCACCACTCGAGGAATCAAAACCTGAAGAATCAAAATCACCAGAACCTGTTACAGATATTGATGAAATTGTTGCCGTGGAACATGTAGATATTCAACAAATAGCAGAATCAGCATGTGAACAAGTGACAGTTTCAGTTGAAGTTGACACTGAAATTGAAACAGCCTCAAAAGTCAGTGAAGAAACTGAAAATGTTGAACAAATTATTTCTGAGATAGAATCAGCATTTGAAGCACCTGAAATTAAGCTCAACACTGACCACCTAACATCAGAAGTTTCCCATGCTATCAATGATGAGCTGGCAGTAGAGTCACCTCTGCCGTCCAAGTCACCTCTTCCAGCTGAAAGTCTTCTTTCCAGTGAGTCCCCATTGTCGACGGAGTCCCCTCTTCCAAACGAGACTCTGATTCCGAACGAGTCGCATTTACAAGCGGAGGAGTCGCTACCACGTGAGTCCCCTCTGCCCACAGACCTGTCACCTCTACCAGAGGATACGCTGCTGCAGGCCGAGACTGTGCAAGTTAGTGAGTCTCCGCTGCCACGAGACTCTCCATCTCCATTACCGAGCGAAATCATTCCACCAAAGGAGTCTCCACTACCAATCGAGTCCGAAGCTTCCAGAGAATCTCCTGTGCCTGTCGAGAGCCTGCAGCCGACTGAGTCCCCGCTGCCTGCACACTCAC